>CM057056.1:5354000-6692500 GCA_029948455.1 Solanum rostratum | reverse complement strand
ACTTTTGATATATATGGGACTGATCTGTGTGTGTCTAATTAGTAATTATTTATAAAATTTGATACATATTTTAACAAATTAGTACAGTGTAAGTTTATCAAACTTAATTAATTAATATATTATAGAGAAGCTTCGTAGTTTTGGAGTATATTTTTCTTTAATTTATAAGCCTACAAGAAATATAACTACTAATTAATTAACAAATGATCCTCTACATATATTTTCCAGATTAGCTGCTGAAACATGATAATCTAAAAAAAGTAACCTCATGTTAGCAACGTGGATTAGGATACCCTTTATGTCATTTTCTTGCAAATAAGTTTTTTTTAAATTATTATTATTATTATTTTAAGAATCTTTGTATTCAATAATCAATAGTTAATATGCCACATGAGAATTAAAGTATGATATAATTATAAATTATATATTTCGGCACGCCATATGGATGTCTTCCTGCTGGATAATTAAAAAAAAAAGGAGTATTGTTTAGTTACTAAATCCAAAATATAATTATGTGGTCATCAAATTGATTTTATTAATTTTAAGTGTTATGTCCCAACATTTTGGTAAGTAGATAAGGTGTTTATGGTTTTATCATCGAAAAAACTAAGAATTTAAGTATTTATTATCTAAAATAATGAAACGTGGGGTGCAACTCTTGCCTTCCACGTCATCATCTAGTCATTTCATTTTAAACAGACGTTTGAACATGCAATTTCATTTAGTAATTTAAAATTATTAGATGAAATCAGTATTTGAACATAAGTTGAAATTCAAATTCTCTAGAAGCTTAATTTGAAAATTTCATATCATGATTTTACTTTTTCTTTTACGTATAAAAATTGACGACAAGTTTATATTTATATATAAAAAAGAATCCATCGTTTTATATCTATATAATTTTTCTGTAAGCAATCACAAGTTCAAGGGTGTATTTAAATTTAATTAGTCAAGTAAAATAATGTTTTTAATACTATTAGTACTTCGGAGATGAAATTAATAATTCACGCTAAGTTTTGGATTAACCAACAAACTTCGATCTATAACTGTGAGATTAGATTGCTCTTCGCTATATATCACTTGATAACCCTATTCATCGATCAGAAAAGTCTTTAAATTATTAACATATAATTGTTCCCCTTACTCAAAACATAATAATTAAAAATTATGTGTTAAATTCAGTCATTACTAAAAAAATCGCTATTTTTCCATTAAAATTTATGATGATTGAATAATATTTGTTGCGTATTTTCACAAATATTTTAATAGAATCAATAAGAAAAAAAAATATTTTATAGCTATAATACCTAATATTTCATTTCGCAATTAACCGATTCAGTGAAATATGAGGTGGGAAAATCTTGTTTTAATTTGTAGCACAGGTTTCTCATTGATTGGCAATGGAAAAAACTTACATTTGTTAGACTAATGCAACCATTAAAAAAAAGTAGTGCGAGCTAAGCTGGAACAAGATACATTATATTTTACAAAAGACAACAATAATAAACTTTGCCACTCCCTCATAGAGATAGAGATGGAAAGATTGGGATCTGGGAAGGTAAAATATACGCAAACCTTATCATTACGTCGTAGAGATGGAAAGATTGTTTCCGAAAGACGAAATGAAATAAAAGCCACGAGATTCATTCATTCATTGTAACATAGATTACATCTATGCATTCTTTATTTATAGGCTAGAGCCATAAGACCCATACAACAACACGTAAAATGTAATTATTATTAAGAGACCTAACAACTAGGAACACTTACTCCACATTGGCTAACAACTTTCCTAGCATTAGGAGAGTTAACATACTGCTTCATGCTAGGATCCTTGATGTATCCACAAAGGCAAGACTGTTGGCTCTTCAGCTTAGCGCAGCAATCCTGTGATGGCGCGCTCCCATCCTGGATCGCGCCAGCACACGGCTTCAGCTCCTGGGCGTTGCATGCATCCGCCTTGCTAGCCCCAAACTGGCCACAAACAAGGACCACCACCAACATTGCAGCCACAAATGAACAAACCTTCATATTCATTTTTGTTGACAGAGACAATTAATTAATGTAGTGGAAGTGATATATGAATTAAGTAGTGAAAGTTTATGCCTCAATTTATAGTGGACGATTCAAGAGGATGCTGATGAAAGAAATTGTAGTAAATTTGAAGATGACTTGTGTTGTGGCACTACAGCTAGCACAAGTGATGCTGGCAAAATTTTGTAAATGGAGTAAGTTAGTTGGCAGATGTGTAGTAAAAATTTTGTATATGGGTTGGGTTGGGTTGGTTGGCAGATACGTAGTAAACATATGACTACAAATCTGGCCGATAGTTTGATTTTACTTTTACAATATTGATTCATACGTTATGCTCTTACAAGTTAAGTTTTTGAAGGGTGGAGATTTGTTCACACGACAGATGGATGAGCCAAGATTGATACACAAATCGTTTTAAAAAAGGAAATTTTAAGTATTTTGAGTTAATAATATAAAATAATCAAATGATGAGATTGGCAATAATGTAGGAGCTCACACGTGGAGACTTGAAGTTAAATTTTATATGAAATGAACTGTTGACCGATCAAAAATTCTATCGTGATTCAAAATACTTCAACTCATTTTTTCACCATTGCCAACCACTAGCCTTTTTTTCATTTATTTATCATAAATAAATAATCTCCTCATTGAGAGGTATATTTTACCTTTTCAATCAGATTTGTGTGTATATATATATATATATTACACATGTCAAATAGTAAAAATTAAAATTATTTTTAAGTTTATTTATGAGTCAAATTAATTATAGGATACCCATTTATCCCAAAATTTATTCAACTGTTAGATGGGTGACTTGAATTATGCACCACTATAAAAATATGTATAACAATAACCAATGAGATAAAAAGATTAGGGCATATAGAGATGGAGGATCCCGGTGGAGAGTTTCAGAGAATAATGATAATTCTAAGTTAATACTCCCATTGGTCCGTATTAAGTAAATTATTAGGATATGATATATTTTTTAAATAAAATATTTAAGGACTAAAATTAAATATTACTTCTTATTATTATTATTTTGATTATTTTTAAATTATTTTCATAGAAAATATAAAGTAATTAAGAACCTCATTAAAAAGACGGATAAAGATGGAAAAAATCTCAATAATTCTCTAAAACTGAGGAAAAAATTCACTTATATTGATTCATACGTTATGCTTTTACAAGCTAAGTTTTTGAAGGGTGGAGATTGTTCACAAGACAAATGAATTAGTAAAGATTGATGCACAAATCGTTGTTAAGGAAGGAAACTTTAAGTATTTTGAGTCAATAAAATAAAATAATTAAATGATGAGATTGACAACAATATAGGAGCTCACACATGGAGACTTGAAGTTCAATTTTATAAAGTAATTTCAGATTGTTATATAAAAAGAATTGTTGACCGGTCAAAAATTCTATCGTAATTCAAAATACTGCAACTCATTTTCTCATTATTGCCAACCACTAGTCTATTTTATTTATTTATCATAAATAAATAATCTCCTCGTTGAGAGGTATATTTTACCTTTTCAATTAGATTTGTGTGTGTGTATATATATATATATATCTTACATGTCAAATAGTAAAAACTAAAATTATTTTTAAATTTATTTATGAGTCAATTTAATTTTAGGATACCCATTTATCCCAAATTTGATTGACTCTCATAATTTAATTCGTGTCACATAAATTGAAATAAATAAAACATCATATATTGGGTCAGTGATTGCACGAGCTCATATATTTTGTAGCATTATAAGTAAAGAGGAATTAAGTCAATAGCTAAGCAAAACAAAATTACAACTTGCTTTAAAAGGAGAGTATAAATATGAAAAATAAATATTGAAAATTACCCCAAGTCACCATTAAAATATAGTAATTAAAATAAACAAAAACATAAAGATGAGTTTTTATGGCTAGGAGATAAATTGGCTTTGTTGACATCTAAGTTTTACCATTTAAAAAAAACCCTGAAAACACAAAGGTTATGGAAGTACTATCAATGTTAAAGTTCTCTTATTTTTCTTCTCTTTAATTTACTCTAATTGATAGTGTGGAAATAATACTCTCACAAAAGCAGTTTCATTGTGATGATCCATGCCCTCTAACTTTAAAAAATAATAGATTACAACAATTAAAATAATTGAGAGAATAACATTTGTAATTCAAAAAGAACATTATTTACAGCTACCTCCTTATGTTCATACCCCTTGTTTTTAATTATTTTTGTGCGTTTAATGCCATGCGAGTACTATATACTCTAATGGTATCAAGAATGAAGAGACAGTCAGTGAAACTACTTGATACGATTAAAGTATATATACATACTCTAATGTATCAAAGAGGAAGAAATTGTTTAATACTATCAAAGTTCATAGATGTCACCACAGTTTAGAATTCAATAAATAAGATTGTGACTGTAATAATTTTCTCTTGATTATTTCTTAAAAAAGAGCTTAATACTATATAATATTGATAGGGTATCACTATACTAACAGACTATCACAGAGGATTAAACTCATTCATGTATGATACCACTATAGTATCATATACTGACGAAGTATCGTACAGTAGTATTATTGACGTGCACAAAATAAGAAAGGAAAAAGTGGAAGTAAACAGGTAAATAGTTTGACAGGGTTTATTTTTAATAAATAATTCCGCAATTATGTTCATTTTGTATGGTTTTTTCCCAAATAATACAAAAAAAATTCTTATAAAATTCGTACAGTAATTATTAGAACTTCTTATTTAATATTTCATTTTTCTTTTTCGATATTCACGCATATTCTACAATTAAAAACTCTATACAGTATACACCCACTAAGAAAACAAAAATTTTCTTTTTCTCAATTATTGCTATTTCTATTAAGTCTATTTTTTATTTTATTTTTATGACGAACGGAGGGATGAAGGATTGCATTTACATTGATCAGTTCAGATATGCAACTTCTGAAAGAGGAATTGAATATACTCAAGTATTGAGTTACAAATTCCGACGATTAAAGGATGAGTTCTTGGCGAAAGCTTAAATTGATGTCATAAAATCTATTAGGCCAAAAACTACATAAAAATCAAATCGACTTTAAATTGAGAACCTTTCATAATGTTGATGTGTCAAAATACTATTCGAAACTATCGGTTCCAACATAATTTTTTTTTTAAAAAAAAAAGCTCTTATTCTTTTATCAATACATCAAACATTTTCTCAAATTAGCACAATGTAAGTATCTTGACTGTAGTCTTACTATCTTTTCAATTTAGACCATATATAGTAGGCTTCCCTCAATTTTATAAAGCCTTCCAGAAGAAGGAACATATAAATCACGCACGTCGTACATTTCTGATTAAATTCAAAACAGAAGCGATTAATTACTACATTATTCCTAATCAAATTGGAAGCAGAAAAAAAAAAGTTGATTACTAACACTTACAATTAGAAAAGATTGTTTTTCACTTAAATTTCTGTTAACTTTCTGTTACTAATATGTACTTTTCGACTGTTGAATTTCTCATTTGTACTCTCGACTGTTGAATTTCTCATTTGTACACGAAATGAATAACACGCATTCATCACCATCATCATCACTTGTAAATTCTTTACTAAAGAAATTATAATCGGTCACCTACATATTCTTGATTCTTCTTCTTCTTTCCAACTTTTGTGTAATAATTTTGGGGATTCAATTGGAGAATTAATGTTGTGATTCGATAAATTAACAACAACATAGCTAGTGGAATTCCACAAGTGGGATCCGGAGAGGGTAAAATATAACCAGACCTTAACATTACGTTACAGAGGTAGAGAGATTGTCTCCTGGGAACCCTCGTCTCAAAAACCCATAAGCAGAATAAACTAGGTATGGAAAAAAAAGAATTAAAAAAAAAGCGACTATTAACGAAAAGCACATGATAGTAATTTTTTCAGTCACTAATTTTTTATTGTTTTATTCGATAAATTAGTAACTGAAAATTCAAGCGGAGGATACTTCTTGAATGGCGGACAGTATCTCTTGAAGAATAAAACTGCACTCGTTCTTCTCTGTCTAACTCGTAAACTTGGAACTCATTAAGGCTTGTTTGAAAAGTCATCTGGTAATTGAAATTGGTGTAAAATCTAGAGTAGTAATTACACTCTCTCATAATTACACTGTCATGTTTGTTTGTTAGAGTGTAATTACAAGCGTGTTGTTTGGTTGCATGAGTGCAATTACAAGGTTATATTGAATTTTAAAAAATAAAAATTAATTCTTTAAGATATATATTGCCTCTTAAAAATATATTAATTAGTAAATATATATCCTTAACAAATATTATAAAAAAATTCAATTTACTAATTTTAATTAAATTAATTATAAAAACTAAAAATATAAGTTTTATGCGAACATCATGAAGCGCGTGTTTGACAAAAATATTAAATATTATAAATATAAATGTCATAGAAAAATTGTTAAAATATTTGATTAAAAAATAATGTATCTAATATAACAAAAAAATGGCTTGTAATATGACATATCAAGTCAATACTACGAAAACAAATGAAACTAAAAAGTATAATATAAGTTTTAAATTCAAAATAAAAAAATTATCATAATACTCTTATGCCAAATTTCAATATAACATATATAAATATGATTTAAAAGAAAAAAGTATGTATATTTAAAACTTTATCCAACAATGAATTCAACTTTAATTTAAAAATTAGAATGCTAATAAAATCATGCTAGTGAAAAATAAAATAAAACATAGAATAAAAAAAGAGATAATGTGAAAAAGGGTATGGAATCACATGATAAAGATTGAGAATAAGAAAAAAATGAAAAATAAATATTATAAAATAAAATATAATTTTAGAAAAGTTAGAATGATAAAAATAAAAAGCATTTAAAATAATAAAAATAAAAATAAATTAAAATGAAAATACAAAAATAAAAATAAAAGAAAGAAATTAAAACATAACTAACATGTATGTAATTACCTGCACAGCCTCCCCTTGTGAATTGGAAAGTGTAATTACTTGTTGACCATGTAACTACCTGTCCAACCAAATAGATGTAATTACATCTAATTCCACCAAATCCAATTAAGGATCTAAGTGTGTTTTATTGTGTTCAACTCTATTCTGAGAGGTCTTTTGGTTGCTGGCAGCTAATGCAGGGAAACAAGACTGCTAGACCAGCGAATCTCCCCATCGCATTTGTACAACCAGTAAATGTATACACTTTCTCGTTTTGTTGTAAACTTCACTACATTTCTTGTATATAAAGAATCAAATAAATTGCAAAATTTCATCCCTGTGAAGGAGAAATTACTTGGGTGCAGAATCAACAAACTTACTGTACCTTTTCTCTCCTGAAGAAGGAAGAGCCATTATCATTGAGTTGGGGGAGTATCCTCGGTGCCCTTTGCTTTTCCTCTGAGCATGTCTGTAAAACCACCTCTCATGATCCGCCTAAATCTTGTGTCTTCTGCTGCTGCTGCATGTGGGAGGACGGGCCTCAGGGGTTCAACTTCCACTGGTGGAGGTGGTGGTGATGTTGCATCTCCAGCTTCCCTTTTCCCTAGTAAACCACCTTCACCGAAGAAGTTGCTTACTGATGATGCAATTCCCAGATGAGCACCCATCACCTTACTAATCGTATCAAATGTTCCACCAGATCTTTCCCTCATTACAATCTCCAGAGCTTCTTTGTGTGCTGGATCAAGAGAATCAGCATCTTTAAACAGATTTTGGATTGCAGGTAGAAGGAAGTCTCTGACACTTGAAGGAGAAAGATCTGCAATAGAATAATCATAAACTGAGTAAAGGAAGATTCCAAAGAAATAATCCAGACAAAATGCCATAAAGCAGGAGAAGGTCGCGTGCGTCATTTAGTCTTCAATAGCACATGTAATTACATTTTTCTCTTACAGTACTACACAACCAGAGGAAGAGAGATTAACCGAACTTGTTCTTGGACCTCTTCTCACTTCTGCATCCCCTCTGACATTTGATAGATCAGTTGCACCTTCATAACCTAGAGACTACATAATGAATGCTTTAGTGTTTCCTCTTCTTCCATTTCTTCCTTGTGTTTGGTTTCTAGGATGCTGGCAATCCCCCTGGAAAGGGGGAAGCGAGCATAGGTTAGTTCAGTAGAGACAGTCCAAGCAGTCATGTCTCTGCCAAACCTTCTTAGGTCCTGAAGGTAATGATGGCATCTTTCACTAATGTAAGAGTTTACTGGCTCTCACTTAACTCTCTCAGAATAGGTCTGTCATACGCTTGTTATTAACATGAACAATAAAAGGATGCACAATCAACCCAACAAATCACAATCAGCCATTTATCTTTACTTCAGCATGTACTAAGGGAAAAGTCTGCCGTTTTCCAGGTAATTAACTCCTCTTGATGGGACAAAACTCCACAAGATCTACTTTGATCAACTATTATTGCTAAAGGTAGTTTCACAACCAAATATCAGGATATTAACTACCTGTATCAACCCATTGCAATACATAGTTTATTATATTCTGATTTATCTCTCAAGAACCAGCTAAACCTAGAGGTGATCATTTTGAAGAACATTTATATCTTCAGAAAGTAAAGAGATGTATGAAGGAGAAAAATAGAAGAATATTTTAAAAGGAGCAAACCGGTAGCATCAAGAGCACGAATTGATTCACAAAATGTGTTGGCTCTCTCACGGCGACGCATCATGTCACTTGAAGGAGGAGGTGTTGCTGTAAGTAGGAAAATCTTGGACAACAAATGTATGCAAGAGTTAAAGAAAGTTGATGTGAATTAGAAATCAAAACTAGTTTTGGCACAAATTATAAAAATACACTGCTACTTAAGCAATACATGAAAGCTAAGAGGTTGAGGATATAATCTCTAAGTCTCTCGGTGGTATGTGGAACTGCCATCACCAATGCACGAATTACAGCTAATGTGGCTTCATGTGATCCATCCTCAAGAAAGGCATCCATTTGAACACGTATTTTATCAACAATCTAATAAGAAGGTTGGAACAAAGCGTCTCATTAAAGCCTTTAGACAAACACAGAACAAGAATGCCACTAGATATTTAAGCAAAAACCTTATACCGCTTCATTTTTATACTGCTGCGCCACAGCTCCAAAAGCGTCAATACTGGCATATTTCACATTCAAGTTTTGGTCAGAACCAAGTGTTACAAGAGCAGGCAAAACATGAGTTGAGGCAACCTTGGCATCAATACATGGAACCTGGTGAAGTTACAAGAATTAATAAAGTAAGTCACAGACAATGCTTAGATTTAAGCAATTCCACCAAAACCAAAGGCCTTACAATGACTTTGAAAAGATTGGCAGCTGTCGCCTTCATGTTTATTTCAGAACTCACAACCATTTCCCAGAGGATGTTAAAAATCATATTGTGATGTTCATCAAATGTGCTGCAGAAAAATATAGTCAGCCATCAGAATCTAAGGAGTTAGATACAGAACTGTAATGCCCTTATTAAAATGGCACAAACCAAAGGAAGCGAACAGAAAAAAAGATCTCGCGCTTCACTGTCTGACTCTCTTGTCCTGAAGTTCGAATCAAGAGATTTCTCAAGTACTCTGTCAGTAGTTCATGTTTACTAGGAGATCCTAAAACACCTGCCAGCAGTAGAGGCAGGACACAGATAGCAGCGAGTCTTTCAGCTACTGCAGTTTTTGGTTTCAAACCTGTTGAGGAGCAAATCAAAACCAATTTGACTCTAAACATGATCTATCATTTAAAAGATTTGATTAACACAAGAAGATTTTAACTTATTACCTCTTATTCTTGATTGGCACGTTGCAGGGAAATATGATAAATCACCATCATCACCAACTGCCACCAAGAATACAGGTAACATGATGTGTGTCAAGTAAGGTTCTCCGAGCTGGTCTGAAACTGCCAATAAAAACTACATTGCAAAATTAAAGACGAATCCAGAAACAAGGAGACATTTCCAAACCTAAAGCACCAAAACTTAAGAGAAACAATTAAAGCTACCCGTGTGATTCGATTCCTCAGGTTATCTTCCTTCTGAGGTAATAGAGAGGCTAGTTCAATCAATGCTGAAAAGCAGTCAACATGCAACCACTCAAAAGAAGGCCAGTCCACCGTTCCTCTGCATATACAATTGAAATATTTAGCAAGTAATAACTATACATTGTGACAGCACCTTTGATTAAGAACAAAAAGGTAGGTTCAAAACACAGGTAAATGGGGATATTACCCAGCATACTGTTCAAGAACTGAAGTACTAAAGACTAATCTTTCATCATCCGAGTCCAATGGGAATGGACAGGTATCAATAGCTTTCTTGCGTATAAATGGAAACAACTCTGTCAGTAAGCGCAGCAGAACATCTATGTTCCACCGCTCTCTCTCTCCTAAAGCACGAAGGTGTGACTCGATAGAACCTTCCACCCCTGAAAGAGGTTGACAACGCTGGAAGTAGGGATAATGTATCAGCTTCATGTTTAAGACAAGTTACTGCTTCAGTCAGAAGAACTAAGTAACTGCAGAATCCATACCTGAGCAGAGCCCAAAGCATGAGATAATAAGACTTGTAGCAAATGATCCAATTTCTTTCCCCAGTTCACTAAAGCTGGAACTAGTTCCTTGATTGTTGTTTCCACTACCACTCCAGATGGATCACAGACCAATTGAAACATCATCTCCTCAACCTTCACACACAACCCAAAAAAAAAAAGGAATTGGAAAAAATCCATTTATGCATATGCTATCATCTAATCTGTGTTTTGAGCGGCCACATTAAGACCAGGGGAGGGAAAATGCTCCATTCCTAGACTACGGAGCTTACATTGTGGGAAATTCTCTCAAGTCACATTTCTTCTCCATGATTGCCTCGAAGCTTATGTAGTGAGGCTGACCTTGAAATATTTGTCCGTACTTGGGAAGAGAGGCAGAAGCAACGCCAAATTATGAGCAGAAGCCTCCCGAACAACTGTAGCAGAATCCTCGATGAGCTGTTGCACAATAGACAAGATAAGAGAATCTCGAATCTCGGGGCGCACAAATTCAGCAAGTTGTCCACAAGATTGAGCAACTAGCAAGCGGCGCTCCTCATACATATGATTGACCTACATACCATAACAAAAACACCCAGTGTGAAATAGCAAAGTAGATGTTGTATATGGTAGAATCATGAGAGCTTCCAGCAGAATGAAAAGAAATAAATCTCACTTGTTCCCAACACTGAGGAAGTAGTTCAGTTTCCGTTCTCATCTCTCCAACATTTCTGGCAAGAGTGACACAAGCCTAAACATGATACAAACATTTCGTGGACTGCTCAACTTTTTGAAGAAAGTCTAGTATGAAACAAAGGTTTTGACAGTCTTACATCCATTATAATCCGTCTCTGTTCTTCATCAGGACGCTTGATTAAGTTGAATAATGTATGGGTCAAGGAATCCCGTGTAGTGCTATCTGGGTGGCGCTCAATTGCACACATTATAAGAGGAAGAAGCTCCTGCAAGAGACAACACCAATAAAATGGAACGACGGCTACTTAGTCTAGAATTTTTAAAAATACCTTATTGTTGCTGTAAGATTATTTAGGTGCTGTTGAAACAAAATTTGGAAAGAAAGAGTTAGTGGAAATTGAAGATATGTAGCTGTTTTTAAGATTTGTATACTTTTTTTGTGAGTGGGAAGAGACTTAATCAATGGAAAAACACCCTTCAAGCACATCTTCATTGGAAATTTAACTTTTTCTTGGAAAAAATCACTAAGCACATGTTTTCAGGACAAAAAGATATACGACATCAAATGTTTTTCTCAAACAAACGCCTCCTAAGTAATGGGTCAGAACATCAGAATCCAGAAGGATAAGTTTTCGATAAAAAAAGGGCAAAACATACCTCTCGATGGTTGATCAATACATAAGGTACAATTTTTGGTAACGCATCTGAAAGGATCTGAATAGTCCCCAAACCCTGCGAAATCCAAAAAAAAATTAAGCGTTATTGCCAAGCAAAAATTTTACCAGGTAAAGGTCACCATGTATATATCTAAGAGAGAGAGCTTACAATCTTTTGAGCATTTGATTCAACCAATAGAGAGTCTGGTTTCAAGATTAGTTCTTCAGCTTCTGAAGGCAGCTCACCAGCGTGTTTGAGTACATTCTCAGCTTTATCACCAACACCATTATCATGTGAAACTTCTACTACTTCCTCAGGTTTAGTAATTGTATCAGCAGAGGTCTGAGTCATCAATAACTGAGAATCTGCAGTTACTAAATCTCCAGAAGAAACACCAGTTGAATCATCAAAGATATTATGATCACTTGATTTTTCAACTTCATTTTCAGGATGTGTGTTTCTAGTTTCTTCATTCATATTTTCAGGAGACCCACTGTTCAAAGAATGTGTAGCCAATTTCAACCTCTGAATTTCATTCTGTAGAACCTTTATCTCTTCCTTGTAACTGTCTACTGATGGTAAGTCAACACCTTCCAAATCACTTGCTACAAAATTCCGCCCAGACCGAGCACCCTCTATATGCATTTTTAGCGAAGTTATTTCAGCCCTGCATTCATTCAATTCTTGTCTTTGACTATCTAGAGATTGCTTCAAACTCTGAACCTGAAGTATGATTATTCAACTACGAGGTATGAGCATGCTACACATGAAAACTCCGGTAAAAACATAGAACACGCAAAAGATATTACCAGTATTTCCTTGTCCTTCATTTCCTTCTGCAATGCTTCTAAGGATTTTGCCAATACTGTGACTTGGGCGTCTGCCATATCTTTACTCTTAAGCAAGGACTGCTTTTCATGTTTCAGCTTCTCATTTTCTTTCACCAATGACTTGTTTTCTCTAAGCATACCAATTTTTTCCTATAACCAACCAACGATTCTTTTCAAATATAGCACACCAGAATAACGCACCAGCAACATATACGTTTTAGAGTTTCAGTAAGTAAAGTAAGAACTTCGTCAGTTCTGTATTCGACTGCTCCCACCAACTTTAAGACATTTGACAGAGAAGTATCAAGCAGTTCATGCTAACTACAGTATAATTATGTGGCAGATAAATGTTTTACTCTAATGCTTATCTAGAGGAGAGTGAGACTACTTTTCTCTAAGATTCTGACATAAATCAATTCTGGCGATCTATCCAACATAACTTGGAAGATCAGGTGATTTTTTTCCTAGGATACGGCAACGACAATTTTTATCAAATGATTTTACAAGTCTAGTTATTCAAGAAGCTTCTAGATCCCACTTTGTGGGATTTCACTAGGTATGTTGTTATTGTTAGTTATTCAAGAAGCTGCAGAAGCATGTACAGGAGAATCTATTCCTTAGGTAGATCCTCGGTATGACAGTGCAACATACTTGTCAAATATTCAAAACTCCAACTCCTGGCAGATATGAGTTGAAAGCAAGTGTCCTATTACTGTAGATACAAAAGAATTGAAATCATGTAAGGAGAAAGATGAAGCGCTGTAATATTACCAGAAATTAAATCCTAAGTCAGTTAGAGGGAAGTAGCAGATAAGACTCAAAAACTCATCAGGAAAAGCTCATGATATTGAATATAAGATATGCTAAGGTTGTTTTGCTTAAAATCTGGCTAAAGTAGGCTAAAATTGTCAACTATAGAATATCATGGTAACAGGATTTTAGTGAAAGGAAAAAATGCTGAATAGGAGAGTAGAATTGACGGAAATTGTCTGGAGGAAGATTTAGGAACCAGTCGTTAATTGCCCCACATGCTACTTCCTTGCAGAGATGGACTTAGGAATCATGGATGAGACAGGCTAAAGTTTAAGTGGCAGAAATGAATTGGCAGAATTTCCGTCTGGGAGAAGCGGAGAGGATTAAGATGGGTGAGTGGTCCCAGATAGTGAAAAATTATTGCTAGAAAGCTGGTCACCATTAACAGGATACAACAGGAGTTGGAGCCAAAACACATCCAGGCGAGCGAAGTGGGATTACCTCCCATTTGTGATCTGAAAATATACTTAAAACAGTTGGGAGCTTACTCTGTATTGTCTTAACTCAAAAAATAGAAGATACATCAAAAGGGAAAAGAGATTAATATTGGACTAGTCATGGATCTAAAGGCATAAAATTTGACACCAAACAGTATGCGAAAGTATCCAATGGCAAACGCAATCAGATGTGATGAAAGGTACGAACTGACCATGGAGAACATAGAACAAAGAGATAGCAAAGACAAAACCAGGACTTAAAAGGGATCATTCATATCTAACGCATTATAAAATAACTGGGTGGATGTATTGTTCCTTCCCATTTAAATCGCAAGAAATAGAGAATTAAATGCAGTGCTGGAAGAAGGAAAGACAGAATAGATCACTTAAAATTTGAAGTTAGCCTAGCTTGACTGTACGAGATGTGAAGTGTTCACAACTTCACATGTGATATTAACATAGACATTTTTTTAATTCTATTTACCCCCTCCCGAGGAGATCCCACCTTTTCTTTTTCTCCCTTGTTGACTCGAACTCACAACCTTAAGGTTGGAAGTGAAGGGTGCTTACTATCCGAGCAACTCCCTCTTGTCATATGATATTAACTTAGATTTTAGTTTTACTACCCAGATTAATTTTAGTGGCAAGCATACATGTCGTAAAACTGGTTGTATCAACTATTCAGGAAGTACCTCAGCAGCCTCTGAGGTGGAAGACAGGTACTGGTAATAGTAATGGCGCAGAGCATCTGGAACGCATGCAGAGGAGTTTTGCTGAACATCTAGGTCTTGATCAGTAACCTGTCAAACATATTAAAGAAATTACCAACACCTCTAAAATGACATCTCAGCATAGTGCTAACAATCTGATGCATGTGTTTCACCCATTAGTCTTGTTATGATCAGGGCCCTCTGTCTAGTAAAAGCATAAAGCAGATAAGGGGTTGTACAGCAAAGGAATCTGAAGGACGAAGATATAATAATAGAAAGCTCATTCCCAATTCAAACCGTGCCAGCGTCCAATTTTTCATTCGGTGGGATATGGTCAATAGCACCCTTCCCCCTAAACTCCGTTGCCCAGGAGGCGAACAGTGAGTTTATCCCATTTTGATCCCTGGATGAATCGAATACCCAATCTCATGGTTGGAGGTGGGGCCCCTATCCTGAAACATTACTTTTATATACCAAGTTTTACTCTTTCCAATATGAGATTTCCAAGGACTGGTATTTTAGAAGCCATGAACTATTTCGGAGTAGTTTCCAAGTTTTTAACACTGACAAAACAACTGCTTTACTGGGATTCTGTCCCAAAATTGCTTTTAATTACCTCCAATCCATGGTTTCTAAAGATTGTTCCATTTTCTGAGATAATTGACAAGCTATATCATGGTTCATTGAAACATTGATGGTTAAATGAAAAAGAGAAATTCTTGGTCTCCAGTAGAGGAATAAATTTTCCTAATCTGATCATGAAACAATTTTTTTACATCTATGTTTTGTCATATTTTGTACAATCCCAACTGTCATATTTTGTACAATCCCAACTGCTCAACAATCTAATCCTGACTCTTCCCAACCAGAAGCAAAGATGATTACAAAGTAAAGTTCAAAATGTAACTGCAGTCTGATTGAATAAAATTAAACAAAAGGTATTGGCTAATAGTACAGAATCAATTATTTTACTTTCTCTTCTTGAAAAGCATTGATTACCTTGACATCTGCTCATAGTCTCAGTTTTTTCCCTTGTAATTGCGGGATGTAACATCTTCTAGACCTAAGTGGTATCCCCTTAGAATATATTCCCTCCATTCCAGTTTGTGTGACGACATTCCTTTTTAGTCTGCTCCAAAATGATATAACTTTCTAAATTTAAATTATGCTCAAATGATGAAGTTTTATAGCCATGAAATTGTTATCACATGTTTCAGACCACAAGTTTTCAAAAAATTTAAGACCTTACAAATGTTATGATATGTTTAAGATTACAAGTTTTAAAAAATTTCAGTTCTTTCTTGAATTCCGTGTTAGTCAAACTATGCCAAATAAATTAAAAAGAGGGAGTACCGGAGTAGCAAATATTAAATTATTTTTATACCTTTTACAGAAACCTAGCAGTCACAGGGGACCATTGTCATATAGAAACTAAGATTTATTGAAAATTTCTATACGCGAGGGCGGTTTTCAAAGTCGACCCAATTATCTATACACATCCGAATATCATGTGTGCTCCAAAATACATCCAATGGTCTTCCGAATTTTAGGGCAGGCCCCTGGGGATATAGCGAACTGTGTTTAAAAGACACACTTCTTACTGTATCTTCACATTTAACATAAGTTAAGGAAAGAGGCCACGCTACTTAAAAGGTTTACCGAGAATTTGGCTAATCATTTCTTAATATAGTACTTGTAATTTCTGGAGATTCCAGCTGCAGCATTTATGTTTAAAACACAACTAAAGCTCCAAATTTTTAGGTTATCATAGTTAATGGACCAAGCAGGTGGAAAAATAAGGAAGAAGATATAGAAAACTGAACATATAACTCTGTGAACACAACACAACGACAACATACCCAGTGTTGTGCCACAATGTAGATAAAAGTGCAATTCTTCTTCACTTTAGTGATGAACATCAAGAAATCAGCAAGTAGCCTTTATATCAGTTACCTCCTCTAATAATGTCATTGCAGTCAAGCGATATCCCGCTAATAGTAAATACTCCTTTACAGCATAGTTCAAGTCCTTCCGCTCATTATCCTTCAAAGGGCCCAAATCAGAGAAAGAACCTTCCCTCTTCTGCTGTTGAAAATCCATTCCATGGTTTTCAGAAGCATCTATCTTTGAATCTGCATGATGAATATACAATTCTATTCCCATACATGAAATGACAATATACAACGCAGACATATGTAACCAATATCTATGGCAGAATCAGTCCTACCAGAAACTACCTTAAGCTCAGACACGACAAACCTATCATTTATCCTGACACCAATTCTACATTTGCCTCATGATACAACTTCAATAAAAAAATATTATTACAGAGTAGACTAATTTACAGTTGCAAGAACCTTATCTGAATGAATGAGCTAAGGAAACGAAGTTCATATCAGAAGAGTCAACAAAAATGCAGAACAGTATCAGGGATATACCACTTATTGGGCGAGGAATAGTCTGACTTTTTTTTTGCAACTCAGCCTTTAGCTGCACGATGTCCTCTTGAGCTAAACGAAACTCATATTCACAGAGCGCCAACTTCTCTTCCAGGGCTTCTTTTTCTTCAAGCAGACTTTGGGGATCTGCCACTGTTTTGATAAATGAATAGCTATTAATCATGAAAGAAGAATTATACTTATGACCATGAGAACTAAAAAGTATAAGTGAGGTTGTAATTATTACTGCGTTTATAAGCGAGGTTGTAATTATTACTGCTGAAAGCGTTCAATAAAGAAGAACAAAATGCTTGAGATTCTACACAAAATCAGTGAAGTTCAGCCACATCCAAATTGAGATACCTCCATTTCCACTCTTTTTTGTCTAAAGTTGAAAATGGTGGCTAAACCTCTAGCAATGGTTTAAAAATCTACTTGAAGCCTCTGCGATTGAATTAGACATTCTAAACTCATGGATGTAGAATTGCCTAAAAGTCTCATAGCAAAAGGCCGCATCATCAAAACCTTCATCAAAGATTTCAATTGCAAAAAGTTGGACAACTTTACTCATTTAAATGGTACATGCCACCAGAAAAATTAGGTGATTTCTTCCAATTTGCCTAATCCTGGGTTGCAAAGTCAACCGATACTTATGCTGGTGGGAGTTAGCAAGAACCTGATGGAATAATCGCGGTATGCACAAACTGTCTGGGACACCACCATCATAAAAAGCTAATATATGCCACCAGTTGCAGGTCGCTCTACTCATACATGACAGCAGCTTATTTTCTAGACCAGCAGATAGTTCTTTTTCCTTTTAGTAAATCATGTATTCTTAACATCAACCACTTCAGTAGAAGACAATCTCACTCAAACAAGCTTCAAGATTGCACATGACTAATTCACACGTAAATGTATTTGAGGTTTTCTTTACTAAACCAAATATTGATATTCTAATTTTCAAAGAGATTTTATTCGAAGTGCTAAATTTGGAGATCTAAAAATCATGATGTACCTTTACTGATTTAAATACCACCATAACTTGAATTCTTGACTGTCCAATGCAGCAATTGATCAGTCTTCAATCTTTTTGTCGACATTAATTTAGACTTTTCTATCCAAAAATTCCATAGATATAACGTACATAATAACAGCAAAAAACAAACGTGTAATAAATATCCAAACTTTCACTATGACTGAAAAATACATATGAATCTTCGAACAGACAAAATTTTTCTCTTTTCTTCTTCCTTCTCACCAATAGCACTTAAATAATATTTCACTTCAACAAGCTATTGAGAAGAAACATAACAAGGGCATGAACCCATCTATGGTAGTTAACCCACCAACCGCCCTCTATACACGTGGGCTAGAGCAATCTGCTTGACATTAGCCAAGGTGTGCACAGTTGATCCAAAGACCACCGTCATTAAAAAAAAAAAACATGACAAGTACCCAAGAAGAAATTCAGCTAATGGAAAAGGAAAAAGGAGCTCAGCTAAAGAACACAACAACCACCGAGTGTAACACTCCACAACTCTATTCATAGGATCCGAATTTATTTCGTCGTAAGTATATAGGCTTGAACCTAATCATGCCTTACATGTACCTATATTTTAGGGCTCATTCCTATATGTTTGAAGTGTATTAACCTCTAGTACTTAGTCGAGTTCAAAATTTTCCTATCGATTAAGTTTTTCACATTAGACTATGCAAGGGCCAACTTTAAATGACCATAACTATCAGTATACAAAGAATTAGGTGGTCAATGACCTAATACATTTTGATCTATGAATTATCTTTTCAACGCCAATAATTTTGCCTCATTTGGAGTTTAGAGAAAAAAGTTTTGACTGTTTTACTACGGACTGCCAAAGCAGAGTTGGTTCTACGACCCTAAATTCGTAGATTGAACTACGAGCCCGTACTTTCAGCTCGTGGATTGACTCCTTCAAGTCAAATTTTGGGTCCCAAACTCTACCAACCCAACTATGGGTCGTACTTTGGGCCATAGAATGAGTTTCAGGACCCCAAAATCCACCCAGTTTTTACAAATGGAATGAGCTTCAGGACCCCAAAATCCACCCAGTTTTTACAAATGGGTTTCTACAGCCCATAGATTGCCTCGTAGACGGCCTCAATAGTTTTTAAGAAGGCGCTATTTTAGTATTTTCTCATTCTTTCTAAGCCTAAACTTGACGATTTTACACCTTATTAAGTCCTTAAACATTATCATTCAACCTCATTATGCTCAAAAACATTCTCCTGACTTAGAACAAGTTCTCAGTTCAAGAGGAGAAAAGCTAAGTTTCAAAAGAAGCTAGTGAGTTCTTCAAGAATCTAGTTCTTCCAGGTATGTAAGGCTCCTCCAAAATTCATCCTACATTTGTCTTCGCATCTTGAAATTTCTAATCTCGATCCTATATGAAGTTAATTGTTGGAACAAGTTTTCTTCATTGTGAGTAAATTTCATCAAAGTATTTGTGTATGCTATTCTCTTAAATAAAATCATGGCATTTAATGATTTCACTACTGAGTTAGGTTTTCAAGTCAAGATGGTCACATTTAATCGTTGAACTAGAATGAACCGTAGATATTTCATGAAAAATTCTCAAGTCTAAAGCATTGAGTTGAGTCTAAGAAGGATTTAAAGGATCTATATTTACCGTTAGTTGAGCAGTAAAACTATGTTTTTTAGACTCGTTGTATTAATATCTTTTTCAGTTAAAGAAAAGAGACAAGTTTGAGAAAAGCTAAAGTTGGATAAGTCTCGAAAAGTTAAAGAAATATATTGAGTGATATTACTTTTAAAGTTATGAGCATATAATATGATTTTGGGAGTAATATTGAGCACTGATTTGGATACGAGTTCAAATAACTCGAACCCCATAAACTACATAGCCAGCGTAAGATAGGATTATACCAATTATACAACTCCCCATATGCCACTGAGATGGCCCAATTTAGATGGATCCAATAGTGCTTCGTCTCTTACCCTGACAAAGTATGGGATGGCTCTAGCAATGTGGCAAGACGTTGTATCATCACAAAACTCATAGAGATGATTGTCGATTAGAGAAATTTCCCAAGAAGTAAAGCTTATTATTTTATACACTGAGATGTATTATTTCTTTACTTAAGTGTTTCCATTTACTATGTTGCATTATTTAATTGAGTTGAGCTATTGCAATTTTTTCTAGCCAAGCATTTTAAGTATTATATTGTTTATATATTTAGTTGTGCTCACTAATACATTAAAACAAGTATTTCTTTCATACGAAGTTGCACTTTTAAATGTGTTTAAAGCATATGATTTACTAGCATGACATACTTTTATCAACTAGCCTTATCTCAAAGTTCAATTTTAAAGTTGAGTATCCTATCCTTAGTAAATTTCGCCATCTTACATACCGTATACTCCATGTATTGACGTCATTTGCCGCTGCATCGTCTTATGATACAGATTTAGGTACTCATGATAGTAGATATTCAGTAAGGCAGTCCTCATCAGCAGTCGGCAAGGCCTCTTTGCATACAGAGCAGCTCGGGAGTCCTTTATTTCTTTTGTATTATTTTAGCTGAGGTAGCCATGGCCCTACCCCGGTACCCAGTTCAGAGTCAGTACTTTATTGATTTTATTCCCTTAAAGTTGTTTGAAAGTCTTGACTCAAGTTTTATATATTATTATTGTATGTCTAAGTTCATAAGTATTGTGCCAATTCTAATTCATTATGATGTTAGTGTCTTCCCCTGAGTAAGTTAGCCAGGCCAAGTGGTTCGCATGGAACTAGAAATGGTTTTCGAGGCCGACCACGTCCGAACTTTAGGCTCAGGATGTGACACTGAGACTGGAAAAACTACAGAGTTGAACTATTTTACCATGATATGTTAGAAAACCCTGACTGAGTAAATGATGTTCATGTCTGGATTTCAAAAAGTAAATGAATTGACCACATTTAAGCTCCTTTTCTTGCTAAAGCCCTTGTTCTATTTAAATTTTTTCTATCCCCGCCTTATAGTTGATAGTAATTAATTACTTATAAGCATCGAGATCTCTATATCCTCATTTACAGAATTAGTATCCTAAATATCTACGGCAAGCAGATAACACCAGGATTCTATCACAAGCAAACATGTTTCACCATTCATAATAACGAAATTCGCATAGATATCACTTATTCATCCAATTTATATAGGAGTAACAAACTACCTAGCTTAAAAATTTCAGATAATTCAAGATGAATGAATCTTATACTATAACACTGTATTTATTTTGCATACTCAATTTTGCTCTTATATTCCATCAAATTCCTACTACTGTATTTTTTTTGTATACTCGATTTTGCTCTTATATTCCATCAGATTCCTCAGCCAGTGAGACGCTGAAATTCGACAGCTAGTCCGACAATATGTGTGATGTTCATCAGAAGCCAAAAACACAATACAACTCAATTCTCAATGTAATGTTAATCAAACGGATTGATTTGCTCAATTCCAGCTGAAACAGTATGGAAATTATTATCACAGCAATAAATTGCAACTGCAGAAAATGTGCATAAACACAGGGGATTTATCTATGGGTAGGTTAAGTAGGAAATGAAGACAAGGGAAGAAACCTCTGATAGAATTGAAGCGAGAGATCTGATCGGGAGGGAATTGGGAAGGATCAGAGAAAAACTGTTTGAGACGAATTGCCTGATCGTCACGGCCATCGTCGAGAAGTTCGTGGAGGAGCTCGAATGCCGATAACAAATAGTTCTCTTCCAAGAGAAAATTCACGACGCAATTGCACAGGGACGATTTCTCCACGTCCATTTGATCTCGTTTCCTGTCTTCAACTGTACATCAACATTTCGTTTCAAATTTGAGATCAATAAAATGGAATCGGTGGAGAGGAGGGAATTTGATGGAGCCAAGTAGAAGTTGCGAGAAACTGTACAACAAGCCTTTGAGAGGAGAAGGGGGCTGGGCTTTAGTGTTTTTCGGTTCGATCCAGTCTCGTAAAAATAGTCACGTGATTTGTCTAGAGAGCCGTGGAGATCCATCTGTGAGATCTATTTCAGGCACATGTGTAGTCTCTATTTATATTATTAGAAAATAAATGAGTATTTTTAGTTCATATAAGAGTATTTTTAATACAAATTATTAATTAATGACACTCTTATTAAGATCATTTTTACCCTTTTTCAAAGAAAGAATTAGTAGGTCGACTATGGAGATACGAATTTAGCTGGTCGATTATTGGATTTGTGTTAGTCAAGTATAGTTGCCTTGACTCAAAACATATAGATAGATAAATAGATAGAAATTTATTAAATTTATAAATACTTAATTATGAACATAATTATATTATAATATTATTAGATAAAAAGTTATGGATCAATAGCTATCAACATCTTCGTATAAAATGGATGAAGTATCTTCTTGGTACATATGGTTTAGAGTCTAATGATGTGGCGACTCATGCACCTCATATTTTTGGAGGAGCAGCAAGAAGCAGCAACACTTGTTCTATCCTGAAAACTTAAAAAAAAAAAAAAACCGTTGACATTTTAATGTATATAAAAAAAAGAGTTCATCGTTGTTTTCAATGTTTCTTACTACTTGGCTCATATTGATCTACTACTTTAAAAAGGAAACTTTAATTAGATGTGTTTCTTTTACTAAATTAAATTTATTAATGATGTTTGAAACTCTAAGTATTTGTTTTGCTTAAAATGGATAAATAAAATAAAATATCTATTTTTTGCCGAGGGTGAAAGTCAAGTAAATCATTTTGTGCCACTAGATTGGTAGTTGAGTTGCCCTTCAGGAAAAGACAAGATTTTTGCTTGTAATAGCAGCCAATCATCAACAGCTTTATCCCTCCTCAATTTTTCCTTTTCTTCCATGGTTTTTTTATGGAGCTCATAATACCTGTTCCAACTGGCAATTCCTGTATCATACTGATGAACCATTTTTCTGATGTACTTTCCATAGCCAGAGATAAATAACATAGCCAGAGCTCCATCCAAGAAGTTGGGACTTCTTTTTTGTTGCCAATTTATAGAGCAGTCCAAAAGGGGAGGAGAATTTCATGAAAGAGAGGTTAGGGTCGGTTAAGGCAGCCATTGATTTGTACAAAGGAAATTCTGCAATGAATCAATCCTCAAGTATGAAGTCTTTAGAGGTATACTACTATATTTTCATTCATCAACAAGCTATTTTAGTATATTGTAAGAAGAGTAAATTTGCATCATTTGAGTCTCTCTTGGTGAACTAACCTTAACCTTGCATATTCTTTATCCGAAGCCATATCCAAGAACCAGCCAACTTCACATAGCAAAAAGGGACATGGGGCGACTCGATGACAGCAGAAAAATTGCAGAGGACGAAAAAGCCCAAGCAGAAACTGATCTTTCGAATGCGAGAAAGATGGTGAAGGAGCTAAGTTCAAGGATAGAAGAGTTGAATTCAAGAGTAATTGTCCAGAATCAAGATTTGGAGAAACTAAAGATGGCAAAAAAAGGAGGAAATTGGGGGATGCCACCTCGCAATCCTCAGAATAATCAGCACTCCAAAGTATTCGCAGAGTTGGCATATGCAAAAGCAGAGCTGATTAAACTTAAACAAGATATGGCTTCTATCAGAGAAGAAAAAAGAAGAGCAGAGCAAGAAATAGAAGCCTCTAGTTTGAAAATGCAGTCTTTCTCAAGCAAAGTAGAAACACTAAGGATGGAGGTTGAGGAACTTAATGAAGAGATCGTGCTAGTTGAGCTAGCTCGAATAGAGGCTATTAAAGAATTCAGAGCAATTGAAGCTCAAAGAAGGGAAGACGCCGAGAAACATTCTGCAGCAATGGAGGAGAACAGGAAGAAAATAGATGACATAGTCCAAGAAATTCAGATATCAGAGGAGCTACAAGAAAAACTGGCCTCGACAACTTCAGATGTCCAAGTTTTGCAAAGTGAACTAGAGCAAGTCAGGGAAATGGACAGATGGAATAAGAAAACCGAGAGCTTGATTTTCGGATCTGATTTCCTGGAAAAAGACTTATCTCTGTTGCAGTCATTGAAAGAAGACCTGGAGACAGCAAAGAATGAATTAGCTTCCATTAAAAGAGAGAGCTTCCAGTTCATGGCTTCCATGGACGTTGTGAGGAATGAGCTCAATCGCATCTCTGAGGAATCAGATCGATTAAAGAAAAAAGGAAGCAAAGCAGAGTCGACAATTCAGAACCTCAACACGAAGCTTCTGAGGGCAAAAGCCAAACTGGAAGCTGCATCAGAAAATGTAGGAAAAGCAACCTCTATTGTTTCAAGTTTATCGCTCAGTCTTGAACAATTGAGAAATGAAGCTGAAGAAGCTGAGAAAGAAAGGGTGACTGTCATTGAGGAAGCTGCAAAAGTCAAAGAAGAAATTCAGAAAACACAATCTGAAACGGTCTTGGCCGAGGAAAGATGGGAAGCTGCAATACAAGAGCTTGAGACCATCAAATTATCAGAAGCTACTGTCCTAAGCAACCTAAAAGGACTTACAGATGTAACTGTGAAAAGCAGAGCATCCGCTTCCACCTCCAAAATAACTATTTCAAGATTTGAGTATGAGTACTTAAAAGGACGTGCAGGACAGGCAGTTGAAATTGCTGATAAGAAAGTTGAAGCAGCTGAGGCTTGGGTAAAAGCTTTGCAAGCAAGTGAAAAGGAGATATCAATGAAGACACAGATCGTCAGACAGGAAATCCAAGAGCTTAAGACAGAAGAAGAGAAAAAAGACCTGAAAATGGAGCATTCACCTTCTATAAGGATGTTAGTCGATATGCAGTTGCAGAAATGGGAGGAGATACATGGAAAAAACCTGGAACAACAGCACGGTTTCCGTACAAAATCCAACTCAATAAGTGGAAAAATGACACCAGCAAGACGAGCTAAGTTCAGAATGTCAACATCACCTGCACCTCGAACACCTAGGGCGGCTTCATTCGCAGTTAGAAGGAAAAAAAAGGTAATTCCAAACATCGCTAAGTTATTTAATAGCAAGAGCAACGATGAGAATCTGTAAGTGATATTATTGCAGCAGTAAACACTTGCCAAAGTTTTCTGATGAAAGAGATTATATCCCACTAAGTCCTAGTGTTGTTGGTCTCTTCATGTTTTATCTGATGGATGGCTTGTTCATCTTGATTCTGTATAGTTAAAGCAATAACAAGAGATGCTCTCCAGAAAATCCACAAGAAACCAACTGTTCACAGAATTCACATCAGAAAGAACATCACCCAAATTTACTTGTTTTCTGCTGTCGCCACCAGTTGGAAAGGCCCAACAGATGCAAAATTTGGTGATCTAGATAAATCCTGATTCAACTAATGAAACTTCTGCACAAAAGAAGAATAATATTGCAAGTAAACAATTTCTTGCCTTGTACACCTTTTAATGCATGACTTCAGATATAAATACCATCTTGTTCTCATGATACACTGCATAGGCACAGTTACTTTAATAGGAGGGATACGAGTGCAACTACATTCTTGAATACGAGTGTCGTGTTTAGGATGTGTCATAGGGCCAAACAAAACTACACTTAAGCAGCCTCAGCCTTACTAGAGACATTAATAAGGTAACTCTGGTATCAGATGACTGTTCACCTAACAAGCAATAGCAGAGGCGCAAAAGTTACCAACCATTAACAGACAAATATTTATGGTAAAATAACACACTGTTATTCATCACATATATTCTGATGCATACAAACAAAAATTACTACTTTCAGACTTCACCACTGTTTAACTTTCTTCACTTTTTTTTTTTTTTTGCTTTTTGGGTGTCGATGTGTTCAGAGTATGGGGATTGTCCTAACAAATATTAAGTAAAGAGACAAACAAACTACACAAGCAAAACTTATGGTTTATGTGCCTCAAACAACATGAAAGAATAAATCATAAATTTGTCAACTATAACAAAAGATGAACCCACTATCAAAACTTCTGATCTTCTTTTCACAGCCTCACTGAGGATGTGATGGTGCCTGGTTCATTACATTGTTACTGTGCATCTGCATGGAAGACTCTGACAGTAATACTGCTGCCCCCTTTGTAATGGTTTGGCACTGGGAAATGAAAGAAGGGGGAGGAGGCTGAGATTTATATATCTGATTGTATGCAAGATCATCGTCAAACTCATTTGCATCATTTACAGAAGGAATTGATGCAGTTGAAACAGGTTGGGAACTAAGCTGTGGTTCAGGAAGGGTAGTATATTGTTGCTGAGCCTGAGAAGGTGCACTAATGGGTAGTGATGTTGTTGCGACTGTCGTGTAAACTTTTGAACCTGACTCAGGCACTGATTGAGCCGCCATAACCTCCTTATAAACTATTGATGGAGAGTTCATGACACTTTGTGGATGCAAGGGTGGCCTATTGGACGCCATCGCTGCTGCATGATTAATGTTGGGCAGCACTGACATACTGTGAGATTGCATTTGCTGCACAGGAACTAAGTATATTGGGTATTGTTGATTCAGTGGATAAGGAGATTGCTGCGGCTGCTGCATGGGAACCTGATAAAATGGATAACAGGATGATACTGGCAATGGACCGCTAGGATAGTGAGGTACATAGCAGGCACCACCATGAACATATTGCATTCCATGTTGGGGCTGCTTCCCATCCAATGCCTGAGGTAGTTGATACCCAGAAACCTGAACCATTTTTGGCGTCTGAATGAGAGAGGTATTGGCCATGGAGCCTTCTGCTTCGAAGAGACTGGGGGAGGCCATACTGGACATAACTTGAACAAGTGGCTCTTGGTGAATTCCAACTTTAGGTTGAAAACCCATACTTCCAACAATACTATCGCTGTGGAAATCAACCAAGACAGAGGCCCATCAATACAGATATTAGAGGCGATAATTACAACCTAAGTTAAGGAACAGACCAAATAAATGCATGTATCTTATTCCTAGTGCTATGCCCCAAGTGATCTATCTTCCGAATTGAAACCTACTGCCTTCTCTTCTTTTCCTTTTCCAGATAGTGTATTCTCAACGACCAATCAATAAAAAGGCCACCACTAACTTGAGCAAATAGATCCATGCTAAGTTGTGCGGACTCTTCACTTTCAACGCTAACCCGTGTTAGATTCTCCAAAAAGATACTACTTTTTGTAAAATCCAACACGCACCCGCTGACACTTTTGAAGAATCCGAACAACGTAGAATCTATGAGCTCAAGAAACCTTTAAGTCTCAATCTAGGGATAATAAAGAGGAAAAGAGCGACTTATCAAGTGAATAACTTGAACTAAAGCAATCGAGAGAACAGACTATCAGTTCATACAACTACAGTAACCATACAAATAGCATACCAAGCTAGAATATAGGCCAAAGCATTCCACCTGGAGATACTAAACTGTGGAGAATTACTCGATTCTCTTCTTTTTTGGGAGGACAGTCAGTTAATCCCGAACAAAATCCTAGTGTCGATTCATTATTTTAATTTGTAGCTCTTAACAAGGTTTTCCCCCCCCCCTTATTTGAGTGAAAATCAAGGAACCCTGCAAGTCAAAAATATAAATCATTATGTTCCTCAGCACCTTACTGCCTTTCTCTCCTATTGTCCAAAGTACTTGCTTATACAGCACAGGTATCGGTGCAGAACTTAACCCATCAGGACCAGTAGGTCAACCAAAAATCTGTACTTATGTTAACCTACACACTCTCAATGACTACAATATAGCGTAACTAGAGAACAAACAGCAACATCAAATAGAAAACGAAAATATTACCTCTCAACTGAAGCTGATGATGAGGGCACTCTAACTCTTTTTTCCTGTAAATTGGCACCACCATCCTCGGCTTGAACTCCAATAGCAGGTATATTAGACATAGAAATGGAAGAACTGGTTGAACCAAATGAAGAGCTAGTCTCCAAAACCATAGACTCAGGTACTGAACCACCACCAGAATCCAATGTTTGCTTGGCATCTCCAGCACCCCCTCCGATGGCACTCAAATTTTCACCCTGTCCCTCTGAAGAAACCACCGAATTAGACCCACCCATATTTTCAAAACCGATAAGCTCGTGACCAAAACCCGAATCAGTTGATTGGCCCCTTCTGGCAATCCGGGTATTATTCAAAGCATCGGAAAACCAAGAATCAGCTTTAGAATCAAGTAGGGCCGAACCCAACGATTCGGGTTTGACCGGAAAGAGGAATAATCTGATACGGGAAGATGCAATGGTCCTATCGTGTTCTTCAAACATGTTCTGTAAGTCCTCATCGGTGGTGACGGAGATGAGGGAGTCAAGTTCCTCGTTAGGGAGCTGGTATTTGAGATAAAAGAGACGGTTGCCGTAAAGGTTACGGGAAAGGTGGGCAGAAAGGGCGGCGAGGGAAGAACCGGTAGTGCGACGGTCGACGGCGACGACACGGTTGTCACCGCCCGCATAACAAAGAGTTTTATCGTGAGGACGTTGAACTATATGTCCACCATAGCTGCATAAAAGGCGGACCTTGGTGGTCGGGGTGGGAAGAGGTGGTAAGTCCAAGAGGGAATCCGTGGCGGTAGACGGCGGAGCCGGTGAAGGTGGGTCCATTTAACGGTGGGGGGATCTGGTATGTTGGGAACAAAGTGCGAAAGATGAGGAAGTGTGGGGATTTATTTTGGTGGTTTTAGAAGGAACCTTTTTTTGCCTTTTTTCGCTTTCTGCAAGTTTAATCTTTAGGTTTTCTTTTCTTTTGAAAACTACGTTCAAACGCCTCATCAAAATGAAAGATTTTAAAGGAAAGGTGCTCCCCTCCAATCTCTTGTCGCAAAATTTTAAGAAAAAACAAAAAAGAAAAATACATTAGCCATATTACTTTGCCATATTGTCAAAATATTTGTTCTAAATTACTTATCAACCTATAAAATCAAAATAAAATTAATTACTTTATTTCATTTGTATATTTAATATTAATTATTAAAAAAGTGTAAATATTGTAAAAAGAATTACAAAGCTCCTATAAATAATGATATTGATGAATAAGATAGTAAATAAAATATATTAAAAATTTATAAAAATAATTTTTTAATTGATTATTTAAGACGTGTGCAAAAAAAATAGATCAATGAAATAATAATAAATTTATATATATTTTATTCTTTTCATATCTCACAGTAAACGAGAAATAGCACCAGGAGAATATTAAATTACTTAGTATAGAACACCCTGAAAAAATTGAAAGCTAAACTTTGAGTCAAATGTTTAACATTTTGGGTCAATAGACTGGTCAAGAAGTTGGGCAAAATATCACTTGTTCCCTTTTATATGAAGCTGGATTTATCTTAAACAATCCAAAATATTAGACAGTAATTTATCCATATAAAAACAGTATTTTATTTTATTTTATTTATAATTAAATTAAAATAAGGGAAGTTAATTATAAAAGTGTAGCATAATTTAATTAGTACTCTTTGTTCCTATATTACTTTACTTATTGCATATAAGACCAACCAGTAAGGTAAATAAAAAAACTAAGGGGAAATACTGTGGAACATATAAAAAGGAAAAAAAAAGGTGAAAAGTGAGTACTGTTACAGTGAAATCTGAGTTGGCCTGCGCATATGAAATATAGCTGGCAAATGCATGTGGTGGGGTAAAGAGTACGCTGAAGAAGAAGTTGAGATGGGATAAATATTCTATCATGTTATACTTTTAAAAAATAATAAATTAATTTTTAAAATTAAATTAATATTTTAAAATAAAAATTTAGACATTTAAAAATCACAAAAAAATATTACTAATTGTAATTTTTTTAATATTAATATGAATGAAAAAATATATTTTAAAATATTAATCAAAATATATATAGTTTGACTCTAAAAATGAAAATTATGACAACTAAAATAAGACGAAAAGAGTACGTCTTTTAATTTATTTTAACTTAATATTTGTGTTCCTAAAATTTAGATGATTATAAATAGATTTTTAAACTTATATAAAATTAAATAAGTAGGCCGATGTGGTTTGTGTAGCATTTTATTTGGTCAATTTGTGTCCTATATAGCATTCTTTATGAATGGTGTCACGTAGAACATATATTTATTTATTCAATTTTATACAAATTTAAATATTTACTTAGACATTTTAAAGTTAAATATCATAAAAATATATTAAGCAAATTCAAAAGTATATTTATGTATTATGTTTCTAAATAAGACCCCTCTTCCAATTTACTTGATTATGCTCAAAGCAAAGGCAAAGCTATATTCACTCAAAGTTGATTAGATTAATATCTTTCATCAAAAAAAATACATATATTTATTTTGATATATATATATTAATTATTGAACACTTTTATATCCTTAACAAAAATACTGATTCTACCATTAACTCAAAAGTTTCAGAAGAAACCTACATTAAAAATTTTATGAATAGTAAAATATTCGTTAATTAAAGAGATGAAACAACAGGCTGACATGGCTGAAGGCCGACGTAATAATGGTGCCATTGGTTTTTCTTGAGAGTGCACATTGTTTAATAAATAGTCTTCTCTCGATTTACTTGGTACTCCCTTCATATTTTTGTATTTTCCTTTTCTGTACACACTACTCCATCATAATCAATTTGTCACCCTTTTATTGTACAACCTACTTTACTGCTTGTCTCACTGTTTGCTTCCATTTTTATTAGTGTCTCTGCTTTCTGGATTTGACCCCTTTTCAAGAAAACAAATACTATTTTATATTTAGTAATTTTAAAATTTTAATATTCTTTCTATCTCATTTTATAAGATATCTTGTTATTTTTATTTCGTTCATAAAAATATTATTTTATTATAATTAAAAATAATTAAATTTTAAAAATCTCGTTTTACATTTAATGAAATACTTCTCAATCACACAAATATTTAAGAATTAATTTAGACTATAAAATTTCAAAAAAAAAAATTTCCTTAAATATCGTACCAATTCAAAGAATATTACAGAAATTGGAAAGTAATATGTTTAGTATTACAAGATTTAAATGATTGTTTTGATATATTACTAATTACACTCATTTTTAGTTTTAATTCACACTTAAAAAGTAATATATAAATAAATTGGTGGAAATTGACAGTAGCTTTAAAGGTTATGAAACTAAGTATAAGGTCTCTAATCAATTATTTTATTATTAGTCAACTTTTGAAGTTAAAATAGGCTTAATATAATGTATTTTTTAATTATATATATATATATATATAAAGGATGATGGCATCAAAGAAATCAAACTTGAATCTTTATACTTCGGCCAAAGATTTAAAAGATGAACATCAAATCTCTCCTGTTTCTCTCCTCCCTCATGCTCGCTTGTCTCCCCCTTCTAACATAAAATTATGAATTACAATTAAGCAAGTTATTATAGTTATAGATATATAATTACTTTATCCATTTTATTTTAGTTGTCATGTTGCACTTTTCAAAAGTCAATTTGACTAACTTTTTAAGTTAAATTAGATTTAATTAGTTTGATATTTTAAAGTAAAATTTAGATATTCAAAAAATATAAAAAAATATTATTGATCGCAGAGTTTTTCGTATTAACAATGAAAAAATATATCCTAAAATGTCAATGAAAAAAATCATTTCGACTCTAAAGTGGAAACTATGACAATTAAAATGGGATGAAGAGAATAATCTAAACTATAATCATTTTTTAAAGTTCTTTATATTTATTTATATAATAAAGAAATTAACAAGAATTAATGTATATGAATTAATAACAACAAGAATTAATGTATATAATTAACAAGAACAAGAACTTATGTATATGAATTAGGTAGCTAGGCTAACAAATGATTGATGCAAATACATAGGATAAAATATAGATGTCCAACTCGCGTTACGTACATGTATAGACTGCAAATTTATCCTTCCACGTATAAGTTTGAACATGTCAATTTTATTTAAATAAAACCCTTATAGATAAATTAAAATATGTCAAGAGGGATTTATATATATTAGAATGACAAATTCAAGCATGACATATCCTTTCACATAAATTATAAAATAAATTATCTCTGTTATTTTTTTAATTGTTATGTTGCGTTTTTCAAAAGTCAACTTAACTAATGTTTGTTTGTAAAGTTAGATCATATTAATTCTTTATTTTGAAAATAATAATTTAATATTCAAAAATCATATGAAAAAACTTATAAATTATAAATTTTTATATTAATACGATGAAAAAATATACTAAAGTCTATTAAAATTTATAAAAAAAAATTATTACGAAAAAGTAACGTATGAAATAACATGCTAATCCATCTTATTTGCAATTTTTATTAAATCAATTTAGTTAGTTAGTTAGGCAACCAGCCTAGCCCTAAGCCCTACCACATGGTCGTCAAATCGTCGAATCTAGCGGGCATATCGAAGCAAATAGTTGTTGTTGGTGTGTTTTTTTATAAAGAAAATACTATTATTTAAAGTACTTTTTTAATTTTAATTTATATTATATAATTTAAACTTAAACATACAATTTTTTATTTGTATATTTAAAATGTTCTAGATCATGATAAAATATTTAAATTAAAAAATTACAATAAAAAAGTTACTTAAATTTCTAAATTCAAAAAAACGATACATAAATTAAGACTATGAAGTGACCATATATTTTTTTGGAGAATTCTAGATTAATGGATAATAGACATAATTTTTATCACAACTCAACATTCTCTATTTTTTGAATAAGCATTCTATGAAAAGCATTTTGTGCGCACTTATCTAAATAAATACTAGTATATTGCATATTTGACCATCTCATCGATTGATGCGTCAATTCCAAGTCATGTGGATCCAATAAGTCCTCTTGTAGTAATATTGTTATATAACATGACATGCTAGAATATGATCAGCCAGATTCGGATTCGAACTTTCCGTATGATTTTTTTTTATAGTGAGTACTTTTCTTTTTTAATAAATTTTATTTGTTTTAGTATACAAGATGAATATAAATTAGTTGAGGTTGATATGAAATAAAAAATTAATTGCATACCTTTACTCGTTTAGTTAATAAAGTATAAACATTTAATTTTAAAATTTAAATATGGTAATTTCTTTTATAACATGAAAAAATTGAGAAAATAATTTTTTCTATAATTTTTAGCTGTGTCAATTAAATAAGACCTAAACATTTTTCTCTTTACTAGTTCCAGTCTATGTGCTTGCACGTATGTGTCGCGCTAATTTAAAAAATATATATAAATAGTACTTGTTATTAAATATAATATTCATATAGAAAACTTAATGAATACTATTAGTTTGATACAATAATTTAGTTTATTGTGAAATGGTGGAAATGAGAAAATCAATTCAATTGTTTATAATATATGTTAATATTTTTTGAATATATAAAATAATTATTGAGAGTTGAATACTTAGACGTTAAATAATTAACTGGTTAAAATTTAATGTAATAAAAGATTCCTAAATATAAAAGGAGCAGTTTAATATTTTCAACATAATTTCATAAAATAGTCCTATAAAGAAATTCTAATGCAAAAGTGAACCTAAAATTAAATAAATAAAAGAGCAAACAATAAATTTAAAAAAATAGTGAAAAGACGATTTTGTCTAAAGAATAACGGACAAAAAATTCAAACAACATTTCTAAAGGCATTTCCACTTTTTAATATAGTATACACAAATAGATATATAATAATAAATATTTCAATTAAAAAATATCGAAAACGGACAAAGGTAATGCTTTTAACGCTTTGATCAATTTTAATTGGACATTAAACTTAGTCTAGCATCAATATTATTTGTTGTTAATGAATTTTTTTTAATTGATTTGAATGAGAATTAAATGAACTAGTCCATCTGGCATACATGGCAGTTGACAGCAGGGCGAGAATATTGGAGTAACAAATAAACGTGGCATTCATCATTGTGGACAACGCAGAAAATGAAAACACCTCACCAAAGAAAGCGCGCAGGACACAATTTTCCCATTTACATTTTCAATTCACAAAATTCTCAGAGTTCCTTCAATTTTGCTAGTGAACCTTTTACATTGTCACCATCACTGCCTTTTTCTTCTGTCAAAAGGTTTTTACAGAAGAAAATCCAATTTTTTTTTTATTAAGAGAGTTTACAATGTCTTTTTGTTATTTTTTCTGGGTTGACAACTGTTAATTATTTATTTATATATTTATTTCTTCCAATTCAGCGTGGATAAAGGGGTTTATTTAAAAAAAAATGTGTGGATGTGTTTTTGTGCTTTCTTTTTCTGTATAAATATGTGGAATCTGGATCTTACTGTCACTCTCGTGAATATTGATCTTATTAATTCATTATTTAATATCTTCCTGATTAAGGCTTGTTTTTCCCTCTTCTAATTTTAATTGTTGATCTTCCCCACTTGATTGCTTTGAATCGATAATGCCGTGGTGGGATTTGAGATCTGTTTTCTTTTTCAAGAATTTCAGATGCTTTTCGCAGTCTCAGGTTCGTGAGGGCTATGTGTTACGCATATTTGCTATCCCCTTTTGCTGCTAAGTCCAGGTTTATCGAATCAGTCTCTCATTCAGCCGTCCTGGACCCTTCTTATGGGATTAGGCCTCTGTGTGGTGGTGTAGTAGTGTTTGACTGAACCTTTAGTCTTCACACTGATGAAAATTTTGAAAAATTGGTTCTCTTTCTGAAATGCCATTTTTATACTTCCATTTCTCCTTTGAAAAGCATATCTGAACTGAAGTTCTAAAGGTCAAAAAGTTTACTTTTGGTTCTTATTGAAGTGTTCCTTAGTTTGGGACCAACTAAATCTGAATTGTCCAGCCCTTGCAAAATTTAGGATTGTTGCAACTGCACTAACCACATAACATTGATGCAACTGCACTAACCGCGTTATATTTCAAGTACTTTGTCTTTCATTCTATTATTTGGACTGTTTAACAATTTTGTGGTTTCTACCTGTTTTATGATTATTTATTATGTTATTGTTGTTTGCACCTCTAATTTGATTGATAGACTACATATTTCTAGATATTTATTCGTTGATTTTCAAGTTTTAGATAAGCATGAGTGTGAATGAACTATGGATAGTAGTAGTTGCACCAGCTGAATTCCGGAATACTACATATGGTGTAATGAGCTTTAACTTGTTATCCATGTGACAATGTTAAGTTTTAGTTCCACTTAATTGACTGTCAATTGATTATTTTTTGGCTTTCAATCAGAACGGATCAAGTCAAAGGTCGGAAAATTCTGCTGGATTTTCTCAACTGTTTCTGCCGCTGATAGCCCACAAGAAACACCAGGTATATATTTCTAAAGTTTGATGTAGTTAAGATATTGGGACGGAAGTAAGTAGCTTGCATGGGTTATTCCATCCCTAACATATTGTATACAAGAGTTGGGATGAAAGAAGAGTATGTGATAAGTTGGTCATAATTTTGAGTGAACACTTGGGTGAGATATTTGCAAACTCATAAGACTGGACCATCCTATGACCTATCATGAGTCACGTACAGCTAGTGTTCATTGACTAAATGAACTTTTGTTTATTTTTCGAAGATGCACTTGGAACCATGCAAGTACCATAATTTTATTGGAAGCATGCTATGTTCAAATTGCCATTTGTCCCTTTCAGCCACAGCAAATCTTAGATTGATCATGAGACATGTCTCCGATTGTTTCGAGAATATGCTTAAGTTCTTTTGTACGCATGTCACGCTTGCTTCACCATTTTGACCAACAACTACCCCTCATACAGTCTATACTTCCCTTAGAATATAATGTTTTGTTTCTCTCTCTATAAACAAAATTTATTGTTTACTGTAATAAAGCCACAGTTTCGTAGATGTGGCAATCTGGTTTTTTACCTTCTAGGATGAAATAAACAAAATCTACTTGTGCATATAATAGATTTCTGACGCAAATGACCTTGTTATGGATTTGAAATTCAAGCAAGGAGGTTATCTTGTGTTTATATATGCAGCTTTTTACAAATTTATCAGACAATAAGTCATTGGAATCATATCAAAAAAAATACTCAAGTTCTTTCTTTTGCATGTTCTTAGCAGCGCCAAATGAGGGATGCCCAGCCTGGATCAGATACTGTGAGGTCTCATGGTATGATGGTGGCATTACATACTGTGAGGTCTCATGGTATAACAGTGGCAAGGACTCATTTGAATGACTGGCTGATCCTAATACTACTTTTGGCAATAGTTGTCCTTCTGAATGCTATCCATCCGTTTTACCGGTTTGTAGGGAAAGACATGATGGAGGACCTCAAGTATCCTTTAAAAAGTAACACTGTACCTATTTGGGCTGTGCCAGTGAGTTGATCCTCATTCTTCAGTCAGTAGCTACAAAATTACTTTATGGAGGCGATTAGTATCTCATATTCAGATTTAAAATTTCCAAATTTATCAGGTTTATGCCGTGCTGCTGCCTATGGTTGTTTTCCTGCTCCTTTATTTTCGGCGAAAAGATGTTTATGATCTTCATCATGCCATATTAGGTAAACTATTCTCTGGATTTGACTAGTTTTAGTCGAAGTGATCATATTTGTTCTCGCCGTAAAAGCTGTCTGGTAGTTGACCTTTAACTATGTTGTGATGGCAGGGCTTTTGTTCTCTGTTCTGGTAACAGCTGTTATCACAGATGCTATAAAAGATGCAGTTGGGCGGCCTAGACCAGACTTCTTCTGGCGCTGTTTTCCAGATGGAAAAGAAGTATGCTTCTAGGATACTTTGTGTTTCTAGTTGTAGTCTAAGGCTTCTCAGTTATAAGTATTTATCAGTACTTTTAAATATGATGGGTTAACAGGTTTACGATCAATGGGGAGATGTTGTATGCCATGGTGATAAAAATGTTGTCAAAGAAGGGCATAAGAGTTTTCCAAGTGGACATACATCCTGTAAGTAGAATGCATGGCTCATTAATGTTTGCATGCCTTGTAGAGGTGTGGAGACTCAAGACTTGAAATTTACAGCATCTAAGAATGCGTCTATGTTGCTTCTTTCTTGTTTTCTCAATCTTTGAGGATTTCGGATCAACTTGCAGTGTCCTTTGCTGGTCTTGGCTTTCTATCGCTTTATTTATCTGGCAAGATACAAGTCTTTGACTGTAGAGGACATGTTGCAAAACTGTGTCTCGTGTTACTTCCTCTTCTTCTTGCATCTCTGGTTGCCATTTCTCGAGTGGATGACTATTGGCATCATTGGCAGGATGTGTTTGCTGGAGGTCTAATTGGTGCGTGTTTCTAGGTTTTATTTGTTGTTGAATCTTTAACAAAGAATCATCTTAGTTATAGGGTTGGGTAAACAAACTAGTAATAAGGCTTATGTGAGACACCAATGACATCTGAGTATATTTTCCTTTTCAGGACTTGTAGTTGCAGCATTATGCTATTTGCAGTTCTTCCCACCTCCATATCATGATCAAGGTCTACTCTCATTCCTTCGGTTGTCTCAGTTGTGTGAAAATTCTTGTGATAGAATCTTAGAAGCTCTCTCTTTCATGTTAAAGTTATGCTACTTCTCGGAGTAGATTGTTGAATGAATGTGTTTTACTTGGTGCCTCTCAAATGGGTGTTCATATTACTTGCAAGGAGCATGGAATTTTTATTCCATAGCTGATCCCGTGGAAGGATTGATGATCCAATGTGTTCCCACTTTTGCGTTTGTGCAAATTTAATTGTAAAATGATGTACACATATACATATCTGTAGCTAGTTCATTATACGTGGATAAAAGGTTCTTTTTCTTATGCAATAGCTCTCTGCATTTTGAGGGATCATGGCCTAATTGCCCCTTGGTGGAAGTAAACCTATTATTCAAAATCCAAAAGAACTGATAAATCTGTGACTAAGAAAAACACATCACTTTTGACTGAGCTGCATTACAAAAGGAAGCTGTCCTCCCTACAAATGAATGGATCTAGAAAAAGATTCTGGTGTATGTTTCTCAGATAGGAACAGAACATGGCCATGGAGAGGATTCTATGTATTATGGTTTTTGCTTTGTCTTCCCTTTTTCTAGTCATATTCTAATTGTCCGTCAGTTGTACTTCTAGGCTGGGCAACCTATGCTTACTTCCGCGCCCTAGAGGAGTCCCGGGGAACTGCAGAAGCTGTAAATGTTGAAAATGCCAATGCAAATAATACACGCAGTGCAGAGGTTCAAATAACAAGTCGACAGAATGAGAGAAGCAACAACTCGTGTACTGGCATTTCTTTTTCCGGGGATTCTGGTGCAAACATGGAAGATCTAGAATCTGGAAGGAGGTAGTGTAGATTCGAGGCAGTTGATAGTTAAAATGGCGCAAACAAATACGCCAGAATATATGCTTGGTATCGCCACAAATTTGAAGAATAGATACATGGGATAGACAAGATTTCAAGTTACTCCCACTGCTGTAGCATTTTAGTTGATAGATGTATGATAGATGCATGTTAACATCAGTTTTGAGGGCACTGACTTGATAATATTTTTGTGAAGCGTAAATATGTTGTAAGCACAAAGTGAGAATATAACAAAAAATTTCTTCTTACATCCAAACTTCTCCAATTTTACGCTATTAAGTAGTTATCCAACAAACTTGCAAAGGAGGAATTTCTGGAAAAGAAAATCTCAAAGATACAGGTGAATTGATAGTCAAAAAGAGTTCAGATTTGAATTACAAAGGGCTTTCTTGAACTACTTTTGGGTTCAAAAAATCTGGACTTAAATTCGTCCCATGAAAACCCAACACCAATCCCTTGCCCATACCCAAACCCGACACCAACACCACAACCCATACCCACTCCGAAGACCACTTTGAGATGGTTCCAATCTGAACCACCTAAACCTAGACCACCAATTGCTCCAAGACCCACACCAACACCACACCCAATTCCTAAACCGACGCCTGGCCCTAATGCTGCTTCTTCTAGTTTCCGGCTGTTCTCTTGGATAAATTCTGTCACAGTTTGTCGCTTGTCGTCACGTTTCCCCCTTTTTCCGTTGAGATTAATGCCTTTGAACTTCCAGAGGGATTTGTTGTTGTCAGCTTTCCGGTAGCCAAAACCATTGAGGCGAAGGGTTTTGTCCTGCATTCTTCTTAACTTGTGAAAGGATAGGATGGGTCTCTTTACGGAAACTGGATTCGTTGACCCGCGCTATAAAAGTAATCTGTGCCTTTTCTCTGAAATGGGAGATTCACCAAAGATAAAAAGGGAAAGAAGTAGAACCAACTCGTAGTAATCACTAATCACCACTTTTTTTTTTTTGTGTGTGTGTTACAATAGTGACAATACTCGCTCCAAATTATAGATGTATATATTATCATGATATTATTTTATTTTTTATTTTATAAAATTTTTAATTTCATATAACTAAGACATATATTAGTTACATTTTATTTAACGTTATAAATTATATATAGCAAACTATGATATTAACAATTGTATGATTAAAAATAGAATTATTGTTAGTATATCAAATCAGATAGGAATTTGAACGATACAGAAATACTTCACCACAAAATTTGCTATAATCGAAATTTTGCTAATTTGTTTTTTATTTTAAAAGTTTTTATGATTATTTATAACTTTGCATTAACATACTTTAAGATAAAAAAAGTTAAACGTTACGACAAGAATCTCAAACGATTCTCAAATTTTAGAGAGAATATAGACAACTTCCAAAGAGAATTTGGGCAAAGGAGAGGTAGAATGCGATCGGAAGGGGAAGGCAAGTTTTTCTACTGAGAAAATTTGAACTGGAAGCGGCAGAAAAGAGGTTGCACATTTAGCTCCTAAGGTAATCTAAGTAGAATGATCGTAGAGGGTTCATATTTTTTGTGTCGTCTGCTCTCCGGAGTACAATCCATTCATAAGCTTGCATTGATATAAAGCAAAGTAATGGGAGAAACTATGAATTTGAATATAGCTATGTAAGGATGAAGACATCAATCCAACATAATATGGAGATTTCCTCATATGCTTGAGACTTTAGAGGAAATTGTTTCAGCTGTTAGTTTTTTGAACAAAAGTTAACATAAGGATATTTATTGTAAAGTTAAAATATTTAAAAGATATTTCTTGTTCACAATTGTAGCATAAGGATGTAATCTAAGTTTAGTTATATTCGAGAGATAACTTTAGCCCAAAACTCATTTCATTTAGACAAATTTCATCCTGTGCCCCCTGAGAAAATAATGATAAAAGTTTAAAGGATAAGAAAGTAGTACAAGTCGAAAGAAATAGGCAATGAACTGTCTTAGGACAACGTATAGTACAAGGTAGTACACATTACATTAACAAAACTTCAACTAAACCCATCATCTCCCATTTTTCTCCTTTTTCCCTTGATATTCTCATCATCCTCACCCACCCTATCATCATCGAATCAAATTGGAAGGCCCATACTTGCCCAACAATTCAATAAAATACCCATCATCTTCTCCCAAAAACCCCAAATCGGAAAGCAAAAATGATGCACATGACCTTTTATTGGGGTAAAAAGGTAACCCTGTTGTTCGATTTCTGGAGAACCGATTCATGGACTAGCTATGCAATTACTTTACTCGCTTGTTTCATCTTCTCCCTTTTTTATCAGTACATGGAAGATCGTCGTCAACGATTTAGGATTCTCTCTGCCAAATCCAAGAGGAATTACTACCCGCCGCCGCCGAACGCTGCCATGAATGCTCCCCTTCTTTACACTTTTCCGTCCGTCGGCGGTAATTGGAACTCGGCGAGATTTGCTACGGCGATCCTTTTTGGGGTCAACTCGGCGATTGGGTATATGCTTATGTTGGCTGTTATGTCATTCAACGGCGGCGTTTTTGTGGCCGTCGTTGTGGGTCTGGCGATCGGATATTTGTTCTTCAGGAACGGCGATGAGGATGACGTCAGCGTTGATAATCCATGTGCCTGTGCTTGATATGAAATTAGTTAATGGGTTTGGGTTGTTGATTATTTTCCAATACAGATTAAAAAAATGTTTTCCTTTTATAGGTAGTAGTATTGGATCTGTGGTTCCCTCGTTGACCTTTTACATTTCCTTGTGTTGTATTAACTCCTCCTCAATATAATTTCATCTTTATACTATGATTTCCAAATATATTGTGCTCTGTTTTATGGATGGTTCTCTTGTGATTACTCTGAATAAGTGTCTCTCAGTGTGGTCAGCACCGGGTGTTTACGAGCAGCGAGGCTTACACCCATTCGCATTAGTTCACCCAAAGTTCCTTACCCTTTTGCACGAATTATTGAATAAGCTAGTGGAACATCTGAAGTTATAAGATTAGAATAAGTGTTGTTTGGTTACAACTGAAGTAATGAAAATTTAGGATTGATGCAATCACATAATACTAATTAAAGTACTTTATCCTTCCTCTTCTGAGACAGTGCTATGTTATGTATGTATTTTATGATTATTTATGTTGGTATTGCACCTCTAATTTGTTAAATAAACGACTTAACTGTAGATATTTACCTGTGATTTTCAAGCGTTAGATAAGTTAAGTTACGAGTTCGTATGAACCATGGAATGTAGTAGTTCCAAGCCTTAGATAGGCATGAGCCTAAATGAACCATGGATTGTAGTGGTTGCACCAGCTGAATGCTGGAAATACTACTTATGATGTAAATGATATTTATCTTGATACTCTTGAGACGGTGAAAGTTTTTGTTCCAACTTAATTGACTGGTTTTTTCGCTTTAATATCAATTAGCACGGATCAAGTGAATGGTCAGGAACTTCTGCTGGATTTTCTCAACTGTTTCTGCTGCTGATAACCCACAAGAAGCACCAGGTATATATTTCTCACTTTTCATGTAGTTAATGAATTGGGCGAAAGCGAGTAGCTAGGATGGGTTATTCCGTCCATAACATATTGCATACAAGAATTGAGATTAAAGAATGGGATGGGATACTTGCGTATATATTTGATATTCTGATGCAAATGACCTTGTTATGCCTCTGAAATTCCAACAAGGAGATCATCTTTTGTATATATATGTAGCTTATTACAAAATTTGACAAATGAAAAAACACTCAAATTGTTGCTTTTGCGTGTTCTTAGCAGGGCAGAATGAGGGACGCCCAGCTTGGATCACATTCTGTGAGTGTGAGGTCTCATGGTATAACAGTGGCAAGGACTCATTTGAATGACTGGCTGATCCTAATACTACTTTCTGGGATAGTTGTCGTCCTGAATGCTATCCACCCGTTTTATTGGTTTGTTGGGGAAGACATAATGGAAGACCTCAAGTATCCTTCAAAAAGTAATACTGTACTGTACCTATTTGGGCTGTGCCAGTGAGTTGATCCTCATTCTTCATTCAGTAGCTACAAATTTACTTATTGGAGGCAATTAGTGCCTCGTATTCAGATTTTTCCAAAATTTATCAGGTGGATGCAGTTCAGCTGCCTATAGTAAGGTATTCTTTGGATTTGGCTAGTTTCAGTGCTTCTATGCTGGGCAACCTATGCATACTTCCTCACAGGTAACTGCAGAAGCTGCTAATGGTGAAAATGCCAATGCAAATAATACGCGCAGCATGGAGGTTCAAATAGAAATGAGAGAAACAATAACGCGCTTTACAGGCATTTCCTTGTCCGGGGGGGGGGGGGGGGGATTCCGGTCTAATCATGGAAGATGTAAAATCTCGGAGGAGATAGTTTAAATTGAGGCAATTGATATTTAGAATGGCTCAAACAGGCACAGCCCAGAGCATATGCTTGGTGTTGCAACAAATATGACCTCTTTTGATCACAGAGCATATGCTCACATATCTTAGCATGTAAAATTGCTTTTCTTTCTTAATTTTTTTGGGTTGTGATGTCGATAATTTTTATTCTGAGAAGGGTGGCTTGTATACAAATCTTATCATTATCTCAGATTTCTTTTCAAAAGATTCTTAGTTCAAGTGTATCAACGCCAAATAAAAGGAAAAAAAAATAGATATAGCATGATAAGGTTAAAAACATACATCAAATCAAATAATAAAAAAATATTTTAGTATAACTAATTTCAAAAATATTAATCCCAATGCGTTGCACTTTATTTACTGTATTACCACTTTATGCCCAAGTGGTAGATATTTTGCAAAGGAGGCACGGCTGAGCTACCTATTTCGACCAGTAGAGTTCTCACGTTTTTTTAATTTCAGATTGACTGTAAAACTTCTAGATGGATTCTTGCTTTATACTTCTACTAATTTCCTTTGTACAACTTAATATTTCCTCCGTTATTTTTCTAAAAATTAATTTGATTAATTTTTAAAATTAAATTAGATTACATTAATTTGATATTTTTAAATAAAAATTTATGTATTCAAAAATTATATCAAATATTACAAATTATAATTTTTTATATCAATATGACTAAAAAAATATTTTATATATTAGTTTAAATATATATCGTTTGACTTTTTTAAAAAAAAATGATACATTCTTTGTTTTTTTGAGGGCTCGACTTTCTTCTCTTTGACTATGTATTTATATTGAAGGTGTTCCTTTGACTCTTAGCTTTGACCATGATAAATATGTATGTTGCCTTAGATTTTCTAGGGAATTTCCAAACATAATGTGTCTTTTAACCTATTTGGCTAATATTCTCTGTTTGGCTAGTATTCTCTAATAGGCACTCAATGTGTTTTCACCTGCATTAGGTAGAAAAGTTTTTTCTAAAAAATTGTTAAAAAAAAGCTAGATACCAATTAGATATATACTAATTTTAGAAAACTATTATTAGTACATATCTGTATTACTTTCTTCGTTTAAAAAAGAATAATTTATTATGATTTGACATGAAATTTAAAAAATCAAAAGAAGACTTTTTAATTATGTGTTCCAAAATTTAAGTTATGTTACATGTATCAAAATGACATTTAATTTTGTGGCCTTAAACATGCCACGTACACAACAACAACATATCCTGAAAACCCACAAGTAGAGCTTGGGGAGGGTAAAATGTACATAGATCTTACCACTATCTCATAGAGATAAAACGTTTCTGAAAGACCCTTGTCTCAAAAATATCAGGTCGCAAAAGTGGACATGCCACATGAAAAGTTGAAATTAAAATTTTGTCAAAAAAAGCAAATGAATTATTATTTTTTAAACAGATCAAAAAAAAAAAAAGTCATCGTATTTTAAACGGAAAGAGTATATTTTTTCACCAAACCTCATTAAAATATTTTTAAGAATGGGATGTGTAGTTCATCCCACAGGCTTTATTGACCTGCTGACTTAAATCAATTAGAAATCAATTACGACCACTTTCCTCTTTCTTGCTTCATCACACACGTAACATGATTTTAAAAATACAATACAAATTCTCCTCTTAAATTTATATATATAGAAATGGAGGTAACATTTCTTTCCCTTAATACAAATTCAAATAGGAGAGAATATAATAAATGGATTTGATTCAAAATGTATTCAATGTAAGGTTACTAAAGAGATCACATTGGAGAAAAAGAAGATATCAACGTGTAGATGGTAATAGGAGGAAGAACATAAAGGTTACTAAATTGGGTGGAAAGAGCCAAAAAAGAACAATTATATGGAGGATTAAAGCTATTCCAAAATTGAAATTGAAGATTTTTTCACCATCTAAAATATGGAGCAAATTAAAGAATGCTTACATGAATATGATGCTTCACTTGGCTGGAAATATGAACAATGAAAATTGTGTGTTTGGTGGGAAAAGGATTCCAAAGGCAAGGCAAATTGAATTGGCTTATACAAATACTGAGTTTGAAAATAGACTTATATATGAGATTTATAAGTCCATGGTGCCTTCCATGGAATTGTATCCAAATCTATGAAGATTACTTTTTTTTTTTTTAATTTCTTTTTCCAATGATTAGCTTCTAGTTTATAGGGGTTTCATTATGCATTCCTTCATTTCTTCTTTTATTTTGTAACTGTAAGAAAAATTAGCACAGCGAGAACAACATATTGTGTATCTTTTTGTTAAGTCGTAGTTATTGTTGCCACCAGCGAATTTCACCCCAGATCTACTTCTGTTTTTACTAGGAATCTGAATTGTTGTCCACAAACTAAATGCCTTGTATAGATTGATGAAAGTAGGATCCAAAATCCTCTTTACCATCTTTAATCTTAAAACCATATATTAAGGAATTCGATTAATGTAAATTTTGAGAATAATTGTCCATGTATCTAATAAAGGCTTTTTCTATGTATCAGCATCCCATTATTAAGGCAAAGTTGGGAAAAAACAATTAATTAACTTCGAAAGTAGCGGAATTTATGTAAGTTATCCAATTAAAAATTTATTTAAAAAGGGAAAAATAACATAACATGGCAAACATATAATATGTATTTACATCATATAACTATAGTTTGAAAAAAGTATAATTTGTAGCTATAGTTAGGGTTCTGTTGCAATTTACAGCTGCATATATACAATTATTTTGACAGATATGCATAGTCAATTCGACAGATATACATATAAAATTCGTCTCTCTACTCTCTGCCCTCTCTCGATCTCGCTCGCCTCTCTCTTCCCTCCCCCAATCTCACTTGCCAGATATACAAATACATATACATTTAATTATACATATACAATTATTTAATAGATATACACATACAATTTGACAAATATACATATGCAATTCGTCTCTCTTCTTCCTCTCTCGATCTCGCTCGACTCTTGACTCTCTTCTCACCTGAAGGTCATATAACCAAGGTTATGTTGTGTATTATATAAAATATAGCTATTTGACTATTAAGTTTCGAGACAAGGTTATTTATGAAAATTTTCCTTTTAAAAAAATAGTTGGGCTTTCTTGTAACCATGGGCCGGTTATTTTCCAAGCTCAAAATTTTGAAATGAAATTTTATACAGGCCCAGTAAACTGGTCCACTTGTTGCTCTCATTACTCAACTTCTTCTTCTCCGGTGCTGTCAAGCTGCATCGGTTCTACATTATCGGTTTAGTTTATTAATTTTTTATTTTTAAATATGTTAAATCAATAAAATAATTTTTATTGGTTTTGGGTTTATCGATTTTAAGTCTTCGTTCTGTTTTCGGTTTACCCGATAAGGATGATAATGAGAATTTGCATTAATAAAAACAGATGGGGTACGGAAGAGTAAAGATTAAATATAAAATACTAGAGTGGATAACTAATCACTTAAGTACGATAAATATTAAAATAGGTAAAGTACTACTATAGTGTCTTATTACTATTAAATTATTAATATTTAATATTTACGAAGGGGTAAAATAGTGAACTATAATAATCTTATTTGGTTATCGGTTTACCCAATAACCCAATAGTAACAATTGCTATCGAATCAATAACCTAATAAATTATTTTTCAGAATCATTAAAAACCAAATGACCTAATACCTCAATAACAATAAATCAATAATATTTTTATCGATTCAATTTATGCACATTCCTACCCTCATTACTCATGTTAATTTTTTTCACTGATACTCCACTCCTTTGACTCTTTTTTCTTTTAAAAAAGGGTTAAAAAACGAGGGAATGAAGAATGAAAAGAACTATATTCCTTTTTTATAACATAATATTAGCTGTTGAATTTATTAAAAAAAATGACTGTCATTATAAATATCGCTATAAAGAAAGATTATTATAAAATCAGTTATCCCTCATAATAATATGCGGCTCAACCACTATATAATATATATTTTAGTGTGGTGAATAAAATAATAATAATATATTTTATTAAAATAAATAGTTAATTTTAAAATTAAATGGGACCAATTGATGGTTGAAGAAAGAAATAGGATGAGAGAGACGAGAAGGGAGTAAAACAAAAAGTGGGACCACAAAGTTAGTTAAAGTTGTGACAAGGAAGCAACTCTAATGATTTCATTATTACTCTTCCCTTTCATATTATTTCAATTTCACATACCAATGAAATATAAATTTTAATTAAAAATATACTTTATTATGTTTTTTAAATAAATTATTTAATTTTTTTCATGATAAGAATAGCATGAAAAAAATATCTTAATTATTAAAATGAACTAATAAAATGAAACAGAGATAATAATTAGAAATTGAGGCCTACTTACGAATAACCAAACTAGATTTTATTAATTAATAAAAAATGAACATGATTACTTGAGATAATTGTAGCTATATTCCTTGAGCTTTAAATCATCTTCTTCCTATACTTTGATGCCACGCCAATATTACTGGACTACCCACCCTGCTTCCTCTTTCCATTTCCAACTGCTATTTTCTATATGTTTATTGTCATGTGGATTTATTGACATATTTTTTAAGTACATATATGAGGTTAATCGATTATGAAAAGGGTGACAAACAGATAATTTGGAATCAAAATGGGCGGAATATAAAAAATGAGTAATCGCCTAATTCTGTTCGAAGTCAATTGACTTGAATTATTTGGTCAAGATAAACTAAACAATGAGTCATAACTCAATATGTCTAACTTTTACTATTTTTTTCATAATAATTAAATTAATTAAAGTACAAAAGTAGTAAAAAGTTTACATTTTAAATTTTACTCACTGAGTCAATATGAACTATATAATTAACACAAATGAGCCCAACTTTTTGATAAATTAAATTGGAAACTATCAAGATGGATTGAATCAATAAATAAATGAATATCATTAATCTGCTAAACTTAAACTAGTTGAGATGAAAGATGAAACAACCTTTTATATATTAAATTTTCATTTTCAAGTTATAGAAGATATATTTATACATCACATCGGACATAACACAGAAAAATATGGAGATTGGGTACAATGCTACTCCCTTCGTGTTAAAATAATTGGATTTTTAAGGCTTTTTTCCAATATTCAAAATAGTTAAATTATTTCAAAGTTTAAGATGAATACTTGAAATTTTTTTCATATTTGTCCTTTTATTTATTGAAGTTCTACATTTCACAAAGGACAATAGTGGAAAGTATGGTGTAAATTTTGTCTTTGAATGTTTTTCTTAATATATGTGCATTACCTCACAAATTAAATTAAAATGAGACGGAGAGAGTAACGAATATGCTTCATGTTTACTTTGGATCATTAATTGCCCTTTCTTTCACCAAATAATAATTAGATGCAAATTGATAGTGACAAATCAATCCTGAATTTGGTAAACAAAAAAAATAATTAGAAAAAATGTATGTTGTGAATGCTCTTATCCAAAAATTGACAATAACAGGTTGCTGACATAACGTTAATAATAAGTAATTTGCAGCAACATAGGTGTTGACTAGTAGTGAAAAATTAACATATACACAACCATATCATAATAAAGTCGTAAAAAAATAAATTAGTTAACTAATTTAGTTAAGCAGTTATAATCAAATTAGGGGAACATTAGTTTTAAAGAATAACTAACTCGTCATATTCATTTAGCCTTCCGCAACAACTCATAAACTTCACATACTATATACAACGAAATGTGTGGGCCCCCCTTGAATTTTCATTCTCTCTTAACGGTTTTGAAAGCGACTTATGTTACTCCTACCGATTTGACGCGAAGTTTAAGTAGGTGAAAAATGATAAGTACGAACAAATTAAAATGAAAGAATACTCATTTTTAGACACAAATAACCTACATTTTTATATTGTTATAGCAAATAACTTGATTTACTTTCTAAATTTCAGATAATCAGTTTCACTTATTATAGACGATCAAATTTTAGTGGACTTGATAGCGTAAACTAATTGACAAGATTTATTTAGTTGGGGAATAAGTTATTTCGAAATTAAATATTTTGAAATTAATTATCTGGTGCAATAAAAATTCACACTACAATTCTGAATTTCGAGATAAATTGTCTCGCAATTTTGTTGAAAACCCAATTTGACCATCTCAAATTTCCCCGCTAAAAGTTCACCTTCATGCCTTTGCATATACCCGAAGAACTTGTGACCTAAGCAAGCGAAGTTGTTGCTACCCCATCTATCTATATATATATAATATTGTATGCCCAAGCACGAGTTATGCTTTCTCTCAACAACTTAACGAAGACCTTAATTGCTTTCTCTGATACTTGCATTCAACTACCGGATCATCTCTTCCGTCTTAGAATTCTGAATTACGCAGCTCCATCTTGCTAGCGCGATTATCTTCAGGTAAATTTTCTGGTGCTTTTTCTCCTCTTCGTGTTTTCATTTGATTTTGCTTCACTTAGTGTTATTGTGATTCATATTTTGAATATCTATGTGAATCCTCGTTATGTATGATTAATTCGTTCACTGCAATTTTATGAGATTCGCTATTGCTAGACTGTGGTGTTTTTTTCTATTCCTCGTGATTTCAGTTAACATTTCTATCAGATGTGACTTGAATACTTGTTGCATCTCAATTAATATGCTTCGGTTTGTGTTGTGTGATTGCTAGATTTTAAATCTAGGTGAATTTCCGTTGATTTTAAGTATTGTTTTGTTCAATTCTGGAAAATTTAGACACGAGATGATCTGTGCTTGAAAGCTAGTGTTGGTTATTGTTTTGGTGATATTCTGGAATTACTGATAATTTACGACTTAAGTTGCAGCGAAATGCTTTTTCTCCTCTTCGTGAGATCATCTTCTAGAATTTTCGTCTGATGCGATTTGATAACTTACGTTTCTCTCTCTGTTTTGGTTCGATAAGTTTTTTGTGAAGGTTTTTGTTTCTATTTGAATCTCGCTGCTAGTAAGTAATTGTTCTGAGTAATTGTGGAAAAATTAAACTACAGAAGATCAAACGTACTTGAAATTTTCATTGTTGACTGCTTCAAAAAGTTTTTTCGCAAAAACTGCTCATCATTTCTGATATCGAATTGCGGCGAGATGTCTTTTCTCCTCTTCGTGATTTTTCTGGTATTATTGAGTGCTAGAAATTGCAATTACTGATCATTTTCCACTTGTACTCTGTTCTCAGCAAAATGCAGAACGAGAATCCTTCAAATGATGGCCTCAACACCAGCACCACCGATGCAGCTGCAGTCCCGTCCAGCAACGAAAACTATACTTTCTCTGATGCAACTTCACCACACTTGGCTGACAATCCATTTCTGTCACCTACCTCAACTCACCAATTTGATTCCTCTGAATTCATCCCCAACTTCTACTCAACTTTCTCTCGCAGCTCAAATTCTCCTTCCCTAACCTCCTTTGACGATATTGATGACCTCGTCACCGATCGTCGCCTCCACCAAGCTAGCTACATTCTCGAGTACCAGCAACTCTACAATCGGTACACACTCTGCCTCGCACATCTGCAGGAATCTATCAAAGAAGTCGAAGCTCTTCACCAGGAGAACGAATCTCTCCGACTAATCAACGCCGATTTGGATCGACGCCTGAGCCTCCTCACGCAGGCCACCATACAAAACTGTCTTCTCTCTGATTTTAATCGTTTTGGCATGGGAGTCAACCGAGATAATCAAATATCTGATTCCAGACCCCCGAACACCAGGCAGGGGAACGTCGTGGAACCGAACCGGCCTGAGCGAAGGAACGTCGAACGAGTCTCGCTGCCGAAGAGCATTTCTGTCCGCTCGAGCGGTTATCTCAAGTTGAAAGCACAAGGTGGAAACAATGGAGGGCCTAGCCAGGCAAAAGCTCGGCAAAAATCTACAGTTCCACCCCTAACCGAATCTGTGAGTGACAATATTCATTCCCCGTTCTTATTCATTTCTAAATAAAATTGGTTGGTTATGAGTAATCATACGACTTCTTGATACGTATTTGGTTCGATTTCAGTTTCATCTAATTTGTCAACAATTAGCAATCCAGAATCTTTGCTTTATGAGTCAGTGCAGTGCAATTTGATTGATATTTGTTCTTCTTGTCCCCTTTTTTGTAGCAACAAAGAGTGTACGTTCCTGGAGGTAAGAAGGAAGAGGAGGCATTAGAATTTGACGTTTACAACCAAGGGATGTTGAAGACTGAGCTGTGCAACAAATGGCAGGAGACCGGGAGTTGCCCTTATGGAGAAAACTGTCAGTTCGCTCATGGTATCACAGAGTTGCGCCCAGTGATTAGGCATCCACGCTACAAGACAGAGGTCTGTAGAATGGTCCTAGCAGGTGACATGTGCCCATATGGTCACCGTTGCCACTTCCGTCACTCTCTCACTGAGGAAGAGCGACGAACAGGTCCTGGCCTTTTCTGATGGCTCCATATATCTTCAATTGTTTTTTAGGTGTAAAACTGCAGTCCTTTCAATTTCGCATATTCGTAATTTGCCTAAATGCAATAAGATGGATGGATTTACGCAAGTATTACGTGGATAAAATACTTGGACAGACAGGAAATTACGTGATGAGGATTATCTTGGAGGTGAAACCTGGCTAACTGCCCAAGTCACAACGCATTCACACTGCAAAAATAGGAAAATTGCGGACTAGTTCTCTGGAGTTGGAACTGGAGACATATATAGGGGAAGTCAAAATCTTTTGTTGGTTGTTCTACTATTTGGTGGATGCTGTGGAGAGGAACTGTGCAACATCCTTTTGTAGCTAATATTTCAACTATTCATGTACTAATTGTGGCAAGGGCATGGTGCAGGAGAATTAGATGATTAAAATCTTGTAATGATCATAAACTGTTTAAATCAGTTGTCTGTCCAAGTGCAACTTGGTTTATGAAGTTCAACAATGTTCAAATAAAATTGAAAAATACCACTTGACTAAAAGTCTAACTAAGCTGACTTGACAAAAGTGATTTGCTTTTTTTCCCTCTTAATTTTGTGGATTTGGACAATAGTAATTGATATACAAGCTTAAGTATTAGAATAAGCAGGCATTTAAAGGTAATAATTGCCATGCGATGGTGGAGAATGTTATTTGCTCAAAGTTGAGGAGACAGTTTATTTTTTAACATAAGGTGAAGACAATTTGACCTTTTTTGAAAGTAATACACACGTGCAAAACACGTGCTCTAAACTAGTAATAATAATATAGTTGAAAGAAAAAAAGTGTATTTATCCATATTAATAGCGAAGAATTTACGATAAAAATAATTAATTATATTTAATTAAAATATTTTGATATAAGATAGAAAGTAGTTTTTCTTAATTTATTGAAATTAGTATTAAAATTGGTGAATTTATTTTAGTAAAATATTTATGTTTAATAAGCATATTTAAATTAATGGAGGGAAAAGAACCGTGTCAATCATGATATTGATTCAAAATGGACTCAAATCTTATTTTAGGGTCAAAGCCAAGAATGGAGTGTCAAATCATATTTGAATTGTGTTTTTGGTGGGATTGCATCTTAGATCTCAAGATTGAATTGGAACCTAATTTAAGGTTAGCAATCAAGGCATAATTTTGAGCGAAAGGTACGGTGGGGGTGTAAGAGCCAGTTGCGTAATAAGATGGTAGACTAAAGGGGCAATGGTCGAGTGTAGGGTTGATATGGTCTTAGAAAATGTTTTCCTTCTTATCAATCACACCCTCCATCTCGAAAAATTACCCTTTTAATCTCTTTTTATGTAGTATTGTTCGAATTTTGAGAGTCAACAATCTATACGGATTCGGGCATGTAATCTTTAAGTTTGTTAAAAATAAAATTTATATATTTGAAAACCATGTAAAAAATATCGTAAGTCACAACATTTGATAGTTCAAATATTAGAAATATCAATAAATAAAGACTTGTTTAAATCTCAATTTTCGAAACTCGAAAAGTGTTACATAAATTGGGACGAACAATAGCTAATTACAAACATTTCCTCAAACTAATTAGTTTTACACTATATGTTGTATATTGTTGTTGTATTATTTATCTCAATTATACATATTTTATTTTACTGCAAAATAAATCTTGTATACATTATTATTCATTATGGAAACAAGAGAAAAATATAAAAAAACACATTCAAATTATCTCCTTTTTGTGAGTTTTATATTTAAATTATCACTTATTAATTTAAAACACACACAGATATGCATAATAAACTCTGTTCTATTTAAAAAAAATTTGCCACATGAATTAAATATTTCACTTTGATAAAAATAAAATAAAACATTAATATTTTAATTACTATCCACAAAAAAATTATTTCTTTTTAAAAATAAAAATATTTTTCTCTCTCACATTCCACTACCGTCTCCTTCCCACAATCCCCCGCCCTTTTATTTCTATTTCTAGAAACAATCTATTTAACTCGGGCCAACCAAACGATTTATTTTAATTAAACCCTCCAAGATAACATATAAGTGGGCACACCGGCTACCGTGTTCTTGAAATCATCGTCCGATGATATCTTGCCGGGAAATTTGTCAAGAATTTGCCATAAAAGAATTATCTGGTTCTTTCTTGAACTTGTATCTGATGATTCACTTGGAGAGGGCGAAGACAAATGGGGTTGCGTTGAATCGACGGAGGAGATGGCACCTGAAATTTAACGTCAAACGGCATGAAGAAAAATTATTCTTTCACACTAGGGTTTGCTTCTTCGAGTATTTTTTTCTGTTCAATAGGAAAAGTAGGAATATCTTTGACTGTAATTCTATACACTAAAGCTAAATGTATTGTTCTGAAGAAGAACTATGGAACGTGCATAAATTTTTATCTACTTGGGTTGGCAAGAACTATTGAATATTATCTTGAAAGCTGTGTTCTCTACTTTTTAATGTCATTTAACTTTCTTGCTTATCCTAACTTTAAAGAAAGCTCTATTTCACATCGTAAAGTGGCTTGTGACAATCACCAAAGTAGTACATTTTTTTCGTAGGTAATTTAACTGAGATACTTATGGAGCTGGACAAGAAAATCCCAATTTTCATTTGCTGCATTTCAACTTTATGTTCAAAAACCAAGAAAATCCCAATTTCCATTAACTTGAAGCATGATTATTTATCCTGCAAATCCTCAAGCAAAGGAACACATTCCTCGTTTTTGAGATGTCTAGATAAAGCCCCATGACCCACCTGATAACCCTTTTCTAGATATCTGAGACTCTTAAGTACTTTGAACTCCTGTAGGGGTAGTTTTATTTTCAAATACTGATTTTGTGAGAGTTCATGTTATTTGATTAATGTGATTTTAATGTATTTGTTATCTTATTTTTCGTGATCTTGATATTTTTTTTCTTATTAACATTATTATGTTTTACCATATGCTGCATAACACATGTGTTCGCTGATCCAACTAGATAATTGACAAAGGAAAATGCCGTCATTACATTGGAGAATAGCACATTCATTCGTTTATCCTTGTGAAGATGCTCAGGAAAAACTTGGACAGGTCCAAATTTATGTTTGCTATCTCATTTCTTTGATAATATATTTCAAAAGTTTGTATGCTTGTTATTTTGATTTTGAAATCACTTTATTACATTAGAGAAATGCACAATCCTTCAATCATTCCTTCTGAATATGCTTAAGAATAAATTGATCAGTCCAAATCTAAGCTTGATTTGTTTTACCTTGCTATCATAGTTTCTTCAAGTTCATATGATTGTCATTATGATTTTTGATGGAAATTCTTTGGACATCAAATGTTTCACTAAACATGTTATCAAGCTGGTTAAAGTAGATAGTTAATTGATTTGTTCTACATTTTTTACACCAACATTAGTTGGCTGTGATATTGAGGTAGAGCATTGGTGTTAGCATCTATTTTCTTATACCTTTGTTTAGTTCTTGACTTCTGTCTTAATTCTGATTTGAATGATTTTGTTGCTTATTGACCACAAAGAATAGTGCTAGACTCTACACTTCCCAACCTCACTTGTGGAATTTCACTGGTTATGTAGTTGTAATTTTTCGGGTGTAGAATTATGTTTCTTTTTTCAGGAGTAGAATTCTGTTTACATAATTTTGTGGAAGTGCATATGACTTTCATGTGAAATTTATTGTCTGTGAACTATTATCCCTAAGATTATGAAAATTTTTGTTGCCACTTAAAGACGAAATAGAATAGTGAGTAACAATACACTGAAGCGTTGGTGGGAGAGTGATCATATTTACAGGAATTTTATACGGACCATGATCAATCAACTTGGGTGGTGGACGCAGTGCTTTTTGCAAACAACAAAGTAGATATATATATTTTTTAATTCTAAAAAAAACAATATTTACAACTAACGTTAGAAATCCTTAGCTTAAACATATCATAGATGGTTCGATGATTATAGAAAGCATGACATAATTTCAACTTACCTTAAATAAGAGGGTGTGAAGGACTCAAGTTAGGATAGAAGGTTACCAAGTAGTAGAACATGGTCTCGCTTATCCTTCTATACTAGTAGTCATAGCATTGCTCCTAGCATTTCTTGTCCCCAATTTCTGTTACTATCTGTTGCTTTTTGTATTTCGACCATCGAATTATTTTGTTCTAGTTAATATGTGGAATGCATTATCATGTTTTGTATTGTATTTTCCCATTGTTTCTTCATTTCAATTGTTTCTTCATTTCAAGTATTTCCTTTTCTCGATCTGCTTTGAACCATTTTTTCTCGAGTTGACGGTCTATAATATGGTGTAGTGGTGAATCGATGGAATGAAACTAGTCCTCTGTGCGAAATCATGTAAATGTAAGCGATGGCAAATCTAGGATTTCTACAATGTGGTGCATCCACTAAAAAAATAAGGGGAAAAAATTGTATTTAGAGCCTGTTTTGATTGGCTTGAAGAAGTGCTAATGTAGTGTAAAAACTAATCACAATTTGCCTTTAGAGAAAGGGGTCAGATTAAACAGGTCAGATTTGGGTTTAAAAGTGGGTGATAATTTTCAAATTATGTAATATATGTGGCCAATCATAATAAGCGATGTGACTATTTCAAATTACAAAACGCCATCAAAATATCAGATTCAGAGTGTTAGTTTGAGGGGTATTAGAGCCAAAAATATAGGTTAGGGTATTTTTAGACCACAAGGTAGATGGAGGGTATTTGTGAGCTATATTTCATACGTCGAAGGATTTTTGGCCCTTTTTCGTATAAAGAAAGACCGAAAAAGAATTGTTTCATTGCTTCTCTCTCTTTTTTTTTTTTGGATGAATGGTGTGCCTCCATTTGCAAGCTACTCCTCGGGTCAAAAATCTAGAGCACGTCAAATAAGCACTTATTGTTCCGCACCTCTTTATAAAGAAATCTAATCAATGGTCAAATGAAGGATCATTTCCTTATTAATGACGAGCATATCTTAGAACTAATCCTAATAAATATGGACCTTAATGATGACTTCAAAATTAATGCTAATAGTTCTCGGGGTGGGGTGGGGTGGGTGGGTGGGGGTTCCTGCTATTTAAAGGCTCTTCTTCTCTAGACACAATCAATCTGGAGAAGAAGTGCATTTTGATAGTTCATTCGTGGGGCTCCCAAAATCCTCATCAGCACTATCTTCAGAAATGCAAAGACCGAATCGTATGCATAGCTCCATGCCAAGTGACAAGAAGATTCAGCAGGTAATCAATACAATAATGTCTTTCATGAGAAGCTTTTCACATGTAGCTACCATTTTCATATAAGCTGAGGTTTGTCCCTTTGGTTTCCTTGCATATCTAGGATGAAGATGAAAGGAACCCAAGGTTTATGCAATTGCAAAAAGAAAAACTCTCCTTATTCTGGAAGCTACAAAAGGAAGAAATCCTACATTCAGGTGTTTTTTGGCTCTTCACAAATATTTACCTATAGAGACCACTGATATGTACCTATCATGCATATTCTGAGGATATTCTTGAGTTCTGGGCTGTTTTAAAGACCAGCTACGGTTCTCACATGTATTGATTTTGTTAGAACTATCTCCAATCATCGCATAAAGATATGTCATGAATGGAAATTTTGCAATAATACATATGCTGCACACTTTTCCATAGCATGTCGACCCAACGTTATTCCTGCTGAACACTTATTAACTATTCAAAAATAGTTTCTATTAGACATTTTCGCTAACATGACATAGTGTGTGCAATACACATATTATTATGTGCTTGAAGGCCACTGTACAGAACTAACCCGCCGCCGTCACCACCGCCGATGCCTCCACAATTTAATAATCATATTCTTTATCTTTTCTAGATCTGGAAACTATCACCACAATCTTTTCCTCTGTCTTGTTTTAATTCGATATCGCCATCATAGCTACCCTGCTCCCCTGAAATAATGGAGAATGCCAACACTCCTCTTTCTCCCTCCCTTTCTCATACCACAGAAATGTTGATATACACCAAAAAATAGTCAGATCTAAACCAAACATACAAAGAATCAAATCTTAACTAGAACATAATCAAATTGAGGAAAAACGTGGTGGGGTTTGGAGGATGAGAAAGGAAGAGGAAGGCTATGGCGATGTTGGTTTTATAAAGTAGATTTTAATTTTTTTTTGTGTGTGTTTATGATGTTTAGGATAAATGCTAGGTCTCCTTTTTTAATTCGTCATTATGCCACATCATCAGCGAGTGTGTTGCACACATTTCATATTTATGCCACATCATCAGTGAGAGTGTTGCAGACATTTCATAATTTAGATGGTTGTCAAGAAATGTCAAATAGGTATCAGTTTTAACTAGCAAAGGTGTTTAGTAGGTAGAAGGTTGGGTTGAGGCATCTAAGTGAATTTGGTTACAACTCTAAGGGGCCGTAGATGAACTTCCTTTTGCTTCCACTGGTCATGGCACACTCATATGCAGGTTATGTCTTGTTCGTTTTGGTAGGATGTATTAACATAATATACATCACATAATTTCTGAAAAAATATTTGTTTATAAATAAATACCTCCACAAATATTGTAGAAAGGAAGTAGAAAAAGTTTTTGAGGGACAGTTGTGTTTTTAATTATGCTTTTAGAAATTCTTGCATTGGTAATACTATGGTTTGCCATGAAGTAGTTGTACATAGTATAATACCTACTAGAGTGCATAACTAGTACACGCATATTTTTTCTAATGCATCCTGCCAAATGACTCCTAATACCAATACTAGAATCATAAATATCAGTGAAACAAATTGCAAGTGAAAGATCTTACTTTTTTTAGAAATAGTGGGATTTGTGTACTTTGCTGCGGTTTTTCCTGTTGATGTTACCTTCATGCAGCCGCTTCATTTTATCTGTAGATCCAAAGAGAAAACATGAGCTGCCCATCTCAAGGATCAAACGGGCAATGAAGTCCAATGATCAAGTACAGGTATGTTCATGGCTTTTGCTTATTCCATTGACATTAGCAATGGTCATATTTTTTAATTTATTTTATTTTCTCCATTTGCTATTAGTTGGAACTTGAAACATTTGAGTTACTTCTTCTCTTATTAATTTTTCTTGGTCTGTTGTCTCTAACTGGGGAGTGGATACTTAAAATTTTGGAACCTTTATTTTGAATGAGTAAATGCAGATGGTTAGCACACATTCTACAGTTTTGTTGTCAAAAGCAATTGAGATGTTCATTCATGAGCTCACCCTTCGTGCGTGGATGCGAGCTGATCAAGTCAAACGTCAAACTCTGAAGCGTGATGACTTTGCTAGGGCCATTAGGGACGAAGAGCTTTTCAAGTTTCTCTCTGACATCGTTCCACTCCAGACTCACAAGGTTGGTTTATATATTGGTATATCTTGCATTATGAGTTCCTGAGATGAATCAATTGTTTTTAGTAAATAATTTCATTTGCTATTTCGAAAAACTGAGACTTCTGAATACAAGAAAATTGACCTAAAAGTCTATGTTTTCAACTTTGAAAGATAATTACATATCTTTAACCTTGCATTTTGAATCCGTAATGTGTAATTATCTTTAACCTTGCAGTTTGAAAAACTAAAGTAGCACTAGTTACTGAATCAGTTTCAGGTGGAAGAGGCGTATTCTGATCCTCCTATTCTAATTGATCCCATCACAAATCATTGAGCATTATTATCTTACAGTTTCAAGTACTAAAATAGCACTAGCTACTGTACCAGTTTCAGGTGGAAGAGGCAAATGATGTCCAAGGAAATGAATTTCACCTGGATGATCAAATGGTTCAGCCTCATAACATTCCTGTGAGTAATTATGACTTTCAACACTATATATGTAAAATACCTTGTAAACTTTATTCCGAATAACAGTAGCTTATTGTTTATCCTGGGTAATTTGTAGTGTTATTTATCCTAAAAAGCAATGAGGTGAAATATCTGCTCTTATCAATTTATTATCTGATACGTGCGCCATTTGTCCACATGATATTAAAAATAAATTCATGGGGGAAGGCTTGCTATGGTAGCAACTTGCTACCTGGCTCTTCATGCACCACCTAGGTGTTGCATTACAAGTCAGGCCTGGTGACCCCCAACACATAGATGCGTATATATATTAAAAGAAATTTAAACTTCATGAGGTTGTAGTTGTTTTCCTTCCTACCTCTATATATTTTATATGATATTATGACTACTTAAGAGAGTCAATGATCTATTGCTGTCTACCTCTTTTGTATCCTGAAATATTGTAATTTAAGTTCTATGTAGTAGTAGCTTTTAAATAGTCTGATAACATAAAATTTTGTTTCTATTATATTTAAATGTCTATGTTCAGCTTCACGCAGGTAATTATCCTGTCATGAATTTGGAACGTTTATTAATTATCTTATAGTTTGAAGTACTAAAATAGCATCAGCTGCACGTTTATTAATTATCTTATAGTTTGAAGTACTAAAATAGCATCAGCTGCAGCAGCTGGACCAATTTCAGGTGGGAGGGGAGGCAAATGATGGACAAGGCAATGAATGTTACCCAGCTTATCAAATTTGTCAGCCTAATGACATTCCGGTGAGTTATAATGACTTTCACCACTACATGTGCACTTCATCACAATTGACAGTAGTATGCTGTTTATCTAGGCTAATTTTTTGGTATTTTTCATCCTAAAAAAATATGAGGTGATTTAAACTTCATAAAGTCGTACTTCCTGCAAAAACCTCTATATATTTTATATGATGACTCGACTAGTACTCAAGAGTGTTATTGATTTTTTTCTCTTTCCCTATTTTGAATCCTAAACTGTTGTAATTTTAGTTTTATGGAGTAGTATCCTTTTTGCAGTCTCAAAATATGTAAATTTTATTTTTATGTAAATAAATTGTCAATGTTCAACTTCACACGGATAATTATACATGTTGATCCATGTATTTGAATCCTGCCATGAATTTTGGAACGTTTGTTAGTTATCTTAAAGTTTATAGTACTAAATTAGCATTAGCTAATGTGTTGGTGTTGTTTGTCCCAAAAAATTATGAGGTGATTTAAGCTTGATAAAGATGAACTTGTACTTGCGCAAAATACTTCTATATATTTTATATGACCCGACTACTACTCAGAGAGTCAAACTGATCTTTTCCTGTTTACCTATTTTGAATCCTAAACTATTGTTATTTAAATTTTATAGGTAGTAGCTTTTTGTAGTCTCGAAATATGTAAATGTTATTTCCTTCAGTCTACGAGGCTTCCTTCTCTTCCTCTAGGTCTTTTCTTAGGTAACGGAAGATTTCCAAATGGAGAGTCAGTGTCCAACTTCACATAGATAACTACATATTTTGTTTCTATCTGCCATGAATTTTGTACTGTTTGTTAGTTATCTTAAAGTTTAAAGTACTATAATAGCACTAGCTATACGCCTATACCCGTTTCAGGTGGAAGAGGCAAATGATGTCCGGTGCACTAAAGCTCCCGCTATACGAAGGGTCCAGCCTCATAACATTTCTGTGAGTAATCGTGACTCTCAACACCTCATGTGTGAAATACCATGTAAATTTTATATTCAAATAAAAGTAGCACATTTTTCATCTTGGGTAATTTGTAGTGTTGTTTATCCTAAAAACAATGAGGTACAATATCTGCTCTTATCAATTTAATATCTGGTACATGGGCTATTGTTTCACATGATATTAACATTTGCTTCAGGAAAGAAGGCTAGCTAAGATAGCTTTGCTAACTGGGCCTTTGCACTGCCTAAGCGTTGCGCTACAAGTCAGGCTTGGCGAAACTCCCCACCCCCACTCCACCCCGCCCCGCCCCACCCCACCCCAACACAAAAACACACATATATATAAAAGAAATTTAGCCTTCATAAAGTCGTGCTTGTACTTCCCGCTGACCTCTATATATTTTATATGGTATTATTATTACTTAAGAGAGTCAAAACGATATATTGTTATCTACCTCGTTTGTATCCTGAGATGTGGTACGCTCTCCATTTCACTTTGTTTGTATTAGTTTTCTTGTGTGGTTTGTTCCAAAAAGAATGTCTCTTTCCCTGTTCAACAATTCTTTGATTCTAACTTTTCTCATGATATATTTAAGATCACAAGATTAAAGGATATTTTGGTATATTGACCTTTAAAATCACAAGATTCAAAAATCTTCTTTACTTTCTTAAATTCTATGGCAAGTCAAAACCAGACAAACAAATTGAAACAGAGAGAGTAATTTATGTATAGTCTGAAAATATTTAAATTTTGTTTCAATAAGATTTAGGAGTCAAATGTTCACCTTCATACATGTGATTACATATTTCAATCCTTGTGTTTGAATCCTGTCATGAATTTGGAATGTCTTTTAATTATCGTATAGTCTAAAGTACCTAAAATAGCACTGCTGAAGCAGCAGTACCAATTTCAGGTGGAAGGGAACACAGATGCTGGCCAAGACAATGAATTTTACCCAGCTCATCAAATGGTTCAGCTTGACAATATTCCAGTGAGTTATAATGACTTTCATCATTACATCTGCAAACTACCTAATCTTCATCACAATTGACAGCAGTGTGCTGTGTTTATCTAGAGGTTAATTTGTTGGTGTTTTTTATCCTAATAGAAGCCGTTAGGTGATTTAAATGGTTCAGCCTGATAACATTACATATTCTGGTCCATGTATTTGAATCCTACCATGAATTTTGGAACATTTGTTAGTTATCTTGAAATTTAAAGTACTAAAATAGCATTATCTACAGTGCCAATTTCAGGTCCAAAAGAAAGCAAAGTATGGCCAGGGAAATAAATTTCAGGCACGAGAACTCAAATTAGTATCGGAAGCTCTTATCAAAGTATTTGACCTCCCAGCTCAACAAATGGTTCAACCTAATAACATTCCAGTGAGTGTTCCTTATCCAGACTAATTTGTTGGTGTTGTTTATCCAAAAAAACTATGAGGTGATTTAAACTTCATAAAGTCGTACTTAGACTTGTTGCAAACTACTTCCTCTATATACTTTATTATATTAGCATGATTGCATAACCAATCTTTCCTGTCTACCTATTTTGAATTTTGAAATATTCTAATACGTTTTGTAGTCTCAACATATGTAACTTACAGTTTGATCTAAATGAGGAGTCTTTGTTCAACTTCTCACAGATAATTACATATTTTGATCCATGTATTTGAATCCTTCCATGAATTTTGGAATTTATTAGTTATCCTTACACTTTCTTTTTTTGTTTTTTGAAAGTGGTAATTTGTTAGTTACGTTACACTTTAAAAGTACTAAACAACACTAGCCACAGTGCCAATATCAGGTGCAAGAGGCAAATGATGGCGAAGGAAATGAATTTGATCCGGGCTGTCAAACAGTTCAGCCTAGTAACATTCCAGTAAGTAAAATTGCTTTGTAAACCTTCATTCGAATTAACAGTCGCGAATTTTCTAGGTGAATTTGGTGGTTTTTACAAATCCTCATCCTACAAAAAAAAAAAGTTCCAACACCTGCTGAGAACTAACAGAACCTAATTTTTTGATTTTATTTTATGTAAGGCTTCTTTCATCAGTATCCCAGGAACATCAGCGCCTTCATCTCCTGAAGCTGAGTTTAACATTGATGAGTATTTAGTGGACAATGAGGAGAACAACCTTTAAAGTACTGAGTTAGACTAATATCAGTTTCTTCAGTAGTATCTGTTTCAATAGGCATCCTTTAGACATTTTAATTGGCCGAATGAAAAAAAAATGTTATCGTTTAGAACTTACTGCTGAAAGAATGCAGTGTTTGTGTTAAAATTGTTGTATTTTAGAACTTACTGCTGAAAGAATGCAGTGTTTATGTTAAAAATCTTGTGTTTTAGAACTTACTGCTGAAGCCTGAGTGTGTTTGTGTTTAGTGGTATAATCCCAGCTTTTGTTCAATGTTTATTTCAGTAAAAAAAGCACTTCAATGAGAGGTATAAACGAAGCATATATGCTTGCTTCTTAGTGTTAATTATTAGTATAATATTTTAGCAGTTGTTAGTGTTTTATCGTAGTAAACAAATTATTAGGGCCTAACGTGGAGAATATTTTATCTAATTTCTAGATGATGCAGGTACATATATCATAATTTGTTTTAAAATATTATTCCCTCACCATTGAAATATCAATGGATATTCCAATATAAGAAATAAAAAGGTGAGGGAACAAGTCTTGAAACGAAAGTAATATTGTAAATGCATACTGGCAGGACAGGTGTCAAAAGCAGCTCTTAGAAGACTGGGTGGGGGGTAAGGGGAGGTGGATGAGTGGTTGTATATATTTACGCAAAATAAATTTAGGTAATGAAATAAAAAATAAATTTTCTTTTTAATCTTTTTTTTAATTTATTATTTTGATTTTTTTTTCTTATTCACATGCCAAATGTCATTCTTTAATTTGTCACATTGTCACAGCGTAAGTACTTCATATTTTTGTGCTTAATAGTTTAGGTATTCAATAGGATCTAATCTTAATTGAGGTGTCTAAATAAAAATTGCGAACAAATTTAGATGTTTAAGCCAAAAAAGAAGAAGGAAGAAATTCCTATATTTACTCTAATCTATATTAGTTTATCGTAGTGTGACAAAATGAAATACAATTTAGTGTTAACGAGTGAGTGTTAGAAACATATTTAAATTTTTTTAACTTTATACCTAATTGTTGAGATTGAGAATTTTATATCTAAATCATCATACATTATTTTAAGAAACATACCTCCTCTTTTATTACTCTCTTTTTTATTTAAAAAATTGTTACTCTACATGAATAAAAGTGTTTCACCTCGATGATATCAAATAAATTGTTAGTATTACCACTTCTTCTTACCCCCTCTCTTTTATTATTGGCTTTTTATTTTAAAAAATTGCCACATTCTCCTTCCAAAAATTTTCTTATCTTATATTTTTTTTAATTTTTTATAAAAATAATCTCATCCCATCTAACCATTCGCTTCCTATTTTTCCTCATTTTTTCTTGTTTTCTATTAAATATTTACATATGTTTTTGAAAAGATATTTTCTACTTGCCACAATGATTTTTTGAAAATAAAATTTTCATTTAAGTTTTTTTTTTCGCATAAATAAAAATAACATCAAAATTTATTTTGGAAGGAGTGGGTGGTAATGGGGGATGGAGAGATTGAAGTATATTTAAAAAAAAATTATGCAGGAATTTTAATTTTCTTTTTTATAGGGGTGGGGAGTGAGGTGTATTGGGGAGGAGGTAGTGGAGTGAAGTAAAAAAGATATTTTAAATGTAATTTTTTTTAAAACTATTTATTTTTTGATATATAAATACTTTAATCTTTAATTTAGACTAATATTAATAGTTTATGTAAATTTTATTAAGGTAGAATATTTTATCCATATGACAATTTTTTTTTAAAATATAAGAGAATTTTATTCAAGTAAAATATGACAAGTTTTTTAAAATAAAAAAGTTTATTACACACACCTTTGAGGTATATTTCTCAAACTAATAAGTGATAATTTATAGGAAATTTACACTTTAATAGTTTAAACATGAAACTAAAAAAAGAAATAAAAATTTAAATGTATTTTTAACACTTAATTTATTATTAATTAATTGATAACATTTTATATTATAAAAAAAAAAATGTTACTGTTGTGTTTATCGAGTTAGTATAAATATAGTGTGTATAAAATATTCCCTCTCCAAAGCTCGCCGTAATTTCTAAATGATTGAGGATAATTACTAAGCTATATGACCATTGGGGTGGAGTAAACTAAGATGCCCATAATCTTACTAAATTTTATGCTTCTCAAATATTCTAAAATTCCTACATAAAGTTTAAATTCCCACTTATTGGGCTTAAAGTCCATATGCATCTTCTTTCTACGAGTTTTCTGATCACGGTGCGTAAGCGATGACGATTTAACTAATTAAAAGTATAGTTTATTTCTTCTTTTCTTTTTTTGTGAAAATATAATTTTGAGTAGTTTCGGAAGATATTTTTACTTGAATTGAAAATTTTAAAAAAATATACTCTAACTTCTCAAGATAAGAGCAATATGTACATACCAGCTTTCCTATGTTATCTTAATTTTTTTTAATCTTTAATCAAAATAGCATTATAATTATTGGAAAAATGTTTGAAAAACATTCTTAAACCAAACGGCCTTTAAGTGATTTTGGAAGTGCTCTATGCTTGAAAAACTCAATATAATCATCAAACGTTTCATGTTTTTGCCTATAATGGTTGGCAATATATATTAATAATTAGTACTAATTGTATGGTTAGTATTAATCAAAATACGCAGACGTTTGCTAGAATTGACATAAACAATAAATAATGAGAAGTTGGAAATAGAATCCAATAATGGGCAAAAGTCTGCAATTCCATAAAGGGAAAGTCCAAGAATGATGCCAACATTATGGGGAGGCATTAACACATACCTCTTCAATATTAGCTTTATTAGCCTCACATTTGACCAATGAACCAAGGTTTTGCTTAGTCAATTTGCACTAGTTTCTAGGTCTAAAATTCAAAACTCTTACTTTAAACTTGATCGTATAACTTTAGAAATGTAATAATATCCAAAATTACCAATTCTAAAAGTGCTCTGATGTGTGTCTTAAATTTTGTCTACTATCAAATGTTGCTATATGATAGTCTATTAAATTGAGTATCTGAAAGGTTAAAAGTATTTATTTATTCATTCTAAAGGTGCTTAATCAATTTTAAAAGTAAATATGTGTTTCAAAAAGTAACAAAAGTTATTTTTTAGAAGCTAAAAAAAAGTACTATTTTTTTTCCTAAAAATACTTTTAAAGAAAAATTTTGTTTCTTCTTCTTAGTTCTTTAGACTCCATTTATAAATGAAAGTGAGGCAATATAAAGTAAATCAGGGCACTCCAAATTCCCTATTTTTAAACTAGTGATTTGACTAGGAAGAAGAATAATGGTAAAGCTTTTGGGGTGAAGACAGGTGGAATATGTGTCCATTGCCCATTTAGAAGACCAAAAAAAGAAAGAATAAAAACCAAAAATTGGAATATGATAATAATTCTAGATGGATCATTGTGATAAGAAATTTGTGATGGGGGATTAGTCTTCAACTTCACTTTTTTCTCCATGTTTCCTGGCCACTTACAATGCATTACTTAATCCCTCACACAATATATAAAATTTCCTCTATAAGTATAGGATTTGTCTAATTTATTTAAGTGTAGATGGACTATGAACTTGTCCATTTATTAATTTATGTTAACATATTTTAATTCATATTAAGTTCATCAAAAAAGGAGATTAATATACAACAACAACATACCCAGTGAAATTTCATAAGTGGGGTTTGGGGAGGGTAGAATGTACACAGACCTTAACACTACCTCATACAAATAGAGAGACTGTTTCTTGGAAACCCTCGTCTCAACAACCCCCGAAAGGAAACTAATATATAGCTCAAATTTAACTCATGAAAAACTTTATTTAAATATATTTTTGAGAAATAAATATATAAGGATAAATGAAAAAAATTAAAGCTTAGTGAGAATAATTAGATGGGTTGCCTTATGACCCACTTTTAAATGCAGTCCTCCTTTGAGCATATGCATAAACGCTAAATATTTCACGCACTAAATTATTCCTTTTTTGAAATAACTCTTATAAAAAAAGAATATGATTTTTAAGCTTATTCAAAAACGTAATTAATATATAATTCAAATTTGACTCCTGAAAAACTTTGCCCAAATATATTTTTAAGAAGATTTTTTCAGTATATACTTAAAAAAATATACAAGAGTAAACAAAAAAAGTTAGAGCTTAGTGAGATAAACGCAAGATATTTCGTGCACTAAATTATCTTTTTCTGGAATAACTCTTGCGGAAAATATGACTTTTAAGTTCATCTAAACACACAATTGATGTATAGTTCAATATTTCAATTTTTTTTCAATATGTACTAACAAAGAAATATAGGAGTAAAATAAATTGTGGTCCTTCTTTGAACATGCATAAACACAAGATATTTCGTGCCCTAAATTATTATAACTCCCGTAAAAAAATACTTCTATAGAGGATAATCTTTTTCAATTTGAAGGTAATTTTTTTTTTAAAGAAGGAAGAAAATACGTCATGGTTGAAGTTATTCTATTTAATTATTTTTTTTACACCTGAAACCTTTATTTGCGCGTAATCACAGCTGCAATGAATTTAGTGTTGATTCGTTTGGCACCAACAAATTAAACTCCGTGTGTTATTCTAATTAATCCACTAAAGATGAAGAGTTTACGTGACGCATGGCTACATTAATGAAAATTATGTACTCTTAACCCCACAAAATTAAAGTGTTTTGATTGATTTTATCTAAAACTTTACTTTTAACAAATCCCACTACGACTCAAACAAATAAACAAGCCGCTACTTTTGAATTTCTTAAAAAGGGGATTTAGGGAGGGCAACTGGACTGTGCAGGATGGATGAGGGGCCGGTTTAGAGCTGTGCGGGGTAAATGTGGGGCGGAGTTAAAATTATGTTGAGTGGAGCCGGGGGGATGCGGGTCGGGTTGTGGATTTAAAAAGTCAACTAGAAATTCGAAGAAAATTAAATATTTGTGATTAGTAAAAATCAAAGATATAAACTTTTTATTGTAAATATTGACTTTAATTTTATTTTTTTTCTAAAATTTAAATTAGACATGTCCAGTAAATTATTAGTTGTTAAAATGTTAGCTAGGAACTTTTAATTAACGATTAAGAAATAATTGTTTAAATGACAAATAAAAATAGTTAATTAGTGATTTTTTTTTTAAAAAAAACATGAATTTTAATTTTTCAAGTTAAATTCAACTAAAAAATAAAAGAACTTAAAAATTTAAACGGGACAGATTTATACGGGGTGGTCTATGTGGGTGGGGCGGGTTATGCGGGGCGGAGCGGGGGGGGGGGGGGGTTACAAAAATTGCGGTTTGGGCTCAAACCGCCCCGCAACCGCCCCATTGCCATGTCTAAGGCTATTGCTTTTTCAACTTAGAAGTTAGTGTTAATATTTGATACTACCTCTATTCACTTTTATTTGTGACCGCATCACTTTTCAAAATTAATTTGACTAACTTCAAAGCTAAATTAGAATAGCTAAATTTAATATTTAAGATATAAAATTTAGATGATTGAAAACTATCTGAAACATCAACAACAACATACCCAGTGGAATCCCACAAGTGGTGTCTGGGGAGGGTAGAATGTACACAGACCTTACCCTCATCACAAAAACTATCCGAAACATGCTATATATAAATCCCAAACTTTCTCATATTAATATGATAAAAAAAAATACATCTTAAAATATTGGTCAAAATTCATGTAATTTGACCTTGATAAATAAAATAGTGACAAGTAAAAGTAAATAGAGAGAGTACTGTATTAAAATGAATTAGTTTGACTCTAGAGCCCTAATAATATATCCCCATTATTTTTATATCATGCAGGTGGTGTTTTTAATTTTTATATTTAGTCCAAAATAAGTGCTTTTACGTAATCAAGAAGGTGTTAATATTTTTCTTCCAATTTTCCTCTTGTTTTGAGTATTTTTTTTTAACATAATCAAAAAATTAATTTAAAGAGGTAATATTTATTTAAGAATAATTTAATGAAATACGTATTACTTTTTTGAATCTAGTGAATTTCTTAAGGATAGTACTCACATTAAAAACACATCATGTAATATCGATTAGAGGGAGTATTTTTTTTTTAATTTGTTGCAACTTATTTTTACCTAAAAGATAATAACAAAATAATTGCCAATAATAAGTCGAACTATTTTACTTGAAAATATAATAGGAGATGTATTATAACAAATTAAGTTATATCGACGGAGTATTGATATTTTTTTATATATAAAAATTAAATTCTATAAAATTAATATACTATTTTTCCCCTTCTATAAATAGGTCGAGATGTTGGGGAACCCTCAAACCATTCTAAGCTATAAGATATAGCTAGGATTCTTAGATAGCTATAAACCCCCTATATATTCTCATGAGCAGAGCTCCAATCATAATTCAAATTGAGATCCTTTCTTCTCCATATTAATCTCTTACTCCATATATATCGCTTTCAGTTATTAGTTCAAAGTACCTTCAGTGATGGATTTAGAATTTAGATATCAAAGCATCGAGTTTTTTCAAATTCCTAAATATAAACCATCATTAGGTTCGACGCCGCATATGTTATGTTGCACTTTGTCTTGCAGCAAGTTAGGGTAAGTGTAATATTATTGAAAAGAGCGGAGGCAAGTAGATGAGATGTTGACAGAAGATAGAGAGCACGAATGATAAGGTGTTAATTTGGAAGCTACACCTTAATCTTTGTGCTCTCTATTCTTCTGTCATCATCCTTCGCCCTTCTTTTTTGATCCTCAATACCTTAATTTGTTACTACTTGAATGTATTTATTTTTTTTCTTTTAGAAAAAATTGAGTATTTATTTTTTTTGGATTTTCTTGTTTTTTTTAAAAAAATCAAATAAAGGGATTCATAACCATGAAATTCAACCAACCTGCAGCTGCTTTCGAGCAAGAAAGGGTTTTCAATTGACTTAATTGGGATACAAAATTTCAACATCATTTTCTTTTTTGAGTGACTCAAAGTTTAACTTATTGCCTCAAGTCAAATATATCTTTAAAATAGTATTTGAGCTAATAGAGATGGAAATCTTTAATTAGGGACATGTTTATTGATCACATGACACATCTAATCATACAAAAATATGTCTATTCATGAAATAAAGGCATGTTGCTCATGATTAGTTTACTCCTCTACTGAATTTCAAAAAATAGATTAAAATAACTTGGAATATTATGTAATTTATTAGTATTGGATTCAAGTAGACAAAGAGATGGTTGAATAAATTTTTTTGTTTAAAATTCAATTTTTTCACAGAGCAAGACAATATGAATATTCTATCATGTTCCATCAATACTCTAAAGGGATTACACAATATAGTCAGTGTGGAAGTAGGCCAGCATTTCTATTGGCAAATAGGGGGTTTCCAAGTATATGGCCAAGTACTTATTACTTCTTGGGTTGTAATTGCTATCTCATTATGTTCAACCAGTATAGTTGTTCGGAACCACCCACAAACCATTCCGACTGGGGATCAAAATTTCTTCAAATATATTCTTGAATTCATTCGAGATGTGCCTCTAATTATAATTGGTTTCTCACACTTTATCTTGTCTTTTTTTTGAAAAAAAATTTATCCAAATTATAATCTTCTGTTATTTTTTTGCCCTTCATGTATTGATTTAGTATTCTGTTGTAATACTCTTAATCCGAATCAGAATAAGTTATTATACTCCAATTAATTTTTATAGTTGAGTTAGACCTAATGTCTACTGATAGACCCATCACTATCATTATTACCTAATATTGAGCCCTTATTTTATATTGTCTACACTCCAAATGTCCTCTTGCATGTATGTGGGTGGTGGAAAGGTATTGAGTCCCACATTGGCTTTACTTTGAGGTCCCTTTATATGGCGATGGACAATTCTCACCTCATGAGCTAGTTTTTGAAGTTGAGTTAGAACCAAAGTCTATTAATCGTTATCTCTCTCCGGCCCATTTACTTGACACACTCACTCTTATGTAGAGTTAACAACATTTGTCCTTGATCATAATCTTTACGTCTTTTATCATTTTTTATTAATTAGTTTCTTGTAACAATTGTTTTTCAAATATTTCACTTGTTTGAAAAGTACATAATTTTACATTATGCAAGTCCACCTCTAATTTTCTATCACAAGGTTTACTACCATTTTATAGTCTTCACCTTATTCGAATTAAACTTAGATCAATGTAAATTGATTTGATTTTTCTTTTTTACACATAACTAATGTAGCATATAGTTCACCTACAGTTCTACTGAATATAGGCAGTCAAGTCTGTTGGAGGGCTTTTTCGAGATGATCAAAGAAAGTAATTGTTGAGATATAAAGTAAAATGAACTATATTTTTTTTCTTAGAAAAAAAAAAGGATTCAAACGACTCATCAACATGGAAATAATCTGCCAACTTACTTAAGCTTATTAATGAGGAAGACAAATAAAATCACCATGTTTAGGACTACTATAATTGAAGGTCGTAAATATTTATCGAAAGTCAATGTTGAATATATCTGGAGAAAGAGGTGAATCAATATGTAGATTTTCTAGCAAATAAAGGTCACAAATGTAAAGAAAATCTTATAACTAACGAGAGTTTCTTCTTATGGAAATTTTTAGACGTGAAGCTCGTTTCAAAAAAGTTTATTTCAATCTTTTCTAATATGTCCCCCAAAAAATTAATTAGAATACTGAATACATCTTTAAGTGCCAGAGCCTATGTAATTACTATTACGGGCTCTCTCATGAAAGGTGGGCCACTTTAGTGCTGCATTGGACCTCTGCAACGGCCCAATCACGTATTCATGTATCTTCCACTAAAATTTTGGACATTTTACACGAATTTCATACTTTTTATAACTAATTCTAATTAATATCAGGGGAGTTTTCAAAAATACCAAGTTTTTGGATAAAAATTACATGCCCCTACCGAATCATTGAAAAATACCATATAAAATACCAACTTTATTTACAAATTTAGGAGAGAGAGTGTTTTGAGTGTGATTATTGTGGTGTGTGGTATGATATAATAGTGTTGGAAAATGAAAAAGAGTGTTTTTTTTTTGGTATTTTGATAAATAAATTTTAAAGTGTAATTTTGGGGGTGAAAGTTGTTATTTGTGTAAAAATTTCTTAATATCAACCTTTTCCAAAATTACGAAAAATCTCTTCTTTTTGATACAAAAAATGAAACCAGTGATATATATTGAAAAAGTAGGAACATTAAGAGATTTTAATTATGATACATGGAGAAGTAGAGATTGTAATATGTATCAATAAGTATTGCAGTTTTGTATGATTTAAGGGATTTTTATAATTTTTTAAAAAAATATAAAATTATATAAACAGAAATTGTGTGTATTTTTATAATTTTTCATGTTCACTGATTTTTGACTTGTAATACTTATTCTTAATTAATATATTTATATTTTTTTCCTCCCTTTTCATATTAAACTGTTTAATTAATGACTTTTTAAGTTTTATTTTTCTTGTAATCGATGTACGGCAACTTAAATATTTTATAGTTCACGGGCTAAAAATTTTAAAATTACTTCTACAAATCTTAGATCACAGTATAATTTTTTATGAGCAAATTAAAAATTATATTAGCAAGTGTTAAATCCGAGTTAAACGTAAACTGATTATGCTAATTTCTCCACACTTATATTTGTAAAACTTTTAAAAATAGAAATAAAATAGAGACGTTTGAGTAAATCAATGGCACATTGCTTTGGGCGGAAAAAGAAAAAGGAAAAAGGAAACACAACAAAAAATGCGTGTAGTCCTAGAAAATGATGGCGCAAGTCCTCATCCAAAAAGCTACCGCTTCCGGTTAAATTATTGTTTGATTTTAAGCGAAGTTTTAAATTATAAAAAATCATAAAAAATAAATTATAAATATTTATATTATTTTAAATTATTATTGAGATAAACTAAATATTTTAAAATTAATATTAAATATATTTATTATTTTTTTAGAACCGACTGAGTAATAGAAATATCTATACTCTTGTCTTTATCACAAACCTAATCTTCATGGTATATGGTGGAGTGTTGGAGTTTCAATTTAGTGAACACGTTTCAGCTCTCTCAACTACTTAAGTTTCCACTTATTAACTGCTGATTCATCATGGCACGATCACAAACGGTTTAAAATCGAATTGAAATTGAATATTTAAATTTTAAAAATTATTAATTTATAAATAATAAATTATTTATTTTAGTAATTTTTTTTTACTATCTCAAACTCTGAATTATTCTATAATATTTACTTTTAAATAAAATATAATCTGTCAATTTATATTTATGGTTCATTTGATTTATCGACTTATTTCTAAGTTATATTAATAAAAAAAAATTTATGACAAATCTTATAGTTAAATTGACAATTGAACTGATAACGATTAAAATAATATTTTAATAATTTTATAACGATTTAATATATTTACAAATTGATAAGCGATAAATCAAACCATATGAAAATGTATTTTGTTTCTTTCTTATTTAAAGGATTAGTTTTGTTTCATTGCATAAATAACAGTATATTCTCCTCTCCTGTTATGGCATACCATAGAAGTCATTCTCCACCAAGGACACCAGGTCCACCACCGCCCCCGGGAAATATGGCACCGCCACCTCAAGGTGTATATACCTCACCACCACCACCACCTCCACCAGTAGTCGTACTTGTCAATGAATATCTTCCTCCACCTCCCCCACCCCCACCCCCGTCCCCTGCACCACCTCTAGGGCCACAACCTCCTTGTCCTCTTCCTCCACCGTATAATTATGATCTTGATCGTCCATCTCTACTGATGAACCGCTTCCCCCCACCTTATTAGCTCTGGTTTGCAATTGCTTTTTTTAGTCCGTATTTGATGGGTATAATATAAGTTGGAGCTAATCAACTGATGAAGACAGGTTGCACTTGGACAATTCATGTAGTGTCTTAGTTCATACTAGTGCTGATTAGCTTAGATGATATATATAATATCTCTTCGGACCCTCCTTAGGAGCTTTCATTTTAATCTTGACTGTAAACTCAAAATAGCTTGTCGTCTACTGGTCTTCTGTTGGTTATAAAATGATCGATGGTTTTCTTTCTCCTGGATTTTGTATTACCTTTTGATGCATTTAACGACAAAGAAAGATAATTGAGTCATTTGGATAATAATTTTGAAATATTTCATGTGATTGTTTTATTCTACTTGATAGTGGGGATTATTTAGTCCTGAGTTCGAGCAAGAAATCAGAAATTTTGGTGTTTTCACTTGGCCAGTCCACGCTTTAATTAGTAGCTCTTGAATGAAATATTCTTTCGCTACCAATTGCTGCTTGTAACACAAACAAGAAAATAAAGTTAACTCAAAAAGTCATCACATCTTGAAAAAAACAATTAAGTACAAATAATTAGTTCTGTTGAGTGATAACCTGTTTTTGCCACACCTAGTCGCTTCCCTTTTAAATGGAGAAAGAAACCCAACAATATGGCTACTGGGATGGCAACCAGATAGTATGAGCCAACGCCCCCAAATTGTGCCACCCGCTTCCTCTTGCAACGCCTATAGTATAGGACACAAGTAACTATAAGGAAGGGCTTGTGCAAGTGAGATATTACTTTCATGATGTAAATCCCTCTGACCATTAAGTATTTAGGCAACACACTGTGAACCAACTTTTTTGTATGACAATAGTTAATGAAATTGCCATTGTACAATAAAATTTTAAGTTGAAGAATAACTAGCAAATTGGTACTCACCAGAAAATATTAGAGCTCTCAAAATGGGCTTAGCCAGCTCAAACTTTCAAGCCAAGATCTGAAGAGCTAGGATGGATCGACCCTTCATTTGAAAGGGTCTTAAAATGGCTAGTCCAGTCCAACCATCGTATGGCCGCGAGTTGGGGCAGGGCCGGCTTTTTTTTAAAAATTTTTTCTATTTAAATTTAACTTAAAATTCCATCAATATTTAAGTTTTTTTATTTTGTCTAACAAAATTATGTGAAAAAAACATAATAAGTACAATCTAATATGCATTATGCATATGATTAGTAGTGTTTTTTCTTATAACTTGAAATGAGAAGATTTTCAAATAAAATATAACAAATAATGATCATAAATTTGAGTCATCTTACTATAAATGAAAATATAATCTTTTTTGACAAGTAAATAAGTAAAAAGAATTTGAAAAAAATAAATGTGTAAACTAAAAAAACAATTACACCTTATAACTTTAACTATTTTAATTCAAATTAAATAATATTTTAGGCCCATAGGCCGACCCCGGCCCGACTTCGATCAAGCCTCAAAGGCGAGGGGCTTAGTTAAGCCGGATTTACGAGCCTTAGTTCTAAATGAACTTGAAAATTATGTTTCGAACCTATTCCAATAACGGATATAGCTGCGTAAGCCTCACGGGCCAAGCCCATTTAACGCTCTGAAAAATATAGCCTGACTGTAGTCTGTCCCTATCAAGAGACCTGTGGAGTCATGTCTCTGAGAGAATCCACGACGGACTGAATGCATGTCCCAGAACACGACAGGAGCAAAGAGGAGGAACGATACCTGACACTCTGGCCTCTGCCATTCCAAGTACAGTTACTGATAAGACAGACATTCTAGAAGCTTCAGGATTCCCAGGACCTAGTTCATTAGAAACTCTAGTGCTACAAAGGGCAACAATGTTCTTTTTAGGCCATATTTGTAACCAGAGGTAGGTAACATATGCATGAAGTTAGCAGAGCATTTGAGCAAACCTTGCACCAGCACCAATGGAAAATGGTATGGAATAATGAAGTGAAGAAACTGAGAGGCTGTCACAAAAAACAGCACAGATCAGTAGTGATATGTTCTTAAATAGAATGCCAACAATTTTAAGACTATAGCATAAGTTTACCATATTGAAAGCACCAATGTCTGAAGCTGAGGTTTTGGCAAGAGACCAGCAAGCAGTATCACTATCTCAGATGTCCACCATTCAAGGCTGTGATCCTCACGACGTTCTTTTGATTAGAATAGAGAATAAAGGCATAAATACCACATGCATTTTTTTGTTGATTTAAGGAGGAGGAGAAAGTTTACCAAATCATGCTAGCAGAAGGAATAGCCAAATGGAAGAATTCCTTTGTGCTAGGCAAAACTTCTTTCGTGAAACAAAGACGAGTTTTTTTACAAGAGGGAGAGTATTTCACATATAAATCAAGCAAGATCACATTCAACGCGAGTTGGATTCTGTACAGGCGATTTCGTTTTCAACTATATCCTTAAGTTGGACCAATTTAGAGGAAGGGATATGGTATTGTCTCGTTACGAGTCGTGGTGGTTCAATTGGCTCAGCATTAGGCACAGCTGGAAGATCATCGATCGCTGGAAATAAATCATCTGTACCAAGTTTGAAGCCTGATAATTCTGTTGAAATGGACCCAAAGCTGTAGAGGCCCAATCCTTAAAGAATTTAGCTGTACTATATCCGTCGGTAGCCTTGTGTCCACCCATGCACGGAGTGCTACCCTTAACTTTGAGTTATAAGTTCTATATCACCTTAATTCATATTCAAATCTCTTACCACAATAAGAAATTAAGTTCAAAACCTATGCAATATTAGGAATCATCAGATTTAGGGTCTATATGCACTTAAAGAATGACTTGAATTATAATTTGAAAATTTGGGATGCTACATTAATGGTGGAAAAAGTCTTCAATTTCAACTTTGGAATGTCTTTAATTCTTCATTCTTTTTTGACTCTTTCCATCAATTTGACCTATATATTCTTCCTGCCAGTACATCTCTTTATTTTTTATCAAATGATTCAATACAAAGTTTACAACTGTAGATGTACAATATTTTTAGCTTAAAGGCATATTTCTTCATTCTTGTATCCTTTCTCTTGCCTTCTTTGCCTGCATTGTCCATTTTCAAAAATTTCAGTTACTAGAATATAGAAAGAGATCAAACAACAATTAGCCCCCAAAACATTTGAAAAAAAAGAAGAAGAAGAAAGTAACCTGTTTTCCCCAGTCTGTGGAACATGTAACAATCGATAGAATGATGGCTTGTATAGTAGAGCCAGCAACTATTCCAATCCAAAGGCCCTTTGCTTTCATATGTAGAATGAATCCCAACACCACTGCTAAGGGAATTGCTATCAAATAAAATGCCCCTAGATTTATGTATGCCCCTATATGCTGCCATCCACTTCCCCTTGCTATGCCTGTTTTTTTTTGTTACAACAATAATTTTTGTCCAAAAAAATTCTTCGAAAAATATAAGGTTAAAATCAGGTATATAGAGCAATGCACTTTTTAGTTGCAAGAAAAGTTACGATGCATACGAATTACTCAACAAATACAGATGCAAAAGATGGATGCGTGGAAGCTAACCAGAGATGACTGCTTGTAAGCTGTCTGTGGCAATGGACAGACATAGAAGAGGAGTCATTGCAGCAATATAATCCACAACTTGCTTTTCATTGCTGAATGCTCTTCCCAATATATGCCTGCTTCCTAACATACTTGTGCTTAGCACTACTGTCTCTATTACTGCAAGAAACATTACTACCTGAATTGCCATTCGAGCTCGTTGAGGATTCCCAGCTCCCAATTCGTTCGAAACACGAGTACTTTAATACAAAAGCAATTATAAGACAAACACACAAGAGAAATGAAGATAATTTTGCAAGAGTTTTCGCTGATTTGAGTCAAACCTTGCAGCAGCTCCGAAGCCATATGATATAGTGAAGTGTAAAGTGGAAATTGTTAAGCTGAGTGTGAAGAAATGAGGTATCAGAAGCAATTGTATTCAAAATGCTCATAAATTCACCAATATGAATAGGTTGTGGATAAGAATAAGGTACCATATTGACAACACTGATGTCTCAAGTCTTGGATTGGGTAAAATGCCTGATAGCAGAGTAAGCACTTCAAGTGACCACCATTTGAGGCTACAACCAAATTGGAAAATAAGTCATTGAGATAACAACAAATAAATAATTCATCAAATTGATTATCAAGCATGAGGGATTCATTCAGGAAGACCAATATTTACCAAACCATCACAGCAGAAGGGACAGCTAGATGGAAGAATTCCTTGATACCTAAGAAGGCATCCATGGAGAAAGGCGTTCGAGTCTTCTCACATGAGCTAGAAAATTTGACATAAAATGCAAGAAATAGTACGTATAACCAAGTGGATACACTGAAGGCTATAGCAGCTCCAATGTTTCCTAGCTCCATTTTAAATATGAAAGCCCAACTTATCGGCAAATGTAAGCATAAAACAGCCAAGGAAGATAGAAGCATAGGACGAATCAAGCTCTGTGTCTGCAAGTATCTAACTAGTGGTTTTGAAATTGCACCACCAAACAAAGCAGGGATTACCCATATTGCATACTTGCGCGCTTCAATTGAGATTTCATGATCTTGTCCAATCAATATAAGCAATTTGTCCATGAAGAACCACAACACACAGATGGGTAGGCATACAAGAAACAGAGAGATTATAGCGGTGTTAGTATATGTACTGAGTTTGTGATATTGCTGAGCTCCATAAGCTTGTCCACATAGTGTCTCCAAACCACCAACTAGCCCTGACTGTTCCATATATTCATAAACCTTACTCGGTCTCATGCATAAATTAAGACGTATATATAAAACAAAATCACACTCCTTTGAATTTTGAATTTGTCTCTAAACTAAACTTACAAGTAGGCTGAAACCGGTGACATTAGTAAGAGAAGTTGCAATGGCCACACTAGACAGGGCTAATTTTCCAAGATGTCCCACCATCACGACTGAAACAACTTGCAAGAGATACTGAAACACCGTGACTGCAACCATTGGAGCAACGATTCGACTCGTCTTCTTTAGTTCTTGAGATAGAGCATCCCAACTTATCTGCCATGTCTTTTCTAATTTCGAGCTCTGTGGCAGCTCCTCTTCCATGATAGTTCTACTTGTTTCCATTTCAACAGATGAAGATCCTTATAATACGCACAATCAGAAAGATATGCTTGCTTGATTTGTCAGATACATGTTATATATTAATGAGATTTAGTTAAGATAGCTTTCGTCAACGTCCGTTTCATCAGTTAGTAAAAATTGCCTGAAGAGTTAGTTACATATTTAATTTGTTCTATTTACCTATACAATTTAGAGGCTGCTATAGGGATAGAAATGAGGCGGTGTGGGCTGAGCTCAATCCACATGTTTTTTAAATTGGCCTATCCATATGATAATTTTTTCGTTTTTAACCTGCCCCGTCCCCCCTATACCCGTCCCACTTAAATTTTTAAGTTTTTTTTTTTTTTTAATTGAATTTAATATGAAAAATAAAGATTTGTACATTTCAACAATTAATTAACTATATTTGGTTGACATTTCAATAATTATTTCTTAATCATTAATTAAAAGTTACTAATTAACACTTTAACAACTAACAATTTACCGGACATGTCTAGTTTAAATTTTAGAAAAAAATAAAATTAAAGTCAATGTTTAATATACAAAGTTTATAGCTTTGATTTTTACTAATTACAAAGATTTATTTTTTTTCGAATTCCTATTTGATTCTTTAGACCCGCAACCCACCTTGCCCTGCATTAATTTTTAAAAAAATTACTTCAACCCGCCTCACATCCGCCTCACCTCACATAATTTTAAATCTACCCTTCTCCATTGCCTAGGCAGCTAGTGTTAGTTTTGCTAGCTGTATAAATGAGTAGCAAACACATTTAATACTTACTTATTGGCAGAATATGAGTAAAATGTTGAATATCTAAATAAATATGTCTTACACGCTAATAATGAGTGACTGTATTTTGTACGATTTTCAGACATTGCTACTACTAACGGTTCCTTTTTCAAGGCTTTTTATTTTAAGCCTTGTTGCACCTGTTTTTGCGTTCAAACACAGACCTCAAAGTTGGACTATCTATTTTTATGGAAGATTAAATATATATCATTTTGTTTTAAATCAGAATTATCATGTAAGCCAAATTGCATGTCGGGAAAAAATAAATGGAGAAAATTTTATTTACTCTCAGTTGATTAATTATCAATTTTTAATTCACCTAACCCTTGAGAAATGGAATTGTGTTTCCACTCCTTGAAACGTGACCAGCACCCTGTTTTTCTTGACATTTAACCCTTAATTGTAGCAGCTTATATTTGACGATTATTTTCCTAAAGTGGAATTAAACCCATCAATGTGTATCACTTTAGTATGTAAATAGTAAAAACAATGGGGATCAATTAGGGGTGGCCATAAATATAGTAAAATTGAAAAATCGAATTGAATCAAATTAATTTGTTTTTTCAAGTTTAGGTTCTTCGATTTTTCAATTCAATGTCGGTATTCTTTTTTCAAAAGTTCGATTCTTTAATTTGATATTCGGTGTAGGGGTCTTGAAATTTTGATGCACCGAAGAACCGAACTTTTATTTTAAAATTTTTTAAAAATTATATATATCTATATCAATTAGCAATTAAATCATTCATGAAACAAGCCAAAGTAGCAACAAATTTTTGATTCATATATTTAACTTGAAATATTATTTTTCAAGAGAAATTCAAACACATTTTTACCAATTTATGTCATGTAAAGGAATTCATCTTTGTGCTTATTTTCCTCAAGCAATAGTTGGAGACGCAAGTTCTTGACAAAGATAAATATAATTTTTTAAGCACACTAAGTGTTCCATGGGGCACATCATCACTTAACATGATTTAAAGTTTTTTAAGTGTCTTATACTTTTGATTTTATCCTCATTTTATTTTTCATTAGTTTGCATCAAAAAATCATTTTAAAAATACCAAATAAAATCGAATTAGTTCGATTCGATATGTAGTGTACACTTTTTCAAAATCAAAAATTGAAAAATTAAATTAAAATTTGCTAAAATCTAACCAAAGAACCAAATGCCCAATCAATACATGTTTTTCTTTCTCATGTAAGGTGTACCAATAATGAACTTATTTTAAGAAACACATGCTTTATTGGGAGTGGGACAGTAATTTACTGATCCAAAAAAATAAATTGTGCCCGTACTAAGTAGTAGTCAACCTTTACAACAGATCCAAAGGCTTTAATATTGTTATTCAATATGCAGATGCTTCCCCATACATTAATTATCATCTGAATTGGAGATAATATAAACTATGGCAAAAAAATGGTAACATTTGATTTTTTAACAAAGAAATTAAAAAAAATTGAGAGAAAAAAATATTGCAATCTTATAAAAGGGAATTATTTTATTAATAATTCACATACATTTATAACTATAATTTCTAATTGCTATTAAACTTATCAATAAAATTTTAATAAAAAAATAAAAAAAATTAATACCTAAATTCAAGCCACAAGACTCTAATAAAATAATTTAAAAATCGTATAACTTAGCTATTGAATTTCTGTAAAAAGAATTCTTCATAGAAAAATGTAGCTAGTTATTTTATTTGTATTTTCAACACTCTTCCTTGAATCAAAAATTATAGATCATAATTGTTAATGAGTAAAAAAGTCTAAATTCAAAAAAATCAATTTAAAACTTAATTAATCTTAAGAAAACCAATTTGTCCGTGCCTTGCACCTTGGTATTATATAAAATAAATTATTCATTCATCACTGCCAACGTGTACTCAACCAAATTAACATTAATTAAAACGTAGCTTTCTGGTTTTTCTTATTTCATTGAATTAATCCCCTCTAATTATTCTCTTCTGATGATCTCCTTTCTGATATCCTCTTCTTAGCCTTTATTGCCTGCAAAAGTTCCATCACAGTGAGTGAATAACAACAATAACATATCCAGTAGAATATCACAAGTGGTGTCTGGGGAGGTTAAAATATACGCAAACCTTACCACTACCTCAAAGGTAGAGAGATTGTTAAACTCATAAGCAGAATAAACTAGATATAGCGAAAAAATTGGACCTGTTTTTGCCAATCAGTGAAAGCTAATATGAAGGAAAGACTTATTGCTTGTATTGTAGAACCAGCCAATAGTCCAATCCACAGGCCCTTTGCTTTCAGATTTACATAGAAACATAGTACAGCAGCAACTGGGATTCCAACTACATAGAATGCCCCTAGATTCACATATGCTCCAATAATCTGCCATCCACTTCCCCTAGCTACTCCTGTTTATTTCCAACATGGCCAAAAAAAAAAAAAACAAATCACACTGCATGAAAAACTTTCTTTCCAAATACAACTTGATATACAATATTCTTTTGTCAAATTTCAACTAAATATTGTCTAAACGCCTACTTAAACGATCATAGAAAGATATATTTGAGAGTTAGGAGACTTGCCAAAGACGACTGCTTGTAAGCTATCTGTGATGATTGTTATACACAGAAAAGGGATGATTGCAGCAACATAATCCACCACTTGTTCATCATTGCTATAGGCTTTACCCAAAACTCCGCGGCATAAGAATATTACTGTGCTCGCCACAACTGTCTCTGCAACTGCAAGAAATATTGCTACTCTAACTGCCACTAGAGCCTTTTGAGGATTACCAGATCCCAATTCATTCGACACCCTTGTGCTATATTTAAGCCGGAAATTCTTAGTCTTAAAGAAAGGATGCATATTTTTGTGATTTTTTAAGGTTTTAAGAAAAGCATGAGTGTTGAACTAACCTCGCACCGGTTCCCAATCCATATGGTATAGTAAAATGCAATGCAGAAATCGTTAAGCTGATCAGCAAATATATGAGGATCAGTACTATACAGGACCAATGAATTGAGCATAAAATAGGTTATTGTGCATACATACCATATTGATAGTACTGATGTTTCAAGTTTTGGATTTGGCAAAAGGCCAGATAGCAAAGTAAGCACCTCAAGAGACCACCATTTAAGGCTGTGATAGTTTCCATTGCACAAATAGATCAAGAAAATTAATCACAAATGTGATAAAACTACTTAAGATTCTTCAATAACAAAAGTAGTACTTCTTACCAAACCATTAAAGCGGATGGAGTTGCATAACAAAAGAATTGTCTGATAGCAAGGAAGGCATTTTTATCCAGAGGTATTCGAGTCCTCTCACAAGAACTCGATTGACTGATGTAAAACACAAGTAATGCTACAAAAGTCCATATTGAAAAATTAAAGGCTATAGCTGCACCTGATTTTCCTAGTCCTAACTGAAATATGAAAAGCCAGGATAGACAAATGTGGAGACATAAAGCCAGAAAGGCGCTTATAAGCATTGGAAGAATCAAACTTTGAATCTGCAAATATCTCAACAGTGGCTTAAGAATTGCACTTCCAAATAGTCCTGGGATAAGCCAAATAGAGTACTTTGAAGCTTCAACTGAAATTACAGGGTCTTGTCCCATTAAAATGAGCAGCTTGGCCATGAAGAGCCACAAGATACTGATTGGGATGCACACAAGAAGCAGAGATATTACTGCACTGTAAGTATAAGTACCGACTCTCTGCCATTGATTTGCGCCATATGCTTGCCCACTCAGAGTCTCCAAACCACCAACCAGCCCTGACTACTTCATAATTGCACAATTCAACGCCTCAAAAAACATAAGATTTTACTAAATTATTTCACGAAGAATAAAATTACATCGTAGTACAAATTGGGGATATAGTGAAATAATGCCACTTGAGATAGTCTAGTTATGTCCCATGTCGATCTTTATATGCATAAGATGTGAAGCCATGGCGAGTAAAGGTGTTAATAGGGGACGAAAAAAGAGCACAATGAAATAAAAATATCAATACAAGTGATACCAACTAATTGAGGATATATTATAGACATGTTAATATGTTACTTTCTTCATGTGTTCTCCAAGAGTTTTAGCCATGTGTGAGATTTATATGCCAGTCAAAAATCTAGGGAATTTCTAGTACCTTTTTCTTTTCTTTTACAAAATATTGGTTTGGATGAATTTAAATGAAATGAAATGGTCAATCAGCAGTCACAGACGATCCAAAATTGCTTATTAGTTTCTGCTGTTGTTTTATATCATGGCCAGTTGAGGAGTTGGATGATTCAATGACACCATATGTGAGGCTGAATGATCAATAAGGATTCACATGGACTGTCAGTCTCAGAAATCAGTTTACTTAATCAAGAAACGGAGACAGCATATTGCAACCGGTGATCAGAGGACTTACAAGAATAGAGAAGCCGCAAACGTTGGTTATAGAAGTAGCAATAGCAACACTTGACAGGGAAATCTGGTCAAGATGTCCAACCATCATCATGGATACAACTTGCAATAGATACTGCAATAAGGAAACTGCCACCATTGGTGCTGCTATGTAACTCAACTTCTTCAGTTCTTGATAGTAAGTTTCCCATTCCCTTGTTACTACCCATCTTTTACTATCTCCATTTTCCAGCAACTGATCTTCCATGGATTCAGCCTTGATTACTTTTGTTAAAATAGCTGCAGATATCTGCTGCAGCTGCTGTGATTTCAATTGGACAGTAGATAACAACTCAGAAGACTTTTCATTTTAGTAAATGATAGTAATAGTTTGTGTGGCCTAGCCACCATTTTTTACAAAAGGAAAATAATAAGTTCTTATCAGGTCCCATCTAATGTCCCTTTCATTTGTTTAAAATTCTATTCTCTTTGTCTCATATTATAAACACTTTTTATTTTACACGATTATTAAAAAATCATCAATGCACTAGCAAACTTTACCATTTTATCTTTTATTCATATCAATATATATTAAAGTAAGTGAGAAAAAATCATTAATACACTAATTAATTATGAGGGTAAAATGAAAAAAAAAATACTAGTAAGTACCTATATAATATAAGATAAATATTTATAAAAAGATACTAATATAATATGGGACGGAGATAGTATTAATTATGCCACTTATTAATGCTTCAGATACATAAGGTTATTTAATCCAAAGTCTGATATTTGATGATTCAATTCCCACTTAAACAAACCCTTTAAGATGATTCCCAAATCAAGATGTTTAATGTTGTGTCTGAGTAGCGGCAACATAGGAAAGGAATTATAATTTATTTCAAATTGTAGATTTCTTTTTTCTTTTTTTCCTTTTTCGATAAATATCAAAAACACATAGTTATAAATTATCATCTTTTTTTGAATTTCGTATCTAAACTATTAAGAGCATGCTTTTTTTATTAGTTTGAAAAACACACGTCAATAATATGTGTAATATAATCTCTCTTTTATTTTAGAAAACCTTGTCACATGACATTCCACTTGAATATAATATTTCATATTGACAAAAATTAAATAAACTATTAATTAAAAGTTAACGATTAAAATATGATTATCCCAAAAATGAAATTACTCTTTTTAAAAAAAAATTTTTTTTTTAAGTGTTAAAATTTAAATATATTTCTTACCCAACCCCACGACCTCCCCCTAACCCCTCCACCTACCCTCCCTCCAACAATTTCTTTTATAAAATATTTTTAAAAAATTCAGACTTCACAGTCTCTTCGACTCCTTCCTAAAAAAAATTGATATTATTTTTATTTTTTAAAAAAATAAAATTTTACTCCACGTCATCTAATCTTCTACTCCTAATTTATTTTTATTTTTTATATTTATCTTGTTTTATGTTAGATATGTACATATATTTTTTCTACTTGCGTACTGACAATGACAAAAATAAAAATTTTATTATATATAACTCAAAACAAGAAAAAAAATTGAAAGTGGAGGATTAGGTAGGTGTAAAAAATTAAAATAATATCTAAATTATTGTTTGGTGTGGGGAGGGGGGTATGGTGTGAAAAAGTGTTGAAGTTAGGTAAGAAAAATATTTTTTAATTTTTTTTTTGAATAGTAATACTTTGCTACTTCCTCCCTATTTTTAGTTGCCAATTTTTCTTTTTAATTTAATTTTCATTTTTACTTGTCATTTTTGACAAATTAAGATAGGACAAAAAAAATTCCTATTATAGCCTTGATTTATTGTCATTAAGTTGTTGACTTTGAAAAATATACTGAGTAGGCCCTATCAATTAATAGAGGTAAAATGATAAACTTACTATATCAATAATTATGTTCTTAATAAGTGTGTCAAGTTAAAATTTGGCAACTAAAAGTGAAGGAAGAAAATAATTTATTTAATTTTGAACAAGGTGAAATGTATATTGTGATGTGGCAATTTGTTTAAATAAAAAAGTGAGTTTAGCACACACCATGATAAGAATGTAATAAAATTTAGAAATGTGTTTCTCAAACCAATAGGTAATAATTTAAGTATGAAACTCATATTCTCAATAATTTAGATATGAAATTCAAAAAAAGAAAATAGATTACATGCATTTTTTTTTAACCGATGATAGAAGGGGCCGGTGAAATTTTGCTCGGTATGTTGTTATGTTGTATGATAGAAGGGGCCAGATGAAATAATAATTGAACAGAGATATAACAAGGAACTCAACAGAACACCTGACAATTAACTAAGATCATAAATTTGAAGCAGCCTTCATCCATAACAAGGAAAACTAGTTGTTGCAAATACATTATTTTCATCTACTATGTATACGAAGATTAATTCATCAATGTGAACTGTAAATTCAACACCATCCCCTATCAGTTAAAACATTTTCAATCCCAGATTATGAACTTGGTGGACTTAAAATACCCTTCATACAATCATTAATAACATACCATCACTAAGCAAAGACATTTACTTATCCTATTCCCTTCGCTATTATTTTCCTCCACCGATGAGAAGATAATACCGTGTCACAACAGCAATCTTTCTTCTTCTGTTTTTCTTATGTACGAACGACAGACAAGAACTGAAAATCAGCAAGCATATCGATACATAAATAATCAGAGACCCCCAACCTCAGTTTTTGTGCTGCAGCCTCCCACTTTCAGCACCAGCATAAGGATCAATTGTCACATTGATAACAGCAGGCTTCCTAGCAGAAAAAGATTCAGTAAGTGCAGATCTAAGTTCATCAGGTGTTCCAACAAGGTATCCTTTTCCTCCGAAGGCTTCAATTAGGAGATGATACGATGCACCAGGAACAAAAGATGTTGGTGCTGGATCTTCTTTGTAAGGCCCAGTGATTTCTTCCGGGTTCCTCCTATCACCACCATATACTCCGCCATTGTTAAAGACTATAACCACAACAGGGAGCTGATAGCGAACTAGGGTCTGCAGTACGTAAAATTGCTCTTGAGTTAGGAGTGTAAATTAAACTTTTCTTTTGAGACAGTAACAAAGAGTGTAAATTAAACTTCAAAAGAAGTGAACCAAGAAATAAATGGGAGCCAACACCGCCCAACGGTACCATCGATAAGTTACTCTAAAATAATAAATGTGACTTAAAAATAGAAGGTTCCCACGCATAATATTGCATTGTAAATAGTGTGATCAATGCTATAAAATTTAAACAGAAAAGTGAAAAAGAGATTATGGTAACATTAAGAAACGAGGATCAACGAATCCTCAGAATTGTAAGAGGTTACCACTAGGTAACAAGAGAAAAAAGCTATATGAGTAAATAGTAATATTACAAGGGTTGAAAAATGGATAAGAAAAATTGTGAATCACCCCAGAACTGGTCTAATAGGATGGCACAAGATGGGTACTAGTACTGAATAGGAGGTATTATGGTCCCAACATCAAAAACAAGCATATCAAGGTAAGAAGCCTAGGTTCCAGTCATTGTAACTGCAGGTTGATGAACCATTGGTTGATTCAATGACCTGTTAAGCAGCTTTCTAGTATATGGGAAGTAATTATACTGACTTATGACATCTAGCTGAGTTCTCTGATGTTGTACCACAAGATTTAAGTAATCTAACTTGTAACATCACTGCAGTACACCACAGCCAGCAGATCAAGGCATCAGTTCCTAAATGCCTAATTTCCCTTTTAACTATCTTACGAAAAGATCCATGCATTTAAGAAGGTTGTCCATCGGCTGAGCTAGGAATCAATTCAGATTAGTTGCTTATTGAATTAATCCAAGAAAATTCCAAACCCATATACCATGTGATCAAGAAATGAGTTTGGTTTTAACTTAATAAAGTTGCAGAGGAGAACCTAATAATATTCAAACACATGAGTCTACAAGACAGGGTATAATACATATTTGTATTTAGTGGTTCAATCTGTGCAGAAGTTCCACAAGAGATATTGGTATGTTTCCAACATGGAATATAACATTAAGACACCATATAAGAATTAATCCAATCAAGAAGTCTAAGTTATTCCCTTTGTCGAAAACATTACTGAATATCAATGAATCACTCAGAAAGAGAGCAACTGCTGTTGACTATTACATCTAACTAACATTAACTGCCTACAACAGTTCTCTAAGCCTAAGCTCAAGAACCAACCAGTTCAATTCCATATAGATGAAGAAAATCTATTCCATTGGGCTTAATCATTACTCAAAAATGTAAATGATTTACTAAACGAGACATTTAGACAGACTGACAAGTGACAAGAGTCGTGAAGTTCTCCAATCACCAAGAAAGAAAAGCATAATATGTCAAAGATCAGCAATGCTATTCTAGGGTAACAACTAAAGTCAGTCAGATGCTAGTAATAGAGAATATATATATATATATATAAAAAGACATAAGAAACAGAGAAAAACTACACACCTCAACTTCCATTGCACTGAAGCCAAATCCAGAGTCCCCTTCAACAGCAACTACAAGCCTATCAGGTGAGGCAACAGCAGCTGCAATGCAGTACCCCAGACCAACTCCCATTGTCCCCCACGTCCCTGCATCCAACCGGGTCCTTGGCTCCGTCTGAACTAATACTGATCGCCCCACATCCATAGTATTGGCGCCTTCAGAGACAACAATTGGAGCAGGACTGCCCAATTGCAGTATTGCATCTCTAATAATTCTCATTGGTGTCAAAAAATTAAATGGCACAACATCCTTTGCCAGCTGTGCCTCCATTTTCGAAACATTTTCCTTACTCTTCTTCGTTAATGCCTCAACCCAAGGATGAGTCTTCCCTAAACAAAAAGGGTCATCCTTAATCTCCTTATGTATCATCTCAACAACCTTTGTAGCATCACCAACCAATCCCAAACATGGTTTCCTAAGCTCTATCTCCTCCTTATCTACATCAACTAAGATAAACTTGACATCCTTGGACCACTTTGGTGGCTCTCCAAAATGCAAAAGCCAATTAAGCCTCGCACCAACTATCAACGCAACATCACACTTTCCAATTGCCAGTGATCTTGCAGCAGTAGCAGCTAGCTCATGATTATCAGGCAACAAACCCTTCCCCATTGGTGTTGGCAAAAAGGGTATTCCAGTTCTCTCAACTAAATTCTTCAAAGCATTTTCAGCTCTAGAAAATGCAGCCCCTTTTCCAAACACAATCAAAGGCCTCTCGGCTTGCCTCAACAAAGCAGCCGCCTTATTAATTTCCGAATGTTTAACAATGGGTTTAGCAATGGCCTCTTTATTCCTGCAACTCTCAGCATCATCAATCAATTTCTTGGCTTCAGATTCACTAATACTTTGATGAAGCACATCAGTAGGAAGATCCAAGTAACAACCACCAGGCCTGCCAGAGACGGCCCAATCCAAAACACTGAAAACGCAGCTGGGGATTTTCGTTATATCAGTAGCTTTAGCTGAGTACTTAGAGAAGGGTTTCACAGCTTCAATTTGGTCCAATTCTTGAAAATCACCCCGGCCCATATCTTTCTGATCAGATGACCCAGAAATCAGAACCATGGGCCAGGTATTAACGGTTGCATTTGAAAGTCCGGCGAGTCCATGAACGCAACCTGGACCGGAGACGGTGAGCAGAATCCCGGGTCGACCAGTAAGATAACCGTAAGCCGAAGCAGCGTAACCGGCGGATTGCTCATTGTGGAAAGCAATAAACCGGATTCCGAGTCTGACCGCCCGGTTCGCAAGGGAAGTAACTGGTATTCCGACTACGCCGAACATCCGGTCGACGCCAGCACGTGCAAGGCACATGGCAACGAAGGTGTTGCCATCGACAGTAGGTGGGGCTTGGGGATCGGAACTGGACATTTTGAGGAGTTGAAGAAACAGTGGATTTTTTTTCAGTGATTTAGGAAAGCGCAGACGCGTTTGCTTATTTATAGGGATTTATGTTAACATTAGAATATTAGTTCTGCCTACCCCACATAGTTGTTGGAGGCATTGTTTGGAATGACCAAATTGATTTTGTCTTCTGATTCAATATTTTGGTCATTTGACTGCCTGCTTGCCAAACGAGAAATTCTCAATTCATAAAAAATTAGACGGTACATGTCAAGTTGGTTTTGACGTCTCAAAATGTAAATGACAGTTGGCAAATTTCGATTCTTGTGTAAGTCCCTGCTTCATTTAGGAAAAAGTCATGAAGGTTTCTACTTTCTAAACCCCAAATTTGTTCCAACTTTTCCTCGTGTATATTGGATTGTCATTTGTCAATGTAAATGCAGGCTTAATCGAAGATAATTGGCTTAGAAGTTGGTTTAAAATAGGAGTCCAGAGGTTGATATGTGACCCAACTAGATAAAAGCACTTCAATCAACATCAATATGAACCAACGAGGCAACATCTACATAATTATTTCTTGTCGACTCCTTTTTCAGTCAAATAAAACACATCGCGAATTGAGAGATCCTAGATAATTTGGCTTTGGATAGTATGTACTAGAATACAATTTCAGATGAAATGCATTGAAGCCAATGTAAACAAACCGCGCATGTTGTTGTAGTCCCATATCAGTAAAATAAGGGTCTTTGATCTTGTTATATGAAGATGTCCTCTGCCGAAAGCAGAATCTTGCTGATTATACTACAAAAGCACAAGAAGGAAGTCAGAATCAGCAGTCTCAAAAGGTCATTAGGGTCTGCATATAAACATTTTGGATCAAAATACAATTGGCATCTAGTATACATGTTTCTCCTAAACCTGATTAACTGCTTTAAAATGCAACTGGACTTGGATACATATATCACCAGAAAGAAAGAAACACCGAAAAATAAGAACAGGTTTCGATCATCAGATATCATCCATGAGAAGCCAGGATGAGATATCTTCCAGGACAATACTGTAAAACCAAAACAGAAGGCATTAGGCAAAAAGCTTACATCTTAATATTAGTTTCCATCTTCACCTGATATATTCTTAGGCAAAGGCAATTGCCCTTCATTTCGGTCTTCTTCTTCAACCACATGATCAGGTGGAGGAGCTTGCTCCTCTCTTTCACCATTTTCAGGGCGAAAGTTAATAGGGAACTTTGTTACTCTAGGTTTGTCCGTTAATATATTCCTTTGAACCCTATCAATTAGGACTTTCTGTGGAGGCTCTTCTCTTAGTTGCTCATCATCATAGTCATTGTTCACATAGTATCCAACTCGTACAAATTCCTGCCCCAAATATGAGCAGGTCAACAAGAGCACAGTAACACCAATAATGTCTTCTTCACGAATTTTTGAAGGATCTGGAGGGTCCGCCTAGCATCAAAGTATGGAAAATATAACAAAAACTCAATGAGGCAGACAAAGCATTTGTATCACAAGGAACAATTGGAATCCTGGAGATAATACCTGCAAGACAAAGCGGTAATTTCCAACATTAACAGGGCCAACAAAAACGCTTTCTAGAAGCTGGTCATATGTCTCATCCTCAGCTGATCCCACATAGATGAGCTTCCATTCCAAATCTGCGTCAACATGTGACAAGACATTATCGGATGCAAGCAGAATCAAATGAATCATACTTACAACAACATCAACAGAAACAACTAGGCCTCAATTCCAAGCTAATTGGGGTCAGCTACATAATTCCTCACTAACCATGTCGTTCCATTTAGACCCATGACAATCAAATAAATACATAAAAAGAAAATAAGTGGAACTCTTGGTAGTTAAATCTTGAAAAACAGCCAGAATATATCTTGCTTGAAATAAAAGAGGAAAAAAATCAATTTGGTGGGAGAATTTCTATCTGCAAAGAATATAGCTTCTATTCAACAGTTCAACCAATATATAGATCATTTTACTGAAATTTTGATCCTCAAAAGAGAAAAGGGAACTGTGTTGCCAAAACAAACAGATCCCCAACAAGGTGGCCTTATTAAGTGAATACATGATCTCCCACCAGGTGTAACTATGTGCAATAGCAGATGAGAGAAGCAACATGACTTGGAAAAGAAAGCATCTAAAATGGAAAATGCACAACAGTAGACAATGTTCCCCCTCATTTAGCATATAACAACAACACTTATCTTATATAATTCAACGGAAGCATACATCTCCAAAAATCATGACTATTTGCAACAGACATAATCACAAAATAAAATTGACAGAGCTTCTGAGTAAGATAGAAGGTGCCCTACAAATGCTAAAATATTAAGTCCATTCTCTTCCTTGGTTAACTACCTAAAGAATCTTAGAAGATGGTTGAGGTCCTAATAATCATTTGCTGTTATCATATAGAACCAAATAATGTCCAATCAGATTAGGACGATAAACAATCCTCTATCTGTTCTTCGAATTAATGATTTGATGTCCGGCACCTGGCAGATTACAATTTCCCCCAGATAAATTGTTCATACCATGAATGGTAGTCTAGTTCATCCCCTTCCATAGTTTTTCCAATCTCCACCAACTATCATGCCACCAGAGACAAACTCTTATGAAATTTCTACAAATATATTTTACTGTGTTTTGCGTTAATTTACAGCTTAATTAACACTTGATTAGATGAACCCGGGGTTCAATAGTTGTTTCCACCCTGTATCCCATGAATCAACCGAAGGATTTATTAAATCCCTTTTACAGTTTTCCCCCAAATAAGCATTTTTATATCCCCTCACGACAATCCATTTCATGTTGAACTTCTATCCAATCCCTAGTTTGATGGTATTAAGTTACCGTTTAATCTCATCAATGAACCACACATCCCCAAAGGAAATAATGCAAGATAGAACGGAGGATATTTAATGTATTAATGCTGCACATAAAATTGCTATTAAATATACTCCCTCCATTTCAAAAAGAATGACCTAGTTTGACTTGGCACAAAGTTTAAGAAAATAAAGAAGACTTTTCAATCTTGCGGTCCCAAATTAAAGTTATGTCAAAATGTGGAGTATACTATGAAATTCCTATAACAGTATTAGAAATCATTTAGCAGCAGGGTCATCAGCAAATGATAATAGCAGTATGTAGTATGTACTTATCATTTCTAGAAAGGGAAAACTTGAAAGCTAAGGTTCGCTTTCTTGAAGCTGCTGCTGGAACTAACATCATGACACCACCTTCCCCGCATTGAATTAACTAAAAAGCACACTTTACAAGGACATCTCAGGAAGCTTCATTGCTTTTAGGCACAAAAGCAAATAATTTAAGATCATCAAGTTAGACCATTAAGTGCAATCAGAAGCTCACAATGAATTCATTCATAAACCAAATATCCACAAACAGAAATACAAATCATTTGGTTGAGAGGAGAGCTGCATGACATAATTAGTCCAAGGACATAGGGAAAGATAAGGAACTCCTATACATTCCGCTCACAAGTGAATAAAATAAACAAGCTGGCCTGAAGTCCTGTCAGAAAAAACTGCTTTTATTCTAGAAATGATTAATACTGAAGTCTAGTATGACATGGAAAACCCAGATTCCCCAGAAAGTCATAGCATGATTATTTCATCTATCAAACTGGCATATTTTGACATTATGAGAAGCTAGGAAGCACACAAATATATATTGCCAGAGACGATAAGCTTCCAGTCTTTTGCTGATTAAATTGGCCAATAACTGGAAAAACATTTTCCTGCACACCTAATCTTTTCACCACAAGTCATGTTAAGATTTCACGGTGACTCATAAACTCAGACTCAATCCGGGTATAAAGCGTGCCAAGGACTCCAGTGTGAAGAAACCACAAATTTTATCAGCTCCCACGCTTGATTTACTCCCATAATTTCCGTTCAATTTCCTCTGAGATTTGGCCAAAAATTTTATCAGCTCCCACGCTTGATTTACTCCCATAATTTCCATTCAATTTCCTCTGGGATTTGGAAATACATAACTTTGCTTATATAATGCTTCCAATTAAGCAAAACATGAGCAAAGTTAACCAATTGATGTCTATGACTGAAACGATCACCTCTCTATCCAGAACCCTACTTCAAGCAAATCAGCTAAATTTACACATGGTGTTTTCGTATGTGATGAGATCTTTTTTAGCACGTGGCTACTCATGTGAATAGCCATTTAGCCTAAGTTGTTAAGCTGATCTTTGCAAAATCACGTATGGTATTGGTTAATGGTGCATTTATAGCTTCTCTAGTACAGCTAGCTAGGTCTATAAACTAAATCTTTTTTATTTCCATTGCAACTATCTTAGAAGAATTTCGCCTAGCCCTAGTTTAGCTCTTAGTTCTTCCACTGTTTACACTTCCAAGCTGTATTTTACAAAGTTCGGGAAGCCCAAAATTCCAGATTGTATCAGTATAGTTAAACTGAAAGCCCTAAATATCTGTCCATTGGATGTTTCTGCTCAAGCGCAACACATTTTCTCTGACATCAACAGACTCTTGAAGAATTCAAGACAATCAGAAAATGAACCTCTAATTCCCCCAAACTTACAACAGCTTAGATAAACTAAGGCCTTCAATGAAATACAGAAATACTACTAAGTCCTATAACAGGACTAAAAGGTAAACAATTAGTCAAATCAATTCAAAATAGGAATTTACACTGATAAGTCCGCCCCAGTCAACTTTCTACATGAAAATAGCTCTAACAGGTCACGGAGATACAACATGCAAAAGACAGCAAAAGAGGGAATCGAAGAGAGAGAGGAAGTACCATCTTGGAGAGGAGTGACGCACTCGTAAGATATTTCAAACTGGAAAGGGGACAAAAACGACGCCGGATTGTCTAATACGGCGACATTCGTGATGTTCACCGCACTCATATCGTATCGAAGCTAACAAAAGCTGTAAGTAGTGAGAACAACCCTGGGCGGCGTCAGATCCAGCGCAGAAGAAGAGCTTGGAATCTAAAATCTCCGGCAAATTCTTGTCACCGCCATAGCCAACAATTTTCAAGTAAAAATGGCAACCGAGAACCAAGCAGCTCCTTTATTTCGATTCATCTTTTGTGGCGCTTGTTTTATAGTGTATGACCGGCTGTTTCAAAAGCTACCGGGTATAGCAGGTCTTTAATAATGGCGGGAGTTCTCAACTTGGGTCTCTCTCTTTCCCAGCTGGCCTCTTCCAAGTTTATTTCAACAACAAATTGTTGATCAATGCCACGTTTTGGGAGGACAAAATGTACATAACAGATCTTATTATTATTTTATAAAGATATAAAATTATTTTATTTTCAAATAAATAAAATATAGCAAGTAATACATAAATTATGATAAGTCTACCAAAGAGACCCAAAACATCAATGCAATACTTGCTGTTCCGAAACATACTAAACAATAATAATACCACTAGTATAATTTTAAGATGAGAAAATGATCAAATGATACTTAATATCGGGTAATGCTTTATTTTAATCTTTAATATATTTCACTTGATTGAAATAATCCTTAATATATAACAAATGTGTTTATTTTGATTGTTAATATATTTCACTCGATTGAAATAATTTTGATCATTTATTCTAAACTTAACAGATTTATAAAAAAACCATCATCATCATCAATAGGGTGACATCAACCACTGGCAAGTGGCAAACACCAACTCCTATAGACCTACAACAACTATTATCATCAATTTTTATTCCACGATCATCGCAAACAGAAAAATAATTATATTAAAATCACTGTTCGTGACCCAGGATTCGATTTCCTTATCAATCCAATCTCCGTTCACGTTTTTTCTTTTTCTTATCAATGAATAAATCTCTTGATGTGAAAGATTTTTTGTGAGACTTTTTTAAAAAAAAAGAGAGAGAGAAGAGGCAAATCTTATATTTCTAGGTCCACAATTTGTTAATCCACTTTTGCCTAAAAAAAAAAACACTCATAACTATTAATCACATAAATATTTAAAAAACTATCATTGCGAACAAACTCCTCGACCACCATCACTATTACTCATCACAGCACAATCATCATCGGTAATCGCCATTGCACAAACACCAACCACTCCCAAACAACCACTACTATCAATAATTATCATTACCAGTTCTCCCCATTCACTCTAGCTTTTTAGTGTATTACTTCATCAAACAGTTTAATCAGCTTTGTCTTGTTATATTATCTTGTCCATTTAAAACAATATGACTTTTCTTTTTCGACAACTCAAGTTTAACTTTTTATATAATATTTTAATCATAGTATTAAAGAAACATGTTTTAACATATCTTTAATTTAACACCAAATTTTTAATTCAACACCACAAGACTAATAAGTTCATTTGCTTTCTTTCTCAAGCTTTGCGTCAAATTAAAATTGAGCACATAATTTGAAACGGATGGAGTATTACTTTATTTAAACTTTTTAATATATTATTATATACATAAAACCATCCTAATTACAGTAATTATGCAATTTTTAGTTCTAGAAACTATCCCTTAATAATAAAATACATATTGACATCTAAATCTCGAAAAACATTACATGATCCGGTGAGCTGCGTCCCTAGGATCTTTCTTAGCATTATGGTCCGGTCACTTTTAAGTACAAAATGTTCCAACTCAGAATTGATCCTTCTTATCATGTGCATGCAGTTGCATTGCGTGTTTAGAGCAAAGCCAACTGCAAAGTTAAATCTGAAGGTAACAGAACCTTGAAACATTTCTTTTAGTCAGATGCAGACTCACACCTATAACAATGTTTCAGCTTGTTAAAAAATATGCATGAATCCATTTTGTTTCCCAACAATAGCATACGCACATAGCTATGTAAAATAAACACTCACATTGAACTTGGGTCTCTATACAATATAGGTTGGCAAACCAAAGTTCTGTGCAGCATCGCGATCATAAGCCAAACAAGTTCAGCTTTTTCCTCAAGCAGCATCACAAAATGATCACACACGATTCCTGTCAACTAATCTATATAGGAAGCATTTATATGTGAGCAAAAGAGATAGGGGTGGGAGAGGGAGATTCCTTGAGAATAAACCAATATTTACAACTATTTTTCAACATTCACATCCATTTTTCTAGTCTGAGAGTGGAACATGTCAGCTATATCTGCAGATGTGCTACATTCTTCAGGTTTTCTATCTGACAAACACCGGATGAACCTAGGGAATCTGACAGAAATACCACGAGATGGATGGACTAAACCAATGGCTGCGTGATGCACTGGTGACACTGTGAAGTCAGCACCCCTTATCACCCACACAACTTCTGGAGAAAACCACATATCCGGCACTTCTGCAGTTCGATAGTAAGGTGGCTTTTTCTGGCAGATTTTGTCCGCATCAAAAAAGTCTCTCATCTGAAAAAGTTAAATCGGCAAGTCCCAGTTAGTTATACTGAGTGCTCTGAAAGTACAGTTTCTTCAACTATTATAAAACCTTTAGCGCCTTCTCTTTCCCTTAATGATTCTCTTTTGTTAATATTCTTAATATTTCTTTTTCTTAAAGATTCTCTTAAAGTAGTATTCTTAGTTTTTCCTTTCTATGGTCATTAACCGTGCCTAGGTGATTTGAACTCAGAGATTCACATTGATTATAATTAAATATATAAATGTGTTGCTGAGAGATGAAGGCCTAATACGACCACAAGATGAAGACCTACTGAAAACACCATCTCTGATGCACACATAAGAACTTGATATATTGATACATGCTGACAGATTAGAGAACATAAATGATAACAGAAAGAAAACTTGAGTTATACTTTTAAGGGAAATGATAAAACCATGCTTCTATGTGCAAGTAGCTAGATATTTTTCAAGAGCCAACACTGACTCGATGAGCTTCCATTTACTTGTCCAGAAATAACATTTTACTTAATTCACAAGCATTGCATTGACAAAAGCATGCTTCTAAGCGCAAGTAGCCAGATATTTTTTCCAAGAGACAACATTGACTTGCTGAATTTTCATTTACGTGTCCAGCTATAATATTTACTTAATTCACAAGAATTTGAATGAAATACAAACTTTTCACACTCCATAAGAGTGTTTGTCCTGCTTAACCTCTTCAGGACGCCAATAAACATTTCCATTTGCTTAAGCTCTCTTGTCATATAGTTTCCCCTTTTTCCAAATACAAAGTGATGTCTGAGCCAACTTGCGGGGCCTCGATTATTTTAATAGGAATATGCTATCTCCCATCAGCACAGGTACCAGAAAACCATGCCCACCAAGAATTAATCAGAAGGGAAAAACTGTTGGATTCGATCTCTGGTCTCCAAGGTCCACACCCACTTCATCGACCAATAGGTCGATACTTTTGGGTACAACTCTCTTGTCCTATAGTTATCAACTCCCAAAGGTAGCTTTCATTTTCCCCCCACCCCCACCCCACAAATAAAAGGAAAAAAAAACCCCAAGTAATAATCTACTCGTGACATAAAGCGTGCTTTTAATGATCTTTTTTTCAATAATGGTAGTGTCCAGTCCAACTTGCACATACCTTGACTATTCAAGAGGATTAGTTGGGCCTATGGAATCTAATTACAGCGTTCTTTTTTTCTAAAGAGAGATTTTTGGTGAAAACCTCAATCTTGAACATGGGCAGGTGAACAGAAAGTCCAACTAAGGAGAATTGACTAAACTTCCACCCGTACCCTGCTATCTCCGCCAGCATAGGCAACGGGTAATTCTGCCCACTAAGGCTTAAGTAGATGAGAAGAAATCACCGAGTGTTTTCTCCCTATAGAGGTTTGAATCTGTAACTATCACAATTATCCTCCAACTTCATTGACCATGCCACACTCAATCAACTATTACTTTGCTACAACATTTTGTGTATCCAACCTAAACAGAGTTCTGGCTTTTACCTCGACGATAAGCTGGATCTTCTCTGAGAAGGGGTTAGAGACATTGAATACACATAACCCCGCCTATCACCTAAAAAAGGTGGCATAAACGCTGTAGCAATTTTACAAGCTAACTCTCTATGCCGTAGTGATCTATGTGCTCTATTTTGTGTTTATCACTAAATTTGTGAACCACAATTAAACTCAAAAACCTTGTGCACCTCAAGAATTCAACAAAACAATTAAACAAATGATCTAACTGATGGAGCTTCTTCAAATGAAAAACTACCACTCACGTAATGACCCATGCCCCTATTTTGTGTTTATGTATCAACTTGTGAACCAAGGTCGAGTCAATAACTTTGCACACCTCAAGGTTTCAAAATGAAAGATATCACCAACCAATGATCCTCGGAATTCATTTAAAAAAAAGAATATGACTTAGAGTAACCATATAAAATGTTAGAGAAGAATAAATCTCATAAAGCCACAATACGCTGTTCTATAGACCAAAATGACTTGAAGTAATAAAATTCACCAAGCATAAGAGATGGGATGAAGGTCCAAAATTTTTTACTATATTGCTATACCTACCCATACATTTTCCCGAGTTAATCCTTTTTGAGCCTATCAGTAACTTGTTAAATGTTTTGTACGAATCTCCAGGCTTTCACTTCTCCCTCTTTATCTTATATTTCCTTTTTAAGCTTCTAGTCTCTGCTTATTTCTCATTCTTGGTTTCAAATCTTTGATTTTCATTTCTTAAAGTAATTGAACTCCTATATCAAATATAACTTGATTAGTAACATGAGGGGAAGGGATTAAATTAGACCTTAAGCGATCAAAAGACAATTTTTGTAAGATCAGAGGAGAAATTAATTATAGCTATATCATTATGGAACTGACCTCTACGTAAAAGGAATCAGAAAACCCAGACATGACACGGCAGACACTCTGGAATTCCTCTGTATCAGGGTTGTAGCATGCCATAAGGAAAGGACTATACCTGTAATTAGAAAAATGATTGCATTAATGCACCAAAATCCGATGCAATTTATCAGATGTCATAAGAGAAGCAATAAAGGGAGGGCGATGTTACCTTGTCCAAACAATATACGCATTACATACAACAATACAAATCACATGGTTTAGTCTTAGTGTGTGCGCGCGTGTGTGTATGTGTTTGAATAAAGGTAATAAAGTTCCCAATAAAACAATATTCTATATCATGTAAGCCTGTGCTAAGAGTCATATTTGCAGTTAAAAAGGAGCAAAAGCAGTAAGAACATCATGTGTTCTCTTACAAGGATCCCACGATGTCTAACAATGAATCTACTTCATCTAGAAAATCTTCGATACACCAAAAGTGAAACAAAAGCAAACAATTCATATTGATCTACCGAGCAGGACTATTAATAAAAATGTGCACATTTGTAGCACTGAACTATCAAAATGACATACAATAGCAGTACAGAGTCTTAACTTTTCTGGTAATACCAAAAATTTCTGTACAACAAAATCATCTTTAGAATAGGCATTCCCACCACGCTATCTCAATTAAATAAGATTTCAGGGTGAAAATGCTCAAATTCGTGAAGATTTGCAGTTTAATTCCTTACTATCCGCATAGTACTTTAGGATAGACATTCCCACTAAGCTATCTCAAAAACCTAAAGATTTCTAGGTGAAAAAATGATAAAATTCATGGGAAACTGCAGTTTGATTCCAGCACAGAAGAAACCAAAATGGAAAGAAAAATTGGTCAATAGTCAATACCATCCTGCTTTTCTTCCATTCCCATGCCAAGCACCAATCGGAACCAAGTCCAGGGAATCACTTAATCCTTCAACATAGTCTCTCTTGACCTGGAAAGAAGTTACAGGATTAGAAGAGATTTCATCTTGTTGATGTAATATATGATGTTTAGAGGCAACACCTTTAACCATGCATCAGAGCGCTTTGAAGGTGTGTATCCAGCATCTATGTCGAGGGATTTAACCATGATCCCTTCACATGAAGAATGCAGTGCATCATTAAGAAAGCTGTTCATCCTAGCCAGTGTGGCTTCATTATCTGCACAAGCATCATCGTTTTCTACCTAAAGAAGTAAAAATTACTGAAACACTGACTAGAATTCCCCATGTCACAAAATACCCAACAAAATAAAAATAAAAATCACAAAGAAGCTTACAGTCATTTCTGTTGCGTACTCAAAATAACCTACTTTGCCATCACCAAATAGATCCTTCAAATCTGATTTTCAGACAACAAAATTTTGAAGAATTAAGAAGGTAGTAAAATCACTTACTAAAACTCCACACTTACAGGAAGAAACAAAGATGCATACATTTTCGCCTTTGACGGAGCGGCAGATTCAACAATCTGCAAAGAGAGTTCTAATAGTTATATGCTCCTAATAGCCTTCTCCAAAAAAAAAAAAAAAAAGAAACAGTAAAAGAGAGCAAAAGAATCAGCTAGATGTACATCATTCTGGAAGGACTCAAAAAGCCTAACATTGTGTGATCAGCAAAATTTTGAAAGAAAAATACACGTGTAGAAATCTCCTCAAACTTCACCCCAGGTTGAAGTAGAAATATGAAGGTTATTTTTCATATTGCAGCATCACAATGTACAAACTAATATCATGCACCATTTTTGGGACTCTTGATTGAGCTAAGAAATCTTATACTCCATCCAATGACCCGGTTCATAGCACGAAGGTCAAATTCGACTCAAGTTGACTCGTCCTTGATTCTTTTCTTCTTTTCACAACAAAATTTGTTTATTACTACGTAAAAAAATCGCATAAATATTACTACAATATACCCAATGTAATCCCACAAGTGGGTATGGGGAGGTGGTGTGTATGCAGCCTTACTCTAGTAAAGCATATCAACATCAAGTATTGAAAGGAAATCTTATTCGAATAATCATAAGCATAATCGTTATCAGTTGCATTTTATAAGTTACTTCCTTAAGTGAGTCACTTATCGAAAAGCTTAATTCAAATAATCAGAAGAATAAGCATCATCAATTGCATTTTATAAGTTGTTTCTTTAAGCAAGTCTCTTATCGAAAAGCTTAAATCAAATAATCAGAAGAAAAATCATTATCAAAATGCTGAAGCTGTATCAAACAAACACTAACACAACTAACTTAAGCCATATCAGCAGTCACATAAATTTTACTACGGAACCAGATAACTAAGAAACTAAAATATTTTTAATATGTTTAAGAATTGTTGTAATCAATGGAAAAAGTTGTTCGGCTCTTTAAATAGTAATTGTACCAAACATGAGTTGAACCATCATGAGTATTAGATTGAAATTCTCTTAAATAAAACTGCCAACTCCAATCCCAAAGATGCAAAGAGCCATATAAATCAGAAAAAGGGAGTATATTTTCATTTCAACTAACTTCACACATTCCCTACCCCTTCCAATACTCTTTTGGTATATCATTTTTCTTTTGGATTGCATTTAACACCATCTATTGCTACAAATGTTAGAGCCCCTTGAGTTGTGTAATTTGGAGGTCCAATTGTCCAATATTAAGGACTTTTTAATGAAATAAGATGACATTTTCAGGGTTATCTTTCCCCACAAAAAAAAGGAAAAAACAACTAAAGGGCATTGGCATCCTTGCACTGGATCAGTTAATCCATAATATTTCTTCGTACGCAGCAAGAAATACCATAAACAAATTGGCTGTTTGGATTAGAGTAATTGATAAACTAGTAACTCTTACTGCATGTTTTCCCCTGATTCCACTCGGATAGAGAGGCGACAAGAATCACCATTGTTAGTTAGTCAAATCGTAAATGATTAATGATTCCTAAGATTTTCAGTCAAAATCTGGTGCAATATTTCAGTGAGACCTTATGTATTATAAGCTATAGACCTTCTGTTCATGTCACATACATGTCGACTCATCACTAAGTAAATCCATCTATGGATTAACAGACTGCCCCTAACTCATTAACAAGATGTTTCTCTTATCAACAAAACTGATGAGTGTTTATCCACACCCAAAAAAAAGAAGATATTATGTATCAGAGCTGTACAAAGGATAGACAATGCGTAATAGCAGGCAGAGAAATCCGAGACAACTGGGGAAATGGTTATAGTAATTACTGTTCTCCGTTTGCAAACATGATATCGAAAACAAATATGCATATCTCAACCTGCACAAAAAATGGAATAGGAAAGAGATGTCAGATACCAGAGATGATATTTTTACAGAGAAGAGAGTGCACCCTAGGCACTGCAGAAAAAACTACTTAGTGTTCAATAAGATACTTACTCCATTTAGATAATAAAAATAGCATTCAAGAAATTTCTTATTACTTTAGAATGTAAAACAGAAAAGAATGAGGAGTCAGTCTGCTATGATAATTGCAGACATGGATAAGGAGGGTAAGCAATCATCCTTACGCACACAATGTCCTGATGATAAATTTTGGGGACAGCAGAAGGCAAAAAAATTCCTAATTGAGAATATTGACCGGACCTTAATTTTATCTAACGCAATGATGGAATCTTTGGACCCTCTCTCACGTGAAGATAGTTCTTGGAACGACATGAGCTTTGAACCATTTTGTCTATCAATTGCAACAACCTGAAAAAAATGGACCAAAAATTGAACGACATGAGCTTTGAACCAAAAGTTCATCAATAGAAATTACAACAACATGTAATCCACAAGTGAAGTCTGGAGAGGGTAGGGTGTACGCAAACCATAACCCCAAACTTGTGGGGTAGAGAGGTGGTTCCCAATGAACCCTCAGCTCAAAAGAGGTGTAATCAAAGCAAGATTGAAAGAAAAATAACGGACGCAAAATAACAAAACACACGGAGCAAATAAAGCAACAGGTAGAAATGAAAATTGAAGAATAAGATACTATAAGACTACGAATTAATACTACTAAAAAAGAAAAGATGAGAAGGAGATTAACACCTTGCCCCTCCCACCTGAAAGTATGACAACAGCCGGCTATCTTCTGCTCTTTTATCTTAATTCTCAACCCTCATACCTTTCTCTTTTTTTGGATAACTGAGAAATTCGTCTGAGGCCCGTCCTTTGAACCAATCACAGCCTTCTAAACTCCGTGGATAATGAGTCCACCCCTCTACCCTTCTCCACTTAAATACCAGGCCCCACTTTGCACAATGTGAAGCTTGAGCTTGTGACCTCAGCCACAAATCCTCCACCTTTTGCCACTCGAGCTACGCCCTAGGGAGGGCTCTCGACCTCCATAACTTCCTAGTTAAGATTTTGGAGTCATGTCCTTTGTAAACTAAAGATATGCCATGTCCTGTGTAAACTGAAGATGTGTCATGTCCTATCTAATCACCTCCCCCAGTTTTTCGGTCTACCTCTAAAACCCACTAGAGCCAATCTTTCACACCTCCTCTTCACATGCCCGAACAATCACAATATCGCTTCTCTCATCTTATCCACCATGGAGGCTACTCTCACCTTGTCTTATATACTTCATTCCTTTTAACATGCCCACACATCCATCTAAGCATCCTTATTTCCGATTCATATGCTACATATGCACGTTTTGGCTAGCCACATGTTAATACATAAAACAATGTAGGTCTAAATGTCACTAGGTAGAACTTACCTTTGAGCCTTGATGACACGTTCTTATCACACTGTTAGAATAGGAATAGGAACAAGAATAGTATCTACAATCCTACTTAGAGTAGGAATAGAAATACGAATAGTATATAGAATCCTACTTGGAATAGGATTGTATTATAATGTCCTAGTTGAAAAAAGAGTCTTATATAGTATGTATAAATAGGGCCTTAATGTGATGGTGTAGAAAAACAATTCAATAATATTCTTCTCCAATATTTCCCACACACAACACCGCAGACGCAAATCTTGATTTCACTCACCCCAATTCGATACGATGTGCAGCATCATCATCAATCTCCCAGTTTCCTTGGATAATAGAGCCAAGATACTTCAGACGTCATAGGATAAAGGTTTCCTTTAATATGGATACAAGTGTCCCTAGATTCAGACACAAATTTCCATTTTTACACCCTACATATACCTATAACTGCATAAGAATATTGGATTCTTGGTGAATTCAACCAGATTTTAGAAATAAAAAACTTAATTCCTAGCACATGCCATGTTCCCCAGCTTACCACCCTTCGGATCTGAACAATGACTACAAGCACAAAATTGGATTTAAAGGACAACCATTTATCTAAAAAGAAAAAGAGAAGATTGTCCAACCTTCAAATTCTCTCCTAATTAATTATTGTTGTGTCTCAGAGTTAGTCTCCTCTTCTTCTATTTCTTTTTCTTCTGATCTTCTTTCACTCTCTGACTTGTGCTGATTTTTTGTTTTTATTTATTGCTATGGACTGATTTTTCTTCTTTACCTACTATATTATTATTCTTTTAGTTGAATATAAATTTTTTGTTGTGTCTTAGTATATGCTTTTACTCAGTATTAGATGTTTGGATGCTCTATTAAGCACCATCAACTTTTCCTTTTTGGGGGCATTTTTTGGACAGCCTTAAAACTGCTTGCCATGTTATTAATTAGGTTTTATGCCCAATTGCATCCTTCATTATCTTGTCAAATCTGAATAGCATCCCTATTTTTCAAAAATTCATGGCTATGTGACAACCCCCAAATCTTTCTACTTATAACAGCACATGCAATGTAATTTTGCAAGTGGAGTCTGCGGAAGTTAGTGTATACGCAAACCTTACCCTTACCGTGAGAGGTAAAGAGGTGGTTTCTGATAGCCCAAAAACTTTCTACCTAAAGTGGAATTCTGAAGAAATACCTCTGCATCCAAAATAAATGTTGCTCCTCTGGAACCACATGATTCTGTGATTATGTTTACCAAATCTGGGAATCTAGATGTTGTATCATCCCCATTTCTTGAAAATACACGGACTGAACCATCAGATAATTTATGAATCTGAGCTCGCTGACCATCATACCTGCAAATGGAGATCTTTGAAGATATGATTATATTCCAACATTCAACATCAAAAAGAAATAGTTCAACATGGGTAAAGCATATCATAAGAATCCTCTCTTTAGATATCTGTCAATTCATTCATCTATCTTTAATGCATAATTGTTCATCAAGGTTGTGTACACACCACCCTCCCTAGACCCCACTTGTGGGATTACACTGTGTATGTTGTTGCTGATAGTTGCAAATTTGGGTGATAACCATTAAAGCGAGAATTTCATGTGATATGCATGCATGTGTTTACTTAAAATGGAAGCACCAAAAAGGTGAAGTACCAAAATATGTCTCTTTTTTTGTGCTTTTTAAACATAATTGTCAACTATTAATAGACTTATAAAAGACAATAGGCTGCTAAATAGAAGACCGTGATACTACAAGGACCATTACCATTCTTCTTGCACCAAGAAAGAATAACACAATATTAGGTTTGGATTTTAAAAAATGACTATAAAATAAGAAGAGAACTCCACCACATCAAATAATAAAACACAAAGGACAAGATTATTAAGCTCTTCAAAACTAATACCGCAATGATATAACTAAGGAACTTCTCAAAAAGAATGTGAAGTCCAAAATAGCCCTACAACCACTCCCCCTAAAGTCTCTGAAAACAGACAAACTACTTTATTAATGTCTTTCCAGAACTGAAGAAATAAGAAAAATAAAAGAGTTTTAATAATTTACTGGGAAAAAGAGTTCTTAATTGATCATATGATCATGAACCCATCCTACCCGCAATCAACTAGAAGTTGACTACCAGAAGGTAAAAGAATATTAGCTCTACTACCAGAATTTTTTTTTTCGTTTTCTCTTCTCCTTACTCCTTTTTCTTTTCTAGTACTCTCAATTTCTCCAAGACAGATAATATGGTCTGTAGTTGCATGATTGCCAACAAAGTAGAAGTTCCATAAAGGGACATACTTCATGATAATTTCTTCAAAACAATTCCAACCAACTGAAATCCCAAAGGAGATTCTACGCAATTCAAGGAGCCTGTCTTCCCAGCAGTTCCTCTAGTTTGTTCTCCCTCAATGTCCATTTCATTACATCAAGGTATTACCAAGAAAATGAAACAACTAGGCAAACATGCCCAAGAACTCAGATCTAGAAGTGATTTTAACTCTTTTTTCTCAAAAAAATAAGAGCAAATAACAGGTTCTGTTAGCGGTTACTTGTATTCACATGTAAAGGCTTTGTTCTGAAAGAGCTTCATCACTTGAGGGGCACCATTAGTAATCCTATCACAAGAAAAAATTGATAAAGTATAAGAGATGGCTCCATCAAGAAAGAAACAGCAGGATGAAGTGCAGTACAGCAACAGTGAAATAAACACAAGTACGCAATAATATATGTACTTTGCCAGCATTGGTTTGATGGGTATGCCTGGAGCCATTGACAACGTATTTGAAGAAAACTCAATCCCCTTCTCCATCAAGGAAGGAACAAGTACATCCTGATCAAAACAGAGACTATATAAATTAAACACAAATGACAATTCCATGCAAATAATACTCAAATATTAATAGGCTCCCGGAGAAGGATATAAGTGAGAATTGACACACTTCATTATTTTAAAATAGCACAATCAGCATTATCGAAGCAGAACGACAGAAAATAATAGTTATTTGTTTTCAATATTTGGAAGACAAATTGAGTGATACATGATTTAGGAGACCAACATGAAGCACTGAAGAAGGTAGCATTCAGCTGTCCAGGTAAGTGATAAAAGTAGAGCACTAAAAGAGCTTGAAATAGAAAAATAGTGATTGCTTAGGGTGTGAACAAGGCTTTCACCACCCCTTGGTGGAAATAAAAACACATTGCTGTTGCAACTTCTGCCTGACCTGGATATTAGCTGTATCATGAGTATCTTCTATCTTCACCTGAAAGTTGTTCTTTTTCTAACTTACCATGGACTTTGCAAACAACAACAACATACCCAGTGGAATCCCACAAGTGGAACCATGGACTTTGCAAAAATAAAAATAAAACCATGCCACCCAAGAAGATAGAAAAAGAACAACTTTCAATAGACCTGGATTTTGTAAGTCGTAAAAGAGAGCACACTTTTAGATTAAACTTTTCTTCTTCTTTTTTTTTTTGATTAAAATTTTGAAGATAGTAAAAGTGAACACTTCAATCCAAAAGTAAATAAAAGTGCTCTCTCTCTAACAGATTAAACTTTTAGATGAGATGGTTAACCACTTCAACAATAATTGGAAACATATATCACAACTTAAAAGTTGATACACTTGTATCAAAAGAATACCACTTAACTCTTGACAGTAAACTATTAGAGACTTGATGATTGAAGCTTACCAAGCTTGGAAGGATGTTATATGCTTCAACTACTTCTGCTGAAAGTCGCTAACAGCAAGGATATGAAAAATTACTAGTTAGAAGGCAAACCGCTGAGACAAAATTAATGAGTTAGAAATAAAAGGAAAAAGCACAAGACATGGACAGCATAAATATAACATGAAGAATCAAGACACCGTTTCCGGCTTCAATCAATAACAAAGCAGATCGGAAGTCAACCAAACATCAACTGCCAGCAATTTGTGCTCATGACCTCGAAAAAGCACCATCTTCAAGTGTAGTCAACCAAAGGACAACCACAGGACCCAAGGTGAAAACATCCATGAAGAATGGGCTTTCTTACAAAATGAAATAAAAGACAGACTATTGTTGCCATCCTGTCAACCTCCAGAGGAATAGAATATAAACCTGCAGACACTCTTTCAGGTTTTCGACCGGTCCTTCATGAGGAGTAGAATTGAACACAACAGCTTGAGCTAATGCAGGAAGAACAGTTCTCATCATGGCTCCAATGCGCAAATTCCGAACCTAACTTGCAGCAGAAAAGGTAAAAAAAGGTGAAATGGCAGAAAAAAGGCAAGAATCTCGCAAACATCATTCCACAAGAAGTCAACAAGTTATGTAACTTTGAAATTGGCAGAACTAGAAAAGAAGCTTGTTTAGGTCTTTATTTAGCCTGAAAGTGTTCTCCAAAGGTTGCTAACGAAACATTAATTTGAAATCATGTAAACACCGTTCTTTCTTTTTTGACGACCGAAAACTCCCCTAGGACCAGTGGCACAAGGTTCGTATTCCGGTGGATAATGAGCCAGATTCTACCCTTCTCCACTTTACTATCTGGCTTTTGGTAGGGTTCGAGAACCCATGACGTGCACCTAACCCACACATAATTCTCTATTTCTACTACTAGACCAAAGACCTGGGGATAATCCAGAAAACTGCATGCTTTCCTAAAGCCAATACTGAAATAATGCTAATCAAGAACTATGGATGGCACAGAGTTTCATTAAAGATGCTTAATTTTTTTCAATAACCTGATGCTATATGGAGAGCACAAGAGAAACAAATTTTCAACTGTGGATATGTACAGAAGTATCTAAAGTGACCCATGCTTTAACAGTGGATGAGGGAAAAGAAACTACTGCACTAAACATGGATTTGGGACAGATATTGGACTTGAAAGCTCAACACTCCAATGATTATACTATTCTATTAGGTAGTTGCTAACAAGCTAAGACGCCACTGGTTGAGGGGAACAAGGGGGGGAAAGATCCAGAAAGTTATCCTTCACTAGCTTATGCTATTAAATATGAGATATTGCAGGATTTGATAAAACTTTAGGAAGTGCTCTTATCAGTATCCTATTACACATTTATGAGCCTACAACACCAAAGAAGAGATTTTTATTCCTTGAAGACTGAAATCGTTAACTTACCAAAGTTCTCACAAGAAACTTCATCTCCTTCTCTCTACAAGAACACATGAGATTGACAATAAGGCTTTTCTTTCGGATGGCGCTCCCACTTCCTGCTTGCAAGCTGATGGATTGCATATGGAAATTAAAGTTGTCATACCAAGCTTTACAGCATGACAAGAAATGTAGGGTAAACATGTATTATTGAAGTAAATTGATAAAATTTAGTATTTTTCAATACAATAAGCTCAATATTGTTATACATTGTTTGGTTCCATTTTTAGTTTCCACATAAAGCTTGGATGTATTTTGGTAAGCTAATTCTAAAACTTCGCATTATCCATATGATGTTTGCTTCCAATTTTTCTTTTCCACATAACTAATACCTGCATAAGTTTTGTGAAAATGTATGTGTTATCTTATGCATGATAGAATGCGGAATAAGAATGTAGAGATTAATAATACTTGGACTAAACCACCAAATCTTGAGTCGAGGGTCTACCAAAAACAAGCTCTACCCCACAAAGGTAGGGATAAGGTGTATGTACATCTTGTCCTCCTCAAACCGCACTTGTGGGATTACACTGGATATGTTATTGTTGTTGTTGTTGTAAAAAGCTCAAGATAAACTATCCTAGTTACACATCTGCAAGTAAAACAAAAATACTAAAATTGCAAATGTGTTCGTAAGTTTACTATCCTAGTTGCCCATTTGCAAGTAAAACAAAACTATTAAAATTGCAAATATGCTTGTAAGTGGGTAGCATCTCCCTCTCAACACAATAGAATCTTTTTTTTTTTAATGATCATGGTGTCCAAGCTTCGCTTTCCCACCCATGACTAATTCCATGGGATACCTACCACCTACCACCGACAATAGATATCGGGTAACTCTGTCCACCAAAGCTAGGATAGATAGGAAGAACCACCTAATGTTTTTTGTCTATGCTGAGTTTTGAACCTAAAACCTCAAAGTCCTCAACCACTTCATTTACCACTAGGCCACACCCTTGGGTGCTACAATAGAATCTTGATGAGGTACTTTTAACAAATAGATAGCAAAAGGAAGACATTTCCTATTAACAATCTTACATCTAAAGTTCAAAAAAAAAAGTGGTCCAGCTGATATGCAGCCCAGTCCCGAAACAAAGAAAAAGAAGTCAAAAAGACAACAATCAGAACCAAATAACGAGTTCCATGACCATAGATACAACCCTTTACTTCTAAAACTAAGAAAATATTTTAATGTTCTATTATTTTTCATCTTACACAGACTTCATCCCCTGAATAAGGTAAAATCCAAAATCATACTAATAGAAGCTTACCATAAAAGAAATCTAGCATGGCCTGAAATTCAAGAAAGGGATGTAACAACCCTTATTCTTTTAATGAAGGGTTAATTGGCAATTTTAGCCAGTAATAACTTATTTTTATTTAAAAAAAAAGAAAAAAAAGAAGCAGCCCAGCCCTGAAAGAACCAGTATGTCACTGCAATAGAAAAAAAAATTTTGGGCAGCTTTTCGTTCTTTTCTTTTGGAAGAAAACACGCAGCTCATCAAGGCTATTCGAAGAAATTCATACATAGAATCAACTTGATATTTGTACCACTGTTTTGGGTGATAAAGTACACTTATTTTCTTGTCGTTGTGTACTCTTGTTAGTTGAAAAAATATTTACCAGAATTTTCACCAATTAAGTTTTAACAATGAGATTAAAAATACCTTTACTTTTAATTCATAGTTTAAGGTATTAGGCATTAGGGTTTAACTCTAAACTTGAAGGTTAGGGATATGGGGACTTGAGTTTGACCATCATAATTAATATCGATAATCAATATTTTTTCATAGATTGAGGTAAGTGGGGGTTTTTTCCGTGGGTGTTCTACGCGTGCAAGGTTGTGAAACTTGCCATTAATAAGGTAAGTGAGACTTTAAGCTTTAGTGCTTGCTTTTCAAACACGCTTTGAAAAATATACTTTTCTCTGCCTCGTCCATGTGTTGGGACAAGCATGTGCTCAACAGAGTTGGCATTCTTTAATCAGCCCTAGATATGTTATTTTTGAGAAGAACATCGAATATTTTAATAAGTTATATGTGGTGTGATGTTGGATACCTTTCTTTATTACTGTGATGTGGTTAATAGGGGCATACATCAACAACAACAACAACAACATACCAGTGAAATCCCACAAGTGGGGTCTGGGGAGGGTAAGATGTACGCAGACCTTACCACTACCACACAGGTAGAGAGGCTGTTTCCTGGAAACCCTCATCACAAAAACCCATCAGCAGAATAAGCTAGATATGATAAACAGGCAAGAAAGAGAAGAACACATGATAATACGTAAATACAGGATAGTAAGATATAAAGACAGATAAATAACATATAAAGGCAGACAATTACCACTCCTTCCTATCTACCCTATTATCCTGCTACTCTAATTCTCGACCTCTACTCCTTCCTGTCTAAGGTCATGTCCTTGGTGAGATCAAGTTTCACCATATCATATCTAATCACCTCCCCCCAATACTTTTTTGGTCTACCTCTACCCCTCCTAGTAGCTCCCAAATCTAGCCTCTCACACCTTCTAACAGGGGCATCGATACTCCTTCTCTGTACATGTCCAAACCATCGCAGTCTCGCTTCCCTCATCTTGTCAGCTACAGGGGCTACCTCTAGCTTCTCCCGAATGACCTCGTTCCTAATCTTATCACTCCTGGTGTGACCACACATCCATCTTAACATCCTCATTTCTGCGACCTGCATCTTCTGAACATGTACATTTTTTATTGGCCAACACTCCACCCCATACAACAAAGATGGTCTAACCACCATTCTGTAGAACTTACCTTTGAGTTTAGGTGGTATCTTCTTATCACACAATACTCCAGAGGCCAACCTCCACTTTGTCCAAGCCGCCCCAATACGATGAGTGACATCATCGTCAATATCCCCACTGCTCTGGATGATAGACCCAAGATACTTAAAGCTTTCCTTCTTGGGGATAAGGTGAGCTGCCAGTCTCACATCAATGTCTGCTTCATCTCTCGCAACACTAAATTTGCACTCCAAGTATTCAGTTTTGGTCCTGCTCAGTTTGAATCCTTTAGTCTCCAAAGCGTGTCTCCAAACCTCCAACCTATCATTAACTCTGGTCCGGGTCTCATCAATCAGTACTATGTCATCTGCAAACAACATACACCACGGGACTTCCTCCTGGATAGATCGCGTCAGCTCATCCATCATCAAAGCAAATAAAAAAGGGCTCAACACAGACCCTTGATGAAGTCCCATCTGAACCGGAAAATATTCAGAGTCTCCTCCCACCGTTCTTACCCGAGTTATGGCCCCATCGTACATGTCCTTTATCACTCTAATATATGCCATTGGAACGCCTTTCATCTCCAAACACCTCCATAGGACATCCCTTGGGACTTTGTCATAGGCCTTCTCAAGATCAATGAACACCATATGAAGGTCCTTCTTACTTTCCCTGTATTTCTCCACTAATCTTCGAACAAGATGGATCGCTTCAGTAGTCGACCGTCCTGGCATGAATCCAAACTGGTTTTCTGAGATAGAAACTACTTTTCTCACCCTCATCTCCACCACTCTCTCCCATGCCTTCATAGTATGACATACATAGCTATCGTAATATGTTAGGGGCATACTCATGCTGTCGTAATGTGTTAGGGGCTTTGTACACGCTGTCGTAGTATACTTTTAGAGCATTATACATGCTACCATGGCCTAGTCGGGGTGATAGGTTGATCTCCTTCACTGCCGTTTATGACCAGCTTTGAGTGTGGATTGAATTGAGACATGTCGTGACTTTTTTAACATTTGTTTGAACTTATTGAGATTATTATGAAGTATATTGTTGTGTATATTATTTATGTATATTTGTGGTGCAGATGTATTTTATAACTCTTGTTCCATGGGTATTAAAGTAGTGAGTCGAGGATCTTACTGGGTTATATTTATATATAGCTCACTCCTTACTTGCATGTCAATGCAGATACTGTTGCAGAGGATGAGACTTGCAGCTGATAATTCGTTCCCGTGGACTTTGTTGTTGAAGTGAGCCTTCGCACTGTTCGTGGAGGCTACCATTTCAACTTTATCTAGTATAGCTTATGTTTTTTTTCTTGGGGTTTGCATGCCCAACAGTTAAACTCATATCACTGTATAAGATGCTCCCATGATCTTATTGTGGGGTGTAGGCTAGAGATATTTTGTTAAGTGACCCTTTTCCTTTCGTAACTCGATATATGATTTTGGTTTGATAGTTATTCCATTTTTATTAGTGATGAGGTTTGGTGTTGCACATATTGTATCTTTGTGCTTTGATAATTTGGATGCGTGTATGGATGTTTGGTTCTTCCGACAAATGGTGTGGGCGGGTGCCAGTCACATCTAGGGGGTATTTTGGGATGTGACAGATTTTTGACGTAAAAAGAGAAGATAAGAAAACGAGGCAGGAAACAAAGTCCGTCCAGTCCTTTTACTAATGTTGCTGTTCATTGTATTTTTGTTGTGTATCTCTCTTCTAATTCTAAGGAACAAGTCTTCCAATATATGAGCAAAGAACACCATATAAGCAAAGAACAGAAGCAACTAGAGGATCATTCCTGCTACTATTTGGTGGACTATTTGGAAAGAGAAAAATAAAAAGTTTTTGAGAATAAGGAGAGTAATATGCGGCAGGTAAAACTGAATTGTATTCTAACTTTGTATTTTTGGTGTAATCAGGTTTATTCTAATGACGCTGTTTCTATCATTGATATGTTAGACTCATTATAGGGATAGGACAATGCCTTCAGTATTCTTTATGTAGATATGGTTTTCAGTATAACCCATGTACTGATTTACTGAAATAGAAACAGTTACCAATCTCAAAAAAAGAGTTTTCCACTACATAACAAAAGACATTATTGGTTGGGGGAATAGGCTCTGGTCTAAGAGTCAAACCAATAAAAAGAACCTATCCAGAATACTAAAACACCAAACATTCTCATCAGTCAGAACCAGAAAGAAGTGTCAAAATCATACCTTATCCTTCTAAGAGCAGAGTATACACCCCTAACTGTAAGTGCCACTGGAGGAGCAAGTAATGATTGTGTTTGTCGGCAAAGTTGAGCAACATCACCTAATACAATTACAGTCAACAAAAGTCCAAACCCGTAATGGAAGCAGCCAAACCAACCAAAGAAAGGAGAAACAAGAAAATGTATGCTATCAATTGTCCCGTAAATTAAGATGATAAATCCTCCTACCAAGATCACCGAGGCTGTTGTATAGTTCTCGCACTTTTGATTTCTTTGTCCCACATGCCTCCTCTAGTGCTGCTACAACAGTACTGCCCCCAATGTTCAATTCCTAGATCATGATAAGATCAGAATCAAAACAGTGCTGAAAATTGAAAAATAAAAAAAGACAGAAATAACACAATATAATGTATAAAATCATGCACAGATCTTTTTTATTTATTATTTATTTATTGATTTATTGATTAGAAAGACCATGCACAGATATACAACGAATTTAATCACAAAAATAAGACACTTGTAGATTGCAACAAACACATGAGCATAACACTAACTGAAGCGATTGTTAATGTCACATATAAATCTGCTCTCTTCCACAGAGCAAGAAAGAAAGAAGTCATTCCCTCCATCTCATTTTATGTGACACCATTTAACTTGACACAATGTTTCGAAAAAAAAGAGACTTTTGAAACCTGTAGACTAAAATCATCTTTAGATATTTGTGTGGCTAAAATTCATTTCATTAAGGGTAAAAAGGGAATTTTAAAGTTAAATTATTTCTAATTCTAGTAAAGTGACATCCTTTTGGGGACTAAAAAAGAGAGGGTGTCACGTAAAATGGGACGAAGGGAGTACTATTTTTTCTATCAGAAGCAAGAAGTTACTATCGAGATGTGAGATTATGGAACGCCTCCATTTTCATAATGGGTTATTTTCCAGCTGATAAATTCTCAAGTATACAACTCCTTTTCAATTTTCAATAAGATAGGAAGCTATAGCAGGAAAATCTTCATCAAGAAGTAAGGTGATGGTGTCAAGGGAACAACAAGGTCACTCCCACCTTCTCTCGAATAACAACAACAACATACCCAGCGGAATCCCACAAGTAGCGTCTAGGGAGGGTAAAATGTACGCAACCTTACTACTACCTCATAGAGATAGAGAGGTTGTTTACGGAAGACCCTCGTCAGAAAAATATCAAACCCTCGTCAGAAAAATATCAAACCCCCAAAGCAGAAGAAACTAGATATGACCTCCTGAATAACCTCATTCCTAATTTTGTCACTCTTATTATGCCCGCACATCTATCTCAACATCCTTATCTCTGCAATATGCATCTTCTGAATATGTGAGTTTTTGACTGACAAGCACTTTCATATCAATGCCCATTCATGGTGTGACCTGAATACCACTTCCAGATCAAGCTTAAATAGGTTGATCATGCTTTGGGCAAACCCATAAAGTTCTCTTTCTTTTTTTTTTTTTTTTTGACAAAGCTAATGTTGTATTCCTCGACATTAAGGATATGTTGGGGACCTCCAAAAATTAATCCCAATAAGAGAAAAAACAAAAAGGTTAATAGATTACAAAGTGCCTATAAAATCTAAAATTTGTGCAGCTTCTATCTTTTCTTCTTTACACCAAAAATAAGTAGTCAAGCCGTTCCATTTGACTTCTTTAATTGAATTGGCCTTGTTTTCAAAGCATCTACTATTTCTTTCCAAATAGACCAAATGCATGATGGTATCATACTCCACCACTTCTTCTTGCACTTTCTCCCCCCTCTACTGATCCAGCAATTAAGCAGATCTGTTGTATGCTCAAGCATAATCCATTCTGTATGTGTAAGTCCCTGAAAAAGGTTCCACAATTGTGTTGTCACTCTACAATGGAGGAACAAGTGGTTGTTGGTTTCCTCAGCCTCATCACAGAGAGAGCACCAGGAGGCAATATGGAAACCCTTCCTTTTCAATCTCTCATGTGTGGAGCATGCTCTTCTGCAAACCAACCAAGAGAAACACTTTATCTTGGTTGGCACCTTGTTCTTCCAAATCTGCTTCCAGGGCCCAAGCTTACAACCTGGATACTCCTTCACCTCCTAAATATATAGCTTGTTAACAGAAAAGGCTTTCATTTCTAGAGTGTTTCCATCTGATCTTACTTTTTTCTGCTGATAACCCACATGCCTTCTGAACACAATATTCCATCCATGGGTAGACCATACCTCAGCCACAGTTTCTTCCGGATTGGTGCACAAAGAAAATAGGTCTGGAAATAAGGCCATCAGCTTGGAAGATAATTCATGTCGTATATTTGACAGCTTGGAGAGAAATTGAATATAACGTGCTTTTCAGGAAAAAGTTCTTAAATATTTTACATATTTATACCTTTCAGGTGACATGAAATTACAGATGGGATAGTTAGATGGACACTGAAATTCACAGACTGGTCACATGTTTGAAGGACTGTATTTTAAAGGTGTACCTTTGAAGCTTTGACAGTAACCATTTGGTACTACAAATATCAATAAATATTATTTTTCTTATCAATGAATACATACTCCTGGGCATCACTAGTAAAATCAAAATAATAGATGCACAACATAATAAAAAGAAAATTGCATCACTATTTTGTAATAACTCGAGCAGTGACCAAGAAGCAAAATCATATAGACGATCATTAAACTAACCATATTTTCATGGTCAGGAGCTATCTTGTTTGTGCACAAGTACACTGCAGGAAGCACATCCTCCGGAGACAAGGCTAGCAAGCTGCAAATGAGCAGTGATTCATCAACTGAAACAGCTCAATAACTTCGAAACCACGCACTTTTTTTGGATTAAGAGAGTGGACAATGATAGGTCTTGTTCACACCGACCCACCCAAAAAAAAAGACTAAAGAGATGTGAGATTGTATTATTTTCCCGCAGTGGTGCTGCAAGGGCAGAACCTCCAAATTAAGCATAAACTACCATTTTAATCCGCATTCATCCTGATGTCTCTACTCCTCCCTCCCCCCCGGGTTCTTTTCCCAAACAAAAAGAGCAATGTTGCTCTTCGGTTTTGACATATTAGTTTGCTTTGACGACAAAGATATATAGCCTGTTTGCCCAAGCTTCTAAAATCAGCTCACTTTGAAAAGTGCTTTTCACTAATTTAAAAATGCTTTTGAGTAGCAATTAGTGTTTGGCCAAGCTTCCTAGAAAGTGCTTATTCAACCCAAATTGAAGCTGGTTCTTAAATCCAATAAAACCAAATGTAGAACAGAAGCTATCAAAACATTCCGTGCTTAAACCCTTACAAATAACCCTTACCATAAACTGACAATTTTATAACCTGTAAAGATAATGATACCGTACTGGATAATTTTGTCAACGTGCTGCTGTGGATCTAATATGAGATACATTCATAAACATAAACCTACAACAGACTAGAGATTAAAAGGAGAAATAAGCAACAAACCTCCGAAACATATTGCACAACATTGATGTTGCTTTTATCTTCCCTTTTTCTTCCTTTACCAATTCAAAAGTTCGTGCGAGATGTATGTATGGAGCAGCCTGCCCCTTAGTCCAGCAAGCTGGGGAATAGAATGAAAGAAAAGGAAAAAAGGAAATATTTTACTAGTGAAAAAATTTTGGACTTCTGATATATATATCCAAAAATTACATAATTTTATAGTAACTACAAGACACCAACCATGTTCCACGGGAGAGTATTTCTCATGGGGAAGTGATACATAATTTACAGCATTATCAGCAAAGGGAACTCCACACAATGACAAATCGGTATCATCTTCTGCTAATATTTTGGGTAATTTATCATCTTTGGAAGAAGGGTGATCCTCTTTAGCACACTGAGGTTGCAACAATTTGTTTGTTTGAGAAATCCCCTCTCCATTAGTCTCTCCCACATCTTTGCATTCTGAAAAATAAATATCAAGTGCCATATTTATGTCTCCTTTAGTCTTTGCTAGCACGGTGGTAGCATAACTTCTTAATGAGTCAACCCCGTTTACAATCTGAATAAATCGATCAGCTTCCTCTTCATAAGCCTCAATAGAAGCATTTGCTGGCATGCTGTTATCATCGTGGAAATTTTCACTATCAGCTTCACTGTTTCTATTCTGCGAAGAAAGAGCCACTGTTTTACTGAAGAACTTTGTTATGGTACATTGCTTAGGTCCACCAGATTCCATACTTGCACGTCCTTTTGCTTTCTTAACTGACTTGTTTCCAGTACTTCTCTTCCTTTTACCAGGAGAAATTTTTTGGCTACTGGAACTGTCCATGATGGGTAGTTTAACAGTTCTACTTGATGCAGTTGTCTCACCCTGCTGCGAGCTTTTACCAAGACATGGTTTAGAAGGCAATGCAGGCCCATTTGCTGAGTTTTCCTCAAAAGAAGATGTAACAGAATTGCTGACAGTGACCTGTTCACGATATTCTGTTTCATGTTCGTAAAAGTATGTGACTGCATCAACAACATTTTTACCCGAAATATTAAGTAAATCCAACATCTGATCTTTAGTGATCCAAGTGGGTAAACAATCTTGAAGTTCATTTAGTATTTCCTCTATATCACCTTCACTTACTTTTCCTAAACCTGGCGAAACAGGTTCTCCTCGAAATGAGGAATGGATAACAGTATCCATATGAGCAGCATTGCAGCTTTTAGAATCTGATGAAGTATCCTCATTTTCTTGCTTGATGATACTGGCTAAAGTATGAGTAGATCCATTTATGTTTTCTTGCTCGGGGATACTAACTAAAGCAAGATCAGATTCTTTTGCATCTACATCCTCCTTCTCTTGGACACAACGACGAAAGCCCATTAGAAATTCTTGTTTGATGGCCATCTCATCAACCAAGCAAGCAAAATGCTTCCGCATGGCACTCATATGTTTGCTATCCAGCTTCTCAACATCTGTACCTACTGTTGGAATGACACGCTTTGGTTTCAAAAACTTCACATATTGTCTAAGCTCATCATAATTTGAATGTTCACTATATGGAACAAGATGTATCTCAAAGGAATCTTTCTTTCTCACTGAAAACTTATTCCGCTTCACTTCATAAGTCCAACCTGTTGGGACAAAACCAACCACCTTGGAATACCCTTTCTCATTCATGATCTTATCCATTCTCTCAAAACTAGGTCTGAAATATGGCCAAGTCTCACCCAATACATTCCACCCAACAACATGAACATCAGTTTCAGATTCAACAGTAGTAAACACCCCATCCTCCCCATGACCTAATACTTCCAAAACTGACATTTTTCTGCCATCAACGTAGATCTTTCTCTGACACCTACGTGAAACCTCCATTAAAATCTTCTCCTTCCCAATAACATAAGTAGCTATAAGAAACAAGATATTTTTCAATGAACCCTCATTCTCAACTCCACTTTCCTCTATAACTCTAACTACATAATCAATTGACTCCTGTTGACTAGGGAATATAAATTTAGGATGACAATAAGTTGTATCCAAAAATACAGCATCAGCGCCGACAAATGCATTCAACACAGGCTCTAATTTCATGTCATCACGATAACGAAAGTCACCTGTGTGAACGTACCGCTCAAATTTGCCATTATTAACTGGAACTTTGAATAAGAATTGCACAGCGCCAGGACAATGATTGGCATCGATGAGAAAAACTTCAGAACCGTCTATTAAAACCCCTTCGGAGAGCGGTAAAGACACTACATACTGAGCGGGAACATTAAGGACTTCGATGAGAAGGTTAGCAGTGGTGGAGGAACAGAAAATGATACCTTTAGACCAATTGGAGGACAGGCCAGTATAGTGATCGGAGTGAAAATGCGAGAGGAAGTATGAAACGGAAAAGTCGCCCGCATATTTGAAACCGTCGATGATAAAGCGAGTTCTTGGGATGAGTTTTGGTTTGGGGATTGAAGAAGGGATTGGGGGGAGAGGAAGGGATAATGGGATTGAATTTGATGAGGATTTGCCGGAGAGGGAGTTGAGAGCGGTTATGTACAGAGTGGTTGAGTCTAGGGTTAGGGTTCCGGCGTCAGAGGACATGGCCACCGGCGAGAACGATAACTAGAGTGGAAATTGTACGACTAGACGGAGCATGATAGAAACGATTTGTATTACTTCGAGGCGGTTGGAATGGCGCCAGAAGGTGGTTTCTTTCGAAACTGGTACGCTGTTCCTCTCTGTCTTTTGGGAAATAGTGGTATAAATTAACCCCTCATAATTTTAAAGACTCAAATTTTGACAATGGCTTGTGGAACACCGCTATTACTACGAGAACAACAACAACATTACCCCGTGAAATCTCACAAGTAAGGTTTTGGGAGAGTAAATGTACGCAGACTTTATCACTATCACATAGGTAGAGAGGCTGTTTCCTGGAAACCCTGTCACAAAAATCCATCAGAGCATAATATGTTAGATATCATACACAGGCAAAAAGAGAAGAACACATAATAATACATAGATACAGGATAGTAAACATATAAAGGCAGATAAATAACATATAACACCGCTATTACTATCAAAAAAATTTATTATTCTGACAAATCAAAATAGGATTATTTTTTTTATCATTCTATTCTCAATTTATTAATATTGAATTGATATTTTGAAAATATATAATGAGTAAAACGTTTGAAATTTCATTTTATTATATTAATAATTAATTTCTTAATAAGTATGTCAAGTTAAAATTTAAAAATAAATAAAAATAGATGGAGTAGTAAGAATTTTGCTAACTGTACATGTTACATCTAATAGATTGATCATGACGAAATACATGAAAGATTAAAAGAAGTATTGATGGAGGTGATGTTCGACATGCTTTACCAAAAGAAATCACCTTTAATAGGAAAAATATGAAGATTGAGAATCAACGGGGAAAAAAAGCCATTGTTTAGAATGTCTCAATTTTTCACATGACTTGAATTAACTTTTTCAAAATGATTTATAAATTTAAAAGTCACAAATTCAAAATTCTCAATTTTTAACATTTTTAGCTTAAGGCATTTTTCGGCTTTAAAAAGTAAAAGTACTTTTATGTCATTCAAATGTTTTTAAAAATATAATAATATTTAAAATAAGTTAATTCAAACATTCACTTAATATCAATATATTATTATTATTTTTCAATAAAGAAAACAAATACCATAAAAATCATACTCCGTCAATTTCATTTTATATAGTATCTTTTAAAAGAAAACAAATACCATAAAAATCATACTCCGTTAATTTCATTTTATATAGTATCTTTTAATTTAGCGTGATGTTTAACCAAAAAAATAATTTTTAAAACTCGTAATCTAAAATAATTTTCTATTAAAATAAAATAATATTTTTTTTAAAACGAAGAAATATAACGAAAGAGAGTAATATAAAAAGACCGTTTAAAAGGGGCAACGAGAGAAATCCATATATGTCGAAAATATTATTGAAAGGGAAAATGATTTTAGCCATTATACCCTCCATTCTTTTAAATGGGGAAAAAACGGCGGCGAATAAACGGGCCATGGTTGGTATGAACACGTGGAGCTCTAACATTGTTTGAACTCGTCGGACGCAGAATAAATCGTTCCTCTTCAAACAGAACTCTCTTTCACCCATACAAATGTGAATTCACCTGTATCCTGGTGTGTCACTCACGCTCCCATAACCATGGCTTCTCGAAGGTTCTTCTCCTCCATGCTCCGTTCATCCGGACGTCTCTACTCTTCCTCGAAATTCTCACTCACAAGCTCTATTCATCGCCCATCCCCTGTAGGCCACCTTCTCCACCGCGCCGTCGAATACGCTACCGCTGCGGCCGCGAAGGAAGCGCCGGCGCCTCCAAGGAAATCTCCGACGACGATTAAGGACACCGGCGGTAAGATCACAGATGAGTACACCGGCGCCGGTGCACTTGGGAGCGTATGTCAGGTGATCGGAGCTGTTGTGGATGTTCGGTTTGAGGAAGGGCTGCCGCCGATATTGACGGCTTTAGAGGTGTTGGACCATGATATTAGAGTAGTACTTGAGGTTGCTCAACATATGGGAGAAAATATGGTTAGGACTATTGCTATGGATGGAACTGAAGGACTTGTGCGTGGTCAAAGAGTCCTCAATACTGGTTCCCCTATTAAAGTAACTTCCTTATCTCCCTTTAAGCTTCACATTGCATTCTATTTACGTGCTACGTTCACTGGCGCGCGAAGTCAGAACTTATACTAAGAGTTCAAAATATAATCACAGGAAGAAGGATTAAACATTTACTATATATATATATAAAAAGATAATTTTGACCTTATATAGTGTAGTTTTTTCAATTGAACGTCTTCAACCTTACCATATCCTCTCTCTGCCCCCAGCTTCTATAAGCTACATCGGATCCTTCATCTTATTTGAAGTACCCGTGTTACATAGATGTTATTTGGGTATGGATTTGTACCGACTTTTCAAAAATACACTAAATCAATTAGTTGATCATAAAATTGTGATACTTATTTGTCTGTATTTCATCTTTTAAAAAGAGATATCTTTCTTTTCCACAGCACTGTTTATTTGATTTCAGAATTTGTATAGTGTCCTTTTCTTCGAAGAGGTTGTTTGCTAGTTTGGCGCGCTTTTAGTTATTTTTGTCTTGGTTTTGAAATTACAGGTGCCTGTTGGCAGGGCTACACTTGGTCGTATTATAAATGTCATAGGAGAGCCCATTGATGAAAGGGGTGATCTAAGTAAGAATATGCTGATTAGCTAAAGTCATTTGTTTTCCTGTCAACTGGCATTAAATATGTGATATGTAGTTTTGCCTTCTCCAATTTCATTTTTCCTCTTGATTTGGATGAGCCTTACTTCTTTATATTGTCTTTTCTTTTTGAATATTTGCTTTATTAAGATGCTGTGGATCTACAGAAACGGAACATTATCTCCCAATTCACCGTGAAGCTCCATCTTTTGTTGAGCAAGCAACAGAGCAACAGATCCTTGTGACTGGAATCAAGGTACGGATCCTTATTTGTATATGATGAGCTGACAACATTGCAATCCTACAGCTTCAAGCTATTTGTCTTCATCTCTGTAGTTTGGGTGGAAGCAAAACAGGAATAGAAAATATTTGATTAGCATGTGCAATATACTACATGCTGTTGGAAGACGATATACAAATCATTCTGAACTCAAAATCATGTTGTTGTCTACTGTTGTATGATTTAGCTGCTTTTGATGACAGGTGGTAGATCTTCTTGCTCCATATCAAAGAGGTGGAAAGATTGGACTTTTTGGTGGTGCAGGTGTTGGAAAGACAGTGCTTATTATGGAGCTTATTAATAACGTTGCAAAGGCCCACGGTTTGTTACTAGTTGCACTAGGAGTAAAAAAGAACTTTCATGCAATCTCTTTCTTTAAGTTAATCTAATTTTATATTCGCTCTCATCCTCAGGTGGTTTCTCAGTGTTTGCTGGTGTCGGTGAACGTACTCGGGAGGGTAATGATTTGTACAGAGAAATGATTGAGAGTGGTGTTATTAAGCTTGGTGAAAAGCAGGTCTCTGTAGATAACATTTGCTTTTCAATATATAGTGCAGACATTTATTGCAATTTGCTGATTTTGCACGCATATTTATCTTCAGGGTGAAAGTAAATGTGCCTTAGTATATGGTCAAATGAATGAACCTCCTGGTGCTCGTGCTCGTGTTGGGCTCACTGGGCTGACAGTTGCCGAACACTTCCGAGATGCTGAAGGGCAAGATGTGCTCCTTTTCATTGATAATATATTTCGCTTTACTCAAGTGAGCTATCTTTTCAATACCTTAATTATATTTTACTTTTTCAATTGCATAAACTTCGGCAAAATGATTTCTCATTCTCTCCTCTGGGACTGCTCTAGGCCAACTCTGAGGTGTCTGCTCTGCTAGGTCGTATTCCTTCTGCAGTCGGTTACCAGCCAACTTTAGCTACAGATCTTGGAGGGCTTCAAGAGAGGATTACTACAACCAAGAAGGGGTCTATCACATCAGTCCAAGCTATCTATGTGCCTGCTGATGACTTGACTGATCCAGCCCCTGCTACCACCTTTGCTCACCTTGATGCTACAACTGTGTTATCTCGGCAGGTTAGTTTCTTATATTGGCAATTATGTTTTCAAAAAACACTTTTCACCTATTTTTGTTTACAGCATTCCTTTTCTTCCTATGCAGATTTCTGAGCTTGGTATTTATCCTGCTGTGGATCCTTTAGATTCTACGTCCCGTATGCTTTCTCCTCATATCCTAGGTGAAGATCATTACAACACTGCACGAGGTGTACAAAAGGTTCTCCAGAACTACAAGAATCTCCAGGATATTATTGCCATTCTGGGAATGGATGAACTGAGTGAAGATGACAAATTAACTGTTGCTCGTGCCCGTAAAATTCAGAGGTTCTTGAGTCAGCCTTTCCATGTTGCAGAAGTATTTACTGGTGCCCCTGGAAAGTATGTGGAGTTGAAAGAGAGCATCCAAAGTTTTCAGGTAACCAAGAGCGACTTTCTTACCGAGTCAACGCTCACATCATCTGCTCTTGTCTTCATTGAGCAGAAATTCTTTCAATATATAGTTTTAAAATTCAGTTTCATTTGGATTTTCTTTCTTCGCAGGGTGTCCTGGATGGGAAATATGATGACCTGTCGGAGCAATCGTTTTACTTGGTTGGGGGTATAGAAGAAGTCATTGCTAAGGCTGAGAGGATAGCAAAGGAGTCAGCCAGCTAGTTGATTATTCAGTGGCACTTTCTTGTTTCTGTTTTTGTTTTGTTTTCTCCATATAAATAGATAGCTCATTAAATGATAGAGAGCCTGGAGATGCTCAAGCGGCTTTTTAGTTCTTATAAGTTAGTCTACACTAAGCATTGTTTTTCTTCTCTTCTCCTCATAGTTTTCTAGCTAAGTTGATTGCAATGAGTTACAGAATGTCATCAGGTTATTACTTCTTTTCATGATTCTCTTCAATACCATGGATTACTTTGTTTTAACCTTTTCCGCCTGTTGAATAATGCTCTTGTAACATCTGTAATCTATGAAGTCTAACCCTATAGCTTTTGGGAGGGATGAATGTTTAGGATTGTACAAAACCAAAATTTGCAGGACTTTTACTCAATCATCATTTGATTAACAGTGCTTCTCCAAACATTACATAGTTTGATCATGTGCATCCAGTGGCATTATATCAGTTTTTTTGTTTTTAAATTCTACAGGGGTCATCTCCCATCATTATACAGCAAAGCAAATGCAGACTCTGATTTTAACTGAACTCACTGTTTTCAGCTCGAACAATTTATTCATATGCAGGAAAGAATCAAATGCACACACATAACAAGATCACACTCTGCAGACAGGTGCACAATAACAAAGTTTTGAGGCACATGATAGGTTTTAAGAACCAACCTAGGATCCTGGTTTAGATGTTTAGATTTTGCGCTTGAGAAAGACAAAGTAGCTGGCATCTGCTCGATATTTATCATTGTTTAAAACTGGATGTGAGTCTAATTTTTCAGTGAAACGTTGAAACAATTCTTCTGTGATGTCTTTCCTGAAGTGTTGCTGAAATAGTGGCTCTGTTACTACTCGCAAAGATAAGACTGCAGCTTGGACATCAACAGTAACTTGTCTCAATGGAGTTGGCAGCTTCTCAAACCTTACGATGTCAAAGCATCCTTGTGTCTTTATCAGTGTTTCCAATTCCATTGGAGATGTGTAATAGTATGGAAGGTTGAATGAATCCAGCTTTTCTTCAGATATAATGCCCTGCATTGGATGTTTCATCATTTCAAGTTTCCGTGGAGGGGACAGGTAAAAACTTGGTATTGGATTGAACAAGAATACTCCCTTCATTCATTTTTACATGTCCAGTATTTATTCATAATTACCTTATTAAGTAATTAAACTATGTTTGTTTCATACTCCCTCCATCTATCTTTACTTGTCCCCTATTGAGGAAATAACTATAATTAATGATAAGGGTAAATTAGAAACTAAGTATAAAATTATATCTTGATTTCATAAAGTGGACAAATCCCAAAATAATACGGGGGACAAGTAAAGATGGACGGAGGGAGTAATTAATTACCATGTTGGCCATATCCTGCAGGCAAGATCCAAGAATACTGAAACAGATAGCTATGGAAAAGTTAGAAAGAAGCACTCCATCAAGAATAGTAAGAGTAATGATGGCCATTAATCCTCCAGGAACAAGCTCTTGAGCCCTCGCGTCCAAAAAGGCTTGTACATCTTTTCTGAACTGATTTGCATATGCTGCCTCTACTTCTTTTGCTGCTCCACTGCAACTGTAATGAATTCTTCCCTTGTTCCATGCTGCTGACTTTCTGTCTAACACTTCCTCAGGAATTTTTGACAAATATAGAAGTGCCATCGAGCTGTGGGCAAAGTGTAGGGACGCCTTTGGAAATACTCGTCCATAGAAAGAGCCTACACATAGTAGTAATTAATTACTCATATCAAACAACATTGAACCTTTTACCTTTTCTTTTCCTTTCCATTTAATGACGGTTGTTCGATTGACTGATCCCAGAATTTAGGAAAGAAGGATTTTTGAAACATACTAAAAGAGTATATGGAAACCATACCAAACTCAGAGCTACGTAGATATACTGTTTCTAATAGACCCTCGGTTCAAGGAAAGAAAAGTTCAAAGTAGTCCAAAAAAGAAGTAACAGAATTACAAGAAAAAAATCTACGAACCACCCTTCTCTTTGATTTGTCCTTTTAGGTAGTTGGTCAGGTAAAGGCTGAGTCTAATTTCTTGTTTAGCAATCATCACCCTCTGAAAAAATTAGATCGAGGAATATAGTCCATTACATACTAGGGCCATACAGTGAGTATGATGGAGTTGACGAACCAGTATGTTGGTAGTCGGAAAGCAGGAACAGCAAGAGAGATAACAGTAGATAGTAGCAAACCAATAACTACAACAAAATAATATGATAATCGAAGTATAAGAAACAACCGGTAATAAAAAAAATTCAAAGCACAAGAAACTTCACGAGCAAATACTAAAATTACTAGTATGGATGGATAAGAAGACAACGCCCTACTACCTACTAATAACCTCCTTCATGTCCCTGATAAAATGAAACTATAATATATCACATCTAATCACATCTCTTCGATCTACCTTGGCCTCTCTTGATAAATCCTTAATCCTATTTACAGTGTAGAACCTACAAAATACATACCTGGGACTCCTGCAATGAAGTAGTTGGGTTTGTTGTTATGGATGTAACTGAAAAGAGTGTTGAAATCGTTTTGGACTAAATCATTAAAGAACACAAAGAATTCTGGTACTTGTTGGTCATGTTCATTTGATTTATACTTTGTTTCCACTGCTTCAACAATATTTTGAACTGCAAGATAGGTGTTTCTCCCTACAGAGCACCCAAAATCTGCTACACAAAATGGCCTACAATCCGGGTTTATTATTCCTACGTCGAGCTCTTGCTCAATCAACTCGGTCATTACTTTCTTTGAATATCCCACTACCTGTTTCTGCAACAGCAACAAAATCAAATGAAAATTCAGAGTCGTTGCAAAATTATATACACAAGCATCTTAAATTTATTAACTAAAAAAAATGTCACCTGGTATTCAGAATTCTTAGCATAGCTGTTAGGTCCATCACCTCCATTCATGTGAATTTTCTGGTTATCCATATTTTGCTATTTTAACCTTTTTATTTGTGTGTAGAACACTAGTTTAATTTCCAAAGCTGAAGAACCACGCTACATTTATATATAAGAGATGGACCAGAGAAGTTCAGTGAAAAAAAGATAAGAGTCAATAATCTAATTGTCTTTTTGTGAACTTCAACGTATGGAAATAGATTCTCTAGCTTTCATCATTTTCATAATTAAACCAATCATTATACTCATGAAACACGAAATGATATTTTGGTGTATTTAAATGATAAATAAAAAATAGAGCTGAAGGGTTAAAATGAAATAAGACTGAGACAAAGTTTAGAATAAAAACTAAGAATAAGTTAAAGAAATTATCTATGTATTTGACTCCAAATCAAAATGATATATCTATCGTGAAATTTTGTTGCATATTTAAATAGACATTAACAATTTGAAGAGTTTCATGGAGACTAATTATTGGGTTTTACAAGGTGTAAATGGAAAATTGAAGAGTTGCAGTTTTTTCAACATGTTGTGACTTGTCCAAAAAGTTGTGATTTTTCTAAAGGATTGCGTCCTTTTTTATAAGGCATAATAAGCACATACTCACACTACCATTTGTTGTTTATAAATAGAAGAGTTTCTCTTATTTTTCAAAACAACGAATTTTCCGACTTCTTCTTCTCCAACAAAAATACTTTTAGTGTACTTTATTGTCATTCAGTGGTTCGTTGACATGGATTTTAAGTACCAATACACCAGTAAGTAAGATCATTCTATTTTGAGAAGATATATTCTGCCTAGGATAATTTCTTCAAGGAAACATTGTATGTTCAATGAACTCAATTTTCTTCTTGTCAAATGTCAATATTGTTTCTGATTTTTCTTACAGCTCCTGTTTTTCTTACTAGTTTTCATTTTTTTTATTTTGAAAACTTGTTAGAATCTTTATTTGTTTATTTTTTTTTCTTTTTTTTTTCTTTTTTTTTTTTTTTGCTCTAAGTGATTTTTTAATATAATTGATGAACACTAAGATTAAGATGTTACAATTCAAACTATAGTGTTATGGATTTGAATTTCATTTAGTTTGGTCATTACTATCAATATGATGGAACTCTATTACCCCTATTATAATGGTATACAACCCAAAAAACAAATAAAGTATTATTCCTACTCCACTATATATAAGTTTGATGGACATTTCACTACTTACAAGAACTTAATTAATGGCTCCTAGTTAGTCAAAAAGATATACGACATTAATCAAATTAATCACAAACTTTATGATTAATTAATTGGAATGATTAATTTGCAGTTCAAAGTCTTTCCTAGCTCTTTCACCCTTCTTCCAACATTTTTTTTAATTGTCTCTTTTTATGTAATTTTATATTAATATTTTGGAAAAAATTATATATTTATTTTCATTCTCACCCACTCTTTTTACACCCATCCCAATCCCCCGTCTTTTTTATTTGGGTACTATAGGACCACCAATAATTAAAATGTTAAACAAAGTACACCATGGTTCAAAGTTCAACCCCATTTATATATCTCTATAAATTATCTACCGTTTAATTTTATTTGTCATATTTGAATTTGACATATTTATTAATAAAATAATAATGAAAATAATTATATTATCACGCTATCCTTATTAATTGGTGTTTAGGTATTTAGTCTTGAAAATGATGTGAAGAATATATAATTAATGATAAGAATAAAATATGAAAAATAAATAAATTTTTTTGATATGTTTAGAGTAAAAGTATTTTTTTTTTTTTTAAATAATGTATAGGTAAAAATGAACGAAAAAGTGTGTAAAATAAGTATTACAGGATTGATACATCATGATTTGTCATTTAGGAAAATGAAAAATAATGTATAGCCAAAAGATGTATGTAATTAAGTTATCCGCATATAGTACGATCAGACTATTTTTTTCGACTTGTCAAGAATATATATTTAATATCCTTAATTATATACAAAGTAAATTACGTCGTTTGTTATTCTACAAAGTTGGATTATGCGTTACTATCATCATGCATCATGCTTAGACAATATTTCCTCCGTTTTATTTTAATTAAATTCGTGAGGCAATACACGTATTAAGAAAAATATTTAAAGATAAAATTTAAATTATATTTTTCACTGTTGCCCTTGGTGAAGTCATAAGTATGCAGTGTAATTTACCTTATAATGAAAGGGCAAATATGCAAAAAGTTTCAAATATTCATCTTGAATTTTGAACAGTTCAACTATTTTGAACATTGAAATTTTTTTTAAAAAAAAATCCAATTAGTTAGGGACGGAAGGAGTATTATCATAAAGAAAGAAGAAAAACTAGAAAATTGAAGAAATTTTGTTAGGGAGAGATAATATTTATATATATAAAGTAATTAGTTGATAATAAATATGATTATATTTTATATACATAATAAATAATTGAAATTCATAAAATTAAATATACACTAACTATAGATTATGATACACTCAAAAAGTTGAATATAGCTTACCTATTTATGACTATACACTTAAAATACAATATGATTGGTGGTGGAGCCACATGGTAATTAGGGGTTCATCTGAACCTCCTTAAGCAAAAAATTATATTATTTTAATTTTTTATGTATATATAAAAAATATCGAACCCCCATCGATTAGTTCGTGTGCCTACTTCTCAAAATTTTGAACTCCCTTAAACAAAGTCATGGCTCCACCGCTGATTATGATACACTTGAAAAATTGAACATAGATTAACTAAACATGAAGTATACACTCACGAAATATGAAATATATTGATTATTCAATTTCGACCAACTCAAAATCTCTTCAAAACAGTCCCAAATTTTAAATACGAGATCCTCTTAATATTTTGATTTCTTTGACATATAGTTTCCTTGAAAAAATTCATATTTATGGTGCACCAAATTTTAATTAGAGTTTAAACGGAACAAAAATTGGAATCTTATAAATTGTATATCAAAAATAACACTGCACTTTTGTAGAGATAATTTGGACTTGGTAATAATGGTGCGAAAAGGCATTTTTATGAATTTGGGTATTAAGAAGACGAAGAAAAATATGATATTAAAAATAAATATTATGAACTTAACCTTATAACCATTATTTTTTGCTCAAAACATGTATTCATGCAAATAACAACATTACTCATGTAAATTTCAAACAAGTCGAAATTTGAGTACATATAAGAGAAAAACTATGTATGCATATGAAAAAATAAAATAAATCCTCTTTGAAATCGATTGATTCTAGATTCTGGCTATCCTAGCTAATTGAATCAAAGAAGATTTTGTTCATCAAACTGGTTGAGCATGTCTTCTGTGAAAGACAACTGGTAGACATCATGACTTAAACTCCTTATGTCTTTAAGGGTTTGTGCTGTAGCAGTTGAAAGTGCTAGTTCGCCCAACTTCTTAGATCGTTCTCTGTTTCGAATGTTGGCAGAAGGAACATTTTTCTCCAATAGTAGATAATTTTGCCTAAATTCATAGTTGTTTCCAAAATTCAACAACACTTTTTCAACAGCCGCAACATGTTTGAAATTAGCCGTTGTCACTTGCTCATTCCTCGACGGTAACACATCAACAGAAATGTTGTTTGGTGAATCAACACGACGAGGATCAACCTTAAAAGGGGGGTGAAATCTTTTGTAGAACAAGACTGCACCAGTCCTTTTATCCCTAACAGCTTGTAAACGCCTCTCCATGATAATTTTGTGTATTGAACTAGATCTATATTTTATACGTATATATACTACTGGAATTTTTACCAGTACCAAAAGCTTAATAAATTTATTTCCTTTTAATTCTATGCTTGAAAATTATTGAAAAATAAGAATCTAGTCTTGATTTTACTTATTTGGGTAAGCATGACGTAAGTTAGTCATTATTTATCGTATATTCGATTTGGATCACGCTATTTTTTATTTAGATAAATAATCATTGTAGGAATTATTATTATTGTTATTATTATTATTATTATTATTATTATTATTATTACTACTACTACGATGATGATTATTACTACTACTACTAGTACTATTATTATTATTATTATTATTAGCACTATTATTGTTAATATTACTATTATTATTATTATTATTATCATCTTTTTGGATCGTCCAAGAATATTTTTGGCTCTTTTTCGTTTATAAAATAGATGTCGAATTATTTTTAATTTTTTTTTATGTGTTTGTTTTTCGTATTATAATTTTTTTACTAATCCACTACCTCAATTGATCACTTTTCAACTTATAGACATTTTTAGTTTAGTCAAGTTCTTTTTTTTAAAAAAAAAAAAAACAATATTACGCTTAATTATTTATTTTTAATATAATTCTTACAATACCTTGCCAAAAATAAATTCGAACATGCTCTTCACACATATTTGTCGTTCCTTCTTTTATAGAGATTCTTTTAGATTTATAATTCCTAAAAAAAAAGGTATTCAAAAATATTTTAGTCATTTTAATATTGTTTTCAAAATTATTTATATACGTGAAATCAACTTCAACACTTATAAGTTGCACGAGATATATAGCTCGTGATAATTCTTCTATTTCAACATTTAGGTGGCATATTTTGAGTTAATCAAATTTATTTAATTATTTTTAGATATTTTAAATTATGTATTATTATAATTAATATTTTTTATTATCATATTCAAAGATACTAATATATTAAAAAAAATTAAGACAAATAATTAAAACAAGAGACTTTAAAAAGGATATGTCACAACATGAACAAGTTATATATAAAAAAATGTACTAGACATACACTCTCTCTCTCTGTCATATTTCAAGAGTTAGACAATTTGATTTTGATCATAAATTAAAATATTAAATTTTTAAATCATTAAAATAAATTTTATAAAATAAATTTTATAAATTGTAAAACTAATTTTTTTTAATTGTCTCATTATGCTTTTTATGAACCAGTTTGACTAATTTTCAAAACTAAATTAAATTACATTAATTAAATATTTATAATAAAAATTTAGATATTCTAGAATTATATGGAAAGTATTATAAATTGTAATCTTTTAAAAAAAAATCTTAAAATATTAGTCAAAATTTTTATCGTTTGACTTTGAAAAAAAAATGAAAAAAGTATTTAAAAAAAGAAAAAGATTACTTTGAATATGTAAATCTGGAAATGCCAAATTAGGAAAGAGGATTATATCATCTGGCAAATACTCCCTCTGTATTTGTTTTGTCTTAAGCTATTAAGAGAACAATAATTAATATAGTGAAATTATTATTTTATCTTCATTAATTAATAGAAGTATTCATTAAAATCAAATCCAAATTTTAATACATTTAATACTATCAATACAATAGAAAGTGAAAGTATTTCTTGGTTTAATAAAATTGTTGGTTTTTAGTTAAATTTAAAGTAAAATAAAAAATAAGAAAAGATGTAGCCACTTTTTCTTTAGTTTCGTTCAATGAAAAATAATTTGGAGAGAAATAACGTAAATTTTTACGGCAATATTTGGAGTATAATTTTTCATAACAATTAAAAATATACCATCAAAATAATTCTTTATAGAAAATCCTCCAATGAAATAAGAAATCAATCAAGTTTAGTTAATCAAATTGGTTTTGATTTTTTATTCACAGAAACTTGATTGAAATACTCCTTTGGGTAAGTTAGGGAGTCATGTTAATTCCTATAAATTACCTAGGTACTCCAAGGATGAATTCAAAATTTTCAAGAAGTTTCATATTTTTCTAAAATATTAACTTTGCAAGTAAATTGAGGATAAAACAAGTAAAAAAAAAAAAGGGTTATCCTATCTTAATTTCTTCAAAACATAAGTAAAAATAATTAAAAAAAAATTATATTTTAAAATATTAGTCAAAATTTTTATCATTTGACTTTGAAAAAGGGATGGAGGGAGTATTTCAAAAGAAAAATTACTTTGAATATGGAAGTCTGAAAATGCCATGTAAATTAGGAAAGGGGATTATTTAGTTAATTAAATATGCATTTTGTTTGACACAGTTATTAAGAAAATAAAGATAAGTATAGTGAAATTACTATTTTATTCCTATTAATTGATAGGAGTATTCATTAAAGTCATAGTTCAAATTTCAATACATTTAATACTATAAATATGATGGTAAGTGGAAGAGTTTCTTGTTTTAATAAAATCGTTGTTTTTTAGTTGAATTTAAAGTAAAATTAAAAAGAAAAGAAAATGTAGCCACTTTTTCTTTAATTGTGTTCAAGTAAAAAAATTTGGAGAGAAATAAAGTAAATTTTTTGCTATAACATCCGGAGTATAATTTTTCGTTACAATTAAAATTTACCACCAAAATATTTCTTTATAGAAAACAAAACAAAATCAGTTATGTCTAGTGAATCAAATAGATTTAATATTTTTATTCATAAAAATTTAATTGAAATGCTCCTTTGGGATAAATTAAGGAATTATGTTAATTCCTATAAATTCCTATAGAAATTTATCTATTTACTTTTAAATATTTAAAATTATTAATTATTATCGTTAAATACTTTTTTTGTCATGAGCATCCTGTGGCAGCGTATCAGTTTTCTGTTTTTAATTCCAGAAGATCTAAAGTTGGAATTATCATATAAAAATTTTCAGTTCTTATTTTCCTTCATTATATAGAGAAGCAATGGCAGATTCCGAGAGTTTGACTGAACTCATTGTTTTCAGCTCGAACGATTTATTCATATGCAGGAAAGAATTTTTTTATCATTTTCATGTAATTTTTTCGTTTTTTTTTTTTTTTGAATCTTTTATATATTTAAAAATTAAAAAATATGTCACAATATGAACAAGTTATATATGTCACGATATGAACAAGTTATATATGTCACGATATGAACAAGTTATATACAAAAAATAATGTACTAGGCACACACTCTCTCTCTTTCATATTTCAAGAGTTCGGCAATTTGATTTTGATCGTGAATTAAAACATATAATTTTTAAATTTATTAAAATAAAATTTATAAATTGTGAAACTAATAAAAATATTTCTTTTTAATTGTCTCATTATGCTTTTTTAGAACTAATTTGACTAGTTTTCAAAGTTAAATTAGATTACATTAATTGAATATTCTATAATAAAAATTTCAGATATTCTAAAATTATATGAAAAGTATTAGAAATTGTAATATTTTAAAAATAAAAAATTATAAAAAGTTATATCTTAAAATGTTAGTCAAATTTTCTTTATCGTTTGACTTTGAAAAAGGAAAAAAGTTATATCTTAAAATGTTAGTCAATTTTTTTTTTATCGTTTGACTTTGAAAAAGGAATGGAGGGAGTATTTTTTAAAAAAATTACTTTGAATATGGAAATTTGAAAATGCCATGTAAATAGGAAAGAGGATTATTTCATCCGGTAAATACTCTCCCTTAGTAGGAATATTCATTAAAGTTATAATTCAAATTTCAACATATTTAATACCATCAATACATAGAAAGTGGAAGCATTTCCTGGTTTAATAAAATTATTGTTTTTTACTTGAATATAAGTAAAATAAAAAATAGGAAAAAATATAGTCACTTTTTTTTTTTAGTTGCGCTCAAGTAAATTTTTTTAAAGAAATAGTATAATTTTTCGTTATAATTAAAAATTTATCAATAAATATTTCTATATGAAAAAAAATCTTTAATAAATTGAGAAATCAAATAACTATGAATACAAAATAGAATTAGTCAAGTCCAGTAAATCAAATAAATTTAATTTTTATTCGTAAAAACTTAATTGAAAAGCTCCTTCGAATAAGTTAAGAGGTTATGTTAGTTCCTATCAATTGCCTAGATACGCTAACGATGAATTGATCGTTGCAAAATTTTAAAATGTTTAATATTAAAATATTAACTTTCTAAAGTAACTTGAGGATAAAATTTTTTTTATCCTATTTTAATATCTTCGACCCGACAAGTAAAAAATAAAAATTAAATTAGATAATATTTTGGAGTATACAAGAACTAAGCTAACTTCGTGAAAACCCAAAACCCAGTTCTTCGTCTGAATCGCCACTGATGACGACAAGAAACGTCCCTCTTTATGGTAATTTTCAGAGATCAGGCAGTTTTGAAAGTCCAATTCCTGATGAGATATGGAGAGTTCAATATTAATGCGGCATAAAGATTCTTCAGCTGGGCATTTTGACATGCAGGTGATAGGAACTTTCTTGAGTTTCGCTTCAAGGGGTGACAGAGTTGGTCTCAACCAGATGCTGAGGCAGGGGATTTCACCCAATGTGCAGGACTATGATAAAAGAACTGCTCTCCATCTTGCTGCCAGCGAAGGCCACGCCTCCATTGTTGAGCTTCTTTTGGCTTACAAAGCTGATGTTAATCTAAAAGATAGGTGGCGCCGGACTGTGAGCCCCTTTTTATATTTTATCACCCTTCTCTGCTCCTCTTTCTTCATACAGTAACCCTATTCATTTGTGTTTACACGTTGTTTGGATGATTGTTACATATCCTGTTGTATTTATTTTGGATTTGATGATAGGATACAATAAAATTTAAATAAAAATCACATGCTGACAGTGCCATTATCAAGTTATCAAGTGATGCTTACTATATAAATTAACTTAGAAGTGACCTAATTGTATACATATGTTTTTACGCTACAATGCATAGAGCTTAATTAAACTCTGCTCTTGAAAGCATTCAATTGCTTGATATGTTGAGGAATTAACCATCATTATTTTCCTTTCACTTGGCTGTTAAGCCCTTAACAGATGCAAAATTGTATGGGCACCGTGACATATGCAGGATCCTTGAGGTCTGTGGTGGCAAAGATTCTAACAGTGATCATCCTTTGGTAAGTGTTCATGATTTTAACTCGGAAATGCATAAGAAATTTTCAGCGATGAATATCTCTAATTTCTAGGTTTGCTTAGTTTTCTTGGTTTTCGTGGTGGCTATTCCAGTGAATTGGGTGTTAAGAAAAGTTCCAAGCCTATTAGTGCAGAATTTACTCATGAAACTGTGGTTTCTATTTATACCTTTGTTGTTTTTGCTGATCAATCTGAGTAAGAAAATGTCCTTTGACTATGACAAGTTGAATTCTATGACATGCAGACTGTTCGACGTGAAGAAGATTCAATTGAAGTGAATATTGACATAGCTGAACTGATCTTGCAGCACTCATCAATGATTGAGCAGGTATTGATAATGAAAAGCAAAAGGCTGGGATGTTGTGCTTAGTATCTTCTCAGAAACTTCCTCAGAAGAAAGAAAAAAGCTTGTAGGGAAACAAGTTTCAAGCATATTGAACCGAGAATTCTATCAGAAGAAGGGCTGTTTCTTTTGTTTGGTATTTAATTTTGAAGGGACTCAAGTCTTTTGTTATTTTTTCAGGGCTTATTTGGGGAGTCTGAAAAGGTCAAATGGCGCGGAACATGGGTGGTCAAAACAGTAATCAAAAGGCATTCAGTTTATATGTTATTATTTTAATGATTTATAAAGGCTTTCTTGATTAATTTGTTCAACTTTTTCAATATACTTGATGCAGGGTGTTTTCTGCTAAGGTTAATACTTTACTGAGGGAACTTCGACATCCAAATATTTTACAGTTTCTTGGATCAATTGTGCATGGTGACGAAATGATCTTGATCACAGAGTATTTGCCAAAAGTATGTAGTTTTCTTCCATCAATTATATTGGCAGAGACGGTTCAGATTTTTTAAAATTTTTATTTTTTTGTAGGAAGGCACCTCAATAATCATTTTGTGAGACATGATGCGGAAATAAGTGCATTTGTAGCCATGACTATGCTGTAATATTAATAGATATGACTTGCCAAAGCACTATCACCTCATATTCTTGGATGTTAATTGTTATGGAGCTTATGATTCTGTATTAAATTGAAACATTGATCTTCAAAAAATTTCAACAAGATCTTTCAATCATTTGCTAAAATGGTTAATGATAGTCCCTAAACATGATATACTTCTTATTCTGTTATTCCTTGTATTTCAGGGAAACTTGCAAGATATTTTGAGAAAGCGTCTTGACCCCCCAACTGCATTACGCTATGCACTTGACATAGCTAGGTACAACATCACTTATTCCCTGTTTAGATTGATTTTATTTTTATCATGTGAAGAACAAATCACATTAGTGGTTACATTGAACACAGGGGAATGAATTACCTCCATCGGCACAAGCCCTTGCCTATTGTTCACAATAACTTGCATCTGAAGTATGTCTATTCGCTTGATCCTTATTAATATCTCACTGCAATTTTCATATTTACTTTTTATTTGTGTATTATCTTCTATACTTCTGAAGTTTAGCTGAATCTGCTTTCCAATCTTAGAATCAGAGAAAGTCCCTAACTTCTAGTTTAATCTCTCTTTATGCTAGTATCGTATCATGGTATTTAATCACTAATGGATTAGTTTTTAGATTAAAGTTGGTGCTTCTTTTCTTTCAGTTTGTCTGTCTATGATTTTCTGCAGCGGATTCTAGAGTGTGCTTTTGTTTGTAACAGTATCGTCAAGCAGCAGGTTGTTTACATGTCTGCATTATGTCTTTGCTAAGCTGACTCAAGTTTTATAGCCTCTTGAATATTCAACTGGTTTGTTACTTCATAACTCAGAGCATTTACGTATGTCTGCATTTATTGGCAGAACATTCCATTATTGAGGACAAAAATGTGGTTTTATCTTAAATAATTCCAATTATCAATAGAACTCTTGAGTCAACTTGCAATTGGATGTCAAGGTTTCAACTTACGCATTGGTCATTTGAGTGAATGGTGCAAATAGGCACCTGTTCAAAAAATGATTTGACGTGGTGATGTAGTAGTGTCAAGCTGTTGGTGGTCTACCAAAGCATTTTAACCCACTTTACTATGCTGTTTATATCTGTGTGACTACTGCTGAAATGTAAACTAATTTGTTCAGTTTATGAAGCGATTTCTACATAATGTAGTTAAACTCTACAGAATATGTCCTCCCAAACTATTAGCTGTCATCTTCACTGAAGTCTATTGTTAATTTGGTTCAGGAACTTGTTACTTGATGAAGGAGGGCACTTGAAGATTGGTGAATATTGGGTTCAAATATTGGATAATCAGATATATGCAAATCAAGACTGTTGTACGGAGACCTTTTGTTTCTTGCTTATTTGTTTATATATTATTCATTTATTTTGGGTCACATACTGCAGCTTATAATCACACTCTTTTTCAGGTCAATTAAACAATGGATCCAACTTAACCAGCCATTTGTGTCATGACATTAGCAAAGATATTTATTCATTTGGCCTCATCTTTTACCAGGTATATTTAAGGTGTTCTCCTATCCTATATTGTATCAGCATGTGAAAATTATCCTCATCTTTTACCAGGTTGATTATCAGTGTGCATGTTATAGTATTTAGAAGAGAATCAGAAATCTTCTCTAAAGAGTGCACTATACGTAGTTATCATATTGACGAGATTAGAATGATAATCATTATAAACAGTTGAGCTTTAAAATATTTCAGTCCACCAGTTATCAGCATGTGATGCATAAACCAATCCAACTTTTGGACTATTTTGAATTTGTCGGACCTTGTTAAAACTAATAACAAAATTCACATAAAATGTTGATAGATTAATAAATTAGAACACATAATTGACCTTGGAATTCCACTCATTATTAGTATTGCACTTTTTGATGACCTTACTGATATCACTAAATGCTGCTACGTAGTTCAGGCAATCTTTCTTGGCCTTTTACCAGTTTGATTAGCATCATATAGATCGCTAACTTGAAAAACTACAAGAAAATTGAAAGTTATTAAGAACATGGTGACATTCATTGTAGAGCACTGATCAGACCTTAAGTCTCATTTGCTGTTGTAATTAAAACATCTCTCCACTACTTAAAAGATGAGAACCGGATGAGCATGACCTTTTTTATGCGGCATGAAAAGGGTAACTGGACGCACTCTACCTAGGATAGACTAAGTTGAATTTCATTTTTTTCGTCAGGTATCGAGAGGATATTGAGAAGCTATCTTTCTATTTACGGACTGTTATCACGTGTTTGGCATTAAGATGCAGTACTAACACTGGAAATGCTGCAGATGCTGGAAGGAAGACTAATAACTGATAGGAATTCTGAGCCCATGAATATCAAGTCTGTAGATTTGGAGAAAAAGCTGTATACAGGTCGCTACCCGAGTAGAATTCTTCAGTAAGTCAATACATTCAGTCTTGAAGTTTTATTTTAATTTCTCCTTTACGTGTCTTTTTACCTCAAGTCCAATTGATCTACAAGGTAAGTTAATCGCTTTGTTAATGCCTGAAAGGATTGTCTTGCACTGAGCTAAATTTGTATGCAAGTTTAGTGATACCAGAGCAAATCAGTTATGTTGAGATGATCGTACTGCCAGAAATACAGGCTATTTATTAACTCGATCATGCATTAAACCTTGTACTTTTAGCAAGAATTTTCTTGGTAGAAGGGAAAGACTGATAGCACAGAAGCATCAGATTCTAGTGTCAAAGTTACATTTCTATGCTTCTGTTAAGCATTTGGATGCTTTTGTTATCATAAGGTGATTTTGAAAATCTAGTGCAAGGATTTTTAACCACATTGACGGCCAGCATTGGTTCGGTAGAAGCGAATATCCCTGTAATTGTCTTAAGAAAATTATTTAAATCCCAAACAATAACTCAAAAAGACTAAAATCCCAAAACCATGGCTTCTCCATATGTTTACAACATGTTGCTATTCTGTGCAGGTTAATAGAGGACTGCACCAGTACAGTTCCTTCTACAAGGCCATCATTTGCTACAGTCATAGAAATCCTAGAAGAAGTCTCCTTATTATCAAGAAAAACAGGTTGCCCGCCGTGTAATAAAAGCAAGAGCCCCAAGTAAAGTTATGGATATGACCATAATTTTGAATAAGGCAGTGAAGAACATTTTAATTCATGAATGATGAATTGTTAATGAGTTTAATATAACTCCATTGTGGAAAAGTTTCTGCTTTTTTAAGTATTTTACTTGATGTAATTTAATCAGCAAAGATACTTTTGTTTTAACTGCAAAAATTATTCCGCCTACTTCTGCCAGTTATTCCAATCTACTGATAATATTCCTATTCTAACAGTCTTGGCGTTTTCTGGTCTAAAGGGTATTCAAACAAACTAGTTAATGAACATAGAGAATGTAGCTACAAAGGCATCAAACAAGAGAGACCATGCCACCCATGACATGTTTAGACAAAAGAAGATGAGTAGCTAATAGAAGAAATGGAAAAAGAACAACTTTTTTATCCCAGCAAAGTAGTTGCTGTAGAGGTGTGCAAGGATGGGATTCAAACAAGTAATCGCCTTCATGTTTCGTTAGATACTGAGGACAGAGAAAACTGAAGTATCATTGAAACAGGAAGTATTCCATCATTTTTTCTCCGTTCTACCTTATTTTGCAGATTCTTTTGCTTCCGTACTTGCACTTGTAGTTTGCCTTGGGCATTGGGATACATAAGGTTTCAGCTGAAAAAGAAATTCATCAATTGCAATTCACAGAAATTGAGTAAACAAATAGGTCACAAGTTTCATAAACATTTTCTACGATCTAGTGCAACACACAACTTTTTCTAACATTAGATAGACAGACTAGTTTCATTTACCCAAGAGTATAGACTATGTTTCTTTTATGGAATTCTGTATATTCAACGATGATCTCCACAGAAGTTGAGAAGAGGATCACTATCTTGGAAAATAGTGGAAAGTGAACTCCAGCCAATATTCAATGTCAAGAGGAGAGAAAGCAGCAGCAGCACAGAACACAAGTGGAATCTAATCATTGAAAATTAAGCTCATTTTGGGATATGATGAAAAGTTCATGCCCTAAGTCATGGGCTAGAAAAACCTACCTCAAGCACCATCTGTGTTTCAAGATTTTGTAAGAAGGGGGGGAAGATCAACGTGATGGAATTACCCAAAGAATGTAAAATTTAAGGCTCTTAGCTCCTCTAAGATATCTCATGGAAAAATAATAAAGGTAGGAATAGTAAAACAACACATCTATTATTTTAATAACACAATTCCCAAATGACTACAATCTAGCTACAAATTTATATACTTTTTGTTAATCATGTTATAGATAAAAATAAAGTGGACAGCGAGTAATTTGGTCACTGTGTGAACAACAAAAATTTTAATTACTAAATACATCTGTGTCAGATCTACTCTGCAAGGCTCTTAGCTCATCTAAGATACATCATGGCAAAAGAATAAAGGTAGGAACAAGTAAAATAACACATCTATTCCTTCGGAAACCAGATTAACAAACAGACCACAATCTAGTTCCAAATTTATATATTTCCCCTAATTATCTGAGGCGATAAAAATTAAGTTGAAAGTGAGTGATTTTGGTTACTGCATGACAATAGAAATTATAATTAGTTCTCACACATGAGGATACTTTTTTCCTGTGACAAGGGAAACCTGCAGCCGCTACCCTTTGGGTGCGCACAGGGTAAAAGCTCCGCTTCTATGCAATAGTTCGCAAACCACACAGGAGAGGTAACCCGCACTAAGCTTGCTCGACCCAGAAGGCAGATCCCTTGCTTTCGTTGGCAAGGGATTTTGAACTTGAGATCTCCAACATGGAAGTCCCAACTCCTAACCAGTGGGTCACCCCGAACTCCGAAGGGCTACACATGATGGATATTTTATAGGGATAATTACAGCACATGGACGGCAACATAATTACAAAAAAATGATCATTTGTTGTATAGGCATGTATAGTCAATGTATATTTCACGTATAATCAAGCTATATTCAATTTTTGAGTGTATCATATTGTATATTATTTGTATAGCTCATGTATAAGTTATCTAAATTGTATAGCCAGTGTATACTTTCTATAATTTTTTGCAAGCTATATTATATAATTATGTATATTTTCTATGATTTTTGGCTTTTTTATGTAAATAAAAACATGGTTATATTTTTTTTATATAACCGAGAAATCCGTATGTGGCCAAAAACATGGCTATATTTGTTGCAAATTAATTAGTTTATTGTATATATTGGAAATTATACTAGCCTGTATAGACAAATGGCCAGGGAACTCTATGTCTTTCCCCTCCTTGATCCAAATACCCTCCAATAAAGAAGCAACTATAGCCCAATGCAGAGCCAACAACTATTGGACTCATATTTTCACAAGGAACTTTCAAGATTGGGTAATTAATGACTTCCTCTCCCTCTTAGAAACTCTGGAAAACACTACACTAGTGATTGAAGATCAAGACAAGATTCTTTGGGGTGATTCTAAGGAGAAGACCTACACTGTGAATGAATGCTACAAAAACATGAGCTCCTAGAATGGTATTCTACAAAATAAGCCTTGGAAACATGTCTGGAAAACTAGAGAACCTTTCAGAGTTTCTTATTTCACCTGGACAGCCCCGAAGGAAGCATGCCTAACACAAGACAATTTCGAGAAAAGAGGGGTATAATCCTCATCAACATATGTGTCATGTGTAAGTAGACCAATGAGAGTGTTAATCACCTTTTTGTGCACTGCCCTCCAGCAGCTAGCCTATGGCATTCTTTCTACTCTATGCTTGGCTATAGGGGGTAATTCCCTACAACATCAAGGATTCCTGTGCTAGCTGGATACTATGGAGAGTTGAAAATCCATCAGAAATATCTGGCAAATGATCCCAGCATCCATATTTTTGGAGCCTATGGAAGGAGAGAAACAACAAATGTTTTGATGAAATATCAACCTCTTTTTGCACTCTTAAATCTTCTTGATGCATACTAATATCATTTAATTACTTTACCTAAAAAATAAAAATATACTGGTCTGTATCTTCATAAAGGCCTTATGTTTGGAAACAAGATGATTACTTCTCAAATGAAAAAGAAAAAAAAACAAGTTGAGTAATGAAAGAAATTGCAACACACACAGGTCCAGCATAACAGAAAGGATGTTACACAAATAGATACTCCCGGCATTTCTATCTCATTACCATAAACAGAATAAGCTGCAAGAATTTGGATATCACCCATCCAAAAGTTCAAGACTAAGAGACATAAGAACTCCTAGGCTGTTCCACTTCTAAGAAGAAACACAATCAGTAGTTGTCCTACAGGATATATACGCCTGCTACACACATCTACCTTTTATCTTTCTTCCTCCCACAAAATGAAAAGCGGTGAGTAAAGTTTTTACATGAAATCTTTTAGATTATGAAAGACACGATAAAACTAGCTTTCAAACCCGAGAGAAATATATGTTTAATACAGTAAAGCATTTTGGAAAATTACTGATAGAACTTTTTCGCCTCTCTACCTAAGTGGTAGTGGTAAGGTCTGCGTACATCTTACCCTCCCCAGACCCCACTTGTGGGATTTTACTGGGTATGTTGTTGTTGTTGTTGTTACTGATAGAACTTTTTCATTGACAAAGGCATGCAGATCCTGATCCAGGAGCAGGAGGTACGGTCAGTGTATTCGGAGTGTTATCTGAGCTGGGAGAAAATGCTATGGGTAAACACTTACCCACACCAAGTGTTAACACCAAACCATAAATGTAAGACATGCATTTTTTTACATACATATTTAGCACTTAACCATGATTAAGTGATATGTATTTTCTCTTTAATTGTTAACTGATTATGTTAACTTTATTGGTTTGATATATACACCAGCGTGGATAAGTTTTTACTAATACAGCAAACCCACTGATGATTGCTCTCTAAAAGATTGCTCTGCCCCTACCTGTGGGCCACATTTCTAAGACCTATTAAAACTCTTAGGGGTGGTTTGGCAGGTATCAAGCTATCTCTGGATCATAATTGGGGGATTAAATGACGACAGAACTATTTAGTGGACATAAATTGATAATTGTTTGGCTTGTTGGAGTAAACATGGGATATTGGGATATAATATAAAACATGTGTTTGTTTGGTTTAAACCTGATTAATTGGGATAAACTTTTACTCCAATTTTAACCTTGTCTTTCTTTTAAAAAAATGAGAGAAAAGATTTGGAAAAAGGCAAATGTATCATTTTGTTGTTTCATCGTGAGATTAGTAATACTAGGATTGTTATTCCACAAATCGGCTGTGGTATAAAAATATTACCACAATTTTTGTTGGAAGTTACAAAATAATACCACAATTGTGGTACAAAGAGATCTTTTTTTTACCACTATGATTACAAGACTACAATCTAGATCCAAATTTATAACCCAATTCCCAACAACAACATACCCAGTGGAATCCCACAAGTGGGGTCTGGGGAGGTAAAATGTACGCAGACCTTACCACTACCTCAATTTATAACCCAATTCCCATATGACTACAATCTATTACTTTAGATTATGAAAGACATGATAAAACTAGGTTTCGAGCCTGATAGAAACATGTCTAATTTTTTTTTTCTTTTACCAGGAGAAACATATGTTTAATATAGCATATATTTGGGAAAATTACTGATAGAACTTCATTTTCATTGGCAAAGGCAGATCCTGATTCCCACAAAGGATAAGGTTTGTGTACACAGACACCCTTCCTAGCTCAGACCACATATGTGGGATCACACTAGGTGTGTAATTATTATTGTAAAGGCAGAGCTGATCCAGGAGCAGCAGGTACAGTCAGTGTATTCCAAGAGTTAGCTAGATGGGAGAAATACACTGGTAAATGCTTACCCGCACAGAGTGTTTACACCAAACCAATAAATGCAAGACACAAGTCTTTCACATACATATTTAACACTTAATCATGGTTAAGTGATATGTATTTCCCCTTAATTTAACGGATAAGGTTAAATTTTTGGTTTGATGTAAACACTCGACGCGGATAAATTTTTACCAATACACCGCACCCATTGCTCCCGAAAAGTTTGGCGCTCTGACCCTACTTGTGAGCTGCACTTTTAAGACCTTTTAAAAATCTTAGGGGTAGTTTCTATATACCGAGTTATCTAGAATTATAATATGGAGATTCAAAACACAGGATTATTTAGTGGGTATATTTTAATTCTTAGATGTTTGGTTCATTGGACTAAAAATGGAATATTGGGGTATGATATAAAACATGTGTTTGGTTTAAACCTTGATAAATTGGGATAAACTTTGATTCCAATTTTAACCTTGTCTTTCATAAAAAAAACATCAAGAGAAAAGCTCTGGGGAAAAGGCAAATTTATCATTTTGTTGTTTCTTCCCAAATTAGTCTCACACCAATTCCCAGATTATAGTTCCTTACCCCCACCAACCAAACGACCCTTAGGGACTAAAAAGTAACTCCTACTTCTCATCAGTTTTATCAAAAGCAAGAAGCACAAAAAAACTCTAAAGATTCGTTGGGGCTTCAAGTGCAAATCACAAATAGAGTGTGGGCTTTAATGAAAAAAAAGCACAAAGGAAGAAAACAACAAATATATATATAATTTTTTTTTCTATTTGCACCGGGTGCTCGAGTCTCTTTGAGCCCCGACTAATCCCGGGGGTGCACAGGCCCTTGGCGAGGAGTTTCCCGCAAGTGCACCACGGTTAATTCAGGTTTTACCCAGTCCGATGACCCTCAGAAATTGTTTGCATCCAGTGGGTTTCGAGCTTGAGACCTTGAAAGGGAGGAAACCCCAAGGCTCAAGTCAATTGCCACCAGGCCAACCCCTGAGGGTTACAACAAATATATATTTAGTCCAAGACTGATAAGTTATAATCATGAATGGCAAATATATGAACATATGAATATGGAAACAACTGCTATCAAATAAGAGATTCTCTCACTTAAGCAAGGGCGGGAATGGGATGAGGAGAAAAACGGTTTGCTCCCTATCTTCTGTCTGCTTGATTCTCATTGCAGAAGACATAATCTTGGAATGGCAGAAAGGATAAAAAGATCAAAGGACTACAATCAACTTGTTGTGTTCCAGCTAAACTGTATAACCTAAAACGGGCTAAGATCAAAAGTGGAAACACGATTAAATGAAGAATGAAAGCACATGGTCCTCCTTTACTTTTAGCAAATTATTTACAGAAACTTAGTCTTGATCAGTGTTATTAAAAGTGGAAAGCACAAAAACTATAAAATCCTTTAGGGGTTTAAGCGCAAATTAAGTGTTGGCTTTGAGGAGAAAAGGTGCAAATGGAGAAAGACTACAAACATGCATGTGTAGTTCAAGATTAATAGTCATAAGCATGGAAAAACAAATATATGACTAAGAAATTCAAAAATTATGATGAAGTAAAATATTCATCGTTCAGTGTCACATATTTAGGATTACTCATTGGCAAGGTAAAGTACGACTTAGAGCTTAGATGATGACATTGAAGAGCCCATAAAGCGAGGCAAAGTGCTCAATGTGTTTTATGACTCACTTCAGGGTTTAAAGTGCACCTTTGACAATACTACTCTTGATGAATGTAAATGGAACAATGAATTATCATAATTTTTTAAGTTTGATTGCCCTTCATCAAGATGAAAGGCTGGAAGGTGAACAACCAAAAAGTACATTGATCAAAGAAAATATTGATTAGTCAAGACTTCAGTCAATGTTAAGTACCTTGAAGTCGGTCAAATCTGGAACAACATAGTTAGGCAGCTTCTCTTGCACAATAACATAACCACCTGGAACAAGAAGGAACGATTTATATGTGACGATAAATAACTATTGATTTTCAGCCTCATAAAATGCTTTTATATTTAGCTTTCAAAGAGAAGGAATTCAGTAATTCAACTTCATCACGGGCACATAATGAATTCAGACAAACATGGTCTGGGCCAAACGACAAGAAATTTAAAGGCCTTAGCCGGAGCTTAGTAGCTTGTCAGAATGTGGATACTGCAACCATATAATCTTTTTACATCAAGGAGACTGGATTTTTACATAAAGCTATAGAAAATCTGTTCCAACCAGGGAGAAAATACAAAAGAATAGCACTCCTAGTTCACAATACTTGAATAGAAATTTCAAACCTTTGCGAGTGTGAAAACCAGTAGGCTTGCAATTTTTTCCCTTGTAGAAGCCCCGAGGAACCCGTTTTGTAGTAAGAATATCAAGAGATGAAGTACGCTTTCTTCTGAACGATCTCGCTAAACCTAATATCAGTCCCAGCGGCATTGTATAGTCTTCCAACTAAAAGAATTGTGCCTAGAGACGACAAAATACAAAGAACAAAGGATGTTATACATTTGCATAAGATCAAGATTTCATCTTCGAAGTAATAACCAACTTCTACTCGTCAACCCTTAATCACTGGTTTTCAAAAGAAGTGAAAAAAATGACATTATATATTCAAGATTTAACTTTTGAAGTCATAATCAACATTCTACTTTTGCATCAATTCCTCCAATTAACCCTAATGTCCTGAGGCAAACATAATGCGTTTATACCAATGACTAATCAGCATGTCACGAGGAAATACCAAAACAAGGCAAATCCATGGGAGGTACCAGGAATTCTAACAAGGGAATTAAAACAGAAAGCTATACCTAGAAGCTTCTGTTCTATTAAGAATATAAATTTGTTTTTGCCCTACTTATACAGTGTAATTTCCAGATGAAGGGGATTCGATTGAACCCCCTCCTTACCTTTAGCTCCTTCACTGGGCAAACAAGTGCGGCTCAACCCTAAACCCCACTAATAGGCCCAAAAAATAACCAAAAACCCCCCAAATTCAGTTCGAAAATACGAAAACATGCATTAAAAAAATAACAAATTCCACCAATCAAACGAAGAACCAAAAGCAGATGAAGGAGACACATACATAAAAGAGACGAACAGATGGCGTTGTAAAATGTTAGTATTAATCGTCTGTATAACCCCAATAACAAAATACCTAAGGCTTGTTTGGTAGGTGGAGTGAGTTGTGCATTACTGGTAATATGGATACTCCCTTTGTGCCATATTATATTTGACATTTTTCATTTTGCACTACGCTAATAAATTTTATTATTTTACTATTTATTTATATCAATATATATTAGATTAAGTTATAAAAATTATTAATATACTAATTAATGATGAGGTAAAAAAAATTAATTGTATTCCAATTTAGTAAGTGTTTATATAATATAATATAAGATAAATATTTATAGAATGTTTTAAATTTTATCTTTAAATATTTTTCTTAATATGTGTGCATCGCCTCAAAAATTTAATTAATTCGAGACGAGTGAGTATATTATAGGGATAATTATTATAATATTATTTTTGTAGTTAAAAATATTATGAAATATTATATAAGTAGAACTAGTATTCTAACTGACATTTTTTTAATATTCAATCAAGTCTTAATTTTATTTTAAATTTTTTTTTTTTTTTTGTAATTTTGATAGTTTATGTAACAATTGATTGTATTGAAAAGGTTTTCAAAACTTTGATCAATAAAAGAGATTTAAGTATTTGTATTATTAAGTAATGTACAATAATGTGTATATATATTATTCGTTTCTCATATAATATTACCAAAAAAAAAAGTTATATAGACAATTGAAATGAAAAAAAATATTATTAAATTATAATTAATTATAATATTTTAAAAAATATGTATATGTGTGAATAAAATATATTAAAAAAATGTAAATAAACGTACTTTTAAAAAAAATATTCAACTTTAGATCATTCATTTTATTGAGCCACCTTAATTAACAGATTCTAATATTTAACATCTAACCAGAAAAACCCTTTATATGTATTCTTCCATTATTCTAACATAGATGGGGCACAAAAATGAGAATATATATATATTATTTATATTAATAACATTTTGATTGATTTTTACTCATAAATAATTGAGGAAAAAAAGAGAAGAGTGTCAAGGAAATAATGTATGAAGATGAGACGAAGACATTTAGGATTGTGATTTGGTTTACTTGTACTTGAATTATAAATCACTCTCTACTTTTTATTTTATATAATATTATTTAATTTAACATAGCATTGAAGATAAAATTTTAAAATTTATGATTTAAATTAATTTTTATATATTTATATGATTGTAAATTAAAAATTATTTACTAATGCCATTTAATAATTAAAAAATATACATAAAGAATGATATAAAGAATGTCCTAGTATTTGCCTAATGTCAACAACATACACAACAATGAATAAATAAAAAATAAACTAAAATTGTTTCATTTTTTTTTAATGGGGAGGCCTCAAAATCCAATGGATAGATTTGTCATTAGCCATGTTTAGCAAACAATATGTACGTAACTTGAACTAAAATTTCTAAATTTTAAAAATGTAACAAACATGAGTCTAAACTAACATTTTTTCGTCTTTTTAAATGAAAAGACCTCAAAATCGGACGGATAGATTTTTCATTGGTCATGTTAATCAAGTAATGAACTTAAACTAATAAATTTGAATTTTAACAATATAATAAATATTATTTTACCCTCTCTATTTCTATTACGAGGTGGTAGTGAGAAGGTTTGCGTACATTTCTACCCTCCCCAGACCCCATTTGTGGGATTCAACTGGGTATGTTGTTGTTGTTGTTAACAAATATTATTCTAAACTAAGTTTTTCCGTCTTTTTGAATGGAGAGGTCTCGAAATCCGACGGATAGAATTTTCATCGGCTAAGTCTAACAAATAACATACGTATGAATTCAAACTACAACTTTTCCAATTTTAACATACGGTAAACATGAAAAGACCTCGAAATCCAACGGATAAATTTTTCATTGGCCAATTTTAATATCTAATGTTTTCAAAACACAAAAGTCACATGAAATTACCTAAAAGAGAAAAGAAAAAAAACAAATAAATTGCAATAATCTACCAACTAAATGATAATGAAAACATTACTAAAACTCATCGAAGATATTTTAGACAAGCACGAAATTAATTGAAATTGACAAAGTATAGCTAAGTGTGAACAGACATGCAACAGTGGCAAAGAAATAAAGCAAACGAAAAATTCTAAAATAATAATGATATAACGATATAGTCCCGAAAGAAAACATAACAATGATATAACATCTAATTATCAGATACGCAAAAATAAAATTGAAAATAAAACGTAAAATGGAAAGAGTTAGTCATGACCAAAGCAATATAAACTAACTAATGGGTTAGAATACGGGCCCAAATTGTGGGTCAATTGAACATGCGCTTGTATCTGAATAAGAAAAAATGAATTATAAATACACTCCGTTAAAAATTAAAATTAAAATCCTAATATTTTAAAAATGAGAGCAATTATCAAAAATTAATCTAAAATCACCCAAAAAAAATATTTTAAACTATTTTAAAATATCAACCTGAAAAATAAGAATTTTTTGAAGTGTTGGACCAAAATTGGGTGTGTTGTCCCTTTCTTTGGATATGATCGATGAAAGAGATAATGGACAAAGAAAATTGACAAACTCAATTTTGGCCAAACACATGACCTTCAATATGACCATTCTTGACTGCGGTGGAAGTTGCTCCTTAATTCCAAAAGTTCCACACTGTTGCAACTTTGTTGACCTGATTTGTACCTGTGGTTTAATTGAGAATGTATCTGTTTGCATGTTCTCGAGAAAATTAAGACAAAATTTTATTAGTAGAGACAAAATTAAAGAAAAAAGTAACATAACTTTCAATACTTTTGTCGTCCTCTTTCAATACATGCCGACAACCTTCATCTGATTTCTGAAACAAAGTGGTGAGTCATTTGAAAAGACAAATAAGATTCATTGATAGGATATTCTAAAACACAAATATTCCACTAATTCACCATGGTTGAAATCTTCATTTCGAAGAGGCGTTGCCCGGGTTTCCATGACCAACACTCCCGGATGATCCCGTTACAACGCAGGTCCACATAAAAAAAGTAAAGAACTCCGCGGCAAATATAATGTCCATGCGGACCATTGGTTGAAGCGTACCATGTTCCTTAATTAGCTCATTCATTTCTTTTTGGCTTAACTCATAAACAGACACTTAAACTTATCCTCATTTTTCACTTAGACACCTAAACTAAGACAAATTTCTAATAGACACCTCAACTGCTAAGATTTGATCCCATTAAACACTTTTATCCTACTTGGCACTCTCCATAGTCCTTTTTCATGTTAATTGTACTGTTTTTTTAATTTTTCAGCCAAAAATAAATAGTTGCGGTCCCCAAAAAAAAATTCTTCATAAAAGTAGGTTCTAAAAATTCTAAGTTAACCATGTGCAAAAAAATTTATTTAAAATTGCAATAATTTTTTTCGCACATGGTTAACGGAGAATTTTTAGAACCTACTTTTTGTGAATTTTTTTTTTTTTGGATAACTGAGAATTTTGAGAACCTACTTTTATGGATTTTTTTTTATTGGACCGCAACTATTTATTTTTGGCTGAAAAATAAAAAAAAGTACAATTAACATGAAAAAGGACTGCGGAGAGTGCCAAGTAGGATAAAAGTGTTTAATGGGATCAAATCTTAGCAATTGAGGTGTGTATTAGGAACTTGTCTTAATTTAGGTGTCTAAGTGAAAAATGAGGACAAATTTAGATGTCTCTTTATGATTTAAGCCTTTCTTTTTTCCTTTTTGTATGGAGAATGCTAGTTAACAGCTTCTAAGTAATTCATATATGACCATGATCTTGAAAAAAAGTCAGTGAAGAACACTTGATCTCATTCTGGTTCATGAATGATGAATTGTAAACCATTTTAATATAATTCTATACTTGGCTTTCATCTATTTGATTCTGTGTTAGTATAATGTATATATTGCTTGACTTTGTGTTATCTTTTGGTATTAAATATGGTTTGACCAGTACTAAAAATTGTTGGAGTGGGAAAGAAGGTATCTTTATTTGACTTAGATGTAGTTATGGATTAGAGAAATAAAGAAACAGTTTTTCCACAATTCTAATGTTTACTTTGGAGTTGGATTTGACGGTGGCTATTTGGTTAGAATAGCATTTGTCATTTTGGAGTAAAATTTAAGGGATCACATGTTTTTCTAATTATCCATTGTATTGAAAAATCATCAATGATTGTACTCTTAAATTTAAGGGAAGAGGGTTAAAAATACCATTTTAAACTATATGAAAATAATAAAAATATCTCTGATTTATATTTTAGTTCAAAAATGTCCTTATATTGATTAAAAAATGCTTTTATTGTTACTAAATGAGTCAGAAATGTCCTTCTTTAAATATGTATATATATCTTCTTTTTAAACATATCGTGTTCCTGATAGAAATATTATTGTTAAAGAATCCTTTTCTCATTTTTTTTAAAAATCACATTAACTAATAAAATTGCAAGAAAATATGTTTTTAGATTAATCTCATTTTATCAATTAAAATAGAACATCGTACCCCTGTAACAAATAATATATGTCATAAAACTAAGATTATAGTAAGCTCAATATTAATTTTTATTTAGATAATGATAAAAATAGTAATTATAATAAAGCAAAAAAATTAAAAAAAATTCTCGAGCGGAAGTAGAATAAATATTTGCTAATTAAAAAAATAATGTGTTAAAAACTAAAATAAATAATAAATTTATTTAAGAAAGGACATTTTTGATCCATTAAATAATAATAAGGGCATATCTAAATTAATTGATATTTTTAGACACAAATATAAATCAAGTATTCTTCCCGTGAATTCCCTGTACGGCAAAAGAGGGAATCCATGGATACAGACTTACAGAGTATTCCCCCCCATGTGATCTCGTAACGCGGCTGCCATCCCGGAGTTGCTTTTTCTTGGAAATTGGATGTTCAATGTATGCTGTTACTGTAATTGAAGCCAAATTCAGCTTTAAGCCAAGCTTTTCCACTCATAAAATTAACTATATTATTTTTCAAAACATTAAAATTATCATATTATTTGTTTCTCCTTAAAATGTTTTTTTTATAATTATTAAAAAAGTAAAATGAACGGTGGTAGAATAATATAAAATTCAACTTAGTGGAGTTTTGGACAGCACAGCTAATGTCACTTGCAACAAATTTAGCTCTTTAGGTTATTATGTTAAGTTCTAACTAACTCTTCTATCTTTATAGTCTATAGAGGTTGGGAGATAATGCTCTCCTAACCCATTTGAAATTTACTTCCAACCAGCAAACCTTAGTGCCCATTTTGGTCCAATACATAAGTTCTTACTGCACATTTATATACCCAAATGAAATAGGTAATTTGTTTTATTTTGGTATTGACATCAATCTCTGCTCAACACAAATATCAAATAATTTTGTTCATCAATATTCGAATAAAAATGAAATTAGTCGGATGTTGAGATCACTATGCTCACACCGTTTTTTAAGTGCAACTCTATATTGGAACAATTACCTTTTTAAATTTTTTTTTATAAATTTTTTACTGTGTTTAAATATATTTTTTATTTATTACCTAGATATTTCATATTTGAAAATTTTATCATTTATAGTAATTGTATTATGTATTAAAAGTGAATTATATATGTATTATAATTATTTTGATAGAAAAACTGCACTATACATTAAAAATGAATTATGTATGTAATATAAATGAAGTACAACTATGTATACAAGATGTATTATAAGTGTCTTAAAATATATTAAACTTATATTTTGATAAAAAAATCTATATTATATATTAAAGGTGAATTACATATGTATTAAAATTATATTGCTATAAATGATAAATATTTTTTTTTCCAAATATTGTGTATATAAGTAAGTTCCTCATTTTTATTTGTGCCTCTTATCAACTTTAGTAAATACGAACATTAAAACAACAATAATATAGCCAGTGAAATTCTATAAGTGATGTTAAAAAAGAATAAAATATACGCAAATCTTATCATTATCTGATAGAGATAGAGAGGTTTATTCTGTTTACGGAATAAAATTATTTGGTAATAATGATAGGTAAAGTTTGGGGAAAGATTAGTGGCCTCCACACGCACTTCATCCCAATCATACAGACCAACTAGATAAACGCACTTTCCTTTGAACTTCGGGTACATATGTATTGTGTATATCATCAGACGCGGATGTCAACTGTCATTTGCCCTTTTCTTTATACTACAACTGTCCTCTATTCATTCTTTTTTTGACTTTTTCCTTATGTCCATTACCAACATTCCCCTCATTTTTATATATATGTCAAACCCCATTTCTCATCCTCAACAATCAAATCCAAGAAACTCATCTACAAGACAAACAACTATCATTTTTTTCCAATCAAGAAACAACTCAATCTTGATTTGTTACTATGGGCAACTATATTTCTTGCACTTTATCAGGACCAGGAGGCAACAAACAATCAAGAGGTATAAAAGTCATATTCCCAAATGGTGAAATCAGTCATTTTTATCAACCAATCAAAGCGGCAGAGCTTATGATGGAAACTCCCAATTTCTTTCTAGTAAACACCAGGTCACTTCACATAGGAAGGAGATTTTCTGCACTGAATGCTGATGAAGATCTTGAAATGGGGAATGTTTATGTCATGTTTCCAATGGAAAGATTGAATTCTTTTGTCTCAGCAGGTGATATGGGTGCTCTCTTACTTACTGCTACCTCTGTTTCCAAAAGGATGGCTGCAGTTGGAAGTTTAAGAATCTTGCCTGAATGTGCAGAGTCCTCTAGTGTGGAAATTGCACAAAAACCAGCTTTGCCCAAGTTGAATTTGGATGATATTGAAGAGTTTTCAACTGAAGAATTCAAGCAGAGATTGTCTATGTGCAGGTCAAAGAAACCATTGTTGGAAACTATTGCTGAAGAACCAATTTCTTCAAGATGAGGATTTTGAACTAGTTTTATTCATTCAAGTTCTCTTTGAATTTTAGTAAGGAGAAACTATTCTTTTAAAGATTAGGATATACCATTTGTTTTTTGTGATTTACATATAATCATGAAAGGGAAAAAAAAAGATAAAATTTGTATCATTTAATTCACAAAATCTGTTTGTTTCATATTCAATTGATCTTTTTTGAGTGAGGCTCTGATTGAAGGATCAAGAGCTGAACTTTTGTATTGGAGCATAAAGAAAGTCTATGGTGGCTGTAAATTTCATAATTTGTAAGTTGTAAGTAACTTTGTGAAAAATTTTTGAGCATAAAGAAAAAATATTGTGTTTTAATGCAATGGTGAATGATATCTCGTCTTGTGATATAATCAGTTAGTAAAATTTGTATGTCTTTATTTATTGTTTTGTCATTATTCGCTTTATATTTATTACGTCGTGGTATTTATATACTATTATTTGCTTTTTACTTTAGTCGTTTTTCTTTTTCCTGTTTTCTCTTTCTTTCATATTTAGTATCATCTGCTTATTGGACTTGATATTTTTGAGATGAGGGTTTTTCCGAAACAATCTCTCTATCTCTATGAAGTATTGGTTAGGTCTGCGTACGATTTACTCTTCCCAAACCACACTTGTGGAATTTCACTGGATATGTTTGCTGTTGTTTGTTGTTGATAAATGATATACTCCATCCATTTCAAAATATTTATCATACTTTTTTTTTAAATTTACATCACTCTTAAAAAATATTAATTACAATTAGCATTTAACTATTTTATCATTATTTATATTTCAAGATATAACTTTTAATTGTTTACTCTATTTATGTGCTACAATCAAGATATTCGGTAGTTTAAATATCTGGCAAAAATATTTATTTGTCATGTTTCGTTGTTATTGCAAACATTGCTTTTCAATTACTGGCAACGAAATTTAAGTTCTTTGATTTATTTATTTTTAAATTTAAGGGAAGGGGATGGGGATTTCAATATAAGGAATTGAACCCTCACCTTGGGTGAGGGTTCAGATAGTCAATCAACTAAACTATTAAGATTCTCAAGTTTTTTGATATTTGATTGCCATCAGAAACACTTTTTTTTTTTGAAAAATACTATTATTATTATTAAAGATTGACGATGTTCAGATAAATGGAATTTATTCTGATCAATTGGAGAAATCATCTAGGGCTATTGATAATACAATTAATTTGAACTTTGATTTTTGTCCTACATGTTTCAACTAACATGAAAAAATTCATAAGGTATAAGTATATTAAGTGCACTATTAAAAATTTAAAGGTTCAACTTTTTAAATTAAAATATTAATTACATTTATTTATTTTATAATAATAATAACAACATATCTGGTGGAATTTCACAAGTGTAGTTTGAAAAGGATAGAATATACAGACTTTAAAATATTAATTAATTAAATTTATTTATTTTAATTTTTAAAAATAAAATTATGATAATTAAAAAATAACGGAGTGAGTATTTTTTGAGAGGATAAAACAACAACAACAACATACCCAGTGGAATCCCACAAGTGGGGTCCGGGGAAGGTAGATGTACGCAGACCTTACCACTACCACATAGCGGTAGAGAGGTTGTTTCCTGGGAACCCTCGTCACAATTTTTTGAGAGGATAGATTTAGAAAATTAGAAACAAAAGGGAAAAAAAGAATTTGAAATTTCTTAGGGACTCGAAAAAGTATTTGATTGGTTTTACTCTACTCTCGAGTTCCTTCTTTGCTTCCTTCAAACCGCGACGCTGTCAAATTCTCTTATATAATAAGCTGTTAGATTGAGGAGTTTAGAGTCGTTGTATCTGTTTTAGCTGTCTGTTTCTAAAGCTTGAAGCAGACAATTGAAGCAAGCAACTGAATATTAACTTCAGTTGTCTGCTTCAGCAGCTACAAGCAAGCAGCTGAGCATTTCAGCTGCTTGTTGCAGCTGCTTAAAGCAGACATGTGACTACGACGTGTCTGCTTAGTGTTACGGTTGATTATTAAAGTGTCCGCTTAATTTTACTATGTCATTTCTATTGATTATTATTTAATTATTTCTTCATCCACTTCATTCATGAAATTACAATAACATATCTACTTCATTTTGCGGTGGCTATTAAAGTGTCTGCCTAATTTTACTCTGTCGTTTCTATTAATTACTATTAATGTGTCTACTTATTTTTCCTATGTTATTTCTATTAATTATTATTTAATTATATGTATTATTAAAAGACTACTTAAAATAATAAAAATTCAAATAATTAAAAAAATAAAAAATACATTAAAATTATTGACTCTCCAAAATTCTATCTAGATCACAAAAATTTAAAAAAAAAATAATATCTATTGGGCCCGTGCAACCACGATCTTCAGAAACTAATCTAAATATAAGAAATCGCAACGTCCCCTAATCTTCTTCCTTTACCAACTCCTCCACTTTATTCGATCCGTATAGTTTTTAATTTATTTTGGAGATAATCTAACAAAAGTTAATATTTAAATATAATTAATTCAAATTAAAATAAATTAGATAAATTAAAAAATAAAAAATATTTCTAAAAAGACAACTAATAAACTGCTACTTCCTTTATCCCTTATCCTAGATTAGTTGTCGTTTTTAGCATTAAATCTTATTTTTTGACTAACGTCATAAGATATATTTATTAATTTTTCAAAAACAACGTGAAATCTGAAATGTGAGTTAGAGGATTTTTTTTTTTCAATTAACAGTAACAATAAATACATTTTTTAAAAATGTTCTATCTAGGGTTGGGTATTTTGTTTTTTTCCAAGTGTTCTATCGGTCTGGTGCTTGATCTGGTCGTCTCTTTTTATGTATGTATCTCCTTCATCTTCACTCTCTGCTCAGTGCTTATGGTTCTTCCTTTGATCGAACTTATTACTTTATTGCGTCTTCGGATGTATATATAATGTTTCTGTATTTGAGCTTCGAATTTTGGGGGTTGATTCTTTTGGGGGATTTGTAATTTGGAAGCCCTTATTTGGGGCCTAAAGCTACTACGGCTTTAGTGTTGAACCGTCCTTGCTCGTGAGCAGCATGTCTCTCGAATTCAAAATTTTACAATAATGGGTTTTTCTTCTAGCAAGTGCTACTGTGTTTGCAATTCAGAAGGTCAGATAATTTGAGTTCTATAATTTTTACAACTATTGGTCTTTTTCGACGAGTAGTTGTGTAGTTTACAGTTCGGAACTTCAGATACGCAATATGTAAATTGCCCAAGTTATATTATGCTTTAGTGGGTAAATATGCCCAAGTAATGAGAACAGTGTACCTATGGCGTTTTGTTTATTCATATACAAAATTTTTCCAGGACATATCGTTTGGTTGAGTAATTGATGATCTGTCAGTATGTTTATACTTATGTAGTTTTTCTGTTCTCGGTTTATAATGTCAACGGTTGAGTAATTAGTACCAAATTTGTATGTGTAATCATCATGGACGTTTCTGTTCTGTCTCTCTGATTTATATGAGCTGGTTATGAGTATAGAGAAATTGTTAGGTATCTTGATTTTTGATGATTCATGCTTAATTTGTGGAATTTTAGATGGTCAGATACGCAATATGTAGATTTCCCAAGTTATTTTATGCATTAGTGGTAAATATGCCCAAGTAACGAGAACAGCACCTGTGGCGTTCTGTTTATTCATATACATAATGTTTCCAGGACATTGTTTTCGTTAATCATCTCTTCATCTCTAATTGATTAATTGCAAAATTCATGCAATTCCAGAGCTATTGAGGTTGGAATACCAATCAGAGAAACAGAATTCATGGCTTTAACAAACTTTATACTGACGGTGGCCGGAGTAAGCGCCGTGGTTTTACTGATGAGGAGCGATATCAAACAGTCTGCCTCCATCTTCAAGCGTAATGTTCGTCAAATTCGCCACTGGCTTGAGGAAGAGTCCGCTTCTGCTGCTAAGTATGTCTTCTTGCTTCCCTTTCAATTTGCAGTTTTTATTTGGTCTCTTCATTTTCTTTTCTGGCTGGTTGAAGTTACTATTTTTCTGCATTCTGACTCGAGTTTGAATTTCTTCATTGTTAGCCGTTGTGAATGGACATTGATAAGCAAAATCAGTGATCTATTTTTGTAGCACTAGTTTTTTCTTTTTTTTAATTATAAAGTATTCACCAGGCTACACTAGCTCATGGTGATGGGGGGTTTGGCAGGACCCCTACCAGTCTATATAAGCTCCCAAAAATATACACGGAGGAGGACATAAACCTTAACCTCCAGGATACAATGTAGTATGAGTGAACTCATCCTTGAGAAAATATTTAAATAAGCACAATTTATAAAGAATATAGAGGACTACTCTGTAATGATGCATTTATGCATGATGATTTGGTACTGTATAAAGAACAAAGATATCTTGAGGGGATTAGTCCTGTTCAAAAGTGAAGTGGGCTTTCTTGGTTTTCATCCTGAAATGAATATATACTCTTTGATCATTCTTAACAAAAACTTTTAGCATTCTCTGGAAGTGGAATAGCTTGAGTGAAGACCTTCTCTTCTCTTGTGTGAAGCCCAATATTAGGGAGATTATCTGCCACAAAATTCGCTTCTCTGAAACAGTGTTGGGCGCGGCACCTACCTTGAGTTAAAAGTTGTCTCACCTCCTGAATGTGCCCTTTGATATAGTTTTGAGAGTTGTGGCAATTAATCATATTCACTATAAGCTAATAATGAGTCTGTAGATTTTCCTGAATCTGCCATGTCCTGAATCTGCTTAGTTTCCCTAGGGCTTTTCTTCTTGTTCCAAAGGAAGGCTGCACTTGCTGCAACCCCTATAGCAGCTGCTATAAACAACATGTTGAACAAAGCTCTTGTGTGGTATGGGAACACTTTGTTAGTACTATGGTCCATAGGGTAATCATAACATTGGTAAAGAAGTCCCACAAATAGTAGGTACAGAGCAAACGAAGACGATGTTATAGCAGAAAGCCAAAGCCAATTGTTCTGGCCTAAAATGGGGGTTATGGGTGCATCAGTGTGGTCAGGTTTGAACCAAATGGTCCGAAGGGCTTTGGATTTTTCTGGGGCTGATTCATTCTCTCTGGTTATATAAGCCTCAATTTGTAGGTCAAGATTAGAAGAACATCCCGAAGGAGTCCCTGCTATAGGAAGAAGTGGGTCTAACATATAGAGAGTTGAGAAGAGTTCCTGAACACACTAACTAATAGAATCTTGGGAGTTTTGCATTTTAGTGCTGAGCTCATATATATCAGCTCTCTGATGATTGAAAGGAATGGAGTTATGCCACTTCCTCCTTTGATCAACACCAATGTATCATGCCTGTCATCAAAATTGACCACACCATCACAAAATATCCATAGGGAAACTACATTGTCTCGGTAGCGTTTAAGCTCTACGTACAGACACATTAAATATTCTTCACACATGTTAGTCGTGAAAGCAGTATGACTAAGATGTTTTCACAAGTTAAAATATATTTATACTGTAAAACATCTCTAACCTATAGTTTAAAGGTTGATCATCCTGTTTTGTAGAAGAGAGCTATATGCTTATCAATCCGCATAAACACTATTGCTCTAGGTCTTGTCATAGCTCAGAGCCTATAGTTTAAAAGTCAATCATCTTAGCATAAGCTACTCAAGGGGCCATGACTCACATTGACTAGCTCGTTGGAATCACAGAAGTCTTAATCACTTCACGTGGTAGGTCAGTGAATAACACTAATACCAAAACTTGATTGCATTTATTAGGGTTTAGTATGAGAGGGGTTTAAATGCCTGGGCAATTTTAGGGTCGTTTGACTGAGATTTGTCTTGGTTGGTGCATTCCAACTATATTGGTTGATACATCCCCTGAGTCCATTTCTGGGTTTTATGCCTCTGATCAATATCTTCGTGGGTGCATCCCCATGTTCATTGTTGTTGCGTTCTCCAAACATTTCTGGCGGCTTAATTATTATTGGCTTAATCAAATGCTATTTGTAGTTTTAAACTATGTTTTGATAGGTTGTTCCAGGTTATATATAAATCATATGCAAGTACATCCATCCTTAATGGTATTCCTCTCCCTTAATCGTAGAAAACGTTTGCTAATTTGTTGTCTGATTATGTATCATATTGCAACCTAGGTTGGTAGTTTATGCATGTGCAGCTAAAGACATTCCGGACAGTATGAGCAAAAGAACATCTTTTGAAGTCTTGTCTGGCTCGGTTACTCGGAAAGATTATTCGTCAATCTTTCTTCTGTAAACTACAAACTACTGCAAGTTCTGCTGTACCGAACTCAATGCATAATATAACATGAAAAGCAATGGGTTTTTTTATTCTATAATTAGAACTTGTTTTAGAATTTTATTCTCGACTTGTAGGTTTGAGTTTGATCTCCTCCTTTTACTTGTCACTTTAATCATTTCTCGTCTTTTCTCATCTCCTCCTATTGTTATCTTTATCTTGGCACGTCTTCTCTTTTGTTGTATAGGAGTAACTTCTTGTTTCTCTTTGTTGTTTGTCTCGTAATTGGTTGCCAGTCGTTCTGTTTATGTATGTTTAGATGAACATATACGACATTGATGTTTCTGCAGGGAAATGGAAAAGGCAAAGCCAAAGGAGATACCGAAGAAGGACATCCCCAAGGAAGACAAGCAGTAGATCTGTAAAATTCTCACCTAATGTTATACATTTTTGTTCGTAAAATATTTTTACGCAAAAAATTCACTTTCCCCATATACTACATCGTTTTGTAGCTCCGCATGTAGTTGCCACTTTATGATTGCCAAGGTTATGAGTTGTGACTAGGGGTGGTAAATTTTTTAAATCGGGCCCGCCCCACCCCCACCTCTTGAGTTTTTTCATTTTTAACCTGTCAGCCTAAATTCGTCTCGGATGATTTTTAAAAAAATTGAATTTAATATAAAAAAATAATTTTTTTCACTAATTAACATCTTAACAATTAATTAGCTATTTCTAGTTAACATCTCAACAATTGTTTCTTAATTGTTAATTAATTATTTCAATTAATAGTTTAACAATTAATAATCTACTAGACATATTCAGTTTAAATTTTAGAAAGAAGTTTTAATTAAAGTCAAAGTTTAATACACAAAGTTTATATCTTGGATTTTTAATAATTACAAAGATTTGAATTTTTTTTATATACTTTAAAAATACAATTTGCTTCGCGTTATTTTAATTTTAAAAATAATTACTTTAATAAGCTTGGCACTTGCATAATATTAAATCTGCTCCATCCCATTGTCATCTTTACTCATGACATTGTAAATAAAATTTCACTCTTCTAGTATATACTAAGATGTATCCATGAAGCGAAATCTGCAAGATATTATGACACTTATTATGGAATTTTTTGGATTTAGTCGATTTTTGCAAAATCGGTTAAATCAATAAAACACTTGATTTATCGATATAGAATTATTGGGTTAACCACTTTTAAATGATTTTGTAATTTTTTTAATTGAAATATTAGCTCAATTTTTTATTTGGTTAATGAATAAATAAATAATTCAATAAGATTATATTAAAATTATTATTTTACTCTTGATTATATAATAATGATTTTAATATTACTAACCTTATTTCTTAGATTTTACTATTATTTTTGGTCGCAGGCAACACAAAAATTAGCCTTTCTGCCTCTCTATTGTGATACTTTTGAGAATCTTAGTAGCTCAGTTGATTGATTACCTGAATTTTCATCTTGTTGGTGAGAGTTCGATTCCCACATTGTGATCCCTTTTCCCATTTCGCTTGACTCGCAAAGTTGTATTTATAGCTTTAGCCACCCGCCATTATCATCTACCATTCACAACCATCATTCTCATCTACAATCATCAGTTCATCACTATTGTCAATCACTACAATCAATCATTGTGATTACTACTATCATTTTTAATACTCCAATCAACACACATTACCATCACCATAATATCCACCAATCAACACCATCAATCATCACTATATATTATCAATCATCACCATTAGTTATTACTATCATCCATCAAAATTATCAACCTTTACGACCACCAATCACTATCAATCATTAGTCATCACCGTCAGCCTCCACTAGCTACCACCACAACACCACCATAAGTCAACGTCATCCCCAGTCAACACCTATAATTATCACTGCTAGTCATCCTTTCTATTAATTGTCACATGATTTTCTAAAAATATTTTGTTGATATATATTGAATTAATTTAATATTTAAGTTTAAGTAAAAATATATTGAATTAATTTAATATTTAAGTTTAAATAAAAATAAATTTCCATTCAGCTGCTGAAAAACAAATTATCATAATTATTTAGTATTTCGATCTTTAATACAACATTCGATAGTTTAATATCTATTCAAATTTTAACAAAAATAAACAAGGCTTATGTCACACTCCTCGAAAGGTCCAAATCATTTTTTATTAGATATATGATATATGTTAAATCCTTTTCAAATTATTCGTATATTTATTTTTTAAAATTTTAAACTTCCTTAAATAGGTGTTAATCACGCAGCCTAAGCTGTAATCTTCATAACTAATGCAAATAGATAAACAAAAAAAAGAAGATAAAGCTGTTTTTTGTTCTTTTGCTGAATATTTATTAGATTCATACAAGGAAATCATTCTTCTTTTTTAATGTTACGCAGCCTCAACTTGTCACATGCATTTGTCTTTTTCTTCCCCTTTAATTTATACCAAAATACACATATTAACAATTTTTAATACCTATTTTAGTTGTCACAGTTAGTTTTTATTTTTAGAGTTATTTTGAATAACATTTTAAATTATACTTTTTTATTATATTAATATGATAAATATTGCAATTGATCAAACTTTTTTTTTATAATTTTTTAATATTTAAAATTTTATTTTAAAATATTAATTTAACTTTAAAAATTAATCAAATCGATATCTGAAAAGTGTAAATAACAACTAACGATGGGTAGAAAAAGTACATCTTCACCGTAAAATATAGACACCTATATTGACCCCAAAATTAACTTTTATACACGACAGTGATCTTTTTTTCTTTTTTTCTTTTTTTGGGGGGAGGGAGGGGGGGTTGGGGGGAGCAGAGTTGTTATTTTAGATTCTAAAAGACACAGTTTATTGAATTCTTGATAAATAATTACTTACACATATTATAAATAGTGATATCAAAATACAAATACAAAATTTGAACTGAAAGAAGCTTTTTATTCTATTATGAAATTGTAAGAAAGAAAATTTTACAGGATGGATTTCAAATGTTATGGAGATGATAATACAGCAGAGCTAGTCTAAAAAAAATTAAGCTCTGCCATTACAAATGTGTAAATGATGAATATAATTACAAATGATAATAATTAACCATAATTCTCAATTTAAATGAATAAGAAGGGAAGTAAGGTAGAGGCAAAGAGAGCAGCCAAGAATAGTAAATCCAATAGTCCCATTAACCATCCAAAAAAGTTGAACAAATTCATTTAATTGTTTCTTGTTTTTCTTGTCATAATATAATTTTGCATTTGTTGCTCTGTAATTCCAACCTTGTTCTTCACATACCAAACATTTCTCCAATCTCTCTTTCATCTTCACTTCTTCTATCCTTTCCTTTAATACTTGTAGATTTGCATCAACAACATGCCTTGATTTCCCTGCCATACAATTTTCACTTAATTAATTTTACTAGTAGCTCAGCTGGTTGACTATTCAAATTTCACTTTGTTGGCAACAGTTTATGAAGAATCTAATTAAACACTTAGTTTGTAGGATTATTGAATTCGTTTCACTAGTCAGAAAGTGTAATTACATATAAAGACAAACTACACCATATAAGCCATAGTCTATAATAATACTCGCTAGGAAGTTTGTTCACAATAAATATCTTCACATGAAAACTTTTCAAGAATTGGAGAAGTTTTTATCTGTTCTTTTAAATTTTGTTTGAGAATGAAAAGTTAGTTGGTTTCTCCCGCGAGAACACTTTTATAATTCAAAAGGGACACACCTATTTAAATTGTTATGTTTTTTCCCTTACCTTTATTAATATAAAATACATAATTATATATATTTAGTTTCTCTTTTCACGGATCTGAATTGACCCAATCCAATCTGTTTAAGTTTCAAATCCCCTGCTCCCAATTAATTTCAAGTTTAACCAACAAATTTATCATCTTCTTACTCCAAATCTCTAACGTAAAAATGTAAATAATCTGATAGTGTAAAAATATTACGTTGTGTAATTAAAACCGGTATAAACAACAAAAAATGAAAGGAAATAACATGCATACCTTCATCTCTATAACTCTGAGCTCTGATTTTGGTTAGCTTTTGAGGGATTCTGAATTTTGTAGATGACATAATCATAGCTGGAAAAAGAAGAATTGATGAAGAAGCCATATTTCTTTTTTTTGTTTATAACAAATGTAAAGTCTTATGCTTAATTGCTTGCTTCACGTTTCACATATATATAACTTCGTCAACGCGTAATGTGATTAATTAATTAATTAATTATTAGAGTAGTTTTCTATTTTGATTTTGATTTAATTACCTACTAATGTTGTTTTGGTTTTTCTTAGCCAGTCAATTGTAATTAATTAATTACATATACGTATAGCAGACAACATAAAAATCATCAATTAAGATTTGGTGGTGAAGAATAATAAAAAGTTTGAAAATTATGAATCTAATCAGAATAGTTTAAGTGCGCCGGCAATAAGAAAAATAAATAGAATCTGAATCAACACTAATATTATCATAATTTAATATTTGTTGATTGCGTTCAAACACTTTTAATTTTCGGATAACATTTTATTCTTACTTGCCTACCTAATACAAAAATAGATTAAAAAAATTAATTTTTTTTCTATAAAATATTTTTGTATCGGACACACCCTAAGTCAATAATCAATACCCTCAATATCATAGTAGGTTTTCACTTTAGTCAATTTTCTTTTTTATATCTAGTATCTTCTGCTTTAAGGCTTGATATTTTTGAGATGAGCGTCTTTCGGAAACAATTTCTCCATCTCTATGAGGTAGTAGTAAGATCTGTATACCCTCCTCAGACTCCATTTGTGGGATTCCACTAGATATATTATTATTATTGTTGTTTTGTTGTAAATATTCTATCAGTTCAAATTTTTTTCTGAATTAAATTATATAATTTTTTACCAATATTTTTAAAATAGCAAAACATAACAAGGAAAAAATGAAGATAGGTCTCGACAGGGCAAAGCCACCTTTAATTCAAGGGTTCATTTGAATCTTATTTGGTGAAAAATTTTATATTATTTTTTATACGTATATCACGGATATCGAATTTCCATTAACTAATTCATATATTTATATTTTTTTTTTAAAATTTTAAACTTTTTAATTAAAATCATGACTTTGTCACTGTCGCAAAATTCTATCATTCATGAACCATGCTGATTTAGAGACTGCACGCGTGGAAAGCACCAGGAGTAGAAATGATGTTTTATTCAACAACCATATTATGCATGTCGTATTATCTGTTTAGAATTTTAGAATTTTAATTATATTAGTCTTGTGGTACATGCGTTCAGACAAAGTGCGTACCTTATTTGGTAAGAAATATTACAGAGAAAAATTAAATTTAATTATAAACTTATAAAAAGGTAAATAATTTACTGATTTTGATAAATTATTTATTTATAAAGGTCCTATATACAGAGATTCTATCACTAATTAGAACCCATGATAAATTAGAAAATTAGAATTTTTTTTAGCGACTGCCGAGTATTTTCTTGATTCAAATTAGGAAGAAGTAGAAATCTATGAAATAAGGAAGATTTAGAAGTCTTTCTACAATTAGAAGTTTTTATTTTATCACTTCTTTCTATATATTTTAAAAGTTAAATATTATAAATATAATTAAATAATAATTTAAAGAAAAATGGTGAAACAACGATTTTATCTAATGAAGAGATTTTTAATGAAGGGCAAAAAGTTCAAAGAACATTTTTAAGGATCTTCACATTTTTAATATTGTATAGATATAGATTATCTTTCTTATATATAGTTGTTTGGTATTTTTTTTATTTTGGATAATGCTACTTAATTATTCTTGACCATTGAATATAATATGATTTGGATATTGATGAAACTAGAGCATCAAACTATAACTCACTTAACTCTTTAAATTTGAATCGATTAATAGATCCACTTATTCATTAGTTCGAACTCATTATAGAATGTGTATCATCCGGAACATAAGGAGCATGATGATCTGACATCATCCTGATCTTCTTTCAATTTATTATCGATAATTTATTTAAAATTCAAAATTCAACAATAAGAACAAAACACGAAAATTACTTATACAATTACAATCCATTTTTGATCAATGAATGTTCTCCTTTTATTCATACAATATGCTTAAAGCTCATCTAAAAGTTGCACTGAGTTGGCATTAAATCGTAGTCGCAAGTGACTCTTGAAAAACCCTATCAAGATGTTTTTAACTTTCTTAATTTGATGTATATTATATTATATAATTATAATAAATTAAAGATAACTTTTTTCTTAGGTAATCAAGCAACTATAAGAAAATAAACAAGAAAGATATACAAGTAAAGTAAAAGTTGGACGAATTGGACGTAACTTATTATTTATTTATTTATTTTATTACCTATCATTTCAAACCAAATAAATTTTGCACAAAGTTATTAATTATTCACAATAATTTATATTGTTGACACCCAATTTTGACCCTCCACGGTACAAATTAATCATCGAGCTTTTAGTTTTAACAATTTGAAATAATTAGCTTCCAAAATGCAAAACAATATTTTTCCAAGTGATTTTTAGGTTTAAAACTTCTAATTTTAATTATGCTTAAATATTTGCATATTATATATATATATATATGATATATATATATATACATATATATATATATATATATTTCGAGTATTATATTTCCGTTAAGTTTTTCAAAAGATTCTCAAATAGATTTTATCTTTAATTACTTTACTTTAATTATTTTAGAATTAATTACGTCGTAGTTAATTTAATTATTTTTAAAAGTTGTTAATATTAAAAGCTCTTTGATCAATTTGTATTAATTCATCTCGTGATCGATTTAATCAATTGATTTCAAATTGATCACATTTATAATTTAAGTGGCTAATTTTGCAAACCTTTTATTTTATTCTTTTTAACCCTCTTAATACTCAAATCCCTAACCCAATTTCCCAAGCCCAAAATTAACCCTCAACCCAATTCTAACTCCCAACTACCCAGGCCCAATGTTTTTTTTTTCTCTCCACTTCCCTGGCCCAACTCACCAGACCGGCCCAAACCCTTTAAAACCCCTTCCCTCTCCCTTGTCTTCTTCCCCAAAAGATTAGAAAGGAAAGAAACAAAATACCAGGGAAGAAAACCAGCAAATCAGACGGCCACAGGGGCTTTTTTTCGAGAAAAACGACAACCCAACGTTCACTATTTTCAAATTTCAAATTAATCCGACTCAAATTCCAAAATTACCCACTCGTTTTTCCCCCTTTTTGCCCTATTTTTGGGGCTATAAAATCCCCATTTCGACTCACAGTAAAGGGGCGGATTCTAGAGGGAGAAAAATAGCTCAAAACATTTGTCTCACATAGAAATAATTTCCAGAAAAGCTGTTGGGTCTCGGACTCTAGGAATCGTGAACGAGTTCGGGTGGTGTCGGAGTTCGTTGTCAAGCTCGTTGTCTCCGGTTCGCTGCTCTAAAGAAGGTATTAAGCTAAAATCTCATTTTTTCTTTGTTTCCGTTTAGACATCTCGTAGGGTGTTTGATGGTGTAATAAATTCGGGTTTCATTGAAACATTGCGTTTGTGTTTGTTTGCCGTAACTGGAATTCTTGTGATGATCGACTTGATGATATTGTGGTGGTGTCGTTGTTCTTGATTTGCTGAAAATACTGTAAGATTGTGTTGAACGTCGGAAGTTTGGATTGATTACTATTTTGATGCTCCCGTTCAATATGAGATTGTTCATATACTTCTACTGCCAGGATCTTATTTCGCTATATAAAATTGAAGTGTTAGTTGTGTGTTTGCAAAAAAAAAAAAAAGAAAGGCATGGTTTTGATGGCTGTTGTATCCTTTCTTTTATGAATTTGGTGTTGTTGGGCTGATGTCATTGTGTAGTTTTATAGCACCTTGTGTTCCATTTTATTTCATATGTGTCGGAATACTTTGTTTCAAAATCTTGCTACTTTCCGGTGTTTTAAAAGTTACCAAAATAGTTTGGTCTAGATGATATAATAGTCGAATCGTTTTTGTTTTGTAGCCATGTAATATGTATTATTTGGTTTGAGGTTCAAAAAATATATATATGAAACAATCTGTCAAGTTTTAATATCTATGATTTGTGTTGTCTACTTTTTTACTTTTCCAGCAAAAACATTGCCTTTGGGATGCCCAAGTTGAAAGTATATATATGTGTGTGTGTTCCCACTCAAATGAAGTACATTCTCTAAAATATGATAGCACGTTGTGTTTAGCTTACAATTAGGATCTTCTTTTATGATAAAGGTTTAAATGACAACTATGTTCGTGTTTATATATTCTCTTACCAAGCATTTGGGATTTTCATTTACAATGTTTATTTGTTTTGTTGCATGTGACGATCATTGGAGTCCATTTTGGACTCCCACTTGTACATCTTTGAGTCGTTCCTCGTCGGAAAAATATACACATGCGAGAGTATGCTGAAATACGGGTTTTCGGAGGCCAAAAAGGAAGTCGTATACACCTGTATACATGAGTATACAGATACTGTATACAAAACGGATTGGATTATGAATCCAATTAAGGATAAGTGGGCCAGAAGCCCCTTTGGGACAGCAGCAGCCATTTGGAGTTAAAATGGGCCAAGCAGGCCCAATTAAATGTAGAAATTAGGACAGGTGGCTGATTGGGCCTGTCAAGCCCAATTTCTGATTTACTTTTTTTTTTTTTTTTTTTTTTTTTTTTTTTTTTTTGTTCTTTGCTTCTTTTTATTTCATATTTTATTATGTTGAGATACTTGTTGTTTGCCCTAACACTAACTTTAATTTAATGTGTTTGTTGTGTTTTAATCTAATTAATTTCCCCAAGAGTCCACCATTTATGTTAATTTTAATGTCTTTGAATATTTTGGCGATAAAATCACTCTTTTAGGAAATTGGACTTTAAAAATCTTTCTTTTAAATACTTCAAATATTTTCCTAGAAATAATACTTGAATGTTTTCTTCTTTTTAACATCTATATATTTAGTGGTTGTTCAAAAAGAAATTCTAATAACTTAGTCTCATTTGCTAATTTTGTTAGGATTAAACAAATATGAATAGACCTTAAAATGTTTTTATTTTCTTGACCCTTTTAGTTATTAATTTAAATCAATCATTTTTCAAAGTTAGTCAAAATTATTTAATCGTCGGATAACCGCGCGTTAGCGGCCATTTCGAGTGCGTAAAACCTTCTCGAAGTGGAAATATGAATCCGAACCCTTCTTTGGATTTTTAAAAGGATTTTTTCTGTTAATTCTTTTAAAAAAAATAATTTTAAATTGGTTTTCTTGATTTTTCCTTAAAAATTAAGTGGCGACTCTAATTTTTTTTTAAAAATTCGATTTTACTTAAATCAATTAAGTCTTAAATCGAATTTTTAAATCGAAAGTCATTTTCCGACGTAACATATATTAAGTTCTAAACTTAACAGTCAACTATAATCCGTCTAACCCACTCAATTTACACTGCTAGGCATGACAATTAAAAGGCAATTGAAACAAGTGGCAACTTTTAGGAAAGCATCACAAAATTTGTCATTCATGTAGAGGCTAAGTTAATTTTACCTTCAACATAAAAGGCCAGCTCAAGTAGACATCAAAATTTGTTAAAGGATTTTTCAAAATGGGCAAATATTTAAAATATAATAATTGAAAAAAAAATAATTATAGTTTGCTAAAATTATGATTTATAATTAGCATATTACAGGAAAGAGGCGAGCGAGATCGAGAAAGGGAGGAAAGAGGCAAGCTACATATAGTTGAGAGTGGAGAGAAGGAAATTGTATATGTATATTTGTTGAATTGGACATGTATATCTATTAAATAATTGTATATGTGTAACTGCTATACATATGTAATTGTATATCTAACAAGAGATTGCAGAGTGAGACGAGAGAGAGGAAGAGAGGAGAAAGGAAATAACAACAAAACTCTAACTATAACTATAAATTATAATTTTTTCAAACTATAATAGTATAATATAAATACATATCATATTTTTCACTAATTACGTAATGAACCACATTTTTCTTCCACTCAAGATTATATTTAGTTCATTACCGCACATAAATTGTCTTGTTTCGTTTTCAATTTGATTTTTTTTCTTTTTCTAATAATTTATTTTTAAGCAAGAATGTTTTTTTTTTTCTTTTTTCGATGATTTTTTTAGTTTTTCATTTATCATATTTATGCTTATGCATTTAATAATTAGACTCGTACAAGGTAATTATATTCCTCTTTTTATGTTAAGGAGCCCCAACTTGTCACATGGACTTGTCTTTCTTGCCCTTTATAGACCTACAAAATACACATAATCAAGTAACTACTTTTATATATCTTAATTTAATGTATACACGTAACCAAAATATAGACACGTATTTGACCCCAAAATTAACTTTTATACACCAAAATGCATGTAACCAATATTTTAATTTGTATATATTAATTTAATTTGACACGTAAAATACAAGTGTACTACAAGATAAAATCCATGACATTAAAAAAAAAAATTATATGCAGACATTTCTCATGACCAAAAAAAAAAAAAACATAAAACACACAACGTTTAAACTATAAGAATCGATAAAAAAAAAACAATCTAATTTAAGCAATGGAACTCAGGTTGTTAATATTGCTCCTTTAGATTGCAATTTGTACGTCATATTTTTTAGTCCATTTAATGTAATTTTTTTATTTTGAGGTTTCATGTGGCACACCGCAAAATTAATAATTACTTTGACACTTTCTACATATTTTTAGTTGAAGATCATCATATTAAGAATTTCTTTATTTTCTGAAATTTCGTATCAAGTCAAAATTTATGGATGAGTTATACTTTAGTTACAATTTTAAGATTGCTAATTTTTATAAAGTAATAAAGAAATATTTATTATTCTAATCATGGTTAGGGCCTTAATTCAGATGATTAGATCCGAACCTTTACTTCTTAAAGATATGTGTCTATCATCTAAGTAGGAATTTGAAAAAAGATACGTGTCTATCAGCAATTTCTTTGTCCACTAACTTTAAACACGAAGAAGGTAATACATAAAATTTTAGTGAAACTTTAATCTTCTTCTGATTCAATTCACAACCTCAATAATGTTGTAGTCATAGAAACGTTGGATGAAGGGAAAAAATGACTACTTAATATATGTTACCTCCAATTAAGCGCCTAATTGATCATGAGCTAGTTAGGTTTTTATAGAAATATCATAATTTTCATATTTCCTAATTAATGAATATGACAATGCATGTATCTAACACAATTACTAACCTTCCTGATTCATGTGTCACAAAAATCTAAAAAGAATATTTATTTTTAGTATAAGGTTCAAACAAAAATTAAAGTGAAATGAAAGGAATAACGGCGTAAACCTTAATTATTTTGGTTTTTGCTTACCAAGTAAAATAATGAATACACATATGGCCAATTAAAGTGGGCCGATCAGGACTAGGCTTATTGGCCAATTAAACGAAAAATTATTTATTTTGAAAAACAAAATTCATTAAAATTTAAAATTTGAATGGTTTAATCATTGTAAATTCTAACCCTTGAAAGTTATGGTAGGTATATATAAAATTGAAATGCGTCAATAAATCTTTCTTGGGAATTAGATTATATTAATCATCATATAGAGGTTTTTTATGGTAAAAGTTTAAAATATCGATATGTTGTGAAATTCGACTGGATATGTTGTTATTGTAGAGGCTTTTTATGGTAAAAGTTTAAAATATCGATATTCATATTCACCTTGAAGTTTTAATAGTATGTTTATCCTTATAAAGGTAATTGAATTTATTAGTGTGATTTAAATAAACGTAGATTAAATTGACCCAATAATATAAATATAAAAATAATAAATTGTAAATACAACAAATTATAAAAGTCTAAATATAAATTTCATACTGCCCTGAAAGAGAGCTGGGAACCTTAGGACAATATACTTCAAAAGAACATGGAATACGGAGAACTTGTGTGTAATGATAAAACAATGAAATATGCAATGAGCACAAAGAATTATTAAAAAAAATTATGAGTATGATCTAAAACCATAGAGTCCTATTTCCACAAATCTCACACTCCTGATTGTGCATTTATTTGTAGCTTATAAGATTCTGCCATGTGTCGATATCAATTTTCGGCGTTTATCTCACTCTGATAATAAAGTTTGTTATAATTGGATATAATTACACTGTATGACCTGTTTGGTCCGGGAGATAATTACTTAATCAAACAAATAATTGAGTGTATTTAGTAAGGTGTAATTATGCTCTCCAATTCACAAAGGAGAGACTGTGAATTGCAGACAATTACATGTAATTATTGTTTACATTTTAATTTCTTTTTTTTTTTTAATTTTAATCTTTTAAATTGCTGTAAAAAAAATATTTTTATAAAATTTTAATACATTCTAAATATATTTTATTTATAATATTTATTTTTGATTTCCTTCTTATTCTCAACATTTCATTTGATTCCATACAATCTTCACATTATTTATTTATTTATTTTATTCCTACTATGTTTATTTTTTTTCATTAGTATAATTTTATTAGTATTCTAATTTTTAAATTAAAGTTGAATTCATTGTCAAATAAAGTTATAAACTTACGTTTTTTCTTTAAATCATACTTAATATCCAGTGGAATCCCACGAGTGGGGTCTGGGGAGGGTAGAATGTACGCAGACCTTACTACTACCTCAAAGAAGTAGAGAGACTGTTTCCTAGGAACCCTCGTCTCAACAACTCATAAGCAGAATACTAGATATGACAAAATGAAAAGGAAAAGAAATGCATAGGAAAAACACATGATAATATGCAAATACAATAGATTTTAACACATATGATACAAATAAAGACAACATTTGATATACGGACTCGACACTACCTACTGCCCGCTGAACATCAGCCTAACCCTGCTAACCTATTAAACTTCTACTCTAATTCGCGACCTCCATATGCATGTTATGCTGAAATTTGACATAAGAGTATTTTGTGAAAATTTTTATTTGAATTTCAAACTTATTTTACATTTTTAATTTCATTTGTATAAGTAGTATATGACTTGAGCTTTTACATTACAAGCCATTTATATTTTAGTAAGATTTGATAGATCATCTTTTAATCAAATATTTTAATAATTTTGCTATGACATTACATTTATAATATTTATATTTTTGTCAAACATTGCATTTCATATGTTTATATAAAACTTGTATTTTAAATTTTTATGAATATTAGTAAAGAACATATGTTTACTAATTAATATATTTTTAAAAGACAATATCTCTCTTAAATATTTAAGTTGATATTATTTATAAATCTCCTTATTTGCCTAATATAAATTTTAGATAATTAATTTTTATTTTTAAAATTAAATATAATTTTGTTATTAAACTCATAAATCAAATAATACACTTCAATAGTTATATTGTGACAAAAAATAGGACACATTAATCATTAGGTGATATAACTCAATAATTATACCTTAATAATTACATCACTTCTAATTATCAGGTAACTTTCCAAACAAACTCCTTTTGCGAAGAAAAATGTGAAACTACCAGGACGATTTTCCTGTGGCGAGGATGACACATGGTTGAATCTTATCAACTAGGTTATCACATCAAAATCATGCACGGTCAAGATGAAAACACGTGTACTCTTTCTTTGCCCTGTACTTTTTTCAAAATTCAATTTAATTAATTTTCAAAGTTATATTAGATTAAATTAATTTGATAGCTAAAATAAAATATTAAATATTTTAAAAATTATTAAAAAATATTATTAATTGCAACTTAAAATATACATTATATAATTTAATTCAATTTTAAAAATAAAATTATGACAATTAAAAATAATATAAAACAAAAGAAAAAAAATAGAATTTGAAATTTCTTTCATGCTCGGAAAAGTATTTGATTGGTCTTACTCTTCTCTCCAATTCCTTGCTTGCTTCCTTCAAACCCTATATATATATATAAAAATCCTACGCCGCCTCATCTATCCACCTTTTTATATTGATAACCCTAATCTTCTCTCTTTACCAACTCCTCCGCTTTCTTCAATCGGTAAGACTTTCAATCCTTAATTGAATTCGTTTCGTGTTTTTTCATCTTCAGTTGTTTGTTTGATTAATTTTGGTTGAGTAATTGATGATTTGTCATTGTGTTTTATACTTGTTTAGTTTTCTCGGTGTATGATGTTAATGGTCGAGTAATTAGTACCAAATTATATGTGTAATCATCATCGATGGTTCGGTTCTGCGTCTCTATGATTTATATGCACTGGTTATGAGTATAGTGAAATTGATGGGTATCTTAGTTTTTGATGATTGATGCTTAACTTGTGGACTTTTAGATGGTCGGAACATGGAACCCTAATTTATAAAGCTACCGCAATTAGGAGTACTTATACTAACAATGGCTCATGAGAAGCATGTCTCTCGAATTCAAAATTTTACGATAATGGGTTTCTTCTAGCAAGTGCTACTGTGTTTGCAATTCAGAAGGTCGGATAATTTGAGTTCTATAATTTTTACAACTATTGGTCCTTTTCAACGAGTGGTTGTGTAGTTTACAATTCAGAAGTTCAGATACGCAATATGTAAATTGCCCAAGTTATGTTATGCTTTAGTGGGTAACTATGCCCAAGTAATGAGAACAGTGTACCTATGGCGTTCTGTTTTTCATATACATAACTTTTCCAGGATGGTATCGTTTTCATTTAATTTACCGCTACTTGCTTCAGCTATACAACTGAAACAATTGGGTTAAAAATCTCCCTTGTATCTTAGGGGAAGCTCAACCTGCGACCTGTTATTATTTATTGGTTTTCCCTTTTTCTGTTTTTACATTGCTTATATTTAGTATCAGTTTCTTGAATTTTTTATTTTTACTTTACAACTTACTCATTTTTTATTTGAGAAGGTAGATAAGCTTACTCTTAGTTTTTTTGATGTGGCTTTTATTTCTGAAGGTTGTTAGCATCTTCGTGGGTTCCAAGTTGTAGTTTCTCAAGTTGAAGCTTCTTTTATGTCCGAACGAGCCACCTTCTATTTAGGATCCGTTGGATTGCTCGGAGAATATTGTCCAACATCAAGAAAAAAGTATCGTCATATTTCTGATTGGGTTGGCTGTATGCATCTTGACTTATTTCAGGAAGGACACTTAGAGCCTAGTGGTTGCAGCCATTGCCTCAACAAATTTTGGGCCAAAGGATCATCTCGGAACCCCTAACACTTTATTTAGAAAATATCACTGAACAAAAATGGCTTTGCAGAATATTGGAGCCAGCAACAGTGATGATGCCTTCTACAGGTATAAGATGCCGAGGATGATTACCAAGATAGAGGGGCGTGGGAATGGCATCAAGACAAATGTGGTCAACATGGTTGACATTGCCAAAGCTCTAGCAAGGCCAGCATCTTACACCACAAAACATTTTGGGTGCGAGCTTGGAGCTCAGTCGAAGTTTGATGAAAAAACTGGAACTTCCCTGGTCAATGGAGCTCATGATACTGCCAAGCTTGCTGGTCTTCTTGAGATTTTCATCAAGAAATATGTTCAGTGTTATGGGTGTGGAAATCCTGAAACTGAGATCATTATCACTAAAAATCAGATGATCCAACTCAAGTGTGCTGCATGTGGTTTTATTTCTGATGTAGACATGAGAGAGAAGCTGACAACCTTTATTCTTAAAAACCCACCGGAGTCTAAGAAGGGTGCCAAGGACAAGAAAGCAATGAGAAGAGCTGAAAAGGAGCGTCTAAAGGAAGGTGAGGTTGCTGATGAAGAGCTGAAGAAGCTGAGAAAAGAAGCAAAGAAAAAGGTTTCTTCAAAGGAAGCCAGTACAAAACCTACCTCTAAAAAGAAAGCCAGTGGCTCTGACGAGGACCGTGCATCCCCACCCAAAAGGCATGTGAATATCAGGGAAGAGGAGGAAGAAGATGATGATGATGTTCAATGGCAGACTGATACATCCATTGAAGCTGCGCAAAAGCGTATTCAGGAACAGTTGAATGCTGTGACGGCTGAAATGGTGATGCTCTCAACAAATGAGACAGAGAAGAAGCCCAAGGCAGCTACTACTCAAGCGCGCCAAAGTTCCAAGGTTGTTTCTGCTCCATCTGTGGATGAACCCAAAGCTGAGAATGGAGAGAGAACATTTGAGATGCTTGTTGAGGAGGTGAAAATACATCTAAAGAAGGGAGTTACGGCTAGCCAATTTCGATCTTTCTTGGGTTCACTCTCTGGATCTCCTCAGGACATAATTACTGCTGTCTACGAGGCGCTCTTGGATGGTGTGGAGAAAGCGTTCGCCAAGGAGCTTATTAAGAAGAAAGGTTATCTTCTTGCGGCTGTTGGTGAAGAGGATGGGTCACAGTTACGTTTGCTCAGAGCACTGGAAGAGTTCTGTGGGAAATCTAACCCAGCAGCTGTGAAAGAGGTTGCACTCGTTTTGAAAGCTTTATATGATGCTGATGTGTTGGAGGAGGAATTTATAGTGCAGTGGTATCAAGAGGGTGTTGCTGGGGTTAAAAAGGACTCCAAAATTTGGAAGAATGTTAAGCCCTTTATTGACTGGCTGCAGAGTGCTGAGTCCGAGTCCGAGGAGGACTGAGATCACAACCATCGTTCCTTATTTAGACTGTTCTCTGCAGGCTTAAGTTCGGAATTCATGTTCTCCTTTTTTTATGGTTTTGCTTGTGTCTAGAGTCAGTATTTTTATATTTCTTTGTTTTTCTGTCGTGTTGTCGGTGACTGTCTTCTGTTTGATGATTTAAGGTTGAATAAGAATTCTATGGGAAATTTAAGCTATGCTTTTTATTCTTGTTGTGGGTGAATTATTTTGAGTTTAAATGCTTATTGAGGTCAATAGCACAACTTTCTTGAAAAATCAAAATATTAGTGTGGTGATATTTTAATTATAAACGAGCCTTCATGAAAGTATGATGGCGTTCTGTTATGTTCAAACATTTCACGTTTATCCTTTTTAACTGGATTTTAAAGGCGTGTCTGTTTGAAGTGGAGATGATGAAAATTAGGAGCGTTTATGATTACAATGTGCAAACTCAACCATGATTCAACTTCCCAAAAAAATTTTATGACTAGAAATTCGCGCCCATGGCAAATCCCTTGCTTTCGCTGGCAAAGAGGTTTCGAATTAGAGACCTCTGTCCCTAGCTTAAATCATTGGGCAACTCCAAAGGGTCCCAAAAAAGCATTTTGATGATTGACTTTGATTCCTCTCTTACTATATCACGGCATTCGCCATCCATTTATTTTATTTGATGAATACATGTTTATACATGAAGTTCCCTTGAAACTGAGACTTACTATTTGGAACCTAAGGATTTCAATTCATGGGATCACTTCTGCATCGCTGCATGATATAAGCAGTAAAATAGCTTGGGTTTTCTCTTCATACATTGTGAGAAACCGGGAATTATTCATCCCGTATTAAGGGTCAATTGTAAATCTGACAATGGTATAGTATTTTGTTGCTCTTTTGCAAGCCAAATTTGTCTTGTATTGTTATAGTTAATCCGTTGTATTGTAGGATGGAGTACAAGTTATAAAAGCAAACTTGAAATGTCTCAAAAAGACGGTTGTTAGGCAAGATCATTTGATTATATGTTGCAGCTTTGCCTTTTCTGTTTAAGAATACTCCATAATGGAGCCACAAGTTGCAGTGTGAAACTTTCCGCGGTTGTTCAGATGATGTCTTTTCTAGCCAGGGGTTCACTGGACGCGTATAAAATGTGGCTGAGGTGGTTGTACATTCTCATCATTTGCTGGAGCAATTTGAAAGTGCTGACGCTGTTGTAATGGCAGCTCATTTTCTTCATCTGATGGGACAATCTGTGGGTGATGAAGATCCTAAAACAAACATAAAGAGAACACATTGTAAATAACAGTTTTGGTTCAGGTCTTTTTAACTTGCACTTCATGTCTGGGATATCAATATCTCACTAGTATACAGGAGTTTTTGATGTTTTACTCACTTGCTGATGCCTCCAATGTAGTACAGCGGTAAAAGCTTTAACCAAAACGTAGACTGCCAGTACGATTCCAATAGCTTTGAACACTAAAAACTACAAAAGAGAATATATAAACAACTCTGAGGAAAAGACAGAAGTTTCTCTTTCAAAAGAAATTTAACTGTCACTAACCATGACCAATGTTACCGAGTTATCTCCAGCAACACCAAAGATTATTGGCAGCATTGTACGTAACATCAGAAGAAGCACAAACTGCATGGACAAGAGACGAATTCAATTTGAAGCAATGACTACTATTTAGGTGAGTTAGCCACCGAGTCTTATATTCTTGATATCATGTGTAGATAACAGCCACAAACAAACTAATGGATGTAAACAAATAGTGCGCTTCTACACTAAAACGGATTGGAGTGTCTTATATGCCAAATCTATGCAGAGTGAATGCTCGATTTTGCTATATAAGATGATGATTCCAATTATGTTCATACAATTCGTTCTTTTTCTCGAATTTTATTCGTAGCAGGTTGTATGTATGAAGCACGATACGTGCAGACTGCAGAGGGAACTTACAGTTATGGCAACAATACGACAGCATATCAAACTTCTAGGATAAAATTCTGAATACTCATCAGTCCCATAATCAGGAAAATTCTGGTCTGCAGAATCCAATGCAGCAAAATAAGGATAATAAATACCATCCATGGAAATATCCCAGTTGCCTCTGTGATAACAAAGACAAATCGCGCACAGAAGCCATACTTATTACTTGCAATGGTAAAGAACAGTTTTATGAAGATAATAATCAGCGAAATTTCAGGTTGTAAACTTACCTCATGTTCATTGGGAATCTGCCAAATAGAGGAGCTGGTGCTGTATAATCTGGCTGAAAATTCTGCAATCTTACAATAAAGAGAAACATAATTAAGAGCAACCTACTCTCAGCAGCATTTACAGAATTTAAAGAATTAGTATATATATGGTAGGGTAAGGAACTGTGCAATCACAATTGGACCTCGCGGCAAATTTCACAGATGATGTCCCCCTTCTCATTGCACCACCTCTGTACACATTTGCGATGTGCATACTGCGTATACAAAAATTTCATTAAGAACAAACCAGTATGAAACAACAAAGCATGCAAGGATGCAAGAAACAGCTTGACTTGGCAGAAATTATGTTTTGGCTAACCACATTGTTATTTAGAACAAGCGGTTAGGACATTTTGAAAATCATGAGAATTTGTTACTACATCAGAAAACATATAAAGCTTCTGTCTAAATGTACATAGTACTTATTCATTGCGAAGTTAGCATAAAGCTCATTTTAGGCATAAATCAAGCTTTATACTATCCTTATCTTTGGATTTCTATGCAACAAAAAGTTATCACAACAAACCTTGAGGGTTCCGCGGCAAGAACAGGGTACCTCCATGTTAGAATCATCATCACCATCATGGCAAATTCTACATTCTTCCATCTTCCTTGCAGCAGACTCAACATAGATGTTCATCCTATAGGAAACACATACAAAAACTCCTCATTCTTTAATATCACCAGGCAAGGCGTTCTGCAACAACGCGTTTGCTTGCAACATACTTTCCAACTCTTAACCAAGCAATATAGAGAATGCATATGATTAAGTGACAAAAGATTTTATGCAAGACGCTTATCATATATTCATTTGTTTGTTGTAAATATACGGCAAAATGATCACACATTTTCAGAGTGATATACTAGTTCCTTTTTTTTTTTGGAATGTATGAACTTACATATTCTGAGGACTTTATGAATTAACCTCCAGGTCCCAAAACAGCTCAGCTGCATTATGTTAGATATTTCAAAAAATGAGAAGAGACAACAGGATCAATTATAACAAGAGCGACATAAGTTATAAACATGATCGTATTATATTAATCACAAATCATGTAACATAAAATCTTAGTTAGTATGAAATTAAAACTGTGATTTTTTTTACCAAGATGGGGCAAGAGGAAGAGATGTTATGTCAAAGAATGGGAAGGAAGAGTGAGTGTATGTATTATGAAGAAGAGGAAAACTTAGAAGAATGGGATGGCATTTTTGCTAGAGAAGAAATTATATACACTATTCCTTCCTCTCTTCATTCTTTGCTTCCTCTATACATTTTTGATATATTTCCCATTCCACAATTTGCAAATCCCATTTTTCTGAAGTCCAAATCTTTCAGAATAGGTTTTCTCCAGAGTTATGGTTTAAGGATAAAGCAAGAGTTTTTTTATGTTAATATATCCAAATCCAAATACTTTTAGCATACACAAGTTGGAGGTCTCCAATGTTAAATAAAATATAAGAAAATTGTTTAATATTGAAATAAAATGGACCTGAATAAAGCAGGTTACATGAATTAAAGAAGAAAGCATATGATAGAGAAAAAAAGTAAAGTAGTCTTGAGGTAAATACAAAAGCTTTAAAAAGTATAACAAAAAAAATACACCATATTATAATTGTTGCTTTTAAAAGTTTTACTTCCTTCTCAAAAGTATTTGTACAGAAAAAGTATCTCAAATCTGCTTTTAATCCAACAAAAGTTTTCTGAACTTTTTCTAAATAATTGTCCAAAGTCCAAACACACATTTGTTAGTAGAATATAGAGTTTGCATGTCCAAATGGGAAAAGCTGATAATCGTGTTTATTTTGAACATTTTCACCGTGCAAAGACCTTGTGCCTCGGAATAACTGGTAAAGTTGTTGCCATGTGACCAAGAGATCACGGGTTCAAGTCTTGAAAACAGGCTTTGGCAGAAATGCATAGACCTTTGTAGTCAGACCTTTCCCCCTGCACATGGCGGAAGCTTTAGTGCACCGGACTTGCCCAAAGACCTTGAGCCTCGAAGTACAAAATAGCCTTGTTGCCACAGCGTTCCAATTCACATTATTACAAAAGAAAGTGTATGTCCCTGATTCAGGTATTTTATTTCAGTTTTTCGTTCATTGTGCTTGTTCATCCAAGGAGTAGATTGTACTATGAGCCTCAGCTCCATCCTCCAAAGCTCCCAGGAAAGAGCATATAGTAGAACTTGGCCAAAACTATTTTATAGAACATACAAGATCTATATCGAAAATTCTTAGCTGGGGGACAGAGAACATTAACATATGAGGTTGACAGATACTGTTCACTCTACAATGGATAGAAGCTTCATAAAAGTAGTAGTTGCACTGCATCTGTGTGACAGAGATAATAACAAAACATAGAAAAGCTAAGGCACACTACATATGAGTAGTCTGTTTACATACTGTTTGTTGACATAGGTGATCCAGTACACCACTTTGAGACCCTTGACATACAAGTTTAGTACATCAACTGATTACAGAATGCACTGAAATAAGTAGAAACACTGAAATGATCACCTCTAATAGCACGTCGCTATTACATAGGAACTCTAAAAGTGACATGAATATTGTAAACAAACCTTAGACATACGAAAGCAGAATCTTGAAGTAGATAATAATATATATAGAAAGCGAGAACAGCGCAAACACATGTTGCCAGAAGAGCGTGGCTGAAGCTTCTCTGACTGCATAACCTCTCAAGCTAGCAACTGCTCCCAACAAGATGGCACTTGGTGTTGTGTACTGCAGCAAAAGAACGAATCGGAACATCTGATCATCAGGGATTAAAAAGTTCAGTTGATCAGCCAAATAGACCACCCCTGTTCCAAGCAAAGGAAGGACCAAAAGTCTAGCAATGGTGATGCCAACAGTGGTTCGAACCCCAAGTTCAGATTCATTTGGACCCTCAGCAAGCATTCCTCCTAGAATCAGCATAACTGAAGGCACCATAGCTTGAGCTAGTATATTTAAACTATCCGTGAGGAACTCAAGAGGAGCATCATTACCATAAACAACAGATTTAATGTGTGGAACCATTCCAACAATAAAAGCCAACAATATAGCAAACATTGGAGGTTGGAGAACATGGCGAACTGGAGTTTGTTCAACAACAATTCTTAATCTTCTAACCATCCGAGGCTCCGCTAAACATCTAATAGATTTTGGACTCCTTGGAGCTGGTGCTTCCTCTAAACTATCAGGGTCTGGAATGGAACTATGTGAAAGGGTTGAGGCACTCGTAAAAACTCGTGCAATAAAGGGTGTCTTGCAATGCACAGTTTCTCTATCTTCCATACCAGGCCACTCAGCTTCCACTAGAAGTGGCCTACTTAGATCATTACTAGATACTGGCTCCTGAATCTCACCACCCCCATCAACAACATCAAAGTACTCTATTGGGGGTTCCATCATATGGTAAACAAGAGTGTAAACGAGCAGGACAGCCACCCATTGAGAAAACGATACATAAGACACACCAGTCGTGTAGCAATCTGGACCAAATGGATTGTCACTACTATGACATACTGATCCAACAATGGCAAGAGGCAAATTGCCCGTATTCCCAAAAGCAGTCGCGATGATAGTGAACCTAAAGTACTCTGGAGGTGGCTTGCAAATTTTGGCTACCAAGTACCCTAACAGACAACCAATTGCAGTACTGAGAAGTACATTGGTTGGTATAAACCACCAGCGCATAAAATTCTTGACAGTAATAGTCTCACCAAGGTGAATAAAGATGGTGCAAGGCAAGAAGAGAACAAATACAAGCTTGCTAAGAAGCTTAAAAGTAGCTTTAGGAACTAATTGGGTTCTTGGATGTGCAAGAATCAGACCAATAACAGTTAGACATAAGAGTTTCAACAATGGCAGAACAGCATATTCAAGGTAATGACTACTATAATATATATTGGCCTGACTTTCAGAGTATGGGGGTTCCATTTTTTAGCTTGAAACCACAAAGGAAGCCTCCAAAACCAGTTGAAGTTCTAGTCAAGATTGAATCTTTTAATCAAAAAGACCTTCAGATTTGAACAATCCAGATAACCCCAATTCAGAATATTACAAGTTACCAATAGTATTTTGGTAACAATTTAAATTACAGCTTAAATCCAAGAATCTTGAAAGGAAAAAGTCAAAGTGCTAAAATATGCAAGTAACAAAGAGAATAGCAAGAAAACCCCAAAATGAGTAAGTTGAAAATAGAAATAAAAATGATGTTTTAAGACAGCAAATACTTGTCTTTGGCAATATGAAGAAGCAGCTGAGTTGCAGATGGAACCTCTTCAATGGCAGAGAGAAAGAGAGAGGCTTCTCCAAACAGAGCGAAGAGAAGACGAAAGTATCTACTAAACTACTCTATGATTGAACCAATTAGGTGCACTGTGTCACTGTGTGCAGAAATTTACTTAACTAATTTCGAAAAGGTTAATGCCTCGACCGGGGTAGGAATCTATCTATTTTTACATTCAATTTTATTGCTCTCTGTCAAATTAGTACTCTCTAATAATCCCAGTCTTAAATTAATTGATTTTTTTTTAAAAAAGTTAATATTTAAAATAATTAAATTATTTAAAGTTAAAGATAAATATTTAATTTTTTTATACTACATATTTATAACCTTACAAAAGATAATAGTGAAAAAATATGATTTAAATTTTACTTTTAATATTTTTCTTAATATGTATGCATTGTCTTAAAAGTTTAATTAATTTGGGACGAAGGGAATATTAAACATAACATAAATTATTGAGTTTTTTTTCCTTATGGTCTGTTGATATAAAAAAAATAAAAATAAATTCTAAAGACATTTTTCTTAGAAAAAATAAGTGAACTTTTTATTAATTTATCTATAATTGGTAAGTAAACAATAAAATATTATCTCAAAAAATATTTTTGTGTTATCTAGCAAATTACTACTCCCTCGCTGTTTAAAAAAGAATGACTTAGTCTAACTTGACATGGAGTTTAAAAAAAAGAATGAAGACTTTTCAATCTAATAATTCAAAATTACAGTTATGTTAAATGTATCAAAATGTCTTTTAATCTTATGATCTTAAACATGTCACGTGAGAAATTGAAAGCAAAGTTTTGCTAAAAAAGAAAATGGATCATCCTTTTTTTTTAGTAAATAACATTTATTATAATTAAAAGAGCCATATAAGTATAGGAAAGCAAGGTCTAGACAGCTCCAGCCTTGCAGATCATAGAATCAAAGTAATCAAACTAACTATGGGTAGTAATCAAGATAACTCAATACACTAGCTAACTTTGCCTGCTTACTTTCTCAAATGTGGATCTCCTGAACAATAAGTCATACAAGCACTAACTGGCCTTGAAGTCTTCTGAAAAATTCTACAGTTCCTTTCTTGCTACACCGCATAAACACTTGCTGCTTGAACCATTCGGAGTATTCTGCTACTGTCTGCTTTCCTTTATCAGTGCAGCAGTGCCCCATGTTACTTCCTCGTTCCATCCTAGTGCTTGTCTGTCTATGTGCATTTAATGCAAGATCTTCTCCCACAATATTGAAGAGTACACGCATCGAAAAAACATATGCTCACTATCAAAAAGGAAAGTAGGTCATTTTTTTTTAAACGGAGGAAGTATAAAAGATGAAATGAGATGGTAAATTGGGGTTCGGGATGGTGGTGGTGGTTGGGATGGTTAAAATGAGGTGTGTTAGGAGAAGATAATAAACTTGGAATGTCACTTATGCAACTTATTTGTCCTACTCTAATTACAAAAGTTATATTCCTTAAAAAAATTTAAAGAAAATATTTCTCAAACGTTCTCAAACCAAATAAGAAAAATTGGAAAAACTCCATATGAAACAAACCTAGTTCAAAATAAGTGAATTTTTCAAAGTTCAAAAAAATTGTTGAATCTTTATTTAAAGTATATATTTATCTTTCTTTTTTTATAAGGTCCTTAATTATTTCATATGTTATTTAAAAAATACTTCAAAAATAATTAAAACAATATTAATGTAAAGTAGCTTTTATTTTGTGTCTTAGATATTTTTTTTTTCAATAATTCACTCAATATTGATGATCAAAAGGTGTATTGGATAAGTAAATCAATCAGGAATCAGCAAGGGATCAAATAACATTATTCGATTAATTATCTTTTGTATATATTTAGAAGATATATACTTGGCATCTTCCAGAAATATATAACATCATGTGAAATTCTGACCTTTTCAAATAATAACATCAATGTGCCCCACTAAAATATTCTTGAATCTGCTCCAAAAAAAAAAAAAGGAATATATATTATTAATTATAGCCCACCACGACCCACATACTGATGACCCCAGGGAGAAAACAATTGAAAAGAAACTTCACATAATTTGTCCCATCATTTGTCACGTATGCATTGGAGGTAGGTGAGTTGTCCAATTTGGTTAAATACATTAATTTATTTTTGTTAGGAGGTGATTAGATAGGATATGATGCAATTTTATATCATTAAGAATAAAAAGGAGCGAAAATCGCGTATTAAGGTAGAAGGTTAATAGGTTGGTAGGGGTAGGATGATGTCTTGCTTTGTGTTATAGTAGGTTAGTAGGAATAGTCGTGTACTCGTAACTTTATATCTTGTTTTATTATTGTATGTTTGTATTTTTTGTTTCTTTTATAGTATTTATATATATTATCGTTTGCTTTCCGCTTTAGTCATTTCTCTTTCATATCTAGTATCTTCTGCTTTTGGGGCGTGATATCTTTTAGCTGAGGGTCTTCCGAAAATAGTTTCTCTATCTTTATGAGATAGTGATAAGATATGTCTATATTTTATATTCTCTACACTCCACTTATAAAATTACAATGAATATATTGTCGTTGTTGTTATACATTAATTAATTTTTAGTGTTTTTAATTCAAGGAAGAACATGTACTAAATTAGTATAGGCAATCCATTGTTGGAGGGCGACATGAAACTTAAAATTAAACAAGGGGGATGCACCATTGGAAAGATGCCAAAATAAATCCTCGTAGAGTCGTGTACTCGTTTTCGGTTTTTTACTTGTCTCTTAATGATATAATAATATAATAAGATGATAAGTATGAATTAAAAAGAATATAAACTTGATAAACTAAAATTTACTCATTCATTATAAATTTAATTTATTATATTATTCAAATTAATTATATGTTAAACATACTTTCTCTATTCATTTTTACTTTTTCTATTTTTTAGGTCAATTTAACTAAATTTCAAAGTTAAATTAAAGTAGTTACATTTAATATTTAAAATATAAAATTTAAATAGTTGAAAACTATACGAAAAATTCTATAAGTTACAATATTTCTCATATTAATATGATAAAAAAAAACACATCTTAAAATGTTGATCAAAGTTTATATAGTTTGACCTCGATAAGTGAAATAGTAATAAATAAAAATAAACCGAGGGAGTATGATTTTGAATACTAATACTTATGTAGTTATTCTAAAAATCTCTTAATATGCTAAAGTAAAATGAGAAAATTTAATTTTAGTGTAAGCGACTAATTTAAAGAAGTGGTGGTAGTAGTTATTTGAAGTCCACGTACATCATGGGAGTGAAGCATAAATTATAATATAATTTGTATAATTTTTCCAAATTTCAAAAAAGAGTGATAAATTCATCTAAGAATTGGAAAAGACAAAGCTCCATCTAAGTGGTTAATTCGATGAGTCAATTCTTAATACGATACATTTATAAAATGAGACGGAGATCTGCTCGAGCTCAGTCCAATCCTATTAAAGATGGGGAAGGGAGGGGGGTCTCTTTCTTCTAAAAAATAAAGCAAAGCAAAGCCTGATCCGCCCTTTCTTTCACAGCCTAGGAATTTACATCGATGAGCTTAAATACTAGCCAACTCGTTAGAGCGATTTTACAAAGATATTTAAAGGGAAAAAGATAAATATATGGAATGCATGTATGTGTTTAGTTCCGATGAAAAATGTTTTTGAAATTTTGTCTTTAGCTTGTCAAAATATCCTAGGAAACATATTGATTGAAAAAATTGCTCCATAAACAAGTTTCATAAGAGTCATTTCATGTTGATTGACTCTTCTCTTGATTACTTTCCACACTCCATGAGCATTTTACCAATTTTTTTACAACCTTTACTTTTAACTTGATACACTGCCTACGTTCCCTGTACATTCCTACACAGTTACTCTTACCATGCTCCGCTATCTCCACAGTGGCGGAATCAATATTTTTATTAAGGATATTCATACTTTTAGAACATGAGTGGGTGATTTTTGTATCAAAGGTGTTTAACAATTGATATATATCAAAATATCTATATTTAACCTATATATTCGAAAAGTTTTTCGACGAAGGATGTTCATTTGACCACCCTTGGGTGAATCTAGCTACGCCCCTGTATCTCCATGAAAATACTTTTCATCGTACCAAACATATCCATGGACTTTATTACTTGTTGGTATTATACACCACAAATACAAGAAATTATAATTGAAAAATAGAATGATAAAAAATGAATAAAAAATATATTCAGACTGAGGCGTGGATATGTCACTCCTTTAAGGAGATTCAAACCCAATCTACCTCGATCCAACAGTATATCTCTTGATTTGTTCTCTCCAAGATAGAACAACCTAACAACGTTGTATAATTCAAACAACTCGGGATTATTGAAGAGTCCAAAACTCCACATGAAAACAGTGTCCTTCAACATATAAATACTCTCTTTTATATAGTGAATGTAGTTTAAGACTTAGAATACTTTCTTTGTCTCAACCCTCTCTTTCTCTATCGCACACTTCACTACAATACACTAAGGGGCATATGAGTTACAAGAAACTAATGACCATAAAAGTTACAAAAACTCATAATCATTTCTACCACAATTTATATCGACTAACATATATATTTAATATTTTATAGATAACGAAGAAATATTTTATTAGAAAGAATTATACAAATAACGGAAAAAATGATTTTAAGTTGTATAAGTTGATTGAAGTTACATATTTTGACCAAAACAACTATATTGGGTTTTTTCAAACAAATATTACAGTTCTTTGTCCTTGTTCAATCTCTTTTTGAGAAAGAGAAAGAAGCCTTCACAGTGAAGCCCAAATTTTTGATACTCTTAATTGGGACCAATGTAAACCTCTTGCATGTCTCATGGGCTAAACTCCAAACCATAATTGAATAATGAGTAAATTCATACACAAAAAAGTAAAAAGTTTATAAAAAAAAAAAAATTATATTTTTTTATGTGAAATTTTTAAGAAACATATACTGTAAGGAGCAAATTTCAATTTCTCTCTATCTTTTTTAAATTTACAAAAATCCCATAAAAACCTCCATTTTGTAATACATATAGTAGCAATAATTGATACATTTATTTAGCTGTCAGTTGAGTTTTAAAAGAAAATAAACATAAATCAATTTTTTAATCCCACAAATTACACTAATCAATTCCTAATCAAAGACTCTCCTAGTAAAATATACCAGATTCTTTTCAAATCAATTTCAAATTTAATTTTTTACAATTTATCGGCAAAAATAGATGAGAATCCCATCTGAAACGGAGGAGAAAATCGAAAATAGGAGCCAATACACAATGAATGTGATGATTATGCTGATGCATTTTGAAATTTGAGAGAGCGATGTGCGTTGTTTAAGATACAAGAGCGACGAAATAGTAGTTGGACAAACGATTTCATTTGTGAATCTTAAAACTCTCATCACAACAGAATTGAAGATTGATGAGACGATGAAAAAAGTCAAAATACAATACATCGTTGAAGGTAATTTGACTCCAATGATGATCTGTACTTCAAACATTGCAAAAACAAGACTAGTACATTAGAACTAAAAATATGTTAACTTAAAATGTATACACTATTTGATTTGGCGCAAATATTAGATGAGTTTAAATTTTTACTAGTATAGATAGCCCCGACACCCCTTTAAGAGAGTGTCATACTAAATTAGTCTTTAATTTGAATATTTTCTAAATTATACTAAATTCATACAACTACAAGCGATGCATTTAATATTATCTATCTTTTACCTTTACTTAGAATTCAGAAGAACTCGTCTTATCTCATATTAGTTATTTATATAATTATAAAAAATAATATAGAATATTTATTTAATTTATATTTATAAAAATAATTAAATTTTTTTATTTTACGCTTACAATAGTTCTCTTTGAAAGTATAAATAAATTTATAAATTTTTAAAAGATAAATTAGTAACATTATTCTAATTATTTAAAATGAGTATAAAGAAGAAAGTGGAAAACTTATATAAAAGGAAAAGTACTAATCTTTTACGTTATCTCACAATTGACATGTCCGTACATGTGGTTTTCCTTCGGCCCTGGCATTGGACTCCCTTTAGTCCTACACAATTATATAGATTCAAAATAAATGAATTATTGATATTTTTTTTACAATTTAAAATGATTGGATTTTATAAAACTCAAGAAATTAATTTTTTTAAAGAATTATGCTTTCTTTTTTAATGAAATTTTCAATTACTTTTAAATTTTAAATAGTTATTATCTCTACCTTTAAAAGGATAAATATTGACAAATCACCCTTTATTCAATGTCTTTAAGGTGGGAAGTACAGACATTGCATGAAAATGACGTTATCTTTTTTTTTTTTTTTTAATTGCAATGGTGTTCGAGTCTCTTTGAGCTCGACTAATCCCGGGATACACAGGCCCTTGACAAGAAATTTTCCGCAAGTGCACCACGATTTTTACTTAGCTGGTTCCTTCCAAAGTTTGATTATTTTGGCACATCAAGTAAAAACATTAAATGCGTAAGCTTTAATTACATATCAGATGGACGAGAATTTGCGGTATTTTTCTCAGCAATAATGGAAATTTAATGAAAGACTTTTGTGAAGTAAATTACGTGGAACATACATCTAGAATAAGTTCAAAGTCTAATTGATTTATTATTTTCATCTTGAACTACGTATATTTTTTTAAAAAAAAATCTAAAATACGTATAGATAATAAAATTACACAAATTCAAAACCTAGAATTCGTCTCACACAATATCTCACATAGATATAACATGCACTTAGCTTACTTGAAGAATAATTTTGGCCATTTCCACGACTTGCTGCACCAAAAAGTAAGTTGAGAAGGAAAGACTCAAACAGATGATCCCTAGCATCCCTAAAGCCAAAACTGGCCTAGTTTCCATCAAATACATCTGTAACAATCCTATAACTTCACAAACGTCCTCATTGTAATGCACAAAGTACTTCTTCTCCCATCCCATCCAATTTGAAGGCGGTCCTGATTTTCCAGTTTCTAACAATTTCATCTCTTTAATACGCATTCTCAGGACAATCATGTTTTCATCCACAATGTTGTTTTTGCTTCCACCACGATCAAATCTTGCATTCACCACTCGCTTCGTCACCTTTGTAAATTTCATCATGCCTGATGGAGGAGCTGTCTGGAGAAACTTTGTAGAGTTCAGAAGATTACAACATGAACTCATTTTGTAGTTGTAACTGTATATGTTTGATGGAATTTTATATGGATTATTGTGAAGAATATATATAGAGGGGGTTATGGATTAAGTGTTGTGTTGGGAAATTACTTAGCCTTATAAGTGAAGGGTCCGAAATAGAGTCGGCCCAACGCGTTGGGACTATACGCGTAGCCACGCGAAAGGGACGGGTGCAGTAACTTGTGATGGATGATTTGTAAGTTTTCATTTTATATTATTCTCTCCGTTTAAAAAAGAATGATCTAATTTGATTTTACACTTAATTTAAAAGAATAAAAAAATACTTTTTCAATCTTGTGGTCCCTAAATTAAAGTTATGTCAAAATGTACCAAAATGTCTTTTACTCGTGGTCTTAAACATGTCATGTGAAAAGTTGAAATTAAAGTTTTTCCACGAAAGGAAACAAGTCATTCTTTTTTAAACAAACCAAAAAGAAAAGTTTGTCATTCTTTTTTAATTTAAACGGATGGAGTATTTCTTTTTTTAGAATTTATGGATATTTAAAATTTTATTTTAAAATATTGAATTAATATAATGTAATTTAGGTTTGAAAAATTAATTAAACTGACTTTCCAAAAACGCCGCACGACAACTAAAAAGAAATATATGGAATATAAGTATAGCTTAACGAATGTGAAACTGGTTATTCCCCCGCTTCAATTTGTTTATCCTATTTTGATTTGACACAAATCTTAAGAAAGTAAAAAAAAGATTTTTGAATCTTATAGTCTAAAATTAAAATAAAAATATGTCAAATGTAGAAATATCGTCATTCTATCTTATGATTAAACATGTCATCATGAGAAAAGCTCGAATTAAAGAGTTTCTGCCAAAAAAAAAAAAAGAAAAAGTAGAGTATTATTTTTGAAACGAACTAAGAAAGAAAGCAGAATAAATAAATTCAAATGGAGGAAGCATTAGTTAATATCACTTTTATCTGGTAAGTTACTTAAATCTTAATTAAATTAAGACTGCGTAATACTTTTTGATCATTACGGAATAGAATAATTAATGATTTAATTGCTTATACATGAAAGATCAAGTTGATGAAGAATCCGTCATTAGACCTTGATAATTAAACCCAAATTATAAGATGGCTGAACGTGATTAATATGATATTAGTGGGTTTACCAGGAAAAAAAACCAATTAGGGCCAGATACAACATTCTGATTTTGTCAAAAAGAAAAATAAAAAACAGTGTTTATTGGGCCAAGAAGAAATAATTAAACTAGACAAATTTTCCTATTCATAGTCATTTTCTTGATCTTACCTAGTAAAATTTACTATATTAACTTTATGCTTCGCAGATTTTAAAAATTCGAGATATTAAAAATGCACATTTTTTATGCTTACGATCAATCACTTGTACAAATATACAGTATCAATTTTAACTCAAGGAGAAATGAACAGTGATGATGGCCAAAAATGAGGGTTCAATATGACTCTACAGGGAAGCAGGTAGCCGCAATATAAATGCATGTACACTAGGACGACTATAACAAAATTTTCGTCTCTTTAAAAAAAAATCACTTTTTGGGCAAAATTTTAATTTTAACTTTTCACATTAAATATTTAAGATCATAAAATTAAAAAGGCATTTTGGTACATTTAACATAACTATAATTTAGAGCCACAAGATTGAAATTTTTTCTTTATTTTCTTAGACTCTTTGCTAAGTTAAACCAGACTATTATTTTTGAAACAGAGGGAGCAAGGGTGGCTCAATAGTGTTAGAATAAAGGCAAGCGTCTTAGGCGCACAAATTTGAGGGGCCTCAATTTTTATTTTAGTAATAATATGTTATAGATTTTTTTTATAGAAAAATACTAAGTACTATTTACAATAAAGATTATTTATTTGATATAAAAAAAAAAAGAATTATTAGAATAAGTTTGGTAAATCTGGAGATGATTGTATGATCAATTGAAAAGAATTACCGAATGAAATCAACTATAACTTTTTTAAAAATAATTTATCTCAAAGAGAGAAGAATAAAATTTATAAGAAAATATAATAATTTATTTTTTAAAGTTTAAGTCCTTGGATTTTCACCTTAACCCACTAATGTGCTTGAGCCGCTCCTGAGAGGGAGTATATATGCTATACCCTGTTTGTTCTATTTCATGGGACATTTTTTTTAGTTGACATAGTATTTAAGGGAAAAAAAAAGGTACTCCCTTTGTCACATTTTATGTGGTCTAGTCTGATTTGGCATGATATTTAAGAAAAATAGAAAAATCTTTGAAACTTATGATTTAAAAAATCATCCATAGATATTTGTATGGTTGAAAATCATTTTATTAAGGATCAAAATAAAATTCTAGAACTAGATTATTTACATAAATAATAAATTTTAAAGAAAAATTATTTTTGATTATAATATAGTAATTTTTTTTTTAGAACAAACTAAAAGAATGACAGATAAAATAGAATCAAAAGAGTATGACTTACGAGCAAATTGCTAATTTCTTGATTTTTTCGGGTATAATGTCAAAAATAAAAAGGTCCACGAGAATATTGAGGGGCCAGGAAACCATGCATATTTTCAGAAACTTTAAAGTGCTTAGTCAAAATTTCGACCTTATTATATGTATATAAAAGTGACATCGACATTTAATTAAATTGGCGATAAAATCATCATCGAACGAGGAACAATGTCCTTTCACTTTTCTTTTAACAAAGCATATCACAAATATAGCAGGACAAAAATCCAATGAAATGATTTTCGATTTGATGGAATTGGCAGCCAATAGTTAAGATTCATGAACATTTAAAGATATAAGGAGTTTTTTTTTTTTTTTTTGACAAGGATGATACTCTATATTGCAAATCCACCAACCCTCACTAGTTGGCACAGTTGGGAAATACAAGGAAAGAAGTTAGAAGCATTTGTCCCGCTAATAAAATTTGGAAAAAAATTATGCGGAGAAGCAAATATATATTGGTTAATTAATCAATATAACTATAACTTAAATTAATTATAGCTCATAACAAATATCTAGCCGTAATTACAGTTTCAGTTTTATATAATTCGCGTGATTTACATGAATATTATGCGCGAATCAAATTGTATAGCCAAATATACAAACACGGCGAATTGTATTATACAAACGTTGTACACGAATTGTATAGCGAAATATATAAATTCTATACAAAAACTGCAAATTGTATAGTGAATTATATAAATATATACAAATATTATGTGAGGAAACAGCCTCTCTACCTATGTGGTAGTGGTAAGGTCTGCGTACATCTTACCCTCCCCAGACCCCACTTGTGGGATTTCACTGGGTATGTTGTTGTTGTTGTATACAAATATTATGTGAATTGGACAAAGAAAAGAGAATACTCAACCGGAACCATGGCCAACAACGTAATTACACAGATAACTGCTCCTCCCCGTCTCCGTCTTTAAGGCAGACCAATTTTGAATGAGAGAAAGAAGTGAAAAATCCTCTTTTTAACTCTGACTCACCCACTCCATTCGTTGGTTTTCTTTCTGCTACTTCGAAAGTAGCTGATTATACAAACATTGCTATAACTATAGTTACAATTACCCAAACTATAGCTATGGAGAATAATTAAGATATTTTTGAGTGACTATACGCGAAAATTCCTCATAAAATTTATTAACTTATGCAGTAACATATATTACCCGCTAAAATATATAAATCATAGTCATAGGGAATTAAATTAAATGCGACATATACTTCAAAGTTTTCCCAATATAACAACGACGGGTTTAATAAAGATATATGTTAGTAATTGTTATGCATCAGTGATTATGTTTAATCTCACTGTTTGTTTAATTTCTCTTTATGTTCTTGCCTTATTAATTATTTGTATGGATAAAAATTAAGATTATTCAAATTCACCACTTTATTAATAGAGGCATGTATGAAAATAATATTAAATCTTTTTTTAGTAGTAAAGTCAAATATTACTCTTTTCTTTTACACCATTTGCGATATCAGGACAAGCGTGCTAATATTTCGTGTATATATACACCATTGTCTATAGAATTTATTCGAAAGATCATATCAAATTAATTCGATAAATAATCAGATATAATGTATTTTCTACGTAAAAATAAAATTAAAATTTACTAGCTAGGTTGATTTTGTCCAAAGAAATATAAGTATTTGTTTGTTTGTTTAAGCCGTCCAATTCGATTTTATTTTTTTTGGAGTGGGATAAAAAATGACATTATTCCTAGCTATAATAATATGAACAAATTGGTAGCTTAACTCGCTCAAATAATTAAAAGGGACAAAATTTTAATTAGTATGTATTAGAGTACATTTATATATATGGGATTCATTTTGGGAATATAAAATACAATTACCAAATCTACATATAAATACCAAAACACATCAACCAAGATTAAGGGTCGATAAGACGCCACTTGTCAAATGGATGAAATGAGAGAAAATCATGGCCGTTGAAGCTGGAACAATAATGATGAGAAAGATTAACATACCAAGAGCCAAACTAGGCCTTGTACTTAACAATTGCATTTGTAAACAGCCAACCAAATTACAAATTAACTCATCATAATTAGCAAAATACTGTTTCTCCCATTCCATCCACTCTGCTGGTGGCTCATAATTTCTCTCAATTACCTTCATTTCATGAACTCTCTTCCTTAATATAATCATGCTTTCATCCACTAATCTCCCCCCATAATCCCAATCACAAGAGTCATTACGCCGAGCACAAATCTTACCTTTTAACCTTCTCACGGGAAGAAACGATAAATTTGATGGAATTAGTGTACATGAAGAAAACAAGACTACTTTTTCCATGACTGAACTAATTAAGTAGGAGTGAATTAATGTGAAATATCAAAGGCTAAAGTGAATCAATATTTGTGTATGTTGGCTATTTATTAGATGAAGGGAGTTTCAAGATTCATTGTGATTTTAAAAATGAAAAAAGAAAGTACCTGCCACATGCATGCATGCATGAAACCTTTTTTAGATCCCTATACAAGGTTTGACAGTTTTGTAATAATGTTCCAAACCGCCCAAGTCGATATTTTAAGCAAGGGTCGGTGATCATTTGCACTACTCAATTTTTTAATATTTCTGTGTGTGTATGTATTTAATGTACTCACTTTCCCGGAAAAGTCAATTTGAGAAACGATCACAATAACATATTCAGTATAATTTTACGTGTAAAATTTGATTTGACTCAAGTAAATTATATAAAATTAGATATGATTAAAAAAAATATAAATGGAGAAATTACGTTGAAAATAATAGATTAGACATAATAATTAAAAAAAATTGAAAAACCAAGAGAATAATACCCTAATTAATAATACCATAACAATATAATACCTAGTAAAAATTTCACAAGTAGAGTTTGGGGAGGAAAAATGTATGACCTTACACCACTATCTCATAGAGATAGAGAGTCTGTTTCCAAAAGACCCTCATCTCAAAAGCAAAAAATACTACATATGACACGACTAGAACAACAAATATAAATATATAGTGTAAATAAAAATAACTTAAACAAAATAACAGACAATAATAACCTAATATATAACAACACGACTACTAACATAAAGCTTTCAATATTTTACCTTAATACACAATTTCTACTCCTTTCTATCTAATTAATAATAAAATTGAAAATAAATAGTACTTATTAGTGTCAACCCAAGATAAGTTATGGGAAAATAACTAACATTATTTTGGTTAGTTGTACCCATAGATTAGATATTTAGATTCTCGTTTATGGAAACTTCAGGTGCACCAACTTGTCAACTTTGGGATATATAATATATTAGACAATAATGTCAGATAGCCATGTGGTAGCAAGTGTTTTGTCAATTAATCTAGACTTAATACAATATTTGTTATTAAATATAAAATAAAATAAATTTATAAAATATTGCAACGATTATTATACTTGTTTCACCGATCAAAAATTCTTTTAACTCATAAGAAAAGTGCACGAACCAATGACATATTCTCATTCTTAATTACTACTATTAGATGTTTCAAATCTCGTGGTTGAAATTTTTTTAATAGAAAATACTTTTATCTTTTAATGTGTGCTCTTTAATAAAAGATGGAATTAGCTATATTAGTAAATTTTAAATACAAATATTCCTCCACTTTGAATTTATTTGTCATATTTTTTCTAATTTAATTATTATTTTTACTTATCATTTTTAACAAAACATTATATCCTGATTTTATTAATATTGAGTTAATATTTTTAAAAAATATGATGAGTAAATATATTTGGAACTTATCAATTAATAAACATAAAATAATAAATTTATTATATCAATAATTATTTTTTAATAAATATTTAGCAAATTCGAAGGAAGGAAGTAGTTTAGGGAAAAGGTAAAATTTACATCTAAACTTTATACTCCCTCCGTCCTATTTTAGTTATCATATTGTTTTTAAAAAAGTTAATTTAATTAATATTTAAATTAAATTAATTTAATATTTTAAAATAAAAATTTGAATATTAAAAAATCATAAGAAAAGAATTATTGATTGCAGATTTTTTATTATTAATATGATAAAAAAATATATCTTAATATGTTAATTAAAGTTTATATAGTTTGACTCTAAAAATAAAAACTATGAAATGTATTGGGGTTATTAAAAAAATCGAGATCATAGGTTTAAATTCCATAGAGCATGAAAAGGTCAATCAAAAATAAATATTAGTCAATCAAAGGTCTAATCACGCCAATATTGTAAATGTGCATATATGAATAATTTAGCCAAAGTAATATGAATTAAACCTAACACAATTCTAAATAGAAAACCTTCAACCATTTTTATTTGTTTGAAAGCCTCTTGTGCCTGTGAATTTAAAAATTGAGGAGGTCAATAAAAAATAAATGTAAATTAATCAAAAGTTCAATTGATCACCATTCTATATTATAAATATGCAATTATGAATAATTCGGCCAAAGTAATATAAATTAAATCTAACACGATTTCAAAAAAAAAAAAATTCAATTATTTTTATTTATTTAAAAAGACAAAAATATTCATACCTAAATATTAATTCAAATTGACATAAACCTCAATGAAAATGAAAAAAGAAAAAGACAATCGGTGCAAGGGAGTAAAAGTGTGCTAAAATTCAACTTGATTTAGTTTTCTTCTAAACAGAAATTAGGTCAAAGGATAAAATTTTGGACTTTTAACTTGATATCTATACCAAATTAAAAGAAATTAATTTTACTAATTAAAACATTGAAGTGAGAATAAAAATAGCAGTATTACTTACTACCTTCGTTCACGTAGATATCTTTTTATAAATATTTGTTTTATATTATATGGATATTTATTAAATTAAAATATAATTAATTATATTTATTTTATTTTATCCTCGCCATCAATTAATGTATTAATAATTTTTTTAAATTTATTATATATTAATATAAAATAAAAAGTAAAATAATAAAATTTAATTATGCATTAATAATTTCTTAATAGTCGTATGAAATAGAAAGTGCCCTATAATTTGGACAGAGGGAGTATTAATCAAGAAATTTGTATATGAAAATAAATATCTTATCATTAATTACAGTATTTATTTGGCACTAAACTAAATATTAGTGGGGAAATAGTTTCACCTGTCACAGCATGTTGTTGGCATTAGAGCCCTAATTGTTCGTAGAGAATTAGGGAAATTGAAAACAGAATTTGGCCGCCGACGGTTTTTCGTTTTCTTCTCCGATCTTGGTGTCGCTGAGAATGGCAAACATAAACAGCAAAGAGGAACCAAGTACAGCGCCACAGCCAGATCGGTGGTACAACTTGAGACTAGGTTCTTCCTGTAAAGATAACCATCCTTCCTCAAAGTTCTGTACTTTACGCTGTATGTTCTCCAGACTCTCGTTCTATTTTGATGCTTTTACATCATAGTTTTGTCTCCTATCTTAATACGAGGAACGAACTTTTTTTACCCTCTATATTTTAATGTCTAGGTTTTGTAATTGGGTATTAATTGTTATAATTTTATTTCAATTGTGTTGAATTTAATTTGTGATTATGCTGTTTCTCGTGGAAGACAAGCTGAGAGTACATTTGCAGATCCAAGTTAGGTGCAGTGGGTTGAAATCTTTCAGCTCAATGTGTGTGTTTGTATGTGTTCAACATTTAGCAAAAAATGGAGAAAATGCCGAGTTAGTTGTATTTTAGTTGGCCATACTGTCCTTAACTTACAGTATTATGAATGCCGAAGATCTGAACAACTTTGCCCCATTCCATTATCTTTAATTTCTTTTTTTTTGGTGTGTGCTGTATCCTTGTGTTATTGTTGTTTGAATTGTTAGATTTTATATTTGTTGTAAAATGACAATTGTTTTTATTTCTCCAGATGAATTTAAACCTGCTTCAATTGATAAAAACCAACCTGGAAAACTACACAAGACCAAGGACAATAGGATTTCTGTTGAATTTCAAAATAACCAGCCTGGTAAACCTAAGGTCACCTTTGATGGAAGTATTGAGGATCACAAGGAAAATGATGCTGTTCTTATCTTTGATGGTGAGTCATTTCGGTTGGAGCGATTACATAGGCTAGTGAAGCGGTTGAGGTATAATCGACTCCCTGGAGAATCTGCTGCAGCAGTAGCATCTGCATCTGCACCTGCACCTGGTCCTTCTCCTTCTCCTGCCCCAGTTGGAATGCATGCAGAGATGAGTTCATCACCAGTTGCCAAAGGAGCTAAATTTCCGTCTCTTAATAAGCCTGCAGTTCCTGTGCCTTCTGTACCAGTGAGTTATTTGCAAACTTACTTTCAGATTCTTCTAGCTTGTTTAGAGCCAATATGACATTTTTTGAAAATTTGCTCTATGCAACTCATGACATGTATGCTTACAATTTGAAGAAATAACATTCCTATTCTCTGGTGAAAGATTCCAAGGAAGTTAGATAGCTTGGAAAGCTAATTGGGGTGCCAAGATTTAAAAAATACTGATAAAAACACCAACTTAGGTAGTTAAGTGTCATGGATGATATCTTTTAACAAGTTCATTGAGAAGAAATGGAATAAGCTTAACTTGCACTTATATCATAGTCCAATTTACAGGTTGTTTTAGATAGTACTGCTGGATTAGGGATGCTTCCATATTTGGATAATATAAAGAAGTCTATACCAATTGGGGCCTAACTAACCATGGTGTTCAATAGTGTTTCCATTTTTTATTTCCTTGGTGAACCTCACCTTAATGAGTAGATCTCCATTATACTTTCAAATTATTCATCCAAAATTGACAACGTCTGCACTTCCTTTTCCTGTATCACCTTATCAGTATATGTCATTTCATCACCTGCTTTGCAACTCTCAGTTTTCAATGAGATATTCTTCTCTGTATGAAGACCAATCAGTAGATGTCCATTATACTTTCCAATTATTCATTCCAAAATTGACAATGTCAACGACTTCCCATTCCTTTTGGTCCAATCAGTAGATGTTATTTCATCATCTGCTTTGCAACTCTCAGTTTTCATGAGCTATTCTTCTCTGTATGAAGACCAAGAAGGATTCTTGCTCAATTATAGGTCAAATTCAAATAGAAGATTTTTGTTGCATTATAGTTCATATTGTAATGCACTATTTAGGTGAGTTGGCTTCACTTATGCACATGTTCTCTCTTTACCCTTGATTCAATCTTACAGTGAAGCTAAAACTAAGTTTTATCCTGGTTTTTGTCCATTCGAACTTAGTTACAATGTGATAAAGATGAAAGTAAGTTAGCCATTTATTAGATCAGTGAAAGAATTACTTGGTTGTTCTTATATGATGAAAGCACATTTTACCTATACTTTGTTGCCTGTTGTGCTTCTTTTGCATAGCAGAAGAAATGCCACAGTATATATGTCATGAGTGGGTGTGTGGTTGTAGTTAAGCATTTTGATTGAGCATTAGATGCTTGGTCGTCGGTGCGGTCCTTCCTATTGTTACATCTAGTACTTTGCAAAGTCATCATTGCTGCACTTGTTGGTATTCTCTCTTCACCTTTCTTCTTGTTTCAACATAACAAACAGAAATTCTGTGGGATCTGGAGGTGATGGGTGCATTGCCTATTTCCCAACAACTGTATCGACATTAGATTAAAAGTTCAGTCTTGGTACATTGAAGTGACAGGTTTTTCTTGTATAAGCCCTGCTTGAATTTGTGTAACTTAGTTCTTGAGATTATCTTCAGATGATTGTATTGCCAGAAATGCTATTACTGTATCTCATTCATTTGGGTAGTCGTCCGCCTGCTGTGAATTTTACAGGCTACAGGCGTCTTACTCCAAAAAAAAATTCATGTTGCAATTTAAAAAGACTTTCACTTATTTCATGTGTCTGCTGCTGACTGATGTGTCTCGTCAACCTCTCATTTATTTCATATTAGTGTAGCTGCTGCTTATAATTCAATTTTCAGCCTTTACGTTTTTGTTTTTCCCTTCATGAAAAGGGAAAAATTGTTTAGTTTGTATGTTTCCATATTCCTTGTAGTTTTGACTATTACATCAACATCTCAAACTTTTAATGTTTGTTCAGGTTGAGGTGGAAAGGATCGAAGTTGGCGACTTTAGAAGTTCAGGTATGTTTTCTCAAGGTGAGCTCTGTATGCTGGCGTTAAGCTGGAAATAAAAAAGAGAAGGGTTTCTAGCTTATGTTTGGTTGAATGTCCAATGAAGGAGCATAAGTTGTTATTAGACACGGATTGGAAATGCAGGGGGGAAGAAGAATGAGATGAAATGTGTATAGAAGATCACCTCTGACTGCCGGATTTATTTTTAATCTTAGCGCCAACTAAACTGCATAGGTGGCCTCAACTTAGAATTGAATTGCAGTTGTCAATAGGTTTATTAGGATGGAACCTAATGACTCAGTGCCTCTCTTGACCAAGAAGATACCTTCGAGATTCAAGCTGTCTGGAGTCTATTTTCTACCATTTGACACCTCTCAATTTAGGACAGGCTAAGTCATATCATCCATGAGACCATGATGCAATATTCTGATCTAGTTTTTCTTCCTTTTGTAATCAGTAGTTTGATTGAGTTATGCTGCGCACATCTCGTTTGTTTGTACCTAGGAGACGATTTTGCATTTGTCCCAATTGACCAACAGCTGAGATGCTGTGCTTCCACTTGTGTCTTTTCATTTTGTTCAGTGGTTGTCTCAATGTGCATCGTCTTTTGGGATAGGCGAGCTCCCTTTTCAAGGGAATCCTGAAATTTCTGATTTCATATCTGTGATACATGCCTTTTACTGTAGTGGTTGACTCTCTGTCTTCTCTCTTCTAGATTCAAGACCCAAAAATGAGAAGATTGCTGAATATTCTTCACATGCAAATCAGTCAACTGCATCACCAGACATGAAGTCTGATGACCAGTATGAACATTTAGATATATTGAATGATGATGATGATGATACTACAGCAGTCAATGGTGGGAATATTGCTGTGGAAGAATTCAAAACAGGCATTGATATTAATATCCCACACCAAAATGATATAGATGATGAAATAGCTGATGTGGATTTAAGTGATGATGATGAGGATAAGGGCCGAAATGCTGCAGAAGAACTTAGAGCTCAGGTAAATGCAGAGGGAAAAGAGAATCATACTTCGAGTTCTAGCAGTAGTAGTGGAAGTGACAGTAGTGGGAGTGGTAGTGTGAGCGGGAGTGGAAGTGGAAGTGGAAGTGATACTGCAAGCAGCAGCAGTGACAATGAAAGCAGTGACACGGTCAACTCCATCTGAGGACTTGGAAGTATTTTGGGGGTGAATGTCTCAAGTTTGAAATGATTTAAAGAGAAGCCGCCACCACATGACTGACAATGCGGCCCGAGGATCAGGCGGAAGCTCTGTTGGCACGCCCTCTTATTTTGCTGTTCTTCTTGCAGTATAGATTTCTCCTTTCTGCTATTCGCCTATTTATCTCATTTTTGGACTTTTTATGTTAGAGATACAGAAAACTGAAGTTTGTATGACAGGAAATATGATGATTATTGTAAATGCATCAAATAGTCTGGCATCTTATAGGAGTCGTTCTCATTTACCGGTTGTTGGAGAAGAAAAGAAATGTGGAAGAAACCTTCATTTGTGTTGGTTGATGTACAAAGAATTTCCTTTCAAGGAATATCAATATAGGTCAATCGTACTTATTGGAGAATTATATGTTTGACAACAGTACTAACCAATTTTTAGTTGCAGCAATTTTAATATAAAAAACGACCATTTTGCAATACTAGATGTTTTCTCTTAACAGAGCTAAAGGATGTGATATTCAAATGTCATTTTTGTTAAAGGGCCAATTCAAATACTAAAAGGTGACATTGGTACAACAGAAGGCTCAACTGACGTCGACCGTAAATTAAAAATTACGTAATACTCTACAATGAATTCTCAAATTCAATAGGACTATATCTGTTCAGGGCCACAAGTATCCCGATATATTATAGAGGACCGACAGCTTCACCTTTCTGTTCATCATTTTGCAATAACTTTTCTTCAGAAGGAAAATTTCCCTTCTCGGTGCCTTCAATCTTCCACTGTTTCCAAACTCGCGTTTTTGGTGGAGGCGTGTTGTCTGTAATGGGTGCTATCAGTCCTGGTTTGCCGTCATCAATAACAGCATCAACCAACCCGTATTCCTTTGCCTCCCAAGCATTCATGAAATAATCACGTTCAGTATCCAGTTCAACCTAGAAAAAGAAAATGGAAGTATACAAGGAAATATCAGAGTTAACTCAGCTAACTTGTACCAACAAAATTCATTTACAGTAAGAAACGGTATCTAAAATAATCACCTTTTCTAAAGGCTGGCCAGAGACTCTTGATATTATTTTGTTAAGCTTCATCCGGTGGTATCCCATTTCTCTGATCCGTATACTCATCTCCGATGACTAGAATAACAAGTCATTTAAACAGTATTGTGAAAAATATTTGAAAGAGACAGATCAATGGGCTAACAAGAAGATGAAATTAAACAAAGAGTATTTTGATTAATGAGGGAAAAACAGAACAAAAAAGCAATTAAACTAGGAAATATTCATGCTAAAACAATGGAAATTGACGTACTTGAAACACGTACAGCTTAGAGACATTAGCTTATTCGTAACATTAATCAATGTGATACATGGAGGCATAAATCGTTCAAATTAATTATTGTTGCATCAAAATGTCAGCAGATGACTGGTTAGAACTAAGGCAAATAGCATAAGATCAGCTCACTGAGTTCACTAGGTGGACTCACTTGCAAAGTTGCAATTTGGATAGATACATACCTAGTTGTTGCCTTACACAACCGCAATTAGGTTTTGAACGTGATGCATCTTATTTTGCAATTTCCTCATACACAAACAGAAAGGTTAAGATGGATTTACAAGCAACTTGAAAGATACTTAGCTAGGTTAATAATCCAAGTAAATAAAATGTGGAAGAAGCAATCGGTTGCTTTACAAAGTAAATCATAGTCTACGGCTTGACTCACTTGAGTTTCAGCACCATTACAATCACCATCACTGAGATATTAATTACATTGATAATTCATTTAATTCCTTCATTATTTCTCAAAGGATGTTTATGTTGGTTTTTAACACTAATTGGCATCAACTAACTGTTGGATCAAAACTCATAGCTATATTACTGACCAGTATGTATTCTGCGTGTCCAAAAGGAATCAAGATCGAACAACGCAAGCCCAAGATGAAACCCAAAACCCAACATGAAAACCAAATCATGCACATTACTTAGGCTTAGGTCTAACCAATACCAAATTTTCACGTGCTTCTCATATACGAATAAATTGAGCCTTCACATGAGGTATGGCATTTTTAATATACTTTTGATGACCTGAATAGGGATGGCAACGAGGCGGGGCGGGGCGGGGCGGGTGCAGAGCTTTGCGGGGCAGGTTGAAGTAGTTATTTTTAAAACTAATGTGGGGCGGGTTGTAGGTTTAAAAAACCAAATAGGAATTCGAAGAAAATTAAACATTTGTAATTAGTAAAAATCAAAGATATAAACTTTTTATATTAAACATTGACTTTAATTTTATTTTTTTCTAAAATTTAAATTAGATATGTCCGGTAAATTATTAGTTGTTAAAATGTTAATCAGAAACTTTTAATGAACGATTAAGAAACAATTGTTGAAATGTAAACTAAAAATAGTTAATTAGTGAAAAAATTTAAAAAAATTACGAATTTTAATTTTTCATATTAAATTCAATCAAAAAAATAAAAGAACTAAAAAATTTAAGCGGGGTGGGTCTACGTGGGACGAGGCTGGGCGGGTTGAAAATGAAAAAAATCACCATGCGAAGCGGGGCAGGGTGGTTGAAAAAAATTGCGGGTTGAGCTCAACCCGCCCCCCACCCGCCCCAGTGCCATCCCTAGAACTGGATACAGAATTCACAGAAGTTCTTTAGACATAATTGACACTACCAGAACTTTTATATGAATTATTGTAGTAGTTGAATGAATTTCAGTAATTAGTTTAGGGGAAGTGTATGAAGTCTAAAATTAGTGTCTCCTAAATTTAGCATTGCCCATATCTTTTTGTGAGCAACTAGTGAGCATGAACAGGATGACTGCCACCCCCTAATATAGCGATTTTCCTAGCTCAATTGACAGGCTTTCTATGACTTCATTCTCTCAGATCTCCTATAAAGATGAGATTGACCAAAGGAGCCCCTCAATACCACTCAGCCAAGCTTCTGCCATCTAACTGGCCCAAAGTACTCTCAGAGCATAAGACAATTTTTTTTTAAAAAATCAGTAACTTAAAACAAGACAAATATTTAGTCACAAACACTATCAAATTAGCAAATGAATCCGTAAATCACATCTCTACTCTCTGGAGATCTGAATCTAATTTATTAAAAACTATTAGCTTCGCTAGCCAAAAGAATATTACAGAAAACACACAAGGTTTATGCTTTGTCTTTCTTTTTGACAATATGTCCAGTGGAACAAGTAAGTCCTGAAGCTGCTAAAGAATCTGATAGAACCAATTCGAAGTTGATAGAAGTTCGAGATATCAGGATAAATTTGTCTAAAATTCAGTCATCCTCATACAGTAGATGACTAGCTTGGATGTCTGAATTTAAACATGACCTTAAAAGCTCAACATCAAGCCATACTGACTATATCATGCATTTTGTAGCCTTGTAGGTGTATACGCCCATTACTTGCATAAATGTTAAGCAAAATCTTTAAACCCATTTTGAATGGACATCCACCGACATTTTGATTGCAGGGTATAGAGAGGTGGGAGGTGAAAGGGGATCGAGAGAGGGGATCTAACCGATTTTTGCATCTAGAAGGATGACTTTGTAAGACCAATAAACTATTATTTATATGCTAAACGCTTTAGAAACAATCCTTCAATCAGTCAAGTTGGTATTGATTACATATTGTTTCAGATTTACCGCAACCCATCCCAGCAAATGGAATCCTGCAGGGGGAGCCCACTATCAATTGCATGAGCATATCAAAAGTAAGATGCAGCGGTCTCAGACATAACTCATTGATGTCGGTGAGAAATGACTTTTGATATGCTCCAGAACGATAAATTGAATAGAATGAGATTATACTAACAAATAGGACAACTAGTGAGTCTAAAAAAATAAGGATGTTCAAAATTTTTATACATCTAACTTACTGAACAGCAGGACAGGAGAGGGGAATAACGAAATGATTTTTGGCCTCTATAGTATGAGACAGAGCTTTAAAAAAATCGGAAGAATGCACCCAAAGAGTAGCGGCTGCAGTTTCCCTTGTCATTAAAAAAATTAAAGAAAATCAGAAGAACATTTATCTCCAGACATGACCAATTCCCAATGTTGAAATCTGTTCATAAATCAGAGAGTAAAAGATCATGCAGAATCAGGAACTCAAGATGTTTTCCATTAGAACCCTTCTAGCAAGAAAGTCTCCTCTATTATAAGATAGAAAATCTCCTGGCAAGAAAGGCCTCTGGGTGTTTGGATATTTCTGTAGCATAAGAAAATTCAAAGATTTGTAGAAAAGCAGCTCAATAAAACTGTTCACAAATCAGAGAGTAAAAGATCATGCAGAATCAGGAACTCAAGATGTTTTCCATTAGAACCCTTCTGGCAAGAAAGTCTCTATCATTAGATAGAAAATCTCCTGGCAAGAAAGGCCTTTGGGTGTTTGGATATTTGTGTAGCACAAGAAAAATCTGTAGAAAAGCAGCTCAATTAGAGCAAACAAACAGAAATAAATCAAAGTTAAACCATCACAAGCGCTTGCACAAATTAGGTTTCTCAAGAAAGTGTCAACCAAAAGCAAAACACTATTGTAAGATATCATGAAATTGTTGAGTAGAGCAAGGTGTAAGCACATACTTTACCACCAGAAGTTCCAAGTGGCTGATGGATCATCACTTTCGCATTTGGCATGCAATACCTCTTTCCCTTGGTGCCAGAACATAAGAGAAACGCACCCATGGATGCAGCCAGTCCCAAGCAGATAGTAGAAACATCCGCCTTGCACATTTTCATGGCATCATAGATTCCCATCCCTACCAAAACAAATCAGTTTTGTTCCAATTTCTATTAGCACAGTGGGTAAGAAGTGTTGGAGAGTAGAAAGGCATTATAAGGTGTCAGTCTCCTTCTAATCTCTATCTAAAATCATTCAGAAGCCAAAAAGTTTCTAACAAGCAATTACTTGGCACTTTGTTAATAATTACGAAACAGAATAGGGGAAAAATTCACTTTTTTTTATGAAAAGGGGAACCCGCAGCGCTACCCATTGGATGCGCACAGGGCAAACCCCCGCTCCTATGCAATAGCTTGCAAACTACACAGGAGAGGCAACCTGCACTAGGCAAGCCCGGTGCGACGAGCTCCACCCAAAAGGCAAACCCCTTGCTTTCGCTGGCGAGAGGTTTCAACCTTGAGATGAAATCAGTTTTATATCACCTTTACAAACTCCAAGTTTCTAAGTAAGCAAAGAAAAGGATAGCATCAGATCCAAGCAAAGTAAATGAACCATTTAGACATACCAGCAGTTATTGAACCACCAGGTGAATTAATGAACAATTTGATATCCCTTTTATCATCTTGTGCATCAAGAATTAATAGCTGGCTTACAATAAAATCTGCAGTAACATCATCTACCTGTTCATCACCAAAAAATTCCCCACGTATCAGAAGCAACTCCACAATTCTGTAATTGAAATACAAGATAGTTTCTCTCTGCCAAGTTCTGAATACAAAGCAATTAACTGTATCTAACATATCATCCACTGACCATTTAATAAGAAGTCAAGTGAAAGAATGTTCACTCAGAACTAAAAGCTATCTGTTTGGCCAATAGAATAGTGTGAATTAGTAACAAACACAAAAAGACCATCTAAGTAAAAATCCCTTGCTGTGACACATTCTCCAGGCAGTACTAATTTAACCAAGCAAGCTGCAGCAAAATTAGCAAATAAAAACGGAACTGAAAAAAGAAAAGAAAAACTAGTTCATACATGACCAATTAAATATACCACGTACAAAGTTAAAACCTTGATTACACATTATGAATTAGAAAACCCAAAAAGAACAAAAAACATAATCTTTACTCGAACAGTGATAACCTAACACTAAATAACAGATAAATACGGAACCAATGAGAAACCTAATCAGCATATGGTCAATTAAGGGCGAATTAACAAAACCCCAAAACGAAATCTTTATAAAATTTGTAAGAACCTGTGAACCCAGGAAGACAATCCTTTGACGAAGAAGCATATTGGTTGTATCAAGTTCTTCAAATCTGGGCATCCAAGCAGGGGCTTTTGAGTAACTGGAAACATCCCAGTTACTGGATAATGTCGTCTTTGCTGTAGAAAAGTTGTGGGTCGATGCTTTTACTGATAATCCTCTTCTTGGTTTGATAGTATTTGTGTGAAATTTCTTGAAAAAAGTAGAATTGTAATGAAGGCATGTAGAAGATCTTACTGTACTGAATGTTAGACAACTTCCCTCCATTTATCTCCCACTCTTTCTGCTTTGCTTCTTTCGCTGTTTCTGCTATTAGGGGTTTTGGCCAAGAAGCTATCACACTCCAAAGATTGATTCTTTTTTTCAGTTCTCTTAGCAGATATTACTCCTTTTTTTTTTAAATAAAATAAAATAAAATAAAAATTCCACATATATTTCGGAGAGGATAAAAAAAGAAAAGAATAATTAGATAATTACACATCTTTGTCTATCATATTTTTTATTATTATTTTCACTTATTTTTAAAAATTTCAAAAAATCTTTTTTTTTTATATTAATTCAATAATCCGAATACGTTAATTCAGCAATTCGAGTACATTAGTTTCAATTCTTAAATTATTTCGATGTTTAATAAATTATGCTTTAAATATTATCTGCTGATATTTAAAAACTCTAATTTGTGTATCTAAATATACACTAAGATAAAGGAATATTATATAATTTAAAAATATATTCCATAGGTTTTCAATGTTCAATTTCTTTCAATTTTATTCCTTTTATATATATATATTATGATATTTATCTTTTTTACATTACATTGTATAATTTTTTTATATTTTTGTATATTCTTTTTAAAATATATGCAATAAATTAATTAATTTATAATAAATAAAACCTCTTTTTATTTACGTAAAAGTTTATAGAAAATACATATGACTATACAATATAACTTCTCAGTATATATTGACTATACGATATAGTTTACTTATACATGTGTTATACATTAAATATATATTATAATACACTATAGTCTAATCAATCAATTTTTTGATAATTATTTTGCCCGATGAAAAATCAAATCCTCAGCACTAAAATAGAAATTCAGATAGCCAACCAAATGAGTTACGAAGATTTTCTATCAAGTGGATTCTTTTATCATCAAAAATAAAAAATAAAAATATCGACGGTTTAGGCAACAAATAAATTAAGCGAAAAAAGAGCGGAGCTCTTATTAACCTTAAAAACCCAAAACAATCGTCATCCTCATTCGGAGGGAAAAAGGATGTTATCGTCTTCAGTTATGATTCGACGCTTTTGCAGCTTTAGTGTCACCGCTTCTTCTTCTACTACCACTTCCACTTCCAACAAAAAGCGTCTTGTCTTTCTGGGTTCTCCTCAGGTTTGTTTATCTGCCACATTGTTTCCCATCTACCATTTCTTGATTTAAACGAAAGCGTAAACTTTTATTGGAATCTGGTTGTTAATTGCGTAATAATTGTAGGTATCTGCTTCAGTTCTTGATGCTTTATTCAATGCTTCTGCTGCCCCAGATTCTCTTTTTGAGGTATGGTTACAGAAATTGCTTGCTCAGCTAGTGCATTTTATATGAGAAATAAATTATTGAGCGTTGGAATGAAATGGGTGCAAAATGTCTTGGAATAGAATAGAGGATTTATAAAGTTGGCCTCAACTAGTTTAAGATTGGGGCATTGTGGTGGTTGTGTTTTAATTCCAACTGAGGTGTATTCTTTTTCATCCAGGCATAGACCTAACGTTGTTAGATGTTTGTATACAAACGTTTGTGATGCCTGTGAGCTGGAATTTCCGGAAAGATTTGATCTTCAACTTTATCGTGTAATTAAGTTGAAAGCAGCATTTACAGAAGTTCAACTTTTTGGGTTGCATCTGCTTTTTGCATTTCTCAGTCAAAAGTTTTTCTTGTCTGATTTGGGTTGATAATCTTCATTAGAAATTTATGGTCAGCAGCTTATATGTCTAAGTAAAGATACTTATAGTAAGTATCTCTTCAGTTTTGAATTGTACTTAAACATTGTGGATGGGGTGGAAAACTGAGCTACTTTAGCGTTGGTTAGGTCACAGCCATTGTTACACAACCACCTTCTGGAAGGGATAGAGGAAGAAAAGTAATGCCTTCACCAGTTGCACAACATGCTCTTGACAGAGGCTTCCCTTCTGATTTGATTTTCACACCTGTGAAGGCAGGTGAGGTAACTACAGTTACTATTTATGTATTTGGCATTTATTTTTCGATATAACACTGCTCCTCAGATGTCTTCCGTATGAAAAATTGCCATGGTGCCTTTTTACCGAAATCATTTTGTTTGTAGAAACTTAAGTTTTGGTTATAATTCTTTAGGATGTGAAATCAGATGCATTCTCTAGGGTAGCGAGAAAGATAAAACATTAGAAGGCTTTGTTTCTTTTAATGACCAGTGATTTTTCCTAACAAGTTAAAATGATGCTTTAGTTATCTAATTGTGAAAAACCAAATAGCTTCTTTGATGCATCTTTATGTTTTTATGCCCACTGAAAGATGTCCACTGAAAGATGTCCGATCTCTGAATGTCGATTCTGCCATCAATCTTCAGAAAATTGTAAAAATTATATTGACTAGGTTCCATTATACATCTTTTTAACTGTGTTATTGTAGTGCAGGAAGCATTTCTTTTTAACTTTAAATCCTTGGAGCCCGAGCTTTGTGTTACTGCTGCATATGGGAATATTTTACCCACAAAGTTTCTGAATATTCCATCAAAAGGTTAGGCAATAGACTGGTAATTATTATGCAATTCTAGTTTGTAGGTCCCTAACTCTCTGTTAATGTTGCATTTTTCATATTATCAAGAGGCAGAGTTTGGGAGTTGTCAGAGTTAGAACCATTTATCACTTGATGAAGAGCTCTTAGTAATTTTATTTTGTAGGTCCCTAACTCTTTGTTGATGTTGCATTTTTTCATATTTACAAGTGGTGGAGCTTGGGAGTTGTCAGCATTAGAACCATTTTCCTCTCGATGAAGAGCTCTTAGTTTCCAACTTAAGATCATGATATACTTTAGCCACATTATTTCTCATATTTTGCGTTTCCTTTGGTTTAAGAAGACCTTTCTTCAATTATCTGAATGAGCTTTAGTCTTTCTGATCCAATCAAACAGGAACGGTTAATATACACCCAAGCTTACTGCCTCTATACCGTGGTGCAGCTCCTGTACAAAGAGCATTGCAGGTTTCATTCTCCTGAAAGCTCATGGAAATTATACAAGTTACTTGTTCGGTGGATATATGATTTTTAGAATTGTATATATGATTTCAGGATGGTGTTAAAGAAACAGGGGTGTCATTAGCTTACACAGTTCGTAAATTGGATGCTGGACCAGTTATTGCTCGTGAAAGAGTAACAATTGATGATCAAATTAAGGTTCTATATTATTTTGTTTCTAGAAAATGTTGTTTTTGATTGGTTTTGTCATCATGGGTAGATGCTTGATTAAGTTCTGCCAGTTGTACTGGATGCAGCAGAAAACTGATTCCCAGTGCTTGCTATTATTGGAAAAAAGATTCTCGTGATTATTCCATTTTTTCAATTTACCTTGTTAGGTAAGGTCAACAGTTAAGGTTGATGTATAAAACGCAGATACATGAAAGTATGTCAGTATACTCATTAGTTTTACCTTAACCACATAGTTGCTCCTCACCTTATTTGTATCCTGGGAGCTATATGTGCGTGGACTGCCCACTTCCAGGAAGCACCTTTATCTTTTAATGAAACTTCTGACTGATATTATAATATCTTTTTGCAGGCTCCAGATTTACTTGACTTACTTTTTGATCTAGGTTTGTTACTCTTATCTTCTACTCCCTGCTCTTGACTAACTTCAAATTTCAGTGTTATAATGTTCGTCTTCCTGGATGAAATGTGTACTCTTAGTTTAAAAGGCAACCTTCTTTCTGTCTGTGATATTGAACACGTTGGCGAACAGAATGTTAGAATGTATTTAGCTTTTATTTTTGTCACTGCAAATTATTAGTGTAATAGTTGGAGAATCTTTCGCAAGGTTTTAAGTAGTAGTATTCCAGTGTGATATTGTCAAGCTGCCTTTTGAAATTCATGTGACCAAATTACAATCAGTGTTTTTTCTGTGCTATGTGCAGATATTGGTATTTATCAAGAGTCAGATTCCATTTTACAATAGCTCATGGCCTTTCATTTCATTCAGGTTCCAAACTTCTAATTCGTGAACTTCCATCCATATTTGATGGGTCTGCAAGTGGAAGAGCAGAAGAGCAAGATGACTCGAAGGCTACCTTGGCTCCCAAGGTAAAAATCACCCCCTACAGTGTTTCCACTGTTTGGTGCACTTTTCCCAGTTTCAAGTGTAATGTTAAACCAAATGGAGAGGTGGGTGCATAGTACATTGTGGTGTTGAACACAATTTTTCCTGTATCAGCAACATTATGAGGTCCTGAAAAGGTTAAGATATCAGCCATCTTGCTAGGATATATGCCCCAGTATTCTATACTGAGTTTAAGGGAAGGCTTAAGCACAGGCCTGCATAACAAACATTCCAAGTTTTGTGGTTGGACATTTATAGCCAGGACGGATATGTCTGTTATTTCCCTAGAAAGGGCTGATAATTATTACATTAAAATGTATTATTTAAAGGTGTTGGCTTCCATTTGCCCTTTGTAGGTGATTTGGAGAGAGAGAGAGAAGATGTTTTGAAGAGTAACACATATCAATTCAGCGGATTAAGTTAGAGCGTATTCTGTTATCTCAATTTTGGTGTGAGAAGGAATATGTAAACTGGGCAGAAGCTTTGCTATGCACCCAAGGGTGTGGCCCATTGGTCAATGAAGTGGGTTGAGAACTATGAGGTCTTAGGTTCAAATCCCAATGGGACAAGAAAACTAGGTGATTTCTTCCCATTTATCCAAGCTTTGGTGGACAGAGTTGCCCGGTATTTGTGCTAATTGGAGGTAGCAGGTACACCATGGAATTTGTCGAGGTGCACGCAAGCTGGCCTGGACACCATGGCTGTCGAGAAAAAAAAAGGCAGAAGCTTTGTTAGAACTCATAAAGGCTCTCTAGGATTAGAAGAAGGCCATACTTTTGGTATTTTTTTTCTCACTGTACATAAATTCCAGAACTAACTTCGTGCTGTTTATAAGTACATTTATAACCTTTTTACAAAAAACAAAGGAAAATAATAGGCCCTGCTTATGGAATATGACTATGTGACACTGGAACAGTCTCATGGTATGTTGTGCAAATATACCTGGTATTGATTGTAGTTACCTTGAAGGATCAGCACTTGGGGTTCAGGGTGGAGGCTAGTTGAAGGATCCCAAAGTATCTGGGAGATAATTAGAGGTTGCCGAGATCACTGAACAGAATACGCTGATGGTCAAGTTAGTTCTCCAACTTTGAAGTAATGAATGCTAAGTTTCAATTCAGGACCTCGATATGAAAATATGAATGAAGGGGAGCATTTGTATGGGGGGTGGGGGCTAAGGGGGTGGGTGAGGGGATCCTTTACCTAGTACAGATGTCAGAATCAGCATCCAATTATTTAGTGCCCTAAGGTAAACTTCTGGAGAACAATGACACATGTTAGCACCTGATTGGTGGCCACGTATCCTCTTGTGATGTATTCACCATAAGACGGATACTGCTGAAATAACCTAGGTCCATTTTCACTGGAGAAGTGAGCTCGGAATTGAAAAGTCTTGCATGTCCCGTTCATGAAACATAAGGAACTTAGGATTTCCCTTTCCCTCATATTGCTAGCCGTATTAGTTCGGTTGTCAGCATATTTTCACATGACAAATCCTTGCTTATTTATTTTTTATTCGGGTATAATTGAATGAAGATTAAGCATATATATCACAGGCAGAGAATGGATCCTATTTCACAAAATATGTTTCCTCCATTGATTGAATGCTTAGTGCTCCTGACGGTAAGCCGGCCACATTTTATAACTTTCTGCCATGCTTCTCTATCAATGGGTAGAGAGGCTTAGGCTTATATGAGAACTAAGTCCATCTAAAAAAATGAGATATGTATAATGGTTGGAGTTGCTCCAATAATGGGTGTCAAACTGTCGACACGATAGTTCTTTTTGTGCAATCTGTAAATAATTATTTTTTTCAAACACCATTCAATGCATATATGCAGATTTTATATTTCGTTTTGGCTAATCAAAATTCAGGTAGACCTTTCCATCAAATTCTGGGAATAAGACTCTGATTTTCGCTTCTTGCAGATAACTCCTGAGGAGTCATGGCTATCTTTTGACGAAGATGCCCAAGTGCTTCATAACAAGGTATTATTCTCAATTGTCTTTCAATGTGGGCTGAGTGATCATGACACAGTAGCTTTTAGGTTCGGGCATTTGCAGGATGGCCAGGAACTCGAGCTAGACTTAAAGTTATTGACCCTAGCAGTGACAAGAGCAGTATTATAGAGCTTAAAATTATCACTACTCGGATTTACGGTGGTATCAGAAGTCGAGATATTGAGGCCAATGATGTGCTTTTCACCAAAGGTTCAATGGTAATTCCTTGTGGTGGAGGCACGGCACTGGAGGTGAGAAGATTTTGTACCTTAAAATTCCAGAAAATTTCTTGATTCAAGCTGCAAGGTCTATCATTATTTACAGTCCTGGATGCTATGGGTTGCTTTATTTTCATATCGTCCTAAAGTTGGAAAATTACACGAGATCCATCATTGATGGTAGCCTGCTATGTATGTAGAATGACCTTTAATATTCCATGCTGACTCAAAATTGTACATGCACTGTATCAGAACCACTATAGACTTTAAATTTTCTGTTTCTTTGTTGTCTGGTAACTGGAGGTTTGGGTATGATTTTGTTCATCCAAATTAACAGCTCTACTGTGAATACATTGGTTGTGTGCATACCCATTTATCTCAGCCCATTCAAGTTTCCCACATGCATTTGTCCTGAATCATCTATGGAGAAGGATAGATATTGAGAGGAAGGGGGCAGTCCGGGAGATTAGTTGTCTGCACTCTGCAGAGCATGGATACTTATTTATTCTGTAGATAGATCTGCTAATATGGACAGTTCTAATATTGGAGGTTGATATTCATGTTGTCTGCATCTTCTTTTTCTTTATATGTGATATTGACTTTTGAAATCTTTATACTTCTTTTTTTTTGGTATTTCAGGTTTTGGAAATTCAACTTCCCGGCAAGAGAGCTGTTAATGCAGCTGCATTTTGGAATGGTTTAAGAGGCCAAATGCTGAAAAAGTTGTGATCACTAAGCCAGTCAACTACACCAAAATGTAAGACCCAAATATTCTGGAAGTCGTTAATTAATTTCTTATATCTTAATGGATTTCGGAGCGGCTTCCACATGTGCATTTCTCTTGATGCCCATTTTTTCTCTTTTATGGTTCCATTGAATGCCTGAAATGACAATATTCTTGTTATGCATCCCTATTAAATTACTTGGTTATCTCTGTTCTTTTTGACAATGTTCCCTTTCTTTTTCTTGTTCCTCAATTTTTGGTAATTGGTCTATGGCACTTGGTTCAAGGGGGAAATTGTTGGGTGTGCAAACAAATTGGCACATTGGAGGTTAACAAGGAAAAAGAAGTTACATATGAAGTGTAGGGACATTGTGAAGACTTTCAGGAAAACCATGCAGGTTTTGGCCCAAAATCTCACCATATTTAATAGTATCTATGGGCTGCGCTTATACACTGCCCCCTCCCTCCCTTCCATTTTCCCTTTCAGCTTATACATGATATAGAATTATTCAGGTGTTCCTTATCATCGACTTCTGCAAAGCCTTATATTAAAGCAAAACGGTTCATCTACCTTTTTGCGATAACTAGGAACAATTTGTTTAGAGTAATGTTCTAAGCTTGCAGATTAGTATGTGGTAAAGGGAGAACTTCTTAGAAAATGGAAGTGTTTAAATTATTTTTGTGATCATGTGGCTAGTTAATTCAGTTGACGTATGTTGGCAAATGCGTAAAAACACACGCTATGTTAGGATGAATTGATTTGGAATGGTGACAAATGCTGCTTTTGAGATATCAAAAGCCACAAACTTGTGGTGTATGGAATATATGCTCCTTAGTCTTTTTACATGGTGTACACCAAAGGACTTGGCAGCCAAAAAGCATGTTAAAGCATTATCCATAGAGCATAATAGAAAAGTTGATGCTTTTGTTTTGATTGCAGTAGCCACTCGACAAGTTGAACCAAATGTCATTGTTCTGGAGACTTCATTACATTATCTGATCATATGATACAAAACTACATGACTGGATGCTTCTGATTCCTGTCCGGATCTTTTCTGTTTTCGGGATAGTTCTTACTTCTCTAGGAGCTCCTAAAAGAAGGCATTTGTTGTACAAGATATTCTAGCTTCAAGAAAATAACCGAATTTGCTTATATGAATTTGAACTGATATGTAATGCTTGATTTAGCGGAAAAAAACAAAATTTCCTTAATTTTTTTGGAGGGCTAAAATCCCCTCTTCTATTTGTTGACTTGAGAATATTCATGTTTCAGCTTTTTAGCTGGCTACTCAGGAGCTGAAATAGACAAGAGGAGATGATGAATTGGTATAAAGTTTATGATGAGATTTTAGTGAAATTTGTGAAACAGTGAAGCTATTTTCTTCCATTGGCTTGACATATTTTGCTTATGGGGCTTCACTTTTGAGACAAGGGTTTTCTTGAAACAACCTCTTTATCTCTATGAGATAGTGGTAAGGTCTACTTATATTTTACCCTTCCCAGACTCCACTTGTGGGATTTCACTGAGTGTGTTGTTGTTGTTTGGCTTCACAGATTCTGTTCGGCCTATGAATGTTGTTTCGATCCTTCTATTAATACTTTCTCCATCCCATTAGTTGTCATATCCTCTCCTCTCTGATCATCAAAATACTATTTTGAATTTACTAATAAGGTTCCCATGGCCTACATTTTGACCCCCAAACTAAAAAGAGGACTACATAAATATCCAATTATTGGACCACTTTGGAACACACCATTCTTATATTAAAAGAAGTATCATTACACCGACAGTTAAATAGTCTTTTTAGTACGATTTATTCATAACTGTAAGTTACACTTTTTATATTTCCTAAATTTTATTTTTAACCATACTAAAAGTTGATGAAACCATAATGATTTACGTTATGCCTTGAGACCTGGGATTCTTCTTTTTGTTGCAGTCCAGTTATAACAAGTTTCATCTCTTTACTTGTGGGGATAAAAAAAATATTCTATTAACCAACTTTTCTTTCCTTATATATTTTTTTACAAACTTTTCCAACTCAAAGGTTAGGTTGCCCTACATAGAAGAAAGGTCTCAAAGGACATTTGTCAAGAAAATATTTGAACTCTTTAACCCAACAATTTGAAATTATGTAGTACCTCTGTCTCAATTTATTGATGCTTTTAATGTATTGTACTAAAGTTTCCACTGTTTCTCTAATGATGTTGTTCTATAGTATTAATTTACAAAATTTAATAATTTAAATAGAAAGAAATAGGAAACTGAAATAGTCCAAAATGAGAGCCAGATGTTTTGTGCAGAGATTTAGGATGAGGGGACATTGGAAGGCAATAATTAGGGGCATTAATTGATAAACAAAATGAAAAGGCAAAGCCACACCCACTGAATGAAAATGAAAGCAAGACATAAAACTACTTTACAACAATTTTTCCAATTACTAATAACATATCACAATAAACAAATAAGGAGTTACATAAAGAGTTATCATTTGTGGGCACACTTGCATCTTTTATGGACGATTTCTTTAGCAAAAGGAAAATTAAACCATGTAAACCCCATTTTTATATATATCTTAATAGTCGGCTTCAACTTATTTAGAGCTGAATCATAGTAATTGTTGTATAGCAAATAAGTAATTCTGAATTATAAATATGATAGAAATAATACATAAACGTGCTCTTAAACTTGGCTTCAACTAGCATCTACGTTCCCCAACCTTTGAATGTGCACAAGTAGGCATTTAAACTTGAATAAAATTAAACAAATAAACACATTCATTTTATGTGACGTCTTACATAGCAATTTTGTGTCTTACGTGGCGTTTGACGTGAATTATGCCACGTAGGACATATGTATCTCTTGTTCAATTTTGTACAAGTTTAAATGTCCACTTGTGCATACCTAAAGTGGAAGGTCATAGATGCTAGTTGAAGTCAATTTGTTATAATTCGTTAAATTACATCAATAATTTAATGAAATTTTTACACCATAAATATATTTTACTCAAAACTCTTTTGTTATGGACACGATATATATTAATAGGGTGTTGCTTTAGTTGTCATTGTCCCATATCCACCTAACCAAGTTGATATAATATTCCCCCTCCCCATAAAACCCACAACACAAGTCTCCCTTTATATATATTTCTTCACTACTTAGCTTTCTCCCAAAGATAAATTACTGAAATTCCATCTAGAGAACTAATAATATGGGTGTTCTTGATTATTTATCAAATTTTTGCACCGTTACCAGCACAATACGACGTACCAAAAGGAGACCATTGCAGGTACCTACCTTCATTTTCATGTTAAACATATAAATATGAATCTAATTTTTATTTTTATTTTTGGTGAAATTGTTAGACAGTAGAGATAAAGGTGAAGATGGACTGTGATGGATGTGAAAGAAGAGTAAGGAATGCAGTTAAACGCATGAAAGGTTCTTACACATCACTATTTTCATCCTAAATTCTATTCAATTTACTAATAAATTCGATTTCATAGCTTGATATTTTTCAAACGAGGGTTTTCTCTATCTCACATTTTACCATTCGTGGGATTCCTGTTATTACTAATAAATCTATGAGATTAACCTATTTTTAAAGTAAATTAATAGTCGATAAATGGAATAAGTGATCAACAAGGAAGATGGAAAGTTGACGAATATAATTTTTGGTTATTAAAAGCTATCTTATATTAGAAGCACATAGTAATGGAAATGCTATTATACTATTTTAATTAAGTGAATAACATTATATTCATCACTTTATCATCTTTGATTTATTACTACTATGCTTTTCTTTGGTGAAGCTCTTCTATTGCTACTTTTACGGCTCGTTTAGTTGGGAACAAGTTTTATCTACTTAAATATGCAGATTTTAATTTGAAGCTTAAACACATCGTTTATTTTAATGAAAAGAGGGCATAATTAAGTCTAAAAAAGTTGTTAAACCATATACATGTACATAGATAGCATGAAACTACATATTCTGAAAAAGGGTTCAACTAAATCTCGAAAAATATTTTATGTGCAAATTAAATAGATTCAGATCAATTTCTTTTTGTATATATAATAAATCATTGAATTTTCTTTACTCAATCGAAAGTTACGTTGCTTTCAATTATATATAGTTTGAGTAGAAATATCATTGGACGTACGTATTACTTTTAATCCTGACTCTGCCACTGTCGCTCGATGTAGCTAATTATTGACACTTAATTTTTATGTTTTTCAGGAGTGAAAACAGTGGAAGTGATTAGAAAACAACACAGGGTGATAGTGAGTGGATATGTTGATCCCCAGAGAGTGTTGAATAGAATAAAAAGCACTGGAAAAAGAGCAGAAATGTGGCCATATGTTCCATATAATTTGGTGTCTTATCCATATGTAGCTCAGGCTTATGACAAAAAGGCACCTTCTGGTTTTGTTAAAAATGTGCCACAGGCACTTATTAACCCTAATGCTACTGAAGAAAGGATTACTCATCTTTTTAGTGATGATAATCCAAATGCTTGTTCTATTATGTGATGCAAAGTTTAAGATTTCTTTTTTCTAGTTACTTCCAAGATCATGTGTTTTTTTCTTGGTCTTTAGGAATTTAGTAGTAAAAGAATATTATATTATGTACTTGTCTCATTGTAATTAATTAATATGTTATCTTGAACGGTGGATAATTAAGTTTGTGAAAGCACAACGGCTTTTTGTGCCTTACTTGAATTTTAAGAAGCAAATATTCTATTATTGTATATATACATCATTTTATTTCTAAATTTTGCTAAATAATTAATGTTGTAGGTATTTGCTTTATGTTTACTGTAAATTCCTAGTATAAGAAAAGTGTTATTGATTGCAATTTTTTGCATATCAATACGATGAAAAAATACATCTTAAAATGTTAGTCAAAATTTACAGAGCTTGACTGTGAAATTGAAAACGGTGACGGATTAAAAGGTGATGGAGAAAGTAATAAAGTTATCATTTCTTCCTTATTTAAGTACTTTTAAATTTTTATCGAGTAAACTTACCACCTTAAAAAGTTATATATAAGTAAAAAAATAAAGAAATGATCACACAACATATTGGACGTCATGCAAGAGAAGAAAAATGTTGACAGTCAAAAGTGTGTTAAGATTGTCGTAACAAAGAAAAACAAAACAAGGACATGAACGTCTCCAAAGAAATTAAAGAAAATCTATGACAATGAACAAGACTTTAATTTTAGAAGTATTAAAATTTTGAGTAATTTATGAAGCTTGGTAGAGGGAGGTAGTGATTTTTATGATTCTTCGGAGAGAAGTTTTTTCACGTAAAATCGATTATTTGTATTTTTCACTTTACTTCAGTGGGTGAGGGACAACATAAAATAACGACTATCCCATCTTAATTAATTCCTTCAAAATTATGCACTTGATAGTGAATTTGTAATTACAAATTAATTAATTTGCTCCCTCATTAGAAACTTTTAATATAATTTAAGTTGCATGTAGAAGGTTCTTGTAAGTTATATTCTTTCAAATATTCCAATACATATAGCTAGAATCCTATTCTTTCCAAAGATGATGGAATTTATGTTCCTTTTTAATGAAGTGCTTAAAGATTACAAGAATTAAGGACCAGAAGAAGAAGAAGGAAAAGTAGACTTGATTACCAGCAGCTCTTTTCAAATTCGACATTGCCTTGTCACTCTGCTTATAATTATTATCAGTAAATCATTGTTTTATTTTTATTTGACAATAATTATTGCTTAAATTCACTTAATTGCTACCTAAATAGCCTTTCGAAAAAAATTACAATTTTTTTATAAAAAAAAAACACTTTTTATCTTGTCGAAGACATGACCTTAGATAGAAAAGAATGGAGGTCGCGTATTAGAGTAGAAGGTTAATAGGCTTAGTAGGGGTAGGATGATGTCTGACCTTGTGATATAGTAGGTTAGTAGGATTAGTCGTGTCTTTATATCTTATGTTATTATTGTCCGTCGTATATTTGTTACTTTGACTGCATTTATATATTATCATGTGCTTTCATATCTAGTATCTTCTGCTTTTTGGGGTTTGACATTTTTGAGAAGAGGGTCTTCCGAAAACAGTCTCTCTATCTTTATGAGTAGTGGTAAGGTCTGCATACATTTTAACCTCCTCATACCCCACTTGTGAGATTTCATTGGGTATGTTATTGTTGTTTCGTTCCAAATTCCTTAAGCACTAAATATGCAATGATGACATATACCTAAACTACATGCCCTAACAATTAAGATGTCCAAACTATATAAGAATTATTTTAAATGATATTATTTTGTTCGTTAAAATTTCTAAGAGTCACTTAAACTTTCCTCAATTTCTGGCTTTTAACTTGACAAAAAGTGATCAATGCCATCCCACTTATTAAGAATTTTGCTGTAGATGGAAAAAAGTTAATTAGTACTGATGATTAAGATATGATATATATCTTATCCTAATAAATCTTGATTAGTAGATTGTACCTGTTGCCACTAAGTTGGAAATAATAAACTAGTACCAATATAATTATCTCTTATTAACTTTTCCTCATTCATCTTTCAATCTGTTTAAATAAAAAGTCTTCTCACCAATTTTTCTCTTTTTATAAAGTTGAGCAATGACAACAAATAAAATTTAAAATTAGGTACTTCATCATTACATGGTCAAGTTTTCAAAAAAGCAAGTCTATAACACCGACCAATTTTATTAAAAATAGATGAAAATTTTTTCCCACTAATAAATATTTATTTATTTAAATCTGGACAACAAAGAGAAAATGACAATGTTGCTTTAGAAATTGAGTGACTGGATAAAACAAATTTTATGTTAATTCCGCCGCTTAAATCAGTTAATGACAATTACCTTAACCATAATTTGTGTGTCTTTGGAGAAAAATTCCTCCACATTAGCCGCATAAATATTTTAAAATAAGGCATTATTTAATCACTCATCTGCTCTTTTTAAGTTTAATATAAAGAAGAAGAAAAAAAAGCAAAAAGCTTTTTAATCCATTTATTGATTTTTTTATATATAAAAGTTGAAATGGAGTTTGAAAGACTATTGTAATTCTAATAATAAGCTACTCTATGCTCTAATCAACTTACTAACTGTAAAGTTTTTTTCTTTTTCTTTTTGCAATATCAATCATCACGAAAGCTGTGAGAAGTGTTACACAATAATTTCCTATTACATAGTAATACTTTAGAAGCATTTCTTTTATGAACTGTCAAATTAAAGTGTACATGTTAAGAGGGACCTAAAAGATTTTTATTTTTGAAGTAATTGAAGGAGACATGTATGTCCCTGCTTTGGCTATACATTATGGGGGTTGCCTTTGCCAGCATTTTTTTCTTATAAAGCACCTAAAAAACGACCATTTTCTTTGAATATACAGTTTTTTTATTAAAAAAGAATTATTTATATACATTTAAAACAAACAAACAAACATAACATGTCACTTACAGATGGTCTTTTAACTATGTAAGTGACAATGCTTGTCCTCCAAAATATGGTCCATGCGTTAATTTACAAGAATGTCCTAAAAGATGAGCGTTTTTTGAATTTTCGACCTCACTTAGTCACCTTGCTTGCGCCATAACAAAACTTCACGTTTTCCACTTTTGACCTTGAAGGTTAAAAGTTTATGGGGACAATTTTAAATGTATACAATAAAGGGAACTTACCTACATATATCATATTTAGAAAATATTTATTATTTATAGCAATATGATTTTAATACATATAATTCACTTTTAACACATAATGCATATTTTTTTATCACAAATATAAGTTTAATATATTTTAGACACTTATAATACATCTTTTATACATAGTATAATTCATTTATAGTACATGCATAATTCATTTTTGATATATAGTGCAATTTTTTAATCAAAATAATTATAACGCATTTTAATACATATATATTACATATATAAGGTAATAAATAAAAAATATATTTAAAAACAATAAATATTTTATAAAAGAGTTTCAAAAAGGTAATAGCCTCTTTTATTTATATAAAAAATATCCCAAAATCGAAAAATATATATGACTATACAATATAGCTTGCCAAAAGTCATAAAAAGTATACATTGACTATACAATGTAGATTACTTATACATAAGCTATACATTGAATATACATTACGATACATTCAAAAACCGAATATAACTTGACTGTACAGTGAATGACAATTTTTTTTGATAGATATTTTGACTCAACGGTCCTGCACCGTAAATATCCCAAGTTTGTTTAAGATCAGCTATTCCAAGGTGGTTGGGCGTAATTTTCTGTCCCCAACATAAGCTTGAGGGCCCAAAATTTACAAAATAATCTTAAAAGGAATGACAGCATTTTCTGTAGATGGTTCATGGCTATCAGGACCTAAATTTTTGTAAAACTCAAGCAAAATGATCCAAACCATGGGCTTCATGAAAATTTGTTGGGCCTAAATGCAAGATTGAACATTGAAAATCTAGTTGGAAAATATGGATCAAATCATTCTACTCCCACGCAGATAGTCATGCCACTAACAAAAGAATCTGACACTACTACTTGCCAGTTGCCTCTATATGGAAAAATGATATACTCTGCCATATTGCCTTTGTCTGAACTGTCAAATCCTCATTTCTCTGAACTACTCAACTGGTCAAATCACACTTTTCTTACACCCTTCAACCCCCTACCTCCCAAAACCTCCTATCTAAAGAACACAAACACACTCCACACACTGACACTACTGGGGTTTCTTGTGTTTTGTACTGAGATGAAAGGACTAGCTAGCTAGTGTGACCCATGTTCTTGCTGCAGTTATTTCTGAGTCATGTATTTGGTGCCTGCATTTCTCTGTTACTAGTACTAGTGTGGCTAATATTTAGCCATTTGTAGGGTGATCCTTTTGAGGTAAGTTATTCATAAGACCTAAATTAGAAACAAGTTTCAACTTCATTTGACTAAAGAGAACAAACTAAACACTGCTAGCTACCTGAAAAATGTCTGCTACTGCCCATGACTTTGAGCTTGTGAAAATTCAGGTCATTTACATTAATCCTCCTCATTTTGCTAAGTACCATTTTTCTTCAGCATTCTACTGCCTTCTTTAGCTACTGCTTTGTATTCTTTGTTTACAGACTTGTGTTCTTAAAGTTCAGATCAACTGTCATGGATGCATGCAAAAGGTGAAGAAGCTGCTTAAGAGAATTGAAGGTACTCATTTTTCATCTTTAAGTTATACTAGTCTAAGTTGCACGGACTCTTCACTTTTAATGTCGTACCTGTGTTGGATTATCCAAAAATACACTACTTCTCAAGAATCCGACATGCACCCATCGAAACTTTTGAAGAGTCCGAGCAACATAGATACTAGTAACATCTACCACCTTGTCTCTCCAACATGCACACCAGGAAAAAATGAGGAGAGGGTGAGCAAGAATTATTTAAAAATTATTGCTTTGGCAAAAGAAAGGAGGAAGTTCACACTTTAGAGTAAGTTATTTACATTATGGACAACATTTGGTTTCAGGGGTTTATCAGGTGAAAATGGATGTTGACGAACAAACGGTTATAGTGTCTGGGAATGTGGACTCGGCAACACTGATCAAGAAGCTAAACAAGTCTGGGAAACATGCAGAGCTTTTATCAGAAAATCCAATGGAAAACCAAGAAACAGAACTACTCTATAACTGGTTCAATGATGACTTTCACCAAAACCAGCGAGCTCTAAACTGGTGTGACGATGAGAAGATTCAAAACAGAGAACTCCTTAACTGGCTCAATAATAACAAGCATCAAAACCAAATGCACACATTATACAATTCTCTTGGAGCATCCAAGAGACGGCCTATGTGTGCCCCTATTGATCGAGGCTTCGATCATTGGGGCAACAAACAATTTCTGGACCAAAGTATCGGGATCAACTCTCTCTCATGTGAGGCAAATCAGAACCTTTTTGCACCAGGAAATATGGATTATCCATATAATTTTCAGGAAGATAGCATCATTAACAATGCAGATTTTGGAAGAACTTCTGCATTTGGAGATCTCCCAAGTCTACAAGGTAGAAGAAATTCAATGATTGATTTTCAAGGTCTCCGAGACAATAATCCTAGTTTTGCGTTAAACCAAGGTCTCAAAAGTATTCATTCCCATTTTGCTGATTTGGGAAGGGAAGAACCAGGACTACAGAACTTACACACTGCTCAAGGGGCATATGGATATCAACCTAGGCCATTCGGTGAGATGAATGACATGCAGGCTTACCATTACAAATATCCAGCTTCAACAATGAACTCTTTTTTTAACTACCCTTCAACACTGACGAGCTTTTACAGGCAGAACAGTCATGGCAATGGCATTGGCAACTTTGCCAGTGATATTTACACATATCAACCAGGAAGGATTCTCAATCAGATACCCTGTGGTGTCTTCCAACCGAACATCAGCCACTCTTGGAACATGAATAATTATAGCAATTGAGAGACTTACCATCAGTATCTACATATATAGTTTAGATTTCAGTTTTCACATACTAACAGCTTTCGTTCTTTTGTGTTTTTCCTTGTTATGAGTAATTTCACTTTTATACATTGACGGTGTAAACCCCAGTGAAAGGCTACTGTTTAGCCTTTATCCTGTTATAGCTGCTTTGCAATATAGAGAAATCACAATTGCAGTAAACACGGATTAAGCGAAACTCAAAAAGTAGGTATAGAGCAATTAACTTATCTCAAAGTGTCAGTTACGGAATCTGAGTTCCCATTCAGTAGCAAGAATAAGTAATCTAAGTAAATGATTTGCATAAAACAATCATAAATAATTTACAGAAAGTAGTAAGCAAGTGCATCAACAGCTGACGCATCTTCTTCTGGACATGAATTATCTCTCATCCAATAGTTAAAGAAACTTGGAATCAGTCCACTAATAAACAAATCTATTGGTACAATGTTTCGATGCAAAAAGTAAAGGCATCACCATGAAGCTATCGTTTCCTTGCTTTTCTACGCCTAGATTCTGCTTTCTGCCATTTCTTTCTACGCACAAATTTGCTCTTTGGTTTTAGTTTTATTTCAGGAGAGAACTCAAAGTTCGGATCTCTCATACGAGCTTGTATGTCTTTGAAAAACTGCATATTCAATTTCTTAGGCCCTCCCTCTCTCAATTCAGCATATTCTGGTCCAGAAATGATGTTCTCAAAAGCACCAATCAGAACGTCCAAATCACTCATAACCTCCCAAACATTGATGTAACGGCCATCAGGTCCCTTTTTCAATTTCTTAAGGGCATTTTCAACTGCAATTTTTCTAGCTTGCTTACCCGGAGATAACTCTTCAGGTTCCTGCTCAGATTTCAAGGCTTCAGAGAGTGTTCTATATTTAGGTTTTTCCTCAAACTCAAACAGTTTATCAATGTAACTATCACTCTTTTTGTTTGGGTGTGGTTCAGTCGGAATATCATCATCATCATCTCCTTCACTACCAGTCCATAATGTCTTCTCATCGTCACTATCAGACCACAGACTTCTCAGTTCGTCACTATCATCTGCATCAATAGGACCATCTTGCTCTTTTACTCGCTGTTTGGCTTTTCTAATCTCTTTTCTGAGACGGCTATGATTATCACCTTTATCGCCATCACTTTCATCTTCACTTGCTGTCCAAAGACGACTCTCTTCGTCATCCATTTGTTTTGCCCACGCTTTCTTAAACTCATCCGGTTTAGGTATACCGCCACCAAATAGATCATAGTTGGAACGTCTGTTACGTGCATATGATCTCCACACTGCATCAATTATAGCACGAATTTTGTTTGCAAGTTATTATACTCGCAAGAAGAAAAAGCCAAAATGTTGCATGCAGAAAGTACTCCATATTACAGTATTAAAACTAGATGCTTTAACTTCTGGCCTATATCAAGAAGTTAATGCAAATCAAGTCCAGGGACTAATTTTAAAAATATTGACCACTTGAAGGAAACAACCACCACCTAGTGAAATCCCAGTACGTAGGGTGGTCTAGGGAGGGCATAATGTACGCAGATCTTACCACTATTTCATGGAGATAGCGAGGTTGTTCCGGCTTCAAGGAAAGATGAATTTTACAAATTGAATGCAATTTCAGGGAAAAAAAGAGGTCAAATCATGTGGGCCAAGCACTAAAATATTCTATTGATGCATAACAACCTAGAAAATAAAAATCTTCCAAATTTATATGGTTTAGTTTCATTCGAAGAACAGAAGAAACAACTCCAAGAAACAACAGACTGACAATGAAAAGCACTAATGAAAGGAGAAGTGCTCACGTACTAGGGCAGACACATAAAATAAGTAAATTTTATGGAGCTGCAATTTTATTAACAGGTAAGTGTGGATTGCCTAAAAGATAACAATAACGGAAACACAGCCCTAAGATTCTTAGATAACTATAGAAATGTTAGACTTTAAGGGTCCTTTTTCAACCAAACATGTGATTATCATCAGCAAATATCAATTGATAGAATATCTGCAAAACCCCGTCACAAGAAAGGCATGTGAATTAGTTTCACATAGGTGGGAATAGTCATGAAGAAGTCTATCACAAGTGACAAACACATACACATACATGTAGCAGACTCGTTGAAAGAAAAAACAGCTCAGAATAATTCTGAAAGGCAAAACACAAATTCTTGTCCAGGGCCATGGTTCAACAGCAGTGGCACAAGTAGTAGCATTTAAATATTGATGTAGAAACATAGATTTGTTGTAAAGTATTCACTATGCGACTCGATGCTAGGTTAAAGTTGATTCACTTGATTACAGACAGTGCATAAGAGTAGAGAAACTTAAGAAAAAAGTCCATCCATAACTCAAAAAAGTCTTTAGAGTTGAAACTGTTACTCCTACAACTGAGCAACCCTGATTCAAAATCTAATCCACCACTAAATTCTGATAATTTGTTCTGTCCTTGGAGCAGTCAAGGGTTTCTAATATTTCACAGAGAACTGTCACTAACGGATTGGCCACGTGAAAAGAAGCCTAAAATACTGTTGAATGTCCAGAATGGTGCCTTATAAACACCAGTAATACAATACAGGACGGGAAAATTGACTTTGAGCTCTATCATTTTACCAATTAGGTTAACAGACATGCAGAGAACTAACCTTGCAATTGGAGCATAGGATAAATAATATACCCATGGAGTACAGTGTGTGGATGAGACTGGACTCTGCTGGGTAAGATTTGTGGTTGCAATTTGGCTCCAGTACACATGTAGCCAACTCTACAAAGACGAGAAAACCTTCCAGCCATTTTCCCGATTTCTGCAGGGAAAAGCCCATGAACTCAATCCCAACTCCGCATCACCTTCTTTTCTACTGTTGCAAATCAAAATACTTATCGGTGTTAGGAAAATAAAAGACGAAATTAAGTGCAAATTTTGAAAATTATATAGTACCTCTCCTGAAACTTCTATGCAGAAAGGAGGCATCCGCCGCTCAAAATTGGGCGACCTTTTTTCAGCAATCATAATACTCCCTGTATTAAAATATGTTTTGAGAGTTAAATAATTTAATTTATTAAAATAAAATTTATATGTTTATAAATTATTATAAAAAATATTATAGATCACATTATTAAAAAATTTATTATAAAAAATAAATTTATTTAAATCTCGAGAGTAGCGTAACCTGAACGTAAGCTTCAATGGACTATATATAAACCTTGCTTCGCAGGAAAAAAACTGACTGGTGGACGATGCGTAAGAGAATGACTAAGTGTATAGGAAAACAAAAATAGGCATTCCGCTTTTAATATGTATATTATATGGAGTCATTGAGGTATAAGCTATAATAATTCCACATAAAATATATTTTACTTTGTATTTAATATTGACTAAGTGTAAGGAAAACAAAAATAAGCAAGTGCTCATCTAAAAGGAATCCAAATCCGCTCTTGACATATATACTCTATCGAGCCAGTGAGGTATAAGCTATAAAAACACTAGATAAAATACATCGGTGAAAATTATAAAAGATTATAAATTATAATTGAAAAAGTAAAAATAAAAGTTCACATTTTATAATATTAAACTAATACTAAAATGCAACCAACACATCTTAATTTGTGTTTGATTAGAGGTGGTAGGATATAATAAAGGGACAATGTTAAATTTGTTAGTATTAAATTAAAAACGTGTTCCTTCTAAAAAAAAATTATAGTCATAAATTTATATGTTAAAATTGAAAAACTTACTAAATATAGAAAAGACTCTTTTTGAAACAGATTTGAAGAATATAAATAACCTACATTGAAAGGAGTGAGTATATTCTGTAAATTAGTGGACTTAATCTTGTACTTTTCGCACATAATCAAATAGCTTAGAAATGCCAGACATGAAGTTCTGGAATTTAGCAGCTTAGGCAATTCCCGAAAAATAAGAAATCGACATCAAAGAATTGGCAGATCTAAGACCGTCATTCACTTACATCAGGTTCGGTTTAGACAATCCTGATCAGAGTTCTTATATTCATTACATGCTCATCTTGACAAATGAAAAACGAATTTCCAGTGGGTATAGTAGTATACATATGACATATTAATAATTACATAATTCTCTAGACTCTAATGATAAGTTTACACAAGGCAAAAAAATGTCGTTCAATGATCTCAATAGTTTGATATGATTTGGCGTTGACATCATAATTTTGCCTCGACGGATGCACCATTCATGTTAATCGAGCTGTCACGTAAGTGGAGGGTGTTAGTGTATTGGATCAGAATCTTTCAATAGCAGCTCTTTGAAAACATGATATTCCAACATTGGTAAACAGCTAATTAATTTGGATGACACGTCTCATATTTATGTTGCTTGTGTTTCAGTGATCATCGTCTAGAATCTCCACCACTGGAGCAAACTGCAGAAGTCAAAAAAAAAAACTAATGAGAAGGAAGAGCCGAAAATAAAAAGGAAAATGAGAGAACCAGTATCTGATTTTTCCAAACCTCATCATCTTCTTCAAGATGCATTCCATCAACTGCACTGTTCATCTGGAAGTCCCATCCAAGAGTCTGCTCAAGCAGCGTTCTTAATTTTCTAGTCTGTCATTCAAATGAGAAGGAAAAATCCACCATTTGTAATATGTTCAAGATAGCCATTGAAAAGAAAAGGTCATTTACTTCCATTTCAAGCAGTTGTGCAGTGAATCTGGAATTGCATGTCTATCAAACTTACCATCAAATAGTAACTCGAGTAGATTATTAAAAATGCAGTGTAAAATCAGTACCTTGAATGCTTAAGAAACAAAGTTCATAAAGAGATTTTTACAGAATACTAAGATAAATGCGCATGAACTGGGCACATATGTCCATTCTATATAGGAATAAATACAACAATCAAAAAGAAATGTTGGTTATCCTTCTTGGTGATGAAATTGAGCCATGAAGTTGACATCCTGTTTGCCGATTCGACAAAGAACTATAAGGTTCACAACTTTCAGTTCAGATCCACTTAAGATAATCGTCTAAATTCACTAGTTGATTTCACTGGAGACATGGTCAAAACAGGACAGATATAACCTCTCATTTGAGTTGAGAGTAATCTTTTGCACAAACCCATACTTTCAAGAGACTACTGCAGGAAACTACGATGCGACAGTCTATGGAGTATAAAGAATGCTTCCAACTCTATTCACTGGCGTTGGAATATGAAACTAAATGCTAAATTTCTTTTAAGTCTAGAGGCATACCCAAGTCAGGAGGTCTCCATCCACCATGGGGGCATCAAGCACCAGTGAGAAGAAATCCTGAAACCAATGGATTAAAGATGGCTCAATAAGATGCATATTATCGTAATCAAGATATATACCATCACAAGCTAAACCATCCATAGCCATATTTCTCAGTAATGTGAGTGCTTGACAAGTCATAATGAAATGCTTACAAGCTGCCAAGGGTATGGCAGCAGTCAATAAAGTGGAAATGAAAACCCTGAGAGACTAGGGTTCAAATACCAGCCCAGGCCAAAAATGATAGACGACTTCCCATGTGCCCTAGCACTGGTGGGCAGCCCATACTGGTTAGAGGTAGCAGGTACCTTTTCGAATAGTCGAGATGCACAAGCACGCACGGACATTACCCGTAAAAAACAATATAAGAATTTTTACATCTAGGGAGCATGTCAGTTTCGAAACAAACCAGGGATCCTACACTCTAATAGAATACACTGCTATGTGAGCTGAATTTTACCGTACAAAGGTGGCGCAGGAAGTTATCAGCAGATAACAAAGACTCATCCAAGGATGCTGTTGCACCCTTCTCTGCCTTGCGAGTATCCTTACTATTCTTTTGAAATCCAATTTTCAGCTGATAATATATTGCTCTGATGAACTGGTGATTAATAAAGATTGCAAGAGTCAGTACATATGAATCTAAAAGGATGAAAAAAATCAAAATAGATTCAAGGAATCTATTTCATACTGAAATGTATGCAATATGGAAAAGTTATAGAGTCTACAACATCAATTGCAGTCTCAATATACACATCATTCATCAAAAGCATAACTGAGATAGATATATCATATGCTGACTATTCTTCACCCTATATACCGGAGAAAGCAGAGTACCATAATTTACCTGTTAGATGCAGCACAACATTGTTATTGATGCTAAAAACAAAGTTTTAACATAATTGAACCACACGTTCCGTCATCCACTATGTTCTTTTACTCAACCTCACACCATGAAGCCTCACACCGTGAAGCATAGTACCATACCATTGGTCACACTTATTATCATTGTTCATTTAACCAGAATAGAAAGATCACATAAGCCCTGCATTACTTACAATGTCTCTACAATAAGATCACTCTTATGATAAAGGAAATCCTTATAAACTGAAATAAAATAAATCTTTATAGACATACTGGATTTCATTTTCACCATCCACATTAACTGATAGGATTTCTCATTTTCACCTTATGTTGGATGGAGTTGTGGAAATGCAATGATAAAATCATTGAATAATTCCAAAGGCCCAGGCTTCCCACCACAGAGTTAGAAGTTATATACAATTCTATATGACAGCATGCACAGAAAGGATGTATTATTTGAATTTGAAAGTTACCTTGGTGAATAACTGAGTCCTTGTGTGGAGAGGCTGCAAAGGAATTTATTGTTAGACTGACATAAAACTTGCGTTTAACAGTAGAACTAGGATTATGACAAAGGTTTTAAGAAATCCACATAAACTGGGCATGGAAATTATAGTCAAAAGCGACTTAGACTTTTATGATTTATCAATCATAATTAGTATCAACATTGATCACAAGAAATGAGAGAGAGAGCGGGTGGGTTGTATTATCTAGGAGAGAGGAAGAGAGTGTGTAATTATCTAGGAGAGAGGAAGAGAGAGGATGGGTTGTATTATCTAGGAAAGAGAGGGAGAAAGAGAGAGAGAGAGAGAGGGTGGGTTATATTATCCAGGTACCTATTGTATCCAGAAATGTCAGTATAGAGGAAGATTTTCCAAGCCATATTTAAGCAGAGAGATTGATGTATACTTACAGCTTCTGTGCAGCCAAGTAATAGGCTGACTAAAAGCTTCCACTGCAGAAAAGCTTCAAGTGACTGTCCCATCTGTAAATTGTTCACATATTAAACTTCAAGAACTGTCTTCTCAATGAAGTCTGTTCATCACATAAAGAACTTAAGAGGGGCAAAGAAGAATCGTAAGTGCAGGCTGATACCAGAAAAGCTACAAAAGCAAATTGTAATTCTCCCAGAAGTGAATCTTCTGAACCACCATATTGCTTCGTCAGAATGGTCTCCAACATTTGTGTCTGCATTGAAGGTAAGAACAAAAGCTATTCTCAGAAGCAAAAGAAAAGAAAAATAGAAAGACGAGTCATTTTATAGAAACTGCAGTTAAGCCAGATACCTTGTCAAGATTCATGTTAGTAAGATCTTTTCCCGAAGCTCCCTTTAGCTTGATAACACGGGGAATTGAAGTGTAATAACAGCCTTTACTTGGCGACTTTTTATCAGGCTTCAAGAACTTGCTACTCTTCAACTGCTCATCCAAGACTTTCTCCATGGCTGTCTTATGAACATTCTCACCCATTTCAGATTCAGACATAATTGTGATGTCTCCTCCAATAGGTTCTGCCAAATGATGAAACTGGTGAAGCATATCGCAAAAGGGAAACAAGACAGCGCAATGATCACACACACAAGAGTACACGTGTTTTAATTAACTCAGGGAGAGATAACCCATTATCTATGACATGAAACACACTAGCTGAACCAATTCCATTGGTCTGGTCAAATAAATCAAATGCTCACAATAAGGTTATTTACTACAATATGAATTCAACTATCATTATTTCACATTAGGAGGGGTTGAGAAATCATGTCCCACAATTAATGGGATTAATAATAATCATGTTATTAATGGGATCCCTAGGAGAACAACTAATGGGATCAAGTGTCATCATATATCAGGCACCATCTAATTGCACAAACACAAGGGTTGAGAGATATTGCTCCCAAATATTCTCAAATTTGCTACTTTTTTTATCAAGTATTCTAGTTTACTCTGCAAGAGTCTTATTATACAGTAGTACAGTACATATTTTCATTTTCATTTTTCTTTTCAACAAATGATGCTCCCTCCGTTTCAATTTGTTTGTCTGGTTTTGAGGGTGTTTGGATTGGCTTTTGGCTTACGACTTAAAAGCCACAAGTCATAACTTAGGATTTCTAACTTATGGCTTTTGGCTTTTTTTTTTTTTACCTTAAAAGTAAGTGCTTATAAGCACCTTTTACCCAAACACTTCAAAAATACTTTGACTTAAAAGCACCTAAATAAGTCAATCCAACCAGGCACTTTTGACTTGCACAAAAATAAGAAAGAAAAGAAGACTTTTGAATTTTTTGGACTTAAACTTAAATGTGTGTTTTTTCATTCTTTAACTTGAAAAAAAAAAACACATAAGAAACATAGTTCTGCAGCTTCCAGTGATCAATCACAAATGCGATTGGAGATGTGAATGGGAGAATGAAAATTACAAGTTGAAGAACTTGTAAAATCACCATATAATTATTTTAAAAAAAGGAAAAAATTAAGCATAAAAGCAAAATACCGATGCAGTAAGCAGAAAATCAATTTGACTAGTAAAGGAACAATATTTTTATTGATTTGAGAAAAACTTGTGTTGGGGTATCGATTTACACCAACCAATACCCCCAACTCAACAGATTGAGAAGCAAAATACTGGGAACACATTTAGATCAACCAATTGTTACAACTCAAGGAAGCTATTAAGGTGGCCAGAGTACAAACAGAAGTTTGAAGGTCAATTTCAGCTTATTGGGTCTATCTTACACGTTAATGCTGATAACTTTTTTACAATTAACTCAACCAAGGATTCCACATCTTTGCTCAGATGCTGCCCTCACGTCTCATTGTTAAAACATAAAAGACAATGCGAAAGCCATGTACTCACCAATACGTTCAATGGTACTCTTCGTAATAAAGTTAGATAAGCGCTTCCAATCTCCATACTTTTCCAATGCATAAGGTCCAAGTTGTCTGTCAAACTCCAATTTTTTCACCGATTGAGCATATCTCTCTTCCTTCAAACAATCCGGGAATAATCATTTTTTCAAAAAGGAACAAGTCTTCTGAAGCAACAAATATGCTCACCCATAGATATGTTTAAGAGTGATGTTGCATTAGATGAAAACCAATTCCAACATATGATCAGAGTCACAGAGAACTCACAATTAATCAATACACAGAAAATCATAGTTAACAGTGCAGTAGACAAGCTGAAGCTCAACAGGCTGAGAGATGATATGTAGAAAAGACCAAAATGAATTATCATTTGATTTATCTAAGGAGCACTAAATACGGGAGCCCGTTCTAACATGTACCTAATATTTATTATTTTTCGTCTTAATTTATGTGACACGGATAACTTGGAGAACCCATCAAATTTTAATATGATTTTTTAGATACTTTAAGTTGTTAAATATTATAAGTTTTAATAGTTTTGGAATAATATATGTTACTCTCTCTATACCAATTTATGTGGCACGGATAGAATTTCAAGAATCATCAAATTTTTAAGGCTCTCTAACTCTATGAGGTAGTGGTAAGGTCTGCGTACACTACCCTAGACCCCACTTGTGGGATTCTACTGGGTATGTTGTTATTATTGTATCAAATTTTTAACGCTTATAAGTTTTTAAGTTGTTAATACTGTAATTTACGTTAATATTTGCATCACTTTCAAATAATACATGTTACTTCCTCTATTGCATTTATGGGGCACTGACAGAAATTCAAAGAGTCAACCAAATGTTCTATATGTTTTTAGATATTATAAATTGTTAATGATTGTGATTTATAGTACCTTTTACTTAAGTTTCAAATAGTGTATGTTACGTTCTTTTTTCATATGTGGCACTTTTGAGAGCAATTAAAATATTTATGTCTTTTAAATACTTGCATTTGTTAATTATAGTGATTTACGATACTTTTTATATAATTTTTCAAATAATGTATATTACTCTCTTTGTCCCAGTTTATGTGGCACAAATAGAATTCCAAGAGTTAACCAAATTTTTTTATACATTTTAAATATTTCAAGTTGTTAATTATTGGGATTTATAATACTTTTTATATTGTTCTCAACTCTGTCCCACTAATGGCACCGATAGAATTTTCAAAGTCAACCGAATTTCTATTTGTCATTTGAATATTTTAAGGTATTGATTATCGCTATTTATAGTATATTTACACAATTTTTAAAATCGTCAAAAACTAAATATATATATATATATATATATATATATATATATATATATGGAAAACATATTAAAACAAAGAAATCACACAAAAATCACCAAACTACCCTTGAAATGCCAAAGCAGGCATATTGATTTGTTGCTTGCTTGGCACTTGAAATTGCATTTGTGATGACAAGCAACCATGACCATGAACCAGAGAGGTGAAGCACCTCAATTGTCTCTTCTTATATAAGAGAATGCAACTAATGGAAGAGCTCATCTTGCACTATAGAACCAACAGTTTGCAGTTATCCAGTCAAACAAGTCAGTAACAACCTTATTAGTGAATGGTTTGCCATCAAAATCATGCCAGAAAATGACTGGTTCTATGGAAGATATAAATTAATGTGCAAATGAAATTATACGTGCATCTAAGTCGTCTCCAAGTTTTTGCACAAGGTAGGAATGGGAAAGGCATATTTCTTAATTCTGAAGGTCAATTCCTTAATTTAGACAGTACTCATCAATTTTATTTGCTTTCATTATCATGGAAACAATTACATTACCTTTATCTATCAAAGAAAGTAACCATGGAAACAATTCCAATAACATCCAAAATGGTCGAGAAAAGATGGAAGTATCATACTGGGTAATAAGATTGGGCTCCACCTTATTATCTAACATGTTACGGGCTAGCTTTTAATATGCTGGATCAGAGCAGATTTCTCTGCACACATAACACATCACCAACAAGGAAAAACGAAAGGTAAAAGGAAAGAGAAAAAGGAGGAGTAATAAAAATTCCTTTGATAACTCACCTCTTCTTCAGATAATTCGACAAATCGCTCCTCCTTTGGATCCCATTTCTTAACAATTACCTGCTCAATTGTCATTGGAAGTCAGATAAGTTTCCCAACATACTTTGAAATTTTTTGTTCCAACATACTTTGGCATATTTTCCCACTACACTTTGACATAAAAGATATGAAGACACATTTAGTACATCAATAACAAGTGAACAACTGTTCAAACATGGAAAGAGAGCAAACAGCTAAAGAAGCAACAAATTAACATATATGGAATCTATGATAATATATTTGTTTCTGCGTCTATGGTTTGGCAGCATAAACTGTACAAACTCTATCTAGCTACCAACATTAGAAGAGATCAGAATAATTATGGAAATGAGTGGATCAACATATAAAGCAGAAGTGGAATACGAGATTTTTGTTAACCTCTGAAGGGCTCGCATCAATGAAAAAACCAACTATTGGAGCGAACTCATTCCCTTCTCTGCACCCAGAAGAAGAAAAGACAGCATCAGTGACTAATCATATCGTTTCTTATGGAGAGAAAGAAACCAAAAGAGAAACAAACAACAGCAAAAAAGAATAATACGGTACAAAAATCAAAAGATCTGACAACAGAAAAAGTTTCTTACAACACAAATAAATGATAAACTGTTAGGAGAAGCTGATCGTTCGCTTGAAACAAGGAGGATTTAATTTGAGCTCTCTGGGTCTAACTATATAGTTATGATATAGAAATAAGTAGCCTATACCAGTAAAAAGGGTTAGCGAACAAAAACTGATTCTTATGGAACAAGCAGGAACCTAAATTTCTAAAAGGAAAGTCAGTGCTGCATTCACTAGAAACAGAAAAAGCAAACTGGAGCATAAAATTTAAAGTTTCTAAGCTATAATCTACAGTTATGAAATCGAAAATCAGTTGCTAAATGGGCAGATTACTCATATTTCCAGCACTCTTAACTTATAATTAAGTACTTCGTACGGCACAATCCCAGAAGCTTAGTTCATTCCTGAAGAAAACAAGAAGTTATGGGACTCAAGCTATAAAAAGCACCTGTTGGATGAACTGTAATAGATGAAATGGACGCCAGGAGGAATCATCTTCACACCTTTGAAATTAGGCCCAGAGGAAAACATCTACAAATAACGAAACTACTCAAAACTTGAAACGAATCAATCAATTCGGAATATTCAAACAGCGAATTCCAAAAATTAATACAGACCTGCGTATCAATACCGATGAGAGTGTTTTGAGGAACATCTAGAAGTAGCAAGGTAGCACCCTGCTTCACTAACTCTAACGCTGCTTCAGCTTCCATTTTTTTCTTTTTCGCTGTCTGTGTACTCTCCAAGCTATTCTGGAAAGAACTTCCCTCCTCTTTGTTGTTACTGAAACGGGCTTTCCCGCGAGCCCGGGTTCGAGAAACCTCTTTAAACGTTCCGCTAAGGTTTAGCGAAAATTACAGGTTTGCCCCCTCAGTCTTGACGACCTTGCCTATTGGCCATCATGAGAAAGGTAATTGCAGTGAGTGCCCTTCAGTTTCTACCAAATTCTAGTTAGCCCCATCACTGAGGTTTTTTTTTTTTTAGGTATTGGAAAACTAGTGCATTTGACTTTTTCAAAAATTATTTTTGAAGAACTTTTAAGAAATGTAGTTCTCTGAAATCTAAAACAACCAACTCTAGATCAAGGCCTAGTACTTCTTTCTTTTATGTTAAAAGAAAAACTCCAATCGCTATATTTTTTAGTGCGCACAGAATAAATTTTACTCCAGTATAATAATATGCAAATCAGAGAGGTCAACTGCTTGAGGCACTCTCCGACAAGCTCAACAAAAAAACATGCAAGAGATTTCAAATCTGAAGTTCTGCATTTAGAAAAATCCTTGTTCAAGGCCTACTACTACAAATTTCAAACTTCTTTCCAATTTTCACAAATTTTATGTCCGAACGCTAAAGAGTCCTCAACTAATGTGTAATTGAGCTGTGCTCCCCTTATTTATTTGAATGTTTTGCCATAATGGATGGACTTTGGTGGTCTTCTTTACTTTCAAAAGGAGTGATAGTTGATGTTTGATTAAACCCACCATTACATGGACCTGATTCTTTTGTTCCAGCGAAATGAATACTCGTGCCGCAGTTTCGCTGATCGGAGAGGCTACAAGAACAAGGCTAGGTGTCTATATAATCAAAATACCACAACATGTTTCTGTAACATCTTTAGACTTTTAGGTGAGATAATGAGTAGAAGCATTGTCCCTCTCAGGTTTCGTGAAGAACAGAATAGCCAAAGGGCAAAGCACAAACAAATGAAAGCAAAGGGAAGGGAATAGCAACATAATTTCCGCATCAGTTGTTTTAGCACGTTGATGTGACACTGCCTAAAACGCTCAAGTGTCAAAGGCAATGTCAAATAATCCTACAGGTGTGCTGCATTTAACTTGCAACGGTCAAAGGGTTACCGGTCAAGTGGATTAAAATGAATATAACGATTGCCACAGTCCACACCCTGTTTCCCCCAAATGCTCTTCTCAGTACCATCTGTTGCCATCTGATTATAAGTTAATGGAAATATGAATGTCTCAGCAACAAGAGCTCAATGGTCCACTCTGTTTATCTTGCGTACAAATGAAACTGTTTCATTATACCAGCACTATCCTAAAGGAATAAATAGACCAGACGACAATAGAATTTTAGTTGTATCTTTTAGCTCTATATTTAACTTCTGGGTTGCGGATGTCATCTAGGCTCTGGATCAACCGAATTTCCAAACTGCTTGATTGACAGTCATAGCCAGACTTTTGATAATCTGCCAGTGTCCTCAACAAAAGTGCCTGCATCAAGCATCAAAATTGGTTGATTTAAGAAGAAGAACAAACAACTAAAGTTAATCATAGCATGAGCATTCTGGACAGTTGAATGTGCACTGTGTACACTACACAAATTTTGATTCAACATACTAGTAGGTTGCATCAATATCTATAAAAAAAAAGATTTCCATTATATTTTTTCTTCTTGCCACAAGTCAAGAAAAGCAGCTGTTTTAACCTTCAAGTATATAACAGCATGTGCCTATATTTTGTTCAGTGTATCTGACAGAATGCTCATAGCTGTTTTACAATTCCTGGTGTAAACGAAGTGCATAAGCTCCTGGATACTAGCATAGGTTTTATGAAACAAATTTCCCATATCATGACAATGCAATCAAACTACTTATGGATACTGCCATAATAACTAATTCAATATGCTGGTTCAGTCTCCAAGTTCAAGACATTAGATGACTGGATGTTCACAAACAGCAGGGAGGCAGACTAGTACCTGTACGCTTGAGACAGCAAGCTCTGCCGCTTTGTCGAGGTCATTGGGATATTTCTGTATGAGATAAAAAATTAAGATCAGAACAGATTATTGTTGGAAATAAAGCTCAAACCTTGTCTTAAGTGAGTCAAACAATACATTGCTCCATCCAAGCAACAAAGCAGTCATTAAATCACCCGTTCCCTGCAAGAATGCAATGTATATTGAATGAATACAAAAAGGCTAATATGTATAATGTAACTGTTGCAGGTGAATAAGCATTAACATAAGAAACCAAAAACAACTTCTGGCATTTCTATATTGTTGTAAAAAGCGCACTACCACCAGCCTTGTCATTCAAAATGAAAATTGAATGATAGCCCTGATACCATTTAATAAGTAGGCATAATCCTCGTAGATCTAATTAAAAGGAACAATCATGTTGGACACAAGCACAATAAGATGTTGCTAATAACTGGACGCATAGTGCTGATGCCAGCTGTCTCTCCCTTCCTCCCTCTCAGGCGGAGCTCACATCGCCCAAAAACTAAAAAATAAGCATTGAACTCCTAGAAATCAAAAGAATGCTTGGAAAAAGTAAAGTTTCATATCTGGGATTTCTGATAAACTAAAAAGGTGGAAGTGTGGAGTTACTAATTGTCTACATGGATTATGTACAGCTTCCAATGGATTTACAAAGATTTGCCATTCTACCCATTGTTTAGAGGGGTTGTGTTGGATGCGCATATCTTTCACATCGTGACAGATGGAAAGTCTCTTCTGCACCTGTAAGTACGCGTTAAAGTTCACTTGTGAAGTGTAAGACCAAGTTACACGTGCAAGAGAATTCAAAGGAGTTTATAAGAGTCTTGGGCGGCTCCAATGATTGACTCAAATTTTTTGATTAGCCACTCAGAATTATGCAATCATTTTTCCAACATAGCACTGGTTTATGCAATACAACACTTTCAAGGAAAAACAAAACTAAAAACTTCCCTCCAAAGTCAAACAACAACAACAACATACTCAGTGGAATCCCACAAGTGGGGTCTGAGGAGGGTAGAATGTACACAGACCTTACCACTATCTCATAGAAGTAGAGAAGTTGTTTCCTGGGAACCCTCGTCTCAAAAATCCATAAGCAGAATAAGCTAAGATATGACAAAAGGAAAGGAAAGGGAACAGAAAGAACGACTATTAACGAATAGCACAGGTCAATATATAACACACATTACAACAGATAATGACAATACATGATATAAAACACGCCTACTCCTGCTACCTTACTATACCTCAAGGCCAGACATCCACCTAACCCTACCAACTAATTAGCCTGCTACTCTATATCTCCACTCCTTTCTTTAATTATCTAGCTGCAAGCCACATACCGTAAAATATGCAGGAATTTTCGGTATCACAATCTTGAATTGCTCAGGAGATTGACCCTGTCAAATTAGATAACCGTATCATGTAACTTATTAGCGAAAATAACATTGAGTGGTGGAATCATTCCTAAATAAAAACAGAATAGTGATGCTTCAAACTCAGTTGATTAACCAGTTTCATGGGAGCAGTAGTAGGGATAAACGAACTGCATCACAATCTTAAGAAAGTTCACATGCAAATCTCATTTCCAGTTTGCAAGACGTAGAAAAGAAGAAACGCTATCCAATGTGAAATATTCTCCTTCAGTCCCAGTTTAATTCGGTTAGTTGGTATTATTCCCTTCATCCATTTTTGCTTGTCGAGTATTGACATGGCACACCCCCTCAAGGAGAAATAAATAGAATGGAAATTATACAATATCCTCCTTTGACTATAATAAATTCAACGCTTTTGAGAAATCCAATAGGAAATGACTATAGTTAATAACACGGGTAAATTAGGAACCAAGTGATGAATTATCTCTTGTTTTCTAAACTAGACAAGTAAAAATGGACATCTATTTTTAGTATAGTGGACAAGTAAAAGTTAACAAAAGGAGTACTAGGAGGAGAAAGTTGAACTCTGAGTGTTTTAGTTATTATTTGGGAAACAATGTAGAATCACATGTCCTCTGTTGTTGGATAAGACAACAGAGGAAAAACTGTATTGAGAGAAACAAAATTGGATCCGCAAGACTTTTGGTTTAAAAATGTATTAAAATCTGCTCTTTTAAGGAAATGGACACTATTTTTTGGGACTTATCATAAAAAGAAAGTAGGAGTATATCCTAGGAAAGTACCCGATATTAAAATGATATGCAATCATTATCATTTACCTTTTCTTTCTGGTGACTGCCAATAAGAAGAAGAGTGCCATCAATGTTTATGCTAGTAATAACAACCTGACATAGAGCACAAAGACCTGAATGAAACAAATTACATGCAAAACAAAAAGCACAAAGGCCTGAACGTAGATTATAGAAAAATGCAATGTTACAGCATCTACATTTATTTATCTTTTAAGGTAAAAAGGGGAATAAATTTTTCCCTATTTTTTCCCCTTATATTAATTCCAATTTCTTGATACAAAGAATGATTAAACATGAAACTAACAGAGGATAGTCACCTTGGCAACAGCACTAGCATAATATTATGATTGATTAACCCTTTGCTAGTGTCATCAACAGTTAACTAAAGATAAGATATACAAAATAGAACTACAATGAATCAGTCAACTCCTCCTCAGTCCCTTACAAGTTGGAGGAGCCTATATGCATTATCTATAGCTATCACGCTCTATCTCAGCCCATTTCATTCCACAAACAGAATATACATGCATGATGCATGTATTAGATTCACTTGTCTTTGGGAAAATATATATTCAGATTCACTTGAACTAAGTGAACTTCTATGACTAGCATTTCCACATAAAAGACAACTGCTACTTTTATCCGACTCCAAAATGCTTTTTTCTCTTTCTTTCATTTTCACGTTCGAGTTAGAAACTATGAGAACCACACTAGATAAGAGAATAGTCAAGTGTAAATGAGTGACAATTGAACGTGAACTCCAGGAAAAAGTGATTAGAGCCACAAGCCTAAGTATCAGCCCTCAAAGTTCACCACCCTCTTTCAGGAGATGCCACTTCTCCCTTCTGCCTGAGAACAAACAATATAGATTAAGCATAACAAAAAGTTAATCATCCTCCACAAGTTCCGAGGTTATCCAAATTCAAAATTGAAGAAAAGACATAGTGGGTACTCAAAAAGTGATGATGGAATTGTGTAGGAGCCACTTTCACCCACTCATGGAAGACTTCAGAAAGAGATCAAAAGATGGGAGAGGGTAAGTAATTTTAATGATCAAGAGGTAACATGCTTCAAAAAAAATGTTTCAATTATCATTTGTATGTTGCAGAGGAGCATAGAGCGGTTGACCCAAAACCACTCCAAAATTGTCAGCCAAGGCATACAAGGAATGAAAATCTTGTTTCCAATTATAATCATTTTCCTCTTTGCACTATCTGGGACCATAAGTTCAGTAATCCTCTAGACCATATATTCAGCATTGACAGAGTATGAGTTTAGGAGTAAATCCTTAACAGGAAGTCAATATCAGATATATGTTCATCTTTTACTACACAAGGTTCCCTACAAGAAGACTCCCATGAAGAGCTCCAAAATCAATAATCCAAGTCAAAACATGATTACTTGGTTAGATGATTCTCACTGGCAATATGCATTGAAGTGAAGGAGTACCTCAGGGTGCATAATAGTGATTAATGAAGTGGGTGAAAACCATGAGAGACTAGGGTTCAAATCCTGGGGAAGATCAAAAACACAGGTTGATTCTCCCCATCTTTCAAAACCTTGGTTGGTAGATTTACCCGATACTTGTGTTGGTAGGAGGTAGTAGGTTCTTGGTGGAATACTAGAGGTGCACAAGCTGTCCGAACACCATCATTGTGAAAAAAAAGGGTGCACTAGGGTTAAGGAGACTCGCTAAGGAGAAAAAGGTAATTGCAAAAGTTAAATAAGCAACAGAAAAACTTTCCTGTGAAATGTTCTTGCTTTTAATAAGATTGCACTAGAAAGCTTTCTAAGAGTGTTTAGATCTCTAAGTATGTCAAGATACCTTTGATGGCCCAGCAGCATGCAGAATGTTGCAAGCTTCTTGCCCATCTTTTTCAGAAGTAATACTGTCAAAAGGAAAACCTTCCTAAGAAAGTAGGAGTATTGCAAGAAAAAAAATAAAAAGCACAAGATTAAGTCATTCTTCTCTATTTCGCAAAATGAAGTTTCACTCTTCTTTAACAACTTTCAATAACATTGCAGATCTAACAGTCAACTGAAACTAGTAAGAGTCAAGATAATACTGATATAGTCAGTCAAAAGTTCCCAACTATATGATAAGATTAAGAAGAAAGACAAAATCAACTATGCTTCCACATAACATGTGCATTCACAAGAAAAAATACATCATTTAAGCAAGCTTCAAGTTAAACCTTCCAAAACTTTAATACCTGAGGCATCGCATGAAAGAGAAGAATCAGTCTAGTGAGTAAGTAGTTTAACCGGCAAACCTAGACAAAATAGCTATTTCAAATACAAGAGGAAACTTTCACATTTTACAGACCTATAACTCTATAATCAACACTTCTTGACATACTCCCCCACCCCACCCCACCACGCAAATGTCATACCACTTGAGAGTCAAGTCTACCATCGTAAACTACATGTCTTCATTCAGCTGAAATGCCCTCGAAAATGCTATTTTCCTCTAGGGAAAAGTAACAGCCCCTAGAAATGTTACCTGGACCCGGTCAACAGCTCTGCTTCAAACTGGTTAGGTGTCAACATTGAAGCAACAGGGACAACCTAGTTAAATGAATACACCAATTTAAACAACATCACTAAATACTCCAATGCATACATTATTGAGTCACCAATTCATTATTTGGAGCCACCCTCACATTCCGATGCTTAATGCATGTATATAACTGGATCTAAGTTGGCATGTCTAGTCAACAAACAAAAAAGAAGAAAAGGAGGATCTTTTCACATCCATAACAAGTCTCATCATCAAAGTTCACCAACCCAATGCAAGTAAGAAAATTCCATAATGATACAGGCTAAAAATGGCAAAAGATCAACAAACACAGAATAATGCTACAAAATTTTATTTTTTTACAGGCAGGCTAGTGCACTAAGCTCCCGCTATGTGTAGACTCCGGAGAAGGACTGGACCACAAGGGTCTAGTGTCCACAATAACACATCAAATAAAGAAAACTCATTGCCTTTGCAAGTAAGACAGTCATATAATGTTATGGGCAATATAATATCATGAGATACAAAAACACAAATAAGTGCAAATAAAAGTACTGACAATAAGACAGGCTCATTCCCTTAACATGCTGAAGTTATCACAACAGAGCAGCTAGGAGCATATCAAGTGATTGAGCGCAGTGGCAAAGACAAAAATTTTATTCAAGGTGTTCAAGATTTAATATATGTATAAAAAATCATTGTTGACCGCTACATTTCGTATAATTTTCCACACATAGCATAATTTTCAGACAAAGGGTGTCGGATTGGCCACCCTGGGCTATATGTGGCCACGCCACTGATTGGGGCGTGAAATGTTTGGGTCCTCATCCATTTCTAACCCCTGGTCGATCAAGGCAATGTTTATGGATATATCCTTTAAACTTCTAGTTATGACACATTGATGTTGTTTTAAGAAGATTAAAAAGAACTACCTTCTCACGGTATACTGCCACCAGCTCTGGAGGAACATATAGCTTACCATCATCACCCATCACAGGATCACAAACTGACAAAGAAAACTTAATTATAAAAAGAATTGGGAAGGACAAACATAAGAAATACGTATATGTATACATCTAGAAAGAAAAGCAATTCGGCATAACGGCCTATTTAGTAGCTATCTACGACAGCATTGCACCTCACCAGCAATTACGTCATTGAAATTCACCTTCTCCAAAGTCGTAAGATAGTAACAATGAAATAAGGAGACACTTGACTACATGAGGAAAACTGTAAATGCAGTAATTCTGAAAGAATTTATCCCTAATGCAGCAGGAAAATTTGCTTCTGGGGAAATACTCACCAAATGTAAGTTTGGGGTTGACAGACCGAAGCTTATCGACAACTTTCAGTACTGTGTTCAAGAAGGAGACCGAACCAATATAACCTACAAGTTTTAATCAATATAAGCATCTGAGCCCAACAAAGCGTTCCATACAAACAAAGAGGGGAAACAGTGAGAAAAAAGAAAAGAAATTCTATCAATAGAAAAGAAGAAGGATCAAATTGAAAAGTAGTCTGAATTCTTATAATGGCAAAAAATAGACCAAGACACAAGACACATAATTGGGTTGACATAAGACATAGCAGGTAACTAGTCTATGCAAGGTAACCAAAACTCTTTTTGTAATTTCATTTGATACACACTGGAAGCAATAAATGAAGGAGCAAAAGACATGTTTTTAACTGCTAAATCTGAAAGTATGTTGACATCGTAAGTTCTGGTATCAAAGCCTTCAAGCATAAGCATGAATGCATGTCAAGAAAAACATTATGGAACGGGATATTTACTCATTCAAAGTACCTGTCAGCAGATGAGTATAATATAATAGATCATTGGCTTCAAGACCTTCTATTAGTTCCCACAATTGTTCTCCATTTAAAACCTGGCCCTTAAAGGTAGGGTATCCTGCAGTGTTCTCGAGCTAATTAACCACAACATAATCCAGTTAACATGACTTTACAGGTTAACAGATAACCTCGCACCGCATTTCAGGCCTCAGATTCTTTGAATCAAGTGATATAAGCAGCTTGCCTGTGTGATTTGAGAATTGTACAGAATTGATTGGGTCCACATCATAGCCCAACAGTTGAAGGGGGAATACTGCTGACTTGTTGCCCACATATCCCTAAGTAAAAGCAAAATTTGGAAAATAACCTCCTGATCAAATATTAATATACACAATTATGTGTGAGGAACATGAAAAGAGTATCAATAATCTAACATCATAGACTCCTAGTCAATAGTTACAAGATCCAGGTTTTCTATCTTTCCCTTCCTTTAGGTAAAGTTTTGATGATAAGTACTACAACAATTACAAAAGAGAACAAGATTTCTATTCTTCTGTGAGCGTCATTTCAATTTAACAAATCAACCACCATGCAGGTGGCTAAATAACACCGTGCAAGATGTGGAGCTAAATGGATGTCAAGGTCAAACTCCTAGAATGACCAAATGGCTCCTAAAGATAAATAGATGTAAAACAAGCTGAAATCTAAATTAGTGGAGAATCAAATAGGTTCTGAGAATTGCTTACTCGGTGCTTGCGCAAATTTAAACGAAATACCAAAATCTTACTTATCACTAAGAATGAAAAAGAAGGAGATCCCATGTCACATGAAGAATGAAACAGAAGGCGATTCCACAATTAATGATTCTTTTAGATGGCCTCACTTTTATTGTGGCAGAGATGTGGGAATTTTACTGGTTTAGAGTTTATGTTATTACGTTGTCCTATGTAACGAATTATATTCAAATTCTGGAAGTTCAGTTAAAGTGAATACCTTTTGCAAAAAAAAAAAAAAAACTACCAGTTCAGGCACACTCTAATTTAAAGTAGTCTCAATTAAACACCATATGAATTAAAATACTACTCATAGAAACCTTTACGTGAAGCTTACATAAAAAGAGATTTAGGTAATGATGAAACCCCAGAAACATGAGTTTGTAGCTACATTTCGCGTTACTGCACTTTGATTGTGTTTGAGCTATAATGTTAATGCTTTAGGCTTACTGCGTGTGTTTTTGTTGTAGGACTTGTTTCCGAGTGTTTTGAGCAATTTTGGAGCTAAAATAGATGCCTTCTGCACTTTGAAGTCTGAGTAGAGGTCGAAGAGGATTTTATTGGGTTCATTGATGAATAAAGCAATGTGAAAATGAAGAGATCCGGAGTAAAAACGAATTAAAACGGAAAGAAAAAGAAGGGAAAAGAAGAGAAGACAAAGATGGAACATGACGATTAGTTGGAACTTTGGAAATTTTTTTAAATTGAGGATTTGTCTAAGCATCATGAATTGAAGATGACAACAATTGATACTGTGAGAAAAGGGACTTACCTGAAGCAGCGAAATAAGGCTGATCGAATTTTGGCCGTAGGCGTATGGCCACACTACCAGGCTCAGGTTGCGCCAGGCCAATTCGGACTGATTTTTTCCAATTCGTTTTGGACTCAGTTATTTTGTTAGGAACTTTTCCTACACCTATAAATACACCCTAAGAATGGTTTTAACTGAAACTTTGACCAAGGTAGCGTTGAAGGAGCATAGAAGAGCGTAGGAACCCCAGAATTCACCACTTTCCATCATGATTTGACTCAATACGGATGTTCAGGATTAACCACCGGTTGTAATGTTTCCTCACTCGTATTCTTCTAAGTTCTTTTTTGTTCTTATGGAGTATCTTATTGTAGGGTTTGACAGACATGGTGCATTGATAAATTATTGTGGATTTGATTCTCGTTTTTATGCTTGAACTCAATATTGGAGTTCAATTAAATTGTGGCTTTGTTCATTATTTTGTTTAACCGAAAGAGGAATAAATTAGTGAATATCTATCTCTTCACTAACTTGTTTAATTGATTAATTATTTCTTCCAAGTAATCGAATGAGCTTGTTGAAATCGTTGATTGAACCAAGAGGAAAAAACATTTAAAACACCGTTTCCCTTAAGACTAAACCCTCCCCGTGTTTGTGCATATCTAAATTCATTGTGCTTTAATTAGTTTCTTCTTTAAAGTTTAGATTTAGTCGAAAGAGAAATTTAAACCTTAATAATACTCTAATGACTATCGAATTCGTTAGGAATGATAGGACTTTAGACATGACTATTGAATAGAATCAGATCAAGATTAATATCTTATGCCTATCTTGTCTACTACCCTTACCTATCACATTGATCGTAATCATTGCTCTTGTGATCAATTGTCTTAATTTACATTATTGGTCATTAATCGTGGTTTCCGACCACAATAAATTCAAGCTTTTATCACCTGAATAATAGTTAGCAAGTTTTGTTTGATTTATTATTTGAACCAATCCATGTGGTTACGTTTTTAATACTATAATATATCTGGCTAATGAAGCACTCCCTTTATAGTTTATACTGTGCTTTGCACTCATCTAGTAACAAGCTTAATCATGTAAACCTGTCAAGGCAAATAACAGGTACACATTCACATTGGAACAATAAAACTTTTTAGTTCACATAGCAGGCACTGTACAAAATTAAGTAATCATCTCAACGGTGTGGAAGATGTCAGGATGTACAACAATTGGCTTCACGACTGGTATTGCATGTACTGCAATGCAAGCTATGATACTCGTGTCGGACAACCTTCAATACTTCCTTTCAGGGAAGTAATCGAGATCCAGTTATTGCACATAAGGTATTTGTAAAAAACAAGCAGGGGGCGAGGATGTTCACCCGAACCCCCTCGGCAAAAAATTACAATTCCTTCAACACAAAACCAAAGGTTGGCACAGTGGTTTAGGGGATTCAAAAATTACACTAAGGTTCCAAGTTCAAATCGCAGAAACAACATTTTCATTCATGGAACCACTTTAGTAAAATTCTGAATCCGCCACTGAAAACAAGGTGGAAAGTTTCCATCAATATCCCAGACTATTTCACCTATTTAAAGAGCTGATATCCGAATTTGGTGTACATAGCTCATAAGCTAGTTGTCGGAAATCTAACTTATGTTCAACAAAGCTAGTCTACTCACTCCAATTAAAGTCAGGAAAAAACAGTGAGTACCTGAACAGTATGAGACTGAATGCTAAGAACACGACCGGTGTCCGATGGCAGTGCTAGCGCGAGAATCGGTGGTTGAGCCATGTGCAATTGCTTTGAGCACCTGGGTCTACAAAAGTACTTCAAATTACTCTCTCCTAAAAATTACGCAGTAATACATAAAAAGATGAGGAACTTCACCTGAAATTCGTCAAGGTTCGGATTGAATTGGATGCAATTCGAGCGATAAATGGAGAAACAATCATATATAGAAGATTAAGCTTTGAAATTCAATGCTGATAGCATTAAATTAATACTGTATAACAGTATAATAATGATCAAAAAGTTTTTTGGATTAAATTATTGTGACTTGGAGATTTGGTATTAGGTGAGTCTTCTGACTGAGTCGATTAGGTGAGTATGAATATTTGCTATCAGTAATTAATTTGAGATGGAGATGACTAACGAATCAAATAGTGCTATTTTAGGGTTGCGGCAAATGGAGGAAGGTGGAAACGGGGAAAATGAGCTGCTTCAAAATTTTGGCTGAATTATGAATATTGAGTATATTTATACTCCTTTCGTTCAAAAAATAATTATCTATTTTTTTATCTAATTCAAAAAAAATTCTTCTTTTTAACTATTCCAAAAAATATAATTTTTTTACAAAATTTTAATTTCAACTTTTAACGTGGCGTATTTCTGGTCATAATTTAACATAATTTTAATTTGGTATCACAAGATTAAAAAGTTTTCAAAGTATTTTTAATTTTAGGAAACGGCTAGAGAAAAGAAATTATTTATGTCATTTGTTACAAGTTTGACTCGTCATTCTTATTTGAGAAAAGATTTACTTATACCATTATTTTTTAAATCTAATTTTGCAAAAACAACAAATAACTTTTGACACTCTTCAAAATTAGAATTTTGGATCAAATATCTTTTTTTTTTTTGCTACTTCTTTTTTGAGAACTCTAAATTTTCAATTTTCTTCAATTCTTCATGAAATCAGCTCAAATTTCTGATACATGTTTTTGTTGTGTTTTTTATACTAGAACTTTGTTTCCTAGTGTTTTGTGTGTCTATACTCAAAATTTCAAGTAATTTTGAGTTGTGGAGAAAATTCTACCATTAAAGGTGGTTAAGGTTTTAAAACTTTAAAAAAAATGTAAGTTTGCCTGGTTAAGTTAGGTTCGATTAAGCTCTAAAGATATTGAATTTTTGGTATCTAACTTGAAGGAATGCTACTCTTGAAATTTAAAATGATCTCGTGAAGTATTGAAAATTGGAGTTCTTGGTGTTATTTATGTGTCGTTAAAGAAGAAAGATGCGTAAAAAGAATACATTTGATCTAAAACTTCAATTGAAAAGCATTATAAATTGTTTGGATTATCTTGTAAAATCGAAGTTAAAAATAATAGCATAAATGAATTATTTCTCAAACAATAATGATATACACGAGACAAATGTTAACAGATGATATAAATAAGACTTTTTTCAAAGTTCAGTGACATATTTGAGTTTTTCTGCTTTATTTATTAATATTTATATACTTGTAATAAAAACTAAATTTGAACTACTAATTTAAACAAACTACTAATATCAAAATTTTCTTGAAATATGACCTTTCATAACTACGTTATCCATTTTTATTATCAATTTTTGTTGTCGTCGATGATTACTATCATTATCCACTATTGTAATCATCATTCTTAGTCACAATCTTCAGAATTGCCAATCATAATCAGTCAAAGGCCATCATTTACAATTATCAACATCATTCATCATTTATAATCAACCACAAAAATAAATCGATTATCTCTCATTAACAAATCATAAACTATCATTATCATCCACGGTAATTCTTAGTCATTAGTGCTATTAATTGATATCAATAACTACAAATATTGGTCACTATGTATATCATGATCAACCAACATCAATCACCATCCATCAACACTCCACAATTACTACTATCATTAATGTTTGTTACCCTACTAATCAACACATATTTTGTTCTTATAAAAGTTTCATTGGTATAATAATTGTATCAAAGGAAATAAATATATTTAAAATTTAATATTTAAGGCTTAGGCAATTTTAAATATTTTAAGTGTAATTTAAAATAAATGAGAGCTTGATCGAATTGCTTGCTATTTTTGTAGCCATCAGTAATAGAGTGCCTCGTTAATATTATACGGATTCTTTATATTCCAATCTTGCAAAGGAGATTAAGATTTTTTACTTTTAATACAAAACATTTTCTGTTTTTTCAATAAATATAATTGATTGATATTATCATAATTTTGGCCTTTATTTTTTGTCCTTTAAAATGGATGATTGATTAAAATTTGATTTAATTATTCAAGGAAACTAATTTAATAATATCTACTATTATAAGAATTAATTTTGTCATTTAAGTTTATTTAACCCAATATTAATTTAATATACATATGCATTTCCCATTTTTACATACGAATAATTTATGAATATTTTATTTATGAGAAAACCAAAAGCAAGTGACCAAACTTGGTATTAGAATTAATTTTTTTCCAAATATAAATAAAAAAAATATACTTTTGCTTACAACACTTTACCGTCCTCGAATCTAGGGAGACATGTCTTCTCCATTAAAGTGACCCGAATCTAAGCGTAAACCCTAACTCTCAACCCGAAAAGTCTCCTTCCCCTTACAGTTGATCAAGAAGATGAAGCGCAAGAAATGGTCTGAATTGGAAGAGCAAACTCTTCTCACAAAGTACTCAGACCTTCTCAACTCCGGCACTTTAGCCAAGCTCAAAACCAGAGAGAAAAAATTCAAACCCATTGCTGACCATGTCAATTCCGTACATCACTTGCAAGACCCACTTCACTTCCCTTTCAAATGGTCTTGGCGTGACGTATCCATCAAAGTTCAAAACATGCGCCATCAGTATCTGGGTGTTAAGCAGAAGATCAGAACCTCGAGCAACGAGTTCATCTGGAAAGATGGGGAAAACCACTGGGAAAATTTCTTGAAGTATAAGGAGGTGTTTGGGGATGTTGAATTGGATATCAAAGAGAATGCGCCTAATAACGATATGATTGAGCTTTATGCTGATGATGGTGTATTGGGTTTGGGATTTGGGATCGATAGTGAGGAATTGGAGGATGATGAGGAAGATGATGAGGATGAGGGAAGTGGGGAGGGAGAAGGAGAGGGAATTGAGGATAGTGTTTGGATGCGTGGAAGGAAAATGAGGAAAGGGTTTTGTGGTAGGAGGATTAGGATGGTGGGTGGGCAAGTTTTGGAGTTGAGGGATGCTTTGTTGAGGAGGGAAGAGAAGAGGAGGGAGAGGGAGTGGAGTAGGGAGAAGGGTATGATGGAGAGAGAAGAAAGAAGGAAAGAAATGGAATTGTGCAGGGAGAGAAGAGATGACGAGAGGAATGAGGATATAGAGATGAAGGGATTGATGTTGGAAGAGAGACAGTTGAGGTGGGCAAAGAGAGAGTGCGAGAAAAGGCTGAGGTTAGAGAGGGAATTTGATGAGGAGAAGAGGCAAAGAATGAAGTTGGAGGAGAAATGGGAAGAGGAAGAAATGGAGTGGAGACAGCGTTTGGTGAATATGCAGATTGAACATGAAAAGCAAATGATGCAAATGCATGCTGATGCTTGCCAGAACCAAACAAATTTGCTTGGGATCATGGCTCGGCTTGTCTGTCAATTTTTTGGCTCCGCGAATGATGGATTAGGAGGTGGTTTGGGGACGTTGTCAGCACAAGTTTTGCAGAACTTGCAGCACCCGGGGGGCATGAGTGATAGTGGGAAGCCAGATGCTCCTTCGCCTTCCGAGTTTTTGTAGAATGTATTTAGAGTCTTAATAGATGTTATACTCAGGTAACTTATGTATTTGGTGCTTTACTGTAAAAAGAAGATGGGGATCTTGTCCTGAATAAATGAAATTCTTTTTAAACATTGTTGAAAGTTCTGTATGTTTTTCTTTCTTTGCAATTTATGCAGTTTGTCACAACTACAACTCTTTCAGTTATGTGAAGATCAATAGGTAGCAACAGACAACTTTGAATCTCAAATTGCAGACATAATGCTTAAAGATTGAAACGTGATAAAAACTATAGATGAAAGCTGTAGTTGGCATGTTTTTCTTTCAGGTATTAGGGTATGCTGAGCAGAGTTGCAAGTCATTTACAATCATGAAGATGGGTCTGCTCACGGTGAAAGCCCTTTGAAGTTGGGTTTCTATTGGAGTACCTTGAAGTGCAGCACATGTGAGTTGATACTTCAAATTTTGCAAAATTAAGGAAGTAGTCTTGTGTCAGAGTTAAGTGAAAGACTCTAGACAATAAGGCTCTTTATTACCATTGACAATAGTTGTTAATAGGTTTTTGCATCTAAGGGTGTTAGGTTTGCTCATGAATATATCCTCACAACAAACCTAAACTCTATCTGGCAATGTTACAATGTAGAGGTGGTTAACTAAGCCTCATCCACTTTTCAAATATAAGGCATCTGCTATGCAGCTTCTGGCCTTTCTTCTTCTTCTTCAGATTTTCCATGGTTAGATATTCTTTTTCCAGCCCAGCAAGAGCAAGGAAGTGTCAAAGTTGCACTGGTTCTCCAGAAAAAGACAAAAGTGGTTTTCCAAAGACGCATCATTTTTTGTTCCATTAGAATTTGATAGAAAGACTAGGCAGTCTCTTCAATGTCCTTCTCCTTTCCTTATTAATCCGTCCTTGTAGTGACACAAAGACACCTTGTTTAGTGGCAAAACAAGCTGGTCATAGATCTAGTCCACTTCACAATCATTACATTCTCTTCTAAAACGTTATGGCCCAACTGTATGGGCGACTGGTTTGTTCATAATTCTCGGATATCCTAGTTTCAAGATTCCCTGTGATCTCTATAGATCTGGAGACCTGTCCCTGTGCTTTAATTTTGCTGTCCAAATTGGAAACTAAAAAACTAATTTTCATGCCATCTCCAACTTTAAATGCATGTCTGAAAGAATACCTCTCACCCTTTCCTATTCTCGTTTCAATAGGCTCATTTCATGGTATTATGCCCGACTTACATCTAGGATTCCTGCCGCTGTATGTTTAAAGTTCCCACAGACTACTTAAGTTCAGACATAATATTGCAGAAACTTAACTGAGAGGAAGAAGTCTGTCATCACGTTCCATGCCCTCATTGACAAACAGTCAACAAGTGTATGCATCCGTACCTTAAATTTCTATTATTCAACAACGTATGTTGATGCTTTTCTACCCATTCATGAACATATGTTTGAGCAATTAGCTTAGCTTTCCTATTTATTTTGAAATGGACACACTTCTAGTATGCATGTTGTTTTGGTTTGATGTTGAGCTGTCACTGGCAACCAATCTAGCATATACCTCTGGGTGTTCAAGCCCTTTCTCCTTACCAATGTCCTCATTCATGGGTGCTTGTCTGGTTAAAAGTTGACACAATTGAAGTCATCCAGCAACTTGACTTGATCTTACCATCACGTGCCCTGTCCAGCTTTAGTTGGGATTGCTCTCTTATAAAATTTGCTTAGTTATCAAATTAAATTCAACTAACATAAAAATCTTCTTTTATAAATCAACAACATACTCGGAAAATTCTGGTAACTTGATCTTTTTAATCATGACGTGAAAATCGTTTATTACCTTGACTAAGCATTAATAAAATGGGGATGTTTGAATATGCCTCCAGGACTCCAGGTTATTCTAATCAATTCACAATCACTTAATTAAACACTTTCAAATGAATCAGTTAAGATATGCATACATTTATCCGAATATTATTGCCATTTAAGAAAATAATATGAAATAAAAAGGAGCATTAGCTAGACTTAAGTACGTGAAAAGGACTTAAAAATGTTTTGAATGAGCGTCACATTCGGCCAAGCTCATTCTAATCTTGAATACTCTTAAGCATATAAGAATTTCCAAGCATCTCCACAAACGTCAGCCAATATTTTTATACTAATAAGATCGTATTAACACCTTTTTATAGATTAATAAAGTGGATTTGTTGGCCTTATTTAGAGAGTTTATCCTAGTCAAAGTGGAGCTATAAAATATCAAATCTTCAACTTTACCCAAATTGTTGACTTGGTCACTTAAGGTAAGGCACCACAAAAGGCCTTAAAATTTCGATGCGCTACAATATTGGGTGTGCACTGAGTAGATGCTTGAACTTTTATAAAATTGAACAAGTAAATACATGTGTCCTACATGACATAATATATGTAGTACACAATTGCCATGTAGGACGTCACGTAGGATGAATGTGTCTATTTGTTCAATTTTAAACAACAATTATAAGTCCAACTTATCCTCCTTCCTTCGATCTTTTCTAAGAAAACACATGGATAATAAGTTTTAAATTCTTTGTGACAGAAGCAAATATTTCCTTAATCAATCAACACACAAAAATTGAGGATTACGACTCTGAATTTGTAAATGCTCTGCTGTCGACATCCAGATAGCAATTTGGTTGGGACTTTATGACAATCTTAAACGTAAGGCCGTTTATACTTTAGTCCTATACACAAACAATTTATTTAATATGATGTATAAAATGTTTAATTAAATATCTTTTACGTTATCAAATAATGTTAACTTATATACAGTTGCCAATTTTACAAGTAACTAAATTAGACTTGACATTCTATACATATAATATTAAATCTCCCCATAAATCCTAATCAGACCACGCCAAAAAAGCATAGTCCCACTAGCCTTAGATTATCACAAGCCAAAGAAACTCCAACTCCCCATTTCCCCTCCAATGTGAATATTTTATAACAAAAGTCGGCTTCCTTTTCTTTTCTTCCTTTCTATTCATAGCCAGATAGAATTTTATCGTGATGGAATTGAATAACCCCTTTCCCACTTCTAAGAAAAGTGTTTATCTTGCCATAATAAAACACTCATCACATACACCACAATATCAATCGTTCGGTGCGCAGGATAAAGATGATGAGATAAATTAGTTCAAAATTTATAATTTCAAAATAATTTAATTTATATATCAAATAATAGTTTTATAGTATTATAAAAAAATCATGCCACAAATTTAATAAGAATCTTCAATAGTTTTGGGGGATTCATATTTGAATTTGATGGATTCAATTTTAGGGGCGATTGGTTGAATTTTTTTTTAAAAAAAATAATTAAAAAGTGTATGGATTTAATAGTACTTTTTTATTTATTTATATAGCTGTTGATATCATTAATCAACCTCTCAATTCTAACTATATCAATAACATATAGAGTATAATTTCATAAGTGAATTTTAAAGAGGGTAGAAGAAACCTTATCAATTACCATTTTTACAATTACAACTTTAAAATTTAATATTCTCTCCGTTCAACAATAGTTGTCTATTAGTGACTAGGCACAAAGATTAGGAAGCAATAAATGATAAAAAAATGACTGTAATTAAGAATAAAGATAAATTAAGAACTTAGTGTGAAGATAAACAAGTATTGTTAGACATGTACTTTTAATATAATAAACAAATAAAGATGGACGAAAACTTTAAGATTTTACTTAATATTTTAAATTTAGTTCAACCGGTTAATTATACACTCCATACGCCACTAAATAAATCCTTTTCCAGTATACTTCCACAAATTCACACGCACACGCACTAACAAAAAAGTTAGTTCCTGGTCCATATAATTACACCAAAATAAAAGTGGAGGAACCATAATTTGGAAAAAATCAAGATTCTCTACAGGAAAAAAAAAAAGGATGGGGAACAACATGGGAGTAATTAAGAAGACGACAAAGGTGATGAAGATTAACGGCGAAATCTTGAAACTGAACACACCAATAACAACGTCGGACGTAGTTAAAGACTACCCAGGTCATGTTTTATTGGAATCTGAACAAGTGAAGAAATTCGGGATTAGAGCTAAGCCATTAGAGCCAGAGCAAGAGCTGAAGCCGAGCAAGATATATTTTCTTGTAGAATTGCCTCTGTTTCCTAAAGAAGAAATTACTAAGGTTACAAGAAGGGTGAAATCAGCTGTTCATATGAGCGCACAGGACCGGCTGGAGTGTCTTATGTTGAGCCGAAGATCGGCTTCGGATTTGTCAAAGCCGGGTAAAGTTCAGCTGAAGATGAAGCTGCCGAAAAGTGTAGTACAAAAGTTGATTGAAGAAAGCAGAGATGAAACAGAGGTGGCTGAGAAAATTATGGATCTTTGTATGCCCAATTCCAGTTATAACAATTAGTTTTTTTTTTTCTTTAATTGGTTTGCTATAGGGTCAAATTTAGATTCAAGAATTGCATATAGTTTTACAATTTTTCTGCTTTTTTTTAAAAAAAAAAGAACAATCTGTTTATTTGCTGGTAAATGTTGTTATATGTATGGATCTTCTTTGTTCACTCCGTAGAGTTTATTACCATCTGTCCTATTTTATTTGACATTTTTTAGCTTAATACAGTGTTTAAGAAAAAAATATGACTTATGAGACTGATAGCATAAAATTATTTGTGTGATTGAGAATTATTTCTTAAAGATAATATTATGTTTGATGGGCAATTAGGACAAGAAGAATATATTTTAAACATTCTTTTCTGTGTTAGAAGAGGATTAAGTGATTGGAAAAAATGAGATGAATAGATTGGTGGTTTAGCTGAGGATTGAGATCATTTAAGACCATTCGTAAAGGATGATGGCTATATTCTCGTAGCCTGGCCCTTATCCGTGCCACTTCTATTTTGTTCTTTTCTCTCTGTCCAAATTTATTAACGTTAATTTTATTTTTCATCATAATTTTGAGACGAGAGTTTAAAAATTTGTGTAAATTCTATATTATCATATTTGATTTATGAGATTATGTTAAACTTATTATTATTATTATTATTTTATATTACAACTGTATATATTAAAAATAATTTCTCTGTCTTTTTAAAATAGAAGGTAAATTTTGTATATACTTTTACAATCTCACGTCTTTGAAATTATATTGAATTTAATATTATTATTGTTGTTACCATAACTTGTTAGAATCATATGAGTGCAAAAAACAAACTATACTTGGTATTATAAGGTCCTTTTTATTTGGGTAAAAATCATTTTCACCTTTCAATTTTTTTAAAAAAAATTAAACTTTTTCTTAATTTTGAATAATAATCGAACTATCCATTTTTATTCTAATTAAAATTTTAAAATAATTATTATATCATTTTATTATCAACATTTTTTTATCTTTTTATTCTATGTAACAATTTTTTTTAATATAAACATTATCTTTTGGACAGAAAAATAAAAAATATTGATTAAGTATATATGCAATGAGAAAATTTATTTTATTAATAATAATCAAAACTCCAATATGCATCTATACAAGTGAAATTACCATAGAGCAATAACTATACAAATATACACCGACGTAAAGTTATACAATGATTAATTTAATTATGCTTAAATTTTTAAAGATCGTATTTATTTAGATTTAAATTATTATAAACTATAATTTATGTAATACTCCATCAATGTCAACTAAAATTAGTTTATTTATATAGACAATAGAGAATATTCCCGTCATTTATATTATTTGATCCTCCTTTTAAAAATGTCTGATTTTGATTAACTTGTCCAATTTATGAAATAAAAAATTTAACATTTTATTTTATTTCTACACTTCGTATTAAATAACTACATAAAGTAGTAATAATCAAATTTAAAGTTTCAACGCATTATTCATAATATTAGTTTGGTAAAATACACCTCTAATTAATTTTTTTTTTAAGGAGTGTCATATCAAGAAGGGTTAAGTTATATGAAACGCATAAAGCAAGAGAGTGAAAAAAGATAAAAATCTAAGCATACATATATACACACACATAATGCATATTATATTGAAAATAATGATCATAAAAAAATATTTAAAATTTGTGATAAATTCATAAAATATTATTCTACTTATAATTTTAATAGAATTAAAGAAAAATTTATAAATACCTAGTTTTAAAAATTATATATATAATATAAAGAACAATTATATATGTGTGATATAATAATGATAAAATAGACAATTCATAAGATAAAGAATGGTTTTGATGCTACTAGCTAAAAAAAGGGAGGGAGGAGAGCCTTAAGGTAAGCTCACTTGTGCAGCTTTGTTTGGATTCTTGACATTCTAAATAGCTTTTTTTAGTGAGAAAGAATAGTATGCGATTGATGGTTCTCAAATGGGGGAATCATTTCTCTCTAAAGAAAAAAGGAGCGGGGATGGGGGTTCAATTATTGTTCAAAAGTTGAGGAGGGAGTTTAATTTTTAAAATAAAGTTGACCATTTTATTTACACATTAGATTTTATTACCAGAAAAATAAAATCATTGACTAGATTGCATTACCAAAAAAATAAAAAAATCCTCTCTAGAGTACTACAATTAATACCGTATCGTTGAATGAAAAATGTCTTCTTCTTTTCTTAATTTTATCCATTTCTTTTTTATTGTAAGGAGGTTCAATTATTGTTCAAAGGTTGAGGAGGGAGTTTAATTTTTAAAATAAAGTTGACCATTTTATTTACACACTAGATTTTATTACCAGAAATATAAAATCATTGACTAGATTGCATTACCTAAAAAAATAATCCTCTCTCTAGAGTACTACAATTAATATCGTATCGTTGAATGAAAAATGTCTTCTTCTTTTCTTAATTTTATCTGTTTCTTTTTTTATCGTAATGTTATACTTTTGAAGAATCAATTTGATTAATTTTTAAAGTTAAATTAAATTATATGAAAAATACTATTTCCATGTCAATATAACAAAATGTTACATCTTAAAATATTTGTGAGGGGTAAAAACACATAAATAGGCATTTTTCATGCTAAAGTTGATAGAAGTTGATGGTCATAATATAACCCTTAGAAAAGAATTGAATGAAGAAAAAGAAAAAAAAGTAAGCAGAAAAGGAAAAGGTAAGTAGCATTAATGAATTGAACTAGAAACAAGGAAAGTTGCACCAACTCCATTTATTAATAGAACAAATCCTAATCCAAGTATCTTTGACAAATCTTTTTCTCTGTCGTCATTCTTAAAAAACTTATTCATAGTTGATGCTATATATCTCTCTCTCTTATCTTATCTTCCATTCTCCACAAGGTCTTACAAGCAATGGAGCATCACAGCAACACAGTACAACCTAATATCCTTCCTCATCTGCTACTCTTCCCTCTTCCCATACAAAGCCCTATCAATTCCATGCTTCAACTTGCCGAGCTCTTTTGCCTCGCCGGTTTACAAGTCACTTTCCTCAACACCGAGCACAATCACAAACTTCTCTGCCGTCACACAGATATCAAATTAAGATTCTCTCAGTATCCTAAATTTCAATTTCGGACTATTTCCGATGGCCTTCCTGAGGACCATCCCCGATCGTCTCTTGTGTTCGGAGATCTTATTAGTTCCTTGCAAGCGGTGGCAGAGCCTTTTCTTAGAGAAATGTTAACGGAGGGTGATATTACCTGTGTTATACCAGATGGGTTGTTTCATTATGCAGTGGATATTTGTAATGAGGTGGGAGTTTCAGTCATTTCCTTTGATACTATTAGTCCTTGTTGCCTCTGGGTTTACCTCTGTTTTCCCAAACTCATTGAAGCTGGGGATATTCCCTTCAAAGGTACTTTTTTTTTATTCAAGATAAATGTTGAAATTTATATTTATATTTACTGTTGCCTTTTTTGTACTACTTGGAGGACCACAGTGAAAAATATCGCAACTGACTAAGTGTAACTTCTTTTTTCTTCATTTACCCACGGTCCCTCGTAGTAAAATTCACCCCCGCCCCCGAAACATAGATTTTGGAGATGAAATTGAAAGTTGAGATTTTTGAAACTGTGTTTGGACTTTATTTGAGAAAGAAATAAATGTTCTGTGAGTAATGAAAGTTACAAATCAATTTTTGAAAATACATTGTCAAAATTTAATTCATAATCTAGAGTCTAGTATGTTTTATTAGTACATTTGTGATGTGACACTAATAGCCTCTTCGAAGTAGAAAACATCAACGAAACAAATTGATGATGAACTTTTGCTAGTGTATTTGGAGTTATGTTTGTGATTTATGACCATCTAACACTTAAAAACTGACCTATGTTGTGAAGGAAATGACTTGGACCTGTTGATAGAAAATGTACCTGGCATGGAAGCTCTTCTACGACGTCGCGATTTTCCATTCTATCGCCTCACCAATTGTGCAACAGACCTCTATTGCCAACTTGCTTTGAAAGAAATTCAAAGTCTACCTCGATCCCATGGACTCATATTAAACACATTTGAAGATTTAGATGGTCCGTTACTCTCTCATATTCGCTCTCATTGTCCACAAACCTATGCTATCGGCCCGCTACACTTGCTGCTCAAAACTAGGCTTGCTGATAAGAAAATGCCCTCTTCAAATAGTTTGTGGGAAGAAGATCACAGTTCAATTCAATGGCTCGATGCACAGCCTGTAGAATCAGTAATCTATGTAAGTTTTGGAAGTCTTGCAACTTTGACAAAGCAGGAAATTTTGGAGTTTTGGCATGGGTTAGTAAACAGTGGAATCAGATTCTTGTGGGTCATGAGGTCCAACTTATTAAGAGAAGAAGCGTTTAGCCACCAATTTGTGAAGGAGCTAATGGGTTACTGCAACGAGCGAGCTCACATAGTGACTTGGGCTCCACAAGAGAAAGTACTATCCCACCCGGCTATTGGTGGATTTCTAACTCACAGTGGATGGAACTCGACTATGGAAAGTATCGTTGAAGGAAAGCCCATGATTTGTTGGGGTGTTTATGTGGACCAACGAGTCACTAGTAGATTTGTGGGTGAGGTATGGAAAATTGGGTTGGACATGAAAGACATTTGTGATAGATACATTATTGAGAAGGTGGTGAAAGATTTGATGGTAACCAATAAGGATAAGTTCAAGAAATCGATTGACAAGTTATCTGTGTTGGCAAAAATTAGTGTTGGAGAAGGAGGTTCATCGTACAATGCTTTTGAATATCTCGTCAATGACATTAAAAAGTTAGGCAGAAGAGACAAAGATATCAATCCTAACTGCAGAGGATAAAATATCATTATTTTGTGCACAAAGTTTATACAGTATTATTTTCTTCTTCTTTCATCGGATACTATAAGTTATTTATACAGTACACTAACGGGTCGAGCGCAATGCTAGTGTATAAAATTGTATGTTTTGCCTTTTCAAGTAGTTCGATCTTTAAAAATTAAAGCCATAGTTGGCATAACTTTTATCATAAGAGAATATAAATTTATGTTTTCAAAAAAATTATATTTTTACGAGAGATATAAATTCAAGACCAATTCTGAGTAGGAGAAAAAGTGCAAATGATCTATGTTATGAAATAATTTATGGGAACAGTACAGTTTTGGTTATTGATAAGTTTTAATTTTAGCTATTATAATTTGAATTAGATATATTTAATCTTTAATCGATTATAATTTGGGTTAAATACATATATTCTCCAATAAATAATCTGCATCGTTTCCCTCTCAGAAGGTAAAGCTTCACAAATTAACAAATTACTAAATGTTTAGTTATTCATTGTAATTTGCATATTGTGTTAAGGTTAGATAAAAAATGAAACTATTGGATTACAGTTGGATGGTTGGGGTCTCTTTATCTTTGACCAGAGCCTTGAGTTCTAATCCGTAGAATGGAGAAAATTTTGTTGGGAGTTACCTCTGAACTTCAATATGAATAATAAACATCAAGTGTGTGAAAAAAGGAAAAGGAAAAGGAAAAGATTGAAATGGGAGTGCCAAAAAGGTGAGATTTTGGTGGGCACACAAAGGTTATGAGGTACCTAATAAATTGTTTGCTGGAGTGGCCAAAAAGTTGGCCTATTCCCATCAGATGAAACATGTAGGGATTTTCCTATGCTCAGTCTCACATGGTTGAGGGAACTAGTTGTTGGTTTCTTATATGACATTAAGCAATTCTTTTTTTTAGACTGAATTGAGGTTCGTTTCGTTTTCGCTTATATGAGAGATTATTAAGAAAGAATTTCGTAAGGTTTGCAAGCGGAACTGAAATTGATCAAAAGTACCAAAAGCTCTGCAAACAGTAAGATTAAGAATATATTCTGTTTCCTTCAATTAACTCTCAGCCCCAATTTGAGTTCTTTTTCTTGTTTCCTTTGTTTAAATCGGTTTGTATAACTCAAATCCTAACACAATTACAACCATCAAAGATGAAGAAATAAAAAGAGAGTAAAAAGAAGGCAGAAGTAGTGAAAGAATAAAGATTGATCAGTCGACCAATAGATTGCCATTAGCATCATAAGAAATTTTGCCTGAAAATTCCCAAGGGCGACACTTTTCTCCTTTAATAATAGTTCTCTTCCACAGCGCGTTTTCGTCTTCCCAGTTTACTTCATAATCATTATCATGTTCCACTTTTTTCTTCCAAGATATCATTTTAACCATCAATAGAGCTTTACTACTTATACTGCTCTCTAGCCTTTCCACTGGCCTTTTACCCCCTAATTGCACACTCTGCCTCTTCTTTTTGTGAAAGCCAACTCCACATAAAAAGCCCATCATGGACACTTTACCTAAGACTATTGCTAGCAAAATGATCAAAAAGAAAAGTAAATGAAGTTTATGATAAACAAATTGAAGAGAGTTTGCTAATTGCTATGAATGGTTGCTTCCTATGGTTATGGCTTTATATACTACTAAGCAAGCAGAGTAGAATGACTTGTTTCTACTATTACATAGAAAATTCAAAGTCAATCCTTTTACTAGTTGAACCTTCAGGGAAATTCCTTCAACATAGATATTGTTACCATTTGCCCTGCAGTTGAATTATATTATAATTGTGTTTTATTTCAAAAAAGTTTTTTGAAAAATGGTAGGAGATTTTTTCTTTTCATATAATAAGATGATAATTTAGTATTCCCATATGTAGCCAATTGACCAAATCATATTTTCATTATAAATCTCTTTGTTTTCATTAAAAGTACTATCATTATTAGCTTACCTCTACAAAGTAATCTTTAGCAAAATGTTAGTCTCCATATAAAACAGGCTAATTTGGTCATTGTATAAAGAAAGGTGTTTGATTTGAGTATTGACTATGACTAAGGACTACTGATCTTCAAAATGAATGGATGTGGGGTTGCGGTGAGTCAACCGTCACTAATGCTCATTTATTCCTAAAATAGATTTTTATTTTTATTAATCATTTTTAAAATAGCAAAAAAAATATAATTAAATTTTTTTAATATTTTACTCTTAACATTAAACATTAAATATATTCGCTAAATTATTTTCAAAAAATCAAGACGTAATACTAAATATCAATTAATAGGGATAATATAATAAAATACAATTATTTTCTTAATAAAATGTGCTAAATCAAATAGTCACAAATACTCTCATCATTCATTTTTACTTGTCCCTGTTATGAAATGTCTAGCAATATTTATTCAATTTATAAAATTAAAAGATAATTTTATTCTTATCATTAATTATAATTATTTTTCTTATTATATTTTTTAAAATATATTATGTTTAAAATATAATTTGATAAAGTTAACCCTATCAATTTAGATCAACACGTAGACGGAGGGAACAAAGACTTGGACTCATTGACCTGAGTCGTCTCTGAAGAAGACTGACACTAGAAACATTTTCCCGTGTTCGAAGTGCAGTTTTGACCACACAAATTTGAATGCAAAATGACGAAAATATCTTTTTGAATGTCCGACGACGTTGAGTTCATTAATATTTGCCTAAATGTAATTTTAGAAGTTAATTTCGAACGCCAATAATATGTGTAATCTTTTTTTAAATTCAAAATTCGTAAATTCAAAATATCAACACTATACGCTATATGTTAATTCCCATACACAAACGCTGTGTTAGGGACAGTTCGGTATACTATCGGACATTGAGAAAAACACTACGAAGATGCTCAACGAACTCATCAAGTATTATTGGGGAACTCTTCTTTCTACATGTTTCTTGTTTGTGGTTATAAAATACGCTATTTTTTTTAATTCTTTCTTATTTTTAATTTTTTTATTTGGATAAATGATCTTAAAATTAACTAGTAACCACACACGAGGTAAGACTAATTCTTCATAATTATGCCGATATTATTATTCTTTATCGTAACGGAAAGGAACAATCAAATTGACTATTTGTCCATATCGTTCCGGTAGTAGTTCACAATGTGCAACACTGCAAGTACGATACTAAGAATTTAACCACGAGAAAACTTCGTAATGAAGAGACAGACAAAAAAAAGAACAAAATCTATGCTCATGTACCATAATACAAAAAGCAACTTACATTATATTATCGTGCTACAAACAAAGCACATGATCTTTTTTATTTATTTATTTACTAGGTAAGGTACTTAAAACTGACATACATTTTATAGTAAGATTATTAACTAATTCTTCCATCATTATTTAAGTTGAAAAGAAAAAAAAAACAATGTTAAATAGGAATAGAGTTTGTAACAGAAGGATAAATCACAGTTGCTGGATGACCCATAATCCTGCGGCCCTTAGAGTGACGGAACACATAAACTAATGCACCAACTGGCCATTCTACAATTGCTGCCGCAGCAAATGCCAAAAAACCAAGTGTTGGCCCCACCACCTTGCACCTACAAATATTTAAAATTCAAAATTAAATTAACGTAATAACATATTTGCAATTAATGTATATACATAGTTCGAGTCGAAAGCAATAACACTTACCTACAAGGGTTGCTAGCGTTGCCACACTGCACACAAATCGGAACCCCAATGAAACCCATTTTTTTTCTAAGTAATATTCGCTAAATGCAGAGTCAGAGGACCAGCTTGAACAAAGATGAAGAATAACAAGGCTGCAATTTTTGTAATGTTACACAAAAATTGTACTAAAAGGAACATGAATGAATACAAAATTGGAAGTTGAAATTGGGCTATAAATAGGATTTGTATCGCTAATGTGAAGAAAGTATGGAGAATGGCGGTGCTGAAAATGTTGCGTTTATTTAAATATGGGATTAGACACGTGTCGTCTTCTGAAGGTAGAGGCAGAGGAAACGTGTCGATCAATTGTAGACTAATGCCACGTGTCCAAAACCCATTATAAAACAATATTATTCTACCCAAAATCGAAGAATTGGAAATTTACTAGTTTAATTTTCTTCTTCGCTCGGAATTCTTCTCTTCAAATTTCTCTGATGATGATTTAAATATGAAATTTTCGCATTCAATAATTTAAATACGATAATAATAATATATTCGGTAAAATTTTATAGGGTAAGGTTTGACAGATAAAATATATATAAATTTTATTACTATCTTATAGAGATAGAGAATTTATTTTTAAAAAACTTTCGAGTATATCAGCCTTAAAAGTAGAAAAATACTAAATATAAAAAAACAACAAGAATAAAAAATAATTGATAATTGTATAAATATAATAAATAGCAAAATAAATTACGGACAAGGACAACACGATACATAAAAACGCGACTAATTCTACTAACTTAATATATCAAAAGGCAAGACAATATTCTACTTCTACTAGCCTACTAACTTTCTACCTCCAATCCTTTCTATCTAAGATCATATCCTTAATAATATAAAATGACACCATATCTTATCTGATCACCTCCCCCAATATTTTTTTGGTCTATTTCTACCTATTCGCGTTACCCCTAAATCCAACTTCTCGCACCTCCTAACAGGAATGTCGGCACTCCTTCTCATCACATGTCCAAACCATCACAATCTCGCTTTTCTCATCTCGTCTACCACAAAAATCACCCCTAACATCTCCCGAATGATCTCATTCATAATTTTAATAATTTAGGTATATTTTGATATTTGACTTCAAAACCAATAAATTAAGAAAAGGACCAAATAATACTCCCCAAAATGGACCAACTACAAACAAATGGGCCCAAACTGGAACCCGCTTCATAAGTATTTCTGCATTTGTACTCAAACTATGGGATTTTTTGTACATCTATATGAAATAACTTTTGAACAGCCAAAGTATAACAAATACCTGATTTCTGAAACCACCATTTAAACGATAGTACTGCTGGGTAAAAAATTATCAGTTTTTCTACTTTAAAATAACTTTAATAGTGCAGTGTCAAAAGTTTCAAATGACCGAAATTCAAATACATATGATTCAGCTTCAATTATTTTTGCTTGAACTTTAGTCATTTAAAATAGGTAGACGTGACAACAACAACAACATACCCAGTGGAATTCCACAAGTAGGGTCTGGGAAGGTAGAATGTACGCAAACCTTACCACTACCTCTACTGTTTCCTGAAAACCCTCGTCACAAAAATGCATAAGCAGAATATGCTAGAAATGAAAACAGGAAAGGAAGAGAAAGATAAAAGTGAACAAAAAATAGACGTGAACTGACTACAAATTAAATAGTGATATCCAAATAAACCACCCATGAAATGTTTACTTTTTTGAACTAAATTGTATATGTAATGTTGAGCCTTTTGTCTTTCTTTTTCCCCCAGTTGACGATACGAGGCAGAATTATATGTACATTTAATATGCCTGGAATTTGACCTTTCACCTAAAGGCACATATAAAGCTAGATTCGATTCTCCTGGATAATCTCGTCGCAACTTCATTAACAGATTATTTTTGTAATTTCAAGTGAAAATTAATTGACTCAATAATTTTTTTTTCCTTATCTAGATTAATCAACATGTAATAGCAGTTTAAGAATGATTTCATTTCTCAAATTATTGTGGCCTTGGATTCCAAATGCAACACATACACTTTTCAGCCACATGCACCCAAGCTACATTTGATGCTCATCAACTTTATGTTATTCCTTTTTTTTTTGAATAATTCTTTTGAAACCACTATGCTATTCGTCTTGATATAAATTTATAAATAAAAATGTATAGGTTACTTGTATTCCACGGTGTTAAGAAGATTTCAAATACAGTGCAACATATTATAATTCAATATGTTATTTAAATGGAAAAAAAAAGGACATTTTTTTGTCGGAATAGAATAGATTCCAAAGTGTAAAGAAAAAGTGTTTCCATTTGGATCAACATAAATAGTTGTACTTTGGGACATACTAGGGATTGCTAGGACAAAGTTTTCTTTTGTATCAATTATTTGGTTATTATACGTTGTTACATTTATAAGTGCTAATTATAACTACTAACTATGATAGAAGCGCAAAAAATAAAAATAAAAAAATCAAATATATACAATAAATTAATTAATTTATAATAAATATAACATTATTTTATTTACGTAAAAAACCAATAATCATAGGAAATATATAGCGGTTATACAATATAGTTTGCCGAAAGTCATAAAAAGTATACACTGACTATATAGTCAGATTATTTATACATGAGTTATATACTTAATATACATTATGATACATTCAAAAACTAAATATAACTTGACTATACATGAATTATATATTGACTATACATGCCTATACAATGAATGGTCATTTTTTTTTAAGTAATTACTTTGGTAAAAATGTCCATCTACTCGGTGCACTAAAGCTCTTGCTATCCCCGAAAAAACTTTCATAGAAGATATTTAATACACTTTTACACTATCAAATGTCAATGTAAAACGATAACATTATTATGAGAGTTGCTGTTAATGCGTAAAGCCTAGAAGTGAAGAGGAAGTCTTTGATTCCAATTTTACGTAATACAATAACAACATACCCAGTAAAATCTCACAAATGGAGTCTAGTGAGAGTAAAAATAAGGGATTATTCAAAGTTCCCAACAATAATTCACTTACTACATGGCTAACAAAAAGCAAGGGTGCCATCTTAATATTCCATTAGAGAGGCCACCATCAACTTGAATGTATCATTTCTTCTTTATGTATATATATATTCTTATTCTTATATATCTAGCATAGTGTCCTCCATTATTCCATGGCCACCCTTTTTCCTCTACTAATCATCCTAACAATATTAACTTTCAGCTCTTCTGGAAATGCTCAAGTCTCTGAGGTAACAAGTTCTAATGATCAAGCTATTCTCTATACTTCTCCACCACCACCAAATGGATGTCCCTATTCTTGCCTTCCTCCACCCACCCCCACTGACTGCCCACCACCTTCACCGTCACCGTCGGGGCCATCAATCAACTACCCTCCACCAATGGGGTATTATTTGCCACCAGATGGATACATTTTACCTCCACCATTGTACGTGAATGGCCCTCCACCTCCTAATCCGATTTTACCTTATTTACCATTCTACTACAAGAATCCACCACCGCCACAATCGTCTGATTACTCTGCTGCTGCAACTCATAATGTGACAAGAAAGTTGTTCCTACTGTTTACATTGCTCTTTATCTGGGGTCAGTAATGCACCAAAGGTGGCAATCTTTTTTTTGCTTTTGGCTTTCACCAAGGAAGTATAAATATGGTAATGTTCTTTTACCAAGGGTACTTCTCTTTGGACAACAGTACCTGATTCTTAGTTACTACCTTCTTTTTAAATTGTTTATGGAATGAGTAGGTTGAAGCATCCACTTATTACCAACTGAATTCATCATATACTAAATTCTAGACATGTCAGGAAGAAACAGTGCAGCTCGAAAATATCATACACTGGCATAAGTAGGATCAAACACGGTCAGCTAAGTTGACACAACAATTTTTCATTAGAAAAAATGCTTTAAGCCTATAGGCTAAAAAGGAGAATCACCGCCAATCTGGTGGCTAAAAGACTTCCCTAATTCATCGTTTACATCTTCAGATACACAATGATGTACGTCGCTAGAACCTATAACTTGTTTCTAATATAATCCAACTTATTATTTCATCAGATAAATAGTAATTTACAACTACTAGTCAATGAAGCCAGATGCCTGTTCTATATTCTTTTGCATATATTGATGTATGACGACTTTGAACTCCAATAAGTTGGAGTAACTACCAACAAACCCAGTGAACTTTCAATATGCTCTCCAATTTTGCACTCCCACAGTGAATCCTAAGCCGAGTCAATTCACAAAACACCAGAGTCCAAAGCTTTGATTGTTTTGCGTCGCCACATAGCAGTTTCCGGATCAAACCTCAACTCCCATGTTGGCCAGTAGTGTAAATCCTGCTTCAATGTAAGTACTCGAGGCTTCCCATTCAGGTGGACTGTTCGTACCCGGACAAACTCTCCATGCTCTATTGTCTGTAAAAAGTTCATTATAAGAACAGGGCAGTAGCAAGATATCAAGTCAGTAACTTCAAGATCAGTAAAGATCATTTTTTGTAAGGTAATATTATTGATATGTGCCAGCCAAAAGCTAAGGAAAGAGTTCATCCAAAATGTATGGGAGCATTACAGGGAATGTAATGAAAAGGAGAAAGCAGACCATGGTTTTCAGGTAAGAGTGATAAATGGGCGGGTTGGGCTGGATTTGTGGGGGTCAAAATGGACTAAGTTGATTAATGGGTTGGGCTAAAAATGGGGACTGGGTCATAACCCAAACAACTTGACCCAGTTTTTTTAGGGGTTTTGAATGCTAATCAAGAAGAATGCCTTAATTAACAAGAAATGAATACTGCTTCTTTTATGCTGATATTCATAGGTCTTTCCACACACATAATGAATACAAAGCATCTTGGAGTACAAGTCATACCTTCGTGACGTCAACAAAAGCATCCAAAGAGGGAGTTGGTTTTCCATTGACTTCAACTATCCATTGAAGAGCATAAAGACCATATCGATGTACTGGACTTCCATGACACCACCTGAGAATTACGTTAGGCATTAATAATAGTGACATATTGTGAATAGCAACTCAACAAAAGATACCCAACTGCCTCCACTTTCTTTTACATTAGAGGCATTACAAAATGTATTGTGAAAAATTTGAAAGACTTAATCGGCCATTCATCAGAACAAAAAGTCCCTCATTACATGCTGATCAGTGATAACCCAGGAACAATTTGCATACTCTTTTTCTTTCAGTAAATAAATTATGAGGACGCTAGTAAAAGATTCCCACAAGAATATTTCTTTCAAATTATTCTTCAAAAAGGTGCAGTAAACTTGAAACAAAAAATGTGTCTTAATTTGGCTTTCGTTCTTCCTTTTACAACAAATGCATACAGAAAATTATTTCCTTTTTCCTTTCCTTTGCAGCAATTTTCTAAGGAAACATGCTGCCAACTTTCTTGACACCTAAACAAAGCTTTCCATAGTCTAGCAACTACCCACCTTGCTACATATACTCCATGGCCTTCCTCAGGAAGAAATCCAAGGGCACGTACTGCTGGATGAGGATCTTGGACAATACAACCACACCAACTTATTGCACGACTTGTTCCATTTCCATCCCTGACATCTGTTCCCACGAGTAGTTCAATTTCATGGCCCTGAGAATTCATCAAATTAACTTACAAGAATTTAAGAAAATGAAGAACTAACTCAAGCAGCACGTATAACAGTTGTAGAGTTCTTATGGTCATGTACAAGGAAAATGGGGAAGGAAATGTAAACAGGAATTGCCCCAGGGCTCACCTGACGAAAGATTGTCAAGTTAAGTCTTCCATCGCTGTCATTAGACCTGTCTAATGATTGGCATGCATCTTCAATGTCACGAAAGCATGTAACTGGCTCTTTATTAATTGCTAAGACCATATCCCCTTGTTCCAACAAATTTTCAGCTTTTGATCCAGCAAAGCAACCTTTAACTCGCAATACTTGGCGTCTCATGGGATCCTTCTTTACGAGGGCCTAGAAGATATGACAGGCGTTAAGAAAATGCTTACATCAGACACATGGTGCACCCATTTCAAAAATCTTCCGCTGATTCTCTAGTTCATTTTATAAGCATGCTAGGCATCAACCTAGCATTAATTACAAGACAGGCAGAATAATCTATGTTTAAGAAACAAGAAACTAAGGCAAACATTTCAAGCAATCAGAGAGGCCTATGAACAAACGGTCGAGTACATATCCATGGATCTCCAATCCAAACATATAAGAAACTAGAAATCTTACCATTTTAAATACACAAGTTTTTTCACATTTAACTAGTGTATATAAAACACTCAATTTCAGAACTGTTTAGGATCACGAATGTCTATATATAAGCGTAACATCAATAATACACTAGTCACCATCAAATAATTATTGCCTAGTTCTCTGCAACTGGAGGATTGATACCTAATAAGCTTTAAAAAGAGTAAAAAAACCTAATCCGACCAACAAGCCTAGGTTGTTAGAAAAAGATCTAATAAATACATCTAGTTTCTAAGAGTGTTTTTGGCTAGTCTTTTTAAATCAAAGAAATCAAAAATGAAAAGAATAACACTCGGGCCAAGATACGGATAGAAGGAAAAGCAAGAACAGGAAATGACAAACTAAACAAATATCACCGAAGCTAGTGGCTTACCTGGATCCAAGTATCACTGAGTCCAAAACTTCGAGCTTTGGAAAGCAAAGTTGGGTAAAGTTCAACTTCCAATATTCTTAATCTTGGCATAGGTCTTCGCAAACCATTTATAAGACGAGGAGGTCCATCAGCACCAGAAATAATCTTTCCAAGGACTTGGCTTATGGTATAAATTGGAATACCCCGGACAAATTGGTGATCTTCTGACGAACTACAACCATACTTGAGCTGAAAAAAATGAAGGAGCAAAACCAGTTAATTTTTCAAAAAGGAAGTTCTAAAACTAGTTATATCCTATCAACAAGAGAGAAGCATCTGTTGGGAGTACAAACCTGTGTTGAAAAGCTTCCCCATAGAGCTTGAACTCTGCCACGCTCATCAGTCAGCACACCAGAAAAAGTACTTCCAAAATCTGAAATGAGAAACAGCATCAAAGAAATGCCCAAAACAAATGCCAAGCTACTATATGATTGGAGAATCAAGAAGGCATAAGTGATAGAGTGTTACCAGTGTCAAGCTCAATCACTTCCATGTTTGTCGCTCTGTAACGGGGACAATCAGCAGAACCAATATTCACAGCAGCAGATGGGTTGGTCACAACCGATTTCCTGGAAGTTGCCTGTAGACTTCTGCTCAATCCCACAAGATGCACTGAATCTCCACGGCGAAGAGCGGGATCTGTTGGCAACAGAACATTTTAAAATTTAAACAAACATTAGCAAAAATGGTAACGGATAAGACAGTCATTTCCTTGAAGGCATGACAACTGGAGCAAGCTAATATGACCTACACGGGTTCCACTTGCCACAATGATTATTCAAAGATATCCCATTCATCTTAAGACCTTAGTTACATAGAGAAGGGGCTTCATTTTAATAAATATTGTTCATACAGCTCATTAAAATTATAAAGAATCGCAGATCCATTTTGGCAAGAGAATAATAAAAAAAGGAGCGAGAGACCAGTCTTATAAACTCGTTTATAAGATCATTATCACAATACAATAGTAAAAACGACAATATACCGAACAATAGGAGAAGACAGTTAGTGCTAAAGCTGGATTAAAGTGTATTATCATCAGAGCTGGATGTTCAAAACGCCATTCAACAACTACGTGCTTTCAAAAAGATCCAGTGCAAGCATCTTCGTGACATAGGAGTACACATAACAGCGCACGAGAAGCAATGGAAATAGAAAAAAGAATAAGTGAATATTTGTCTAGATTCATTGTGCTAGAATAAGGAAAACGATACAGAGGTTTCTATAGGATACTTGGGATATTATGTCTAATTATAAAATATTTATTTGATTTGAATAGGATCAAGACCGAGACTATCTGGGACAAGGTGGGAGTGGCCACCACGGTGGACAGGACGAAAAAGATGAGGAAGGGGAGGATGAGATGGTTCAGACACGTGAAGAGAAGTTGCACAAATGTCTCGCAAAGAGATGTGAGAGGTTGGCTATAATGGATATAAGGAGAGGTAAAGGTAGACCAAAGAAGTATCTCGAAGAGTTAATTAGATAGGACATGGCTTACTTGCAGATTACTCAGCATAAGTAAATATATATAACCTACAGAAGAGTGAGCTAATCCAACCAATCTTTTGTGCAATAGAAAGGACCACTACTTTATTTCTCCATCAAATCAAATTGGCCAAAGGTGTGCGTTCGTGAAAGAAAGACCTTATTGCCTGGTTGGTGCTAGTTATATATAAAATGAACTAAAATATATTTTACTACTCTAGGGATTCTAATAGACTACAAGTCCTTTCGGCCCCTTGTGACCGTGAATTGAATGAATAAACGGATGAAATCACGAAGGACATGACTCTAGAAAGATATGAAGGGCAAGGATTAAGGTTAAAAGGTTAGTAGATCAAGCATTGTTGAATTCCCTTTCCAGTATTGTAATTATTACTCTCCTACTATCTTATTCTTATTCTTCGATTTTAGAATTATGTATTGTTTCCTTTGCTTCAGTTATTGAATTACTCGTCGTAGCTACTATTCTCTTCTTCATTGTTTTCAACATGACTCCTTCACTACTGTATTTGTTTCACATAATAATTTTTTTATTTTCTTAACTTTATTTAAGGGTCCATTAGAAACAACCTCTTAAAGGATCAGGCTACGTACACACCAGACCTCACTTGTGGTGTGACAATACTCTCCCGCTAGATTTTCTTAACATGTGCATTGCAAGAAGCACTCTCTGTTATGGTGCACCAGCAATCTCCGCCAGAAAGAATTCTAGGACCACTTTATTGTTTGGTGATTGTGCACTAGTGAAATTTGGTGTCAGCTTTCTACGTTTTCAAAATAAACGAATTCAAGTTGGTTTCAACACTTTCTGAGTTTTGAGGGAGACACGTTCTAATAGCAAGTGAATATGTCTATTTTTGTGGTGAAGTACAAGAAACGCAAGCATAAACAATCAAGAGAGGAAGTTTCCACTTACCAGGAAGAAGTTCAGCAGAACGAACAGCAGAAGCAGCGGCAGCTCCAAGAGCAGAAGGGTCATATGCAACCAGAGCAAAATTATGAACAGGGTGGAGGAAAACTACCTGAAAATATTACCAACTACCTCAATAAAAATTGTTATTATAACAGGTAAGAGTGTTGACAAAAATAGTTTTTACCTCTCCAGGAATCTCAATAGGAAAAGCAGCAAAAGACAACATTATATCAGAAACTGATACTGCAACAGTGTTTTTGTCAACTGCAACCAAGCCCATGTTGTGGGAATGGTATACGATAACACCAGTTCCAAAAAAATGCTGTGAGTGAACTCCATCAAGCATGCATAATGATGGTACATGGACCTGCAATTTCAACATGAGACATCAAACCTAAATGGGAGAGATAGGAATAGCCACAGAACCATACATGTCTGTACATACCCCTCTAGTCTCAACTGCAACAATTAGCGCTGATTTTTCATATTACATTCTCCCTCCATCCAAACTTATGAGTTACTTTGACTTGGCACGGGGTTTAAGAAAGATTTTTGTGTGGTCTAAAATAAGTCATAGATATTTGTGTGGCTAGAAATCATTAAGGGTAAATTTGACATTTTTAAGTTAAATTGTTACTGAATATAGAAATATGTCCTTTTTTGAGGGGAAAGGGGAGGGGTTAATTAAAAAAGAAAGTATGTCATATAAAGTGGGACCGAGGGAGTATTTACTAGGAGAATATATGACAATCTTAACCAGCTGTTGCTAAAGTAAAACCAGGAGTAGCTAACATTTCCTATGTTCTACAACAGTGTATTGGACCTACAAAACAGACCATGACTGAGATGATTCAACTCTTCATTAAGTGCAAACAAATCAGACCTTCAACCACAAAAAATACGATAGGTGATCTGTCTCTAAGTTAATAAAGTAACTAAATATTCTACAATTACATATATTTGATATCTGGAGGTATCCTGAAAAATATTCTATAAGATTTTCCTTACAAGTGCAATGAATGCAAACACATTATCTTTGATATTCTCCCACAACTTATTGAAAAAATTTCATCCAAAGAAGGAGCCCACCAAAAGGAGCCATTCCCTCCTTCCCGCTACCCCCCCTCAAAAAAGAGTGTTGTACCCTATACACATACATTGCACCTACTGTTGTGTGCTTAGATGATAAAATCTTGTCTTCCTTTTTTCAGTAATTATTACAATCACTGGCATCAAAAAGATGCTGAAAACGGTAAAAAGAAAGTAGGGAAAGCTCCTAGATACAAAAACCTACAGATAGAGCATTGAAGCATCTCCTTTTTTTTTCTCTGACAAGTGTATAGATGATAAGTCTACCCCCAATGAACCATGGAGAGAAAAGGAGAAAGGGATGTTTGTTTTGCAAGCTAGTTGTACATACATTATAATGTAGAGATTATTAAACGAAATAGTGCACAAATGAATCTGTATTTGCTTTAAGATGTTTGATTCATCATTATCAGAATCTTGATGAGCAATTAAAATCTTGGATATTACTGTGAATCAGATTAAAAAAAATACACCCTTACAGCATTACTAAGGTGGAGATGGATAATGCAGAATCAAAAAGAAAGTAACCAACCACCTGATAATCAATGCATGGTTTACTGAGGGGGTTATTTCTAAATACTGGAAGCCCAATTACAACTATAGACCAATGTTTATAATATAAAACTGCTTAGGAACTAAGAGCCCACTTTGGTGATAAAAGTAACACAAGAAACAAGCATAGGGGAGAACTAAAGTTACCTCAAACATAACAAGAGTAGGCTCGATTGCACGCTCAGCAACAGAGGCATTATTAGCCACAGGTGCAGCACCTTGATAATCTCTCAGAGCTGCATCCTCTACGGTCCCAGAGTCATCAAACTTTTCCTCTCTATGTCCATTTAAAGAACGGTTAATTATTACATCGCCATCAGCAGATAAGTTTTCTTCCACCCTCCGTTTCTTAGTTCCAGCATCAGAATCATCCTGACTGTTTAGTCCCTCAGCAACATTGTCACAACTTCTCTCCATATTGGTAACTCCATCCATTGATTCTTGGCTGACTTGATGAGGACTAAGATCCATTGCGCTAACCTCAGTAGCACAAGAAGAAATACCATGATTTGATAATTCTTGTTTGCCCGGATGAATGCCAGAGAACAGAAGTGGGGAGTCAGGTGGCAAGGCAAGTTTCACAGTCCATAAACCAGAGCTGTCATCGCGTTTATATATCTGAGGAGGTGCATACCATTCATGGCGGTCAATTGTGACCAGTACAGACTGCAGCAAAAAGAAGTTTCTATGAGAAGACCTTAGTGCAAGGAGATGATAAAAGCTCCAGAAACTATTCTACATCTACCGAAAAGCTGAGTTAAATTAACATCCATAATCTGCAAGAACCACATAGACTTTTCATTCTTTAGGCAATCTTTTTCTAAATATATGTTTCTTACTACTACACCTTCACAACTCCTTGCATTACCAGGCTAGACGTTCAAATGGTTAGCTACACTAGAAGACTACACCACAAAACTGACAATGTTTACATACAGGTGAAATTTGTGATTATCTATATCATCCACCATTACAAAACACCTAAACTGTCAAAGAGGAAAATATACAATTCTTCTGATGTTTCCTAGGGTTCAAAAACCATTAGATAAAATTATTCATATTTTCTAACCATGATCCCAGAACTTCGAGTGACATTCACATTTTCTAGCCATGATCCTAAAACTTCGGTTGACAACACAATTTGACATGTTTATTCATTTTCATTTCCTTTTATTGACACTCTCAAACAAGATGAACTCCTGCTCCAAGACATAAGTAGTAGCCAACTGTAGACCCACTAGGATCGATAGTTTTTTAACCATGGTTTCCGCAGAAATAGCAAACCCAACAGAGGCTAGTGTTTTTGAATCTGCCTACCAACATAGAAGTAGATGGAAAAAAAATTATTATGATTTGCCAACAAACAGAAGAAATGGCTGTTGAGAGCAAGAACTACAGATGCAGGTGGATAAAAAGAGGCAACCATCATTTTCTGAAAGATATCAAAGCACGAGTACAGAAAATCAACATAAGCAAAGAGGCACCACTAATACCTTTTTCCGGTGACGATCATTGTAGCTTATATACTCCAATGGTACTCTTGCACTCCTAGACAACTTAGATAAAGCAGAGATTAATTCTTCAAGGGTTGATATATCTTCTCCTGCAAATTTTTTAATGATGGCATGGCGAGGAACTCCTGCTCTAAATAGCATATATCTACAATAGCAAAGAAGTTCACAAATGTCAAAAAATCTTTCTCCAATAAAATACTCATAAAGATAGCATCATCAGAAATTTCAAACTTAAACCAGAAACACTTTCAAATACAAACTGTTAGCTAAAGCAAAATAACATAAGCCAATGACTGCAGCACAACAATAATCTAAATAAGGAAATAAGAATGTACAGACCCTGTTTCTGCCACGTAAACAAGACCACAGTGAAAGCGGAAATTTCGAGCCTGCATTAAAAGAGGAGGGGTGAGAATAAAGCAGAAACTTGAGCTTCAACCGCACATAACAGATACAGAAAGAAATAACAGTGAACCAAAAAAAGGTGTTACTTTGGAATTCTAGGCACGTGTTACTTTTCAACTTTTAGATGTCTGACTACAAGCCCCACACACCGCACATCTGCTCACCTCTGCATCCTTATGTGTTTGACTGGGAACTTTATTGAGTTTAAGGATCTAAGGAGGCTTCACTCAAAATGGTCATAAGTCATGTGCAGTACAAAAGAACAGCAATTGATGAAATACTTTTAAGAAAAAAAAATAGAGAAAGCAAAGGTACTTAAGGTCTTCTACTTTCAAGTTATTAAGAACCAAGATTCATGACATGACAGCATTTCAGACACCTTATGAAGAAAATTTGTCACTAAGTTGTAAACAAGAGTAAATGCCAATGGACTGGAATATCAAATTGGGGTTCTCAGAAATCATAGAGTTCTATCCTTGATACACAATAAACAATATGGACACTTGCAATTGCCTTCTCTTTTTTTCCCTTAATGTGTCTCTCCCTACACAACACTTGTTAGGCTAAGCCCCCAGGCATAACATGCACATACCCAAAAATAATTATTTGCTTCTGTTGTGCCTATATTCAAACCCGCCTAAGCTTGTTATGCTCATATAAGCAGCAACCTAAAGACAACCAGAAAGGCATGGATGAAACAGAGAAATCCACTTTCCAACTCAATACATAAAGTCTCTTTATCTTCCAGAATGAAAATATTTGAGTATGAAAAGTTGGTTAAGTCAAAAGATCTCACATGGCCAGAAGCAGAGTGCTTAATTTCTTTCTCAAACAAGCCTATTAGCAAGACAAACAGGACGAAAGTCACAAAACAGAGCATCTTAACATCAATTCTTCCCTAGTGACTGGTCATAAGTTCATTTGACATAGGAATGAGTGTAATGATGACAACTCATTTTAAAAGGATTGATAGATAAATGATGTTGCTAGAGACAGATTACAAATTACGAGGCACTAGCAGCAGAATCTCACAAATCACAAACCTGTTGATAAGAAAGGGGATGAATAACTGCACCACTGACTTCCAAGAAGCAGTCAGGAGTAATTGAATGCAAATCTTGAACCTGTAGGAAACACAAGCAGATGAGTCATGTTGACGACTTTATCCCTTTCTTCTAATAAAATTTACTCCTTAAAAAAGGGCGTTAGAGCTCTCAAAAGGAAAACTGCTCCTCAAATTACACTGAGGTAAGAACCAGAATTGATCAAACATTTCTAAAACCAAACATATGAGGAACGAGAGATGAACTAAAAAGTCATGGATCAACTACGACCTCCACCATAACTAAAAGATAATATACCACTTTTGCAACTGAATTTTGTCATAAAGCTAAATTGCCAGAGGTAGGAGATTAAGCAGGACCACATCAACTATTCAGTCACCAAAGCAGACAAGCTATAGCATCTTCTTCATTTACCATTACTATTTACTACTCCCTCCGTTTAAAAAAGAATGACCTAGTTTGACTTGGCACGAAGTTTAAGAAAATAAAGAAGACTTTTTGATTTTGTCGTTGTAAATTAAAGTTATGTCAAATGTACCAAAAGGCCCTTTAATCTTGTGGCCTTAAACATGCCACGTGGAAAGTTGAAATTAAAATATTGCAAAAAAAGGAAAGAGGTCATTCTTTCTTTAAACAGACTAAAATAGGGAGTAGGGTCATTCTTTTTTAAACGGAGGAATTCTTTTTTAAACGGAGGAAGTAGTTCTTTCCTACTGGTAGTATGGACAAATATGACAAAATAACAAAAGAAGAACAAGATCAGAATACCTATAAATATTTTTCTTTCTGTTATTGCTGTTCTCGCCTATTGTTATACCATATTTTAAGTGAGAAGATTATGGTAATGCTCACTCGCTAGCAGACGCATCATTCATCATAATTTATAATTATCTCGTGTAGTATCAAGGATTAGAAATGTGATTGGCCATTATGATATGCAACACATATCACAAAAATTATCATTCAATGAGAAATTCAGAGATTCCCATCACAAAAATTATGATTCAATAAGACATGCAGAGATTCCCATTTAATCCACAAATTTGTTGACCAGGATCTCTCCTACATTTAGCATCATAATTTTTTATTGCTTAGCTAAAGGTAAAGGTTTATTGAAAAATTACCAAGAAAGAACTAATGGTTACAAAAGACTGTTGGGAATATCCAGGCAGTCAATTACAATATCTCCCTAACAAGCATCATAGAAGTATATAGGCAGCTGAGTAAATTAACAAATCATACTAAGGCCGAACCCAAAGGTTAATTGAGATGAACCAAAGTCCTAATTATTTTGATAACAAATTAACAATGATGTAACAGAATATAACATTTTTTACAGAAATCATAGAAATTTCAACATTGAATAAAACACTAACCAAAAGTTCCACTGTCAAAGGAGTTCCACCTCTTTCAATTTGAAGCTCAACTTTCTGCCCAACACTGTCATCAAGTAAAGTCTCCATCTTCAGGAACTGAGTAATAACCTGAAGCGGGAGGAAATCAGAACCATCAAATGAACAATTTTCCCTTATCTATAGAAGCAACTGCCAATAGTGTAAAAATTATGTATTCATCTTGGCATGAGGTTAAAATAATCAGAATTAGAACTATCTTTTGCCCATGCAACACACTGTCAAGGGGAAGGATTGACCAGTGCATGACTTTGTTAAATTAGGTCCCTCATTCAACCTGGCACAATGGTTGGTTATTGAAAACTGAGGTAGCTTTGCAGAATCTAGATGCAGTGACAAGGAAAGAGAGTGACAACAAGCCCAAGGTATGAGCCAAATAGATGTATTTAATCAAAGTTCTAACAAGTGATGCAGAGAATCAGAGCACAATGAGGACATCAAAACCATCAATATTAGATTCCCTAAAACAACAACAAAGCCAGACTAACCTCCCCATTCATACGAACAAGCACATCACCAGGCTCCAGATGATTGTGAGCTGGGCCACCGGGCACCTGCAACAAAGCCAGAGAAAAAACGTAAGTGTCGATGCACAGAACTATACTGTGTCAGGATACTAGAAAGAAGTGCACTTACCACAGAATCAACGACAAGCATTCCAGTCTCACTGGGTGGAGAGGAATTACGCACCAACTGTTCAAGTAAAATTTCAAAAGATTTTTTCTTGTGAGCCTGGTAACTTTAAATTTAAAAAGATTATTGTATCATTATATTAGTAATAGAGCTTGCAACAATACATTTTGGCGCTTACCTGCTCTGTGGCACTGAGGAGGCCAAGCCGGCGAGTTTCATCATATCCTTTGTGGATAAAAGTTGCCTACATCAAAAACATATATACCATTAACCAAGTCTACCATTGAAATTATGGTTTCCTCACTTCACCTATCCTGTTTTCTTTTTGATTATAAACGACATGCTCCATAATATACATAATTGATGTCTGTTTCGGGGTTTAAAGAAGCTTGTGCAAAGAAAAAATATACAAGATTAGAGAGAAGTTCCTCATCTCTTTTAGACCTTCTGCTTCTTAAAAAGTTACTGCCGTTTTATATTTGAGTAAGCTACATGTCACATGGATGCATATGCAGAATAGCGGTCAGCCAAAGAGAGAAACTAAACAAAAAGGCCTCACGAACCTTTACTGAATAGAACCCAATAAGATCATCTCAGAGGACTCATGTATGTTGAGAATGGAATGCAGAAGATCAAGTTGAACTTCATCTAGCTTTCTGTTTTTGGTGTAATTAAATCTGCTCAAATGATACTGTTCTGGGTTTTTTTTTCCAGATGACAAGAGAACATGCAGACTCTACCCTTTGGAGGTGCACAGGGTAAACCCCACTTATATGCAATAGCTCGCATCAAATGATATTGTTTCTATTATTGATGTTTTAGGTTCAATATAGATATAGGACTAGGGATGGTAGAATGGGTTATTTATACAAGTACCCATTCAAATTACCCATCTTAAATGAGTTGGATATCCAACTTGTTAAAAATGGATAAAAAATGAGCCAAACTCATATTACCTATTTAAAAAGGAGATATTTAAATGGGTAAAAGAGGCTCATTCATTAAAAAAAGAAAAGTGGTATTACTTTTTTCGGAGTGGAGATGATCGGATACGGGTGGGTGGTGTAAGGAAAAAAAATCACTCATTTTGAAGCCAAAATTTAAAAATTTCTTCACAACAACATACCCATCGAATTTCCACAAGTGGGGTCTGGGGATGGTACACTACTTCATAGAGATAGAGGTTGTTTCCGAAATAATTTTCTTTAAAAAAAATAAATTAATTTTTTTGGGGTAGGGGTAGGGGCTAGGAGTTGGGGTTAAAATTTAAGATTTAAAAAAAATTTCTCCATTTTTCTTGGGGAGCGATGGGGGGAAGGGGCGCTTGGAGTGGGGGAGCGGTGGGTTAGGAGATTAAAATTTTAAGTTTTTTTTTTTTAAAAAAAGAAAATTTTCTTTTACATTCTCTCTCTTTTTTTTTTTTTTTGGGGGGGGGGTTTGGACAGGGAATAGTAAAATATAATTTTTTCAAGAAGAAATTTAAATTTTTTGCAGGGCTGGGGGTGGCAAGGGGCCGGATTAATGGCATGGGTAATAAACTTTTTTTTTTTAATGGAGGTGGGGGGTCGGGGTGAGGAGTGGATAAAAGGATTTGTTTTTGAAACTTTTAACATGATCCTTAATATAATATGGGTATTTATATTTGCCTGTATTATCAATTGGTAATTCATTTTCTCATTTAAATATGAGTTAAGTAAAGTCTTTTACCCATTTTAACTTAACTCGTTTCTTATCGACTCATATTCGACTTGACCCGCTCGTTTGCCACTTCTATATATGACAGTAGAACTTGGGAGTAATTCTGTAAATATGGTTTCAGTACAACCCATGTACTACTTTGTTCATTTGATATACAGATACAATTACCAGTTTCAAGTAATAGATAGTGTTTCACAATAAACAAAATTGAAACAGTCACCATTTACAGAAGCAATCACTTCACAAGGAAATGAAGTTTAAAAGGTACTGTAATGGAGAGAAGCAGAACTAACAAACCTGAAGCGTACCACGAGGAATAGTGACAGCCTCCCATTTATTTGTGGTAAGATCCATTCCTTCCTGTAAGAATTTCAGTGCCCTGACAACCTATAAAGACAATAATAATGAAAGCTTGTAACTATCTAAACCCCCTTTTTTTGTCAAAAGTTAATTATAAAAGAACAAGACTATTATCACATTGTAATAACATATAGAATAGGCCATAAAATAGAGTAGAAATCATCGAAAAAGGAACTTAAGATTTCAAATCCCCTAACAGATGTCAACCTATTTCAAGGATGACAAATGAGTAATAAGAGGAAAGGACCAAAATAGGAAAAAGAAATAGTACCATTTTCAGTGATGTCAATGAAACAAAAAATTTGGATCCTATAACTCATAAGAGTACAAAGAGACAATAAAAATGGAGTTATATACTTGCCACCCTGCATATCAGGGATAGTAATTTTGATGAAATAAAAAATTTGGATCCTATAACCCATAAGTGTACAAAGAGACAATAAAAATAATGGAGATACATACTTGCCATCCTGCATATCAGGGACAAGTGCACATTGACAACAGAAGAAGAGGAAGTAGGAGGAGGATATACTTTCCAATATAAAATAGTTAGGAACAGGCAATACTGTCACAATTGTCATTCAAGAAGTCAATCAAGACTTGTGCAATGCAATAGTGATGTTGGAAAACAGTAGTTTTCCAATAATACTTCTCACTAGTCAAATTAAGAAAATGCAAGTTAATCTAAGAAGTCAACTGTCAAATGCACACTTTCACAGTTCATAAATAGAGCATAGAGAGGTCTTTAACAATGAGAAGATCAAAGAACGTGTACAAACTCGTTCCAATGGCAAGAAAAATGCAGAAGCACTCGATGACTTGCTCCCAGCATTCAATGCAACTGCTCTCCCTTGCCAATTTATCACAGGGGAGCCACTTGAACCACCTTTCGTCCCAGAAGCAGCCTGTAGGCAAAGAACACAAAAGTAAATCAACAACTATAGTCCTGACTAGTTGGGTAGAAGTATGTTGATGACCTAAAATAAACAACCTTCTATATCCCTTTATAACAATTTTTAACTTATAGATGAGATGGTTCACTGAGTTCTTCTTGTGTATCTGAGTAGGAAATTCCATTCATACATTGTGTAGCCGAGTAACATTGATTCAAGAAGGTTTATCTTCCTAATACTGACCAATAGTCTATGAATAACTTTTGTATCAGAATCCCCTTGTTCCAACCATAGTATCATAGATTTTTGTCCATGCATGCTCCTTTAGCACATTTCTTCTTGACAAGTTACATGTTACTCAAATCTATGATACAGCGTACTCTGAACAAACAAATGGAGCTAATTTATGAATTATGAAATTTTCTATTACAGACTCCACTTACTTGCATGTAGAATGTGTTGAAATCATTGTATCCATCCCTGTACCGAAAATTGAAGTTATCAAAAAGAATATTGTACTACCTAACATTTGCAATACGAAAAACAAACTGGATTGCGGCACAAACACCACAGAGATGACTTCACCAAAAAATCATATATAGGACATTCACTATATTATTACAAACATGACTTCCTGTACAAATGATAGTTTAATTATTTTAATTTGAAGCAAGATCATTTTAACATCCTAAAGCTTTAATTTGCTCACGGTATTTGGACAAGATGGAAGTTCCCAACATGCAATGACACGAGCAACAGTCTTCATTACATTGACTTTGAAGTAGGCCTAATGTGACATAATCATTGCACCCAAAACCAATCAGAGGAAAAGGAACACCTTAAAAAGGTAGAAACCTACAATTCGTACTTAGTATTCAAATATGTAAGAATCTAATGTTAACAATCAGCTTCATCAAATATCAGAAATAAAAGCTCGTCAAGAGACATTTTTGCCAATTGGCTGCACAAAGCAAAACCATTTTGATGATAGTAGACCACCAACACCACAAAAAAAACAGCAAAGTATGCATACAGAAGCATGTTTAGAATTTCATTTGGCTGAAACTTTATAAAAGAATTTTTGAAATAACGTCAAACACTTAATGAGATTCTTATGGCCCATATCATTAAGGGGAATACATGAAATCTCCATGGTGAATGAACATTTTAGGTAGCCCATGACAACAAGAACGATAACAACATGTTAGATAGACCATGAGAACAACAACAATAACATGTTAGGTAGACCACAACATACTTCTTATAATGTGGAGCATCTCTGTCAAGGCGAGCAAGGGTTCCGGCTAAAATAGACACCTGCATAATCCAGATTAAAGCAAAAAGGAATAGGATATGAATATTTCTTAAGAAAAAATAGCCTCTCTAAAACAATCAAAAGGATGCAACGAAAGGAAGGACAGAGCCATATGTCAGCATTCAACAGTCACACGCATAGTTTACAAGCAGATTACACATCAAGGAGTAACCCCCCCACATGCATTTTAAGTGCTATCAGGTCTCCAAAGTTTTCTTTCGCGTCATAAAGCCACCTCCATCAAAATAACTACGAGTTGGAACACTCATTCCAGAGAGTTTTAACCCATCTACTAATTCTTTGAAGATGCTATAACGACTAGGCAAATTTACATTTCATTCCCTTCTGATCAATTACAGGAAACATTAATCATAATGTGACTAAATATAACAAGTTTAGTACAATAATAATGTGAAAAGGTCCTCTCATGTAAGAAAGCATTCCACTTGGACACATCATTCATAAAGCAAGGCAAGCCAATAAGATAAAATCTCATTAACATACCTTCTCTCCACTGTCATTTCCAACAACCCTGATTTCTAGTCCTACACAAGCATCCTCCGGAGCAAGAGGAATCTCTTCATAGCTCAAAAATTGTATTGCAGCAGGATCATAACGGAAGAATCCAAAGTCATGAACCTAAAAGACAATTAATAAGGTTCACTTTGTGAAAAAAAAGTAAATGTGGAATATGATTGTCAAGTACTCTTTGGCAATTCTTCTCATTGTCCCTAAGAAGCTATGTATAACATCAAATTAGAATCAACACAAACATATTTCTTTTGCTTCATTTTGTATGATACATTTTTCTTTTTAGTTTGTTCCATAAATAATGACACATTTTTATATTTGGAAACTCTTAATTACAAACTTTCCATGTAACCCTTAGTGGCATGTTCTTGTAGCCATAAAAATGGAAAGGCGTGTTAAAGACTATAAGTTCTGATGGTAACTGTGGTAGAATTTTTCCTTAGTTCTGTGTCCAGTCAAATACAGCCTTCTAAAATGAAATGGCGGGAGTATCACTTAGTGTTTCTATTTTTGCTAATAATTTGAGGAGTGGAAGGACTACTATTTGTTAAGGAGGCCCTTCGGTTAAGGATAAGGGTGTGAATACCTGAAATAGGCACGAATTAAATGTACAACCCATCATCACTTCCATAAAATTCAAGCACACAAATAAGAGTAAGAGCGTGACTGCTTGGATCACTCTCCCCTCCCCAGACTCTATTTTGTAGGATTTCAATAAGTATGTTGGTGGTGGCGGTGGTGGTGGTGTGACTGCTTGGATCCAACTTAAAATATATACAAACAATTACTCAGAATTGTTAAAACTTACCTCATTTTCAGTTAACAACGTGACTTACATCCATTGTTACTTGACTAATTTGAATGATGGATGGTGATTCCATAATTTGAATTGGGTTCTTTAATTTTAATTATTAAATCTTCAAGCTATATTATTCTACTTCATGAAATAGTTATGAGTCAATAAATCCAAGTGTTTTTTAACAAATCAATTGTTTTAACATGCAATGGCAAATGAATAATGCAAAGGAAGATACAAAATGATAATTAGCCCCAAGACAATGGTAAAAAAGAAATTATCATTACCCCCAAAAACTTCACATTTCACTATTTTGCAAATATAAATCAGACCACTAGCACCGGTTAGAAATTGTCCATATGTTTTCTTTCTTCTTTTATTAGACCCTGGGAGAAACAGACAAGGAAAGAAGCACAACTTCAACCCCACTCTGTCTAACTCACGTCAACATAAATGCGGTCAATCAGCGACACCAACTTTGGCACTTACTTTTTTCTTCTACTTTCTTAGATCCTTCTGGTAAGAACATGAAAATCCAATCTAAAACCTCAAAAGTCAAACCAATAAATGAAGCAGACAAATTTTTTATATACCCTTTTGGAATTTGTCAATTTATGATGAAATCCTCAAAGTTGTCTTGAAAGACCTACAATTCCTTGTTACCGATGAAAACTTTGCTAAAGACACGTTATTATCGAAGAAAACAATCAATATACATGATATCTAGATAGTGGGGACCATGATTTAGTCTTGTTGGGGAACTATTATTACTATTATATAACTACTACTCATATATATAATAAACATATTTTCACTTTTAGTTTTATTTGATATAATGATGACATGACTTGACCTCAAATGAAGAAGTGAGGATGAAACTTATACAAGCGTGAAGCATGAAGTTCAATGTGGACTTGCTAAGATTGGGGTTACCAAAGATTGAATCTAACAATGCGAGAAAAAAAAATGAGCAGGCAATAGTGGAGCAGCCCAAGACCTTTTATAAAACCCTTTGGGAGCCTGTATGTAACAAATGATAGCAAAAATTAATCCCTTTGGACCTATAATTTCAAAAGCAAAAAATAAAAAAGCAATAAGACTTTTGGGACTTTAAGCAAGAAGGGGCGATGCATCTTTCCTTTTCTCATGTGACATTACTTGACTGTTAAAGTATTAAATAAATAACTTCTCATCACATTTCAAAGTCTGAATAATTCAACACCTGGATTCTTGACAAATGTGCGTACACAATTATTTTGTTAGTGGAATTGCAAAAATGTCTCAAAAATGAAAAGACCTGCAGTTTATAATGGGATGAGGAATATATAACTGGAATGGCACAGATAGCAAAGACGAGCTTGAAAATGAACTCACAGGGTCTCTATATATGGGATAGATTGGTATCTCTTCACGGTTCACAAACATAGCTTCAGCCACCACGGGTCCTGCAAAGCAAATCACAACGATCACTTCCATCAGAACATGAATTGAACTTGAAAAGATATATACTTACTTATCAAGTTACTAAAATCAGATTAATGATTGTAATCACCAGGTTTTACAACATGTCGATTTGTAAGTATAATCCCGCGACGCTTATCAACGACGAATCCTGTAGCATAACTAGCCCCAGCAGCCTCAGTGTCAAATGCTCGGCAAGCATTTGTCCGGAGAACGACGACGGCAGGAACCACCTTGTCAAGCGCCTTTCGCCAATCTTCGGCGGTGGCAAGGCTCTCCTTGAACGGAGGATCTATATCCATAGACAATTCCTCCTTCATTATACTCGATTCTGGTCCCAATGCTTCCTCGGATCCCAACCTCTCCAGCGAATCCCCCATTTCAAAACCCTAATTTTCCGCTCGGAGTATCAAAGACGCAAGGTCGAACTCTGAAAATGCTACTCCTGTTGCAAAGATATGTTTCCGATTCTGACGGAAGGAACGAGAATATTCCGGCGAGTATGACGGATGTTGTTTCCACGAGTATTAGAAGATCGGCGGCGAGAGCGTAGTTGAATTGGCGCTGACAATCTGACAACTATTGCATTCAGTCATTTGTTGCTCGCTTTCATTTCTCCGATGCTTTTTGTACAGACGATACAATTACGAAAATACCCCTGTACTTTTATGGTTTCTTTCACGTGGGACTAATCAAGAGACGACGAGGGTCCTGTGTAACCTCTTCCACGATTCTTTAGAAAGCCATAGGGATAGTCGTTGAAAAAATTTATTTACATAAATAATAAATTTTTTTTACTTAAAATGCTCAATGGATCGTTATTTTTATGAATTAAATAGTCGCTGGTCTATAATTAAAGTGGTTAATTATCATTTTAGTGGCTGCAATTTTTGCTTCTTTTGGCCATTTTAGTGGCTACAATGTTAACAAAGTGCAAGGTCTCATTTAAAAAAAGAAAAAACTTTTCATTATTAAATTTTTTTTGTTGTTTTGCTATTTAAAGAAAAAAAATATTGTCTTAATTTATGTTTTTGCTCTTTTTAAATATAATTGTTTTACTTTTTACATGTTGAAAAATTAATATTTGTATCCTTTTTTTTATTTTTTTATTTTTTTATTTACTGAGGTGAAATGCATGATAATCAAATAAATATATATACATTACATAATTATATATATATAATACCAATACATGATTCTACAAATTTATATAATATCTATTTATTATTATATGTACACTACATGATTATTTATATATTACATATAAATTACATAACTATTTGTACATTACATATACACATTTATACATTATTTATACAATATTAATACATGTTTAAACGTTATTTATACGACATCGAGGATTTTTTTAAAATTTAAAATATGTAGAAATAACAAACAAAATAAGTTTTATTGTTTATCTAGAAAAAGTCAAAACTAAAAAATTTGAGGAAGCAAAAATGAATTAATAACTTTGGACTAGCTTCGTTAAGTCTATAACCTTCTTTGGTTATTTTCTGGAAAGAAAAAAGGATGTATTACTTTTTTGATAAAATTTTTTATATGTATATAAAAATAAATCTTTTTTCAAAATTTTATGACGAGAGGCACAATCAACAAAAGGTGTATGAATCGTAATTAATTTTTTGACACGTTAATAAATAGGCCATTTGTTTACTTTTCAGCAAAAACTTGCTGAAACCAAGAAGAGGTAGAAAATATATCTACAAAATAAATTAAATTAAAAAAAAAAAGCAAGAGATTTTTTATGCATCTTCCTTTTTTAATTGTTATCTAAAAAACATATTATGTTACTTTGTGAAATTATAATGAGTGTATTATTGTTACAGTAGTCATATATCAGTTTGGAGAATTTATTTTGATATAATATTTTATTAGGATATTATATCAAAATAAAAAGAGAAGTTGTAATAGAGTGGGACCCATGATAATGTATATTTTCAATTGAAAACTCTCACACACAAATGTGACTTGTTTTTGTCACTTTGGTTGATGTTTTTTCGAAACTTCATAATTTAAAGAATTTTAACGTTAAGTATAATAGCATTATAACAATTAAATTTTTATAAAAGTAAATTTGTATATATTTGCCTAGACTTTCTCGTTCTTACATGAATCACAATTAAGTAAACTGTAATTATAGATCTCTAGATGAGCTTAAAATATAATCATTTTTGAAAGTTTCCTTATTAGTTATAAATCATAAACGCACAGCAGATAAGAAAATATTATGTAACATAAAAATTAAATCTATATAGACATTGGTAAAAAAAGTTTAAAAGATTTGATTTTTCAATTTTCATGAATATTCTTCACTACAAATATAAATTTTGTGTGAGTTTCTTGTTCAAAATTATCTTCTTCTTTTTTAATATTCCACTAGAATTTTATTCAATTTCTTGACATGTAAAATAAAGTTTTTCGAAAAAATTAAATAAAGAATCTGGGGTATATGAATTAATTTTTTTGAAAAAGTTGACTATATAAATTATTTTTTATACTTTTCTTTGAAAATTCTGTTTTGAAAATGGTTGCAAATTAAAACTTCATATTCATTATCGCAACAATAAAGAAAAAAGGATGACCACATTTTAAAATCATAATAATTATAAAGTTTTTTTAAAAAAAAAAAAAAACTCACAAAATGAATACACAAAAGAATATCATATCAAAATAAATTCGCCAAACTAACATATGACTGCTATAACAACATATTTCACAAACTAATATAATATTTTTAAAAAATAATATAAAGACAGGTGTATAAAAAATCTCTTACATTTTTTTTATATTTGCTCAATTCAATTCATGGAGTGAATATATTTCTCTCTTATTGGTCAATAGCAAGTTCTTGCTTTAAAGTAGACAAATGGGCATCAAAAATTTAACGGGTCCTCGGATTGATTGATAGTCCTCATACACCTTTTATTGATTGTGCCTCTTCCGCCATGAGATTTTTCCATATTCATAATTAAATTTTGTGTAATTGGGTGAAATTAAGTAACTGACAACTGGCATATTTAGTTGGACAGATAATTACTTGGTTGTGAATTGCTGGTAAGTTACCGGGCATAATAACATACTGGTTACTTTTTATTTTTACTATTTTTATTATTATAGTATTTTTTAAAAATTATATTTTATTTTAGAACATGTTTTTTTAAATATTTTTTTCTCATTCTCAACCTTTATATATCACGTGATTTCATGCAATTTTCATATTATCTTTTTTTTTCTATAAATATTTTTTTATTGGCATGATTTTATTATTATTCTGATTTTTAAATTAAACTTGCATTCGTTGTTGGATAAAGTTATAAACTTGTATTTTTTTTCTTTTAAATTATTTCATGATAGTCTCATAAATCTTATATTTTTAGTCCTTATAATAGATTTAATTAAATATCCTAATAGATTTAATTAAATATACTATTATTTAAAATATAAATTGATTTTTATATAATATTAGTCAAGAACATATATTTACTAATTAATATATTTTCAAAAGACAATATATATCTTAAATATATAATCTAATATTATTCATAAATACCCTTATTCGTCTAACATGAATTTTTTATTGTCAAATAATTAACTCTATTTTTAAAATTTAATATAACCTTATAATTATTGTACAATCAAACAATATAATTACACTATAACAAATAAACAAGTCACAATAATTTTTGAATTGATAATTGCTATCCTAATAATTACACTATTTAAATTACTAGGTATTTCTCCAAAGAGGCTTAAGGTCAAATACCAATATAATCCCTTAAACTTGTAGTGAATGACCATTTAAGCCCCTCGTGCTACTATGAAAAATACTTGTATTTTTTTTTTTTTGAAAGTATATAATTTTATTGAAATTTAATGACGGAAAATAAGAAATGTCATTGATTATATTATTGATTTATTTATATCTACAAATAATAAAAATATCTTCCATTAATTACTTTAATGATCTTCATGCTTAGTTGGATGTAATGTATTTTTGAACTCCTATCGATGGTGTAGGAACATGCAAAATTAGAAAAGAAAAGACTAATCGAGTAACTTCTTTGTTATCAAAAATAGTTTAATCATTCATAAAATTAACCAAAGTAGAAAAGAGAGAGTTCAAAATATACCTATCTTTTTGTAAGCATTATTAATTAGCATACCTGTATTGCTAGTGGCCTCTTTATGTACTCGTTTGGTCGTCAGTTATGAGTAGTTATTGAAAAATTGTTATTGATCATGTTTTAATTGGGAGTGATCATGTATTAATCATGCAGATTTTTATATACGTAAATTAATAGAACATATAATATAAAATCAAAGGATTACTTTCCAATTGAAACATTAATAAATTGGAAATGACATATACCTACATTTATTCTTCTATGATATATCCAAAAGGTGAAAAATATAACTATACAATTTTATATACCAAATTACATGGTCCTAACAACTTTTTCTTATTTACACAAATATACAAATATTTTATTACAAAAAAAAAAAGCAAAAGGTTTTTGTTGATATTATTTAATGTTGATTTAATTGGTATTGGGATGAAAAAGTAAAATAAAGATGGTGTAGTTTGGTTAAAAAAAAAATTGTTTTGATAAATAAAAAAATCCTTGTAATTTGTTGCTTTGATAAATAAAAAAATTCTTATAATTCTCACTCTTAAAGTGCTCATTCTTGTAATTTTTCCAATTCCAAATTATCTAACATCTGTTTTTCAACTGTCTCCAACCCTAGTAGATCTACTTTTCAACCCTCTGCCATAGTACTAATCAAGAAAATGTTATATAGCTGAAGAAAGAAAAAGAAAATTGGGAGATAAGAGGTGCAACATCTACAAAGAAATTGCAGTAAAAATCTTTCAAAAATGTAAAAATACTTTATGTCTGTGGCCTTACAATCAATGAAATATCTTTTGGGTATCTAACAAAATTGGAACGCTAAGAAGTATGTTTAATATATTTAATTTGATCTTAGCTGTGAAGAGACGATACACTTTTGGTCAACTCACTTAGTGGTTTATCTGTGGCTCGAATCAAATTGTATACGAATGCTCCGGCCAGGGTTCCAACAATTGGACCAACAATATATACCCAAAGGCCTTTGTAAACATGTCTCACTAATGCTGGACCAATGCTTCTTGCTGGATTCATTGATGCTCCTGAAATTGGCCTGCATTTTGAATTTGATTTAAGTTTATGCCAAAGAAACGTTAATTTTTCAATTTAATTTGTAAAACAATTAATTATTAGCATACCCTGCGACAAAAACATTCAAGGTAATGGTCATTCCCACAGCTATTCCAGCTACATGTCCAATCTGCAAGAGTAACACAAAGTATAATTAAATTAAATAATCAATGCACTTTAGGGTTGGATATCAATCGATTGAGTTCAGTTTCAAAGTTAATCGATTCAACTTATTGGTTATCGATTCGTAGATATGCTAAATAGTTGTAGAACCATTAAGATATTGATTTATTCATTATTGATTGTTATCGGTTCGGTTATTGGTTTAACATTTAAGATTTACATAAAAATTATTTGAAAATTACTTGGAAACAAGGTGTCAAACCAAATGAATCATATTTTGTTCAAAAGTAAACACTATCGCATTGTAGAATAAAGGTAAAAAATAAAAGTATGAAACTATCAAGATCTTTATATATCAAATAGTGCAAATATAAATATTTAATTCATTATTGGATTATCAGTTAACCCATTAAGAAAAAAATCTAAAAAAACCGTTAAGAACCAATAGCGCAATAATAAAAAATTTAAACTATTACTGAAACTACTAAACCAATAACCCATTATCGATAAATCAATAACTTTTTTGATTTGGGTAATCGGTGTCGGTTCGATTTTGAACGGCCCTAATGCATTTCCAAAAGGAGTGACAGTTTGGTGCACGAAGCATCCGAGTTCACACAGAGTTTTGGGATCATTTGTATGTCAAGAGAGTATAAATGTATATAAACATCAACAACTGAAACACGTAACTTATACGTCGTATAGAAAATAAATCGTAGATTAAAAATACATACCGCTCGTTCATCTGTACCGATCCCAGAAATGACAAACATGAGAAGAAAAGAAATGATGATTTCGGCAGCAAGTGATTGACCATTAGATCCAGCTGGAACAGTACCAAAATAAGCTTCCGGAGTTAAGTCAAACATCAGAGTCAGAGTTCCACTAGCCAGAATCGAACCCATTAATTGAGCTATTATGTACAAAGGTACCTACAACACGTTCATTTATATTTTGGCTTAGTTTAATGACGAAGATTATTATACATGTCGATGCACAAAAGTAAATTTAAGTTACTTACTTCTTTCCAAGGGAAACGACCAAAGACACTGAAAGTAATAGTAACAGCGGGATTAAAATGTGCTCCTGATATATGTCCAACAGTGTAAGCCATGACCATCACAATTAGTCCCCATGTCACACATATCCCTGGAAACGTAACGCTCCCACCATAAAGCTTGTTCACTACAACCGATCCACACCCCGCAAATATTACGAAATACGTCCCTATGACCTCCGCTATCAACTGCAAATATTCGCCAAATTAAACATGATCCAATTCATCAAATAATAATAAAACACTCGATATCGGTTCAATCATAGCATTACAAATTAGTTAAGTACCTTTTGAGTGATGACAACAACCGAAGGTGATGAACAAAATCCAACCTTGGTGTTGGAGGCTGCTTGGACATTGCCTTCTTCCATATTCTTGGTGATGTCTTCTTCTCTCTTTGACACCATTATTATTTTCTTGATTTAGTTAAAAAGAGTTGAAAGTAGGCTAATATAAGTTAGTTACTATAATATACTTATATGATAGGATAGTATAGGATAGGATAGGAGACTTTTTATTTTCTGTAAGCTGATAATTAGGATACTTGATAGTAATTGGAGAGTGTTGGAGGCTGGATTTTAATAAAATGAAAGAAATCCAGTAGTGTTATTTTAATAGTACAAATAAAAATATGGAGTTTACAGATTAATACTGAAACTCCATATCCAGCCAGCACTATTTATCTATGAAGAGGCTGACTCCAGTCTCTATTCACTTCTCCTTGCAAACCTTGATCTAAAATGATGCACAAAGAGGAAAAGATATACTAGGATCGTTACACTTTTTTAGGATCAGTATTTATCTCATTTTCCGTAAATATCTGAATTAGTTCATGATTGCATTTACTTTTTCTTATTCACATTTTAAGATAATAGGTTAGTAACATATGTAATTATCTATGGTCAACTAAATGATAAAAATCTTTAAGTCATAAGCTCAAAAAGAAAAGGAACGCAAAAGAAAAAAAGGTTAAAAAAGATTAATTTACCCAAACTAATAAATGGGATTGATTTATATTTGTATATAAATATATTTATGCCCAAATTAATAAATGGGGAAGATTTGTATTTTTATATAAATTTTTATACCTTCCATTGTTCATTGAAGTTATTTAGAGGATGTTTGGATGGGCCCGTGGTCAAACCTGATTTTAAGTTATTTTTTTTAGCTTTTGAAAATGTTTGTCAAATTCTAAAATAGCTTAAAATAAGTTAAAAATGTATAAAATAAGTTAAAAGTTAAAAATTGTTCTCCCTCTACTTTTTTTTTCTTTTTGACTTAAAAGGCATTTATGTTTGATCAACAATTTTATATTTTTATCTCTAATGTTTATTTATAACTTCTATGTTATATTACTCCTACTTTTTTTTTCCCTATTTTTTCTTTCATTTTTTATAAAAGTTTCTCTTTCTTTTTTTCCTTGTTGCTCTTTCTTTATTTTTTTTTTTCTTCTAAATTATTTTCTCCTTCTTTTATTTTTTATTTATAAATTATATATGATAAAAAAGAAATATAACGCTTACTTATTATAAATATTTCATGCATTTTATCAATATTATATATTTTAAAAATTAACTTAGATATATAAATAAACGTATATAATCAATTTAATTAATATTTTATTATGTGTAACAAATTAAGGATATTTAGACATTTTGACTAAAAAGGTATTGAACAACACTTATGAACCAAACACATTAATAACTTTTTCAGCTTAAACATTTTTATCCAAGCACGTAATTATTTATTTTTAAAATAAATTTTAGCACGGTAAAAAGTGTTATTAACATACTTTTTTAAAAAAATATTTTTTAAAAATCACTTTTCTCAGTCAATCCAAACGAGCTCTTAATATAAAATATATATTAAGAATTTATTTTGTTCGTATTGACGTAAATTGGGAATGAAAATTATGAAAAAGTTGGGGGAAGTTAGGTGAAGTAGCCCAATTGAGCGTTTAGGGTGCCTTAAATAAAGGTTGAAACTAGAAAAATATCACGTTCACGCGGCTAATCGCAATCTACAAATGAATCAGTCAGCTTTTTATTTTTTTATAATAATATTTTTTATATATATATATAAAAGAGGCTACGAAAGCAGCTAAAATAAACAACTGTTGAATATATATATAAGGAGTAGGAAAAAGCGAAAAAGGAGGCGAAAAAGTCACTTTGACTTTTAATAGTTCACTAGACAATTTTATGCATAACTTCTCGAAGTTACAGCATTTCCCTTTCACGTTTGAAAAAGGCCTCTCTAATTTCCAAATTAAAATAATAAGATGCCTCTTCCTCCACATAACTTAGGATTATGATTTACTTGGTTCTAATTATTTTGTCAAGAACATGATGTTTACGTCATTCTTGACGATAATCTTTTAGGCTCTCGACGGTTCAATGTTGCTGGCCTCTTCAAAAAATGTGTCTGCCTGTGTGACTCTGTGATTGTGAAATCTGGTCTTGTTGCAAATAAATAAATATTTTTTCTGATGTGCACGAGTGTGTAAGCAATTTTGTTTGGTAATTGGATAAGCAAATGAAGCAAACATTTTTGTCATGTCTCTCATTATTTTACACGTTTCAAGTCACTGATAACACATTATATGCCTTGTTATGAAACTTGCAAAAAGACAAATGCTGGCACAAAGAAAAGGAAAAAAATAATCTAACCCCTAAAAATTTCTTATAGATATATTGCAGGCAGGCTGTTGGCTGTGGTTCCATCAGTCCCAACTAACTGCCTCATTCCCCACTACACAAAGTAGGTAACAAAAGTTAGTGTTTGGTAGAATTTAGTTGCCTAATGCTCTCATCAAATCATACTTGTTAGTAAAGAAGCAGGGTGAAGTAACACCTGTAAAATATTTCTCAACTCTAAACAGATACGGACACGAATCCAAACAAGCTTCATTTATAATATACTTAATACAAACTGTCACCATCTAATGAAAGCACAAAGTAAAAACAATTAGATCATTAGAGCCCTGTTGCTTGACTATACATAATATGGTTCAAAATCCTGTTCCTCCATCGAACAAATTACACTAACGAGAATCACTTCAAAGTGTATAAATCTAAAATAACTAAAGACAACATCTAAAATCACATATGGAAAAGTAAACAGCTGTAACTTCCTTGAACAGAACTATGGTTTCAAACATGTCACTCTTACACATAATTACAGTCACGAAAACCATAGTCCAAGAAGGAAACTTCAACAAGCTGTATAAACTGCATGGTCGTAATTTATGTTACAAAAGGCAAGTTCATAAACTATACTTCTAAGACCTTATATCATTTTCCAAATTATTGAACACTAAACAGTCACCTGGCACCTATTTAAAAGCCCGGACTGCCAATTTTCAGTATATATCCAGCTTTTCCAAATACAGAGAACCAACCTCACACAAGGCCCTGATTCAAGAGGAAAAGGGATACAGGAAGAAACAAAGGAAAAGTCCATCATTTCGAGGTAATTTTGGAGACACGACTAGGAACAGACAGATCGGCTGGAGTGCATACCAGCGCCCTTTGTTGTATATGTCTCAAACTTTGTTCCATGCTAACTTGTACCATCTCAGCGAGCATCTCCTTTGCTTTTCCTGATTGCTCCTCGCTATCTATCTGAGATATGAGATTGGAGACAATGTTCTCTAGTGTGTCAGGCTCAAGCTCAGACCTCGGGTAAGGAGTATCTCGCAGCAACCTCAAAAGTGTTTGTGCTTTAGTCCGGGACTTGGCTGTTCCTTGAACAGTCAGCTCTAGGAGACCAGGAATCACACCTTCTCTGAGAATTGGTTCTCGGTATTTAGAACGGTCACTCTGACACATTGTCAAGAGAGCTCCTACAGCATGTTCTCGGCTTTGAGCAGTTCCATTTTCAAGAACTTCCACAACTGCAAGTACTCCCCCATCTTCGGAGATCAATGAATTTCTACCTTCTTCATAACACATCAAAGACTCTATAAGAGAAGTGCATCTTTCAGTAGTTTTTGAAGACTTTTTACATGATTTAAGCAGAGAAACTGTAGAAGGAATTGGTTGTGCCTGTAGAATCAAAAGTAGGTTGTCTTGATAAGTTGACAGATTGGAAAGAGCCATCACAGCATCGGCCTTGGCTTGTGAACTGCCGTGCCTTATGATTTCCACTAGCAGAGGGAAAACACCAGAAGCGCTAATTATGGGTTTCGTGGCAGGAGAAGCAGATAACGTAAGCAAAGAGGCAGTGGCATGATCCTGGAGAGTTGCATTCTCTGATTGAAGAAAGCCAATGATGGGTTCCAGAGCACCAGCATTTATGATATTTATCTTGTTTCTGAAGGTGAAAAACAAAAACAAAAACAAAATGGTCAAACATCTAAGTTTGAAGCTCTCCAAAGATTATACTTGCACACTACAAAACTGTTTGAAGTTTGCAGAAAATATTTTGTTAGCTTAGATCGCAGAGATGGTAACTACACTTTCCTATCTGATGAAAGAAAAAGGAATCATATATAGGAAGAAATCTGGCTTTCACTTCATTAGTTTTACAGTTTCTGTCGGACTGATCCCCTCTTCAATTAAAAATATAATTTTTTTTCCTAATTTAAATGATTCTATAATGGATTTGAGTAGCGAAATGAATATTACTTACTAGTAAGCCATTTCATAGTCAAGGATACAAACATAATTCTCAATGCCGGCAGAGATATAATTAATGGAAGCTAGAAGGGAGTACATAGAGGTAATTGGAGATACGGAGCGGGGAGCAATGTAAAGGATGAAAGGACTTGAAATTTTTTCTCGACATACAAAGAGAAAGAATCTTAAACATGGTCATGACTAAGAATTGTAATACTGATGCAAAGGGGTACATTTCGATGCTTATTTCTTTGGGAGATAAACTAAGGCCTTTACTTCTTTTAATTTAGCATCTAAAATTGATGGGCAATGAGACCTATAACTGTTGAAAGGAATGATGGGGAAGGAGGGTCAGTACTGTTTACAACAGCACTAATTAAAATGTCAAATAGGGTATATTCCACACAAGAATTGGATTTAGATCATTTGACACTTCGGAACAATGAACAAAAATGAGTCGGAGTGTTAAACAGTACAAAGCAATCACTGAAATCTAACACAGTTTACAGCATATGGGTCATCCCACTTAAAATTAAAATTTGATATTCCCAATACTGGATTATGGAAAAAAGCAATCCCTTTGAGTCATCTGCAGATCTACATCGATCAATGCATTATTGCTATTTAAAATAGCAACAACCATCGTACAATAGAATATTTTAATTAAGAGCAGAATTTCTTTATCAGAGAAAGGAATTCAATCCATGTGTGGCTTCACAAACAAGATAAAAAGAAAAGTAAAGGGGAGACAAGCAGATGGGTAAAGAATTTAAAAGAAAATAAAAGAAACCATGTGGACAAAAGAACAGCCCCACCTGCAAATTTTAAGCAATCCGATACTTAAAGCATCCTGTGTCAAGGGATCGATCGAAAAGCATTTTGAGTAAATATGCCTCTAACTTTTATTAACTTTAATAAATCTTCAAATAGAGGCAACAACCATAGTACAAGAACCAATCAAAAGTTACAGCTGCAGTTACTCTGTTCAGTATAACCAAACAAATGGAAGGCAATTCTTATCCTAGCACATTTTGATGCTTCAAGAAGCATCTAGATGGCTCATACCAAGACCAAAAAAGGAATCTCAATGAAGCCCCACAAGAAAATTAGCACTTAGAAAATTAAAGTTTCAATCTTTATCACAGAAAGTTGAATTCTTTAAAATACAATAATCACCAATTCTAAGGTCACACATATTTCCACAACTTGAAATAAAAAAATAGGACCATCTCTTACTTTTCCCAGCAACCAAACATATCAGGGAAAAGAAAACAGTAAACTTAACGAAAAAAGGCAAAGCAGAAGAAAAGTATCAACTTCCCTCACTAAAATACTGATTCCAAGGAAAAGATGCACAAGTAGAACGAAAAGCAAGAAAGTGATGGAAAACTGAAAATTCCAAAAATAACATCAACAAAAAGTACTTCAAAGAAAATCAAAACTCGCACGAAAACTCAAAACCCCAAAATGAAATTAAGCTAATAAGTAGTGATGAACAAAATTAAACATACCCTTCGTCGTTCACGGCGAGATTAAGGAGTGCAAGAAGAGCAGCTTCTTTAGATTCAAAAGATTCCGAACGGAGCATATCGACGAGGGGTTTAACGGCGTCAGAGAAATGACGGCGGTAACGCTGAGAAGTCTTGGTTAGACGGCGGATCTCCTTAGCTGCCTGTACTTTCAAAGTTGGGTCATCGGAATGAATACAAAAAAGGGTTTGTTGGACTGAGGAGGACGTCGCCGTTCGCCGAATATCTCCGTCGGAGGGACTGTTGAGTTGGACAGAATTCTCGCCCTCCGAGTCCATATTTTTTTGGGAGCAATAGAATTAGAGAGGTAACGAAGAGAAGAAAAATAAATATCTGAGCATATAGAAAGAGGCTAAAAGGAAAGGGACAATTTAGTTTATGTAATACTACTATAGATGTATGGTAGTTGCAGTAAACATTTTTTATTTTTGAGTTTGAGAAAGAAAGAAAAGAGAAAAAGAAACGTAAGGTTGAGATTTTTAGAAGTAAAGAGAGGTGCGGTGGCGTTAAGCAACAGTAATAACAACCCACCACCAAAGCTTATACGTAGAAATTAGATGAATTTACTTACTAGTTTAGTATACATGCGCACGTACCTCTGATAATTGTATCGTTATATATGGATTATGAAAGTTTTTACTCACATGAATAGTTCGTATATATTATATTAATTTAAAAGTTATATATAATATAGATCAAGTGACAAAATATTAGTGCACAAGTATATATAATTTAAAATTTTTATATAGTATAGATTAAGTTATAAATTATATAGCGGTTATGTAATATGTACTTATTGAATTAATAAAAATATCAAAAGTATGTAACTCTTTATTATAAAGTAACACATCGTTCTGAAATTAATATTTTAGAATTGAGTTTTGAAAATAAAATCATCTTGTGATTCTATTTATTATGTGAATTCGGACTAGGATTGAGCAACAAGCCATCATAGAATTGAACGTCTTAATTCATATTTGCAGTCTTATTTAATATTTACACTATACTTCTCTACTCTTGTAAATATTGTCTTATTTAATATTTACACTATACTTCTCTACTCTTGTAAATATTGTCTTATTTCTTTAAGCAAGTATTGAATATCGAATGAAATACTTTCTCGTCTATTTAACTTGTCAATAGGAGTGAATTTAGAGAATACTAAGGTGCTTTATTGAGCTTCCTCAATAAAAATGTACAACATATTTTATCCATATAGATAGATTTTGAATCTCCATTAAAGGTTGACTTAGCGATTAAAAAATTTAAAATTCACCTCAAAATTTTGAAATTAAATATCAAACAATAAAGAAAATCAATTTTTGAATTAAAAAAAAAATTCACACTCCATTACCGAGAACAGTATTTTGTTTTCCGATGACTTTTCTTAGTTGCTTGGTCTTTGGTTATTAGAAGTGTGCTTTTGGCAACTTTTAATCTTTATCCATACAAAGGACAAATTACTTGGCTCTACTTTTCCTTATTCTTCCTTGCCATAATTTGGAGAGGGAAATTTTATTGTTGCATTGACAAAAAAATAAAAATAAAAAACGGTTGTCCATGCTCTTATTTTAAATATTATATATGTTTGAATTTGAAGTTTTATGAAGTTGAAATTTAATATGTATACCTGAATCTCTAGAAATATTAGCTATATTTTTTTCTTGGCATATAATAAATATTTAGTATCCCTCACAAATTTCGACTTTCACAACGAAATTAAAAAAAATATATATAAATTAAGAAAGACTCTCGAGTATTTCTAGAAATAAATTTTGAAACTACGAGAGTTATACTCTTTCTAAGTCTTAAATGAAAAAAATTGTATATATAGTCATTTTCGACTCTTTAAGTTGTTGAGTTAGCCTTACCAAAGATCAAAATTTTATCACAATTCATTTGATTTAATGAATTTGAAATTTATAATTTATAAAAAAGTTTAGTGTTAGTATATTTATTATATGACGAGGCAACCGACAAAATATAGAGGTAGAAGCCATATTGAAATGATTTTCACTTTTTCATTTCAATAAAAGACGTTAGTTTAGTCATATAGAAATGATTATCATGTGTTCTTATTGCTGATTATCAAGACCTTGTAAAGGACAAAACTGAAAGAAGAAAACAATTCATTTTAGTTATCATAATTATTAAAATAAATCAATTCAAAATAGTTGATAATTTTAGACATTAAAATAAAATTAGTTGATTAGTTTTCACTTTCACTTTTAGTATGGGAGATTAACATGATGAAAAGAAAATAGTATATAATAAATTGAGATAAAAAGTAAATAATAATGTTATTTTAAAGAAATGTACCAAAGAAAAACATGATTAATAAAATAGTTTAAACAGAGTAGATTTCTCTTTTCTCCAAATCTTTTCGTAGGGCCAAATTTATTGTTGGTTAATTAATTAATTTCCATTTTCTTTATGATTTTACCTTTCATTACCAACTTCATTTTGTAATACTCACATTGTGCACACACAAAAGGTTTGGTGGGTATGTGGTAGAATGTTAGACGCTTAATAGAGGTAGAAAGATGTCTCGTCTGGTAATATAGTAGTTTAGTAGAAATAGTCGTATTTTTATATATTCTATTGCTATTGTTCGTCATTTGTTTGTTATTATTTGCTTTCCACTCTAGTCATTTTGTTTTATATCTAGTAATTTTTGTTTTTGAGATGAAGATTTTTCGGAAAAAAAATCTTTATATCAATGAAGTAGCGATAAGGTCTGCGTATATTTTACCCCTCAAATCCTACTCATGAAATTTCACTGGATATATTATTGTTGTTTCCTTATAAAATCAAAGCTAATTTTCAATCCTATAAATGATACATTTAGAAACTAAACAAAAATCATATCAATTACAATTTTTTTTAAAAGAAAAATCATACTCAAGAACTGATTTATCCTTTCCAATAATAATAGTTTCTTAGGATGCTAATTGCTAAATTTGACATTACGCAACCGTCCACCAATATATTTGCCTCCTTCAATAGTATTTATTCACTATTAATTTGATATAAAAATTAAAAAGTAATATACGATAGAGATAATTTTATCAAATCACCTTTGAATATAATAAAAATAAATTAAAAATCAAATACAAAATTATTTCAATATTCTATAACTAAATTTTTATTGAATATTTATTTTTAATATAAAGTCGAATGATCCGACAATTAAGTCGACTTGGTTTTATTGGCCGGCGTGAACAGCCAAGCTGAAAAAGGTAGGGGCCTATAATGGCCAACATATAGACACGTGGGTCAAAAATTAAAATGCCCTTTACATAATGGCAAATATTTTTCGTCGGTTCAACGTATTAATTGTATACAATTGTGTTTTTGTCACACTATTTTTTTTATGTTCACTTATAATTTAAATAACAAAAATAATTATATTTAAGAAATATATTATTTATAGCTAAAATTATATTTACAATAAATTACAAAAATTATTCGTGAACCCTATGGATCGTCAATAATTCTTCTACTTGGTGTATATTTTTTTAATTAAAAACGTTATTGGCAGCCGTTTGACTAAACTAGGCTCCTAGTACAAAATTTTCTTTGCCTATCCATTCAACTGTCTTAGATTCCCTTTAGTTATTATATTTTCTTATATGCATTAATACTTTATTAATTAATTGGTCTAATAAAGTTATGAATACTTTTCAATTTCTTATATAATATAACAATTATTTTATTGACTAAAAGTATTATTTTTATTCATTAGAGATTATATGACCCCTGTTAATTTTAGATCTTTCCTATATATCCTACTCTATTTCTCAAATAAACAATAATTAATGCAAATCTCAATTATAAAATGAGATTAAACGAATTTACTGATTTAAAATCTTGACGGCGAGCAGAAATAATTTAGTTTTGCTACATTACCAGGCAAATAAAAATAAAAAAATCAAGCTTAATAAACATTCTTGTAATTAATTATTTTTTCTAAACGACGTGTACAACCATAATTAAATTATATTTGCATGGCCCAATAGTTATGATTTGTAGTAGGTGTTTTAGTAGGATTAAGTATTAGTAGGCCCTTTAATTTGACTATTTTTTTAATTAGCCATTTAATGTGGTTCAAGAGATCATATTATTATTGGTTAAACTTCGTGGTACTTATAAATTAATTAATGTAAATAGGCAGTTCGGCATGACTTATTAATCACTCTTGCAGATATTAGATATTATAGTATTAATATGATTTTTTTTTTCAAATATTTAGTATAATGTTTGATATTCGTAGAAAAAAAAATATCAAAGTATGAATATCATGTTGAAATATCAAAGTATTTTTTTTTGCATTGTTTTCAAATACATATTACTTTCACGGTTCACTGTCTCCATTTCATGTGGCATTGATAAAATTTTAAGACGCAGTCAATTTTTTTTACGTGTCTTATAAAATTAATTTTTTGAGATTTCTAATATTTTTTATATTGTTTTCAAATACATGTTACTATCTTTATTTCATTTTATGTGATACCGATAAAATTCTAAGACTCAATTTTTTTTGTACTTGTCTTTTAAGTATTTAAATTGTTAATTATCATCATAGTGCTCCTAAGACAAACAAATTAAGGTGAAAAAATCACAGAAAAAGTGCAGATATACCTTCAAGTTTTTCAAGCACGCATGTCAACTTACTTCGACAAATCACAAAAAATTATTACATCGCCCATGAACTTTTTATGCAAGTATTAAAAAAAAAATAAGGCAAACAAATTAAAATAGAAGAACCATTGAAAAATTACGAATAACTTCAAACTGTTCAAATAGTCAATAGAATTAAAATTTTGACAATTCTATTGTGATTGAAATATTTTTTTTGTCATGTGTGTGGAATTGATTAACAAAAAATTACTTGTCCTTTCTTTTAAATATATTTCTACTTGTATAAAACATCAAAGATGCATGATATAATTAAGATTTAAGATGTTTGCCGAAGATTTAAAATCTTATTTCTTTGTTATATGAATATATATAATTAAGTCAAAATCGAATAAGATGATTACTGATTTACTAAACATCAAAATAACAAATCATACTTAAAAATACTGCGCCATACAAAATTATTTTAGAAGGGTAATAATATATATTTTTTACAAACTTGAAAATTAAAGTCGAATTAAAATCTGCAATACTATATCATATCATTTCATATCAATTAATACTTTGTACTCTTTCCGTTTATTTTTACTTGTCATTATTTTACTTGTTGAGTTCAAACTATATGAACTTTAACCAATATTTTAAAAATTTTAATCATTTTTTATGATTCCTAACAATTATCTTAAATAATTTGCTGTTTTGAAAGTTCAAAGATAAATGTGATTCAAGTTTTAAAAAAGTAATTAAACTCATGTTGTTATTGGTGGGATTAGAGAAGTAGATAAGTTGAAAAGTCAATCGTAATTTGCCACGTGTTTGTGGCATATTCATAGATTATACGTTTTGTTTAAGGCATCTAACCTAAAAATTATGTATCCCCATGAAAAAGAAAAAAGAAAAAAAAATTAGTATTATATTCTTTTCTTGGATTTCAAGTGATTATTCATTAAGCTAAGTTGTAAAAGTGTGTAAAGCATGATATATATTAGTTATTATAAAGAAATATTGCTCTCTTAATTCTTTTTTAAGTGATCTTAATTATGAATTTATTACCCTTTTCATCATGAGTTTTATTTTCTATAAATCAAGAGAGTATATAGATCGAAATATATTCCTGAAATTACACATATATGATATCGATAAATACGTAATTTTGAATATTCAAAAAATGAAATGCAATAAATAATATTCTTTTCTGTATAAAGTGTAAATAGAAATGTTCCTACAGTACATATTAATTAATTAATAATTGGTGGATAGAAATCAATATCATTTAAAAAGGTTGATAGTTCATTTTTCAAATGTGGGATCCTAATAATTGACGTGATATTTATACATCAATTAAATCTAAGATGGTTATGATCAGATTAAGACTAGACGTATTCCATTATGGAGACCAATTGCCCTACTGCACGTTGGATGACTCATATTACTATCAATCAAATTTTAACACAAATAATATTAATTCTCTCTCTTTTTCCAAAAAAACAAAAACTTTCTAGTCAATTCGACCTTTTCTTCTAGTAATAAAAATAAAATAAAAATCTAGTTATTATAGGCTTTTGTGGTGCTAATATATTTTATGTGTAGATGTAATATATACTATACAATTATTATTTTTATCACTATCATTGTATATGATGATTTTTGACTTGAATGAAATTTAGGGGGAAAAAAACTCTTTCACTACCTCATAGAGATAGTGCAGCTGTTTTTGAAAGACCCTCAACGCAAATATATCAGCCCCAAAAGCACAAAATACTAGATACAAAAACGACTATAGTGGAAAGCAATCGAAAACTCATAAATACAATACACGTAGCAAACTAAATTAAATGATGGCCAATAACAACACAATATATAATATTACAAGGCAAAACATCATCCTACCCCTACTAGCCTTCTACCCGAATGCGCAATTTCCATTCCTTTCTATAACATACCAATTAAAAATACATTTAAGCTAATGGTTTTGACTATATGAGTGTGTGGACATAATCAGAAATTTAAATTTGATTAATAAATTATCAAATATAAGAATATACATAATTTTTCTTGGAACAAACTAAACAAAAAAGCGTCCGAATATTTGTATTATGCTTTGATGCTTAATGGTCAATGGCACTACTTGAAGATTATTTTGGGAAAGTAATTAACAAGTTGGACGAAATAGGACACATGACTTGCTTTGCTGTAGCAACTTGTACATGACGAATGGGCTGTAACACTCCCATGGAACGCACAAGCTAAGATTCCTTAAGGAGGCCCAATAGCTTTGAGGCCCAACCTTTTTTTTTTTCTTTTTGTTTTGTGATCGATTAATTCATATTTGTACTTAGTAAGAACTCATTAAAGGAAAAAGATTTCTTGAATTTTATTTTATTTTTAGATGTTTTGGTTTTCTATGTTTTACTATTACTTTCTGAACAAACGAAACAGCTTTTAGCATTTAAAATATAAAGGTAAAAACAAATACGGCATATGAATATGATGCGGTTGAGAAATGACCATGAATAAAAAAACCTTGGAAGTAATTAGTTCAATTGAGAAAGATCAAGGGATTTCCAACTAAGGTCACATGTTTAAGCTAGCCCTAAGGTAAAGGTAAAAGGGTGTACCCGTTATTTTGAAGTTTAAAAAAAACTACAGATAATTGACCAAGATCGAGAGATTTGCAACTTAAGTCATATGTTCAAGCTAGCTCTACGCTAAAGATAGAAGAGTGTCCTCATCATTCTTGAGTTTCAGAAACAACAAATTAATTGACAAAGATCGAATGATTTGCAACTTAAGTCACATGTTTAAACTAGCCCTACGCTAAAGATAGACGAGTGTACCCATCATTCTCGAGTTTCAGAAACAACAAATTAATTGACAAGGATCGAAAAATTTGCAACTTAAGTCACATGTTCAAGCTAGCCCTACACTAAAGATAGACGAGTGTACCCATCATTCTCGAGTTTCAGAAACAACAAATTAATTGACAAAGATCGAAAGATTTGCAACTTAGGTCACATGTTCAAGCTAGCCCTACACTAAAGGTAGAAGGATATACCCATCATTCTCAAATTTCAGAAACTGCAAATTAATTGACAAAGATCAAAGGATTTGCAACTTAAATCACATGTTCAAGCTAGCCCTACGCTAAAGGTAAAAGGGTATATCCATCATTCTCGAGTTTCAGAAGCTACAAATTAATTTTTTATCATAAAAAAGAGATCGAAGACTAAACGAGGATTTATTTAAGATTTGGATATAGTTAGTTATTTAGTAGAATAAATCAGGGTCAAGAGTGTAGGAATAGTTGCATAGAATATAAGTATTAAAAGATTCATTCAACAGTTGGTGATAAGGTAACATGTATATATAAGTGCATGTCAACGCAAATATAATGCATGCCCATCATCACTCACTTGGAAGACAACTTAGCAATTTATTTACCATATAAAATAAAAAATAATAATTTTAATCTTATATATATATCAATATAATTTTTCTATTTTGCGCTTACTGCTATACATAGTGTGTGAATATATTTATTTTCTATCATCATAATTAATAATTATATGTATAAATGGCAATTGAAAACTCAGTACGTGGACAAGACTCGAGTTTATTCCAAGTTCCTCCAATTATGGTATTTGTACTAAACATCATGCATGCAACCCATTTTGTCCTCGATATAAATATTTTGAAATAAACTATACTGATCGAAAGAACCGTATAATTTAAAAATTCATTTCGATCTATTAAATTACTAGACTGTGAAACTTTTTTATTAAAATACTTAACTATAGCTTTAATTTGATCGGATAATTGGTAATATTAGCAACTTAAACAGTAAAACAATCTGAGAAAGCACGTAAAAACTCTAAACTCTAACTACATTAATTATGTACTACTAGCTAGTTGCCCATATCAATATGTTCCCAAAATGAACATTGCATTAATAATACATTGCTCATATGTCCAAAATAATCCCAATTAAATACTATTTGTCTTGCCTCCACTCTCTATTTGATATTATATTTCATCTACTATCAATTTCTCTAATATGATGATTAATGAATACGTACTTACATATTTAGTTTACGTTGAATCGATCTTGCACGTGTAGATATCAATAAATTATATTACATTCTAATTAAGTTCTGCTATACAATAATTGTATTGAAAGAAATGCTTATATACTCCCTTTGTTTCATATTAATATGTTTACATTATTAAAAATGTTTACCAATTTACAAAATTAAGACAAGTAATTAACGTTTTCTCGTTTTATCCTTAATATCAAATAATACTGACAGCACTGAAAAAAGTTTAAAAAAATTATTTATGATTTCTTTAAAAAGAAAATGTGACAACCATATCTTTGAGATGAATAGGCCAGGTATATAGTTAAGAAATCAAAATATTAAAATAAAAAAGAATTAATCCTGATCTGGCATTCTCTAATGATGAGGGACAACGAAAGTACAATCTCAGTCATGTGCTTTAACATGCTTAACAGCTACTCTTAGTTCCAAATTATCCCTCACAAAGCACCTATTATCATGTATAATAATTAACAGTGTGGAAGGATGAGTGAATATAGTATTAATTAGGATATCATTCTTTTTAATTCTCCCTCTGTTTTAATTATTTTATCTTAATTGCTTTTCTTTTTAACCCGCTTAAAACATAAGGTCTCTTTACTTTTTTGGCATTTCGATCAATTGTTTTAATTTTTCACATAATTAACATGTTAATGATGAAGATTAAAAAATATTTTGATAATTCTACGTATCTTAATTTAAGAATATAAGTTTCAAAAGTTTATTTTTAATAAGCGTGGTGTTTGGTCTAGCTTGTACATATTTCAACTAATTATATTCACTGGGATACATGTCACTTCCCATCAACAATATGTATCAGACAACTAGAACGGCTATGAAGAAATCACCTAATGTTTTACCTTACGCTGAGAATCAAATGTCTCTTCTACTTTCTTAAACATTATGAGTGTGTTTGGTGGAGGAAAACATTTTTCTGAAAATGTTTTTTAATTTTAAAAAAATACATGAGAAAATATTTTTCACTCACCAACCAAACATGAGAAAAAACTTATTTTTCAAGAAAACATTTTTCTCCATAACAAACACACCCAATTTCAAGTCAAAACCAAACCAATAAATTAAAACAGATGCGACCAGATATCGTGAATTTTCTCTTAGAAGCTCGAACTTGCATTAATGTACTTGTAATATAATTCAAGTGCATAATAATAAAATGATTTGTGCATGTAACATCCCTTAATTTTTTGTTAATTCTAATCCCAATTTGTCTATTGAATGATGAAGCGGCATGAAGCATGACTACATTGACTGTACTAGTAATGGATGAGGGGTAAATGGTAGCAAAAATTAACTAATTGCATGTTCTATATAGATCATTTTGATGCAATTAATTTATGCATCTTTGTAAAAATCCAATATTATAGGCTGAGCTGATTCAGTTCTTTTAAATTGGACGAATCTTGATTTCATGAGACAACTAAATCAATTGCATAAAATAAGTGAATTTTTGGTTCATTTAATTTGGATTATATCGCCAGTAAGTACTCCTTCATCCTTAATCAGAAGTCTAGGGTTTGAGTCACTTAGGTACTGAGTTATCTTTGTCAGGGATTGAAGCTTTACCACCCAATGTGAGATTTCTCGATGTAAATCTGAATTTAGTCGGATTGTAATGTAGATATCAGACACCAGATAGAAAAAAAAAATATCGTTGGGAAAGCATTTAGCACTTTTTGTGGGATTGACATGTGAGATCAACCGGCCATGTGAACCTTATTTAAAGCTACACATGCCATCTTTTGTCCCAATTTAATTTGTTTCCTCATATATAGTATTTCCCTTTTACAGTAAATAATATATTGTGGTAACTAATTTGGTTCTATTATTTATCTCTTGTTTTATTATTTAATAATTACATAAAAATAATTTGTTATAATCAAATTAGTCATATTATTCTACGTAATAATAGTGTAAATATATATTTTTTATATTATCTGTGTACGTATATACCTTGACTGTTAACGTATAACTAACGTAGCATGCATGTGAGACTCGAAAAGCAGAAGGTGATTTTTAATAAAATCTAGTCTTTTTCAAAATACTCATATTATATATTAAGTACTAATTATTTTTAAATTATATTATAATGACTGAAATGATTTATAATAATTAAAGGCGCGATTAAAAGGGTATTTTCAAGTTAAATTAGATGAATCAGTAAATTAAGTTAAAGACAGAGAGAGAAATCTGTTTTGTATATAAGGTTTCATCCAAAATTTTAATTTTTAGCTAGTAATTTGATCCCTAATTTGTCTAATTAAGGATCTGTAATTTGGTTGCGGATACTTAATTAGCTTCTTCGTTGACATGCATTCAAATATATCCTGGATTTGTTCCAATTAGTCTATTAATTATTTCCTAATTACTTCTAGGAGTTTCTTCACCCTCACTATCAGAATTCAGGAATCTTAAAATTGAAATTTGAAAGAGTGTAACAATAATTGAGACAGCTTCTTTCATAAAACTAAATTTCATTCCTACAGTACAAAAAGAAATTTTAAAAAATCCCTATATTACACTGACTGTGAAAGCATGACAAAAAAAGACGAACATAAGTAAAGAAGATTTTTTTTTTCAAGTTTAAATAAGATGGTCACACAATCCTGACCTAATTATCTTACTTCTAATCAAAGAAAAACTCTGATAAGTAGTACTATATGGCTCCGATTTTTCACCACCATATTAATTAATTAATCTTCCAAAGGAGAAATTTATTTCCTTTTGAAGCCATTGCTGCGAAACTTCAATTATTTGTGAAACGTCCTTTTTCATCATTAGAATATAATCTAGCTAGATATTATGATCATTTGGAGGTTGAGTTTCTGTCTCGTTGAGTGGCAAGGATGGCATCAATAGCCTCTTTTACTTGTGAAATGTCCGGAGCTTTTCCACCTTGCGTTGGCCAAAATTCATCAGTTGCCAACACCTACATATATAACGACATCTTGAGTTTAACTTTTATACATTGAATTATAGTTCTATAATATTATTATATCGATAATTACTCTTATCAAGTAATAAAAATCAGAACAAAATACTCATGAGGTTTAATTTATAACAAGTTACCTTAACTTGCAACTGAAGAAACTTGACGTAACCAATTGCTTTCTCTAACATGGTGACCAAATCAACCTGCATTAATTAATATTAACCATGAATATTTGTAATCAATTGCTATTAGATTAAGTAAATAAAACATCAAAAGGATTTAATTAAGTAATTAATTAAAACCCTGTACGTACCTTGGAACCATTGGGAACAAGTTCTTGTAGTATCTTAAGACGTTCACTAATCCGTTCTCTACGATTCTACAAAACAAACATTCCTTTAATTTCTTCTTAATAAACACGCAATAATTCAAACATTTTATTAATTAATATATTACTTATAAAACAATCAATACAAACCTTGGCTGCTATACTCTGTGGATCCTTTGTACCAATTGAATTATTATTATTTGGTTTCCCCTTTTTTGTACCTGCACTACATTGCTTCTTACTTGTTTGCATGCTCTCTTCCTGCGTTAAATTAAATCATCTCTTTATGTCAAGATTTTATAAATAATATATACTATATACTATAATTATTAACAATAACATGTATAGAAGGTAGTGAGCTCTTCGGGACGTTTGAATTTTGACTTTTAACAATAAATACGTCTAATTCTATCTATACTTTATTTTTAGTACATATATAAGTTGGTTCTAGCCTCAAACTATTCAGTTTTACCTAACTCAATAACTTATGAATGGATCCGCCATGAGATACTCATTATAAACATATATGGCATCCAAAAATTGGAAAAATAAATGAGCAAATTACATTGAAAGACACTAAACTTAAAATATTATATAAAAAAAAGCACTTGCTGTAGAGACATTTATAGTCAGTGTATATTTGTATATCATAATGTATATTTAGTGTATAGCTCATGTATAAGTAGTATACATCGTATAGTAGTATATACTTTCTATAACTTTTGACAAACTATATTGTATAGTCATGTATAGTTTCGTTTATTTTGGGCTATTTTTTGTGTAAATAAAACATGAACTACTTTTTTTATTAACTTTTTATTTTTTTGTGTATATATATGTGTGTGTAAAATTTTCCCCAAATAAATTAGCATGAAGAATATGATTAGCGTGTTGAGAACATAACATAATTGAATACTAAGTAAAATCATGATAGTCAAATATTGGATTTTATATCTCATCGTCACCAATAAAAGTTAAAAATATTTTTACGTATTTGACTCATGAAAAATAATGAAACGTGTTAAAGAAATTACCTCAGAGGGGCGCTTATTGAAACGTGATTCCTCAACATTAGCTTCAGAATTTAGCCATCCAAATGGCATTCCATTATTAGTGGAATTCTCATTAATCACTCGAGGACTAGTGTTACTACTTCCCTTTGGAGTAACACAATTTTGGTAATGCAAATTATTATCTTCCCAAACAGAGCCTTCCACTTGATTAATACTACTCATCATTCTTGGATTTGGGCAAAATCTTTCACTTTGCTCAAAACTCAATAAAGATCCATTTGCTGAATACATAAAATTACCATACCCCCCTTTGAAGTTAATAACAGAATGGCCATTGGAATTGGAGCTACTAGGGCTAGAAAGGGAAGAATTACAACTGCTTAAAGCAAAATTCTTGGCTATTTTTGGACTTGTTTTTTCTGAATTTTCACATTCTTCAAATATTGACTTTGGAGGTTCTTCTTCATTGATGCCATATAACTCTGGGGATGAATGATCATTCATCCCAAATTCACCTTCATAATATTGATCATAATTGTCAACCATGCCCATTTTTGTGTCACTCATAACAACATGTTCTTTGGCTACTGCCATAGACATTTTTGAATTAGAGAATTGTGTGTTAACCAAAGAAAAGATATAGAAGAATATAAAAAGCTAGCTTCCTCTAAATTTTGTTTTGTTTGTTTGTGGCTTTTCTAGTGAAAAGGTCCAATTGTCTTATTGGAACAAGTGTGAGACTAAGATACTAGAGTATATATAGATTGCAATATACTTCATCCATCTATTTTTACTCGTCCATAATATTAAAAGTAAATACTGGGCATAATTTTATCAAAACATGCATCTTTTGAGTATAATAAATACAACGTCTTGAAAAATGTATTTTCTTTGTTTAAAAAAGAATGACCTAGTTTGACTTGACACGGAGTTTAATAAAATAAAGAAAACCTTTTAATCTTGTGGTACTAAATTAAAGTTATATTAAATGTACCAAAATGCCCTTTAATCTTATGGCATGATGTGAAAAGTTAAACTTTTGAAGTTTTGCCAAAATAGAAAATGGGTCATTCTTTTTTAAACCGACCAAAAAAGAAAGCAAGTCATTTCTTTCGAGACGGAAAGAGTAATAGAAAAATGACTATAATTAATGATAAGAATAAATTAGGAACTAAATGTATTAATTTCATAAAACAGACAAGTATTACTAGACATATATTTCTAAAATAATGGACAAATAAAGATGGACGGAGAGAGTATGAACAAATAATATGAACGGGAGTATTGATTAAAATATTTGTAAATTGATACTAGTAATTAATTAGCTGTCAGAATTGAAACAGATAAGTGATTAATGTTAAAATAAAATAAAAATAGGAGAAATCAGCAAGACCTTCGGCGTTTCTTACGCAAAACGCACGTCTCAGATTCCGTATTAATACATTGTTAATAAAATGTCATGAATTTCTGGAAAATTAAATGGAGTTTGTTCTATTTGAAGGGTTATTTCCTACCAACTTTCCAAATTCAAACCAATTTAGCTTAGCTAGAGCACGTGGATCTTTCTATTTTAAAATTATATTTCACATTCCATGGAGCTAACTAGTTACATGCTTTCTCCAGCCTAGATTAGTTTGGAAATTCTTCTAACTTTTTTTTTTTATGTTTGATTGAGATATACTTAACATGCTCACAGATTCACTTGAAATTTTATTTTATTTTGGTCTGATCAGTGTAATTCTTTTTAACTTCATTATTATGGACGTTTAATAAGCGTAGAGTAGAATAAACCCCCTATTTCCAATGTGGCTCCTCCACTGAGTGCATGTTGTTGAAGAGTTCCACGTCGAATGGAAAAAAAGAAAAAGGACAAGTGCATGATCTCCTTATTGTATAGCCTTGTACAATTTGAATAGCTTTTGAAGTTGAGTTAGGTTTAATATCTTTTGCTTTAATTACATGGTATCAAAAAAGATTTATCACAACTATATATTATTTATCCCCATATTAAGTTGCTCATGTAACAAATATCGATAGGCTTTTTCATTTATGTTAGGATTAGATTTTAAATTTATACTTTGATGATATATATAAATATGTGTACAAATTGGGATCTGTCAAGTTTTATGATTGTGAATAGCATGCAACATCCCAATCAAGTTGACCATCATATTCAAATAATCAAGTGGTTTGCATGGAATTTCTTTCCAATTATTGGCAAGAATGGGTATACTTTTTGCCTTAATTAATATTGGGATACAACTTTCCATTTTTGTTGACTAACACTGGCACTTTTGGTTCAGCTACCTCATAAAACTACTATAAATACACCCTGCATCTCAAAATATTTATCGTTTTTAATTTATGAAAAATATTGATTATTTAAGAAGTCTAAGACAAAATTAGCTTTTTGTTTCTCCTTTTACACTTAATTGTTTTTTAAGATTATAAACACTTCAATTTTAATCCATAAATAAAGTAAATATTTAATGAAAAAAAGAGATTATATCTTAAAAAATTAATAACGATAAAATAGTTAAATTTTCTTTATTTTTACTACTTTTAAGAGGCGTGTAAATGAAAAACACAATAATAACAAACATAATATAATTGTACGATGTTTAAATGAAAAACACAAAAAAGTATTCTGAGATATGTAGAGGGAGTAAATCCGATAATTCTTGAGAAATTAACGTGTGTCCTCCTTTTGTTTAATTTTATTTGTCACTTATTCATAAAATAGATTTTAATTGTTTTTTATTATTTTTGACTTATCAAGAAAAGATAAATTGTTTTTAATTTTTACCCTTAACATTAAATATTGTTCTCCATATCATTTTTCAAGATTTAATAGTAAATATCAATTTACAGTAATATCGTAGTTAAATACTTCTAACTATATGAATAATTATTTTCGTAATAAATGTGTCAAACTAAACAATGACTAGTAAAAATAAACGTGATAATATATAAAATTAGTATTAATAAATTAGGCAATTTTTAAAAATTAATTTTGTCAAACTCGATGAAGATAGTCATCCACATGTTTGTATGTTTTGTCACAGACAAGACGAAATGGAGAATGTGAAAATCAAAGCTGGCAACTGAGAGATGAACAGATTCCATGTCTCAAGGAGATTATGTTTTCTTTTACCCTTTTTTTTTCATGAAGTAAGTTAAATATATCATTTTTCATTTTATTTTTACTTTCTAGTGCATTTAATTCAAGGCACTCTTTCGCGTACAACATCAACATGCTTAGTAAAATTTTATAAGTAGAGTCTAAGAAAGATAGAATGTACGTACACTTTATCATTATCTCATATTTTGAAAGACCATCATCTCAAAAATATTATCCTCATGCACTATTTCTTGTAATAATTAATAATTTCTTGATTTTATAAAATAATTTTCCCTCCTTTCTACCTTAGTTGTCAGGTATACTAAAAATAGTTATCCCAAAATATTCTTGTCAATTTAGATACAACAACAACAACATACCCAGTGAAATCCCACAAGTGGGGTCTGGGGAGGGTAAGATGTACGCAGACCTTACCACTACCACATAGGTAGAGAGGCTGTTTCCTGGAGACCCTCATCACAAAAACCCATCAGCAGAATATGCTAGATATGATATACAGGCAAAAAGAGAAGAACACATAATAATACATAGATACAGGATAGTAAACATATAAAGGCAGATAAATAACATATAAAAGACAGACAATTACCACTCCTTCTTATCCTCCCTATTAGCCTGCTACTCTAATTCTCGACCTCCACTCCTTCCTGTCTAAGGTCATGTCCTTGGTGAGGTCAAGTTTCACCATATCGTTTCTAATCACCTCCCCCCAATACTTCTTTGGCCTACCTCTACCCCTCCGTGTAGCTCCCAAATCTAACCTCTCACACCTTCTAAAAGGGGCATCGTATCTTTTTTTCAAATTTATCCTTAACATTAATTATCGTACAATTAAGAGGCATATATATAGGTAAAATTTAATTATTTATAAAAGATATATATATTAGTGAAACAACACTTCTAATTAAAAACTAAAATGGAATGGAGAGAGTAACAGTTATTTTAGACTAATTATTTTAATAATCCCTAAACATGCTAAATTAAATGTACTTATGCAGTATATATTGTACTAATTACACCATGTAGTACCACATGTTATGGATTCATCTTATCTGGGGCAGATAATATGTATGTAAGAATATCCTTAATAGACAGCCAATTAATTAAGCCTCAATAAATTACTTAACTGAGATTTATTGAATTTGATTAACTCTGGATCCCTTTAATCCTGCTCTTTTAACATGGGCTGCTGCTACGTGTCACTGTGCCACCACATGGACAGACTCATCTTTAGAATTTAAATTGTTGTTTAAGTATTAGTAAAATAAACTTCGAGATAAGTATATATGTATCACAAATTAATTTAATTTACTCCAAAGTATTTTAATTTTCTGCCATATTTGATTTGTGTCATATCAATTCCCACATGGTGTAAATATTTTGGGAAGAAAGATGGTCATATTCAGAATATGTTGCAAAGTTAGGCAGAATTAATATTTGTACTGGGAATAATTAGAATTAATATAATTGATAGGGTAATAATTATGTAGTCTAATAATTATTATGATATATTTATTTATCATGATGTAATCAAAGTGAAGTTATAAGTGTGTCGTTTAATTGCACAAGTATAATTATAAGGTTATATTAAATCTTAAAATAAAAAATAAATTATCTAAAATTTAAAATTTATATTAATAAATAAGAGTATTTATAAATAATATTAAATTAAATATTTAAGATATATCTTATCTTTTGAAAATATGTTAATTAGTAAATATATATTCTTAACTAATATTAATTTATATTTTTTAAAGTAGCATTGTAATAAATTAATCATAAAATTTAAAAGTACAATATTTGAGAAAAAAATATTAATATTATAAATATAATATCATAGTAAAACTATTAAAATATTTGACAAAAAGATAATTTATCAAGTCTAACTATGAAATATCAAGTCAATATTACTAAAACAAATGAAACTAAAAAAATAACGTAAGTTCTAATTTAAAATAAAAAATTTAACATGATACCTTATGTCAAATTTCAATATAATGTACATAAATATGATTCAAAAGAAAAAAAAAATTAAGGTTATAACTTTATTTAGAAATGAATTCAACTCTAATTTAAAAATTAAAATACCAGTAAAATCATGCTAGTGAAAAAAATAGAATAAACAAATAAAAAAGATAATATGAAAAGTTGCATAGAATTGCATGGAGTAGAGTTTGAGAAATGAAAAGGAGATGAAAAACAAATATTATAAAATAAATATATTTTTAAAATATTAGAATAATAAAAATAAAAAGAATTCAAAATAATAAAAATAAAAATAAAAATAAAAGAAAGAAATTAAAAAATAACCAGCTTTTAATTGTACTATGTATTTCCTAACAATTTACAGTCTCCTCTTGAGTTTCTCGGGTTTTCGAATGTTTTAAAAGTTTTTTCAATAAAGTATTCATACAAACATATAATTAACTTATGTTCCAAATATTTTTTTAGTCGTACCAAAATACAATTATCTAGGGCGTTTCTTAAAAAAAACATAAAATATGATAAGAGCGATGACACTACAATAATTAATACAAAATAATAATGAAATCAAATAAAATAAATATTGCAAATAAATAAGTTACAATGAAAATGATCATAACTTTAAAATACTACATCAGACTAAAATAAGTCTAATAAGTATAGATTATAAGACTAAAGATTAAAGAAAAATTGAAATTAGGTATGTATTTTAATTATTTAAACAAATGCAAAATCAAAGAACAAATATTCAACATTATTGTGATTCTTAGTGTTGAATAGATTTCCTTTTAAGCATTAAGATTAATTTGATTTTTGGTTTGAGTTTTATTAGAATTACTAATATTTATGGACTATAACTTTTATTAGTCCATTCAAAATCTAAGTCAAATTTGAAATAATATGCTAAAAAATAAAAACTACAAATAAGTAAAAGAATTTTTTATAAATTATATTAAAGTAAATACTTTATGCATAAAATGAATTTTAAAAGTTATATATATAATGTTGGATTGAGTTGGTTTCGAATTGACTTTTTTAAGTTAAAACCAAACCAACCCAAATATAATGGTGTTTTCTTTTTCGATAACAAACCAAGTAAAAAAAAAAAGATCATTACTAAAGTATCCGAAAAGGTACAGTGACAAAAATTTCAGAAATTTAACTTGCATAGTGAGCTGCGTTTGTCTCCAAATTACTGTTTAAAAGATAAAGAATTCATACTACCCTTTCTGACCAGCCCCAGTAAATAAATTTTCTTCATTCTTGTAGAACACTAAACAGTGAATTCTTTACTGCTTGTTCCTATGCTTCAGCTTGTTAATGTCAAAGCCACAAGGATGCGTCTTCTTGGTACATACTTCAATTTGTTTATGATGAATCTGGGACGATTTTTATGTTAACAAATTTACTAGAATAAAAATAATTAGCGAGAGAAGAATCTTGTCAGAGAAAAACCCATGAAGAGTCTCACATCGGCCCTTCTTGACAAATCCTCAACTCTTGAACTAGCGTTTGGAGTTGAATTAATTCCAAGATTCATATCTTTACAAAAACAAAAAGTCGAAATATCATAATTATTCTATTGAAAACAAAAACTAGCAGCACTAGCAATTTTTCTCACGGTTTAACATTTTCACTTTCACGTAAACCTGCAATTTCCCACTTGAATAAATGGACCATTATTGAGGCAGACTAAAGTTAGGGGGCTTGATGAAGAACAAAATACGCTGGCAAATTATGGTAACATATTACCTTCAAAATGTACCACAAACAAATATGTTCAGACTCAGATCCATGGTGTCAAAGTCGGATTCATCTCAATTCTTAGTTTATTCAATGTTGAGCCCCTGTATTTTATCATTCATGCTTCAATTGACAGGCCAGGATGTGCAGGGGAGTAAGTTGTCACCTGTCTATTATGTGCTTGATCTACTTATATGGCCTTAGGTAATCCTCATTCTCACCTCAAGGTTCTAGCATTTGTGAAATCCATTTCACTAATTAGCAATTAGCATTAGAGCCAACAATGCAAGAAAACGCCATAAGTAAAAAGTGTGCGAAAAAATGGAAACATACAAGTATTTTATCAAACCATAAAGAAACTATCCACAACTACAGCATACGTGGCATGTCTTTGACAAGAGGAACCTACAGCATACGTGGCATGTCTGTGACAAGAGGAACCTACAGCATACGTGGGCATGTCTTTGACAAGAGGAACGCTGTCCGTACCAAGTTACCAAAGATAAAAAGATAACATACATTCATGCCTTTGTTATGGTAACTGCATAGGATTTCATTCCTGCAAATGCAACAAAACTTGAAACCTGCAACATATTCCAACGGATGAATTAATCCAGCTAAAATAATTGGTGTTTCATGTAGTAGACAAAGTTCAAGAAGTTCCTTTACCTCTGGCCAATAGTAATAGCCTAAGAAACTCACTGTGCCACTGAACAGGTAGGAGCTTGAGCCAATGACAACGTAGCAGCAGGAACCCTGCATACATTAGAGGATCTGTTGATTTGATTAAGCAAATTAAACCACAGAGCTGCCAGTAAAAAAAAAAAGAAGTGGTTGTGATTTGTGAATACAAAGACAACTTGAAAAACTCATAATATGGTTGCCATCTAGGAGTCAGATTTATATGATTAGGTAGTGTGATGTGAGAGATGTAGAACCTGATTAGTCCCAGAAACAAATCAGTTGATAGAGATCTCTACAAGTTCCAAATATTGTAGTTCCTTCGACAGTTGATATTGTCACTGATCACACTAGGTTCTCTTGAAGATAAAAAATCAAAACACAGAATATATTCTCCTGGAGAAGTCAAAGCCGGAAACCTCATGAAAGCAAAAATAGCTAAGCATCCACAAGTAAATAACAACTCTTGCATTTTCTCGTGCATTTTTCATCCATCTTAAATGAAACTCATTCAAGTAGGCTGTTTCATATTATAAACCCCTTCTCTTCTCCATCTCAACAAGTTTGTAACTGAGAACCACCTTAGATGTTTCCAAGTCATACCAACATAACATGCGAACAATTTCTTCCCTTGTTGGGGCTTTTCTTCCCTATATTCACTTCACAGTTTTTTAGACAAGAATCGCAGTAGCATTTTGAAGTAATTCTTTGACAAGTGAGTAAAATTGGACTTACAAATGCGATATAATTTTCCAAATATATTTCAATGAAGTGCTAAGAGTGACTGGAATTTAGTTCCAAGGGAAAACGTGATCTGGGTATGAAGCAAATTAACATCTGTACTAACTACCAACATATATCCTTGTCCAACTTCTCGTGCCCTCCTCGACTTGAGCACAATTTCAAGCAAAAAGTTTGCATACAACTACAAGTGGTCTAAAAATGGATATTAACCTTTAAAAAAATTTGAATATTTTAAACATGAAAGAGGATCTTGTGTGGTAGTTCTTGTATAGGGAAATTTAAAAGTTCTGCTGCTTTCTCATAAAAATAAATAAAAAAACAGCAGAAGAGAAACTTCCCTTAAGAGAAACAAAAAAAAAAAAAAACAATTGTGGACAACCAAAAGTAGAAAAGTTAGTTAAATCATAATAGTGGCTGATAATGCACAAAAAGTGGATGAGAGTATCACACAATGCGTAAAATCACAAAAACAAAAACCAGCAGGAGGCCAACAGGCCATCCAGTACAAGGTTAAAGACTTGCTTGGAAATTGGCATACTATGTAAAAGTATGTATGGAAATTGGCTCTTGCTATAAACAGAGCATTGGACCACATGCAAACATCACATGCACAAGAAATTTGGTCCATGCATCTAAATATATGTGAAACAAGAGAAGAAAAGAGAACAATAACAAACACAATGTAATCCCACAAGAGGGGTCTAGCGAAGGTGACATGTATGCAGCCTAACTAGACAAGAAGTTGTGTTGAAAAAAAGCAAGAAAAGAACAGTAGCAACAACAAATAATACAATAATCAAAGCAAAGGAAACACCTAGGAATAATAAAATCGAAGAATAAGATAAATAGCAAAGTAGTAATAATAGTACTGATAAGGGAAACTACTCAAAGCTCGACCACCTACTAACCTTCTATCCTAATCCTCGATTTTCATATTCTCTCATCTAGGGTCATGTCTTCGGCAAGCTACAAGTATGTCATGTCTTGTCTCTTCACCTCTTCCCAATACTATTTTAACATACCTCTGCATCTCCTCAAACCCACCAGTCACCCTCTCACACCTCCTCACTAGGGCATTTGTGCATCTTTTCTTCACATGCCTGAACCATCTCATCCTCGTTTCCCTCTTTGTGTTCACCATGGATGTCACTCTCACCTTGACTTGAATAACTTTGTTCCTAATCCAATCTCTTCTAGTAACCGCCTACACCCATCTCAACATCCTCATTTCCAATACTTTCATATTCACGATATGCGAGTTCTTGACCAACTAACATTCCGACCATAGCCCCATACTAATTACATTATTGTTGAAACAACAGATAGGAAGGCTTCCTTATATAGGACTTTAGGCTACATAAAGTAAGAGCTATTCTCTAATTTTTGGAAATTCATAATTATAGCATGAAATTTGAGAATGTTCTCTAATAGTATTCTCTATTTCAATTATTTCTTATTTTTATTGTTGAAATTTTTAACTTTTTTGTATGAACTTCGTTCCAATTTGGCCTGTTGTATAGTATTTGAAACCATTCCATTTATATACTCCAGTCACTACTTTTAACGATTTACATTCATTAAATTATTTAAGTTCAAAACCTACAAGAGATATTTTCTCTATCAACTTAATCTTTAAATTATTATTTTGATATTCCTTCACTGTCACAGACACAATCTATAAGAGAATTAACATCAATGTTAAATAAATGAAAGAAGTATCTTATAACAACCACCATATACAAAGTGAAATTACATAGGTGGGTCTGGGGAGGATGGTGTGTATGCAACCTTACCTCTACCTTGTGAGGGTAAAAAGGTTGTTTTCGATAGATCCTCGACATGATTATATCTAAAACTCCACTCAAAGATGCGGCTCTATTTACCAATAGAAAGATATAGATCTCTATATGGATCTATCTCCATATCTAAATATGGAAGAACCGACACTTAAAGCGATCAATAAAATGAATTCGTACCCTGGATATCAAGATTCAAACCCCAATAAAGTAATAAAAAATATTAGGTGATTTTTTCTCTCTATGTCTGGTGACAGAACTACCCAGCAAATGTATTGGTGGAAGGTAGCAAGTAAATGGTGTAATAGCCCAACTGCATGCAATCTAGCCTAGACACCATTGTTATAGAAATAACACAATTATGTCCTAGGCTTGTCATACATATATTGGAACTTTCAAACCATTCAAAGAAAAATCTTTCGACAATTTCATTTATTGAGCGGTCATACATATATTGGATTCTGGAATCTCAGAGTGAATTCAACATATTCGACTGCAAATATAGAATCAAAATATTGAAATAACACAGAGAACCAGGTACCATATTTTGCAGGTACTAACACCATTAGTATAGAAGACACAACTACATGCTTGAGCACTAAGTACTGGAAATGTGTAGTGCATACTGCTACAAGAACAATTCATTATTTTGATGTGTCACAGCTGACATGGACAACTAATAAGGAAGGTTAGCTGACATACACAGCTAACTGGACAAATTAGTTGATATTTACTCATTACATCAAACATGAATGGTTGATGGTGCAGGAGGCGCAACAAACAAATGCACTACTGTGTTTTTGCAAGACTTTTCAGGACAAGAGTTTCACTTGTGTTCATCTCGATAAGATATTTGTAATATGGTCTACTAACAGACTTTTGACTTGAAAAGGTATATTTGACCAGAAATCAATTTGCTAGAGTTGAGAAGAAACTATAACGACCAAATGACGTGCAAGAATATAATATCAGTGGCAAAAAGATAGATTTAATCACTCATGAAGAGAAAAAGAAGGAATATAGATGGAAAAGGAAAAAATGAACAGACAACTTATATAATAGAGAAATTATTTAATGCAACTTTCATAGCTTTAATCCCTAAGAAGCATGGTGCCAAAGAACTGAAGGATTACAGGCCTATCAGCCTTATTGGGGGAGTGTACAAGATCACTGCTAAGCTGATTACAGAAAGGTTAAAGACTGTCATGACTAAGCTAGTTGACGATCATCAAATGGCATTTCTGAAGGGTAGGAAAATTTTAGATGTGGCTTTACTGGCAAATGAATTGGTGGACTCAAGAGTGAAATAAAAGATCCCAAGAATTCTGTGTAAGCTTGACGTAGAAAAGGCTTATGACCATGTCAACTGAGACTTCCTTTTGAATATTTTGATGAATATGGGATTTGGCAATGTTAGAATAGGAATAAGTAAATACAATCCTACTTAGAATAATAGTATGTCGAATTCTACTTGGAAAAGGATTGTATTATAGTCTCCTAATTGGAAAAAGAGTCTAATATAGTATCTATAAATAGGGTCTCAATGTAATAATGTAGACAACAATTCAATAACATTCTTCCTCAATATTTCTCACATGGTATCAGAGCTTCTACGGTCTTAGTAGAAAATAAAAGAGTTGCGGGTGGGCGGCTATGACCCATATATGCCACCCGTCTGGCCAATGATTATGTTAGCAAAGAAAAAGATTAGGTCACTGTGCGTAATTTTCAGTGACTTTCTTGGGTTGTTTTGTGTCAATCCCACATTTGGCAGTGTTTGTGTAGCACCGTGCCATCATTCCGGTGACTACTTTTTCATATTTATCATGTGTAGCACTGTGTCATCTTTCTGATGATTACTTTCTCATATTCGATTTGTGTAGCACCGTGCATCTCTTCGGACTACTGCTCATATTCAATTTGTGTAGTACCATGAGTTTTTCGAACTACTTTCTCATATCTGAGTGGCATAGCACTGTGTCTTTTTTGGTGACTCAGATTTGATTTTCGTAGTTCCATTCGTCTTTTCGGTGACTCATCAAATCTAGTTTGCGTAGGGTCGTGCCATCATTCCGACCCTATCCATACAATTTTTCTTTTGCAGTAGGATCATGTCGTCAATATGATCCTACCTATATAATTCTATTTTCCAGTAGGGTTGTGCCATCATTCCGACACTACCCATATAATTCTCTTCTCCGTAGGGTCGTGTCATCATTCCAACCCTTCTCATATAATTTTATTTCTCAATTTGTGACCATTTTCAGCCATCAAATCTAATAATTTGGTGCATAAACAGGTCTCGAGAAGTTTTAAAGTGACTTTCTTAGAGTAATTTTGAGATGATCCATATTGTCATTCTCCATTGACCTTTTAATCAGTTGAACATTAAGAGTGTTTTTCTCTATGATGATCTCGAGGAAGATATCTATATGGAGCATCCACCTGATTTTGTTGCTCAGGGGGAGTTTGATAACCTTGTATGTCGGTTGTGTAAATCATTCTATGGTCTAAAACAATCTTCTCAAGCTTGATTTGGGAAGTTTAACAATGCAATCTCGGAATTGCATGAGAATACTACGACATTGAGGTTGACTGTTAATTTTGTAAAGATCAACTTGATGATATCTCAACGCGCTCTTCATCGATCCTCGTATTAATTACATTTGTAACAAGCTAGGTACATATGACATGTATGCACTAGCTTGAGGGGGAGTGTTAGAATAGGAATAGGTAAATACAATCCTACTTAGAATAATAGTATATAGAATTCTACTTGGAAAAGGATTATATTTTAGTCTCCTAATTGGAAAAAAAATCTAATATAATATCTATAAATAGGATCTCAATGTAATAATGTAGACAACAATTCAATAACATTCTTCCTCAATATTTCTCACAGGCAACAAATGGATCAGGAGGATAAAGTTCCGTATTTCTAGTGTCAAGTTCTCTCTTTTAATCAATGGCAACCCAGAAGTTATTTCCAGAGTTCGGAACCAAAAGAACAACAAATTTATTGAAAATTTCCAAAAGGGCTATTATTCTTTTTTCAAACCAAAACGGTAAAGGCACGGACGGTCCCAGCACGGGGACCATGCAGCTTATCCCTGCATCGTCGCGTCATCAGTTACGGAAAGGCGGTTGGGTTCCTGACAAGGCACGGGTGCATGCGCCTTAACCTTTTATTTTGATTAACCCATTTTGTTTTTTTTCCTTATCCCTGCACCGCCATGTCGTCAGAAATGGAAAGGCGGCTGGGTTCTTGACAAGGCACAGATGCATGCGCCTTAACCTTTTATTTTGATTAACCCATTTTGTTTTTTTTTCCATTTACTTTGAATTTTTTTATTTTTTGTCTATTTCTCCTTCACAATTTGACAAGTTTAATTCTAGTTTTACCAAAGTTATGAGTTTCTTCATTATTAATAAAAAATTATTTTAAGCAAAAGCAATTATACAGACATTAATATTCTAAGTCAAAAGTAGGGGTAGAGTTTTGTACACTTTATTCTTTTCTAAAAGTCCATTTAATAAAATTACACTGACCGAATATATTGTTGTCGTATTAAAGCATGTGTACTGAGTGGAAATTTGTAGAAGTCACTGTAAAAAGTTAATTTTATTGCTTTGATACTAAATTTATTTTATTTTATCTTTAATATTAGTTACTTAATTATCAAATTATTTTAAAAATTGTTATACATCAATTTAGATATTACGATAAAATATTCATATTAATTATTTTTTTACAAACATGCAAAATTTAAAATAACTAAATAAAAATAAACAGAGGGATAAACCGATTTGTTTTACTTGAATTATTTAGAAAACCTTCACAAAAATAGATTCCAATAATTACTTTCCTGTTAAAAATAATTAATGCAAGTTTTCGCAGCATACTCTGTCATTAGATTCCATAATATTTTTTCTTGTTAAAAAATAATTGAGGCCATATTATTATATTTCCCAAAAAAAAAGAAAGTTGAAATTTGAAAAGGAAAAAAAAGAGGAAACAGAAGTACTCCTATATTCTCAATTCTCTCTTTACTCGTCTTTGCAAAATCTAATTAATTATCCCAAACAACAACATACCCAGTGGAATCCCACAAGTGGGATCTGGGGAGGTAGAATGTTCACAGACCTTACCAGTAACTCATAGAGGTAGAGAGGCTGCTTCTTGGGAACCCTCATCACAAAAAATTGTTAAAAAAAAAAAAATTGTCAGAAGTGGATAAATTTGGGCAAGGCGCAATTGTGCGTGTGCCTTATCAACAAATTGTCCAACCACCTTTCCATTTTTGACAACGTTATGGCGTAAGGTAAGGCGCACAATGCCATGCACCTTTACCGTTTTAGTTCGAAAAAAAATTGTTCTTTTGGAATTTTTGAATAAATTTATTGCCCTTTTGGCTCCAGATTTGGTTTTTTTCATTCTCAAAGGGGACATAGACAGGGTGATCCAATGTCTCCATTTCTATTCATCTCGGCAATGGAAGGGTACAATCATATGTTCAAAAAAGGCAAGAGTCAATGGTTGGATTAATGGTTTTGGGCGACAAATCAGTGGGGAGATGAATATGGAGATCACTCATCTTCTATATGCTGTGAGTCCCCAGTGTTTTGTGAAGCTAAAAGTCGAACAAATTAGGCACTTGAGGGCTATCCTATCCTAACAATCTTTGAAGCAATCTCTGGTCTTCAGGTAAACTGGAGCAAAAATTTTATATTCACAATCAATCAGGTGGATGATATGGGTCTGTTAGCAGCAAATTTAGGGTGCTAGAGTCACTACCTACAAAGTACCCTCTGATGCCTTAGGGAGCAAAGAGCAAGTCTCTAGAGATTTGGAATTATGTTGTGGAAAGATGTGGCAAGAGGTTGGCAAGTTGGAAAAGACAATACTTATATTGAGGGGGGAGATTAATACTGATAAATTCAGTCTTGGATGCTCCGCCAAACTACATGATGTCATGTTTTCCAATTCCTAAAGGAGTAGTGAAGAAAATAGACAAACTGAGACGGCAGTTCCTTTGGAATAGCTTTGAAGAAAAGAAGAACAAAAATCTGGTAAATTGGGCTTAGAAGCTTGGGGATAAAAAATTTACCCCTCCATAATAGAAGTCTGTTGCAAAAATGGCTATGGAAGTTCGTGACAGAGGACAATGCCTTGTGGAGAAGAGCCATTTCTTTAAAGTATGGTCAATGGAATAGCTGGTCAACTGAAGAAGTGAAAAACACTTATGGGTGTAGCCTATGGAGATCCATTAGAAACCTATGGCCTGTGTTCTGGCCCAATATCAAGATCAAGGTGGGAGTTGGAGCCAAAACTTCATTTTGGAATGATCAGTGGATGGACCTAAGTTTTTTTAAAGAACTTATTCCCAGATCTCCACGCTTTAAGTTTACAAAAGGAGGCAAACGTAGGTCAGATGGGAGCTGAACGTCAGATTTGCTCAAGATGCCTGCTCTGTGAAAAGGAAGCTGAAAATAAAGAGCATCTCTTCATGCATTGTGAGACAACCGTAATTCTGTGGTAAATGTTCTTTCATATATTGAGGGTGAATTGGGCAGTGCCAAGAACAACATTGGCGCTGTTGAAAAATTGAAATAGCATTGGCAGAAGAAATGCAGAGGAAGATTGGTGGCAGAGTATCCTGGCTTGTATTTGGTGGACTGCATGGAAGGAGAACAACCTAAGACATTTTAAGAATCAAAGCAATCCCATCCATAAAATCAGGATGAACTGTCTCAACTTTCTTTATTTTTGGTGCAGCCAAGATCCACTGGGGGAGATGGTAAATATGGTAGAATTTATAGGCAGTTTATAACTTACTAGACTGACAAGGAACACTTAGGAGTTTCCTATGTATGTAATACTCCCCCTCAAAACCTGATCTGTAGGTGTTGAGTCTTTTGGTTGGATATGAATTACAAGTTACCCTGTACTCAAAAAAAACTTATTTAATTGATTGTGAACAATGAACAGACATCTTATACGGCACTTTTAAGTACCATGAAACAAAAAGCTCTCTAATTAATAGCAGACTGAATTATGGCAAACAACAACAACAACATACACAACAACAACAACAACATACCCAGTGAAATCCCACAAGTGGGGTCTGGGGAGGGTAGAATGTACGCAAACCTTACCACTACCTCATAGAAGTAGAGTGGTTGTTTTCTGGTAACCCTCGTCTCAACAACCCATAGGTAGAATAAACTAGATATGACAAAAAGGAAAGGAAAAGAAAGGGATAAGAAAGGGATAGGGATAGGAAGAGCGACAACACCTACTAAATGAAAAACACATGATATTATGTAATATGATAACATACGCAACAACAAGAAACCTTATTATCGCACAACCTTTAAAAGCATTCTGTAATTACTACTATACAATAACATAGAGATGTATGACAAATACAGATACATTCTAACAAGTTAGAACTTACTGAGGGTCAACTTGCACATTTTTCTTTGCTTTTTTCTTCTTTCGCCGTTTCTTTCCGGAAGTTGAGGAAAGCAGAGATGGCTCCAGGACAGGGGGCACAAATACTATGGGAGGGGCCATTTCCACTGATGAAGATCCTGATTTTGGTCTTTTAAACACATGAAGCTGATCAGGTGCCAGAACATCACTAGGTTGTCCCAAATTATATGCTAAAAGTCCAGTATTAGCCTTTTCCCCAGCACCTTCAATAGTTTCAATTTCTTTTCTTTTATCCCCAGGAAGTGGACGACCAAGATCCATTGGTGGCATGAATCCAGCAGTAAAATCACCTGTATCCTGAACTTTGTCTAGTGCAGCATAAAGCTTGCGTTTAGACTTGATGATCTCAAACATCACAGTTCCAGCACCAGTTTCTGCAAAACAAGTGATGAAAAGTTAACAGTTCATTATAAGTAAGCACTTGAAAGATGAGATATTGACATTCCTTTCCTTTTCCGGAAGGGGTTTTGGGAGAAGGTGGTTGACCTAAGATGGAAATAACCGCTGCTCGAGCTGCCAGTTGTTCAGCTTCTTTCTTGTTTTTCCCGGTTTCTCCCATATAATGAATACCATTGAAGACAGCTGTAGACTTAAAAACCGGAAGCACTGCCACAGATTGAATTGTCTGATAAGTAGGTTTCTCCAAGTTCATTTTTACAGCATACTCGTTCAGGATAGACTTGCAAAAGACTGTATCCTAGACAAAATATACAAGGTAAAATGAGTATGAGTGTTAGCAATATGTGTTAGAATAGAAATATGAACAAGAATAATATCTACAATCCTACTTAGAATAGGAACAACAAATAGTATATAGAATCCTACTTGGTAAAGGATTGTATTGGAGTGTCTATAAATACGGTCTCTTAGTAATAATGCAGAGACAAAATTCAATAATATTCTTCTCCAATATTTCTCACATAGTATCAGAGCTTCTACGTCCTGGCAGAAAATCAAAGAGCTTCTGTTGCTGGCAGGCGGCTATGACCTAATGTGCGTCTGTCTGGCCAATGATTATGTGATCAAAAATTACGTCACAGTGTATCATACTAGTGAATATTTTTTTTCATATCAAATTTGTGTAGAACCATGAATCTTTTCGGTGACTAGTTTATCATATCCAATTTGTGTAGCACAGTGCCATCTTTTCGATGACTACTTTTTCATATTCAATTTGTGTAGCATTGTGCCATATTTCCGGTGACTATTTTCTTATATGCATTGGGTCGTGCCATCATTCTGACCCTATCCATACAATTTCTCTTTTTCAGTAGGGTTGTGCCGTCAATACGACCTTACATATATAATTCTATTTTCCAGAAGGGTCGTGTCATCATTCCGACCCCACCCATATAATTCTCTTTCTCAAGAGAGTTGTGTCATCATTCTGACCCTACTCGTATAATTTTATTTCTCAGATATTGACCACTTTTAGTCATCAAATCTGATAATCAGGCGCATGAGCATGTTCCGGCCAACTTTATGGTGACTTACTAGTTAAAGGTCTACTCATCTCTTGATTTCGAGATGATCCATATATTTTAAACCAGACTCAGATATTTGAGTCAGATTACAGTGATATTTTCTCTCCCATGGCTAAAATAGCATATGTTCTTTTTTCTATCTATGGTTGTTATTCTCCATTGGCCTGTTAATATTTGGACATTAAGAATGTTTTTCTCGTTTTTCTCCACGATGATATCGAGGAAAAAGTCTATACAGACCAACCACCTGAATTTTTGCTCAGGGAGAGTCTTGATAGCCATATATGAAGATTGTGTAAGTCACTCTATGGTCTGAAATAGTCTTCTCAAGCTTGATTTGGAAAGTTCACCACTACAATTCAGGAATTCTATTTCATGAGAAGACGGAAGCACACTGAGAATGACCGTCAATTTTGTGAGGTCAAGTGATCAACTTCTAGATATCTCACCAAGCCCCTCATCGATCCTCGTATTAATTACATTTGCAACAAGCTAGATACATATGACTTGTATGCACTAGCTTAAGGGGGAGTGTTAGCATAGAAATAGAACAAGAAAAATATCTACAATCCTACTTAGAATAGGAATAGGAATAACAATAGTATATAGAATCCTAATTGGTAAAGGATTGTATTGTAGTGTCTATAAATAGGGTCTCGATGTAATAATGTAGAGACACAATCTAATAATATTCTTCTCCAATATTTCTCACAATATGAAAAGGGAGATATGTCATTCAAACTCTCAGAGTGTAAGGCCTTGTAAGTCAAAAGTTCATAAAGCAGGTTTGAAGGAAGTTTCGAAGGAAAAATTCAAGTTTTGGCACCTGATGCTTGAGATGGATGGCCACAGGGACCGTTTGGATTGAGATGAAAGGCCTCAGAGGCCGTTTGAGGGTGTCATGGTGTTGCCCTTGGTGACCCCTTTCAGCCCCAAGCCTAAGGAATGGCACCATGAGGGGCCACACAGACCATTTGAGGTCATACTGGCCATGAGTGGTCCTTGTCCTTGGCAAGGTGCCCCAAGATGGACCCCTACACGGTCAGTCTCACTTGAGACGGCCAATATGGGGTCTCATCCAGGGGTCCTCTTCAAGGGTAAGTTGAGGTCGTTTGGGTCCTTTTACAAATAGTTTATTTAAGCCCCCACCACCACCACCACATGTTTGTATTGACTAAATACCCTCCCATAAGCCATCCTAACCCCTCAAAGTCTTTCATTCACTCTTAATTCCCATTTCACAACTTCATCTCTCAAAAGTACACTCTCAAACTCCCTCTCTACTCCAAGTTAAGACTCCATAGAAGACCCCTCAAGCTGAAGCAAGGTTCACCCAAAATTCTTCAAGTTTCTTCATCTTAGGTATGTGGGTTTTCATTCATGGGTCCTTTCACCCATGAAGCCCAAGTTTTTTTTATCAATTTTTCCTAATTTAAATCATGTAACTTCATGGGTTTTCAAGTTATTTCTTCAAATGCATAGATTATAAGTTATTTGATATTTATTTACCTATTTCTTATATATATTGATATTCAATAGCATAGAATTGTTGTTTGAACTAGTGTTCCTATATCAAGCTATATTGGGTCATTGAGATTCATGGTAGGTTTTTGAAATTATGTTTCAAATTGATGAAATTCATTGTGTTCATGCATCATCTCATTGAAATGTATGATTTAAAGATGGTGTGACTTGAACCGACCTAGTTTTACTGTACTTAAAAAGGAATGTGACTTGAAAGTTATGGGCTCCAATTAAATGTTTGTGAAAGCTATTGATTATGATTGTGAGAGTCCATTGACGATAAATGAATGTTGGAAGGGTGTTACACCTAAATGATGAATTCTACTTGTGAAAGGACAATTCTCACATTTGAATCACTAAGGTTTTAATGATCTATTCCATGTACCTTTGATTGTCAAATGAATTTTAAAGCTTATAAATGATTGGTGACAATTGTATCTTTGGTATTGTGATTATGATTATGACTAACCGCTGAGAAGACTTGAGATAGGGTTCCGTAAGGGAATCCTAGTAGCAAACTCCTGTCAAAAACTATGTGTCACCATAAGATGAGTTCTTAGGCTGGGCTAGTGGATCTACATAAAGCCCTCAATGATGAAATGAATAAATGACACGGATATCTACCTTGGCAAATAGGCTCTCCTTTCTCAATATAAGAGTTACATTTGATACCATGTTATAGCTCACATGGATTTATTGTCGGTCAAGGTTACTTCCCATATATATGTGTGTGTGTGTGTGTGTTAAGCTATTATACCTCTCATGACATTACTTATAATGATGCCATGGTCGTTAATTATTATTCATGTCCTCACTTAAGTATTGTAATATGCACCCGGTTGATCATTGCATTATTGTGCATTGCATACCCCTATACTTAGTATATTCCAATGTACTAACGCATTTGCCTACATGATATCACCATGTAGGAACAGGTGCCTATTCTCCTCCTCCACGTGGTTGATTTCTAGCTTGGAATTGAAGACTTTATTTGGTGAGTCTTCTTGGTTCAAGGATGATCCATGTTCATCTAGCTTGATCTCTCTAATGACTTTGAGACAATATTACATTTCTCTTGAGGGTGAGCCAGGGACGTGTCTTAGCCCCCCCAAGTCTATAATCAGAGGTATTGCTGGACATATGCTATGATTGTAATAAGCTCTTTATCATGTTATGATCTTATGCTCTGTCCCATAGTCCTGTTTCCCCTTAGTTTCCGCTTGTGTCATTTACTCATTACCTATGTATGCTTGAACGAATGCTAAGAGGCTTGTTTGAGTTCCCTTGGGTCCCTCATTCGCCATGTCACACCTAGGCCCCAGATTTGGGTCGTGACACAAAGAACACCTTCCAATTCCGGCTTTGGTGTAATCTAGAAAAATTTTATAGGGCTGATTTGACCAAGAGTTGAAACAGATTTGGATCAACTGATCTTTGGAGCATAAGTTTTAGAAATAGAAACTATAGAATTACGAACCAGTATGCTAGACCTAAGATCCAAATGCCACACTAGTACTGAAGCCCTTCAATTAGTCTCATTCTCTGGCTCTTTAACACTTAATAAATAAATCAACCTACTTTTTGAATCAGAATTTGCCCATCTAATATCCAAACACCATACTAGTAAAACAGCTCTAACTGAAAGCTTTTTCATTTATACTAGTGGTAAGGTCTGCGTACATTTTACCCTCCCCAGACACTACTTGTGGAATTCCACTGGGTATTATGTTGTTGTTGTTGTATTCTCTGGCTCTTCAACAACTCATAAATAAGTAAACCAACTTTTAAAATCACAATATGCTCCCTCCCTCCCTCCCTCTAAGTTTCTCGGGAAAAATCTAGTGTTATTTTCTGATGTCACCTATATGCTGAAGAACCAACAACTATAGAAGAGGTAAATGCTGAATTAAAAAAATCAACACAAGATTTTTACGTGCAAAACCCCCTCTTACAAGAACAAAAACCACGACCTACCTTGTAGGATTTCCCTCTAAAATAACTACTATATTATAGTCTCAACTGTGGGCTTCCTGAATATTCACATGTTAAACAGATCAAGGATAGATCAGAAATGAATTTCTTATTAGTCATAGAACTAAAAAAATGAATACAGTACTGTAATGCCTTGGTCTACGCCTCCTTATATGAAGGGTATGAGTGCACTTCTTTATTCATTTTACAACTTTCATGTTTTTCATCTATTGACCTATCCAGTTGGAGAATGAAGAGATTTTCATCTCATATTACAACATTATCAGTGCCATAATTCAGGATGATCATGAATCAACCTTGTTGACCTCAAGATATCCAGTACTCTAACCCTAATGACATTACCCAAAGAAATAATAAAATTCCAGGCCCATTTCTAAAAGTGAGTGTCACTTAAAAATCAGACATGCCTTAAAGAAGAGGGTTCCTTTGAGAAAATCACCTAGCAACTAAGATATAAGTCATTTAGACTCTTATAAAACTAAATAACCTAAAAATATCATTTAGCAATAATACAACAAACCTCACGAATAAGAGGGCATCCCTCGTGTTTCATCTTTTCTTTCACGCCGATCAACGCAACTTTGGCAGCGTCCTGCTCTGCAGTCTTTAGATGTGAAAATGTGCTAGGAGAGTCATACCAAACCCCATCAACAAAAACTCTGGACTTAAAAAGCGGTGCGTGCTGAGAGCCTGTGTTGACAGTGTGATAAACAGGACGACCTAGGGACGATCGCTGGGTCAACTCTTGTAGGCGATTCTTGTGAATGAATTCCTCATTAATATCTGCAATGAGAAATGACAGGTAACAAGTCAGAGTGGACTTAGTATCACAAACACATTAGGCTCCAAGAGTTTCGAGCATGTTAACCAAAAATATTTTGTCTGTTGTCTTCTATAAAAAAAGGCAAAACAGCAAGATTTGAATGGTCATTTCCATTCAAACATATAAATAATCATCTTTCTGAAAATAGAGAACTAATTTCAAAACCTACTACATACTTCATGATATATACGCTAGCACACACCTATATACATACGTATAAACCAAATGAATTATGCGCTGATTCTTCAGATAAATCTTTAATGAAATAACTACAAAAACCTTCTAGGAATAGGGTTTAGGATGCATTATCCTACTTATTCAGCACCCTAGCCTTCTAAATAAGTCTATTTCCTTTGTAAACCGTTCAAGGAAAACCTCCCCAGTACCAGCAAGGGATACGGTGTAATGGTTGGAATACATCTAACATTCAGTAGTGGTTTGGGTTCAAACCCTATGAAGAAAGAACGTTACTTCCTACAGAAAGACCGCTATCCTCCAACAGGGCTTACACCATAGGGATTTGGATTAGTCGCAATATTGAGTTCTTAATACCAGTTGTGAGTTCTTTAAACCAGATGCCCAAAGCCAAGGGGAAAAAACCCTGTAATGTCACGGTTGCTTCTCTACTGCTTACCAAAGTGTTTTTTCTTTCTTTTTTATTTTCCATAAGTCAAGAATTAGGAACAAAAAAATCTCATTTTGATGCTACAGTTGAAGAACATCCACACTTCACAACTTACAGACAAACAACTGATTCCCCAAGATTAAGGGTTTATCATACAAATCAATTTTCTCATGTTTAGTCGATCAAATATATTCAAAAACATTTTCTCTAGGAAAACAAGTTCCCCTAATGGAAGTAGGGAAAACAAGCTCCAACAGTGACATTCCACAATGATTATGTCCTCCTCGCACTCCAATATACCTCATCTTCACCTCCACTCCCCCCAAGCCCTCATCCCCGCCATCTCGCACCCCTACCTTTCCACCTTCGCCTCCCATAATATTTGTCTAAATATATACAAATGCTTCATGGATAATATTTTTTGCAAACCTACTGAACACAAGAAAATAAGTAAAAAAAAAACACTTACTCTCCTAGAAAGAAACACTTTCCTTCATACGAAATAACCCTTAAAAGAGAAAAGACAGACCAACTTGCAGGCATACAGATCCCAAATAACAATACTAATCCACAAGCATCCGTAGAGTGGCAAAAATGAGGTATCACAAAACCTCAACTATTTACCCCTCTCGAGTCAAATAAAACAACTAGTAATAGTTTCTAGGTTGGAGGGTTTTACAGATCCAGAGACCAAACAACTGAAAAATAGAACGCTATCTCTACCAGCACTTGTGAGCGAAACATAGAATGAAAAACGAGTCCAGGAACTTACTTTGACGCTCTCCTTTTTCAGTTACATTTTGAGAACTTTTTGGCAGTGGGTTTTGATTTTTCTCATCTTCGACCATTTTGTTGGTCTGTTCAGAGCTTTGAGCCGCAGAATTCACTTCCGCCATGGTTGAAGAAGAAGGTAGATAGAGAGTTTCGCTATTCCCCAATTTGTTTTAGAGTTCACTGAAAAAGAAGGCAAATGGCAATTCTTGGTGCACACAGGACATTTTTTTACAAATACAAATAGGCTAGGTTTTTTCCCTTGGTTAAACAAAATTGAACTTTGAATTCATTTGTCTTATTTGTGGATGGCTGTTACATTGTAATATTTGTTTTTATTATCAATGGTATAACCCAAAAATTTTCCTAAGAATTTTAGAAATATGAGTTAGTCAAAAGAATTCAGCATCTATTTTATTAGATACATAAAAAATAATTTTTTCATCTGAGATTTTTAAAAAAAAGGATCAAGTTGGCAATTATGAACAGTTTGATACACTATTTCTCTTCAATCTTTTGAGCAAAATGGGGCAAAAGAAAAGGAAGGAAAATCTATGAATCGATGATGAATTTAAATTGTTTTTGTTCTAGTATTATTTAATTTTAATTATTTCACATGATATCTTAATAATTATCATAATTACTGCAATAACTATTGTAATTATTTGATTTTTTAATAGATTTTGTTTTAATGACTTAAAAGTTTTTTAAAAAAGACCAATTTTTTTCGTCAAAATTCTCATTATTAAAAAGGATAAACATCAATAATGATGGTGATAAAAACGAAGACCGCAAATAAAAAGAAAATGAAGGAAGAAAGACATGTGAACAGAGAAAAGGAGATTAAAAGATGAGTAATAAATATTGGCAAGGTAAAAATTTAAAATTTAAAATAGAAGAAAGGACTTTTCAAAATTTGGTGTGTGATCAAGTTCACATTTTTTTATTTAATTAAGTTAATATAACCAAATTTTAATTTCAAGACCTGAATGACACTTTTCACTATCTTTTTATTATTGACCATCCATAGGAACTTTATTTCCACTATTTTTTCTAGGCACAATACATAAATTAATCTTTTAACTCGAATTCAAATCATAAGTTGCAACTTTAACTTTCAAAATGCACAAACAGATGGTCCAACTTGCTCGTTTTTTTATTAATTAGGCACAAATGTCTGAACTGGCAAAACGCGTGTTGCACATGAAAATAGAGCGTGCGAATGCCCTTTTCTAAACCCCACAACGGTAAAAAAGAGGTGAATTGTCTATTTTATCCCTAATAACATTTCTTCATTTTTCAAATCAAAATACAATTTTTTTTTCCTTCTTTCTAGTACTAATCTTCAAAAAAAAAAAACTAGTTTTTGACATTAAAAAAAAATCATAATCCAAAATATTTTCTAAAAATAAATATTTAAATTCTTTTTTGGGTGGTGGGAAGGTAAAGGTAGGGGGTTAGGGGTGGGGTGGAGTAAAAAATTAAAATTTTCAAAATTAATAATTTTTAAAAAATAAAATTTTAATTTTTTCGTATGAGAATGAGAGATGGGGCTGGGTGAGGTGGGGGGATAAGGCTAAATGTGGAGTAAACAATTAAAATTTTTACAATTTGATTTTTTTTGTGAAATTAAAATTTTAATATTTGAATTTTTTGTAAATATAATTTTTTGGGTATGGGTGTGGGGGTGGGGGTGGAGTAGGGGTTGAGGTTGGGGTTGGGGAGCTAAGGTGGAATAAAAAATTAAAATCTACAAAATTTGAATTTTTCATAAATTAAATTTTTAAATTTTTTGTATCGGGTGGGGGTGGATGGGGTGAGGGTTCGAGATGGAGTAAAAAACTAAAATTTACAAAATTTGAATTTTTCGTATTTTTTTTTTTGGTATGGGGTGGGGATGGGGATGGGGGGAGGGGTGTTGAGGGTATGAGGGTTCGAGGTGGAGTAAAAATTAAAATTTACAAAATTTAATTTTTTTTGTAAAATAAATTTATTTTGGTCAATCACAAATGTTTCTTTTACTTTTATTTTTTAAAACTATAAATAGGTGGAATAGTGTTAATGACGTGTCATTTTTTTTTAAAAAAAAAAACTATAAATAGATGGAATAAGTTTAATGACGTGGTATTGCAGGGTTGAACATAAAATACACGTCAACGAGATTGTATCTCATGCACCTTGGCTACTGGATAGTTATGCCTAATTGATAAAAAAAAGGGCAAGTTGAAGTATTTGTTCATGCATTTTGAAAGTTAGAGTTCCAACTTATGATTTGGCTTCAAGTTAGGGGGCTAATTTATGTAATTGACCATCCATGGGAACTTGATTTATTGATGCAGATTTTGCTTAATAAAAAATTCTTAACCCAAAGAATATCCTGCTGGAATAGCTCAGTTGGTTAGAGCGTGTGGCTGTTAACCACAAGGTCGGAGGTTCAAGCCCTCCTTCTAGCGATTTTCTTCATTTTTCTACTTTGGACAATTTGATTAATTAAACAAAATATAACTAATAAGAAATATAATTAAATTATTTCTCTTTATTTTTTACGAAATTTTCTCCTTTCTATTAGAAAGAAAATTCAAGACCAGAAAACAAATTGGACTGGATTCTACTCATTCTACATGAGTCATATGGGCTGGACCGAAAAACGAATTGGGCTGGGTTCTACTCATTCTACATGAGCCATTGGGCTGGGCAGGAAAAAGAATTGGGCTGGGCCGGAAAAAGAATTGGGCTGGGTTGTACTCATTTTACATGAGCCATGTGGGCTGGATCATCTTACCCCTTCCAAAACTGCACCAGGTCCAAGAAAAATATATTTTCTTTGTTCAAATTTGTATTATACATTTTCTTTTTTAGCTGGTCTCTGAAAGAATGACAATATTTCGATCCGTTCTTTCATTGCATCGTAGTGTCATAGAATATAGAGGTAAAGAAGATAAGAAAATTTGTACCTTTTCAACTGCAGATAAGATCAATATAATGAATTACTTCCAAAAAAAAGATGAAAGTAGTTAAGTATTAAAAAGCATTATGGATTAAGTAGTCCCAACAGTCTGCAGTAAAATCATGGGAAATATTTTATGTGATATAAAGAATAAATTCACATGATTTTTACTCAAATTAATTACTCTGTGCAAAAGGTTCCTAAAGTCAATACTTAAACGTACTTAGCGGGCCACATGGTCCACCTTGTTACTTGTCCCACTTGCTGTGGGACTGGGAGCAAAATGAATTTTTTACCAATTTTTTTTTTTTCGATTGTAAAAATATAAGGTGATTGATATAAATATATTATATTTATATCAAAATTTAAATGTTTTAGAAGTAAACGACTTTCATTTGATAAATCGGATAAAATGGAACAAAAATTTTGCTAGACCTATTTTAATTATATTCTAGTAGCTTATTTTTGTTATAATCTTATCGTTTTTACGGTTCACATAGATTCTGGACTCGTCTCTCTATGTCCGTTTCTTAATTATTTAATATTTTTGCTTTTCTGGAAATTAAAAATTAATTTCCATACAATTTTTTTTTTGTTGCATTTATGCATTTTTTGCTACCCATATGGGGTGGGATATACGTCGTAAGGGAGCTTGATTATGATGTCTCGATGGTCTAGCTAGTGGGTTTGAAAATCAAATTATTTAATTAATATCCTAATTCAAGAAGTCAAATTATTTTACAAAAGTTCTAGAATTTTTATAGTTATATATATAAAAAATAAATTCGTATTTGTGCAACTAGTTTATATTATCATATTTCTAAAAGCCAACAATAAAATATTTGCAAAACGTACAACTTCAAATAATATAAAAAAAGAATCTCACAAGAAATAGGGGAGAAGGATCACAGGGATTATTTTTCTTATTTGTCATTTATCCCTTTCTTTTTTAATAAATTAATGAAATAATTGTACGTAATTAGTATTACGTGAGGAATCGAATAAAAAAAATGTCAACTAAAGAGAATTCTGGAGATGAAAGGCAATGGGGGACTCATTTAAGATGTTAGCACAACTATAATGTCATTAGGTGAGCCAACACAAATAAAATTAAGACTCTCATTAACTGATAAAACCCATAACATATATTATTATTATTTATCATTGCTATTAATCTTCCTCCTAATCTATCTAATTTATGAAATAATTAGTGGAGTAATACTTCGATTAGGCAAATCTTAACCACTGGTCATAATTAACCAATGGTTGCATGAAGGGTATTTCACATATCTATAGTTTATTAAGTTGACCATATTTGATGACATATATACATGGATTAATTTGAGATCGATGAATCAATTTGGATTAATTTAATTAACTAGTTTAGTGTACGTGTTTTGCACGTATGAGTCACGTCAATATGAAAATTATATATAAATAGTACTTGCTATTAAATAAATACAATATTCATGTAAATAAAATTGAATAAATATTATTAGCTTGATGCAATAGCTTAGTTTATTGTGATGCATCAAAGATGAGAAAATCAATTCAATTGCTTATAATAGAGATATGTTTATAGCTTTTGAATATATAAAGTAATAATTTAGAGTTGAGAAGTTAGAATTTAAATAATTAATGGATTAAAATTTAATAGGGAAAAACGATTTTTAAATATAAAAGGAAAATTTAATGTAACAAAAGATTCCTAAATATAAAAGGAGTAGTCAAAACACTTTTATTCACAAAATATTTGATAGTCAAAATTTTGTTAATTATTTACATAGAAAACTCTTATCTTCAAACTAAATAAATAAAAAATTAACTAATAAATTAGAAAAAATAGTGAAAAGACGATTTTGTTTAAAGATGAGTATTTTAATGAATGACAAAAAGTTTAAACACCATTTCTAGGGGCCTCTATGCTTTTAATATAGTATAGATTGATAGATAATTAAACTTATATACACCGAGGACGTGTTTGATACGGAGCCAATTAAATATTTAAATATTTTTTTTTCTTATAAATGTTATCAAACTAATTTATTTTTTAAAAAAGATCAAGGTTATTATAACTAAACAAACCAATATATGTACAGTTAACAAGTTCTTGTACAACTTGTTTATATTTTTATATGACACTATTGTTATTACTATTTAGGAAGTCAGTACATGTATTTTATGCATTTGAATACTATTGAGACCTTATTCACCTCTTCAAGTGAATCGAGGAATAGATTTGCTTGTCATGCTACTTACACATTTCATTTTTTTTTTCAAAAGATAGTCCACTATCATAGTTGAAAGCGGAGGCGTGCAAAGGGTTTTCTCGAGCTGAACGGAGATAGATTGGTCCTCGAGTGCATGGGGAGAAGGGAGCTTCACTGCAAGACCCACCCATCGAGCAGGGACGAAAGTCGACCTCAGTGATCCGACAAATACCAAGTGGAAGAGTCGTCGATTTATTATCACAAAATGAGTTTGATGTGCAAAATAAGGGATGGGGTGAACATTGGGGTGGAGAGGTGGTTGACGTTTAACATGAAATATAATATCATCGATGAAACTTTTTTTTTTCTAATTTTTTTTTATTTGATCCATCAAAACATAAAATAAATAAATAAATAAAATCCTTCTTATCAAACACTCTTTATTTTCTGAAAAATTAAAAAATTGATGAAGGAAATAGTATCAATGTAAAACAAAATTTTAAAATTTAAATGTTTTAAAACAAAGAAGCAGCTCATGATTAGTGAGATAACAAAGTTATCAAGTGGGACAAAATTAGTAATATTTAATTTACAAAGAAACTAATAATAGCATAAGTTGGGAGTTTGTTCATACCTAATTAATTCGTCCCATACAGAAGAAAAATGCAATATATATATGTGTTCCATTATTTGCCAAAAATAAATAAAATAAATTATTCAATGAAAGATCTGATGTGATATTGTGCCGATACCTAATTTGATTAACGAATTAGTTACACGTGCAATGAGTAATGCATCAATTATTCACATACACCCCCTCCAACCTATGAAATACTTTAGATTTAATTTTAACCAAAGGACATAATGTCCAATATGAGGTGTACAAGGCCCAATTAAAATTATTTTAAGATTTTGAAATAATCTTTTGGATTCTTTATTACGAAAGGTAAATTCAGAATTTGAAAATTTGAACGTTGCATTTTTTAAATAATAATATGTGTAATATTTTGTGTATGTGCAAGAAACTTTTACACAAGATAAAAGATTGGTCTGTTGATTGGTGTAGTTAAACTTTTAGTTAGAGGAGGTCACTTTAATTGCTGATACCATAAGCTCCATGTTGTTTTGGGTTAAATTTATATCTCCTACAGTTTCATTTTTGTTATCATGTTGTATTTTTTAAAAATTGATTTGACTAATTTTAAAATTAAATTATATTAAATTAATTTGATATTTTAAAATAAAATTTTAATTATTAAAAATTAATAAGAAAAGTATCATTGGTTTCAATTTTTTTCATATCAATATGATAAAAATATATATATTATTGGTGCTGAGCAATATGATGAAAATGTTAGTCAAAGTTTACATAATTTAACTCTAAAAGTAAAAACTATGACAACTAAAATAGAGCAGAGGGAGTATAATATTTATTCTTTTGAAAGTTGTCTTTTTTATATTTAGTAAATCCTTAATCTGTTTATTTCTTATTGGTGCTGAGCAATACAATTTGATAAAAGTACTAATTCGAAGTAGTCAATAAATTATAACTCTTTCTCCGTTAATAAAAATTACTTACTTTTCTTTTTTGTTTGTATCAAAATAATGATCCATTTTCTTTTTGGGCAAATCTTTTATTTTAACTTTCCACGTGACATATTTAAAATCATAGGATAAAAAGACATTTTGGTACATTTGACATAACTTTAATTTAGGACCATAAAATTGAAAAATCTTATTCATTTTCTTTAACTCCATGTCAAAATCAAAACTAAGTTGTTATTTTTTTTTTTTGAAACGAAGGGAGTGCATAAACATTATAAGAGGTTAATATTCAAATTCATAGATATTAAAAAAGAAATACAGTTGATTTTTCTTCTTCAACTGTCTTTAAGTTTTGGTGCGTTATATTTGTATTAATGAGAGGTAATAAATACTTGATAATAATTAATATTTTGAGTTGATTAATAATTACTAACATGACCACCATGGCATGATTCCATAATTCATTACTTAATAATTTATTTGACAGTGATAAGCATGTATCATTAAGACTACACACTAAATTAATTGTGATTATGGCACTAACGATGTTATGATATTATTCGAAAATAAGGAACAAAATTGATCATGTGCTGTGGTTCCCTTGTTAGTCCCTTGTCCTTTACTTTACCTAAGAATGCTAGGATATAACTTTGTTTTATACGGATTCCCAGGAGTTAAAATCCAAGACTTTTTAAAGAATATCGAGAATACCTAAGTTTAATTAATCCAACACTCTTGCAATCTCATCTTTAACGCTAGTTAAAAAGTGGCAACACGGAATTAATTTCTTAGATAATCACTTGAATAAAAATTAATTTTATGAGATAATAATTATTTTCTCGACAAAATATATCTTTTGTCCCATCATTTGCATTCAAAAAACAAATTACAAAAAACTTCAATCGCACTCACTTAAATGTAGCGAATAATAGTAGGACTTGAGAATTGATGTGTATTCAAATCATAGGAGCTAGCAAGCCCTGATGTGCTTATTTTGGTGGCGTTATCGCTACATTGATTAGAGAACCAATACCAAGTATACTCCTAAAACGATCAAAAGTAGTCAGAGCTATAATTGTGCATATTCATAAAGAATTCAAACGTGACAATGAAACGATAATATAATACCACAATCGTGCAGTTGTTAATGATCAAAATAATTAAGTGATCACCGGAGAAATCAAAGTGACATTTTGATCATTATCCATTTTAGTATCCTGAAATAAATGTGCATATATTCTCTTGACAGGATCATTATTCTATACAATTTCCACAGCTATTCTAGCCTAGCCAAGCCAAGCTGAAGTGTTATTAAGTGGAATGACAAAAGAGAGGCAGCTCTGCTGTCAAGAAAGGTAGTTGGGGGATGAGAAGGTCACCAAACTGCTAATACATCCCATCATTTTATTATCTGATTTTCAACCTTAATTGTTGCACTATTAATTAACATTCCATATTTTCAACCCCATATTAACCCTTAACTTGCCCTTTTCCATATCATATTTACATCTGAAATTACCTAATAAATCTCTTCCCACATTTGGTTTAAACTTATCCAAAATCCCCAATAAAAGATAAGATCTTTTCCTAAATCCTACCCAGAAAGAAGCATCTTTGTTTGTGTGGTTTCTTCTTGTCTTGTTAAAGCCTTAACACCAAGAATCTTGCATTTATCTCAACTCACATTTTTCTCATTCTTGGAATAATAATGCCATTAACTCCATCTACTAAAATATTAAACTGGGTCAGTCTTTTTTTAGTTCAAGGGACCATCTTTCTCTTTCTCTCTGTCTCCATTTCCAGCATATAATCAAAATCCCTTCACATTTTTCGACATTTCTCATTACATATTCGATTCTTTATTCTCCAATACTCTTTCTTTTTTCTATATACTGAGAGTAATTTACTCAATCTTTCCCTACAAGTAAAGCCGTTCACTTTTCTTGATTCTTTTTCCTTTTCTTGTTTTTTGGGTTTGTGGGTTTCTGTGTTGCTTTTCGAGATCCGCTCTCAAAATGGGGTTTCTTCCTACTAACTCTGTGGAGCCTCTTCACAGTTCATACCCTTTAAAGACTCAAGCTTTAGCCTCTGATACTGATAAACATTGTAGCAATGATGAGTTAAAACTCAAGTCTTTAATTTACAGAATGATTTGGGATTTCGGGTTAGCTTGTTTTATTCCGAACCGCCGCCGGCGAGCTTCCGGCAAGGATGACGGTGAGAAGGATAAAGATGTCAGCAGTTTGGAGCATAATAAGGCTTGGTTGCTTGCTGAGTCAGGAGCTTGTGGTACTGAGTTGATTAATGCTGAGCCACATTCGGTTCATTCCTCCTTTAGGTTCAGTTTTTGCTCTCAGGTTGAGCTTGAGTCTATGAATGTTAATAGATGTTCCTCTGCTACTGTTTTGATGGTGAATTTGGATAATGGGTTAACTGATCCCCTGTCTAGAGAGCTAAAATGGAGGAAAATTCAATCACTTGAGAGGAGTATTTCTCCTGTGACTCATTCTTTAATTAGGTTTACCTATGCTGAGATTGCTTCTGCTACTCGTAATTTTTGTAAAGGTATTCAATTTTTATGTTCAATTTCTTAACTTTTTTTACTTTCCCCTGTTTGAAAGAGAAACTCATATGATGTTGATTTGCTTTTCTTGAATTGGGTAGGTAGAGTTTTGGGAAGAGGAGCATTGAGCTATGTTTTCAGAGCAAGAGTTGGATTTATGAGGACTACTGTTGCAATTAAGCGGTTAGATAGGGAAGACAAGGAGTCTCCAAAGGCATTTTGTAGGGAATTGATGATTGCTAGTTCTCTTCACAACCCTTACATTGTTCCTCTGGTTGGTTTTTGTATTGATCCAGAGGAAGGTTTCTTTTTGGTATACAAGTATGTTTCTGGTGGAAGTTTAGAGCGATATTTACATGGTGAGATTACTTGGTTTGCTTTTGTTCTCAACAAGGCCATTGTTGTTTTAGTTTATGCAATTTCTTTGGTTCTAAAAATTTGTCTGATTCACAGATAAGAAGAAGAGGGGAGTGAAAGGTGGTCCAGCACTTCAATGGTCTACGCGGTATAAGGTGGCCGTAGGCATTGCAGATTCAATTGGGTACTTACATTATGGCACTGAGAGGTGTGTTGTTCACAGGGACATCAAACCCTCAAACATTCTTCTCTCATCCAAGAAGACACCTAAGGTAATAGAAGGAACATTCATATTTAACAGCTCAAACTGGTTATTGTCTTATTTACGCGTATCTGCTAGTGAACAGTTTGTTCTTTGATAGATTCTGTATTTTAATCCTTTCCTTGATCTATGCAGTTGTGTGACTTTGGTTTAGCTACATGGACTCCTGCACCCTCTGTGCCTTTCCTTTGTAAAACAGTTAAAGGAACATTTGGGTATATTCTCTATCTTGACAACTCTTAATTAGGCGTGGCTATGAATTAAAACCTTTGCTTGACCATAAAGAACATCCTTATATTTACAATCTTTGACTTACATTTGCAGGTATTTAGCTCCTGAATATTTTCAGCATGGTAAAGTGTCAGATAAAACCGATGTTTATGCCTTTGGAGTTGTCCTCCTGGAGCTGCTAACTGGAAGGAAGCCAATTGAAGCAAAAAGAGGACCAGGAGAAGAGAACTTAGTGTTGTGGGTAGGTTCTTGCTTTAGTTTATGCCTAAGCTGTGATCATATCTCCTTTATTTGTGATAGTTAAATCAATCTTGCTGCAGCGATTGTTAATTGTTAATGCAAGCATACACATTACCCGGCACAACCTCTGTTAAAGTTGCTGCCTAATTATAAATTTCACTACTAAGAACTTTTTTGACATAGATAGTGATGTGTGAGGAACCTATTCAGGCCAGTGCATTTCCTTCTATTTGGTTTTAAATGGTCGCCTTCACCCTTGCTGATATTTAGATCTTTATGTTCTAAGTGGTCACTGCCACATAAGATCTTTGTTCCTTGTTGGTTAACTGATTAAGGCCTCTCCGCATTAAAATTTTGCAAGATTGGAACCATTTGCTATCCTTGTGCTATTACCATGATTGACTGCTTAACAAATTAGATCATTTATTGTTTTTTTTGAAAGATCTGGAAATTATAGTCGTCTTCTTTGCTCTTTTCAGGCAAAGCCACTGCTGCAACAAGGAGCTCTTGAAAAATTTCTTGATCCAAGACTCAAATTCCCTCAAAAGAACCTACAGCAAATAGCTCGCATGACTCAAGCAGCAGCTGCATGTATACACAGTGAAGAGTCTCGAAGGTCCAACATGGATGAGATCATTGCCATATTGAGAGGCACAGAAGTTCGTTCCTTAACCAGGAAGAAGTCTATTTCCAGTAATAATTGTGTGATTGATCCCCACTTGCAGCGGACAAGAAGTGAAATGAATAGTCACTTAGCCTTGGCAATGTTGGGAGTACCTGACTTTGAGGATGATGATTTTTACTGTCGTTGATATTATGATGACTAATTTGATTAGTTTCTTATTTTTTTTCTCCTTGTTCTTTTTTCCCTCACTCCATTCTAAGATTCAAGGGTGATAACTTATAAGCTCTTTAACATGTAGATAGAGAAGTGGTGGTCTGATTGAAGAATAGGCTGTTTGTATATATATGTGTCCCTGATTTTGGTGGGGAAGACATGGCAGGTTCTGTTTTGTGAGAATACATAAAGAAGTTTGTGAATTGTTTTCTGGCATGATCTTACTTCTTTCATTGATGGTAAGTTAAGATTTTCATTGATTATCTGAATGCACTGTGTTTTAGCCAGTCCCCTCTCCCCTTTTGTTGTCATGTTCGGGCCAGTTACCTCGACTATTTCACAGAGTAGTTTTCATCTCCCACCAGCATAGGACATTGTGTTTTAGCTTTACCTTATGCAGGCCGAGGTTAATTGCTTTGGCTTCTAGTTTGGTGAGAAAAGAGTAAACAAAAGGGGCCTTTGTATCATTTTCTTTGAGATTTTTCACTTTTTTCTTATCTAGTTTTACTCTAAATTAATAACTGCAGTAAATCAAACCTTTGTCTCTCTAGTAACTAACCAAGAACCAACTAATGGGAGCAGTTTATGATAATATACAGTAGGCCACCAAATTTAAAAATTATTAGTAGTAAATTCTGTTTATTTAAAAGGTATGGGACCTCATGAACTTTCTCGTTGAATATAACTCTTTGATTTCTAAATTAATAGGAAGTTGACAACATATTCTCTTTGTACCCCCCACCCCAATTGATGGTACGTTTAACCTTTATTTATAAATAAAACTTAAGTAAATCAATCTGTTTCAGGTTAGGTATTTAAGAAAAGATAGGTTCAGAAATTAGTACAACCATTTTGCCACCAATGAACAAAAATTAGGTCACCTTGACATTATTTGATATTGCTGAGATAATGACAGCTAAAACTTTCACATAGGACCCCAAATAATAAAAATGTCTATTCATTCATAATACAAGGCAGACAAACTTGTAGTTCAGTGTTGTTGAACCTAGTTTCCTAAATTAATAAATAAAAATTTAAGCCAAACAACTTAGAACCAACCAAATAATTTATAAACCAAAAGAAATGATAAGCATACAACCCCATCTCAACAATAATGTAAGGACCAAGACGTTACAGTTTAACTAAATTTTTTTAAAAAAAATTCAACAAAAAAAGGGAAAAGAGAAGAAAAATGAAGACAGATTTGAAAGAATGGTAAACAAAGGGTCATCATTTTTAGAATGAGTATGATTTTATTATATGTATACATTTTTAACATACGTATACATAGTTCGAGCTGAAAACAATGAATTCAGTTGAACCTGCAAAACCCACTCTAAATCCGTTTCTAATGGTAAAGTTTGTGCATCAAGAAAGCTAGAATACTTTAGCAACATCCTTGATCAAACCTCTATTGGCTCGAGCAAATTCTTCGAATTCTTCAAAAGAAATGAAGCCATCCCCATCAGTGTCAAGTTCAGCCATCATATACTGGATTTCTTCAGGAGTTACAGAGCCTAGCATCTTCAAGGCCTCTCCAAGTTCTGCTGAAGAAATTTGTCCATCACCATTTAAATCAAAACGCTTGAAGACTAATTCACGATCAGCTTTGTCTTGTGGATCTTCAGCCATTCTTTGATTTGATCTTTGCCCTTTTTTTTGTTTATGTGATGGTTATAATAGGCAAAGTTGTTCTTCTTTTGAGTTTTGTTTTTGGCAGCTCAATTAGATCCGCAAAATGAGTTAGAATTTGGGTTATATAAAGAGTTATTGTAAGGCCACCCTTAGCCTTAGGACTCGGGCTTTGTGAAAAAACTTCTTGAGTTTTCATGGCCTTGATAAAATTTTGCATCAAATAATCTGTTTATACTTTGTGGAAGGAAATAAATGTCGACTCTCAAAACTCATTGACAACATTTTGACACCTCAAAATTGCGTTGAAAATTTAACCAATATATGAAACTTATCCCCACATATTAGCAACAATTTTATGGAATCTGTATTTTATTAGTCAAAAGTAGTATTTATATTTTCGATAGGTTCATAAGTGAAAAAGCAATTTGGGACAGGCAAGGCCGCTTGTTGCCTAAAGTTAAAATTTAAAAAAAAGTATTGCAATTTATTTAATTTTTTCATATATTTTATTTATTAATATTTTTTTAATTAACAATATAATATTTCTTGTAATATTCTTACATAAATATATATAAATTATTGTATATTATGTAACAACATAAATATTTAAATCTTAGTTTGAAAACTTTTTCAATAAGTTCAATTGTTATAAAAATTATCAAAACTTCTATATAAGTATTTAAAAGTTTAAGAATCACATGATTGAATATGCCAATTGCCAAGTAGAGTATTATTTTTTTATTTATATAATATTTCATGTCACTTTTAATTACAAAAGTCAATATTATAGTGATTGTTATCTTTAGAATATATTCAAAATTAAGATAATAATTTTTTAAAATTTAATTATTTGATAATCTTATTAGTTTGAGCTTGATATGTTTTATAAATATCTCAAAAAATTAAAAACAATCTAACAAAGTCAATATATTTAAATATGATTGAGTCAAATTAAAGTAAATTAGATAACTTAGAGAAATAGAAAGTATAAATAACTAATAAACTTATTTTTTAGGGCCTAAAGCCACTGCTTCAGCGTTGAGCCGCCCTTTCATAGAGGTCACTAGATTCACCAGGCCACTGACATAAAAATTCATTTGTTAGAGCTCTATTAACTTATAGTTTCGTGAAAAAACACTGGAGCACGTAGTCTTACACTCTTTTTTCATTTATGATAAGCTTGTAGTATTTCTTTTGGAAACAGTTTCTTTTATCTCTGTAAGGTAATGATAAGGTTCGCGTACATTTTTCCTTCCCCAGCCCCATTTGTGAAATTCCACTGGGTATGTTGTTGTTGATAAGCTTGTTGTGTTCACCCATTTCTAGACAACAACAGCAAACAGAGGGTAAAACTCGGATTTACGAATTTGTGTTTAGTTTTATGTCTATCTTCAAACTGTCACAAGAATTGAACATTGATCTTGAATTAACACTTCAAATTGAGAATGAATGAATGTAACTGAATCAGCAACCAATGGAACTTGAATAAATACATGTGCTTAATAATGGGGATATGAACTTCCACATATTTAGCAGAAATTACTACCGATTATTTGGCCAATGTGGTTATACACGTGCTTAATATTCTTTTGCCCTACAAGAATTTATTGCAAGAGAACACATGGAAAAACTTTGCAAGCACATTTGAATGACAACTGATTAATAGGTTATATGGATATTATGCAACTGATTTGAGCAAGGTATTCAACACTACTTCTTTTGTTGGCAAAGCAGGAATTGCTCCTCTCTCCGTCACAGTCAATGCACCGCAAGCATTAGCAAAACAAAGGGCATCTTGAAGTTTGCCCTCATCCTAAAAAAATCAATCATGATTAGCATTAAATAGCATTGTGGCTTTGAGTTTAAGTATAAAAGAAAGTTCAACATCAAATGGAAAGACAGGTTGAAGGTTGAGAGTGAAGAAACGGATCTTGGGCCTAACTCAACCCTAAAAGCTACCTCACGAGGGAGGATTGCTTAAGTCCATATAAGGACACCACCCAATATGAGACTTTTTAGTTCTTTAACACTGAGAATTCAAATTATTAGTTCAGCACTTTCAGTTTTTGTTTCAGAAGTAGCTATAGCAAGAAAAAGCATGTGCATAGTTTTTGTAGTGGTCTTAGCTTCAAATTTTGATTTTTCAGCTGCCTTAATATCACTGGATAACAAACCAAAATCGATACCTGAAGCAGGGAGACATCAGATGCTAGCTGTGACAATATTCCAGCTACAAAAGCATCTCCAGCGCCGGTGGTATCCACAGCGTCCACCTTTATACCCTTAACTCGTCCACTGAAATCCTGTTTTCATGATTCGAGCAACGTCAGAGAACTTTTTTCTATTTCCTTTTATATATAGTGGTACTGGCAAATCTAGCACGCATATCAGCTTGGTGACTGATCTAGAAGTTTGAACTAAAGATACATTTAATTTCTAATATTTCTAAACTTGTTCCAATAAGCTGACGAATCTGAATCAGATTGAAGGAGACTGATAAGACTCAGAAAACCTCTAATGAGCTTTTCTGTTTCCCGATCATAATTCACAAAAGGAAACAGAACAAAGAATCTTATGAAATAAACTTCAGAGTGCAAGGAGTAATATTAGTATTATTTTGACAAGTATAACAGAGCAATTGATTAAGGCCTTCAGTGACGAATCTATATTGATTCCAGATTGATCAAGCAACAAGCCAATCAACTCTAGCATCCATGCTGCAAATCTTGATAACCCAATAGCAGATTGTACATTTAATAATTGTCATAATAGTGTAAAAAGTTATGAAACAACAAGATGGAGTTTACATCTGAGGATATAAGGAACAAATACAGAGATTTCTTAACATCATGATAAAGAATTACATCATTTACTTAAGCACATTAATATTGTGTAGAGTGGGATGCAGTTGCAATTTTACAAATTTGACTTGAATAATAAGCATGCACAGAGTTGAATAATTTTCATTACGCAAGTTTTGCCACATCTTAGAAGCTTACCTTGGTGTAATATCGGCAACCTTCTGGACCTTCTGTGACAAGGAGTAACTTGAGGTTTGGATGGTACAACTTCCGAACAACATTATCATCATAAGGGTCTTCTCCTTGTGTCAAAAACGAAATCTCTTCTTCACTTATCTGGTGATAACAAGCAGCTGAAACATCAGAGGTAACATTTCATATGAAAGTTCAGACTTCGCAGTCCAACTCTCTTGCAAGATTAACTATATTTCCAGTTGGACTCTTGCAAACAAGTACCTTAATTATATCAGCAGTTTCCCATATGCTAAGGATTCCTTCTCTAGCACTTTCTGCAGATGGCCATAATGGAAGCCTCAAATTGGGATCATAGGATAAGATCACACCAGCATCCTTAGCAGCTCTTGCAGCTGCAATATGGGCTGATCTGCATGGCTCTGTAATCAGACTTATGGAACCATAATGAAAAATTTTTGCCTGTCATAAGGTAGAGAATCACACTGGGTATCACTATCAAGTTGATTATCTAAATATAAATTACCAGTAAGAGTCTACACCACAAATAACTGAAGAAATGTAAAGTATCCGCGATTAAACTGTTGCAATAAGGAAAGCAACATTGTATAAAAATATTGTTAAAATTTGATGGACTTCTAGAGTAACATGCTTTCAAGAAAGCATACGAAATGCTCGCACAGGCTCAAATAAGATGGTCTTCAAAAATCTGAAGATCTGGATTGCAAGGTATTCTTAGAACCAAATCAAGAACTGCATAAGATTTTTATATACTAAATAGCCATTTAAATAAGATAAGTTACTCTTAGCAGAAGTAACAAAGAGGACGAATAAAGAATGTCTTATCACTAAAGGTATCTCATGTAAGAACCAAAACCAATTTCAGATTAATATTATGATCCTATTTTCGCTCTTCTCATCCATCTATATTTTTTTTGCTATAATGAAACCTTGAAATATTTCTATGTCGAGGATAAAAGAACCTCATGTACCTTCCTGATCAACTCTAAATCAAGTTCATCCTCTTGAAGCAACATATCAGCACTCGGGTTACGATAAAACATAAATTCACGTTCTCCATCCTTTCTCAGTGTTACAAATGCTAAAGCAGTACGAGCACCTGGATCAAAACGCATACCATCACTGTTGACGTTGTTCTCCTTCAAAATATCAGCAAGCATGTAACCAAATTCATCTTCACCAACCTGCTCGTGATTAGAAATTATAAGTACATACCATAAAATGCTTAACATAATTGAGAAGGCCTATGTTTTTCTAATTTATATCATCTTCACACACCGCTTTTGATGACCCATCTTCACTAATTCTTTTTGATAGGTTATTTTCAAACACATTTTTTCTAATTAATTTTCACCACTCAACAAAGGAAATATTTGAACAAGCCAACTTTCTGCGGAATATGATTCTTCAACAGTCAATCAAATTATCAAAAACCTCCAGGGCAGAAGGAAGATGACATTGTAATTAGTATATACCAAAGACAAAGGTATTTGATAAGCACGTCGCGTAAGATGCTGGATCAACATGGCACAAGAGATAATTTAGAGCAATTAATGGTTCCACAGCAAGTGGCAAATTTCTATTCAGATATCACAAAATTTCAACCATGTATTAAAAACCAGACACTGCCATATGTTTTAAATTTAGGCAAACAATAACAAAGAGTAGCCTCCTCCAACAGCCTGGAATTGGTCCTAATAGTAAAGGATAAGAAGACAACTTGAAGATCATACATACTTGATTAAAAAGCTAACTGCATATACACTTATTACATTAACCACATTGAGATCAGAAAGAAGGTAAACAAAGTATTTTACCTTCCCAATGAAAGCTGATGAACCACCAAGACGGGAAATACCAACAGCAACATTAGCTGGTGCACCACCTGGAGCCTTTTTAAATGCAGGTGCTTCAGCCAAGGACAGTCCACTTGTGGTAGGAACAAAATCAATGAGCATTTCTCCGAAGCACACAACAAGGGAAGATTCATCCTTCTCCTGTGGCCCATTATCACTTGGCAATGCTCTTCCTTAAGTAAATACAGTTGAAAAAGCAAGTATAAATACAAAAAGGTATAAAGCAAATTCACTAAATTTTCTACAAAAATACATAAATCCAGTCTAAATTTTTAAATTAAAAAGATGAACACCTTGAAGTTTGCAACGAGGAAAGATGGGCTGATACTGGGACGGGAAAGCTGCTGCTTTGACAGTGCATCTTCTCGGAGCAGGAAAAACTGAAAGCAAAGAGCTTCTGGAAGCTTGACTTGAAGTGGAAACTCCACTGAAGGAGAAAGCAGTAGCATGAAGAGCCATTTATGAGGTTTTCAAATGATACTGGAAAAACAGAGGGACTGATCTGTGAATTTCAAAATTGAGACCAAATACAGTTACATCCAGCGTTAGATTTCAGCAACCAAAAGTGAAATTACGAGGTGAAGGCGCTGGAGCAATCGTTGGGAACTTCTAATTTTCAGACTATAAACCCTAATTCTTCTGTTGGGGAAAAATAGTAAGCAGCGGAGATAGCAATGAGTGGGAATTGACTTGTTGGATGGCCCAAAGACTAGCCGACGACGATCTATATGTCACTATCTCACCCAAAAATCATGCTTTACCCACTTCCATATCAAGAAATTCCGCCTAATGTTCGTCTATTATTCGATTTTGAAATTTTATCCCCATTTAATAATTTCTAATCTTAAATTTAAAATATTCTGATAAGAAATTCTGTAAAATACAATTTATGGCAATTGACCAAGGCTTACTGACTGTTTTAAAACAATGAGCAATTTTAAATACATACAATAAATTAATTTAATTTATAGTAAGTATATTTTTTTTATTTTGATAAAAAATAGTTCAAAATTATAAAAAAAAAATATACATGATTATACAATATAATTTACCAAAAGTCATAGAAAATATGCATTCACTATACAATATAGATTACTTATACATGCGACATATACTGAATATACATTATGATACACTAAAAAACTGAATATATTGTCCCTTTAAAATATCCTTAGAAATCGCTTGGTATATGGTATAAGATACAATTATTTCAGAATAAAATATAGGATTATTTTATCCCGTGTTTGGTTGGTGGTACTTATCCTAGAATAAAATGTAGGAGTATTTCATCTCGTGTTTGGTTAGAGGTATTAGTTAGTCCTCGAAGTTTTAAGCCACTGTTTTTGCCTTAATAATAATGAGATAAGTTATCTCATATATATGGTGGAATAATTCTTCCCAGGTTAACTTATCTTGGGATGAATTATCCCAGTATAGCATGTTTCCAACCAAACGATCCGTTATTCCATGTCTTATAAACAAAAATTTAAATTTATACATGATGAACAACGTATATAAAATATAACTTTTGACTTTAAGATATAAGCTGTGGTCTATAAACATGTTTATCATTAAAAAAATTATTTTTAGTTATTTTTTTATTGATAAAACTATATTATATTTGATGGAGGATAAAAAATTTGCCTAGATAATTTTTTTGAATTAGAGATTATTTCTAAAATATTATTATACGTGGCTAAAAAATCAAAATCACCATTTGTGAATCTAACCTGTTGCTTCATATTGATTTCATGCCCTTATTTTGTTTCCAATTTATGCGGATTTGGTTGAAACTCACTTATAAAAAACAACAGAACAATAATTTATTTTGGCACCCCAAATCAAAGAGTGCAACTTATGTGTAATGACTTATGTATATACGTTTTTATCTGTTAGATGTATGAATAAAATTTTTACATTAATAATAGAAAAAAATTACATAAATTGGATGACACATATAAGGTATAAATATATTTTAATGGTTTAAGGCTTAGGAGAGAATCACGAGTCAATTACTTGTATGGTTGCTCAACTATCTATTTTTTTACGGACTTCACTTTAAATTTAATTAAGTACGCTTTATTTTTTTAAAAAGTCACTTAACTTTGAATTTTAATTTAAAAGTCACTTAACTATTAATATATTATTTACAAAGTCATTAATTAATTTTCTAATTATATTTTTTGAGTTAAAACAAAAATTTTAGAAAATAAAAAGATATTCATAAACTATCAAATGACACAACCCGCTAAAAATATAATATTGTCCCATTTTATTTAAGGGAAAATTATATATATATATATATAAAGTAAAAAGTTTATCAAAAAAGTAACTCATGTTTTATTTATATAAAAATAAGCTCAAAAGCAGTGAAACTATCCGATATAATTTGTGAAAAGTTATAGAAAGTATATACTACTATACAATGTATATATATTACTTGTACATGAGCTATACATTGAATATATATTATGATACACAAGTATATATTGATTATGCATGTTTATACGACGAGTGCTATTTCTTTTTGTAATTATTTTAAAGAAAGTGTCTATAACTTTGTTTAATCCATTCTCCTAAAAAATTCCCTCTCTTCTCTGACAATATCTCTTCTTCTCCTCGGTATTCTTTTTCTTTTTTTCCTGTCTTTCTTAATTGATTTCCAAATTGCAGCTCGGATAAGTAGTAAAACTCCTGGAAATTGAACAAAGTAGGGCAGGGAAGAAGATGGTGAGTATAAGGGAAATTCAATCATTCATGCACCATTACTGCATAATATATACATCAAATGTATTTTACGTGCAGTTTCAGTAACTCAATTAATACTGCGTCATTCAAATGTGTTGGGAGTCTTTCATATTTTAGTCACTTTGATCTCTCTTGCTGCTCATTATCATGCTTCTCCACTTGTTCGTGCCATGAGGTAGCAATTGAGCAAGAGAGGGCAAAAAAACAGAGGAGAAGAAAAGAAAGAGCTAGAGACAGAGGGGTTAATTGAGGAGGATGGTCAATATTATTCTTTTAGCGATGTTATTAAATGGTTTGAATGAATATCTATTTATTTTTTAAAAATTTTGATTTTATATAAAAAATATATTTCAAAAAATTTTATTTAAAAATTAATTAATTAACCAGAGGACTTTATAAGTAAAAGAAGACATAGTTTTAACTTAAAATTGATAGTTTCACATGGACGACATTATGGCACAGAATAAATTTAAAAAATGAACGGGTGACTTATGTTGATAGGCCACATGAATATGGATGGATCAATTATTTGATGGAGCATAAGCAAACACAATAATTGATACCCTTTATGGGACATCTGGACCAACGATTGACCACAACAGGTTAAGCACCGCCAAAAGTAGATGCCAACTACTGCACATGACACAATTTCAAATACTAATGAATTATATTTTAACAAAGCAAATCGAATGCTTCTTTAGCTTCATTCATAATTTTTAAAAAATATAAAAAGGAATTCAGCGTCGACATTTATATCAAATCAGTAAATACTATGTGTATAAATATATAACTACATTACTGTATATATTCACTTTATTAGATTACTTAACTATAGTAAATTACATCAGTTTGATATAAACACTCGAGCTTGAAGAGCGAAGCGAGCCGCGCTAGCCTAGCTACTCAGCAGCAAGCTACGGTCTAACGACCCCTAACATAGGTTGTGTTAAGCATTGCTCAGTTTATTCCTTCCCTCCTGTTTAACAATTTACTTGTGTCTCCGCACTAATTGGCCAATGCCAACTTTTTTCATGCCATCTTAATTAGCTCGTTAAGACTTGATAATTCATGCTATTGGAAAAATAATTTTGACGATTTATTAGATTTCCCACATCGATTATGGATGAATACTCGGCTTTCTGATATGATTTTGGACAATTTTCACCTTATAAATTAATTTTTTAGGTTAAGCTAAATTCAAGATTTATTTTTTCATGTCATACCATTAGAACTAGACTCATCTCAATTGTTGTTCTTGAAATCCAAATTTGGGTATTGTATTGTCCTTGTCCACACTCCATAATTCAATCATCGGCGTCATAGGGAGGATGCTAAATATTGATCTCCTTAATGATTATAGTTAATTCTCACCTTATGACCTATTTTTTCGAATTGAAACAAGCCAGACGTACATTTCCTTTTCACAATTTTTTGTAGGGTAAATTACATAATCAGACAAATATTTGATATGATTTATATTATACTATAATAGTTTGAAAAAATTATAATTTATAGCTATAGTTAGGATTTTATTTCAATTTTCTCTCTCCTCTCTCTTTTCTCTCTACAATCTTTTTCCAGATCTACAAATATATATATATATATATCAATTACGTTGCATATATACAGTTATTTGATAGATATACATATTCAATTCAATAAATATACATATACAATTCACCTCTCTCCACTTTTTACCATCTCTCCTCCCTCTCTCAATCTCGCTCACCCTCTCCCAATCTTGCTTGCCAGATATACAAAGATATATGTATATCAATTAATACATATACAATTATTTGACAGATATACATATATAATTTGACAAATATTCATATATAATTCAGCTCTCTCGACTCTCACTCGCGTCTCTCCTCCTTCTCTCGATCGCGCTCGCGTCTCTCCTATAATATATTTCAAATGTGTTGCTCTTTTTGAAAAATCCTCTTCTTTATATTACATATGTATAAAATGAAATTGAATTGAGTGTAGATTAGCATCTCAATGTCCTAGGATGGACATTAATGAGCAATGTGGCAATTAAAAGCATGTACGTACAATACTCATATCAAGTACGTACGTGTTATTTTTAACATCACATATATTGTATGGAATTGAGTGGCTTAGATCTAATGGAAAGTAATGGATACCTACTTCACAGATTCTAGGAACCTTGGTAGTTGCTAGAGATACATAGAGAGGGCTATACATGAAGAAGTTAGACTTATTAAATTGCTACCTTCTTACGTTATCTATGTTTATGTAAGTAAGGTCACATATAACTGCATTTTAAAGAAAAAGTCGATATATATATATATATATAGAGTGAGAAATTAGATTTGGAACGATATCGAAACGAATTGTTGGTTTGATTTATTTGTAGTTTAGTATAAGTTTTTAATACTTCAATTTTTTTAATTGTACTAGTGCTAAAATTGAGGATCATGAATAAATCGCGATCTTTTTAGTTTTCTAGGATCATTATACATCTTATTTAAATAAGATAGACGAGACATTCATTTCTTTTATTGTTAGAACAAAGTTTTAAGGTGTTATAAGTGTAAAATATGATAAGTATTACACACTCAAAACATTTTTATTATTTGAGCTTACAAGCTGAGAAATTTCACCATCAATTTTGTGTGCATTCAACACTTGAGTATTTCTTTTTCCTAATAACTTAACGTTGTGAATTAAATTATCATACTTTTCTATAGGATAACAAAGCAAATAAAGGTATGAGTTCAAATAATATCACCATCCATTATCTAAAACAAAAACCATTTGCTTAACTCATTCCAAAGAATTACATATACAGATGATGATGCATGTTGTTAACATAACTAAGTAAATAAAAAAAATATGGTATTACTAGTAATTCAATATTTTACCTGAGATTATCATACGTTTAAATAAAAGAAAGCCCAAAAAATGAATACAAAATAATAATTAAAGTTCAACCAAAAAATGAACTCTTCTCATTTTCTATTTTTCATAATCCCAATGAGAAACTTATAAAATGCCATGTCATGTCAATTTGTAATATATAGTATTAAGTAGTTAACAAAAAAAGAAGGAAGTTAAATACCGAACTGGGACAAGAAACTGAATTACATAATACAAACGCGTTTTGATGATGTCAATTATTCCAAAAAATATTTACTTGATTTTGATGTAATCAGAGGAATAGAAATAGGAAGGAACATCTCAGAATTATGGGAAATTATAATTAGTCTACGTTGACTTGCATAATATATTCAGAGACAAATTGTAACTGACTGCCCAATTTGCTAACGTAAAGTGAAAGATAAGAATCCTTCGTTGTCAAGATCGTCAGCATGTGATGTCTCATTATTGAGATGTACTCAGATGTGTTGGGTATGGCGCAAAATATTTTCCATTACAGATTTAAATTTATTTTTATGTTTGGTGAAAATTTGTGGAAAAATAGTTTCATTTGGAAGATAAATTTTTTAAAAATAAAGTTCAAATAATTTAGCATTTTATATTAATTGTGTTCTCACCGTCTCATTTTCACCCTGGCCTTTGTAGTCCCTTCATCACCATCACGTTTCATAGTGTTTGTTTGATTATATACAGATTTTTCTAGGAATATATGCACAAAAAAGTAAGAAATTGACCCTTTTTTCTTAAAAATATCTTTCATGTTAAATGTTTTTTGAAAAATATATTCTAGAAAGATAAGTCAATTTTTATTTATTTTTGGTTTGATAGGTAAATAAAAAAATATTATCCTAAAATAATTTGTATATAATTTAGACAAATATTATGAGGAGCAGAGATGTGAGATGTTAGGATGAGGGCTATGAGAAGGTAAGAGTGAAAGTGAAGTATGTCAAAGATCGATGAAGATATAATCAACATAAAATATCAAATTTGTTTTTCTTTATTTCATTATAAAGGTCATTTTTCTAATATTTGAAAAAGTAAATAAAATTCTGAAAAGATTATTTATCAATCAAACGTCCCTCGTCATTGCTCTTTTTCTTCTTTTTTGATTTCAAATTAGGCTCACCACTTTTAATTAAGTGAATCGACGTCGTGACAGGTGCTGCCCTCCTTCAACCGTGACAATCACGGTAAAAAGTTACTCATCAGAAGATCTATACATCCAATTTCATTGAATAATCTTCTTTTTACCTAAGAATTTTAGGTGAATTAAAATTCTAAAAAGTGGAATGAATACATAATGGTTGGGCTATAAATAAATAGATACCTTAATTATTAATTGCTTTATATGTGATTGTTTGTAAACAAAAATTATATGGAATTGGGAAATATTAATGCTTCCCTACAGTAATACGTTTCAATTTCATATTTTACCTTTTTTTTTAACCTCTTGCAAAATAAAGATACCTCAAATTAATTAAAGAAAGATTTGATTTTTACCATAATTTGGAAGTCCCCATATATACATCGTGACACATGCGAGCGTTTCGTACTGGATCCTGGCTCCCCAAATAAAACTGTAGACTTCACGCGAAATCCCGCGTGACAGGCAATTATATCCCACTCTTGCGCGTCAAACCGCGTGATACTGCCATATAAATACCCAGCAAACCAACTCAACTGAAAAAATCTCTTGCCTCCCCTTCCCTTTCCTCATCTTTTCCCTTCCAAACTGTCTCCGTAAATGGCCAAAACTCCCAGCGATTCCAAACAGCCGACAGTTTCAACGGCGGAGATGGACGAAGTCGAGAAGGTGTTCCGAAAGTTCGATGCCAATGGCGACGGAAAAATCTCTCTATCGGAGCTTGGCGCAATTCTGAATGCGCTTGGCAGTAAGACATCGCCGGATGAGGTAAAGCGAATAATGTTGGAAGTTGATACGGATGGTGATGGTTTTATTGACTTGAAAGAATTTGCTGCTTTTCACTGTCCGGGAGGAGCGGACAGTGATAGTAAAGAGCTTAGGGAGGCTTTCGACTTGTACGATAAGGACAAAAACGGCAAAATCACGGCGGCTGAATTGCATTCTGTTATGAAAAGCCTTGGAGAGAAGTGCTCGCTCAAGGATTGCCGTCGTATGATCAGCAAGGTGGACGTCGACGGCGATGGATGTGTTAACTTTGAGGAGTTTAAGAAGATGATGAGTAAGACCTGACTTTTCAGATTCTAACTTATGGAATCAACGGTAGGTTTTAAGTGGAGCCGATTTCTCAACTTTGTAAATACTCTACCTGCCCCTGTTTCTCTTGTTTGACAGATTCTGCCTAGCGTTTTTGCTGTCAATCCACTCTAACTGTAGTTAGGTCTAAAAAAATTCCGAAACAGCAAAAACTTTTACTACTCCTATATGTTTTGGGTTATCACAGTACTATATCAAATTTGATAACGATGATTCCAAAAAGGAAAGAACAATATTTTGCAAAATTGAAAATTCGTACTTCCTGTTGTGTCTTGTGACATTTACTATTGAGTCACGCGCAATCCATCTCTCATTTCATCTATTTTTATTTGCTTTACTGTGATTGGTTGATACTTTGGAGTGATGCTGAAGAAATTTGTGGCGTACGAATTTTCAAAGTGGCTGATAGTGCCAAAGACCACACGGAATATTAGCCGTGTTAGTAGGGCAACGCGCTTATAGCTTTCGTATAGCTAGTGGTAAATATGTACTCTGCCTTGTCACCTCTTTTTTCTCTCCGAAACGCCGTTTTTCACTTAATAAAGGCGTTTGGCATTTAATACTACTTCCACCTGTTTTTGCTCTTCTGTGTCATTTTCAATTTTTCATAGTCCGTTTCATAGAAAAATCGAGTATACAGTACTCTTTACTGTAGCTAGTCTACTAAACATTTAAACAAATATGCTTTTCGTTCACTTTTATTTGTTACTTTAGATTTTGAACGTCCCCAAACTACTATTAATATAAAAATAAGTATTTTACTATAATATTATAATTAATATTTAGTATTAGGTCTTGAAAAATAATATAGGACATTTAATTAATCCTGAGAATAAAACATTTAAAAAATTAATTTTTTATTGGTTAATAATGCACGAAAGGAGTAGTTTACTAGCTGAGTACTTTTTACTTTTTTATTTTTTTAATATATTTTTTTAAAAAAAATTATGTGTAATGTTCTATTTTTTATTAGAATCCGATTCAATTAAGTTACACCAAACAAATGGAGGCATAAAAGGTACCAGGTGGTTTTATTTTTCTCTAATATCCTTTCCCCTTTTTGGGTAAAGCTGCTTTGAGTGGTGAAGTCATTACTGTATAAACCTGAAAAAATCATAGGTATTAAGGGTAATATTGAGAAATTCATTAGATATAAATTTAGCAGGGACACATTTCAAAGTAAGCTTTTGGTCTAGCGGTAGAAATGAAATTTGTTTAAGCTTTGTTGCCCTCCTCTAGGTTCAATTTCCACACTTGTAATAAAGTTTCAGTACAATATTATTATTTTTCTTCGCCTTTTTATAAAGTAGAACCCAACTAACACTCATTATTAGGAGATACTTATACCAGAATTGATACATATACAATTACATAGATATATACACATTAACAATACCTAAATACCATATTTATCACTTTCTTCTATTGCAAAGTTTAACATTTCGAAGGTTAAAGATTGATGAGTTTTTTCAGTTTGACATTGCAAAGTTTGACATTTCATTTTGGAGCGCTTTTTATATATAGCCTTTTCAAAACTTCCAAAAGTTATTTATTTGTATTTCGTTGTTTGATGCTGTATCTAAACTGGGAAATAATTGATAGAAAGGATTATGAGAGGGAAGACTAGAGAGGGAAGTTTTGTTTCTAATATTTTCTGAAATAGTAGTTTCGCAGTGTTCAAATCAGTTTACACACACCTCAGCTAATTCCACAGAATACCTCCTACCAACACAAATACTGAATAACTCTGTCTACTAAGGCCTGCTATGTTCTTTCTTATTCTCAACAAATGGTAGTGATGAAAACACGACCAAATAAACAAGGAAATGAGACAGAATATTAGAATGGTTCTTTATGCATAACACCATAGATAGCTAGAATTTTCCGTTAGAACATGATCCTTTGTGCTCTTTTCTAGACTTCAAGATGTGATCACATACGTTTCTTTTTTAGTAATTACTAAAACAAAACAGCATTTACTACTCAATTAATTTTCTTAATGTGAATAAAAATAAGTTTGCCATATCCAAATATAAATAAAGAAATGTCTTACTCTTTTTAGTATGTGTGACCAAATGTGCTTAACTCTAACTATTTGCTCTCATATTTAATATGCAGTAAAGCATATATATTTCTTAGCAAATCATCAAATATATAAATCTATATCAGTAATCAGATGTTTCTTACTTGTAGAAAAAGAAAGCCATTTCATAATGTTTTTGAATTCTTATGAAGGTTGAACAGCAGAACGTTACGAGATCTTTTAGATTAATGAAAACGAATGCACCACATGATAGTTGGTTATGCGGAAAAAAACATTTTCTTTGATCTAAAACCTCAGCTTATTAGTTTGCAAGTTATCGATGTAATAATGCAGCAAATCTTTAGCTTTCTCTATTATAGTGTGTTTGGTATGAAAGGATTTTTTTTTTCTGGAAAAACAAGTAGATCTCTTATTTATTTTCTACGGTTTAATAAGTTAGGAGAAAAATATAATTATTAGAGCATTTATGCATAATTTATTTAAACCACTGTTGGGGTGGGATGGTTAAGAGTTGAAGGTTCGTGGCATTGTGTGGCCAGAAAGGAGATAATGAATTTGGAATGTATAGTCTAAGAATGATGATTCGTTTTTTACAGCAGCTTGAAGGATTCCGTTAAGATATCCTTGAAGATATGCCAAAGCAAGCGTCTCACCTGTGATACGTTCACATGAAACACCATGACTACAATTTCAACTTCTTTAAAATCCATCCTAAGAAAATAACTTCCAACAAACTCCTCCACTGGTGTTATTATCACCAACATCTGCTAATACCATCAGTTAATCACCAACAGAAAAGGTACTGCAATATTTATTAAACAATTCTGCTAAAGGCCACAGCTCGCAGCCATTAAAAAAGGCTATCTGGGGATTACAACTCCAACTAATACAACATCAAACAAGACGCTGCAATAACAGCACACAAAATATCAACACCACACTAGATACTCCAACTGTTATAAGATCCTGCAAGAGCAAGCCATTAATACTTCAGTGCAACACCAAACAATCTGGAGGCATTTGTGAGGCCACTTGTGGACCAGGAGAATCTGGAATTTCCTTATCTGGACTGATGTTTTTATCCTCCTCTATTTCTTGCAAGTCAGCTGCTTCAGAAATATAGCCCTTCACTTCTTCAAATCTCTCCTCGGATAAGGAAACCTCGGAAAGAAGTTTGCATGCACATTCCTCTGATGCATCATTGTAATCCTTTGTTCGCTTAAGCACCATATGTCCACTAATTTCCCACACAGCAGGGTTCACCTGAGTGTCAAGGAGCTTTTGGTCTACAACTCCAAGTGCTTGCTTCTCTGCATAACACTAAACAATTATCCCAGAAAAAAGGATTATGTAAGCTTCTTCACCGTCAGAGAGAAATGCAAGCACAAGTCACAAAATATTCTATTTTCAAGGTGAATACCATGTGTGGTGTGCATATACGGTGCTACCCTACTATAACAGAAACTTGGTTCCGAAACAAGTTTAAAGTTGAATGTTTCGAGCTTCCCCTGCTACACAATTGGCAACTAATGTTAAAAGATCAAAAAGTGAACTAATTACTTAGCTGATGGTCTATCGGAAACTGCCAGGGTCTCTACATTCTTAAGGCAGGGGTAAGGCTGCGTACACATCATCCCTCTCCCTAGACCCCACTTGCTGTACTGCACTGGGTATGTTGTCGTTCCTAACTATGATATAGGTGAAGAACCTTTATCTCTTGCTCTGTTGCAGTTGTTGACCGAAACTGAGCGATCATAGGGAAACAATGTTATATACATGATGGATATAAAGATGGCTTCTACATAAATCTGATAGAAAATATTGCCAGTGGTGTGCCATGAGGGAATGCTTGGTTCTTTGCCCATCCAGGTTGGGCGATGTCCAACAACATGTACACCTTGTTTCATAAAGCAGTCTTTGCACCTTTAGGCTAAGCTGAGGTTTTTGCCTTCTTGAGCTTTCTAGATGTATGGCTTTTGGGAGTTTTTTGTATTTTTATTTTTTATTTTTTGCTCTAGAAAACTTCTTAAAGATGATGTAATTTGGTCACCCTCAGCCCATCTAACTTGTTTCTCATAGATACAACAAAAGAGGAGCAAACTAATAAGCAAGCCTTGTCTGCAAACTTCTATCTGTAATTCAATTGCAAGTTGATTAAGTCAGTGTGAATCTAACAAGGTAAACCAAGTTCTTGAAAAATATAATCTGCGTTCTGTATTTGCCAACTAGAAAGCAATGAGAGAGGGGGAAAAAAACCAGGGTTTTAATCTGGAATTGTCTAGACACACTCTCTTAAAGGAATGGTGTAACAAATGTGAGTCATTGTTTGTGTCACATGCAAGTCAGTGAGTCACTTTGGTGATTGTAGAAAGTAGAAACGGCTTCCTCTCTGGAGAACCCAAGTTAGTTTAACAGGAATATAAATTGCCGTGGCCTGTCTGATCCAACTCACTTAATAAGATGATCATATTTAAGAGAGTAATAAACTTATCACTGAGCCCTTGTATCTGAAGCCTTTATCTGTTTCCTCTCCCTCTCATCTATGTCTTTCAACTGTAGCTGCTACATTGGCAACACCAATAGCTGGTGCCTAGATGCATTGTCTATTTATTCTCTGCTTTGTACTGTTATGTTTCCCCTCTATCTATGTTATTTTTTTCTGTTCCTCCTTTTTCCCAATTCAAAATCATTTATTATGTTTCCTTCTCAAAAATCATATATTCTCTTTATAATTACTGAAAAATGAGTCCTAAAAAAAGGCATTTGCATTGCACCATGAAGCATGCACCTTTGTGCAGCCTCCCTTGCAGTTTTAGCTTTCAACCATTGACTTTACCCCTTTCCCTATGTACCACTGATTCCCATCACCACAGTGTTCCATCCTATAGAGTTGCCAATTTCAGCCAAGACACATTTTAATGAGTTAGATCACTTATATATAATTGGATAAATATGGACTTCAGTCTATTTTTAACCCATTAAAATATGGACGTAGGTATACAAACTCACTTTTGCAATACCATCAAAAGGTGCCAACCCCCAAAAGCTTTTAGGGCCAGGAAACGCTTTAATCGTAGATCTACCTCCCCCCCCCCTTTTTTGTGTGTGTTTTCTCTTTTTGTTTTGTTACAGACTTCTTTTCTTTCCTTATTTTGTTATTTTACTTAAAATACTCAGAATTTTTTTGTTACAGACTGTCCAACGGTTTGTGATTTTGTTTATTGTTCCTTTTTAACTTTTTTGGCTGATTACCGAATTTCACAAGCAATAACAATGATATCTTTTTCAGATTTTGTTTTTCTTCCCCTAAATATTTCCACAAGTAAAGAGAATCACATCCTTGGTTTGTTTTGAAAATTTTCATTGTCTATTAAATAATTACTCTTTCTTCCCCTTTCTCCTTTTGTTCTCTATATTCTTGAAAATTCTTTTGATGTGATGATGCAAGTCGAGTTTCATCATAAACTTGCACATTAAACCAAGCTAAAGAGTTCATAGACATTTTGTCGATTTACTACTTTGGAGGATTGGAGGGTGCTTGGAATGAAGAGTTGAAGCGCAAGAACATGCTAAAATGGAAGTACAAGACTCCACATGGAAGACTACTTGAAGTAGGGGAAAAGGGGCTATGTTATACAAAGAGTCTATTCTTAAAATACAAGCCCTCAGGACTATGACGATTAACAAGGCCACTGTTTGTTTGTTTTTATTTGCACCGGGTGTCCGAGTCTCTTTGAGCCCCGACTAATCCCGGGGATGCACAAGCCCTCGGCAAGGAGTTTCCCGCAAGTGCACCACGGTTAATTCAGGTTTTGCCCAGTCCGATGGCCCTCAGAAATTGTTTGCACCCAGTGGGTTTCGAACTTGAGACCTTGAAAGGGAGCAAACCCCCAAGGCTCAAGTCAATTGCCACCAGGCCAACCCCTGAGGGTTACAAGGCCATTGTTTTACTAAGGGTATTTTCATAATCTCTAGCTTAGACTAAATAGTTGAGAATAGCTCATTTAGACTTTGGATCATTTTGGATATTGGTTTTGATGGGTGAAACCCTTATGATAGTGGTATATTATGACCTTAGTTGCCAAACAATATTAACGAGGTTACTTGCTTGAGGAATCTTTACTCTTGAGGGTCATCTTAGAGATAAAGTTGTGTTTGAGAGGTCGTTCCTCTAGTGTGTATCCACATAGATTTGGTGCTTGTTTTAGTTTATTAATTGAAGGTTTTAGCTTTCTATAGCTTTAATTTTAAATTCATTCCTTTACTTGTGTCTTTCCTTCTATCTTTATTTCTTGTTCCTAGATTTAGGGTTCCGCACATTGATATTGCATCACGTGTGGACCTCCTTTATAAGTTTTTTTTTCTTTTCTCCTTTCACCTTTGCATTAATTTGTTGCTTTCTCAAGTGATTTTGACAAATTATTCAGTCTACAATTTTTTGGTAGAAAGATAATTATACTAGTACACTAGTAATCCATTGCTCACTGTCTGAGGGATATATAAATTCAATTACAACCATTGACGAAAAATTGCAGTCAGAAAAAGTCTATAGTTTTTTTACTTTGGGAGATTAAAGTGGGTTAGGACTATTTTACTCAATCCCATTTCTACTCATATGAATGGCAATCCAATCCATTTTCAATCCACTCAAGTCCGATCCAAACCGCCCATATTCCACCACTATCCCCACCCAAACTACCACCCTAATTACAAATGCACAACTAATTGATGAACCAGCGGGCAATAAAGTTACATCAATCATATTACAACCCCATTAAGTATCACTAACAATCTCCTGATTATGACCCCCTTCCAATCCCTAGCCCATAAAAATCCAAGTAAAATTCACATCCTACATAGGTGCACAGATTTGCAATCAGCAGGTATTAGCTGATTAACCAGAAATTCTCCAGTTGCATCTTAAAAGATATTTATGCATTTCCCAAAGAATCTAACAAGTATTCATCAAAGCTTTTCAACAGCAGAGTATGACAAATTCCATAACTGTACAGGTGAACCTAAGAGAAAGTCTTCTGGAAGTGATGTAGCAACAGTACACAAATTTAGAGAAGGTATTTACCTGGGGAAACAGGAAAATCTTCTTTCCACACTGAGCAATGAGAATGTTAAAAGGGATGTTTTTATTCTGAAGGGAGATGCAGGAACTGACAACAGCATCAGACAAATCACGGACAGTACTTCCATTTCCTCCCTCAAACGCAAACCCTCGTACAGGATAATTTAATAACTTTGAAACAATCACAACAGCACCACCCAGCCCCTTCCTTGCCAGTATCTTCCGTATTGGTGCTTTCTCAACTGGAAATGGCACTGACAAGTAATATGCCTGTCATGAATGTCAACAAGAGAACATCATATAGATAGTTAAGTCATGCTAATCAAATAATTAGAAAATTATTTGCTTAAAACGTTACCTGGAAGTGGAGGTGATTAATGGTAGCAAAACCGCCCAAACTGTTATAACCTACCCTAAAGAAGGGATCTGCCACTTCACTAGCAAAATGGAGAGCCATTGTGAAACTATCACGATCAATTCTCTGAGGTAAGCAATCAAGAACTCGAGGTATCAAAAGCACGTGTCCATACTCAATTGGGCTCACCTAAAAAGAAGATTCATAAGCCATAATGCATCTGATAATAACTATAAGAAGAGCACCAGAGCCCAATTTCCTTACATTGATAGCAACAATACTAGGTGAAATGCCAGCTTCTACTCTCATACCCGAAAAGTAATGAGGCTTGTAATCGGTGCTTGGTTCAAACCTAAAAAGCACTTCTTCCTGACCAACTTTGGTAAAGTTGAATTTGTTCTCGTCAAAAGGCTGAAGAACCTTATCAATGCAGAATTCTGTTGGGCGCTTCTTTAGGTGGCGCCCCTCATTCAGCTGCGCAATAAAACCATATCTCCCAGGAATGACCTTCGTCTCACAGGCTGTCACATCATAACGAAATAGTCCCTGGCTCATCCGCTCCTCCCATAGGCCCAGCAGCAAATTGTTCAAGCATGATATCTGACACTCCTCCTCCTCAGGCAAGGTATGAATTTCATTTTCGATTGGCTCATTGTCATCATTCTTGAAGGCATATAGGGGAAGCATGGAAGCTGAAATCAAGCAAGAATAATGAATATAAATAAAAATGGAGGTAATTAGAACCAAACCTCATTTTTAACCACTAAGAAACAAATGCGGGATATATCTATTAGATGAGCAAAATCATCAAAGGCATGCAACACACATCTGGGCTTCATCAGAAAATACATGTGATTTGCTTATTTCTGCATTAGGTACATGCAACGTCGATATTTTTGCTTCATACTTTCAACAAATCTAACATACACCACAAGGCTATATCAACTCTAAGTAACATTAACACCACAAATATAGACTAAAAGTTTACCATTTTAAAAACCAAGCAATATGGGGTTCAGAGAGTGTACATTCGTATGTAGCTAATACCTGTATACACCTTCAAGTTTTCAGAGGCATATCAAGCATTATAGGTTCAGTTGAACCCATAACTTCCGAGGAAATCGTAATAAAACGGTAGATACGAAACCACAACGCTAAAATACAGTGGGTTTAATGCTAAAAGGCTTAAAATTGAACCCATTGAGTTTAAATCCGGTATACGCCTCTACATGTTTTCCATGTATGAATTTACCACACATTAAAACTGGCAAAAGATGAATTTATAGAATAGTTACAACTATAACTCTTTCCTTATATTCTGCTAACTTAGTGCTACAATAAAAGTTACTCCTAACATTTCCATAAAAGAAACTAAATCAATTACCAGGATGACAAAATCAGACATATAGAAACAGGCTTCCCCAGAGAGGAAAAAATCCTTTCCAACAATCCACACGATCTGAGATTTGATTCACAGCAAAACATTAAAGGATTTTGAAGGATCGAACACAAACCAGGCATGCAGCATTTCCCAAGGCATTTACGGCCACAACCGACGACGTTACCTTCGAGAACATCCTCTTGGTAGTTGGAAACCAGTGTCGGCACCCTCTTCATAGTCAACATCGCTCCTGTTCTTGGATGGATAATCACAAATAAAATTCTTACAAGAAAAATTAGGAGGAGGGAAAAGAGAGAGGAAGAAGTGAACCGCCGCCGGCGAGGAAAAGGAGATCGGAGGGGCAACCGCCTTCAGAGGGTGAGGCACCCCTACCGCCGTGAGGGGAAGGGGTCCGGTGCTTATCTTCCACCAGAAGAGTTGGATTAAGGGTCAACACTTTGCGGTGATGATGAATTGTGAGAATAAAAACGAAAGATCCAAGAAGAGCCGTGATTGAATTTGTAGGATTAACAAAGAACTACTGGGGAAAAATCCTTCATCGATAACTTTAAGGTAGATTTTTTCCTCTTTTTTTGGAATTTTGCGAGGATTTAATGGGTGGTAGTTGGGTGGCGTTTGGTGCTCCGGTGATCTCTCCTGCAGACGTCTTTGGTCAATCAGTTCATTTGATTGGTAGCCTCCCAACTTTATATAAGCGTCTCTTACACCTTGTTTGGATTATTGTTACTTTTTGCGGAAAAGGAACATTTTTATAATATATAAAATACTACTCAGTGTACTATATTGCAAAATAAAACTGTAAAAAGGGGGAAGGTGTGTAAGACATCATATTACTAGAGATGTTTTATTACATTAATAATTGAACATACATTTATATATCGCTCACTCCTTATTTGGCATGTTTATGCAAATATCATTATTATAGCAGTTATTATTGTCAAAAATGAGATTAGTGATAGACGAATTCGTTAACATAAATTATGTTACTTAAGTAAGCTTTCGCATTATTCATGGAGGCTATTGTTTTAGTCTTATCTATTTTATAGCATATATTTTTTATTATTAGGGTTTGCATGTTCGACAACTAAACTTTATTATATAATGTATGATTTTTTTATGGAATTTAGGCTAGAAAATAGTATTTAAGTGATCGTTGAATTAATAAAATGACTATGGATTTCCTTGCATTACTATTCTCCATTAATTGATTATTATTAATGCATTTAAACTATCACATAATAAAATTAGGTAAGTGGATGAATGATTGATTCATCCGGCATATGGTATTAACGGGTGTCTGTCTAGGGGTATTTTGATATGTGATATTGTTGGGTTAAATACAGTTTTGATGATGGACAAAGGACAATGAAACATGTTGACTTATCAGGTTCTTCAGGGCACTGTCTCTGTCTCAGAGAGAAAGAAGACACGATACCACAAGAAGCGAAAAGGATAAAGTTTCTAGAAATAAGGTCGAAATCACAAAAACAGGAAGATGGTCCAGCAATCACAAGGTGGAAGAGTTGGAGTGAAGAATGAGTTCAAGAAGGTGTAGAACTCTAATAAAGCTGAAAAAGGAGTCTTCTACAAAGAATGTGTAGAACTCTAAAGCGAGAAAAGTTCAAGCTGAAAAAGGAGTCTTCTACAAAGAAGGTGTAGAACTCTAAAGCAAGAAGAGTTCAAGCGGAGTCTTCTACAAATTGATATCAAGAGAGTTTAACTGCAAGTAGAACTCAAGAAAATAACAATAAAAAAAAGCTCTCAAGTCTCAGAAAGCACTCAGACGAAAAGAGAGAAAAAGAAGTTAATAAAGTCTAGAGTCAGAAAACAGTTAGTGGGTTTGGTTCTTTATTGAGTCATCATTTAGGAAATTGTTCTTTGGTTGTGGAGTCTGTATGTGATCTCAGTAGTCTATAAACTGAGAGCTTATTTAGTCTTTAAGTTGGGGGCAACTTGAAGACGTTGGGAACATAAGCCTAGGGAGGTTTATGTGGAGTTAGGAAGTTGGTGAAGTTGTGTTGAAGTCTTAGATTACTAGGATTTGTAATAGTTTGTTGGAGGCTCGTATTGATTTAGTGAAGTTGGGAGAAAATCCTGTAGAGGTACAAGTCGTGGTTTTTCACCTTTTGTGAGCCGGGTGTTTCCACGTAAAAACACTGCGTTCTCGTTTATTTCCGCTTTACTGAAACACGTCTGCAAATCTGTTCCTTCGATTAGGCAAATCCATAGGGTGTGCAAATCTAACAGATATAAAAATAGTTGCTATATATTCAATTTTAAAGACAGAGAGCTGTTAGTTCTACTCAAAGCAAGTGAAAAGATGTATGAAGTAGTTTTTATTGAAATTTTACATTTTTAATAGAATGCCATTGATTTAACTTGTGTATGATGATATTTCTTGCTTTACCATGCATTTTTTGTCCACTATCACCATATAAAAACATTTAAAATATGTCATAGAAGATTACAGAATGTAGTTGTTGTCCTGCCAATATTTGTTTGAGTTGCTAATCTATCTGTTAGTAGATTTTAATAACTACAAAAAAAAAACTATCAGATTATCTAATTGCAATTAATAAATATATATAAATTGTAGCATGGACGGGATCACTTTGATCGAAGGAGATACAACACAAGTGTTAATATGAATTAAAAGAAATAGATGTAATGGTTTTAAAAAGAAGATACTTGCAGCAACATGAGTGGTCATATACTACAACCTGATGCAGCTTGAACAATTTTTCTATATAACTATGATCAGATCGAATATTTTATTTGTTTCTTCATAATCCATTTTCGATCGAATCATATCTGATTGGACGCGCCCTATTGCCAGCACTAGTTGGGACTTGGGAGCTTCGGAGGTCAAGATGCACATTTAGGTTCCAAACTCTGGGTTCAAGATCATAAAAATCAGCGTCTCAAAGAAGCTATCTTAGACAAAATAGTATCACAATTTAAAGGTCAATGACGATAATCTGGGTAGTTCATCTGGTAATTTCAATATTCATGGAACTAGAAATATAACAAGAAAAGACCACAAACATCTCCTCATAACTTACAGATTAAAGATAGGAAACGAGCTAATACAACATGAAGCTAATCGGACACCAAGAGAGGATACTCGCTGTACATGATGGATAGAATAACAGGGTGCTACAATTAGCTACAGCCTACACACCCTTGGAACCAGGAACGTCAATCCACTGCAATTGAAGCTCTATTTCACCACGCTCAACATTTCGCAATCTAACAAACACATTTTGAACAACCTGATCATTTTCCCAGACAATGCAGCTCTCTTCAGAGAGGGAATTTTGCCTGCTCGGCTTTATTTTAGTGATTATGGTTCCACTCGGGATGTTCTTGAAGCGCTTTCTCACCACATCTATAAGTGGGAGTATGTCAACTTCTGCATCGCCCATTTTATCATCCAGAGAAAACATATCCTTGTCATAAACTTGCTGCAATGGCAAGGAGAAAACTACAATCAGGATCACTCTTAGGATAGCATAAATTACAAATCCATGTGATAATATCTCATTTTCTGCTAAAATAAGTCCATTTGTTAAGCATGTCCTACTCCTTAATTTCCTCTTGAAAAAGTTGACAGCAGACAAGACGCGAACCAGAATTTGAAGCTTATGAGTTGGGATTCTAGTTTTTTTAAGACACGAGTTCCAAGTTAATAATCTGTGCATATTCAACAAATTTCTTAAGACAAATACAAGATTTGGACCATAGCTATTGGGTTCTATTGAACCCATAACCCGTATTCTAGATCCAGCCCTAAAGCAAACTAGTACAAACTAAAATGTCTACAATTACACCATTTATCTTACTGCAATAGCAAGGCTATGTGCTGTTTAGTTTCTTGATGAAATGAAAATCAGTAGAATGAAGGTGATTACCAGTTGGATTGGGAGAATTGGTTCAGCAATAGATAGTGTTAACTCTTCATTCCATTCTGGATTGAGATTCTTCTTCACCACTCGAGTCTTCAGTTTCTGCTCCAAAAATTAATAATGATCAACGTAACAAGAAAGTATATTTGTATCAACAACAACAACATACGCAGTGGCATCCCACAAGTGGGGAAGAAAGTATATTTGTATCAAAAAATGAAATACAGAAGCCATATAAACAGGGAGCTGAAAACCATTTTTACATCCTATTGATCCAAATATTTGAAATCACATGTCCTTATTGAGGTTCATGGCAGTCAACAACTAAGACCAAATTAGTTTCAAATCTATTACGGCAAGTCATTACTCAAGAGTCTTCTCTTTTTATTCCTTTTAATCAGCGGTTCAAATTCATCAAAAGGGCAAAAAAGGTGGATAGTACTGAGGAGCGTGCAAGCTGACCAAATAATCACCCATACAGAAAAGGGAAAAAAGAAACAGAGATTAAGATGGAAACAGGGTATGGTTTCTATATATCCATGAGCCTAAAATCTATGAAAACAACGTTTCTATCTCCCAAATAGGGGTACTGTCTTGTTGCGGATCCAAGATTTTCTCTGAGGGGTCCGAACAAACTTGAAATCTCAAGGTAAATCGTGAACCCTAAGCCAACCTCTAGTCTTGCTTTCAGAGAATTCAAAAATATACATATTAAAAATAACAGAAATACCTTGTAATATTTTGACGAGTTCCAGTAAACACCCTTCTTCCTAGATCCACCCCTGGTTTGCATACACTCTATTCTACTCAGACCAACTTATAAAATTACATTAAATATATTGTTGCTACAGAAATTTGTGGCGATTCCGTAGATGGAAACTATTGAAAATTATAAAAATGCGGAAATTTTCTACAAGAGTTCTACTACTATAGATGGGTGCAGATTGATGAACATCGGCTTCGTCTATACTTCAAAATAATCAGAAAGTATAAAAGCCAAAAATGAATAAAGATCAAAACTTCATCCTGAGTCTACAACAAAGGACAAACAATTTTCATTAGAATTTCAATTTCCGGCAAATCAAGAATGCAAGCTACCCAGAAAAGTAACAGCAGAATCCCCCACCCCCAAAAAAGTGAAAGTAAATGAAGAGAAGAAAAGCGTTACCTGTTTGCCCATCCTAACAACAACGTAAGGATCACTCGTGGTGACATCTCTAATAGCCAAATTAATACCTCTGTGGATACGAATTCTCAGAAGACCCAACAAATTCTCCATTGAAACTTGAATGAAGCTGAGAAGGGGTGGGTGCAAGATAAAGAATTAAGACAAAGAAAGAGAGATGATCTATGGAACCATTATTAGTAGTATTCAATTGGCTAACGTCTTCATGAGTTTAATTTTGGTGCACTCTCCGTAATATAAACTCATTTAATATTTATAGGGATGATAGGTTTAAGAATTAAAGAGCTGACTGTAACTGCGAATATTGCAGGTAGTACTCTCTCTCTCTATTTATTTCAGTCTGCTAAAATATATTCTATATTTTTTTAATTTAAAACTTAAATTCTCTATTTTATGTCAAATCAAAAATTAAAATCAAATGAATAAATTAAAATTAATCAGGACACTCCTCCATATTTCTAACTGATTTGACGAGTTAAACACGGAGTACTAGTTTGACTAGCTCATGTGAATTAAGTACTACATTATATGTATTTTGTTATTAAAATAAATATTTAATGTATATATTAGTGGGTATAAAAAGTAGTAAAAATAGTTATTAGTTTTTTAACTTATATGAATATTAGTTCTCGTAACTATTATAGTCGTTAGTATCTTATAACTCATATAACCATTAAGTCATGTTCTACCTCTAAGGTATAATTTCTCTATTTATTTACCTACATTATTATACATATTAATCCTAAGATAGTGATGTTTCCTTGTTTGTAAAGGATATATGGGTAGAGAAAAAATATGAAATGTAGATAAATTATTATAGTGTAGTGAAGGGCGCGATAGTGAAAGAGAGAGTTGAAACAAAGAAAATATTTTAAATATTTAACTATATTTACCATATATAAAAGAGGGTGATTATATGTTGAAGGAAGATGTTCTTTTTGTGGAGTTTTGGACTCTTCAACTAATCCGGAGGTGTTTGAGTCATGCAACGTTGTTGGGTTGTTGTATCCTGGAGGGGACAAATCAGGTGTATTACTGCTGAATCGATGTAGATTATGTTGCAGTGAGCTTAATTCTCCTTCAAGAGCGCGAGACATCCGCGCCTCAGTCTAAATGAATTTTTATTCAATTTTATCATTTTATTTTCAACGATAACAAATACATAGTGATAATTTTTAATTATACTGTTTTTTGTTAAATTTTGACGGAGAAATCAACTGTTAATCGAGATTTGTTGCATTTGGTAGGACTGCCGTTTTCGTCCGGCTAATTATATGATATTTTTGGCTCATAAAAGTTTGGTAATACTACGTGACAACTTGTCATGTTTTTATAAAGCAAATTATCTACTTTTTGGGTACACATAAGATATACATGACCCCACATCATGTTTAGACTTTATAATTTGAAATTATTTGGGTAGACTAACAACCACTTCCTTTTTTATGTTAATATGGCTGAATTTTATTAAAACCAAAAAGAAAAAAATGTGGAGGGATTTGCACCATAACTAACATTCAAACATCATGGCTTAGTATAAGGGATGGATATCAATTGTATTTTTTTATCTCATTTTATGTGACATCATTTCTTTTTAGTTTACACAAAATACAATCAAAAGACTCTATAGGTGGTAGAGTGAATTCGTGAAATAAAAATTATTTCCTTTTTTGCAAAATCAAAGCTAATATTTAGGTAGTTATAGTAAAATTTATAAGTTTTGACAATGATAGCAACCAATTATATGTATTCAACAACTTGCATATTTATTATTGGCATTTGAGTTCATGGGAATATGGAGTAACACCCACCCTTTGATAATTTATTGTCAGCTTTTAAAGCCATTCATGAGGCACTAGTGGGAGAGTTTGAAGATTTCTTTTCTTTTTTTCACACAGCAAAGTCAGTGATTGGTGTGTTTTGCTAGCCCACCAATTAACTCATATGTCATATGAAAAAAAGAAAAAGAGAGGAATATCTATGATTATATAAAGCATTTTTTTAATTTGATACGTTCTATATTATCATAATAAAAATTATATAATTTAATTAAGTATTAAAATATTGACAAATAAAATAAGTAAAACTTGAGTCGGGGTTGGGTCTTGACTTGCTCTATAATCCGTTACTCAACTCGTTTTGACCCAAGCAAATTTGGGTTGGATTGGGTCTTAACCCGCTCATTGTCTTGACCAATTATAATCCGCTCAAATTTAATCTAACCCGTCCAATTGCCACTCCTACCACCTATGCTAAACTATCGGAGAAAGTATAGAATCATCTATTTTGCCTTAATTGATAAGACAAAATTAAAATATAAAAAAGTAGGAACTCGAGAGATAAAAAAAATAAGCAAATCTATTATATTTTGATTACCACGTTTTTCTATTATTGCTTTTGACTCCTTTATAATAGATTTTACACTGTTTTATTATTACTTGCTAAAAAATTTAAAGTAAAAATCCTGAAGTTATGATTGAAAATAATTACCAAATTCTATCATAAATTTCATAATTTCATGTCTATAATGGGACCAGAAAACAATATTAAAGTCTTCAATGTCACGTATCGTGGGAATATGTCAAATTTTATTGGGTGATCATAAAATATTTTGGTTTTTAAAAGTGTCACAATAGGTTAGACTTCTATTTTTGCCTATAATTTCCTTTCTAGTTTGTTTATTTTCTTAATTTATATCATATTAAAAGTGTGAAGCCCTTTGAATTTTTTGAGCTCTATTATAATATTCTGCTTTAGAAAAAATTGTGTTTTCACTATTTTTCTTAATTTATTATTTTATCTTTTACTTATTTTAGAATTTCTTTATATTTAAAATCTACCCTTCATTTAAGACTATTCTATATGAATAATTGTCTAGGCTATGAAGGAAAAAAGAAAAATATTATTATTTTTCTAATATTTAAGCCTTTAAAATTAACTACAATTTTGATTATAAAATATTTTGTTAATAAAACTATGTAATAGAGCCAATTTAAAAAGAAAAAAAGTGATTAAAATTACATTAAAATATTAAACCACTATGTTTTTTTAATCATTTAGGAGTCTTTTTTTTAAATTAAATTTTAATCGGTTAAACTATTGAATCAAATTAATAGCATTTATTTAATTTTATTTATATGAATGTTAAATTTATTTCAATGACAAATATTATTTATATATAATTTTTAAAAATTGACATGACGCATACACTAAAATAGAACAATGTAAAGTGGACAAATCCTTTAAAGGTCAAAATTCAATAGTATATTAATTATTACCTAAAGCACACTAAAATGGTAATTAGAGAATGAATTAATTTTATACATAATTAAGGTCAATGTGTGAACTTAAAGATAGAATGCTTTAATTAGGGTATGAATGAACTATATACTATGTAAAAGCTGTGAATTGGTCAAATTACTCGAACTAACGACCTTTACGTCATTTTTTTTTATTTAAGTAGAAGATTAAGCATTTTTTTATTTGAATAATGATTGCCTAATTTTTGTTAGAGAAATAATTCTTATATCTCAAAAATGAGTTCTGTTTGTCATTTATGAAGTGTAGCTAAATAGACTATTTGTTGCTATCAGAATGTTAAGTCTTTTGTCCATTTTGGATGGCTATATAGAGATAAAGTATATTTTGTGCTGAATTTTCGTTTTGTAAATTTGTTAATTTTTGTGTTTTTAATTTTATACTAAAAGAATTTATTAAATCGTGAAAGATATCACTGTACTGTCTATATTGTGAACAATTATTTTGTCTATCATACTAACGTATAAAGAGATTTAGGGACCACATCATAGCAACTAGACATGTGAAAACAAATGTCCAGGGCTCCATTATCATTTACTCCCTTCCTTATCAGTCATTACAAAAAGTAATTGTCTTAATTCGAATTACCAAATCAAAATAGTATTATTTTTATTTCATTCTTATAAGTACTTTTTTAAAAGTGTAAATAAATCGTAAAGTTTTCAAAAAAACTTCTTAAATAGTAATTAAATAAAATTGTATTTTTAATTATGATTTCTCAAAAAACGAATTAAAAAAAAAAAGTTGACAACTAGGATGAAAGAAATATTAGTTAAGAAGCGATAGTAATAGATAATGACGATTGCTCTAAAAGTCAAAAGTGAAGTCATTTTTGCATTGCAGAACACTCCACCAGTAAAAGATTACAAAAATCATTTTTACAAAGATTAGGAAAATATACCCAAACTTAATCAACACGCAATTAAGGAGAAATACACCATGATTCCGAAGAACTTTATAAGACATATGCAAATACAAGTTTTATTGATAGATAATAAAATTATCAGATATTTTATATATATTGTGTCGATTTCTTATCAAATAAGCACAATATATTTTAAAACATTTATGATATATTTATTGTTACGTCGAAAAATGACTTCGGGGTTAAAAATTCGATTTAAAACTTAATTAATTTAAATAAACCGAATCTTTAAATTTTTTAGAGTCGCCACTTAATTTTTAAGGGAAAATCAAGAAAACCGATTTAAAAATTATTTTTAAAAGAATTAACAGAAAAATCCTTTTAAAAATCCAAAGAAGAGTTCGGGTTCATATTTCCATTTCGAGAAGGTTTTACGCACTCGAAATGTCCGCTAACGTGCGGTTATCCGACGATTAAATATTTTGACTAACTTAAAATATTAATTTTGTATTATTAACTAGAAAAAATCTAAGTAAATATTTAAGAATTAGAAAAATAGAATATTTGAAATATTAGCTACATTTTATTAGATTTAATATTAACGTCAATTTAAATGAACCATTTAAAAAAAAACAATCAAGAAAACATAACATTAAAAATTTAACCAAATTTTATTCAATTAATACTGATTTAAGTGAACTACTTAAAAATAATCAAGAAAACGTAATGTTAAAATCTAATCGAATTTTATTTAATTAATATAACTAATAAATTAAACTAGATGATCATGATTTTAAAAATTTATTGAAATGTCTAAGTGTTAAAAAAAACGTGCTTTCGATTTATGTTAAGGAAAATGTACTTAAGTCATTTAGAAGAATATTTTGGAATCCAATTTTCTAAAGGGTAATTCTTTTATAGTCAAAATTTAAGGTCATAAAATAGCGTAAATGGCTAACTTGGGGAAGTTTAATTAGGCTAAAACCTATAAAATAATATTAGAATTAAAGTTAGTATTAAATAAAAAAAAAAAAAATCACAAGACAAGAGGCATGAATAATAAGCAAATAAAATAAATTAAGTAGAATTGGGCCTGGGCAGGCCCAATTCAAAGATCCTGCACAATTATTATTATTATTATTCTGAAAGTTGGGCCTGCCCAACTCCCTTAATCTTATGGCTGCTGATTGGGCCAAAAACCCAAGACCATTTTTGCAAGCCTGGGCCTCTGTTGCAGCTTTTCTTTGGGTTGACTTGTGGTATACAATGGCTGTATACTAGTATATACAACACGCGTATTGGTGTATATACACCAATTATCGGCCTCCGGAACCTGTATTTCAGCATACTCTCGGATACGTATGTCTTCCCGACCAAGAATAACTCATAATATGCCTAAGAGGGGTCCGAAACGGACTCCAACAATCACCACATGCAACATAAAAGGTAAATCATGTAAATAAGAATTTTAAAGGTTTAATGTAGGATAAGAACCCATTAATGTAACGTATTATAATTTGTCTATGACATGGCATGTACGAAACACCTAAATGGATAAAAAAACACGTAATTTACATAAATCAAGTGAAAGTAGGATGTGAGTGTTTTTTAAAAAAATTTCGTTCAATCAAAATATTATTCCTAGACATAAGAATAATAGAAGTTTTTGAGAATGCCTATGACTTTTCACAGTTGAGCATAAAAGCATTTGGCTCATAAAGATGCAAATTAATAAGCAGATTTTTGGAAGAAAGGTCACAAACATGAAGAAGATTTAATAATCTGTGAAGATGCACTCAAGTAAATGGACTCTATCCTCCTTGAAAACTCTAAGCCATACAGCTTATGATAGTAAAAAAAATGTTTTTGCTAATAGCAAGAGAATGCCAAAACCTATTATGATCACACTAGCATTCATCACTAATTACAACCATGAAAATGCCAAAACAAATTTACAGGGGCTCCTCTTAAACATATTCCATTTGTAACTGGACATTTAGACCTATTAAGTAGCTTAGACACAAACACCAGAACCAACATATATTCAACAATCTTTCCGATTTCAATACTCATATATACCTACATATATTTTATAAACATACATGTACATATACAATTATGTACCAACAGTTAGCTAACAACATAACTCGAAAAATGACTTCGATACTCGCCTTCAAACGACGTACATTAACTCGAAAAGAAGAGTAAAGAGTATTACCTTTTCGGGGGCAGCGAAACCGGAACTACGAACGAGAATCGACTCCAAGAAACGAACTCCGAGACCCGACACCCTTGAGCTCAGAAGTTTCTGCTAAGCTTCAAGCAACTTGAAGGCTTTTCGAAAAATTTCCATAGTGAACTAATTGTTCTTACAATTTCGGAAAAGGAGCAGACTACACAACCAAGAATTCGAAAAGAATTTAGAGAAGCAAAAATCCCGAAAATCCCCCTTGGAACCGACCCTTTTTTTTCAGTCAACAAAGGGGTTTTATACCCCAAAATTAAGCACGAACCCGTCCCAAAAACCGGGTAAAAGCCACCAACAACTCCAAAAAACCCAATGATTTTCGGAACCCTCCACAAGTCTCAAATTCTAGCCATCGATTCAAAATCGATGGCTTAGATTTGAGACACGTAGAGGGCTCCTCTGACGTGCAAGGACAAGGAGGCGTGAAGAACAAGTTGAGTGGCCAAAAATGGCCACTGCCATGGCTGCCCGCGACTGGTTTCGGGGCTGTCCTTCGCGAGGTTTCTCGATTAACTCATGGTTTTGAGGGAGAAGGGATAGGGGAGGGACGAGGTACAAGGGATAAAACGAATTTTGGCAATTTTTGCCATTTTTGGGGACTGAATTCGACTGGTTTTCTCTGTTTTTCTTTCTGTTTTCGTTTGATGGGGAAGAGGGGTGGGGGTCGCGGGTGAGGGAGAATAAGAGGATGGGGCGCGGGTCGGGTCGGGTCGGCAGTGGGTCGGGTAGGGTATTTAAGGGGTTGGATATATTTTTTTTTTTTTTTTTTAAAAAAAGAAAAGAGTTGGGCTGGTAGGGTTGGGCTGGAAATTTTAAAATTGGGCTTAGGATTTGGGTTAGGAATAGAAATGGGGTTGAGGAAAACATTTAAAAACTAACCGTTTAAATTACATATACAGCCAATTTGAAAAATCAAACGATTAAATCGACCACGAAACGAGTTAATATAAATTAATTATGGAGCTTTTAAATATTAACGACTCAAGAACAAAGTAAAGTATTTAAAGATAGAATCTATTTATATTTTAAACATGACTAAAATTAAAGAATTTATATAATACGCAATATATAAACAATATATATAATACGCAAAGTAAAGTAAAGTAATATGCAATAATAAAATAATATGATACGAAAAAGTAAAGTAAAGTATTTTAAGATAAATATATATAATACGCGATATATAACCCTAATACAAATTGAGATTAAAAGATTCAAACCTAAAAGTTACTTAAAAAAGTATTTTTTGCATTTCGAAAGCTAATTAATTAAAATTAAAGCTCGATGATTAATTTATACGGTGGAGGGCCAAAATTGGGTGTCAACAGCTGTCCCTTTCTTTGGGCATGATCGATGAAAGCGATCGTGGACAAAGAAACTTGACCAATCCAATTTTGAACCGACCACATATTCATCTCATGGAAGGGTCTTGGCACGGGCTATAGGAAATTGTGGCCGGACCCCGGTTTCGGGTTTCGTACATATCTCAGGTTACATGAGAATTCAGGCCACTTGCAGTTCAAAACCCTTGATTCTACGCACGATTTTGAAAAGTTCAAAAGCTATCCAATATCGAATTATGGAGAAATTGGAATGCTTGGGATGAGATTTTACGAGTAAATGTTAGAATACAACCGAGTTTTCAAGATTGAGTCCGCCTACATATCCTTGGACTAAGGAATCAGGTTGTTTGTAGTTCGACTCTATCGGTTGAAAAGAAAATCTCTTATTCTGAGATAACCTTTGGTTTGGGATGAGTGACAAACAAGTCGAATTATGAAAAAGAGACTTGCAACCTCTTAACCATAAATGTGGTGCACTTCACACCCATAATTAAGAACTTACGCGGACATAATTTTTCAAAAATCTTGGTACATTGTCACTCAGATCGGAAACGTTGCGTCCAGTGAGAGTTGAAATCACCTGGATGCGAAACTGAAGAGTACAAACTCAAAGAACAATACCCATGCCTTCTGATAGGGGTGTGGTTGGATTGTGGTGGTAGTCGTTTCTCAGCTCGCGTCCGGAGAGTTTGACGCCCCTCTTCAGACTATGTCCCAGTTCGCTGCTAAGACAAAGTTCCACGTTGTGCTGCCTCCTAGTTGATGACGTCCACACCATGTTTGGCATGTTCTTCTTTTCAATGTGATAGATAATGAGCTGATACGACGTGGTATGATAATGGCCTTCTTGGCAATAAATAATGTAATCGCCCTCTCGGCGATGAATATGTGATGGCCTTCTCGGCGATAAATATGCGATGGCCCTTTCGGCAACTTGAAAAAAAATAAAATAGCATTCTTGATGATGAATATGCAATAGCCCTCTTGGCAGCTTGAAAAATGGCCCTCTCGGCGATGAATATGTGATGGCCCTTTCGGCGATGAGTATGTGATGGCCCTCTCGGCAATGAATATGTGATGGCCCTCTTGGCGATGAATATGCAATGGCCCTCTCGGCGATGAATATGCAATGGCCCTCTCGGCGATGATTAATAACTTGATAATTTTCCAACTGTAACGGGGTGGATGGCCCGATAATCATCCAACTGTAACGGGGTGGATGGCCCGATAAATTATCTTGGCAATAATATAAATAATAATGTCATTTTCGGTGATGATATACACATGATGTTCCTCTTGGCAATAACATAAATATGATGATAGCCTCGGAAATAAATTGACAACGATATGCAAAGATGCTCCTCTTGGCGATAATATAAATATGATGATAATCCTGGAAATAAATTGATGATGATATGCGTAGATATTCCTCTCGGCGGTAATATAAATATGACGATAGTCCTGAAAATAAATTGATGACAGTATGCATAGATGCTTCTCTTGATAATAACATAATTGTGATAATAGCCCAACTGTAACGAGGTGGGTGGCCCGATAATAATCTGACTGTAACGAGGTGGATGACTCGATAATTATCCAACTGTAACGAGGTGGACGACCCGATAATTATCCAACTTAGTTTAACGTAAAGTCCCTGAAATAGACAAACAAACCACGCGAACCACTTATGGGGTGGCTAACCCAAAAAAAAAAAAATTATATGTCGAGGCCCTCGAATAGGCAAGTAAAATTTATAAACCACTTATGGGGTGGGCAACCCAGAAATTCTAAAATATTAACCCTCACATGGTTAACAAATACGCATGCTTATATAAATACGTGACAATCATCCTAATGGACAAAGCAGAAACCATATTGACATGTACATTTGTCATGGTTACGACTACCTCTCTTAAGAGATGGCTAAATTCTTTCGCACGAAGATTAAAGCCTTTCTCATCTTCTTCTGAAAAACTCAATAAACTTTGAGTTTATCGCACGATATCTTCAATCATCGTTGAAGATTTGAAATGACTTGTAACCTCAATTGTCGCGAAGACATGTAATCTTCAGCGTCTATTGATTCGATAGACTTTCTGCTCATCCTTGCAACATTTATGGAATAGCAGTATCTCCAGCTTTGATACTGGTTTGGGTATTGTCCCAACTTTACTACCACGACCACCTGCAAAACTCATTAACAGTCATAATAAAAATAAAGTATACACTTAAAATAAAGTGTGAGGTTGTGTCATTCGGCTATAAGATCATGCCATGGTAAATGTAGCGGTGATCTTAGTCGTGACTTGCCACTACTTGATGTTTGCTCCTTTGCAATCTTGTAGTCCTTGCACGCGCTCCGTATTCGGCGATGCAAACTTGATTCTTTTGAACTTTGAGAGAATCTGTCAAACTTGTTTCTACTTACTGCAAAATATTGTGAAAGTAATTAGAAATCATCTTGACATAACATGATAAATTGAAGATAAGATGAGATGAAAAGATATTTGATTGCTTATGTTGAGGCCATGGTATGTGTAAATGGCGCCTTATGCTTGAAGATTTGACATTGTCATTCCTGTGATTTCAGTGTTCCTGCATCCAAAGAAAAATTCTTAGTTTGAGAGACTGATTTGTGTTGGCGTTGTCCTCGTGCTCCTTCATGCAATTGACTTGCACACTAATCCGCTCTTTGAAATGCAGTTTTAGTGGAATTTTGAGGACCCTCCTCAAAATTCTGCCCCAGTTTGCTTGAATGTAGCAAGTGACATCTTTGTAGAATTTTTAGACTTTCTCAAAACTCTGCCTCCGGTTACGCCCTTTCGATAAAATTCCAAACTTGATTCGAAAGAGAAACATCTTTTGGAGGAATTTCTGAGACCTTCTAAAAAATCTTCCCCAGTTGCATATTGTGACCCCCAATCTTGTTGGAGAAACTTGTCTTCTACTGAATTTTTGAGACCCTCTCAAAAATTCTGCCCCAGTTTTCATTATAAGGAGAAATGAAAATCTTATGGGGATATGACCGAGTCGTTGTGGCGCCTACGTATCCCGTTGAGGCAGGAATCAGGTCAAACGTAGTTCAAACAATAAGAAATTAAAACTTGATAATAAGGTGACCGAGGCCAACATAGGCCGCCTACGTATCTCATTCTTGAGAATTCAGGTCAGACGTAGTTCCTTACAAGTGAATATATGCTAAAAGAGATAAAATGTGCAATAACTTCATATGTAGAAATCTTGTCAATATTTTGCACTGTTGTTTTTGTCCTCTGATGGCGAATGTCTACAAGCGATCGTACTCAAATCATCTCGCACTTACTGTCAAGCATGAAATATATTGCCATTTGGGGAAGTTTAATCAATTTTGATTAACTTCTTGCCAAGCATGTTCTGAATCTCGTGCCTGAGGGTCGAACAATTCTCCGTATCGTGTCCAATAGCTCCCGAATGATAAGAACATGTATGGTTTGCCCTGTAGAATTTTTGCGAAGGATTGGCTTGTCTTCCTTTTATAGGATGGATCGTACCTACTGCTTTCAACCTTTCATAAAGCTGAGTTTGAGATTCCTTCAATGGCGTAAATACTCTGGGAGGCTTTCTAAAACTCGAACGAGAGCATTTCCCTTGATTGATATGGCGGTCTTGATATCTATTTGATAGGATAACTCTGACAACAGATACATCTTCTTCTTTCTTCTTTGACATTTTCATACCCCTAGTTCTGGTGATTCCTTCATTAACTTGTAATGTGATTCTTCCGGTCATGAAGCATCCTAAAGTTTCTCCCACCTTGACAACATCGATGAATTCTCTTCCCATCATACATAACATCCTTTCATAGTATTCAGGCTTTTGAATACGAATAAACGTTTCATTAATTTCGCATTCAGACATTGGAGGTTGAACTCTTGCAGCCTCTCTTCTCCAACGAAAGGCGTATTCTCGATTGTTTTCGGTAGATTTTTGCCTGACCTTCTCCAAATAGTAGCGATCAGGGGCAATTTCTATGTGATGTCTGAATCTCTCAACAAAAGCCTTTGCAAGTGTCTCCCAACTCTGCCATTGTTTTAGCTTTTGCTTCTCTACGAGTTGATCGCAATTGGGTGTCATTTTTGTGAGCTCCCTCAACACAAATCAATTCTAATTACCTAGTACAGAAAAATAACTCAAGAGATGAATGTGTTAGTCTCTGTTCATAATAAATAATGCAAAATATCACACATAAAATTAAGCACATAATAGTTGCATTGTTCGAAGAGATACCAACCCACAAATATAGAAAGATGACTAAATAGGCCGAATGTTGCCTATTTGATTTGAGATTTGTAAAATCGAGGAGACACTGATCCATGATTTTCATTGCTGAAGCGAAATTGAGGATAATTTGTAAGGACGAAGGAAAAAATAGGGTTTTTCCAAATATAAGGGACCGAGCCATTGAAGGCTGCCTACGTATCTCACAAATGAGAAATCAGGTCCTACGTAGTTCGACCAGCTTGAGTCATTTTCAAATCGAAACGATTTTTTTTTTTTAACCTCTTGTTAGATAAGAGAGCAAAGTTCAAAAGTGGAATTCGAATTTTTGTTGAGAAACTTAAAACTCGAAGAAGCAAAAATTTAGAATTTTGGAAGTGACATTCGAATTTTGTTGAGAAACTTAGACTCGAAGAGTATTTTGGACGAATGTTTGATAGTGACTGAGATTTTATGCTTAGGAGGCTCTAAGAGTTTTCTTTTTTTTTTTGAAAGAAATAGGCTAGAATGTCTCCGAACAAATCAACATAAACACATAAACAGTTATAACAGGTAGCACGGAAACCGTTAGCGCGTCCTAGGAAATATGTGGCCCTTTTGTGCCAAGGGTTGGCCTATCGATTTGAAGGATGTATATTGTCATTTTAAATATTTCATCGTTCCCCAGAAAATAAATTCCATAAATATATAAAATATATTACAAAACATCAATAATAAGGGATACATTTTTGGGGAAGGAAAAAATGCAAATACAAAGAAAAACAATCCCACACAGGGGATAAACTAACTAGAAAATCCTGCTTCATTTCTAGCTTTCTCCATCTCTGCTTGGATGTGGTGTCGGTACCGTTAACAAGTCTTCACATGTTAACCGATTACTCATCTACAAAACAAAATGTGTTAGAAGAATCCCCCGAACCCGCGAACGATGATTTATTTAAAAGACATATACATCCTTCAAATTAAACAAACAATATGATCGTCCAATCGGGCCGGAGGCCACTTTGGACTCAAGGTGGGCTACTAATGGGCCCGATACCCCGAGGGTATTGGGTCAACCTAGGCCAATGCACCTACAGGGTTTTTGGTTCGTTCTACCCTAGGTGTCTAAGAGTGGGCTTATTATTTGACTGTGAAAAGGTGACCCGAGCGGACAACCCGGGCTGGGGAAGTTAACGACCGTCGACCCCGCAAGATCGACTCATTTCGTCAGGGTACCCCGATGGAAAATTTGGACTAAACGGCTGCGACCCGCATAACCGTTGTTTTAGTAAAACATATGAATAAAAATTGCCGAGTGGCGGAAAATGCTATGCATGAATGACATTTAAAATTTTAAATAATAACATTCAAATAATTAGAACTTAAACAAATAAAATACAAACAAATAAATAGTCATACAAGTAAAACGAGTAATAAGTTTAGTCAAAATATCTAATCTTGTGGTTAGAACCTAATTAAAATCCCCAGCGGAGTCGCCATTTCTGTTACGTCGAAAAATGACTTCGGGGTTAAAAATTCGATTTAAAACTTAATTAATTTAAATAAACCGAATCTTTAAATTTTTTAGAGTCGCCACTTAATTTTTAAGGGAAAATCAAGAAAACCGATTTAAAAATTATTTTTAAAAGAATTAACAGAAAAATCCTTTTAAAAATCCAAAGAAGAGTTCGGGTTCATATTTCCATTTCGAGAAGGTTTTACGCACTCGAAATGTCCGCTAACGTGCGGTTATCCGACGATTAAATATTTTGACTAACTTAAAATATTAATTTTGTATTATTAACTAGAAAAAATCTAAGTAAATATTTAAGAATTAGAAAAATAGAATATTTGAAATATTAGCTACATTTTATTAGATTTAATATTAACGTCAATTTAAATGAACCATTTAAAAAAAAACAATCAAGAAAACATAACATTAAAAATTTAACCAAATTTTATTCAATTAATACTGATTTAAGTGAACTACTTAAAAATAATCAAGAAAACGTAATGTTAAAATCTAATCGAATTTTATTTAATTAATATAACTAATAAATTAAACTAGATGATCATGATTTTAAAAATTTATTGAAATGTCTAAGTGTTAAAAAAAACGTGCTTTCGATTTATGTTAAGGAAAATGTACTTAAGTCATTTAGAAGAATATTTTGGAATCCAATTTTCTAAAGGGTAATTCTTTTATAGTCAAAATTTAAGGTCATAAAATAGCGTAAATGGCTAACTTGGGGAAGTTTAATTAGGCTAAAACCTATAAAATAATATTAGAATTAAAGTTAGTATTAAATAAAAAAAAAAAAAAATCACAAGACAAGAGGCATGAATAATAAGCAAATAAAATAAATTAAGTAGAATTGGGCCTGGGCAGGCCCAATTCAAAGATCCTGCACAATTATTATTATTATTATTCTGAAAGTTGGGCCTGCCCAACTCCCTTAATCTTATGGCTGCTGATTGGGCCAAAAACCCAAGACCATTTTTGCAAGCCTGGGCCTCTGTTGCAGCTTTTCTTTGGGTTGACTTGTGGTATACAATGGCTGTATACTAGTATATACAACACGCGTATTGGTGTATATACACCAATTATCGGCCTCCGGAACCTGTATTTCAGCATACTCTCGGATACGTATGTCTTCCCGACCAAGAATAACTCATAATATGCCTAAGAGGGGTCCGAAACGGACTCCAACAATCACCACATGCAACATAAAAGGTAAATCATGTAAATAAGAATTTTAAAGGTTTAATGTAGGATAAGAACCCATTAATGTAACGTATTATAATTTGTCTATGACATGGCATGTACGAAACACCTAAATGGATAAAAAAACACGTAATTTACATAAATCAAGTGAAAGTAGGATGTGAGTGTTTTTTAAAAAAATTTCGTTCAATCAAAATATTATTCCTAGACATAAGAATAATAGAAGTTTTTGAGAATGCCTATGACTTTTCACAGTTGAGCATAAAAGCATTTGGCTCATAAAGATGCAAATTAATAAGCAGATTTTTGGAAGAAAGGTCACAAACATGAAGAAGATTTAATAATCTGTGAAGATGCACTCAAGTAAATGGACTCTATCCTCCTTGAAAACTCTAAGCCATACAGCTTATGATAGTAAAAAAAATGTTTTTGCTAATAGCAAGAGAATGCCAAAACCTATTATGATCACACTAGCATTCATCACTAATTACAACCATGAAAATGCCAAAACAAATTTACAGGGGCTCCTCTTAAACATATTCCATTTGTAACTGGACATTTAGACCTATTAAGTAGCTTAGACACAAACACCAGAACCAACATATATTCAACAATCTTTCCGATTTCAATACTCATATATACCTACATATATTTTATAAACATACATGTACATATACAATTATGTACCAACAGTTAGCTAACAACATAACTCGAAAAATGACTTCGATACTCGCCTTCAAACGACGTACATTAACTCGAAAAGAAGAGTAAAGAGTATTACCTTTTCGGGGGCAGCGAAACCGGAACTACGAACGAGAATCGACTCCAAGAAACGAACTCCGAGACCCGACACCCTTGAGCTCAGAAGTTTCTGCTAAGCTTCAAGCAACTTGAAGGCTTTTCGAAAAATTTCCATAGTGAACTAATTGTTCTTACAATTTCGGAAAAGGAGCAGACTACACAACCAAGAATTCGAAAAGAATTTAGAGAAGCAAAAATCCCGAAAATCCCCCTTGGAACCGACCCTTTTTTTTCAGTCAACAAAGGGGTTTTATACCCCAAAATTAAGCACGAACCCGTCCCAAAAACCGGGTAAAAGCCACCAACAACTCCAAAAAACCCAATGATTTTCGGAACCCTCCACAAGTCTCAAATTCTAGCCATCGATTCAAAATCGATGGCTTAGATTTGAGACACGTAGAGGGCTCCTCTGACGTGCAAGGACAAGGAGGCGTGAAGAACAAGTTGAGTGGCCAAAAATGGCCACTGCCATGGCTGCCCGCGACTGGTTTCGGGGCTGTCCTTCGCGAGGTTTCTCGATTAACTCATGGTTTTGAGGGAGAAGGGATAGGGGAGGGACGAGGTACAAGGGATAAAACGAATTTTGGCAATTTTTGCCATTTTTGGGGACTGAATTCGACTGGTTTTCTCTGTTTTTCTTTCTGTTTTCGTTTGATGGGGAAGAGGGGTGGGGGTCGCGGGTGAGGGAGAATAAGAGGATGGGGCGCGGGTCGGGTCGGGTCGGCAGTGGGTCGGGTAGGGTATTTAAGGGGTTGGATATATTTTTTTTTTTTTTTTTTAAAAAAAGAAAAGAGTTGGGCTGGTAGGGTTGGGCTGGAAATTTTAAAATTGGGCTTAGGATTTGGGTTAGGAATAGAAATGGGGTTGAGGAAAACATTTAAAAACTAACCGTTTAAATTACATATACAGCCAATTTGAAAAATCAAACGATTAAATCGACCACGAAACGAGTTAATATAAATTAATTATGGAGCTTTTAAATATTAACGACTCAAGAACAAAGTAAAGTATTTAAAGATAGAATCTATTTATATTTTAAACATGACTAAAATTAAAGAATTTATATAATACGCAATATATAAACAATATATATAATACGCAAAGTAAAGTAAAGTAATATGCAATAATAAAATAATATGATACGAAAAAGTAAAGTAAAGTATTTTAAGATAAATATATATAATACGCGATATATAACCCTAATACAAATTGAGATTAAAAGATTCAAACCTAAAAGTTACTTAAAAAAGTATTTTTTGCATTTCGAAAGCTAATTAATTAAAATTAAAGCTCGATGATTAATTTATACGGTGGAGGGCCAAAATTGGGTGTCAACATTTATATTGCATTTATAATTCACTTTTAATATGAGTGCAAATTTATTATTATAGTACTGTGTATTGCTACAAATGACAATAAGTATAAAGTATTACTGAATTAATAATTATTTTTAAAAAAGTAATCGTCCAAATAATTTTTCCATTCATTGTCGGGTTCCAACATATCTGCTTTGGGCTGAAGTAACTTGGAATTGCATACAAGAGTTGTGGGCCGCCTGTAAATTAACCCAATTAGTGTGGTCTTGGACGCGTTACTTGAAATTAGGGGAATTTTCCAATAGAAATGGTGTCCAATGTGATTTCCCGAGGTAGCAAAATTAAATTTAACTTGTTCAATTTATTTAAATTTAAATGGAATTTAAACGGATTAATGAACATCTATTTATTAGTTCAATTCATCTTAAATTAATTCATTTAAAATTAAATTGATATGCAATCTGAATTGACTCGAGAGAAATCTTGTCAAAATATTTTTAAAAAATCATTATTTATATTAGATATGTTTTATATAGTCATAATAAAAAAGAAAAATTTATTAAATACTAAAATATTGTAAAAGTACAAATAAGATAAAGTAAAACTCAGTAAAAATTTGACAGAGTTGGATCTTGACCCGCTCTATAACCCATTGCTCAACCCGTTTTGACCCAAGCAAATTCAGATTGGGTTGAAATTGTAATTTCATGTATAATAGCTAGATATCGACATAAATCAACGAGAATTACAAACCCAAAGATAGCTATTAATTTGGTAGAATTTACGATTGATTACTATATAAATATCACATTCATATGTTGTTTTTGACGATTTCAAACTAGGTAGGTTTACTCTACCATACCACAAGTAGGTATATATATTTTTTTCGAATAATCATTTTTAAGACACCCATTTGTCACGACCCGGGGTCGGGGTCTAGATGTGACACGGCGAATGGGGACCCGAAAGCCCCCAAACAAGCCTCAAATTTGCAGAAGTTTAAAGACAAGATTAAAGAGAACATTCTTAAAACCAAAAGGGAGGACATATTCCATAGACAACAAAATGAGAAGTTTATACAATTGTCCAATAAGTGCCTCTAATCAAGGAACGGGGGCCGGGACAGGTTCCGGGCTCACCCTCAGTCAAATACATACATAGATGGGGTGTACAAAAGAAATCAAAAGCATGCCCTCGAAAGATGGGGCTCACAACAAAATATCTAGAAAAGGATAAGCTACGCGTCCGGCTGATACTGCTCAAACTGCTCGGTCCCTGCATGGTAAAATCATGCAGGCATAGAGTATGCGTTAGTACGTTGAATGTACTAAGTATGCAGGTATGCAATGCACGTGACTTACCGAACCTGCGTCATCATGTTAAGTGGCAAGGGCACATAGTATACAAGGAATATATATAACAATAGAAATTTAATATACAAGATGCCATGAAATGCGTGATGCGTGCAATGGGATAGTGCTCCTATATAACGGGGATGGACTATAACCGACAACCCAAATCCATGCGAGCTATTACACGAACTGGACCGATTGGGACCTCCCACCGGTAGGGAGAAGATTACTTGCCAAGGGTAATCTACATCACACCTTACGGAACACACCATTTCGGGGATGGTCACCTTCCTTACGGAAATCACCATTTCGGAAGGATTTACAAGATCAAGACAAATCATAGTCATGTACAAATAGACGAATTACATCCGTCCCTATGTAGGCACATAGTTCGAGGAAAAGGGGGAGGACCCCCAATTCCATCGGTGCTAAGTCTTACACATCCCACAAGAATACTTATATATATATACTTATGCTTTCAAGAGAGTCAAGTGCAAGTTCATAACGTTCAAGACATAATTGGGCTCAACGCCGATTTACAAGATCATATTCAAGATGTCAATGCAAGGAATAGCTCATCTACAAGTACAAGATGGTGCAAGCACCCAAGATGCTCAAAGAGCCAAGATTATAGACATACCGGTGATCACCTTATTGTCATATCCCAAGTCTTACCAAAATTCACATTATAGTTCCCCTTTGGGGCAAAAATTGGGTTTAACCCCACAATTTCGGAAATTTTCATGTAAAATGTCATGTATGTAATGCAATACATAGTGTAGGAATAGCATGGGTAATATAGAGTGTACCAAAACAAGATACAATATAAGACTAGAAATTCAAATAAAAATTCAAGGAAATGGTAGTACATATCACCCATGCAAAATAACATATTTAAAGGGACATGCAAGTTCAAAATTCCATAGTCCAAATAGTTCATTTCCATAAAACTAACATAGATCATGATAAGGATCCTAAACTAACACATGCATGGTTCAAAATACTAAGAACAAGTACTAAAATTTCACATTTTAAGTATACAAGTTACAAAATAATTTTAGTAAGGATTTGGGTCTTCTTGGTTGAAAGGAAACCAAGAATCAAGCCCCACATACCCGGTAGAAGACAAACTTGAGGAGGAAGTGATCTCAAATGTGAACCTTAGCTTGAAGAATCCTAGAGAGATGTAGGAGAGTCTTGAGAAAGAACTTTTAGAGAGAGAGTTGAAGTGTAGAAATGCTTCAAAATGGTGAAGTATGGAATATATAGGAAGCTCAAGAAAGGGTGGAAAAGACCATATTTGCACCGGAATAAACCAAAATTACGAAATTGCCATTAATGAAACGGACCGGAAAAATGGTCCGTCTGGGTCACACGGTCCAGTAAACGGACCGTCTGACTGCACACGGACCGTCTACTGGTCCGTGGCACCGGACTTAGATTTTTCGGAGGCAATATTTTTTTGACTAAGTCATTCCACACTGTCCAGTAAACGGACCATCTCACTCCACACGGACCGTGTGAATGGACCATCTCACCAGACTTAGAATTTTTCAGAAAATTTTTCCTTTGGACCAAGTGTCACCAAACGGTCCGTTAAACGGACCGTTTAAGGTCACACGGACCGTGCAACGGTCCGTATAAAGGTACCAAGGAAGTACACACACTTAGAACAAAGTTTTGGCAAGAAATTCGTGGGTCAAAGTAGCCTCACGGACCGTCTGATGCCACACGGTCCGTGTGGCTGGCCGTGTGGATTTCCTGCACGAACAGTCTGAACGAAAACAAGCGTAACTCCTTGGTCCGAGCTCGGAATTAGGTGAAACCAGGTGCGTTGGAAAGCTAATTCAAAGAGCTTTAATTTGGTATGTCATAGGCCACCCAGTTCAATTTGAGCTAAGAGATATGCTCACTCAAAGTTGACCCTCTCATTGGTACTTGAGAAGAGTTTAGCCAAGGGAATTCCTTTGAGGTCGTTAAACGAATTTCCGGGTCCTTACACCATAATTTTAGTCCACCAAATATTGCTAGCCTCGAATAAACGTTGCAATATCGATGTCACCATGTGGCACAGTTGATATGAAGAGTGATGAATTACTTTGATACTGTAGATACAATTCAATAAAAATCACACACTAAAAGCTAGATATTAAGATGTGCAATACTTAAGGTCATATAAATTTCACATTATTAGTACAATTCAAGGAAATACGACAAATTTAAAGCTAGGTATTAAAAAAAAAAGCTCAAGATTATATAAAAAAAGGATCGAGTCACATAGACTAAAGAGTGCATTTTAACTCTTTTTGAGGACTTTACTTATTATTCATGAGATTATTTTTCATATTTTAATGAAAATCTTGACTTGTCAAAAGTAGAGACGTATTTAGAATTTCGAGCGAATGGGTGCACTATTACCAAAAAGATAGATGTAAGATATAAGTTTGATTGATTTGATTTTTAGGTTTTTATCATTCAACCTATTTAACTTTCTAACCTCAATAAAAGAAGTGCTCTCAATTATCATTATATTATGTGATGCTTCGAGTATGGATAATAGATTCACATATTTATATTTAAGTATTTTTTAAAGATATAACACTAATACATACTCCATCTATCTATATTTTCTTGTTCATTATATTAGTTTTGGATATTCAATAATATTTGTTTGATTTATGAATTAAGAAATAATTTTATACTTGATTTTTAATTTACCTTATCATTAATTATAACAATTTTTCTATCATAATTTTAAGTAATTGTATTTATTATATTGAAAATATGATTTATATCATTACTATTTCTTAATTTTTATACTAATTAATAAGAGACAAGTAAAGATAACGAAACAAATACGATTTTGGAAGTGGAGGATGGATTCACGCGGAACCAACCCCGGCCGAAAACTACTGGTATTTGTTACCCTTTCATAATATACATTACCGAAGAGTGCAATGTAGTACAAAATTGGTATACCGCTCTCTCCCATTCGAGTATCATCATTTGGGAAGGTAAGCGCTCTACTGAAATGTACTTGTAATTGTTTAGAGCTATATTACTCTACTTTTTCTTCAGTCTGTTGTGCTTCTTATAATTGTTGTACTATTGGTTTAACTACATCTCCCCTTTTGGAAAATTTCCTAATTATGCTTCACTTTTTGTTCTTATCCTTATTTTAAATGCACCCTTTTCCCTTTATAGATAAACGTTATACCCGAAATCTTCTAAAATGTTGCTTTTGGTGTTGGCGTACAGGAAGTCTTTAATTATGGAGTGTAACCTGCTTAATTCTCTTCGGCAAAACAATTTTCCAAGGTGATTTCTTCAACCCTGGCAGTTTTGATGTTAGGGTTTTCTTTTTCTTGATTTGGGGACTCCGTATTGTACTGCTATTTGATGCAATGTGGAATCTTGATATGCCTCTCTTATCAATCTCGCAATCTTTTTGGAGTTTAAGTTTTATGCACCCAAAATATGAGTTATTACTATAGATTCAACTAGACTGATTTTATGCTGTCAGTATATGACAATTTGAATCCAGCTTTTTATGTTTATGACATTGTATTACCAATTTGTGTTTTCTTTTATCCTTTAATCTCATTTTGCTTTAATCTGATCATACTATCTTGACCACCAAGATGCTGACATATTTCAAATTGGACTTTTAATGGGAATGATAAGGTTCAAGGTGGAAAATATCGGCGGAGTTAGAGGAAACATGGCTTCATATAATTCAAGAATAGGTCTCCATAGGATGCGTAAATCATTTTCAGTCCCTAATTGGAAATACAGTATCCCATGTGCCTCTTGGAAAATATTTTGTGCCCCTGAAAATTTGGAGGAGCAATTTTCAGTGGTAGTATCGGAGAAAATAGCAGAAATTGCTATGCCTGATCCTGAAGCTTTACCTGAAGAAGTTCCTGAGCAACCTTTGAGGAGCGAAGAGGTAAGATTTTCTATAACCCTATTGCAGGCCTTTATTAGAATTCAAAACCTCGTACAAGAGCCAAATAAAATTTTTCTTATTCCTCCTTTTGGGGGAATGCTTCCTTTCTTGGTTGAGAATAATCTTTATTGTTGCTGCAAGTATATTGAGCTATACTGACTCTCTGCTATCTTTGTAGTTGAAGTTATTGCTTGCCGATGCTGAAAGATCGAAGCTTCTCAAGAAATTGAGTGAAGCCAATAGATATAATCGGTTGCTTAAGCGAGAGGTATATATTTTATTAGTTTTCTATTCAATCTCGTAAATTCTTTTTATGGGACCGATAAAGTGGATGATTCTCCATTCGAAGTTTCGAATTTCTTTCACCATAAATTTAATTTTCTGTGAGACAGAGGTTACCTTTGGGATCAGGAGAGGACAATAAACTTACAATCTTTCCCAGTGTGAATATTAGGAGGAAAGCCAACCATGAGAGAAAATATTTTTGCATTCTCTTAGACCTTCAAGTCCATTCCTTCTGGCCCTCATTAATATGTGATAAGTGTGGGAACATAGTCTCTGGTACTCAGGTCCTGTTAATAATTCACACAATTAGGCCTTTGGAACTTGGAAGCATATTTGCAGCTTATGTCAGAATTTGAAGCAAACATAAAGATTAAGTTGGGGCATTCTAGATATACATGGTTTTGAAGAGATGATTGGATAGGTCACACACCTTTGAAGATCAAATATCAGGGCCTTTTTTTGTTTCACTATTAATACAGTTAATCTGGTCTCAGATTGTTGGAATGTGGATGTTTGTGCATTAATTTTTGAAGGAATTATTTGATTGGGAGACAGCTAGAATGGCTCTCCTATTGGTGGATTTAGATAAGCTGGGGAGCTTATTGTGAAGTTCCTGATAGCACTTCTTGGATAAGCAAAAGAATAGCATTTCTCTGTTAAAGTGTTAATTCATGTTACAAACAATTAACGCTGAAGAGTGCAATCCTATTATCTGGCCGTGGAAGCAGATACAGAAATCCAAGGTCCCTTAAAAGGTCTTTTTTTAGATGTGTCTGGTTACACACGAGGCTTGTTAGACTCAAAGCAAACTACAGACAAGAGACCTGACACTCTGACAGTATGCAATAGGTGTTTTATGTGTTAACGAGAGGAGGAAAACTACAGCCATATCTTCCAACACTGCCCAGTGGCTAACCCTACTTTGTCACTATTTTCTAACCTTTTCAAAATGCCTTTTCTCATGCTCTACAGTGAGTTATTGACAAGCTGGAAGATCAAATTTAGGTGCTTCTGGTTTTTAGCGTTTTGCTGTAATCTACAGAAGATGTCATAGAGTCACTACAGGGATAAGGAATTGTATGGAAGGAATCCTTTCTTTGGTTTTTGTACAGAAGAATCTTTAGCTCTGTGAGCACCATCTTAGTTCTAGCCATTCTTCTATTTATAATTGCCTGATCAAAAAATTCTTGTCTGGTCCTCATTTCTAGGTTTTGTAATTCATGTGGCTTCACCAAGTGGATTCTAGTTCCACTTTTGACTTGTTAGATTATAGTAGTAGCCTACCTCTGGTTTGCATGTTTATTATTGAAGGCCTAAGTTACTTATAGTCAAATGAAAATATTAGCGTCTTAGTGTTGCAGAAGTACAATTTTAGTGAGATCTGTTTCTAAGATAGGTGAATCAAACTCATAGATAGTTGGGTAAAGTTAAAGGTTAATAGCCACAGAAAATGATGGAAAAAGTGCTTTGCATGGAACCTCTTATCTTTTTTCTGACGATGACAATTAAATATGCCGTTCACTGCAGTTGCAAGCTAAGGAGGATGCGCTGGTTAATTTCAAAAGTGAACTTTCAGTCACCGAACGTGAGATTCAGGTTTGCTTCTTTTATGTGTGGTGTTATTGTAATTTTATTGCTTCAGATTTAGTTGTATGTATATAGTGGATTTGCGTAAAGGTTATAACTGTGAGGAATACACAAGAAAAATATTATTGAATTGCGTAACATTATTTTATTACATAGAGATCCTGTTTATAGATACTACGATACAATCCTTTACCAAGTAGGATACTATATATTATTCCTATTTCTAATCCCATTCCTATTCTAAGTAGGATTATATTTTCCTATTCCTATTCTAATAATAATAAACCTATGGTTCCTTGTGATGTGAGGATTTGCGTCGTAATTAACTAATGGGATTTCTGCTAAATGAAATTGTCCACACTTTTAAGATGAAACTTACCGGGAACCAGAAGAGAAGTTAAACTGTCGATAATCCAACATTCGTGTGGGACTTCAACTCTAGCAATTTACAGCTTATGGAGTATAAAGATAGCTTACTATTTCGTTTGACGTGCAGTTTTTGTGTAGATTGGCTGAAGAAATTGCTAAATCCGATATTTCAGCTGGTTCAAGAAAAATTAATGGGAGATATATCCAGTCACACCTATTTTCACGTTTGGAAGGTATTATTACCTTACTGTATGCTTCCTTAAAACTGAACACCAGACTATTGTCAATGCCAGACAGTTCCAATCTTGTTAGATTGTAGATAATATTTTATGGATGAGTTTAACCTGACATTTTTATGATTGTCGTCTTGATACTTCCTTTCTTAAGCCATACGAGAAAAATTGAAGGAGCAAATAAAGGGCGTGGAAGCTATAGAAGCCAAAGAGGTTCCTCTATCTTGGGTTGGGGTAGCAGAGGTGAGTTATTGAATAAGTTTCTTCTGTATCTGCTAAAGATGTTGGACGTGTGGAATTCCTTGCCTTTTTTCTAGGTTTTGTTATGCATTTGGTGACTTTATACCTGATAATTAAAAATTATGTCCAATTGGAAAGGCATGCAACCATCTACCAGCTTAAGATTCTTTTTTGCACTGTGAAAATTGAAAACTTTGAAGTTATTTCAGTTGGTCTGGTGTTACATCTTTTCTTTTCGGCCTATTCAGATAAAAGTGGAAAGAGTACTGTATCATTTCCCCTGGTTTTCCATCACTGCTTTCTATAATTCCATTTATTGGAACCTGTAACATATATAGCTTGCGTTTGGCCCCAAATTTCTAAATATTTTTGGCAAGTTATTCTTGGCAAATATTTTTGGCAAGTTTTGATGAAGTTTCACCATGCGTTTGGTCCCAAATTTTCCCAAGAATATGTGACTATTTCAAAAAATATGATTTATATCCGTAAGTTCTAAACATTATTATTACCCCTAAGTTTGTATTATCATTTATAATGAACACATTCCGTTAAAAAATGATATTATAATATAATTGATAACAATCAACAACAACAAAAAAATACTATGGGCAAGACTAATTATTAGAATGTATGCGTCCACTGACGGTCAAGGACTAGGTCCCTTGACAGAATAACAATATTAGAATAGACAACAAATCAAGAAAACACAAGATTCTATGCGGAAAAACTTCCGTTTTCAAGGGAGGAAAAACCACGACCTATTCCACAGAATTTCTCAACCAATTTCACTAAATGTAAAGAACAATGTTTTTTAATTACAGACTCTTGTAACATAGAACTTAAACTCTGTACCTCTTCCTTGCTATAATTCTATTACAAGGCTTGAGTCTAAGCAATACCCATATTGCCACTACACAAACTAACTCTAGTCAACGTAGACTTCAACACCTTCTTCAAAGCTAACTCTAGCCATGAACTTGACAACTTGAATGAAATATGAAATGATCAGTGTTCCTTTATAACTAAGGAATTGATCTTACAACATTTGGAGCAGAAGATACACTATCAAAACAATACAACCTAGATCAGGTCCCTTCATTGCATTGAAGTGTTCTTCTTTGAGAGAGAAACGACTTTTACTTCTGAAATTTTGTTATGCAAAAACTAGGTAATTTCTTGTCCAAGAGTAAGTATTAAAGAATGGACAAAAGTAACCTAATGTCTTCTAGGCTGAGCAGTACGTTGTCCTCTACGGTACTTCTATCAACCATAGCAGACAGTGTCAACTTTTACACCTTGTCCCCGTTATGCCATTGATAGTCTGAGTACATGGGGTGAGGTCCGTTGACCAGGTCCCATGTTTTAAGTCATGAAAACTTGAATATAACATTAATATATTAATCACATGTTTAAACTTGTCGATGATTCAGTTAGAATAATTATCCATTAAAAGCAAATTATTCTTTTTCTTAATCTTGTCACTTTGATTATAATTCAAACTTTTCAGAAGAGGTAGATAAATATTAGTTGGAATAAATAAATGATGAAATGCCGTTTTGTAATCAATATAATAACTTTGCTCTATCTAGATGAAATTTCCTTGACTAAGAAAATAATTTTTTGTAAGTCACTATTGGGAATCAACTCAACTGTGAATGTTTATTCCTCTAGTTTCTCCTTCACTTCAAGTTAGATTTTTCTGATAGCAAATGAGTATATGTGTACCATGTGTGCTAGCAAATATATGCACTTCAAGAAAATACTTTCCATTATTGGCGTATTCTGTGAGATCAACTTTAAGATAATGTCTATGTAATAATGTATGAGCAGACACAATATGGTTTAGTTTGTGGAGTATGACCTAAGTCCCTCTTATAAACTTCTTCGAGCACTAGGTGAAAGAGATGGAGGTCTGTGTGACGCTATTAAGACTCAACCCAGTGAGTTGTTGGTTAGGTATACTATTCCTATTGGGCGACTCCATACTAGATGTGTACTAGTCTATTTGTGCACAGTTATTCCATGATGTTTCTTTTACATGTCCAAGGAAAATGAGTTGAATTGCAACCCCCTCCCATTTGACATTTTAGATAACTGTATCATTTATACTTGATTAGCAAAGACAAACACTATGGAGGTAATTCTTGAAACTGGTGGTCCATAGATTCCTAAATCATCTGGCTGGAGTAGTATTAAAGTTAAATATGCTCAAGTTCTTAGTTCCTGCCAAATTACTTTTATATACAATAACTTTTGATCCAGAAGTTGGCAACGAGTTTTCTACTATTACTTAAAATGCTTTTCATTGGATACACGCTTTAAAAGTCGATTTCAGGAGGCATTAAGTATGACCTTAAATTTTGATCATCTTTAGAGCGTGCAAGTAATGGGCTCCTTTGATGGTTGGAGTCAAGGAGAGCACTTATCTCCAGAGTACACTGGCTCTTATATGAACTTTTCAGCTACATTGTTCCTAAGACCTGGAAGGTACGTTTCTCTTTTGCCACAGAGTAAATCTGCCTTTGATCTCTCTCTGAACTCAGGTTTTTTGTGTTGTTAGGTACGAAATTAAGTTCTTGGTAGATGGCGAGTGGAGACTATCCCCAGAATTACCAACCACCCGAGAGGGGTTAATTGAGAACAACTTATTGGTCGTGGAATAACTCATTTGTCTAGGACGAGATGTATATCTGCTGAAACTCTGTACTCTAGGTGGAAAAAGCAACTTATTAATCGTCGAACAGTTCCTGTTCAGCATGCCATGTCTATCTTCCAGAAGGTTAGTGCTATTATAGGAGTGAAATGCTGTCTCTTTGTGAATGTGGTCTCAGGCCTCTAAGCTGTGTTTTCATTGTATATATGTTACTTAACTATCAGCTAGCTTTTAACTCATATTATATTATATAAGCTTCAGTCATATTTGTTTCAATCATGTGATTCATTTCTTGAATTTTAAATAAGGGTGGATTTGATTGAACAGCTAGCTCATCAGGCAGGATTGCTCAAGACATCTAATTTGCGGGACCAACTACCACTATTTTACTACTCCAATTCCCAATAATCCAAGTGTTAAAAGGTGTATATAATGGAACTCCTTAAGGTATATATGGCGTTCAAAATGATTTTATGTCGATTTAGACTTCACTTTTTTCTCTTATAAAGTTTCTAGTTGAATGTTCACTCTTTCACATTGTACTGGAGCAAATGGTTAATTAATTCATCGGTGATTTTAATGTTTGACTTATGACCTATTTGGAAGCTCTGGGGAGGTCATAAGTAGTTGGTTTTTCTCTTCCTTCGGTTAGGAACGACTTATTCTAGGATTAATCATCACTATGGTATAAATGGTGGAATAAGTTATCCCAAACTTGGCAACCAAATCATTACTATTTTTTATCCCATGACCATTTATTTTTATTTCCAACACACCAAACGACCCTTTAAAGGCATAATTTTAAAGAAGTGAGGTGTTTGCCGAAACTTTTGGGTAGAAATTAATTTTCAGAAGCCAAAAAAAAGTCTCTTTGCAAAAATACTTTTGAGAAAAATAAAATTAGAAACACTTTTGAAAAGTTTGGCTAAACATTAATAGCTGCTTGGAAGTGTTCTATAAATTTTATTTGTCAACACAAATTATTTATCATCCAATGATCTTTCTTGAAAAAATTACTCTTCAAAATAATCCAATTTTTTGAAGTCTGATCGAACATGCTATTATTCCGTATAAATTGTAAATCTTAATTTTTATTTTCCATGCGGGCCTCTATTTTAAAGTTGTATCATCTAATGTAAAGTCCAATATATTTGGGCATCCGTAACAACGCATTATATTGATAGTACTTAATTACAAGTGAAATGATTGTTTTCGATTACTCAGAGGAATCTGAAAATAAAAGAATTGTCCCATTTGTTTAATTTATGATTTACATCTAACCCACTTCCATTATTAGTAGTTTGTACTCCGTACATTGAACTTCCATAATTCAAAAATGAAAAAAAAAAGAAAAATCAGAGCCGCGACTTTATTTTATTAGTAATATATAACCTCCCCAATTTATACTAATACTGTTATGATCACAAATGCGTCGGTTACTTTGTCCTAAATAACAAACGAAAGGCCATTTCTTCTCCAGTTTTATATTTTACTTCATGTCTACTTGTTGTTAAAGTTTGTATACTTCTTTCTTGGAAGTTTGTCAACTACTAGAATATATCCTTATTTTATAAAAAAAAAAAGAAGCATTTAGTAAGTTGGTTCAATACTTATCTTTTTTCATTATTTGTTTCATTTGGCTGAGGTAATTAGCATTTAATTTTTAAGGGGATAAAAAAAAAAGCAAGAATATCATGTGATTTAAATATGACAAAAAGTTTACGTTGATGGTTATAACTTACAAGAAGTCGTCCTTAGGATGACTCATGAGGCAATATATAGATTCATCCCAACCCTTTGGAGGGTTGTTACCTGTTATATTTTATTCTATTGTTAGTTTAAATACAATATTTATTTTGATTATTACACGATTGATTTGGTGTAATCGCGTTGTTACCTAAATATTTTCTTTCGCACCTTTTGGTAATAACTCAACAAAGAACGATACAATTTATTCAAATATTGTATTCATTAAAACAATACAAAATAACTATTCAAACAAAGTGTATATATAAAATCAAATTTTATTTACATAGTTTGACTTTACTTCTTTCCCGCAGCGGAACATCAAGGTTCCGTCCCTGCCCATGATTGTCCGTGTATCTATTCTCTGTTGTATATATAATATGCTTTTTTCTCTTTATTCTTTAATTGTAAACATTAATTTGGTTTGGAATACGTAGGAGTTGTCATATGCTGTCTAGTTGCGTGCATATAATAGACGAAGAAGAGGCTTAGCATTTGCCAGAAAACAGAGAAGGAATCCACTGTCCATTCTCTCCCAAAAGTTCTGTACTTGAAGTTTACCTTTCTTTCTTTCATCCATTTGAAGAAGCCTTTGTAAGAGTACCTCACGGCTTGAATGGTTCATCCCATCAAAAATTGGATGCCCTTCCTTCTTTTTCTCTTCTTTGGCTCTGCTTGGTACTATCGTTGCATCGGACTTGACCCTTGAAATTTTTCGTATAAATTTGTCCCCAGATATCCCTTTTCCTTGTACCAAGAAAGTTGATCATGTCCATATTTCAGATGCCAATAAAGAAGGGGAAGGGTACTAGGTTGTTGATCACGGTTAACGTCCTGGGAAGTGCTGGACCGTTAAGGTTTGTCGTGAATGAGAATGATAAGGTTGCTAAGGTTGTTGATACTGCTCTGAAACAATATAGTCGCGAGGGACGACTTCCTCTTCTGAGTTCTAATGTCAATGATTTCTTTTTGTACTCACCAAGTGCTGGAACCGATGGTATGTACTATGTACACAGCCTTATTTTCCTCGCTCAATCATTTTTAAACGGATCAATAGTGTTCACACTTACTCTTAGAGGTTGCATAAGAGAGATGAGGCAAATTTAAACAAGATCAACTGAATCAGATCATTTAGCTTGTTGATTTTTCTTAAAGAGGTAGTATTAGCTTAAATTCTTTCACATTTACATAATTCTCAATCTCTAAGTTAGATTTTGAGTTACATTAGGTGACACTATTTTGACCAATGTTTGCTCGTAATTCGTATCATTGAAAAGTTTTGCACGTTTGGAGGATTTGACACTGGTGCAACGACATATTTTTGAGGATTTGAGTGAGCGTAGAGCCTGGCCTAGTAATTTGATGGATTATTTTGAATTCAATGTATTAGGTCGAGTCTTACTTAAGGCTACAAAATGAAAGAGCATTTTGATACATTTAAAATAACTTTAATTTAGGATCACAAGTTTGAAGTGTCTTCTTTCTTTTCTTATACTCCGTGCCAAGTCAAATTAGGTCCCTTTTTTTTCAAACTGAGGGAGTACTTGTTAAGACCAGGAATGCTCTTGATCCCCTGAAGCATCACTTGTTAGAATTAGTGTTTTGATGTATTTCTGGGAATTGACTAAGGCATTTTATGAACTGATTTTCAGCTCTGGGAGCATCAGAGTTGATAGGATCACTAGGAGTGAGGAATTTCATCCTGTGTAAGAAGCAAAAACAGCCACTGATGACAGAAGGAAGGACACATGAGAATGGAAAAAGGGGATGGAAGGCTTGGCTCACCAAGTCCTTTAACTTCAAGATTCATTCCCATTGAATCATATACACTTTCCTCTCTTTGTTAATTCTGGTAATTTCATCAACCATTTGCAGTTGTAATGGATATGAGAAATTACATGAATAAATGATGTATTGCATCAAATGTTTGAGGCGGAAGCAAGATCTTTAGTTTATGGATTTTTAACTACAAATTAATTTGTTCTCTGGTTCCTGGATATATTACTTTTATATATATCAAAACTGGTTTGAATGTGTTGGGAATATAATTAAGCAGCGATGTAATTTAGGAAATAGTATAAAGAACGAAGAAGAAAAAAATGGGCATCTGAATTACAATTCTCATGCAAAATATGTAGTCGAAATGTTGAAGGTACATATAAGGCGATTAAAATGATATATAAGACTTTGAACTTTCACTTATAGCTCAAGATTTTCCTAGGCATTTTTCACTGAATTGGTTCATTGAAAGAATGCACGGTGAGAAATAAATTCTCACCAAAATATTGAAAAGCTTCTTAGTTTTTCTATACGAAATAACTACTATTTTTTTTCTTTTCATACCGAGTCAGTCAAAATATTTGTAGAAATAACTATTAAATATTTCAATAGGAAAATAGTGTTCTTTTAGTTGTATTAAGTCAGGGTCTACTATCACCAAAAGATGTGGTGCAACAGATGGTGCTGCTCTTCTCTTAACTAGAGATCTCGGGTTCAAGCTCTGTGAATGGAAAAATCCTTGGTAGGAAGTGCTTCCCCCAATAGGGGCCTTATGCGACACGGGCTTTAATATATGTACCGAACACTCGGTGGAAACTAAAAAAATAAAAAAGTCAGGGTCCACTGAAGGACCAACCCACTAAAACCTACGACCAACATTATATTGTTTTCACGACTTAAACTCGTGGCCCTTGGCATCAATATTAAGATATTAAAAAGAATATATGAATGTTTTAATGTTGACACGTTCCATATAAATAATAAATCTTCTTTTCTTTTCTATGCTAACCACTTAATTTTTAAGTGTTATCAATATCATCATATGTTAAGGTCACAAACTAAAATAAACTTAAATACCGTTACAATTATTCCCATTATTTTAATTAGTCATTGACTTGAACAGTACTCATGATTGTTGTAAGTATTCTTTTAAATTTTAAAGAGGAATCTATAATTGAAAAAATATACTCTAATTATTTTTTTATATCACATTTTATCTTAAGTTGTTATTCACCACCAGCGTGCCTACACATGCATTCCTAGAACTCTACTAATTTTTAAATAGAAATCAACTTTGCTTATGTAATTTAATTTGATTTCAATAATCCATTATAGGTTAAATTAATATATTTTATAAATCATAGTTTAATTTCCTTTTGATTATTCTCATTTGAGAATTATTGAAGAACCAAATTAAGGCCACAGCTTTAATATTACTATATTAATGGGGGAGGTGTGAATTGTCCTAAACAGCAATTGAAAGAGCATTATTCATCATGTGTAGTGTGTACTATAACTTACTTCATGCCTTGGTAGTTGTTAACAGAGGCCAGGCTCATTTAAAATTTTTAAAATATGTGTGCATACTAAAAATTAAAAAAAATAAATGAGAATTGATGTCTGGTTTAGGTACTTTCTTTGTCCTGTATTAACTTAATTTTTTGGAGCTTTTTCATTATTCAAAATAGTTAAATTGTTCAGTATTCAAGATGAATGTTTGAATTTTTTTTTTATATTTACCCTTTTATTTATTGAAGTTTTATGTTTTCTAAGAGCCCCACTTGTGGGATTTCACTGGGTGTGTTGTTGTTGTTGTTGTTGTTTATGTTTTCTAAGAGAAAAATTAGACTATTTGCAAAATTATATTTATGATTTCATAAAAGATAATAATAGAAAGTATGGTTTAAATTATGTTCTTATATTTTTCTTATTATGTGTGCATTGTCTCATAAATTAAGTTAATGTAGGACAAAAAAAGTAATTAATAACTTAACATTCAATCAAGTGCACCATTTAGCTTCGTACAATGTGAGTGCCAATAAATTATATTATACCGATTTTACATAGGACCATGAATTCACATGCTCCATTTTTATACTCCCTCTATTCATATTAATATTAATTTAATTTTTGAGACTTTTTTCACTGTTCAAAATAGTTGAATTGTTTAAAATTCAAGATGGATGTTTGAAGCTTTTTTAAAATTTAACATTTTATTTATTGAAATTTTATATTTTCTAAGAAATAAATTACATTACTTGCAAAGTTATATTTATATTTTACAAAAGGCAATAGTGGAAAGTATGATTTAAACTATATTATTAAATATTTTTTTTAATATATGTGTTGGGTTACAAACTAAATTAATATGAAATAAAGGAAGTATATAGATTTGCATGGAACATTGTACCAATTCTATGTTTGTATAGAATAAATTCAGTAACATCTAGGGATTTATATAAGGTTCATTTGGAAAAAAAAAAACAAACATTTTTTTTAGTTCTTAACTAGATTTCTCCATATATCTTTGTGTTCTGTGTTCGATAGTAATTCTTTTTCTTTCCTTTTTTCCTTTTTTTTAGAGACAAAACTGAGGCAGATTTATTTTATTGATCGAAAGGAACGCTATTACAACGTACAAGAACCAAGTAAAAGGACTGGAAAACTAAAAAAAGGTTTAACTACTACTAATATACAAAGGAACTGATGGTGTGGTTTTAATTAATCCCAATTAAGTGTAGTCTAAGTTGCATCATAGTACAAGTAGGTGGTGTAAACATCAATTTGGTTGGGATAAATACATGTACTTGTCATATGCTGTCTGGTTCTGTTTATGTAATGCCAATGGATTAGTAGGTGGTAGATTAATTTAGTTTGTTGTATATATTAGGCTATGTGTTGTTATAAGAAGAAAGTGACAGTGTAACAAATATTTATTCCCACTATTAGTCTATTTGAACCTCCACTAGATTACTAATAAAATTACCTAAGAAGTGATCCAATTGTGTAAATAGTTTTAAATTATCAGTACATATAAGTTCTATGGTTGCCCCTACAAAAATTATCTATGCAATCATGAGTATATATAATTAAATTCAAACATTTTTAGGTGCATACAACTTGAAGTGTGTATATAATGACAAGAGGCCCAAAAAACAGAGCAAGAATGGAAGAGTCACAAATTAACAAGGATAGCCTTTCCTTCTGAGTTGTGTACCAAAAGTCACATTTAACTGCTGGAGTGTAGATGGTACGTACACAACACATATATATATATATATATATAGACGCCTCTTGGTTAACAAAAGAAGATTAACAACGGAGGAAGGCAGAATCAGAATTTGAAACTTATGAGTTTGAAATTTAGTCTTCTTAAAAAAATAAATACAATATTTGGACTAAAGTTATCGTGTTACACCTGAATCTTAAGCTGTACTCTACCTCCTCCTCAAATTAACAACAGTATTTACTTATCATTCATAAGTCAGAATTTTAATCCTGAATGTGTATTCAACATGAAAGTTTTTAGTACTCCACGTGCAGTTGCTCATCTAGAGTAACATATTGTGCCTAGCAGATTAGGGCCTTTTTTTTGCTTTCTTCGTCATTACTCATGACATATGTTCGTGTTAAAAATATATGTAAGTAAATAAAATTAGCATATCCTTACAAATTCAACTATTTAGATAATCAAGGGGTCATAATTTAACGAGGTAAAATCAGAAAAGACGAAAAAGGTAATGAGTTCACATCTCATTGTCATTCAATATCAAAGCCAATTTCCTCATGCTTGACATGTAATTATGTAAACAAGAATCTTGTACGGGAGTGGACGTGTTGAGGGTATATAATCAACTAAATAAAAGCGTATATTTTAGATGAGTTGGTCAGAATTCAAATTTTGAATTTAATGATTTTTGGGCATGTATCAATAAGTCAATAACCATTTATAATTTTCAACTCTGGGACCATCAGAATTGATATACAGGATCGCTAGGAATTAGGAATTCCTCTGTAAGAAGCAAAAACAACCGTGGCTGACTGAAGGAAAGGAACATGTGGGAATGGAAGGCTTGGCTTCCCATTGAATCACATACTTTTGTGTGTCTTTGTTAATTGTGGTAATTTCATCAAGCCTGTAATAATTTTATTTTGTGCTTGCTTTTGTTTAGTCGGAGCTTCAATAAATGATGCTAATGAAGGTATATCCAAAATTTAGAGAAATTGAGTTTTATCGAACATCGAAATCCCTGTAGACAACGTGTGGTGTGGGAACAAAGCCTGAATAACAGAAGCTCTGCCTAAGATATATGCTAAATATCAAAGCATATTACAACGTTGTCGTTTGAGGTCGAATAAAGTCTTTGTAAAAAGCAGAGGCTCAAAAAGGACAAGCGTGATTTTGGGAATGATTTATTCCAAATGGATTATGATTAGACCTTAACATCATTTAATTAGTTACCTGTTTATTTAGCATTTCAACAGAATCTTCAACTATGCAGATATTACTACTTTATTCTGAGTGTATTAAGTAAGGAAAAAAATCCTTTATAAATAATCTGCTCTTCTTAAATTTTGTTCTCACGTATCAAGTTGGCGTAATTGTTTTTATATGGATACTTACTTATGGGCCTTTTTTACTCTCTTTTCACCAATTTCATTCTAGAATTTGTTTTTGTGGAATATGACCTTTATTATATGTTTACTTATTATTCATTGGAATTCTCTTTGTTAAGAATCAATTAAAATCTCAGATTTGCATGACGATTTAATAAGTCCTTGATTTGATCTAGTTTAGGTTTTTTCTAAATTGAATCATCACATATTTCTGAATATAACAGAGAGGTTAAAAATTTAAAGAAAGGTTTGAAGTATGAAATTGGAAGAGCCCAGGTAGCCCCTTTGAGATTTGGGCAAGCCCAAATTAGATAGAAATGACTGGGTCTAGGTCCAAAATATGAGAAGGAGTGAAGGTCTAATGACTGCAAAACAGGCCATTTTTTTTTGAAAAATTACCTAATTACATATTTTTTTTTTTACCATATTTAGTATTTATCCTTACGGTATCAAAATTTTACAAAAATGCCTATTTCTACTCCTAAAAACTTTTCACACTGATACATTATTTAAAAACCTAATTTTAAGTAAATCAACTTCAATGAAGTGTCAGCTCACTCCCAAAAACTTCGCCTACAATCAAGAACACACCTGTGGGATTTTGAATTTCAAAATTACCATATCTTATTTCTTCCAAATGCACAGTGATTAGCGTACGTCATCTTCTTCTCCATCTCTTTTTTTTCGTCGATTTTTTTTTATCTCTTGTTTTTTCGTCGATTTTTTCATCTCGTTTTTTTCCTTTCATTTTTGATATCTCATGGACGATGCTCCTTCATTCAGTTGGGATTACCCAAATACCAATATCTACCCGAACTTATGACTATGTAAATTCAGAGTGAGTAGAGAATAGGTCAATTCACGATCAAACATACATGAAGAAGTTGAAGAAAATTACAACATCTACTCCAAAAGCAAAAGTGGTGAAACTCCCCAAAAAGAGGTAGAAAAGTTGCGCCAACAATTTCTCGATCTAGACTACCTAGATATTCAACAGATGCATTACACAATTTTTGTTGTTCTGCATACAAAATCGAAATTTCTAGGTGCAATGACTATCTATTTGTTGTTCATGATACTCAAAAACTCTAGCATTCTTTGGTTCTTGATTCAAAAAATAGATCTGACTATATGCAATATTTTTGTATCATATACATGAATTCTGGTTACATTATTAGGAAATATGTTTGTGTTGGAAAAATTGCTATAAAATCACTTTGCTCTTTGATTAGGTCTAGTATTTTCTTTTCAGTTGAGCGAGCCATTATTAATTCAAACTATAACTATGATAGCTAATTAACCAATATATATTTGATTATCCGCATAACTTTTCCAAATTAAATTAAGCCATCACCTTCAAAGAAGATTAGGCTTGACCCTATTCTTTATTGCAAGATCTAACCTTGAGAATTCTAAAAATCATGCACTCTTAATTTACTAAGTTACCCTGATATATAAATAAACGTTTGTTAAAAATTAAGCACTATTAGGGAAAAAAAACAATTCTTGAATATAAGAGCATAGTCATAAAAAAACAACTTTTTGTGTTATATTTGTGAACATCTCTCAGCAACTTATGTAAAGCAAAAAAAGAAGGAAAAAAACATGCTAAGAGAATTTAAATATAATTAACCGGAAACTTGATACAATATAAATGAATGTAATGCACACAAACATAGTTGTATTTACCATCAAAGCTTTTTTTTTTTTTAATAACACGGGAATTTGTAGTCACTATCCTTTGGGTGCACACAAGGTAAACCCTAGCTTCTATGCAATAGTTCACAAATCTATAGGGAAGGTAACCTGCACTAGGCAAGATCGGTGCGACGAGCTCGACCCAGATCTGAAACCCCAAGAAAATTCCAGGTCGCAAGCCCAAATCACTGGGCCACCCAAAGGATACCATTAAATCTCTTTATAACAATGTCATTTATTTGAATTTTTTTTTTCATAATAAATTTTTACTCTAGAAACAGATAATATAACACAATTTGCCAAATTGGTTAAACTTCATGATCAGATCGATAAAGACATTATTAAGCATACATTATTTTTAGTGTTAAATGAGTAAAGTAATTCAATATTATTATATAGTCATAATTCACTGTATAAATTGGTGGTTGAGTCAAAATGAAATGGAAGAATACTGAGAATTAATAAAGCACCTGAAGCTTTTGTAAAATCAAAATTGTCTCCTACATGACATCATCAAACTGAAGCTGGAACTAACCATAAAAGTTACAGAATATATAATTTATATATTGTGAGTTTCAAAAAAAGCATATCTTCTTACACTTGATAGACTTTAAATTTCACGTGCCTTGTTCCTCTATAAATCACTCTTTACGTCACAAGATTAAGAAAATTACAAGTACCATTAATTTCATATTCCCACTGTTCCATTATATGTGACGTATTTTGACTTGACACGATGTTTAAGAAAAAAAAGAGAAGATTTTTAACACTTGGACTTTAAAATTGTTTTTAGATATTTATTTAGCTGAAAATTATTTCATTGAGGGTAAAAGGAGAATTTTAAACTTCAATTAGAGTAAAGTGACATTCATTTTGGAATGAACTAAAAATGAAATAGTGCCACAAAAAATAGGACAGATGGAGTCATTCATTAGTAATAAATTTCGATTATAAAAATATAATTTTGTTTAATTTTAATTATTTATTCATTTTATTTTGATTCGTTCAATATAACACGATTGAATTTTTTTCACATATATGATCTCAAATTAATTCATGATTTTTAAAAAAAATTAAGACATTTACTTTTATTTCTTTTATATTTTAAAATATATATTGTCATTATAAGAGAAAAAAAATCTTATATTTGTTAATCAAAGTTTAAGAAAAGAAACAAAAGATATTAACTAAAACATATATATAGTTGGAGTTTGGAGGGTTGATTATGACATATTGTTTAGCTCGTAGATCCAGGTGAAACAATCTTTTAGTGGATTTTAGAGTATTAAATTTTATATAAGATCATAATTATTTTATCTTTTATTTTTTTATATTTTGAACACCTAAATAAAAATAATGACTTCGCATGCAATTATATATTATTAATAATTGGTTAGTTTATTAAGTAGATAATTAATTGGAAGCGCAGTTATTCGACAACCCTAATAGACAAGTACACCCTGGGATTGTTAAGACAAGTGGACATATTATTTTAATGAAAAGTAAAAGGAAGTTGGGGATCTCATTTGTTCTTGGTCTTAGAAGATCTATCATTTGCTGATGATTGACACCTGTCTTATTGGTCGTTGGAGGCATAAAATTGATTGAATTTCAGACCTAAAATACTTTTAATTAATCCTGTTTAATTAACTACTCCAATCTCATTGATTTGATCTCTACAGATGTGTTCACGTGGTCTTCGCCAATGCTAACCCGACAAATCAGCCTCACCATTTTATGATTAAAGGATTAATTAATTGATTAATTATAATGGTAATCCCTAAGGCTTTGTACGTATGGTCTTTAAAGCTAAGGGTAAATGTAATTAATTGGTCCATACAAGGGTAAAAGCACTCCGGACCCCATGCCATATTCTCTCATTTTTATACTCCTATTTTGTTATATTATTGGCTTTGATTCGAGTCGTTACGCTAAAACAATTTTAAAATATTTTATGTATATTTATCTATCTATTTATGCTACATTAAAAGTGTGAAGATTCTTTTTTGTCCTTCATTAAAAGACTCTTCTTTTTAGATAAAATCGTTTTTTCACTATTTTTCTTAATTTATTATTTTATCTTTTCATTATTTAGTTTCAAGATTCACAGAATTTATTTATATTTAAAATTCACTCTTGATTTAAGACTATTCTATTTAGATAATTGTCTAGGCTATGAAGGAGAAAGAAAAAATGTTAGTATTTTTCTAATATGTAAAATTTTGAAATTAACAAACAAAACAAACAAACAAACAACAACATAATACCCAGTTGAATCCCACAAGAATTTTGAAATTAACCAAAATATTAATTATCGAATATTTCGTTAATAAAAAAGAGTAATTAAAATTACGTTGAAATATTAAACTACTCTTTCTATATTTGGGAGTCTTTTTTAAAATTAAATTTAATCGATTAATCATTTGTGCCGGCACCTAACAATACTAAGGGTGAAGATTCCGACTTTGATGGTAGAAATTTGGAAGGCAGAAAAACAGAGACAAGTGGTATAATTAATAAATTAATTAATGATAAAGATAAAATCGATAAAGTAATACGAATTTCTTAATGGTAAGTACGATTTGCTTACAATAGTGTTAAGGTGGAAATATAAATAATGCATTATAGGCGTGCACTCCATGTACTTTCATTTCTTCTTGATTGGCGAATCCTCCTTCACGTGTATGTCGACACCATTCTGGTTTTATGTCTTTTCAAACAAACTCCAACGTTTCAAAAAAAGAAGAAGAACGATATAGAACACATTTTAAGGGTTAATTTTAGTAAATCGCAAAGAAAAATAACTTAATTTGTTTAATTACATTTTATAGTTATTATTTCATTTGCTATGAATATTTTTGTTTGTATATTTCGAGACTCATGACTACTAGCTATTTGGATTGACTAACGTACTCTCGCCTCGAGCATCATTAGTCACGGACTGAATTGGTCCAACTCACAATTGCATTAAGGAGCCAATTTATATGAAAAACAAATCATTGTAACATATTAATGATGCTATCAACGTTTAAATATTTATCTGAGGAAATCTGTAAAGATGTATTCAAGAATACTTTTAGAAATATTATAATTCTTTTATATATATTTTAAATTTTGTGCACAATTAAATTACACAAGAGTGGTCGAGTGGATATGGTTGCTTCTTCTTTAACCACAGAATTCGAGTTCGAGTCCTGAATATGAAAAAATCCTTAGCACGGAGCACTTCTCCCCCGTGAATCTTATGTGATATAAATTCAAATTAATCAGACTTTAATACGAGCATCAAATATTGAATGAGTAGCCAAATAAAATTACAAAAGATAAAGCGGGGTGGATTTATAAATTTCTTCAATATTAAAAGGAGAAGGCACCAAGCTCATATTGAAAACCGATAAAGTGAGAGCTAAACAAGCTAGAAAGCTCTGCCATCAATAAATCTTATCTGCGTCATGTTTTGTTTGACACGTGGACAGAAAATCTGTTAATTACAAGTAAACTTTTATAGTAACTTTAACGAACTTTTACCGATAAAATTTCAAAACCCTAATAGGGTAGCAACTAATTGGGCTTATAAACTTTTGTGAGGATTTTTTAAAAAGCGTAAATATTTTAGATATAATAAAGTAAAAATTAGTTATAGTTTGTTAATATTATGATTCATAGCTATATATTATAGGAGAGAGGTCAGCGAGATTGAGAGAGGGAGGAGAGAGGTGAGTGAGATCGAGCTAGAGAGGCGAATTGTATATGTATATCTGTCAAATAGTTATATATGTGTAACTTACAAACGAGATTGGAAATGGGAGGAGAGAGGCGAGGGAGATCGAGAGAGGGAGGAGGGAGGCGAGCGAGAGAGGGTAAAGAGTGGAGAGAAGAGAATTGTATATGTATATCTGTCGAATTGTATATGTATATCCGTCAAATAATTGTATATATGCAGCTGTATACATATGTATTTGTATATCTGGCAAAACATTGCAGAGAGAAAGGAGAGAGGCGAGAGAGGAATAGAGAAGAGAGAAAATAACAACAAAACTCTAACTGTAGCTATAAATTATAGTTTTCTTCAAACTATAATGATATAATGTAAATACATATCATATGTTGCCTAATTACACAATTTACTCAATTTTTCTTCCTCCTTTTTCTATCTTGTTCAGCAGGGTTTCTAATCTTTACTTGTTTAATTAGTCCCAAAACAAAAAAAATATTTATATTTCTTAAAAATTAGAAAATAAGTTTCTTTATTAATCACAAATTCTCTTTGCTTATGAATAAGCTGTAGAAAGCATTCAAACATTACGCGATTCAATTAAAGTAAACCCTACACAGAATAACGTGCTTTTTATTAGAAACGACTTCATTTATAAGGGGAAAGAAATTATTTTATTGGTAAGACAACTTCATTTACATGGCAAAATAAAATATTTATTCTAGACTCAAATCTACGATTTATTCATAGTCAAAGAGAATGTGATTACTGAGAAAAACTTATTGTTCTAACTTTTAAAATATTTTATCCCCATGATTGAATTGCACAAAAGGCATCGGATATTGTGTGAAAATAAAAACACTAGCTAGTAGCATGCATATTGATTAAATAGTTGAACTCCTTAAGGAAAAAAATTATATCTTCCCATTGAATTCTTTAACGGTTTGGCTGCGAAATTACTTTCTTTTATAAAGAAAAATATAGAATAAAGAAAATCATCCAAAACACAAAGCTAATTTATATGAATTTGCCTAATATCATGATAAATATTGGATACGTGACACACCTCTTCTAGTCAATTTCTGTTGAAAAATGAAAAAGTCCCACGTTGGTGGTTAATGAGATAAATGGACTCTTCATAAGGCTTGAACAATCTTCCTTCCCTTGGGCTAGCTTTTGGGGTGTGAGTTGGGGGCAAGACCTAATTTTACAGGGTTATGTTAAAAAATACCCTGCATAAGAGGTGATCTTGATCTTTTGTCCCTCGTAAGAAATGCTTTACTAAAATGCTCTTTTTTCATTTTAAGTTGAATCAAACTACACCTCTTATTGGTGGACATTCTATGTAATTTTTTGAATTTTACATGATATCAGAGCAGGACCTATCTCATCTAATGTTGAGCCCCGAAAAATTTAAATTGTCCATGCACCAGATGCTAAGCATTGAATGTTGAAATATCTAATTTTACAATTTCTAATGTATTTAGCTCCTTTGTGCATGCTATGTTTTTAGGAAAATAATAAGGCGTGAAAAAAAGTATAAAAATTAAAGAAAAGGAGATAATTAGTAGTAAAAGTTTGTCATTTACCTTTTGTGACAGTGAGTTAAAAGAGCAAGGTCACGTGAAAATTCTTGAAAGTAACCAAACAGGCTGTTTATCAATGTCCAAAAGTCTATATGTAAAGGAGAGTTTCTGACTCAAGTTTTTCTCTTTTTTGTTTTATTTTTTACTTTAAAAGGTTTTCCTTTGTGGATATAGTTTTAAGGTTACTAAAATGGGAAAATGATTTTTCCCCTTTTAGAATTATTAAGGCAACTCTTGGATTCCCCACGCGTCAGTGAATTATACGGCGACGGCGCTATTAAAAATAGTACCACTTGCAAAACAATAAAATATACTACAAATTTTATTTTTCAAAAAAAAAAAAAAAAACCCACATTCCAAGTTGTTCCCAAAATCCAAAAGCTTATAAAAGGCTCCTTCCTGATTATGATGTTACTCACACTCTTTAGAAGACTTTGCTTTCATTTCATTAATTTTCTAAGCTCTTAACAACCCATGTAAGTTCTCTTTTTCTTTTTCCTCTTTTAGTCTAAAGGTCTAATACTAAATATCTCTATCTTTCCTCTTCATTCATTATAGATCTTTATAGTAAAACCCTAGAAGAAGATGGGAAGGGGAAAGATAGTGATTCGAAGGATCGATAACTCAACGAGCAGGCAAGTTACTTTCTCAAAGAGAAGAAATGGATTGTTGAAGAAAGCTAAGGAACTCGCGATTCTTTGCGATGCTGAAGTTGGATTGATTATTTTTTCCAGTACTGGCAAGCTCTATGAGTTTTCTAACACCAGGTACTATGTGTTATAGGCAATAGTATGAGGCTGTTTTAATTTGACTTTGCTCAATCTTTTTGTTGTTGTTGAAAAATTCACTATTGCGTGAGAATATTTAGTATATACAGTGTCGATCGACTCTTGGACTGTTTTCATTGCATTTAAAATTACTATATTATAAGATCTCAACTTTTGTTTTTTTGATAATTAACAGTATATGTTCTACATATACTGAAAAATATAAATTAGAGAACCATGAAATTTAAAAGAAAAAAAAGATACACATCTTGGAATTCTTAGAGACATGATTCTATGTGATTAATTAAGTCGTGAATAAGCTAAGCAGAATTAACTCTAGTCATATTTGTGTAATGATTAGTATGTATAATTGAATGATGATTATGATTTTTTCCCTTCAATTGTTTCTAGGATATTACAGCGTAAGTAACCTAGCTGCAAATACATCCCTTTCTTCTTTATAATTCCTCCTTAATTGTATTATTTTCTTTATGTTAATTGTTGAAAAGAAAATAAGAAAGCTCTAGTTGGGGTTCTTCCTAATGATCATCAAATCCTATATAATGAACAAGGTCTACACCCCCCACAGAGCTACTCATTTTTGGTAGAGTGGATCTAGCAAAGTAAACAGGAATTCAATAATTTTGGTCCAAACCCTTGTAAATGTGTCAGCGAAATTCATTGAATATTGTACATATTTCACTACAATATTCATAAATTTCAAATTCTAAATGTGGCTCTAAGTTTTAGGATTTCCTAAACCATGAAGGGTGTCTTTTAGAAAGGTAAATGTAGTAGGTTGGCGTTGGATAACATATAGGTGATTCCTGGTTCATGATAATATTATCCGAACTAAAATATCATATTGTTGTACCAAGTACACTATGCGATGTTTATTATGCATATATTGCTATAGTTTTATGCATCTTATGGAATGCATCAGGTTGGACATTTCTATCTTTGTGTGTAAATTATCAAGATATTCTCATAATCAAAATAGTGATCATTGAAAAGATTTAGTTATAGTACTTACAAGACACAACCTTTTTACCTTATTTTATAGTAACAATAATCAATAGACTTGCTTAAGCATCGAAAGGATATCATGAAGCTAGTTGGATAACTTGTATATATGATAACAAGTCAAAGTCTGACTGAATTTTCACCTTGGGGTGAGAGTGATCTCATTGGATTTTAATATATATAAAGAAGTGTATTACTCATTTATCAATGGAATTTTACCTTAATTTAGCATGGTGCAGGTAGAGAGGCTAAATAGCAATGACATGACACTACGACAAAAGAGATATTTAGTTGTAATAAATTTTACTTATGTTGCTGCAAAAACATTTAGTGATAATTGGGTTAATGTCATTGTATTTAGAGTCGTTAAACTCTTTAGAGGAATATATGTAAAGTGTTGTTTATAAAGACTCATTATATTATTGACAGTAAAGCGTTTATATTTTGTAATGTACATTACAACTTCCGAAATAAATCTAGACATAAGTTTTTGTGGCATTTATTAATACTTAAGGACAATTAGTACCATGAATTAGTAGGGACTAAAGACAATGTACTGACTTGTCGACTAAAGGACTCTCAAGATCCCAAGGATACAATTTGAAGCAAACATTAACTTTGAGAATGTCTCGAAAAGTTTATATATCCATGAATTAGTAGGTTTAAGTTGAAGATACCTATCTACTATTTGATTATGCCTTAGATAACTATATCAACTACTAATTAGGTGGAAGATTGTAGTTTAGTTAGTGAAAGGGGCCTTTGGAGCATTGATAAAACTATCTTTGTGTGACTTATAGGTTGTAGAAGCAGTCATTTATACTTGTATTAGAATAAACTTTTTACATCACTCTTCTTGAGGTGTAGTCCCTAAACTCTGCATCAACGTGAAATGTTTTGTGCACTGAACTAGTCATTTATCATAGTGGTAGTAATTAGTCGTTGCAAAAGAAGTATTATTGGCAGAATACAAGAGGAAAGAAGTGTTCTTGATTTAATTTGTAATATATATATGCTTCCATGAATATTTAAGAGACACTAGAAGCTTCCTCTTTTCCATAGGATGGCATGATCTTTGATTGTATTTTAATTTGCTTTGAATTTTTTTTTCGTAGTGAGTTCTAAATCTCCACCATCTTTTATATAGATTGGATTGATTATAGGACATGTTTGATGAGGACCATTCTTCCTCATATTGAGAGCATTTTTGCTTATCCATGATCTACTAATTTGTCTTTTAAGTGCCTAGTCAACCATGTTATTAAAACACACAATTCATTTCCTTCCTATATAAATAGGACAACTTAGGTAAACAAATACTTCCGTTTCAAAAATAATGACGACCTAGTTTAACTTGACATGAAATTTTAGAAAATAAAGAAAATTTATTATTCTTGTGGTCCTAAATTAAAGTTATGTCAAATGTACCAAAATATTCTTTAACTTTGTGACTTTAAATATGCCATGTAGAAAGTTAAAACTAAAATTCTGTCAAAAAAGAAAAGAAGTCATTTTTTTAAACAAACTAAAAAGGAAAACAGATCATTCTTTTTGAAACAGAGAAAGTAAAAAATTTGCCCATGAATTAAACTAGTGACTCTCATTGATCCTAGAAGGAGCAACCTTTGGATCAGTAATAAAAAAGCTCTCTCATTTTCACTTATCTAATGCATACATAACAAGGTCTCATGATTGAACATTGATTACTCCCATCAATAAAATTATTATATCACCTGCATATGTATGTTAAATGATTAGTTTGGGGACGGCCTCGAGTTTATGGTGAAAGTACTATGAAATCATGGCATTGACATAGAAAATTAAGCATCTTGAATAAATCTTCGTTTATTTTTACTTGTCCATTTTAGACGACTTTATACGTTTCTTAAGAAAATAATGATTGATATGATGATCTTACAATAATATTCATATGAATTGATGTTTAGTGTTAGATCGTGAAAAAATAATTTAAGGAATAAGTAATTAATGATGAAAATAAAACATATAAAAAGTAGTTCTCTTTTCTTAATATATCAAATGTAAAAAAATTATTTTTAACATAGTGAACAAATAAAAATGATCGGGATAACACATTTTCTCTTAAACTAAAGAGAGAATCCTCTTATTTAAACCCTAACTAGTAATTTCGAAATTCATAATATATGTAACTCAAATATTTAATTATTCAGGAATAATAAGAGGAAGGATACTCTTTTTAGGGGGTTGGGGGTTGGAGAGGAGCAAATTTATGTTTGTATCATTAATAGAAGAAGTGTTTAGTGATTTTTTAATTGAAAAAATTCAATAGGAGTAAGTACAAGCAAAAGAGGAGTTATCGAATTACCAGTACTAATAAGGTAATGAACTTATGATATTTCTTCTTTCGTTTTTTTTTTACTTGTCATAGTTTTCTTCTTGAAATTCAAATAATATAAATTTTGCTAATATTTTAAGATATATTTTTTTAATTATATTGATATGAAAAAAATATTACACTTAGTATTTTTGAATAATTTTTTAGTATCTATATTTTATTTTTAAAAATTCAAATTAACATAATGTAACAGCTTCAGAAGTTAGTTAAATTGGCACTCAAAATCCACAACATGGCAATAAAAAAAATGGAGGTAATATTTAGTAAACATAAAAAAAATTAGATGATTGTCACAAAATTAATAATATAGAGTTTATAATGATATTACAAATATTTTTTATTGTTCGCTTTTTGCATTGTCTTTGCTACAATCTTCATGTATGAGAGGTTTTGCTTTACAATCTTCCATATTATTTGTTCAGTTTTACTTTTATTTTGGCTGTGTAAAAGAATTTTAATATTATCTGGCCAAAAGATAACTACTTATAAGTTATAACCATAATTAGAGATTATTTTTAATTATCTAAAATAACAAAAAAAAAATATGCATTTTGCTATAAAATGTTAAATTACAGTGAGTGTGAAACATATTTATAGCTCCAATACTTACAAAAAATAATAAATTGAATATATTCTATTATTTATATAACCGTGGAGCCAGATAACAGTGAAGAGTGACTAGTTAATTTTTTTTTCACAAAGAAAATAGATCTCGATTTTTTATAGTACTATGTATATATGTTGTTTATTTCTTTAACGTATATATTAAATCTCAAAGAAACATCTTACTTTGCGAGTTTATATGACAGCATGAAATCAGTTATTGAAAGATACAACAAAACAAAGGACGAACGTCAACAGTTGCACAATCCATTCTCAGAGCTCAAGGTAATATTCAATCAACAAACCTACCTTTAAATTTTACATAAATAGTCATCCAAATTAAATGTTTACTTTATTTTTAGTCGGTATTTATATAGATTATACATAATTATACCTTTTAGATGTATTTCATTAATTTGTATTAGTTCTACCAGCGAGTTACTTTAAGAAGTTTCTTTCGGTATTTGTCAACATAACTAGTTTCTTAACAACGACAACATACCCAGCGGAATTTCACAAGGGGGGTCTGGAGAGGTAGAATATATGAAGACCATAGACGTAGAGAGGTTGTTTCTTAATTGTGTTAAATGTACTTTAAGAAGTTTATTGAATAGGCTTATGTCAATTTCAGCAATATTTAAGCTGAAATAGGATCAGCATGCTATACATTGTAGTTGGGGTTTTCCCTGAGTTTCTTATCCAGGAGTTTTCTTTTTAGGAAAAGGAAAACAGAAATTCTCCATTTTTGACGTGTCCTTTTCTTTTGTAAAAAAAGGTTTGTGACTCTATAAAAATGTAGGCTCGTTCCTTTTAGTTTGGTAGCATTCACAATGTAGCTATGAGGGCTTGAGAATTTTGTGCACGGAGAGAAACGGGCAATGTGAACCTCTTTGTATTCTGAGTGACTTGGTGAGGGTATTTCTTTCGATGTTGTGTACTCTCTTTATATAGTGGATTGTTAATCTCCTCTTAGGGATGTAGATCGGTTGACTGAACTATGTTAAATATTTGTGTCTCTTTATGATATATTTCTTGTTTATCTTCATACTCAATGGTCTTTCGAGGTTGCTTTGCTAGCTTACGCATGACACCTGGATCCTATCGGTCCTAACCATTATAATTAAACTTCAAGACACTGAAGAAATTAGGAATTAGAAAGGTTGGGAAATACAAACAGTTATAAGTAGATGGTATGTTAGTAAACTCTCTAACTTGACCTTCATAAAAGTTGATATAATATTTTCTGTTGACACTCGTGATATAAGAAGACTAAATGTTGGACTTGGTTGAGTGTTTAGAGGTGCATTCATGTTCTAGAAATCCTAGATTCGACTCTGGCATTCATATTCAGTACTTGCTTGAGTCAGGAGTACTATACATGTATAGCAGCAACAGTTGATGTTTCATATGATTCCATGGAAAAGTAGGTCGTTTGTCTAGGCTGGAAACAGTCTTCTTGGGATCTGAAGTGATGAATCTCCTTAATTGGTAAAGCTTTGGAAACATGAAATAGAACCCTAAAATGATCAGTCCTTCTTGGAGTTCTCTGATCGATCATATTGGTATTGAAAAACAGGAAGAACAACTTTGTAGTAGTATATATGTTGATAAACTTCATACTACATCAATCGCGATGTCTACTTCCAAGTACTGTTTTGACCATTTTACAGGCATAATTCCAATGTGTAAGCTTTCTACAATCATATCTTCAGCTCAACAAGGTATGTCTAACTGAGAGATAGAAGGGTAAGAAATGGTAGTTTTTCGAAGATTACTATTTATTTTTGTGTGGTTTCTTAAACGTAATAACCAGAATATATAGATAATTATACAAAGTAGTAGTATTTCGTTGTGAGTTCAAATAAATCGGATATGTATAATCCTGCAAACATTTTGTAGGTTACTTGAAACGTGTAATCCTGCAAACTAAAATCTAGAAGACGAATTAAGTACCTGGATTTATTCAATCATGAGCTTTAGTTACAAAATCTGTATATGTTGAAGTTTTACATCCAGATAGCCTGAATATATTGTGCACTGTACTTGCTATAGTTGTGGCAGAGGGAAGCAGAGATCTTGCGGCAACAACTACAGGACCTGCAAGGAAATCATCGGTAATGTCTACTCTTTGAAACATATAATACATGCTTTTACTTTACTGTAGTGGTACAATACAACATCTGAACAGCTTATGAACTAATCATTTATCAGGTTTTTGAAGGCAGCTATATCTTATTTTTAGTCTGTTAAACAAAAATACTTATACATATGTTATGAAATTTTCATAAAATTTATGGACTCATGGAATTGGATGTTTGCTCATGAGTTCAACAAATTGCATTGTATCTGGATTTTAATACTAGTACCTATGCTGACTATTATTAGTATTCAATAGGCAATTTTCTCATCATCTGATAGAACAGGAAACTAATGGGAGAGGAGCTATGTGGTTTGAGCATAAAAGAACTAACAAATCTGGAGAGTCAACTGGAAATGAGCTTAAGGGGCATCCGTTCGAGAAAGGTCAGCAATCAACTTGATACTATCGACTAATTAGTATAATTTGAACTAACATTTTCTAAGTCAAGGGTCTTCCGAAAATAGCCTCTCTATCTCTATGAGGTAGTGGTAAAGTTTGATACACACTCTACCCTCCCCAAACCCCATATGGGATTTTACTGGGTATATTGTCGTTGTTGTTTGAACTAACATCTTAAGACTTTATATATAGGAGCAAATATTGAAGGATGAAATTCAAGATCTTACTCAAAAGGTACGCAGATTTCATCATGTGATCAGAAAATCGCAACAGGGAACTCATTGATATGAAAACTCTTGAGCATATTCCCTATTGAATGTCTACAGGGGAGCATGATACATCAAGAAAATTTGGAACTCTACAAGAAGGTAAATCTCATTCAACAAGAAAATGCAGAACTGTATGAAAAGGTAGCACTTGAGTTTAAGTAACTAGAGTTAGTTTCCTTGCATAATTACAAAGTTAAAGCTGATTACTGCAAAAAGATGACTTTATTTTTTCAGGCTTATGGTACAAGGGATGCTAATGCAGTTAATGGAAACACCAACTATCCGTATCGCTTCACAGTGAGTAGAGAAGTTCATGCGCCCATCCATCTGCAGCTAAGCCAACCTGAGCCGCCACAAAATTTTGAGATGCAAGCAGGAACATCCGATTCAAGGTACCTAAGTTGTTTTTCTTTCATTGCAAACATTTTGTAAGTAATTAGTTATGTGCAGCTCTAGTAGAAACCAAATTATATAGTTCTAAGTTTTGCATACCATCAGTTCTATAGGACTTTTGCTACTTTAAACCTCTGTTTAAGAGAATTGACCTTGTCGTTGGAGTTTTTCTAGTCGTAGAGATCAACAACTTTCTCAAACAACTTCCATGTCTGCCATTCCCTAATAAATTGCAAAATCCAGCAATCATGAGTGTTGGGCCTGACTTTCCAGTTAATCGAGTCAAATAACTCAATTTTCTTTTATAACCTCAAATCCTCACTCAACTAATATTCTTCTCTTAGAAAATAACTCAACCAATAGTTATTTTCGGAGAAAAAAAATCAGCTAACCTTTTCTATAACCTCAAAATCACCGAATTATAAATATTTTACCTACAAAGTTACTTAACTATTGATATTTTATTAGAAAGTCACCCAACTAATTTTAATAAAATATAATAAGAAAATATTTAAATTGGTTGGGTGACTTTCTAAATGAAATATAACTTTGGGATCATAAAAGAAAATTGACCAGCTTTCTGTCAAAAGAATTAGTTGAGTGATCATCTAAAGTATTAACTTCCAGCAACTCGATCCAAAAATACCAGGAACCTTAACAACTAGTATGGTTACAAATCATTCATTCCTGCAAGAGAATTATTGATATTTTGACCTTTTTACAGGTAGATGTCAATGGTGGCAGTAAAGGTTAATGACTTTACAACCTGAATTGCAGAGCAGCAAGAAGAGGAAAAACTAAAAGAAGGATTGCAATGTTTCTATGATATATTTGTGTGGAAATTCAAAGGCATCTCATAAAATGATGCACTATCTAATTCATAATGGTAGCATACATTATCTGCGCTGCCAATGTAATTCACACAGCTGATAATGCACATAAAGAGCCAGAGGCATCATAAAATTCTAGAGGCAAAGACAAAATTTCAATTTATGAATTTTGAATCACCTTTTTTTCTAAAAAGTAGGTTCTAGATATATTTTTATATAAATATTATTAGACTTCTTTTGTTTAACTATAAGAAAATGAATTTATAGCTATAAAACACATTGTAGTTAAATATAAAAAATTTTGTCGCTATTTTATTTCGTAACTTTTATAGTAAGATGTAGCATGACTAACAGTTAGTTACAGACTTTACATGATCCATGGCTAAGAATTTATACTTGTAGCTACAAAATAAAAATTAATCATAGCTCAAATTAAAATAAATTTTTGCCATAAAAAGTATGCTCGTACTAAATTATTGTATCCTCGTGCTACGCTAAACAAAATTAGTTGCTATCTTCCCTCTAGTAATCACGGGGTGTAATATTATAGTAAAAAAATCAATTTATTTACTACAAAAATTTAAACCTGATGACTAATTCTACAATTTCAATTAAAAATAAAATCCTATAGTTGCATGATGAGAATACCAAAACTGCACTTGTGGTGGGAGTATATGATCACAACAAATGGAGTAAATAAAATCGATTGAACTAAATAAGTGGTGTCAGTATGTACACTCTGATATAATTTAGATCCATTTTGTATAAGTCGTGTCCATATTTTATTTGAGTAATAATTCATATTAGATTTGTAAATTGGTTTGAGTGTTAGACTATGATAATTTTAATTAAGATTTTTATTAATTTTTAGTTTCTTGAAATAGTATTTTTTACACGTACATAAAATAAGCCAAATGGAGAATTTTAGAGAAAATTGAAGCAGTCAAAATATCTTGGAAAACAATAATTATATAACGTGCGGTGTGGATCATTGCTCTTACAATTCATAAAAAATGCATAAAATATCATTTGAAGTTATTGTCAAACGAAAAGCCAATCCAAACAACCCCGAATTCTCTGATTGTGAAAAAGAAACGATCATTGACGGACGAACTTTACACCACCGTCGCAATAAATAGCTGCCGGCATTTATGGCAGCGGGGGCCAGTGGTCCTCTGCCACTGGAGGGGGGACCGCCTCGAGTGTCTTATGCTGATTTACTAAGAGAGCCAAAAGCCCAAGTGCGGACTATCCCAGTAAAGCCAATCTCATATCTGCATGGGGAGCCGCAAGTGACCTGGGAACAGACCGAAATCGATCAGATGATTATTAATGAAAATCTGGAATTTGCTGTGATTGGAAAATTTTCTTATGGGGGACCTACAATACAAGAGCTGCGAAATATTTTACCAAAGCACTGCGAATTGAAAGGGGAGTGCAAAATAGGGTTGCTATGCAATAGACATGTCTTAATTAGGGCATCTTTATTGGAAGACTACGTGCACCTATTATCGAAGCCAGTGTTTTACATTAATGGGAGCATGAGGACCTACCCAATGAGGACATTCAAGTGGGATCCAATGTTTAAGGCTGAGGAAGAAACTACTACAGCGGTGGCTTGGATTTCTTTTCCTGCATTGCCACCAAATTTTTTTGGTGAAGAAGCGATATTCTCTTTGGCTAGAGCTGTGGGAAAGCCACTGCAGGTTGATTTGGCTACAAAAAACAAGACGCGACCTAGCTGTGCTAGGGTCAAAGTAGAGGTCGATTTGTTAAGGGAATTTCCAAAGAGGATAAAGATTGCTGTGAAGAAGTCGGATGATGTTATTAGCGAGAGATGGATTGCAATAAGGTATGACTATATGCCGAAGTACTGTAAAACATGCAAGATCCAGGGGCACGATGAAGAGAACTGCTACGTATTACATCCTGAACTCTACCGGGATAAGCGAAACAAAAATCCCCATAGTCATACAAAGCTGACCAGTGGCGTGGATTTGGACAAAGTGGAGGGGCAGAAGTATGATAAGGGTCCGGGTCATAAGGAGGTGAGCAAGGAGAATGCTGACTGGGAAGAGCAACGGGGACAGAGAGGGGGACTGCTGGCAAAGAAAGAATGGCACAAAACAGGGGTAATTTTTAAAAATAGCTTCATACCTTTACAAGATCAGGTCCTAGAAGGTGGACTGCTGGAACTGCACGATAATGAGAACAACATGGGCCAAAATAACATAGAAAACATTCCTGTTGTTGATATAGCTAATGATAAAGGAAAGAATGAGAATCAACAATCAGACTTGGCTAGCAGTTCAGGGTCGGGGACAAGTAACAGCAAGGGTAAAAGAGTTATGGCAGGTGCAATACCTATGGTTGAGGTAAAGGAGATGGCTGGGGTTTCTAATGGCTCTACCAAAGAAAGAACACAACTCTTCATCCTAAAGGAATCTCAGCAGTCAGTAGGGGCAACAGTGGAGAGCATGAAATCTGGGGAACAAAGCAATGCGGCAATAGATATTGAGGAGGTGGAGGATAGCAGTCCCTCATATGCATTAAATAATATTGGTCCATATGTTACTGGACAAGAGGAGGCAGAAAACATAAAGAAGCAACATAGTGATAAGGATGAGGACATTGAGCACAATATTCAGGAGATTAGTAAAGCGGGAGATTTGTCGCCAAGGCACACCTCTACATTGAGAAACAGCGCGAAAAAGGGTAGGTCCGTTGTCCCACTTCAAGTTAAAACAAGGAGGAGTAGGGATAAGTTGTCAACCAGTGAACAATGATAGAAAAAATGCTGTTTTGGAACATTAGATCTATCAGAACTCAAAACTCTTTAGATAGACTAATGGCCCTAAATAGGAGACATCACTATGCATTTATGGCATTGATGGAACCTTTCCAGGATCCATCCCAAGTGGAGAGGTACAGATTACTTTTGGGCTTTAATCAAGCGGGGGTAAATAAATCCGGAAAAATTTGGTATTTCTGGAGAGATGATTGGGGAGTACTAGAGGTGGTAGACTCGATTCAGCATGTCTCCATCAAGTTCATATGCAATAACAGAGATTTTTGGATTACAGCAATCTATGCCAGGTGTAGCGCTTTAGAAAGACTAGAGTTGTGGGACGAGGTTGCACAGATTAAAGAAGGGTGTACTTGTCCATGGATCGTTGGGGGTGATTTTAATGTTATTCTTAATGAGGAGGAGAAGATGGGTGGGCTGGATTTCGAACAAGCAGAGGCTATGGACTTTGCTTTCTTCATCAATAATTGTGAACTGGAGGAACTTAAATTTGCAGGAAGTAAGTTTACTTGGTGGAATGGAAGGGTGGGGGCAGATTGCATATTCGAACGGCTGGATAGAATTCTGGTAAATCAAAGGTTTGTCGAAATGTTTCCTGCCACGGAGGTGGTGCACTTGGTTAGGCAAGGATCTGATCATGCTCCCTTGCACCTGATTTGTAATTCAGAACAGGAACCGGTGAGAAAGCCTTTCAAGTTCCTAAATTTTTGGTCTAAACATCAAAAGTTCAAGGATGTGGTACAGGAGAGTTGGCGGGTTGACTTCACTGGAAACCCATTTTTTGTGGTGCAAATGAAATTAAAAAAAGTGAAACAAGCGTTATCTAGGTGGAGCAAAGAAGCTTTTGGGAATGTTTTTCATCAAATAGCCACAAAGGAGGATATAATTCGTGTCAAGGAGCTGCAGCTGGAGATGGATCCTAGTCCAGAGAATAGAAGAGAATTAAAAAAACAGGAAGCAGAGTTGAAAATGTTCTTAAAACTGGAGGAAGAATTCTGGAAACAAAAATCGGGATTGAGATGGCTTAAAGATGGTGATAGGAATACAAGATTCTTCCACTCCTATGTAAAAGGGAGAAGGAAGAGGTTGCATATTTCAGAGATTCAAGACATGCAAGGAGCAACATGGAGTAGTCAGGATCAAATTGGGGAAGCCGCGGTGCAGTATTATGCAAAATTGTTCACAGAGGAAAACGTTAACACTGATTTTACCATGTTGGGGAATGTTCCTTCATTGGTCACAGAAGAAGATAACCTAATGATGAATAGATTGCCAGACCTGGAAGAAATCAAAGCTGTGGTTAGCAAGCTAAATGGAGATAGTGCTGGTGGGCCTGATGGTTTCACAGGGCAATTTTTCCAGGTCTGCTGGGACATTGTAGGAGAGGATGTAACGAATGTGGTTAAGGCTTTCTTTTGTGGTAATGAGTTGACCAAATTTGTGACTCACACAAATCTGGTTTTGCTTCCCAAGAAGGAAATAGTTAGATCATTTTCGGATTTACGGCCTATTAGCTTGAGTTCTTTCATCAATAAGATTATTTCCAGAACGCTTCATGAAAGGATGGAGAAAGTGCTTCCTAAGATTATTTCTCGCAACCAGTCCGGATTTGTAAAAGGCCGAAACATTGCGGAGAATGTGCTCCTTGCTCAGGAAATCATCAGGGACATCAGCAGGAGAAATAAAAATGCCAATGTGGTAGTCAAGCTGGACATGGAAAAGGCATATGATAGAGTATCGTGGATTTTCCTGACAAAGATCCTGAGAAGGTTCGGATTTTCAGAAAGTATCATTGACATGGTGTGGAGGCTACTATCAAATAACTGGTATTCGGTGCTGGTGAATGGCAGGTCATATGGTTTTTTCAAATCGCAAAGGGGATTAAAGCAGGGTGATCCACTGTCTCCAACCTTGTTTATAATTGCAGCGGAGGTGCTCTCTAGAAGTCTTAACAGATTGGCTGAAGATAAGCAGTACAAAGGATATGGTCTACCCAAATGGAGCCCAAAGATAAATCATTTGGCGTATGCAGATGATACTATCTTATTTGGCTCGGCCGAGCGGTGCACTGTCATAGCAATGATGAAGGTAATCAGTGCCTATGAAGAAGTATCTGGACAGAAGGTCAATAAAGGAAAAAGTCAATTTTTCCTACATGACAGTGCCTCTCTAGCAGTGGCTATCAGGTTAAGGAGGTTGACTGGTATCAGGCAAGGTAACTTTCCTTTCATATACCTAGGGTGCCCAATATTCTATGGGAGATGCAAAGCTAGTTACTTCGAAGTAATGGTCAGAAAGATTTCAAGGAGAATATTATCATGGAATAATAAAATGCTTTCAACCGGTGGTAAGGTGATCTTAATAAAGCATGTCCTTCATTCGATAACATTGCATCTTCTGGCAGTGACTAATCCTCCCAAAAAGGTGATAACTCAAGTGCATAAGTTGCTGGCAAATTTTTTCTGGGGGGACAGTGGGGGTCTGACTGGTAAGCATTGGGTAAAATGGGAGGATTTATGCTACCCGGTGGAGGAAGGGGGGTTGGGGTTGAGATCTCTACAGGAGGTGAACAACGCTCTCACAGCCAAACTGTGGTGGAACTTTAGAGTAGCCAACAGGTCACTATGGGCAGAGTTTATGTGGAATAAATATTGCAAAAAGTCACACCCTACTATTGTTAACAGTAGAGGGGGCTCTTTGACATGGAGGAGCATGATGAAGGTACGTGATAAGGTGGAGCAAGAAATATGGTGGCAATTTAAATCAGGGGATTCCAATTTCTGGTTGGACAACTGGACCAAGAAGGGAGCTCTGCACATTCTGGAAGAACATAATATGGTAGATTATGGGATGAAGGTTAAAGACGTGATGTTGGAGGGGGACTGGGACAGGGGCAAGATGCTGGGATACATTTCGGAAGAAATGGTAGAATTCATTTTGAAGAACATTAAGCCGAAGCAAGCAGAAGCAAATGATAAGCCTTGGTGGATGAGAAACCCTTCTGGAGAGTTTACAGTTAAATCTGCTTATGCTCTTCTCAGGAATAGGAAGATTAGCCATGAATGGTACGGGAAAATATGGTGTAAGGGCCTGCCATTCAAGGTGTCTTTTTTCCTATGGAAGGTAATCAAAGGGAGGATTCCAACTGATGATATTCTCAGAAAAATGAGAATAAATGTGGTGTCCAAATGCATTTGCTGCGAAGAAGGGAGGGAGGAAACACTGGAACATCTATTACTAACAGCCCCCATAGCCCAAAAGCTATGGAAGCACTTTGCTTTGTTTGCAGGTATCAGAATGGAAGGGAGGCAGATTCACCAGACACTCCAAGCATGGTGGAATATAGAACAACCTGCTAGAGTTCAAAGAGTAGTAGCAGCAGTCCCTGCCATTATCATGTGGGAACTTTGGAAGAGAAGGAATGCCATGAGACATGACAAGGAGTATTCATATGACTGGATGGTGCATCAGTGTCAAAAGTCAATCCTTCTCCTGGTTAAAGAGAGGTATCCATGGATAAAAGGAATGCCTCATGGATGGGCGGACATCATTGACACATTGCGGACCTACAGACCTATTCTGCATTTCCACAAAGTGTGGTGGCACCCTCCAAGTGAGGGATGGATAGCATGCAACACAGATGGGGCTAGTAGAGGTAATCCAGGACAGGGTGCATATGCTTTCTGCATCAGGGACAGGGAAGGTAACCTAATGTATGCTGAAGGTCAAGGGATAGGGGTCTGTACAAATGTGGAAGCAGAAGCTACAGCTATATTACAGGCTCTTATGTTTTGCAAAGCACAGGCAATCAATAGAATTCTACTGCAGACTGACTCTAATATCATAAGAGCTATGGTTATGAGTGAATGCAGGGTTACCTACCAGGTGGTTGAGAAAATTGAGGAAATAAGGGAGATAATGCAACACATAACAGTCAAAATCATACATGTGTTCAGAGAAGCAAATCAGGTGGCAGATAACATTGCTAAGGAAGCTATGGAGGCAAATGGCACTCTAAGATATTGGGAATTCACACAATTATCAAGCAGGAGTAGAAAATTACTAAACATGGACAAGCAGGCTATACCGTACATAAGGATTCGAACAAGGCCTATACAAGCTAATGTTGCATGTACACAGGTCAGATGAGCAAATATATACAGAAATACAGAGCACACAACAGCAACATAAAATCACTCAATACAGGAACTACAGTGAGGGTGCAAGCATCAGGGAAGCGGGCAGAGTATCCAAACACAAAGGACGCACATTCAGATGCTGAAAATCAATTTATGAAAAGAAATCTTGAGAACAAGTTATATACAGCAGATCGAAGAGGTAGGACGGAGGATGATGACTTACTGATTCATGGTGAAAAACATGTTAAAACACACGGCAACTGGGGTGAAGGAAACCATGGAAGAGTGATGCTGGCAGCAACCGGAGAGTAAAGAGCAAAGTCATTGAGAATCTGCCAAGGAGAAAGTCCAATGGCAAAATGAAGGCAGCAACCTAGTAAAGTGAAGGAGAGAGACTTACAAGCAGATCATGGAAGTTGAAGCGGAGGACATACCTGAAGCGGAAGAGATAGTCCGCCTCAAGAGGAGAATGCAGGAGCGGAGCACCGCCATTGAAGGACGGAGTGGATCAGTGAGAGGTGAAATTAGGAAAGTTGGATCTAGAAAATGCTTATCTTTCATGTATTGGGCCGGTCGGGTTGGGCCGCTGGACCGACAACTCATGGACCCTTTTTACTTTTACTTTGTTTTTTAATAAAATGGGCCGATAAGTCCACAATTTGATTAAAAAAAAAAAAAAGAAGTTATTGTCAAACAGATAATCAATGAATGAAAACTGTCCTCTAAACTTTATTATAGTTGACGATATTTTTTATTTCGTGTCACGCGTTTCTTCCTTTTGTAGATTAGTCATTTTCAGTTTTTACTACATCGCCACATTATAATCTCACAACTGGTTGATTAGCTTATGTCAATATCTTAGCTCTTACAAAAATTAATAAATTATTTTCTATTGAACACTGAGCTGGCTTTGTGATTACAGGTAGAATTCATCTTAGGATGAGAAGTCTCGTAGTAGCAAAATACAGAAGAGAAGTTGGGTATACAAGTAAACAAGTCTTACTTACTAGTGACGCACTTTAAAGTCGTGAGAAATAAAGCTCAAAATGAGCAATATCACTAACGGGCTAGATCGTTAGATTATACCCAAATGGTTGGAACCATCTAGTTCTATAAAACATGGAATCAAGATTAGCAGTATGACCATCAAATCTAAGACTGAAAAAAAAAAGTTTTCTCATCTCATGAACCCGAAAAAGTATTTTTCTTTTCAAACAAAAAAAAAATTGGGTTGGAAAATCAAAACACTCACTAATAAGGTAAAATTAGTGACGGGTTTACTAAGATTCCCGAGAAATACATATTGGAATCAAAATTTACTGATTTTGATTCTCAAGCAAGAAAACTGGAAAAAAAAGAAAGAAAGAAGAGTAGTCATGATTAAATCGAAGCTTGATTTAATTGGACGATAATAAAATCTAAATATCGAATTATGTACACTGATAGTTGAAGTCCTTGAACTCCGGATTATATTTGACGCTGAGGATACTCATCCTTAAATTCCCCATCGTCGAAATTCTGCGAGTAACTAACAACATCGTACTGGAACTTGAGTGTCTTGTGCTTCCCATACATATTTTTCTTCCCTTCATTCACCAATTTCTTCAACAACTTTCTCCATAATTTCGCGCGATTCCAGCTACTTCCTCCACGTGTCAACGTGTTTATTCGCGAATACTCATCGTGCACCGGAATACAGGACGGTGACAAACAACCGTACAACCTGTGAGTCACCGATCGCTTGTAAATGGAATCGGCTTCCATTGAAAACTACAAAATTAACGTAGGTGTAATATTTGCCAAGGGATGATTGTAAGCTTTTCTGAACTTAGATTGCTGCTGAAAAATTAACTCTCTCCTATAATTTTGATTTTATGCAAGTGTGTAACGGGTAGATTGGAATATAACAGGTACAAGTACTATATTTAACTTTATCTTTTCTGCGGGCAATTAATTTAATTTTCATATATAGCCCACAAGACACTATTATATTTTCTTGGTATATATTATTGAGTTTATTGATTTTTTTACCAAATTAAGCTATTATTTAAATTAATTTACTAAAATAATTTATTTATTTTAAATTTTACAAAACTAATATAACCATATTTGGCAATAACGTTTTAGGCTAACGGTGTTAATGAATAAATGTTACTGTGGGTAATGTTTTAAGACTAAAACGTACTTGTGAGTAACGTTTTATAATACGTTATTCACGAGTACGTTTTAAGAATAAAACATTACCCACGGTAACGTTTATTCATTAATACCGTCCGTTTTTCCATTAGCAAAATATATTTATACTAGTTTTATAAAATTTGAAAAAATATATTATTTTAATAAATTTATTTAAATAATAGCTTAATTTGATAAAAAAAATCAAGTTTATCGTACTTGCTGTCATGACTCGTGTATGGCTGATTGAGTCATTATGTTTAAGATCGCAATCTGTCAGAATAGGATAGTACTACGTAACAACTTTATGTTGGCCTCATTCTTTAAGAGGTTAATTATATTTTTGAAATTATAATGACATCGATTTAGTTAGATAAGATAAGTATTCTGGATTAAGTTTAGAATTGATTTTATATTTTGTTAAATTGATGATCTAAATTTATTTTTTTGATATTCGATAAATAAAATGACATAGAAGGTCTTATTCCTAATCAACCAAATCCAATAACCCATGACTGTTTCTCTTTTTACTTAAATCCGAGACTTAGATCCAAATAAAAATATCGAATGATTCCATGATGCCAGCTGTATTTCGGTTTCCTTTTTCTTCCATAATTAACATATTGGCAAATGTAAGAGTTTGTGAAAATTTTAATAAATATCAAATTTGCAAAACCTATATATTGTTATATAAATATAACATTCTGCTTATAACGAGGCTTAGGTGATGTTCTAGGAATTATAAAATCGAACATATTATTGGATTTGGATAAATATAACATTGTATATTACAATAAATTTCAGGAGCGAAGTTAACACTTCACTTGACGGGTTTTGTTTGAATAGTTATTTATCAAGAACGTAGTTATAATTTTTTTTTTTAGAATCTAAAATTGATAAAGGTAAAATTTTAGCTCTATCTCTCTGCTAATAACTATATCTATTAACATACATGATAGTAAGCATTCGACTCTAACACCCATAATTTTACAAATACAATGAAACTAATCAATATAAATCAAAGATCAAATCCATTAAATATAAATTTTGAATCTTCACAAAAATAACAATAAACCCAAGTAATGGACAAATAAGTAAGTAGGTAATTGTATTTGAGCTAGTGATTCTTTAATTTTTTCCATTTTTATACTTTGAAGTTGGGTGTGGGCATTTAAATTTATTATTCCCATGCAGAACAGCTTTTCAACTTCTTTAATTCACCTATATTATAATGGGTTATTTAACAGGGGCAGAAGGTGTTTATATATTTTTATATATAAATTTTGAATCTCTTAAACATATAACTAGATGATAGTTTACAGATTTAGAGAATTTAAAATTTACTTTAAAGTTCTAAATTAAATAGCTAAGGCTTTAGTTGTTTTCCATTGAGAGGACACACAATAAACTATCTCCAACTAATCACTACCATCTCTTATTTTATATATTTTCCTAAAAAGATAACATATATTCAATTCGTAATCCGCCTGTGTTAATCATTAAAGTGGTTAGCATTAGAAGCCGCTTAAGTGATAACTATGTACATATAATATGTGATTAATTATTAATTAATGGCTAATTTGTTGGACTAAAGGGATTATTCATTTGTCTTTTTTGGATAAGGTGTACGCAGCAGCTCTGCTATCCATTTGTCCTTTTTTGTTCTTCCATTAATTAGGTGAAAAAAAATGGGAAAAAAATAATGAAAGGTCAAAGAAACATTTACAAAATCATGTGAATTTTTGGAAATATATGAGCCCATACCCACCGCAAACTACTTGGAGACCGTATATTCATAGAACAAGGAATTAAAATTAAAACGATGCCATATATTTTCCTATATTATATGCTTTATTGAATTTAGTCATAAGTTATATTTTATATAGTCAAAATAAAGAAAATATAATTTAATGAAGTACTAAAATATATATAAAAAAAAAAGTAAAATTTAGTAAAAATTGAATCGGATTGAATGTTGATCCGCTCTATAACTCATGTTCAACCCGCTTTAACCCAACCCATTTTGATCCAAATAAATTCAGGTTGAATTGAGTCTTGACTTGTTTATTATCTTGATCCATTATGGTCCGCTCAAATTTGACCAACTTATCCAATTCACACCCCACTAAATAAGAAGACAAATAATCGATAAAATATGAACATGTCCTTGAGGCAATTTTTTCTAGGAAGGCAAATAATACAGGAACAAGATGGCCTAGCACTGTATTCTGGACGATCCGGAACATCATTGCGGAGTTTATTCTAAATTTTACTTTTTAAGTTTGAAATTCAAGGTAGTGTTGTGATACTGCGTCGCTATCTTTGATATCATACCGATATCATATATTTCGTCGGTATATTGATACCTTATCATATCATATGAAATCAAGTTTTTATTTTTTAAGAATTGAATAAAAAAATAATTAAGTGAAAATTATTAAAGTCACAATCTTATTTATTAAACTCTCAACCAATAGAAAATATATTATATATGATACTTTAATCCTCTATGAAACGATATCCTATCGACATCATTTATGATACTCTGTCCGTATAGTCGTACTTTATCAATATCCTATGTGATGTTTTATCGATATATTAATACCTTGTTGATATCATATAGGGTAAATGATGACATCATCATGATATTAATGTACGAATTTTAGAATAAATCTATGCCATTTTAATATAAAAGGAAGGTGTAAAAGTAATTGGGCGGGTAAATACTTTTCCTTTTTGGTTATAAATGGGGTTTCCCTACAAGTTTTACGTGAAAAGAAGCTAAAATGAAATTTAAAAAGAGGGTTTATATAAATCACATAGTGTAAAGAGTTTATTATAATTTTTTTTATTTTTTTAATTTACAAGAATCTCTTAAAAAAATGGCAATTTGGGTTTATTAATTTAGTAATCCGGATACATTAATTCAATTTCGAATATAAAAACGAAGGTTTTTAAGTATCATGAGGTAACATTTAAAGCATGATACATTGAATATAGAGATTATTTAAGAATAAGAATTAATGTATTTAGATTACTGAATTAATTATATTCGTCTGGAAAAGAAGGAATTTTTGAAATTTTTAAAAATAGGTGAAAATAATGAAAAATATGATAAATAAAGAAGTGTAATTTGGTAATTTTAAAAAAAAAAACATGGCCAAGTTTGAGCAGAAAATTACACAGAATGCCTACTCAATGTAGTGATCTTGATTTTTTGCTGTCGACAAGAGAAGTCTTACAAAAATACCCTTTTTTTCACTTTTAGTTGAATCAAAGACATGTTCGTCCTTTTATACCATAAATATTTTTTAGAGAACTCTCTATGTTCAATTGTATCTTAATTTTTCTATTTTCTTTCTTTATTTTTCTCCTTTATTTTTTTTTGCCTTTTTTTACTTTTATTTTTATTTTTTCTAATCCTTATAACTGAGGGACAATTTTATTCAGAAATATATTCTTAATAAAATGAACGATATTTTTATAAAATCATCCTTTTTTATCAAGATCATCCCTTTTAAGGGGGTATTTGAGCCCATGTAAGTTTATAATGGGCCCGGGTAAATAAGTGCAGAAAGCCCAAATAAATAGAGATGAAAAGAGCCTATCAGACCGTGGGGAATGGGGATGAACAAGATATTCCGTCGTCGTGCGATGGGACCCACGGATTGGGAGTATGTTCAAAATTGTCCCCAAATTCCTTAAAGAATCCTAAATCTTGGAGAGGCACCATTTGTGGTTACGAAACTTGTAAGTTGGATAGGCCTTCTGTGGCTCTTATCCTATTTATATACAGAAGGAAATTAGATGCCTGAGTAACAATATCTGATATGCCCCACAAACAAAATTAGTGGTTGGTTTCCCTCTTTTTCCAAAGGATTATACTTATATTAGCAGATTATGACGCATATTTTCTTGAAAATTAAATCCTAAGTTTGATTAAGATTTTAAAGAGTCTCTGTAATTTTTAGTATTCGGTAAAAAAAGAAAAGGATATGGAGTATGATTAACCTGGCGCCATAACGACCATAAAATGTATCCAAATTTCTATCACCACCCAAAAGCCATCTTACAATCCGGACAAAAACATTCACTACAACTCTTTTGAGTGCAGTGTGTTTGAAGGAGGATAGCTGCAATGGCTATGGCAATAGCTCTTCGGAGGCTTTCCCCACTTGACAAACCCGTTAAGCGCCTCTACAATGGCGGCTCTCTTTATTACATGGTTCGTATGAACTTGTTTATTTTATAGGACTGCTATGGATTACTTTTCCTTACTTTGCTCTCCTGTGTTTGTTGCAGTCATCTTTGCCCAATGAAGCTGTATACGACAAGGAAAAACCAGGAGTCACTGTAAGCTCGTGATGAATTGGAATCAATGTGTTATTTGAACCTTTTTTTTTTTTTTTTCATTTCTGACTTGAAAACCTGAATACTTTCAGTGGCCAAAGCAACTGAATGCTCCACTAGAGGTTGTTGATCCTGAGATTGCTGACATTATTGAGCATGAGAAAGCACGCCAATGGAAGGTTCCTTCTTCTTCTCTTTCCTTTTTTCCTTTTCCATCTCTCTTACTCTAATTTTGTTCAATTGCTTGTAGGACTGGTGAAAGCTTACTCTGCAAAAGGATTAAGGCTTTATGGATTGATCTTACAATTGTAGCAAATTAGAATATTTAACTAGTAATACTTGTGAAGCCATGCAAAATATTGATGTTTCGCTTTCAATAAACAACTCTATATGAGACCCGTGGCATGCTTTCTCGGTTGAGTTTGTCACATAGGGCTTGTCTAGTGTAGTTTATCTCTACACACATACAATCATACTCAATTCGACAGAATCGTTTGATCTTAAAGGGGATCTTCTATAATTTCGCATGTGAGGAGTTATTTCTTGGTTTCGTCCAATCATTAATAACTTGATTATTTAGATAATAGTAGATAGAAACAACGCTTGTAAGGAGTCCTATTAAAACCAAGAAATATAGGCCTGTCTGTCATCCACACCAGAATAAATAGAGTTTTCGGAAAAAACCTGTGGTTTGTGAGATATTACACTAGAGCAAGGTTTATTTTGCGTGCACCCCAAGTGTAGCGATGACAGGTTCCCTTGTCAAAAAAATAAACAAACAAGTCAATATGAAATTACTTTTAGATATTTTTAGTGAGTCAGTTTGCCCACATCCCAATTATTCCACCAGATATTAGTTTAATGTCAGTTCAACTACCGCGTATTCGCTTAGATAGATCAGGATAAAATCACCTAGTGTTGTTTGTCTTGTATGGGATTTGAATCCTGGTCTGCCATGGTTTTCACTCACCTTGTTGTCCTCTGGACCACACCTTTGAGTATAAATGCCTTTCAGATTACTTCGTGGGGAGTCCCACTGTTGAAATTAATTAACTTATCAGTCTTCTAGCATTGAATGCTTAGCTAATAAGGCTAGCTAAGAATTATATATTATGTCTCATTTCTTTTACTCTTCTTATCACATATAGCATCCATTTCTGCTTCTTGTCTTTCTTTTGTTTAAGACGCAAAGCAGCAGGTAGATATGGAAGTAAATGTCTTACCAAAGTTCAAAATGCTTTCTTTAGGGGCTCGAACTCATTCCATCAGAAAATTTCACTTCCGTTTCGGTGATGCAAGCAGTTGGATCGGTCATGACTAACAAGTATAGTGAAGGATATCCTGGAGCCAGATACTATGGAGGAAATGAGTATGCAGAATCTTTGCTATTTTTCATTCTCCTAAGACTTTTCACATTAACCTGTATTTTCATGTCATATATCAACTTCAGATTTTCTTTTCCTATTATGAAAGAATGGGTGGTGGTCCAGGTACATAGACATGGCAGAAACCTTATGCCAGAAACGTGCTTTGGAAGCATTCAGGTTGGATCCTGCAAAATGGGGAGGTAATAAATTTCGTTCAATTATATTTCATAGCCTAAATAGTGCTAGAAACTAAAAATGCTCATCCTCAATTAACCTTTTGTTATTGCAGTGAATGTGCAACCTCTATCAGGATCACCTGCTAATTTTCATGTTTACACTGCATTATTAAAACCTCATGAGCGAATCATGGCTCTTGATCTTCCTCATGGTGGACATCTTTCTCATGGATATCAGGTGCTTCCATATTTTGTTGTTTCTCGTCCTATATGACTGGTATTCTGGCTGTTGCGAACTAATTCCATTGCTTAGAAAAGTGTCAGTACTTAAGAGGCTTGAACTATTGGTTTGTGGCGTAAATATGGTAGTCCTTTCAGGGTCTTTTGTAATGGGCAATTAATGTTTTCTGGGATTCTAGGAGGTGCATTTGTTTATATTATTTATGTTCTTCTGCTTTAGTATTCTAGTGGATGAGGAATTTCATTCAGACTTAGGCCAATGTACCATAAATTTGATTTGATATGCGAGTAAAGGACATTTTAAACTGAAATGCTGTTAAACATGTCTGTATGCTCTGTCTGGTTGGTTCGTATATTGCATTGATCTTTGTTAGTTAAAATGTTGGTGATGCTTTCCGCCTTAAAAGACCAAACTTTTCTGCTTTAAGATCACACGTGATCTCAAGTCTGGAAGTTATTGCCGGTAAAATTTGAGCAAAATGAAGTTCAACACATGTAAATTAATGCATATATCAAATGCATCTATTATGTTCATACACGGTGTACAAATCTGGAGTTAAGAGTCGGTTAATTTCTTTTGGAAAACCTTGATTTCTTCTTTCTAGTGCAATTATTGTATGGTTTGATTCTAAATACGTTAATATAGGGTTGTCTTATGTTATGTTTGATTATCACAGACTGATACAAAGAAGATATCTGCAGTCTCTATATTCTTTGAGACAATGCCATACAGACTCAATGAAAGCACTGGCTATATTGACTATGACCAGGTAATTTTCTGTTTTCTTATAGTTCTATTCATTTGACTTCTACCCTTCACCTTCTCCTTTTAAATTGTGTACCTGTATAATCATATTTAATTACAAAAGTTACGTAGAGTAGAGGCAAGAAGCATAATATAACATTGTGAAAATTAGAAGTAATGTAATGTGATATCAGAAGATCCATCTTGATTCAGTGCAACAATGTTACATTTACAGATGACTTGTCATTAGTATGAGACAATAAGTTGAAGCTGGCATTGCCTCCATTATTACGTTGTTCAGATTATTTTGATGTCTCTTTTACTTGTTATATCTGATTTTTCTTCTGGTTATGTTAGCAAGTGTAAAAGAAACTTGCTAAGTTATAAATGTTTGTTCAGATAATAGGTACTATTGAAGGCTAATCTACTAAATTGTGTGCTTGGAATATTAGATTTTTATTAACGGATACCTATTCTCTTTAAACACTTTGTGACTTTTATCTTTCTGCAGCTTGAGAAAAGTGCCACACTCTTTAGGCCAAAACTGATTGTTGCTGGTGCTAGTGCCTACGCACGTCTTTATGACTATGACAGAATCCGGAAGGTTAACTTTACTTTACCATATTGCAGATAGTTGTCTAGATCAAGTTGATAACTTGATAAATTTTAGTGAAGGCATTTAAACTTGTGCCTTTTTGCATATCTGGCAGGTTTGCAACAAACAAAAAGCTATTTTGTTAGCAGATATGGCACACATTAGTGGATTGGTTGCAGCTGGAGTGATCCCATCACCATTTGATTATGCTGATGTTGTCACTACCACAACCCACAAGTCCCTTCGAGGTCCTCGTGGTGCTATGATTTTTTATAGGAAGGGTGTTAAAGAGGTTAACAAGCAAGGGAAGGAGGTTAGTTAAAGAGCAGACTTCCACTTAAATGGTCACTTCAGCATCACATCTCCTAATATTTAACCAGTTTTTTAGGACTCTTTTCTACTTGCTGGCTAAATCTAAGAGACATATGGCCTACTAGCTAGTGTTGGAACTAATATCATAATTACATCATGCTAAATTTGAAGGTTTTGTACGACTATGAAGACAAAATTAACCAGGCAGTCTTTCCTGGACTTCAAGGTGGTCCCCACAATCACACCATCACTGGCTTGGCAGTTGCCTTGAAACAGGTTTCGTATCTTTACAACAGCATTTTTGATAGTTCAGTTAATTGTATAGCCACTGGCTAAGTAAAGGATCTTCTTATTCCTTATTTAGGGATGTAAAAGATCCCTGTGTGCTAGTCGGTAAAATAAGCATTTTGAGATTTAAGGGCTGAAGGGTTTTGACCCTAGTTCAGCAAATGATTTTGTGAACCAGGCAGAATACAGAGCACTTATTGTCCCAGAATTTTACCAACACCCGCAGATAGCACTTCTGATTTCTTACTAAATCGTTCTTTTTTTGCTCAAAGTGTGGAAAACATATGATTATATGAAGCAGCTTGTCACGGTATGCAAACTAAAGCTGGAAAAGGTCTAAAAACATAGCTGAATGTCATTTATGTACTACTGTAGTCAAAGAGTTTTGAGGTTTTGGAAGAACCGACCCCTCTAGCCATGGGAAGCTCATCTTTCTCCTTGTTGGCTTCATCACTTTCTGAAATAACTTCACTAAGACTTGAAAGACATTCCATCTTGCTCTTGAGTATTTTCTTTTAAGGTAAATATGAAAATTATTGTGATGGTGCTTGTTCTCACTATGCTTCTAATCCTACTAAATGCAGGCCACTACTCCAGAATACAGAGCTTACCAAGAGCAAGTCCTCAGCAACTCCTCAAAATTTGCCCAGGTAAGAGTCAATGATATGCAGTTGCCAACAGTAGCATATTAGTGAAATCCACCGTTTATCTTTTAAAAGACTATAAATTATGGTTGACTCATTATCGCCATAATATTGCTTTCTTCATCGCTGCTACCTTTTTGCCAATCCTGCAGGCTTTAGCGGAGAAGGGCTATGAGCTTGTCTCTGGAGGAACGGATAATCACTTGGTTTTGGTGAACATGAAAAACAAGGTAAAGTATGAACTCTTTGGACAAGGAAGAAACCTTCCTCTGTGAGTTGTCTGAGAGGACTGCTAAATTTGTCAATTGCTTTTGATGAATCAAAATTTAAGCAATACAGTTATTACAGTGAGCTCTTTTAAAGATCAGCTGAGTATTAGTGCATCAGGTTGCTGCACGTTTTATATTGGCATCTCTTAGGTTTTATCATAAAAGAAACAATACACTGTAAGTACTGAGCCTGGTCCTTTTTACAGGGTATTGATGGTTCCAGGGTTGAAAAAGTCTTGGAAGCTGTACATATTGCCGCCAACAAGAACACCGTTCCTGGAGATGTATCTGCCATGGTCCCTGGTGGCATCAGAATGGGTAAGACACCTCCCTCTATGGTATTTTCTTCATTAGTCATTCTTCTTTGTAAACAAACTCGATAAAACTATTGTTAATCAGGAACTCCTGCTCTCACTTCTCGGGGATTTGTTGAGGAAGATTTTGTTAAAGTTGCTGATTTCTTTGATGCTGCTGTTAAGTTAGCAGTTAAAGTAAAGGCTGCAACTCAAGGTGTGTAAGATTTTATCTATACACGTTTGTGTAGTTAAGTTGACCTATTAGAAGATGCAACTCTCCACACTTAAGTATGATATGGTAACCTGGAAAATAAAGTAATAAGCTGCAATGTCCAATTAAATTTTTACAGATGGTGTAAATATTCTTAACACTGTCAATGGATGTGAATTAAATCTCATAAAACAATACCTTGTCTGTAGATGTCTATCCGACTTTTGTAGGTATACATACGTATGTATCGTTCCTTTTATCATCACCCTTTTAATTCTTTAATGTAAAGACTTAGATTTTGTTACCTCAAATGCTTGCTTCATTTGAATCTGTGTGGTTTTTTAAACTGCAAACTACTTTCACTGTTACCATAATATCATCTTGTTGTATCAGGGACAAAGTTGAAAGACTTTGTAGCAACACTAGAATCCAGTGCTCCAATCAAATCTGAAATTGCAAAACTCCGCCTTGATGTGGAGGAGTATGCTAAGCAATTCCCTACAATTGGCTTTGAGAAAGAAACAATGAAGTACAAAAACTAAGAGGTACATACCCAAGATACATCATTGAGGTACTTTGTTTTATCATGAACTGTGTCCCTTTGACTATGATACTTCAGATCAGCCATAGAGCAATCAAAATTTATAAAATATTATGGTACTTCAGATCAGATATAGCCTGTGATGTGAAAGCATAAGAATCAGTTTCCTATGCTCTGAGGTTGGAATATTATCAGCATAATAATATGGACCTCAACTTGGACATATATTTTAATTTTGCTCGAGCAGTAGTTCAGACTTCAGATCAGATTTACTCCTCCATCCTTTTCGAATGTGGTTCATTCTCTATCATGGCTCATTTGTTTTGTTTTCCCATTTGTGGTTTGTTTCGTGTAACAGGCACCTAATATCCAGCTCCATAATGGTGAAAGGGGAACAAATACAACCATGGCTTGCTTTCAAGTATATGTTCTCATGCTTATATATGTAAAGAAATCCAGCAGATGTTGGTTCCCATCTGTGCAATTTGTATATTGAACACTTACAGTGCAACTGAGGTCCTTTAAATCAATAAACTTTTGTTACCTTTCATGAATTTTGTTCATTTACAAGTGTGATTTTGTTATCTCAATGCTTTACAATGAAAGTAACCTAGTGGTATACAAGCCTAACATATCAATGATACTGCTCGGTGACAAAACATAAAATGAAATAAAGCACTCTTACAGATCAGGGACGGGGAGTCAACATAGTTTTCTTGACAATGAATCTTAAATATTTTAGAAACATTTTTAATTGTAAAAGAAATACTTTTTACGTGTTCTTTTTTAGCTTGATCGTGTATAAATTTACATCAAATTTTGATATGAAGGTGTTTGTACATTAACATTTGCTATATTTATACCACAAAGAGTGATTGAGAGCTGACACAACTTATAAGTTACTTTGTGAATTTCATGATAAAACACCATATTAATAATGTCTCGCAAAATTAAGTGTTCCGGTACTGTTCATTGATCAAGGCATCAACATATATGCCATGTATTGGAACAAGTGCCATGTATTCTTGGAGAATCGAATTCAAGTATTAATATTATGCTAATAAAATTCTTCAATATTAATATTTTCATCTGAAAATAGTTATAAAGTGGAGAATCGAATTCAAGTATCAATCAGTTATGTTACTAAAATTCTTCAATATTAATAATTTGAAAATAATTATAAAGTGAAGAATCGAATTCAAGTATCAATTATTTATGTTACTGGAATTCTCCAATATTAGTATTTTTATTATACAAATAAACAAGGTCTAAGCCACGATTAACTAATCCAATTGAGTAGATATATTAATCCTTTGAAATCAACATACCCATGAGTGACTAAGACTTGTACAAAAAGAAAAAAAAGGCCAAGATGAAGTTTAGCAGGATAGAGTTACCAAGAAGCCGAGTCCAGTACGGCTCCACTATCACTCCGTCACTTATATTAGCCTTCCTAATTTTAATGGCGGCACGTTTTTCTGTGTCTCGTTCAGTTCACTTTTGCTTAAAATCCCCTTCTTCTTTTTCACCTTCATCTACTAAAAACCTACTACGGCAGTGCTCTTCTTGTCCCCTTTGGTCATCCTCTTTCTCTCTCTGTCTTCACACTTTCCGGAAGTCAAATTCTCCTCGTAAATCCATCACCGTCCGATCATTTTCTCCATCGCCTGTATCCATTTCCGGTCATCCTTCTAAAATGTCGATGCCTTCCGATGAAAACCCTCTCTTGAAAGACTTCGATTTCCCACCATTCGATGTAATCGAAGCCAAGCACGTCCGTCCTGGAATTCGTGCCTTACTTAAGCAAGCCGTATGTTTCGCTTTCTCTTATATATAACATATATTTCGCTAGGGCGTAGGGTTTTGTAGTGTGGCGCGTTAATTTTGGGTTTTTCTTTTTTTTGTGATTCGCGTGCAGGATGAGGAATTGAATTCTTTGGAGAAGACGGTGGAACCTACCTGGCCGAAGTTGGTGGAGCCGTTGGAGAAGATAATTGATAGATTGACGGTTGTTTGGGGTGCAGTGAATCATCTCAAGTCCGTCAAAGATAATCCTGAACTTCGTTCCGCTATTGAAGAAGTTCAGGTTCGTAATCTGGGAGCCTTCCCTTGGGGATGAGGATCTCTAATTTCTTTTACTCTCTGAGTTTTAAGATGTTCGTTCAATCAACACAACTGGTTCTTTTCCCTTTTCCATGTTCTTTTTTCTTTTGATTTTTTTTTCTCACATCAACTTTATACCATAACAATCATAAGCAATTTAGTAGTCCTGTCTTTCCGTAGATTCAAATTTTGAATGGTATCATAGCTCTTGTTTAGTCTTCTTGCTTCCTCAAGAAAAAGACGAGGAAGGGTTTTAACCCTTGATAAGGAGGATATCAATCTGAATTGTTTGCTGTATAGATAATAATGTTTTCTGTTTGACTCCATACTTTCTTAATGATTTAATCAAATATACATCCTTTGATACCACTTGTGGGATTCCACGGGGTATGTTGTTGTTGTTGTATACATCCTTTGATACGCTTGTTTGAGGCTTGAAATTTGTCTTACTGCAGGATACCCATGCTCTTTTCCCTTATCCTTGGATACACTGCTACTTTCATTTGGTTTGCATCATTAATATTATCTACTTTTCGTGCAGCCGGAAAAAGTTGCTTTTATGCTTAAATTGGGTCAGAGTAAGCCAATCTATAATGCCTTCAAAGCCATCCAAGAGTCTCCTGAGTGGGACTCTTTGAGTGATGCTCGTAAACGAATTGTTGAATGTAAGTTCATGAAATTCTTTTTCCTTTAGGCTTTTCAAAATTGGGAGGCAAGGTTTCTTTTAGCATGAAAATTTATTTAATTCCTGTATCGGTCTGGCTAGGACTGTAGTGTTAGTTTTTTCTTCCTAATGCATCAGGTCCTCCCTGTCAATAAGTTGTGCTGAATCTTTATTGTTCATCCACTGAAGTTGAGAACTGTATATTAAATTACTTGGATGTACTGTAATTTCTTTGCAATTTCCATGACGAAAAAGAGTGCCAATTGGGTGAAATTTTGTGTTGATGATTTATATGGGTCAAAATTTTCTTTAGCCGTGCTTTTTGGTCATTGATTTCCATTAAAAGGAAACAGAAAGAAAAAAGAGAAATCAAAGAAGAGCTTTTTTGCGCATTGCCTGCAATTTTATGGCCATCTCACACTTTGCTTCTTACTCGTGCAGCGCAAATAAAGGAGGCTGTACTAAGTGGTATCGCTCTTGAGGATGATAAAAGAGAGCATTTTAACAAGATTGAACAGGTATGCCATGGTGTCTTCTTCAACGTAGTCTTCTTACTGTGCTATTCCCCTAAAGGTCTCTTCTTAAATGCACTCTAAACAAGTGGAAAATTAATGGACTGGAATAAAAGAAATGTATCTACAGGTGATGTCTTTTAGATATATTTGAAGTTATTTTACTTATACAGCCATCCGATTTATGTTGTGGCTGTTTTTCCATTTTCTCTGAATACATTTTGAGGGTTTTTTGCTCTGTTTTGGGTGGTTGGAGGGGTGTATGTAATGTGTTTATTTATTCAAATAGCTAGATGATTATTACAAACCCTTATTTTATTGAGCTTAATTGATCTATCCTTGTGAAGCTTGCATCTTCTTGATGCCTTTAAATGAATCTACTTACTTCATAAAAAAAATATAGCTAGATGATTATGTTGGGACTAAAAGGAACTGAGAATGTTCCTGTTCAGTTCTTGTTTGAAGTTATCCTCGGTAGTAATATTCCAACTTACTGCAAACGTCAGACCATTACTGCACAGCTGAAACTGTATTTTAAGTCACTATCTTGCATTTGACCTTAACTTCATTTTGCAGGATTTAGCGAAGTTATCTCAGAAATTTGAGGAAAATGTTCTAGATTCCACCAAGAAGTTCGAAAAATTATTAACAGATAAGAAGGATATTGAGGGATTGCCTGCCACAGCTCTTGGTTTGGCTGCACAGACAGCAGTGTCTAAGGTAATGTGGAAGCTCTCTCTGCGAATGTTTGACAACTGAATTAACAGTGGTTACCTTTTCTCTTATGTGTTCTCTTTGCTGCTGTAACTGGTAACAGGGGCATGAAAATGCTACTGCAGAGGATGGGCCATGGATTATCACATTGGATGCGCCAAGTTATATGTCTGTGATGCAACATGCAAAGAATAGAACTCTAAGGGAAGAGGTGTACCGTGCTTATATAACCCGTGCTTCTAGTGGAGACCTTGATAACACTGAGATAATTAATCAAATTCTTAAGCTTAGATTGGAAAAGGCTAAGCTCCTTGGATACAATAACTATGCTGAGGTATACATTTTTATTTTTGAACTCAGAATAGCATCTACGTTTAAATTCTTTTTCTTTTTGAAGATTAAAATGGTTTACGTATATAGGTAAGCATGGCAATGAAAATGGCCACGGTTGAAAAGGCTGAAGAGCTTTTAGAAAAACTTCGCAGTGCTTCTTGGGATCCTGCAGTCAAAGGTAAGGCCTTTGAAATCATCTCAAATACCATTGAAATATACATGGTCTTCGTTTTGTATTTTTAATTTTTGGCTTCATCAATTCCGAGCTTTATTTTTTAGTTTTTTTAAAACTAGATATGAGGTAAAATAGACAAATCCTGATAGCTGATAGATCTTTTAAAAAGGACGTCTTTTCTTTTTGTTTGTTTAATTCGGAAACAAGATGATACTACTAACCACCTTACCTTTTGTGCTTTGTGATATGTATTGATTTTCTTCTTTCTCTTCTTCCGTTGATGCAACAACAATAACTGGTTTGACCTCTCTTAGCTGGCTATATTTTGCATTCACAAACTCTTCCCTTGATCTTTGTAGATTTGGAAGACCTGAAAGATTTCTGTAAAAGTCAAGGTTCTCCAGAAGCTGATGATCTGAACCATTGGGATATTACTTTCTGGAGTGAGAGGCTTCGTGAATCGAAGTATGAGCTAAATGAGGTAGACTGCCTTACCCCCGTCCCACTCCTTTATTTTTGTGTTCAAGAAAAATGAACCTTGAGTTTGACTTAAACCAAAATTAGCTCAAGAGGTGAGGATTTTCACAAGACCATAAAGGGAGACAACAACCCTTTTCATCAACCAATAAAAGATTCTTGACAGTGTTGATTGGAAGCAGTAATGAGATGCATATGGATGTGCAGATATGATATTTTTTGTTATACATTTTCTGAAATGCCTTTCTTGTGATGTCTGTTTATCTTCTGATGGTCGATGAGTATTACAGAAGCCTTTTGCTCTATGATCCTCCTTTCTTAAACCAAACTTTATAACAAAGTGAGTTTAAAAATGACAAGGAACACACCCTCCCTGATAGTTTGAGACCATTAATATCTTGCTAAGTAGGCTTAATTATGTTGTTTCTTTACACACATGTATTATTGTTCATTTTAGCAACAATTATTTCGCTTTAGTAATATCAACACAAGTCCCTTCTCTTTCTCGTTTGACCAGTTAGTAAAGTTATACATAAGTCCCTTCTTTCTTTCTTTATTTTTTTTTGACTAAAAGTACTTTACAATAAGTCCCTTCTTTGTTAATGGACCACTGCCTCTAGCACTCAATAAATGCAAGACATTGTAGAACTTCCTTTTGATGCCTGTGTACAGCTCTGAGTTCACATGCCTGCTTATTTGCAGGAAGAACTACGCCCATACTTTTCGTTGCCTAGAGTTATGGATGGTCTTTTTAACCTTGTAAATATGCTGTTTGATATCAATGTTGAGCCTGCTGATGGATTAGCTCCGGTAAGACTTAGTTCACTTGTCTTTCCTTTTACCTTTCTTCCTGCTTCTGTGTGCAGTGACAATAATATTTTTCACTGATGTGTGTGATTTCTAGGTTTGGAACAACGATGTCCGGTTTTACCGTGTGAATGATTCCTCTGGAAGTCCCATTGCCTACTTTTATTTTGATCCATACTCTCGTCCATCTGAGAAGCGTGGAGGTGCATGGATGGATGAAGTTGTTAGCCGAAGCCGTGTATTATCACGAGATAGTGCCAATGCTAGATTACCTGTTGCACACATGGTTTGCAATCAAATGCCACCAGTTGGGGACAAACCCAGTCTAATGACATTCCGTGAGGTAAGCATGTGTTTTGACTCTTAAGTGCCTTCAATTCATGGTGTTCTGTATGACTCGACTAATAATTCAATAAGCTATTGTGCTGCATGGTATGACATCAGTTTTGGCTAATCTCCTGCTTGTTAGGATTTGCATCAGAGTGGGTGTTTTAAGTAATTTTGTTTTGGGTGTAGGGGTGGTGTGGGGAACATGAGCAAATGATTTAGCAGATACTTTAACTAATTTAGTTTTAGGAATCTAAGGTTATGTAAGTGTTTATGTCAATGTTGGATAATTCCTGTATGCACGTGGTATCTTCTATTCCTCTTGACTTCTTCATTAACTTGTTTCTAAGATACATGATGATTCAGATCATTTGCCGGGTTGTATCTTTAGTTCATGAAAATTTATGGCAATATAGTACCAAAGATTTACTTTTACTGAAGTAAAGTTACCATCAGGCTGTTCTGCTTTTGTAGGTTGAGACTGTCTTCCATGAATTTGGGCACGCCCTTCAGCATATGCTGACTAAGCAGGATGAGGGTTTGGTTGCTGGTATAAGGGGTGTAGAATGGGATGCTGTGGAGTTACCATCACAATTCATGGAAAATTGGTGCTATCACAGGTAAAGTGATGTCTTTGCAATGATACTTGATCCGTTCAGTTTTGGTTGCAAAACCCAGTAATGTCTCCCCTTTGGTCTCCAAAACCAAGCAGAGGACAAAATGTTCTTTGAAATAGCTATTTTCAGAGGGCCCCTGCCTGTCAGGCCTGCCTAGATCACTTTCAAGCCTTAAAAAGGAAAGGAACAAAATTGCTTCATTGTAAAAACTTTTTTATATTCCTAAAAGATATTTTACTCGATATCTTTAGTAACAGGCAAATCCATCACAAATTCTCTAAAAACATTAACAAATAGATTCTTCTAAAACAAACAAAACCATCATCATTTTCTAATTAACTCTTGTTTCATATACTTTTTATGCTGTCTCTCACTTCTAATATGTCTACATGCCAACATTCTCTCTCAGTTACTTTTAACTGCAATTAATTTTTATTGTAGCAAGATTATCGATGCTCTATTGTGTTTAGTTTCTCGTAGATTGTATGCGTCACTTCAAAGAAGCCTACTCTTCACTTTTCGCTTAAAGTCACAGGGACCTTGTTGGTTTTTGTGCTTTTCACTTTTAAAACTAGCGCAGTAGTGATATTGTTGAAGAAATTCATGTTTCTTTTCCTTTGAATCGGTCAGCTGTTGATTACTCGTTTTATTGATGGCTGCTGCAGGGATACTCTGATGGGTATTGCTAAGCACCATGAAACTGGAGAGACTCTCCCAGAAGACATATACAAGAAGCTTCTTGCCGCTAAGACTTTCCGTGCTGGTACCTTAAGTCTTCGACAGGTGAGAACTGCTCCACGTTTCTCTTTTCTGGCCCTCTCTTACCTTTTTCCAATTCTAATCTTTTGATTGATCTTCCTTTCCACCATTTATTGTATTAACCAACAAAACATATTCAGGAATAGTGACATGTTGCTGGATGTATGGTTATTCATGATTTGTCTTCAAGCTAGTTAATTAATCAAGAAGTTGTGTCAATAGTAAGTGCTCCAAAATTATGTAAAAAGGGTAATAGCCACTAAAGGGATGTCGTCTGTCGTATTGATTGATGCACCAGTGCCTGCATCTATCCAAATGGTCTCTGTTGGTTTAGTTTCCTTTGCGTTCTTTGATGACGTTTCTAGAACTCTAAATTGCTCCCAGGGAGTTATGTATTCTCTAGATCTTTTATTCTCTTTATTTATGGTGAAGGTATTTTATTTAAAAATGTCACCAGTAATGATGTTAATGTCTTGACTTTATGATGCTGTTGAAATGCTTACCGGTGGCCATAAAACTGTCTTTGTAGTTGAGATTTGCAACTGTTGATCTTGAGCTACATGCAAAATATGTTCCGGGTGGTTCAGAATCAGTCTATTGTGTTGACCGACGGATCTCTAAGAAAACCCAAGTGCTTCCTCCACTCCCAGATGATAAGTTCCTTGCCAGTTTCAGTCACATTTTTGCTGGTGGATATGCTGCTGGATACTACAGTTACAAGGTGCTTCTCCCCTCCTTTTGTGATTCTTAGCTCCTCCTGTAACTGCATTTCCTGTGAGACTTGTATATACATATTCTGGGGTTAAAATGGAGAAGTTATAACTTTTCAGGTCTATCGATGCCTCTTAAATTTTGCTTTCACTTCTGTAATTTAAGAACGTACCATTCTTTTGCAAGTCTTGTTGGTAATAATTAAACATTTTACTGCTTAACTCAATCTTAAAATTTCTCTGCTGTTTTTTTTTTTTTTTTGGATATTATGCTTATATTTACCATACTGTTAGGCTAGTACTGAAACGATAGCTGTATCTGCCTTCTGCTCAGCAGCATAACATTTCTCTTATATTGGCATGGGGGTAATAGGTTTTTGATGGATGTTCTATTATCACCCATTCCTGTTCACCACATTCTTTATGAAGTATTTCTGTCTTTTAAGAAATAACTTTTTGGATCAAGATGTTCTACTAATAGACTCTTGAAACCTCCTTTCCTTGTGGTTTTATATCTTCTTCTACAACAACAACAACATAACCAGTGGAGTCTCACAAGTAGGGTCTGGGGAGGGTAGAATGTATGCAGACCTTACCACTAACTCATAGAGGTAGAGAGGCTGTTTCTTGGGAACCCTCGTCACAAAAACCGGTTTTATATCTTCTTCTATTTAAAAAAAATGAATTTTGGGAAGACATGTTCTAGATTAAAACTTAAAGACATGCTTTAACCACCTCTCAAGTACCAAGTGTTTTCCAATATGTGCAGTGGGCAGAGGTTTTGTCTGCAGATGCTTTCTCTGCTTTTGAAGATGTTGGACTAGAAAATGAGAAGGTAAATTCTAGAACCTTTGCTTCCGTAATCTCTTTGTCATAATTTTCACCACTCAACTAATTGTGGCTTTTAAATTTGAGTAGGCTGTGAAAGAAACAGGCAAGAGATTCAGGGAGACTGTTCTTGCTCTTGGAGGTGGAAAGGCTCCACTGGAGGTAGGGATTAACCATGTGAATGTCTTCTAATGTTTGCTTATTTTTTCAAGTGGATCACTTCAGTTCAGCCTTAGCTTCTGATGCATTTCTTCTGTTTTACTGTGTGTTTAATTTGCCTGGACTGATGGATTTTGGATGCATATTCAGGTTTTCGTGCAATTTAGAGGCCGGGAACCTTCTCCAGAACCGCTGCTTAGGCATAATGGCCTACTGCCAGTTACCACCTCTGCATGAAATTGTTATAGGAGCTGCTGCAATCTTAGTGCGCCCCATTTTAAAGGCCATTAGAGACATTTGCATGCTTTCAGGTTTTTAGGAAACTGTAATTGTTTTTATGTATTATTTACTTCAGAATGGAGCATTGCTACTGATTTTACCGGTATTAACGGATTTCTTGTATCTCGTCCCTTCTGCACATCCTTTCCTATGACAAATGGTAAAGCACATCGTGCTGGTTGAAGGAATTTGTTTGCTTAATTATCCTTAAATCACAATGGTAATTCCTGTTCTATTCCAGGAAAATTTTGCTGTATTGTTTCATTGTGGTTCTCCAGTTATTCCCTCATTACTCTTTTTAAATTTTTTTTTCATATATATATGTTTTATAATTTTGGAATTTCAAATTATGATCTCAACTTTTTTAAATATAAAATTTGACCATATATTCTGTTTTAAAAAAAAATTCACCATTTTAAACTTTTGCTAAAATGATTCATGTTTGCCAAGGAGTTTGTATCATATGAAAGTATTATATCAAAAAATAACGAGTTATTGATTATATTAAAGATTAACTAATTAGTACAGTATGTTAAAAAATATATGTAGTTGAATGTTTGTGGATGAGTAATATTTATTCATAAAAAGAAAATGGAGATATGAGAGCATTTTAGGATATTTTGATATTTTATTTATGAATTGTGATTTGTTCATTTGTTAAAATTGCTTAAGAATTGAACATTTTAATAATTTTCATAATCCGTAAGACTTCCATGTTTATGAAAAAGAAAAATATATCCTAAATAAATTTTAAATTATATGTTAAAACATAATTTTAACTTTGGATCATTTGATTTTATACTCTACGGTCCAAATAGTCCCTGAGAACTTATCGACGCTGGAATTAATCTGATATGATACAGTAATTATTTTATTCGTGTTTTGTAGGCAGAAAAAGAAAAGAGGGATAATTTTCTTTAATATGTAGGTATTGACCAAAGTCTGTTTAACATTTCACGGTTTCAATTAAAGAATACAAAAAATACTCTAATTATAAAAACATAAAGGACTATTTTTGTAATATGATAAGGGACTATTTCAAGCAATGGGGGTAGAAGTATTCTAATTTTCCCAGTTTAATATCCGGAGATTGAGTTCTGTAACAATTTACGAATGACCTTTTGTTTGCATGCCCAAAAAAAAAAAAAACACGTACACTACTACGCAAGATTATACGAGAAAATACTATTAAAAATAAATAATTCTTTTCTCATCTTCTCCTATTAATCACGTCGCAAATCCATCACCCCGATCACTTTGTCTGTTGCCGGCATCCATTTCCGATCATCCTTCTAACAATGTCGATGGCTTCCGATGACAATCCTTTGTTGAAGGACTTAGATTTTCCACCATTCGACGTAATCAAAGCCATGCACGTCCGACCTGGAATTCGCGCCTTGCTTAAGCAACTAATACGTTTCGATCTCTTATGAATTTTGCAAGCGCGGAGGATTTGTTTGTTTGGCGCGTTAATTAATTTTGTAATTTGAGTGCAGGATGAGAAATTGGTGGCTTTGGAGAAGACAGTGGAGCCTACATGGCCGAAGCTGGTGGAGCCGTTGGAGAAGATAATTGATAGATTGACGGTTGTTTGAGGAGTGGTGAATCATCTCAAGTCCGTCAAAGATAATCCTGAACTTCGTTCCGCTATTGCAGAAGTTCAGGTTTGCTATTGTCATTACAGCATTTTGTCTTGGTTTCTTCACTCTAATTGTTTCTTTTTTCAATCTACTTTGTAACTTTTTCACTCGAGCTGAGGGTCTATCAGAAACAACATCTCTACCTTGTAAGGGTAAGGTGTGTATGAACTACCCTCTCCAGATCCCACTAGATTGTTGTTGTTGTTAACATCAACTCTATACCACAGTAATCATAAGTAATATAAATGTTAATTTATAATTTTTGTATTTCTCTTTGTAGAATCAGATTTTAATTTGTATTATAGCTTCCATATTGTCCCTCTGGCTGATATCTCAAATTTGACTCGATCCACACTTTCTCCATGATCTAATCAAATTTACATCCTTTGATACATTATAAAGTTTGATGCTTGAAATGTGTCTCACTGCAGGATACCTGTATTCTTTTATCTTATCCTCACATACACTGCCACTTTCATTTGGTTTGCATCATTAATACTATTTACTTTAATGCAGACGGAAAAAGTTGCTTTTGAGCTTAAATTGGCTCAGAGCAAGCCAATATATGATGCATTCAAAGCCATCCGAGAGTCTCCGGACTGGGATTCTTTGAGTGATGCTCGTAAATGAGTAGTTGAATGTAAGTTCATGAAATTATTTTTCCTTTAATATTTTCAAATTCGGGAGGCAAGGTGTCTTTAAGCATGAAAATCTGTTTACTTCCTGTAGTGGTCTGTCTAGTACTCGAGGTTTAAAATTTTCGTTTCCTAATGCATCAGGTCCTCTCTGCTAATCTTTTTGGTAGTTGTGCAGAATCGTTATTGTTCATCCAGTGAAGTTGAGAGCTATATATTAATACTTGTATGTACGATAATTTCTTTGCAACTTCCATGATGAAGAAGTGTTCCATGTTGGTGAATTATGTTTGTAATTTTCATTTGCATGGGTCAAATTTTCTATAGCAGTTTGGTCACAGGTTTCCGTTAAAAAATCAACTATTTTTTCTCCAGTCAACTCTTTTGAGGTCTTCCTATGAGTTTTTTGCGAATTTCCTGCAATTTAATGATCATCTCACCCTCTGTTTCTTGCTTGTGCAGCGCAAATAAAGAAGGCTGTACTAAGTGGTATTGCTCTCAAGGATGATAAAAGAGAGCAATACAACAAGATTGAGCAGGTGTGAACATAGTCTTCTCATTGTTCTATATCCTGGAAATGTTTCTTCTTAAATGCACTCTTAACAAGTGGAAAATTTAACTGACTGGAATTAAAGCTATCTATCTACAGGTGATGGCTTTTAGATATATGTTTGAAGTTATTTTTCTTATGCGCCTCCTATTTATGCTGTGGCTGTTTTTCCATTTTCTCTGATTACATTTTGATTGATTTTTGCTTTGTTTTGAGTGATTGGAGGGTTGTATGCGGAGTGTTTATTCATTTGAATACTAGATAGTTATGTTGGAACTAAAAATTAGAATTTTCCTGTTCAATTCATGCGGCTTTAATCCTCATATTAATATTCCAACTTACTGCAAACAGTGGGACTCTTACTGTACAACGAACCTATATTATCAGTCACTATCTTGCATTTGACCTTAACTTCATTTTGCAGGAATTAGCGAATCTATCTCAAAAAATTTCGGGACAATGTTCTGGATTCCACCAAGAAGTTCGAAAAATTAATAACTGATAAGAAGATTATTGAGGGATTGCCTGCCACAGCTCTTGGTTTAGCTGCACAGACAGCAGTATCTAAGGTAATGTGGAAGCTCTCTTTGTGGTGTTTGACAACTGTATTGACAGTGGTTACCTTTTCTCTTATGTGATCTCTTTGCTGCTGTAACTGATAATAGGGGCACGAAAACGCTACTGCAGAAGACAGGCCATGAATTATCACTTTGGATGCACCAAGTTATACGTCTGTGATGCAACATGCAAAGAATAGAACTCTAAGAGAAGAGGTGGATCGTGCAGTAACTATGCTGAGGTGTACATTTTTACTTTTGAACTCGCAATACCATCAGTGTTGTCTAAATCATATTTTTAAGATTAAAATGGTTTATGTATATAGGTAAGCATGGCAATGAAAATGGCCATGGTTGAAAAAGCTGATGAGCTTTTAGGAAAGCTTCGCAGTGCTTCTTTGGGTCCTACAGTCAAAGGTAGGGCCTATAAAATCATCTCAATAGTATTTGAGATGCAAACTATACATTGTCTTTGTTATGAGTTTTTATGTTTTTGTTTCTAAATTTTGGCTTCATAATTCCGAGTTTTTTTTTAACTAGATGAGGTAAACTAGACAAATCCTCATAAAAAGGTTGACTTTTCTTTTTGTTTATTTATTGTTGAAAACGAGATGATACTACTAACCACCTTATTTTTGGTGCTTTATGATATGGACTGGTTTTCTTCTTTCACTTTGCCAAGTCTGATATATTTTTGATGCATATGCAGGTTTTCGTGCAATTTAGAGGTGGGGAACCTTCTCCAGAACCGCTGCTTAGGCATAATGGCCTACTGCCAGTTACCACCTCTGCCTGAGATCATTATAGAACCTTCTACCATCTTGATGCCCATTTAAAGGCCTTTAGAGAGATTTGATGCTGTTTCAAGTTTTTGTGGAGACTGACATCAAGATGCAACTTTAATTGTTTTTTACAGCATTATATAGTTTTAAATTTACAACGACCATTGTCACCGAGGATTGGATAATGGATTGTAGTATGTGATGTACCGAATGGGGTTGCGCAACTTTATGCATTATCTCATCAATCCTCTTTGCCATATACTAGTAAACATTTCTTTTGCCTTGCACATGGAAAGATATTTCACTTCTCTCAAATAGTCAAATGATTTATTGCACTAAAAAGTTACCATGGTAATTGTTTCCCTGCTGATTTTTTTTTTCCTTCCCTATAATGGTACAAGAAATAATAATAAGTTTTTATTTATTGGCAAGTGCACTAAATGCTGGTTTTGTAGGCTATTGATTTAGTCAAGTTCTCTGAATGTATTTTACTATGCGACTGAAAACCCCTTAAAAATGAAATACCGTAATCAATGATGCCTCAACCACAATCTGATTGGGTTGGTACAAATATAGTCTCATTGGCATGCTTCATCAAATTTGAATTCATTCTTGTTCCAGAAAAATGTAGTAATCCACCTTTAGTCATCTTTGATCAGGTGGTATCAAAGGCGAAAAACACAAAAAGCTCCAACGTTTGTTTTAGCTTTAAGCGCAAATAAGGCGTGGATTTTAATGAAGAAGACAAAAATGGAGAAAAAATACAAATATTTGGATTCTCAAATGCAATGTACTCAGAGTAGAAGAATAGCGGAAGTTGACAATTTCAATAAAAGACATGTTACATATTAAAATTTTCTTTACTAAATAGACAATTAATGGCATTTAATTTGAATTTGCAAAAATTTCTCCAGGAGCTTCTCTAAGAAATCTATTATCTATTGCAGTCAGTTTAAATCCATTCCTCTAAAACATTTACGTTGGTTGTTGAGGGGCTGGTTTTGAGAGGAGACTGGACGGTTCTGTTTGAGATTTAATAGGTGGAAGGACAATGGACCTTTCTATAGAGAAACGATTTGATCCTCCAAAGCTGTCTAGGGACTTCAAGTATTCTGATGCATTGTTTTCTATTATCAATGCATCCTCAAGCTCTCTAACAATGTCCGCCATGCATGGTCTGTAAGTCGAGTATGTCTCTGTGCATGCCAAAGCAACCTCTACCACTCTCCACAATGCCTCACCATGATACCCTCCCCTGATAGCGGGATCAACAATTTCTTCGACTCTTGAGCTTCTTATTAGAGGTTTCGCCTGTATTTCAAAGTGTAGGCTTGCATGTGATCAGATGTAAACATGCAAATCAAAACAGTATATATAGTTGCAAACTATAGTTAAGCAAGCAGCATCAGTTTATCATCAGAGTAGCTGTGAATAACCATGTAAGTCGTAATAACTAACAAAGCAACACTGAAGATGTTCTGTCTGTATTTTTTTTTTTTAAAAAAAAAATGATCTTTCGGTCTTTTCATGGCACTTAGTTTGCTGTAAATAAATTATGGAAGAGACTGTATGGTTCTGAGGATTCAGTAATTTTAGCAATTTGCATCTGGAGAATCTTAGTTAAAGAAAAAGTTTGCTAAGTTGAGGCATACCCATTCAACCAAGCTCCACTCATTCCTTGGCTTGTTTATGTTTAGAGGCTCTCGACCTGTGAGGATTTCCAGTAGAACAACTCCAAAGCTGAAGACATCACTTTTTGCAGACAGACGTTGGGTCGAGTAGTACCTATGCAAAAGGAATTCATGAAGAGGCCATGAGTTGGATTTCCCCAAAGAATTTTGAACCATTTGTGCTATGGTGAATTCATAATGAATCTGAAGTCAATAAATATACTAATACTTGGGGTTCTTTGTTTATGCATATTACTAAGAAGCGAGTAGCTCCAAGTAGATTCCACTGGCGATTTATCCATATCAAGGTAGCAGAACTGTCCATTAGGCTATGATTTAGAAACTTATCTCTTGTTCTAATTTCTTAATGATGACACTATCTAGAAGAGATTATACTTACTCTGGATCCAAGTACCCAGCTGTCCCTCTTATTTCTAAAGAAGTAGCGCTGTCCCCTTCTTGAGATGCATATTTTGAAAATCCAAAATCAGCAACCTTGGCACACATGCTCTGATCCAGGAGTATGTTACTTGACTTGACATCCCTATGGATCAGACAACGCTCCGAGAATGTGTGAAGGTACATCAAACCTGAAGAAGTTTAAACTTTATTGCATCAATCAGTGAAAGAAGCAACAGAGGAAATAACATAATGAAAACGAGAAATTTGGTATTTTCTGTTTACAAGTGTGACTTCATGATAGTACTAGGGAATGATTGACTTTTAAACTCTATAAGATTCATGATATGCCTTGAAACTATGTCTCTCAGGTAACCAAGTTCTCTTTTTATTTATGCATGCTTTAGTACACAGATATGGCATATTTCATTGAAGAGCTGCATGAATAGCAGTCTTGTATTACTTGCCTCTCGCTGCTCCTAAAGCAATGGAAAGTCTGGCTGGCCAGTCTAGAACCTTCCTTTTTGCTGCTGCTCCTAAATAGGATGAGGGAACAAGCAACAAATTAGTGCTGGTTCTTGTGAAAAATGAGAGAGAGGAATATGTTTATGTATGTGGTACCATATAACCGATCCTGTAGGGAGCCGTTTGACATAAAGGGATAAACCAGAATCTGCTGGTCATTCTCGCAGCAGTAGCCAAGAAGAGGGACCAGGTTCTCATGCCTAATGGCTGAGAGAAGGTTCAGCTGTAATACAAATTACTGCAGTGGTTAATTTGCAAGTTGTGCTATTTGTTATGCACGGGTTAACAATATATGCATGGATATGATGCATTATTATAGAGAGGGCTCCTGAAGAGCAGAGGTGAAATCTTAACAATGCTGTTTTTTGTCCAGTACACCATCAGAACATTTCAGAGGCAAAACTTGCTTTTCAGAAGTAATTATGAAGAAAACATCATGGGATCTGTGAGAAAGTATAAATTTTGTGGAGCAAGTAGTTAGTTTTGTTCCGTATGTGAACAGCAGAAGAAGATAGAAGATTCATTGCACAGACCATGCGCTACTGCTTTTCTCAAATTTTAGGTAACATCGTTTTTGCTGGTTTAACGTGAATAAGAAAGTTGGGAGGAAAATTGTCTAAAAGTACTCTGGATTGGTACCTCATTATTGAATTCCCGAATTCCCTGAGTTGAAGTGGCGGACCTGACCTTTACAGCTACTTCTTCACCATCAAGTAAGGTACCACGGTAAACGGATCCAAAGCCACCTTCACCTATCAAAGTATTGTAGTTCTGCGTAATAGCTTCTATATATTCCAATGTGAAGTTCCTGGTGGATATTGACTTCAGCAAGGTAGTATCTGTGCTTGGTACTGAATAAACTGCATCTGTATTTGAAAGAAAACTTAGAGCATATTTCCTATTGGGTATAAGTACCAAATTGTATAGATATTAAGTCTCTTTCAAATTTCTTGAGTTCCTGTCGAAAAAGCTTCTTTGCAACAAATGATATAATGACACTTTATGTTTTTTTAAATCGTGCAAGTATTATGATTTATTCTTGTTGACTCCGATTGTAAGCTATTGAAAGCGAGGAAAAACACTAGAATTCTCATGATATATTATCATGCCTTGTGCATGCAGGATTATTTCTAGTGTGTTGAGAGTGTACTTACTCCTTGTGATCGAGTAATTTCTCATAAGAAATTTTGGCCCTGACATTACTCGTCTTTTGAAGAGGCAGACCACAGAGATAACAACGGCAAAGATCACTAGGATAGCTGCACCTACAGCTGCACCTATCACAAGTTTATGTGTTGAACTTGAGTTTTGTTTAACATTAGCCATCCCGTTGCTGAAATGTAAAAAAGGAAGACAATTAGGCTTATTTCTATTTCTTTGTCAACTTCCTGTTCTTGATATTCCATTTGTTTCCCCTCTGCCGGGGAAAAAGTGGACAGTGTAAAATCATAAAAATTGTTTTTTTTTTCCTGAACACAGGGCAGTGGTCTCATACTCTGATGTAATATTAGATTCTTTGATGCTTAGAGAAAGCTTGTTGCTGATAAGAATGCTGCTGCTTAAGTATCTGGAGGGATAAGGAAACGAAGATATTAGTGTCACATCATATATGCTTAAGCATGAAGGCACTTGCTTGTAGAACTTTTTGTACAGCTTGGTATTTTTTGCACAAGTTAATCCCCTGTATGATATGTGAAAACCAACATAGAGGACTTACCTTGTAGCGAATGTGAAGGATGATGTAAAGAGTGAGTTTGGGCCACTAGAACCATTATTGCTGATATTCCTCTCTCTGCAAATAACTTGATTGCTTAGTAAAACTACAGAAGATTGAAAATTTTCTTTAAAAGAATATTAGTAGGTGAAATATTTGTCTTGATGACAAAGGCTTGGACATACAGTTTCCTCAGGTGCATCAGTTTTTGGATGCTAAGAGGGCTTGGTGTAGTAAGGTCAACCCAGGAGAGATTCCTGTGTTAGGGAATAAGAGGAAAGGATCAAATGACCAGAAGTGTAATCCGTCTATCTCAAACGTGCTGCTATGCTACAGATAAGTAAGGTTGAAAAAATGGTAGAGATATTACTTGATAATGTTCAAGAAACCAAACTGCTTTAGTATTTGATAGAGAGGGAGTAACTTACATCTGAGTGATGACTGAAGTGCCATTAACTCGATCACAAGTTAGACCAGGCCATGGAAGGGGAAGACAAGGGTCTCCAGACCAACTCTTCAATATTTCATTGTTTTTGTTGTGTAACAACAATTCCTTCTTCACATTCACCATTATGTCAACTGAAACATATAGAAACATAATAAATGCACTTTCTGTGAATCTTGAGTTCTGCCTATGCATTTATTCTGCTACTATGCATAATTTTGAGTAGAATTACCTTCTTCCTTGGCTGTTTCTTTAACCTGAGGAATAGTCTTTAAAATCTCATAACCATTACAAATGGGTCCCAATTGAGATCGATTTGAGGCCTTGATCATCGTCAGATTGACAAACCTATTTGCTCTGAAATTCAGAACTACATCCAGGTATCTGGAACCAGTAGCCAGTATATCAACCTTGAGTCTCTTTTCATTATTGATGTATATATAGAACATCCTTTGTCCAGCTTGAGCTGAGTCATTGGGCTCAAGAAAGTACATGAAGAGAGAGTAAGCATGATATCCTGTGTCAAGGTCTTCATGCAGGAACTCCAATCTCTCTGGGTGGGTGAGGGCTGTTTGTAACACTAACGCAGGAGGTAATAAACTACGTTTTCTTGTAATAACCTGCTTAATAATTGATGGCTGCGTGAAAGTAACTTGTAATTCTAGATTTGTGGCTTGTCTCCAAATTCTATCATACTGGTCATATGGGTACCTGAGTTGACAAGTCTCCATGTTATCACTTCATGATACTGGATAAGTTTGTCCTTTTGTCTTAATCATGTTAGTTATAGTGTGTTGTCAATCCAAAAGATAATTCTGTGATATAATGAAAGAATACCTGATTTCTGCACCCTTGTTTCCAGCATCTACTCTATGTACAAGTTTGAGTACTTTTGAAGGCTCTCTCTTCAGGTAATCTGGATTTATCGGTCTGAGTTCAACCTTAGAAATGTAAGGATTCCCCTTCTTTTTCAATAGGCAGAAGTTGGTATAGCTTCTAGTAGCTCTAAAAATTCCCTCTACCGTAAGTTCATCAGATGACGTTACTGTGGCTATTGGTGTGACACCAATCAAAACAACAAAAGAACTGTGTGGGAGATTCTTCTCTTGATTGCCAGAAAGAAATGTACCTCTTACTAGATAATCATGACCTTTCCTGGTTGGCAAGCTGTAGCACCACTTATGACCAATGTCTGAGCTAAAAGATCGAGCTCGTTCGTAGTGTGCTTTCTTGTACACTGGCCTTGATATGCAACTTTGATTGTCCGGGAACCAATTTTCATCTGAAATCCAACTTAAGTTGGTACTTGGATCTGTAAAGTTTGCATGAGCACAACACTGTATACTCAGAAATCCTGCTCAAGATCACATTGAAACTTAAGAAGTTAGATTTAAGTAACCAAATATATGACATATCTGCATATTACAATGAGGTTTTGGACATCATCTTAAACATCACAGATATGATATGAGTAGCTGGTTACTGCTTGCCATTATGATGATTCGTATGTGTTTTGTAAGGCAGGTCAATTGGTTTTACACGATCTGCTTACACTCTTTTTTCTTTTTTCAGTCAATTTGATCTGCTTATGCAGTTTAAATAGGTTTATAGGCCTTGTGTTTTGCAGCTTCCATACTTATTCTATCTGTGGAGCAGTCAAACACAGTATTTTTTTCTTTTTGAAACAAATGATGTCAGTTTTTATGTGGTACTTATTCAGGATTTCACTCAGTGAAGTCCCTAGAGCTGAAATAAAAACGAGTCAAACCTCGTTAGGGTTCTTGAGGGAATTCAACAATACTAGAGAGATTAACAGGATGATGATCATCAAATGTCATTCACAATAGAGGAAAGAGCAACTATCTTATTGAAATCAAAGCAATAGGTAATATTTTTATATCATTTTTAAGTATAAAGAGATTATGAAGAATGATTCATGTAGACTAACCTTCTTGTGCCAAGGTAGAATGTATAAACAGGACCAGGCAGATGATACAACAGTAGACCAATCTTATGTTCCAGCAATTCTCCACTTCCATCATCCTATTCTCATGGAAGAAAATTGCCCCATCAGGTCATCCAAATCTAAAACTAACTGATTAAAAACGAACAAGATAGTTTTGCAGCTGTTATGACTTCCAATGGTTTCTATTCTTGAAACATTGCTAGGTAAAACTACGCTAAGTACAAACGTAACGTCACTTATTTTACATTGTTTATGAAATTATGATTAAACTAATAGTAATGGTCTTTGTTATGGTGGTGCTGGGACAATAATTAGTTTAATGATACAACTCAATTTGCAATTATAATAATAAAGAATAATTAAGCGGAACAAAACAACCATTCGTCAATCTTCTCTAATTCGTCTCTCCTTTTGTCTGTTATCTGCAGCGAAACCTCATGGAAATGAGCCTTCACTTATTAAACTCTCTTTATTTGCTCATATTATACAACTCAAGAAAATGACATCTTTTATACCATCCCATCAGTCAAAGAACTCACTTGAAAAGGAAAATGAATAGTGTTTACATTTTTAATTTTTTTTTTTGGTAATTTAGATAAGATAACATTTACTCACTAATGTGTGCCATGCCCTGGGGCAGGTTGTTGTTCAAATATTAGACAAAAAACAGTTTAAATAGGCCACATTCCGGCAAGTATAACATAGCAATCCTGGCATAACTAGTTCTTAAATTGTCTGCGACTAGCTGTTTGTGTTCCTCGTAAACACAGGAAGAACTACAAAAACCTATGTGTCATCAAAACGACCTTGCCTGAGCCCATCCTTCGCCATCCGATCAACTAGCTGGTGCTCTGTACACGTGGCGTAACTCCCATGCTTCCAATTTGTTCAAGAATTTCTTTTGTCTTAAGTACACTACATTTTAAAGAAAAATTAAACAATTTAGAAAATCAAATTAGTCACTATACATGAATTTTCACTGGTATCCATATACTTGAACATTAGCATTTTCATTTTCAGTCGCTCGTAACTCTCAATACGATTCTAGTCTTTTGTTCAACACCCATAGTCACATTCTTTACACCCAACACCTTAGACTTGCGAAATAATTTCACCACTTCCTCCACCTCTCTGCCGCCGCACTCTTCCACAGCCACTACACACGCGCCGCCAACTCTCACTGTTCTCTCCATCTCCGCCGCGTATCGATTCGGAAACAATGCCCGATCCAGATACGCACTGAACCCGAGATCAAACGCATTATCAAAAAAAGGCAGACTATGCGGATCCGCACGTCTAACAAGCGGCAGCGAATCCACGACCTCCACAGCGGTAATGTCTCGAAGGCCCATTTCTTTGAGGGCCATCACGGCCTGACCTGGCCCGGCAGATACCACAAGAGCTCGTGAATGCTTAGAAAAGAGTTTCTTATCCTGAAGAGTCTGGAATTGGGTTTTGAAAGAAGCAACTGTTTGGATCCAGGCGCTAGTGGACCATACACGACGATTGTGCTTCTTTATGGAAGTGCGAGTCCGGTGAGTGAAATCACAGGTGGTTTTGGGGAAACGATGGTGAGGCTTAGGTTTGGTGATATTGGGATTAACACAGGTTCCAGGTGTTCGGATGAAAAGCACGAAAAGAATAAATGTAGCTGCTATGATGAAGACTAAAGAGAGCTTGCTGAGGAAATGTTGAACGTATCTATCCATTGTTGTTCTTCTGCATTTGGATCTCAAAAGATGAGAGTAGCGTTGATGGAGGAGACCAATGAAACCGTTTTACAAGGATGAGCACAATGTATTACCACAAGATTTCGTTAATTTCGCATTGTCATTTTATTCTTAGTTTGCAGTAAAACTATAAGAATAATTTTTTAATTAAAACAAGGCTTATATATTATAAAAAAAAATTGAAAATATATATATACTCATTACTGATGTTTGTATCAATTTATTTGACGTGTTTTAAATTATACGTTTATTTCAATTTAAATTATTTTTAAAAAATATTAAACTTTTGAAATGTTACACAAATTATGACCAGAGGAAGTAAATCTTTGAAAATAACAAAGCAGCTACAGGCTATTTGAGTATTGATCGGTTTAATATAGTATGAATTTTTTATCGTGGAATTTGGAATCTAAACAAATGTCTAAATTTTTTTGCGTTTTGTTAATTTTGGCAGATTAAAATATGATTCATATCATTGTTTTTGTCTGCATAGCATAATATTCGTATATTCCAAGCATAACTATTGGTCGGTTTAAGATGTATGCTTAATTAATATTCTTGACTTTTTTTTCTTAATTAATATATGCATCTCGTCATTATTCTTCCTTTTGTTAATTTTATATTTAACGAGACCAAAGTCTATCCTTTTGTGTACCTTGTCAACAACCTCATTTGTTAATGAGCAATCGAATTTAACCATCTTTAAATATGGAGTTAGTTTTATTTGAGAGCATCTTACTTTTAAATTGAATTTTATCAATCCATTTTCAGATTTTTAATTAAGCTTTAATAGGAATTCCCACACCAAATATTAGGTGATGAGAAACCTAGAAAAAAAAAAACTTCATTTATTTTGGCGAGGCGAGAATCAAAGATTGAGAAACAAACTTTTTTTGGTATATGCTTATAGTTATGGAATAAATGTGATTAGGCAATGAATTAGTTTTAGTAATTTAAACAGTATCATTTTCCGAAGTGAGGTAAGACAATGAAATAATAATTAAAAAATTGATTCGTATTGAAGATAATGTATAATAAATGATTTTTAATCATTTTATCATCGTTATAAACTTATTTGATGAGGGCCTGAGGGGTATATATATGATTGAATGATGCTATATTTGATATTTGTAAATAAATCTCTTACTTATTAATTGAAAACGATTGAAACAAGAGCTTTTATGAATGTACTAATAAAAATATTAGCTTTTTTTTTAATACAAACTTTCATGTTAAGAATTTGTGAAAAATTTATTTTTAATTAAATTTTAAAAAAATTCAACAACTAAGAAATATTGAATAAATTTTGATATTTATATAGAATAATAATCAAACTAAGAAATCACATTTTACAAATATTTCTTTTTATAGGTAATTTCATCTGAAGTACTTTGATGTCGGAAAAAATAATGTCATGTTTGACTAAATATAAATACCAAGTAGAACAATATAGATGGGTAATTTGGTAATTATACAAAAATACAAACTCAAAGAGAAAAGAGAAGGCCTTTAAAGGGGGAAAAAAAAGTAACTAGAGGGTTTAGAAGGGTTTTAGTAATCGGGTAAATACGACGTCGCATAAGCCTGTCTTATCTACAAAATCAAGGTTCAAGAATCAGCCATTGTCGGAGTTTCGCTTCAGCTCCTTGAGCAAGCACAGTGAAGAATGATGACCCATCTACACAGCTTGGAGACATCGATCTCCGCCGCCACAAATCTCTCTCTTTTTCACACCCCCTTTTTACCTTCCAATGCTGTATTACCCTTAGCTTCTCCCAAATCTTTGGCCATGCTTTTGGAGAATTCCAAGAAATCAGCATCAAGAACACCAACTAGAACAAGTGCCAAAAACCCCACAACTAGTAACTACTTTCTCTTCTTTTCTTTTGTTGGTATTTTTATTTAAAATTTCTTTCACTTTACTTGATTGATAAATATTTTGTATGGTTCTTGTTTAGAGGTTTTGGCCAGTGGTGTATCTACTTCCGCAGTAGAGGGAGAAGCCGATGTTGAAGTTGCTGAGGGGTATACAATTACTCAGTTTTGTGATAAAATAATTGATTTATTCTTAAATGAAAAACCCAAGTCAAAGGATTGGAGAAAATACTTGGTGTTTAGAGAAGAATGGAAAAGATACCGGGATAGATTTTACAGTCGTTGTCGAATTCGAGCTGATACAGAAGATGATTCTCAAATGAAGGAAAAATTAGTTAGCTTGGCTAGAAAAGTTAGGAAGGTATGAAGTATTCTTTTAATGCATTTATTTCTGTTCAAGGTTGAAAATGAGAAGTCTGTTTTACTTTGAAAATGCTTTATCTTTAGATATTCCCACATTGTTCTTGATCAGGATTGAGTCATTGCAGATTGATGACGAAATGGAAAGGCATACTGAACTTCTCAAAGAGATACAAGATAACCCTAGGGATTTGAATGCAATTGTTGCAAAGAGGCGTAAGGACTTCACTGGTGAATTCTTTCGTCATCTGACGTTGCTTTCGGAAACTTATGACAGCTTGGAGGATCGAGATGGTAATGTGCCTTTGTTCATGGCGTTATTGTTCTTTAGGTTTGATGGTTTTAGTAATGGGTTGTTGTTGTCAAAGGAAGGGAATCAAAAAGTTCTGCAGCATGTTGCATTTTGAACTTTCTTCTGGAAAATTAAAATGAACTATAACTTTATGACATATGTTTCAAGCTAAACTAGCTAGGGATGCGAAGGATTATTGCTATTAGCTTCAGTGTTGTTAAAAGACCATTGCAGGTCTGCTTATGCCCTGTATCTCAGTGCAACACCACTGGTCATGCCTATGTGGTGCTTTGGTGCAAGCACCAAGTCATTAAGGTGTGTGCCTCAATGCCAATGATCTTTGTTCTAAAGAAGGAAACCTGAAAGATAACAGTATGATTGAATATGTCATTACACAGAGCTGAGGTAGGAAGTTAGAAACTCAGAATAATATAAATATTGACCAGCCTAAAGTTTAGAAGCTTAAACCTACATCTTTGCATTTGGAAAAAACAACAAATATCCAGTAAAATCCCACAAGTGGGGAGGGTAAAACGTACGCTGACTTTACCATTACCTCATAGAGAGGTTGTTTCCAAAAGACCCTCAACTCAAATATATCAGCTCCAAAAGCAGAAAATACTAGATAGAAGAACGACTATAGTGGAAAGCAATTGGAAATTCATAAATACAATACAAATAGCAAAATAAATGATGGCCAATAACAACACAATATATAATAACACAACTAATCCTACGAACCTACTATATCACACGGCAAGACATCAAACTACCCCTACTAACCTTCTACCCTAATACACGACCTTCATTCCTTTCTATCTAAGGCCATGTCTTCGGTGATATGAAGTTGCACCATATTCTGTCTAATCACCTCCCCCCAATATTTTCTTGGTCTACCTCTACCCCTTCGCGTAATCCCTAACTCCAACCCCTCGCACCTCCGAACAAGAGCGTGAACACGTCTTCTCTGCACATGCCCAAACCATCGTAGTCTCGCTTCTCTCATCTTGTCTACCACCCCTAACTTCTCCCTAATGGTCTCATTCCTAATCTTGTCACCCCTGGTATGTCCACACATCCATCTCAACATGCTCATCTCAGCAATCTACATCTTTTGAACATGTGAGTTTTTGAGTGGTCAGCACTCCACCCCATATAGATGTATGGGGTTTTTGATAATAAGTTTAAAGTCGTTTTTGAACTTAACTGACACCATTTTTACTTTATATATGTCTTTTAATTGTAGTTACTTCACTTTCTAGGACATTCCATTACATACATTTTTAGACTTTTTCCTCATTTGTGTCTTTCTTCACCAAGGCGCTCACGTTAATTGTGATTTTCTGTTTAAGCCCCTAGACACTTCCAATGTTTCTGTTTTTTCACCTTTGACAACACTGATCAGCCTGTTACAAGTACTTTTTCTTTACTCTTATGCTGAACTCGTGTTTGTTCTAGGAAGTATCTAATGGGCATGCCATTTATTTATTTCATTTTATGAAGAGCATGTCATTTAATATGAGAACCATCAATCTCTGTGATTTGAAAAATTGTGATATTTCAACTGGGCTTTTTGTTGCTTATAGTAACTAGTATCTGACTGGCGATAGCTCTCTCTATGAAAGATTATCCTGTCTTGATAGTTTTGGTCTAACCAATATCCTTTAAATGCTTGTAGATATCTCAAAGCTGAACCTGAAACTAAAGCCAATCAGAATCTTTAGGATAGTTGCTCCATGGCTCCCATTAAGTAGTTTATGCTTCATGAACCGCAGGAGGCTTTCTTTCTGTCTTTTCATCTTTCAAAAATGAATGGTGATTTATTACTTTCCTTATCCAACTATTTGGTTCAATCATTAAGAAGATTTGCATGACGTTGTAAATGATCTTGATACATTTTCTCATGTTATGGATGGAGTGATGAGTAATTTGAAAACAGAACTGGAAAGCAACTAAAAATCAGGAAGTGATCTCACTTCATCACACTTTTTGAATTTTTTGTTGAGCAGCATTTGCCAGACTTGGGACCAGATGCTTGTCTGCAGTCAGTGCTTATGATAACACACTGGAGATTGTGGGAACATTAGATACTGCTCAGGCCAAATTTGATGACATCTTGAACTCTCCATCACTGGATGCAGCGTGTGACAAGATAAAAAGCCTTGCCAAGAGTAAAGAACTTGACTCTTCTTTGGTGCTGCTGATAAATGGTGCTTGGGCTTCAGCAAAAGAATCCTCTACCATGAGAAATGAGGTAAGTACATGTGTACTCCATTTTGATTCACATACACAAAGATTTTTGTGTTAATCCATTCCTTGAAAAGGAATATATATTAAGGATCTTATAATTTATCCAAACAATGTTCTGGATTAGATATTATCGTTATGTTGATGATGTTCCATAAACTGTTTTGAATGTGTTTATGTCTTAGACTTGTCATGAAGATGGACTTACTCTTCCATATTGCACATATAAAAGGTGTTCATACTTCATTTTTTCTCATACATCCATTGATGTGCTAGAAAGTTTAGTTTGTGAGTTCAAGTTGTACCCCATTGAAATGGAGACAACTCACACTTGTCAAACTTGGACTGTGCACTGTTAGGTTGCAACTGATTTTACTGACCTATCCATTTTATGGTATGTTATATTCGTTTCAAGTAATTTGAGATCCTTGAAATGTTTTTTCCCAAACTGTGATGTTAATAAGTAGCTTTAAATAATTGTTTTTGATGTTGGTATCTATGGATTGGTGGAGTATGTCCTAGAATAGGGGTGCCAATTTTGGTCTAGAAAAGCATAGCATATTCAAAATTAAGTTGGGCAGGTTCGGTTATAAATGGTTTTCAGCCCATCTTGACCTAACCATTTTAACTTGAACGAATTTTGGGTCAGTAGTGATCCTGTTACATTTATCAACTCAATCTTTTTCAACTCACGGAAACCTGGCAAAATCCAACTCATGTTTGACTCATGAAATTGTGATGATCCCCAGCATGAGTTGGAATAGAGGGATTTTGACTAGTTTCTAAACCCAATTTGGTCCTCCAACCCCACCAACCCTTTTTATTAAAAAAAAATAAAGAGGACTACTTTTCTTTTTTGAGGACTTGAAGATGAATGTACAGTTGCATACATTCTTATACGTTGAATGTTTTCTATTTTGATTTATGACACTTTCCATGTGCTATATCCCGAACATTTTAACGCCAATATGATGTACATGTCAAAATGCTATGTTGAAAGGTTTATGAGAACTTTGTAGCTCATATACAAGAAAAACAATAGTAGCATGACGACGTCGAAGAATATTGCTTAGAAAGTTAAGAACTTCATCCCTGAAGGCTGAAGCTGCTCAAACTTCAGGGCCATTATATCTTAGTTGCTCCATATAAATAAACTTAACTCTTATTCAGTTTTCCTTAACTAAATTCCGTGTCTTGGTGTTTTCTTATTATGATTTATTTGGAGGGGTGGAAAGGTAAGACTTGAATATAATTATAAAAACCGGAAGTGGCTTATTTTTGTTATGGAAAAAAAAAAGAGATTCAGATGTCAATATTTAACTAGCATCTTTTGGTCATGTTTGCACAAGTAATTTGCAGAGTCCTATTATCAATTTATCCTGGAAATGTTAGCAATATCCTCCTTTTCTTTAACTATATAGGCATATTTGATTTCTCTAATTTTAACCATATCCTGTAAATTATGTCCCATCTTATACTGGAATTTCTCTCTCTCTCTGATAGCAATCTTTTATTCAGTTGAAGTGCCAGATAATTTATTAGAGCTGTTGCTGACATATGACTATAGGTAAAGGAGATAATGCATCGTCTATACAAGGCTACACAGAGTAGTCTAAGGAGCATGGCACCAAAAGAAATAAAGCTGCTTAAGTACTTGCTAAACATCACAGATCCCGAAGAGCGATTCTCAGCATTGGCAACTGCTTTCAGCCCTGGTCATGAACACGATGCCAAGGATCCTAATGCCATTTACACGTAAGAGACTAGTGGTTTATGCATTTATTAGTACTCAACTGAAATCTTATATGCTTTCTTGTGTGGAGCAGAACTCCAAAAGAGCTGCACAAGTGGATCAAAATCATGCTTGATGCATACAGCATGAATAAAGAAGAGACTGAAATTAGAGAAGCCAAACAGTTGAATCAACCTATTGTCATTCAGAGACTCTTCATTCTAAAGGAGACAGTCGAAGTAGAATATTTGGAAAAAGAAGCTAATACAGAAAAAGAATCAAAACCAGAAGAAACAGTGATATGACAACCTAGTCCACCGGTGTATGTGAATCTGTTGCTTGCCGCTAATTTTTGTTATTGACTCTCTGTCTGTTCTCTGCTTAATATTTGTCTTCGTTGGTGGTTTATGCATCTCCTTCATGGTTTCAATATTGAAGGCATTATGTATAGTTGGTTTTGTAGAAATAGCAAATAGAAGTTGTTTTTCCTTGTATGTAACTTGGAATTTTCTCTTCTGATACAAAGCTTCTTATATTTAACTGTGGGTCGGGAGCCTGATTTCACATTGACATTTATTTATAAAATTTGCACAAAATTTCAATTTTTAATTACAAAACATGATTCCAAATATCAAATTCGGAAATATCCGCCTATCCAGGTAAATTTGACTCTTATCAAAAGACTAGTTACAAAGAATTCGTGTTAGTACAATTTAACATATTATTTTTTGTTTCGATTTATGTGACATTGATAAATTTATATATATATTTTTTAAAATTTTAAATTATTAGTTATTGCGACTTATAGTATATTTTATGTTATTTTTAAAATTTTTATATATATTTTTTTAAATTTTTAAATGGTTAGTTATTGCGATTTATAGTATATTTTATGTTATTTTTAAATAATATATGTTGCGTTTCAATTTATGTTGCACATATAAATTTTGAGAGACAATCTAAAATTTATTTATTATTTAGATATTTTAAATTGTTAATTATTATAATTTATGATATGTTTTACATAAATTTTAAATAATGCATGTTACTTTCTCTATCTCAGTTTATGTGGCGCTTATAAAATTTGAAGAACTATTTAAATTTTTTATAGATCTTTTAAATTCTTAAATTGGTAATTAATGTGACTTGCAGTATTTTTAACATCATTTCAAGCACTATGAATAAATTTTTTTGTTCATTTATATTATTTTTTAAAAAACATTTCCTATTTTACTTGCACATAATCATTAAAAAATATTAAAGTAGTTATTTGATTTAATTTATTCGATTTAAAAAAAAAACTTACTTATTGGGAGCTAAAGCAGGCAATCGGAAAAGCATGTTGATAAAGGGTAGTTTTGTCATAGGAAACAAAATACTCTGGACTTCGTCAAAGTCTCATACTTATGGTATGATGGTGCTCTTTGTTTGATTGGCGTTTTTTTTTAAGTAATTTTATTAATTATGCTTTAAAATTTACTAGAGTCGTATTTTATATAATTGCGTATTTAATAATGAAAAAATATTTTTAAAATTTGTTAAAATAAATAAGTAAAATATTTTTAGCACTAAGAACTGTTATTAGTTAGTAAAAGAATTCATTTGAATTAATTTTTTGAAATGAGTTTATTCATGTTTGATCGGGATTAACTTTTCCAATTCAAATAGAGTGAGAATAGATGGTGATCAATAAACATTGATGTTCGCTTTCCATGAAACTACTAGCAAAATCTAGGAATATTTAGAACGTTGAATGCATCAAAGTCTTAAGACATTATATGAAGAAAGTCGCTGTCTCCGTATAGTTTCCTTATCAAATAACTTTCTCCCAAGTTGGTGATTTGCCTCGAATTTTCTACGCCAAATCTTTTTTTGAGGAACTAAAACACATATTTATCGATTGTGAAGAAAATCATGGAGATAGAGCAGCTGTTGGAGTGGGATGAAGCACAGAAGATTGTGATAAATGTCGACCTTGTTGCTGCAGCAAAACAGCATCTTCAGTTTCTTGCTACCATTGATAGGAATCGTTGGCTCAATGAACGCCCTGCTCTGGATATCGCAATTTATAGGTAATCCCGGTATTTGAAGTTCATCAGTATTGTGATTTTTACTGCTGGTTCACAGAACTTTCTTTTTTAGACTTTTTCTTTTTAAGGCTTATGCTTTTGGGGGTAATACTAGCAGTTAATGTTGCATTAGTTTAGTATACCGATTTAGGGCCCGTTTGTGAAATTTTAAAAAAGTGAAAAATGATATTTTGGGGTGTTTAGCCATAAATATAATAAAGAGTTTTTTTTTTTTTAACTTTTGTGAGTGATTTGGAGTAAAAAAGTGAAAATAACTTTCTGATGTTTTTTCAAATCAAGTTGAATTCCGGAATTTATGGTATGGTTTTTGGCTCTTCTCGTGACCCACGCATAGTGCAAGCTTTAACGCGTGGGGTTTCTTTTTACAAAACTAAAATATTCATCGCCAAATGGCTTGGATTTGAAGTTGTTTGCTTCTTGCTCATGTTGCATGGTATAATGTTCTGTGATCCTTGAAAGGGACTTGAGATTGTTTCTGTTATCTAGGGAATTTAACCTTACTTCATGTATTTCAGGTTTCTTTATTTTGGAAAACTTGCAAATGAAAATCTCTATTTCAGGTACTATTCATGTTGGTTACCGTTGTTGGCAAAACATTCGGACTGCCCTTTCTTTGAAGGACCTTTGGTTGTTCCTCTTGATTGTGAATGGATTTGGCATTGTCACAGGCTCAATCCTGTAGGCTTCCGAACTATTGAAACATTTATTTTCATTTCTACATTTTCGACTTGGTGCTTTTTATGACATATGGAGTGGTTATTCTGCCTTTCCAGGTTAGATACAAAACTGATTGCGAGGTATTATATGGGAGGATTCTTGACAACCATAACATTGTATCTTCTGTGAAAGAAATATCACAAATGAAAACAGAAGAGACATGGAAACACTTGTATCCAGATGAACCCTATGATTTGGATTCAGCAAGAGCTCATTCAGATAATAACCTACAACAAATTCTAAAATCTGAAAAGTGCAGCAACTATGATCTAGTCTCTGCTGTTAAAAGGCAAAGCCCCTTCTTCTACCAGGTGAGCAAGAGGATTCAAACATTTTATTTAAGTGAAGCACAGGCCAATCAATTAAGAGATTCAGTTTGTGAGGAATCACAAACTTTAATTTCTCTTATAAGTTTATTTGAATATAGTTTGAGTGCTTGACAATCAATCGCATGGGACAAACTTAATAAACAGAATGATATAGGATAATATTAAAGGGATAAATAAGGAAAATCCAGAACTGAGAGGTAGAGGGGTTGTTTCTCCTGTCTGCCTGTTCATCCTTGTCATACGTGGAGCAGGTAGAGAAGCGAAGTAGCAAACTTCAACTATCTCTTGCAAATTATCGTAGATGGTGATGTGCCTGTTTGTTGTTTCATCTTTTGTATTATTAGGAATGGTGTATAACTTAGCATGTTTTCTTATTATTTTTGTTGATATCAGATTGTTCAGACATGCTAATATAGCACACATCATTTTTGGTCTTATATCATTATTTCTCATAGGTGTCTAGACCCCACATGACCAATGAGGTCTATCTTGAAGGAGCTGTGGCTCGATACAAGGGTTTCTTACACTTAATCCAAAGAAACAAAGAAAGATCAATCGAGAGCTTCTCCGTTCCAACTTATGACATTGACCTTATCTGGCACACTCATCAGTTACATCCTATTTCTTATTGTAAAGACCTTGTCGATATTATGGGTAAGGTGTTAAATCATGATGATACTGATTCAGACCGAACAAAAGGGAAGAAGCTGGATACTGGGTTTTCTGGAACTACAAAGTTCTGGGAGGAGATGTATGGTTTAAGATATTGGAGGGCAGGTGCAATGTATAGAGGAAATGCACCATCTCCTCTTAGAATTTGTCCTTACCTCTCGAATCCCGTGAGCGAGAAGACTGATACATTCCATGCGGATCACAAGATAATTCAGCTTCCAGAGATGAAAGTTTTCGAAGTAAATTTCTGAATCCCTTTCTAGTTGTTTCTAAAGCCTATTTTCTTTTGTTTATATTTTGCTGGGACTGTTGATATAATTTGGTACATGCATTTAGTGAAATTCATTACCGCCATAGCTTAAAAGATGGTATAAAGAGGGGATCTGGAGTGTGCAATGAACTTATAAATTGTTGCCATCCATCAGTGTGAACAGGGAGGGTTGAAGATCATCTAGGAACCAATACATTCCATGCCACTTTAATCGAACATCAATTATTTGATTAAAACTTCAAATGTTTAGGAAATATAAGCCTATTGGTCTTTATCTCATTTTGTTAACTTGGCATTGGGCCAATGCATTTTTGTGTAACCTCGATTGTCTGATCAGCAACAACAGCACAGAATCTACCTTTTCTTCTATCTCAATCTTCAGCTCTTTCAATAGAACTATTGCCATTTCTTAGGTTCTTTATCATCCATACCTTATACAGTTATCAAATTACTAACTGATCTTCTCTTTGAACTATGTGATGTTCAAAATTTGTAACTTTTAGGAACTATTTTTACAGGTCATGTTGGAGATTGTAGGCATAAGAAACTTACCCAAAGGCCACAAGAGAGACTTCTTTGTTTCCTTTAGCAAGTCACAGCCTGATAGAATCTTCAACGCAAAAAAGAAACTTACAATTTTGTCCGAAAGTGGGGAAAAGCAGGTTGCTTACTTCCAATGTGAACCTTGTGGCCATCTTCTATTAGAACTCATGTCCCAGTCATCTCATGGTTTGCCAATTTCAAATTCTGTTGAAGTTATAGGTTCTACTGCCCTCTCTTTAAAAGATTTGACTTGCCCAGCTTCACAACTCACAATGGAAAAATGGTTGGAAGTTGTGCCAAGCACTAAAATAGAAGCATTGGGACCAATCTGTATAAGAGTAGCTATATCAGTTACAACACCTAGTGCTGCACCATATGTATTTCACATGGTTTGCTCCCACGCATTGTCAAAAGTTTCTTCTCTTTTCACATTTCATGGAAGGATTCAATATGCAAAGAATTGGACTCGTGTAATTGATGATGCTGGTGATAAGGTCATTAGCCTACAAATGAGGTATGTAGTTTTTGGTATACTTTGTTGTTACTGCTGTTCTAGTTGTGGTTTTCTCATAGATCTGTGTGTTGCTTTTGCTTATATCTGCTTTACCTTTCTCTTACATCTACTTGAAGATCAATGATTGGAACATCTTGTCAGTTATATAGCAACAGATAGGGAACCTTTAACATGACCATCAAAATATTGAGAAACTTACTGTTCCTCTAGAATGAACTTGGAGTAGATCCTTTTTATTCTTTTAATTAAGCCTTACTGTTTGATTTGGGAGAAGGGGACCATCTGATATTTAAAAGCGCATGGAATAATGTACTTGTTTAGCATTACGTGAGATTTCTAAGTACTTCTACCATCACGGTGAACTCAGTAAATTAAGAAAAGTTAAAAACTGTTGTCGTCTCTACTTCTTACTGTTTGAAACACCCAGGTGAATTGGACTTTATCTGTTCTCCTAAAATTCATGATTTGACTGCAGGAACTCCAAGAAATCAAAGAGAATGAATGGCTCTATATTGCAAAAGGAGTTGATTGGTATCAACAAGGCTGGTGAGACGCATACCCTTGCTGAGTTAGTTGGAAAAGAGTGGTTGTTGTTGGATTCACACTGGTCCCTCAAATTTCAAGCTTACAGTGGTGATGACGATCACCTTTTGGAGTTAGTTGGTGGTTCCAGGATTGTGAGTGTTCATTCACTATTTCAAATTTTTCCTTAAAACAGGGAAGATTCATAAATATGTTCATTAAATGCCTAAGGTTACCTATTCACTCATCAACGGGATAATTGATGTTTTTCCATCAAATTTCTTGGGAATGCTTCTCAAGGATAGGCACTACGTCTCATTTGTTTATTTTAAAAATATATCAACATTGCCATATTTGCTGAGCTATTAATCGTTATTTTGAGGATTTCACAAGTTCACGTGGTCTTTTGTTCTTCATAACGTACAGCTTCCATACTCATTTCTCAGGTAAAGTTCTTCCCTGGTCAAAAATTGGAGTATGAGCACACGCATTGTACAAAGAGAAGAAATCAAAATGATTTTATGACAGCAATTGAATTCTCTTCAGAGCACCCATATGGAAGGGCACTGGCATTGCTCGACTTAAAATCTGGTGTCATCAATGTAAAGTCATATATCCATTTACAATGAATTACTTGTTGCAATTTCAAAGCATGGGTTTACCTCTGTCTGACTGCACATGTTTCTTTGAAAAACCAGGTCAAAGAAGAGTGGCTATGTTTGCCTGGGATAATAACAGGTTTTATACTCTCTGACATTTTGACAAAGGAAGGGCGAAGTAACTTGCTGAGCATTGGCAACAATTTGAAGGGTAATCATACTTAACTAAAGAAACTAATGCATGCGATCCAATGAATAGAGCAACAAAAATAGTCTGAAATTCTGATGCTGAGAAGGCAATGTACGTGGATGTCGAGGTTGCAAAAGGAGCAAACAGTAGAGGCTGTGGCACTTCTTGCATTTGGTATGACGGAAATCATTTCTATGCAGCAGGTTAAAGAGTAGCAGTTGTAAGTCGTTATGGATGAGGAGGCAGGGATGTGGCAGTGGCTGTGCTGATGGCGATTTGGTGTTCGGAGAAAGGGATGATAGTCCACAAGTATTATTAAGCTAATCTGGTCCTGATCGGTTGATGCTTGTATGTATGTGGAACCTCTCCCAGTTTGTACATGCTGAGTTCTTTTGGTTCATGATGTCATTGTTAGAGTGTCTATTCAGGATTTTGGCTGTTTAGAAATGTGTATTTACACTTGTGAATATGCTCATGTGTCTCATTGTGCAGGTGTGTATCATGTATATAACATGTAAAAGCTGAATAAGTTTCTGATTTTTCAATTATTTACTTCTTGTAATTACACTGTTTCAGTCAAAATTTATGAGAACTGGGTAGTAAGAGTCATTAGAGGGGGACTAACTAAATTGAAATAAAATTTACATAACAACAACATATCTCATAGAGATAGAGAGGTTATTTCTGGAAGACCCTCGTCTCAATAATATCAAGCCCCAAAAGCAAAAGATATTAAATATGAAAAAGAAATAGACTAAAGTGAAAATAAAAGTAACAAATATAAGCCAGATAGTATAACCTACTAACCTATTATATCACACGGCTAGACAACATCCTACCCTAATACGTTTTCGGTCTCCCTCTACCTCTCTGCGTTACCCCTATGTTCAATTTCTCGCACCTCCGCTCCTAAACGGAGCGTTTATACTTCTTTTCTGTACATGTCCAAACCATCGCAATCTTTGTTCTCTCATCTTGTCTGATGGAGGCCACCGCTGACTTTTCTCAAATGATCTAATTCCTAATCTTATCAACTCAATAAAAAAATATTTTTTATACCATCTTAATAATAAATAAAGCAAACAAATTGAAACGAATGATTATTCAACACAGATGGGCACTACACCTTAACAAAGTGGGAACTGAATGTGGATTAAGCATTAGCTAACTTTCCTGCATAGCTGACATGTTCAATACAACTTGCAAATTCACTTTCATCATGTGCTTTTCTCTTTTCCAATGCCTCCAAGGAAATTTTAGATGGAGAATTCCAAAAGGAAAATAAAAATATGACAAGTAGAGGCAAATTTATATTAAAAATACCACAATTGTACTGTTCGATTTTTTTTACATATATAAAGTGAAAAAAAAAAGTTGTATGTCGTTTGCAGTCTGCGCGTAGACAATTGTATTTGAGCATTCCAAGTGGATACTTTAGACTGTTAAGGTATCATTTCCCAGTTTCCAAAATATTCTGTGATCTCTTCTTATATGCTTCTCTAAATTTTTACTGTATATCACAATTTATAAAGCAGAACAAGAGGCAAGAGAAAAAAAAAACTAAAAAATTCAGTCAGGTTAATTCCACCACAGAAGATTTATCTAAAAATGGTCCTTACCTAAAAGTCGGTACGACTTTAATAGTGATGACACATAGAAGGAATCAAAGTCTCCAATTTTGCGTAATCTGTTTTGTTTTCTATGTAAATCTGCTTACGAAAATGAAATCGTACACAATTGGTTAAAATAAAATTCTATCTTGTGCGTGAGCTGGGTATAGTTTTTTTACTAAGCAATTAGAGATGTTTTTGGTCATTTTGATATGCAGAGTAGATCAAATTCTGAGTTCTTTTGAAAAGTTGATTTGGAGAGTCATATGATTTTCCCTCCAGAAACTTGATGCGTCAAATTTAAGGTATGTTTTCCTGCATCTACTCCTTTAAAGGATTTTACCATGGGATCTGCTAATTGTGCTTTATTGGTGTTAAAGTATTTCGTCCTTTTTATAAGCTTTAGGGTTCTTCTGTCACGGATCTAATGTGATATGATGTTCATCAATGATCTGTGATCCAAGTATCCCATGACTCCTGCTTTTGCATAAATTAGGTTCCATAAGCTTCTATTTTTATCTTAACAATATTACTACTGGATCTCTCCTTCACAAACTGGTGGAGGTGTTCTGTTCAGAGAAGGTTAACTTTGGTGAATTACGCGTTTACGTAATTAGAATTTAAGTAAAAGTAGTATGAGTTACAACAGTTATAGTTGAATTGTTTTAGAAATTGATAAAAAATGACTGGTTGATTCCCTCCCAAGGCCGAGCCAATGTTTCCATCTGACTTTAGAAATGAAAGTAAATAGTAAGTATATAAAGATGTTCAGGCATCATCAATCCCATTCTGAAATTTGGAACACAGGTTTGAGACCAAGGCGTAATGTTATTGTTGACGTGTCACAAGTTTCATAGAAGGAAATAACTAGTTCTTTGGTTGTTTATGTTCTGCGGAAAATAAGTGGATCAGATCTAATGGGTTGAGAAGGATCTTACTCCTTTTAAGGAACATGGTTGGCAAAAGAAGTACTTAGGATGCTTCTGAAGCATCTTGTTACCGTCCAACAAGTCTCACTACCAATCTGTAGTTTGGTCAAGTCGATAATCTCTTTAATATCATACACTTGCTTGATTTGTCTCACCTCATTCAAATAAATCTGAATTCTACGTTTTGCCTGAGGGAATAGCAAACACTTTTTACTTCTGATCCAGAATCTATCTTTTCCCAGTTAGTTCTATAAGCCAATGCTTTTCTGGGATTGAGTAATTCGATAGCTTTTTGTTTCTTGCTAGCACTCAATGAGGAAGACTACATGTGGGACTTTTGTGAACAATATACTTTTTAGCAGTGTCATTCTGAAAGCTAAGAGGGAAAAGTTTCTTAATTTAGATGGAGCTTATATGAGTAAATTTATGAGTCTTAATTAAGTTTTGTTGCGACACAGAAAGAACTAAAGGGTAAAGTGAAAAAACGTCAAGTGGCTTGCAATGACATGCTTGATACCGATCAACAAATTCTCTTTCAGAATAGGATTATTTTATCAGTATCGTGGACTTCAAAGGCCCAGTCATTTTTAATGTTCTGAGAAATTGAAGTTTATTGAGGCTGGTTCCTTCCTTGTTAGTCCAGTTACCTATGTGATTATGTGGTTCATGGCCTAATATTGGTTTTAGTTTTTATCGAAGAAAACCCCCTTCCTGATGTTTTCATCCTTCAGCATAGAAGAAATGGACTTATAAAAACTCACTAAGCCATTTTCTGCTTCTGTTCCTAAGAGAAGACATTATCATTGACAAATTCAACTATGACCCTTTGTTGGCGTCAGATACTTACCACAAGATAAGGCTGGGGAATCTATTCTAGCTCTAGACATCTTGAACAAATCCTTTTACCATCTCCAACCTTTGAGCTGGCCTAACTTTTTTCTATGTTTACATGGTGCTCTTTATGAAAATTATGTGTATGGACTCTGCATACTGATAACTGCAATCAATTTGTGTCTTACTCTCGTCGACTAATTATTTTCCCCATTAGCGCTTTTATTTTCATGTACAAGTTATTTGAATGCGTGGCTCAAAGTTTAAACAATCTTGTGAAAAAAGTGTTTACTATAAAGTAACAAGTGGAGTCTGGGTCAGCCACTCAAAATTTCAATGTCACTTTATCTCTGATCAAAGGAATGTCAATTTTTTTTCCTGGGAATCCTAGCTATTTTTAGCATGATATTGAAACATCTAGTTGCTATTACTCAAACAAGAATGTGCATTGACTGCAGTGATTTAGTGCAAATGCTTTATTGTTTTTAGTGCTTGCAAGGCTTTGCTACTAAAACATTGTTGTGATCCAGAATATCCGATATTCAGAAGTCAGAACTCTTCGTTGCATCACTCAGAAGAAACAGCTGTAGATTCACGGCTCTTCATAAAATACACACTCCAAAATAGGTACTTGACGCTATCAGTTTCTATGAACTCTTATGTATAGTCATCTATTGTTGGGATGAGCAGGCACTGAATTGGCTCCTAATTCTTCAATAACAGAATAATATTTGTATTTAGGACTTAGATTTGGCCAATCAAAGTTTAGTTGATCTTAGTAGATTTACGTTTACTATTTCTCCACCTCCCTTTCGTTTCCCTAACAGAGAACTCATTGAGCCTATTGCTGTCTCAATTGCAAAATGAAAACAATCAAGAGTAGCCAACTAAAGGCTCCATCTATTACTTGCATCATTTTTCCAAGGTCATAATTTAGAACTTTTGAAGCTATGTCATTGCCTGTCATCCAACGTGCTTCTTTCAGAAGTCTGGAAACTGAAGTCCTATTGCTACCATGATAGGTGAACTAGGAGGTTCTCCTATTGAATTCTATTAAAAAAGAAGGGTGTGGATTCTTCGTGTGAACAATAAGAATAGACAGGTTAAGTCAACATTACGAATAGCATTCACAAGGACGGAAAGACATGTTCAATGGAGTGCTCAATAGAAGTGGGTATGTCACTGAGCAGCGACAGTATACTTGGGTCCAGATTTTTAGCCGTTGAATATAATAATACTATATCCTATTAGCACTGTCAGTACTTCTTTTACCTCACAGGTGAAACAACTCTAGTTAAAGTGAATTGTGGAATATGAGCTAGTAATATCTCCAGGCCTTTGGCATCAGAAAGAGCAAATTTCTGAGAAGAGAAATATCGTAACAGCCTCATGAGTTGGAAGAGCTAGTTTCTCTTTTCCATGTGGTAGGAGGTTGCACTTAGGTTCAGGTATATGTTCTTTTTACCCTTGCAAAGCCACTGAATCTTCTTTGCTGATGTTTTACTAGTGTGGGTTAATGATTTTTGAGTCTTAATTTGTCATTTGAGGCTACTGACCATTGAACCAATCCTTTGGAAGTTCCCCATACACATCAATCTAATATTGCCAGTTGGTTTCATCAAGTAAAAAGCATGTGTCTTATCTTTAGTTTATTCTCCCAAAGCAGGTGATCCAATTCATCCAAATTTGGTTTAGCTTCAGGGATTCTTGATATATTACTTTAATCGATATTTTGATTGATTGGCTGTTTCAAATTCGTGTTGATTACCTTTCATATTGACCCAATTTAAAGTAGAAGTGGTGTTCACTTTAGCAGAGCTCGGGAAAAATCTCAAAGTAAACGTAATAAAGAAATAAGATGTTCAAAATAGAAGATCCATATGAAATTTCATAGAGACTACAGATCTGTTCCACAAACTCAGTCATCAGTCTGCACTGTACAAGTTACTTCTTCTATCCTTCCTAAACACTGAATCAGCAGGTGTCCTTCTGTATACAAGCAAAAAATAAACCCAAACGTCTGTCAGTTCCCATTTGTAACATCCTACCTCCTACCACTACTCTGTAGTTACCTAAAACCTCTCAACTTCCTAATCTTGAACTAGTCATACTTCTTAAAAGCCAAAACTCAGCCAAACTGTGATATCTTCTGTGCTGCTAAAACAGATGTGCACAGAAACCAGCCAGAGAAATACTAACAGAAGCACCATAGAACTATACAATCGATCTTAAAACTCCGCAACACCAATATCTAATTCTCAAACCCATTAATGGCTTAGGTTGTATGTAGGACCTTCTTTTGTTGCTTCAACATAAGGTGACTGTACACTATCCTCATCAGAATCACTCCCAGAAGAACTTCCCGAATCTGCAAATTTTTTCCATGGCAAAAGTAAATATACCATCACACCTGTTTACCAAAATGAACTACAGAGAGAAAAAATTATACCACTGGAAGAAGAATCACTGCCAGAACTTGAGCCGCTAGAGCTGCTTGACCCGCTACTAACACATGGGCCATCCTTATCGATCTGCACAGGAGGAAAGTTTTCACCTGGTATTTCCTCACCAATATCAACATCCTCTTCCACAATGTCCACTTTCTTGATTTTAGGCATTGCATGTTCTGGTGTTGGTGCCTTCGCAGGCGACTTATTTACAAAAGGCAACAAGGTGATCAGCAAACATGGCACAATTTCGAGCTTAGTTAACAGAAGTATGAGAAAAAACAAAAGCTTCCTTTACCTTATTGAGCGGTACGGCAGCATCATCTTCTGGGACTCCTGGTCTCTCAATCTCGCTCATAGCCTTCTTATGGGAAATTACATATCTATCTAGTTCCCACAGCGTTTCATTGTCAATGATCTCAAAGTCAAGCTCGACCTCATTCCCTTCCTGTGTAAGATTAGGGAGTTTCCTCTTTACAATTTGCACGACATGATCCAACTTCTCTTGGGGAAGATTCTGCAAGTCAACCCCTAACAATGCCTTTTCATCTAAGGTCATAAGCCTTTTGTTTGGATCCTCAGCCTTCGGCTTGGGCATTTCAGTTGAACAAGGTGTCTCAATTACAGGCTGTGGAGGAGATTTTGAAGCAGGGGTTGCAAAAAAAGGTGCAACAGGTGTACGCAAGGACTGGGCATGAGATTGTTGTTGATTCAACCAGGTGGAAGGCGACCGCGCAGAGTCTGATTTTCTTGCAACTGGCAACGGTGGATGTAAGGCATTTGGCAGCGGCGTTAGTGCAGGCTGAAACAGATTCTTAGGGTGATTCACCTGCATAATATTGGCAACTTTATAGTGCTCAGCTTCATACTTCTTGTAAGCTGGTTTGAACATCTCTTCAAAGTAACAAAGAAAATCCTCAGCCACAGAATGTACAAACTGGCCTTTTGGGTTATAAGTCATGGCATTGTTGAATGTAAGTCTCACATCAGCGGCAAAATCTTGTGGCGTTCTGTACTCATTCCTGTCCAGCCTTAATTTCACAGTTCCGAGATCCATAGGATGCTTGATGATATCATAATAATCATAAAGTCCCATACCCTTAACATCCACTGGTGTGTTGAACACATGGCCATTCTTTTTCTTCATTATTTTCATCAATATTTGGCGGCAGCTTCTCATCATACTTACAAAAAGCTTATCGCCTTCTACCACCACTGGCCGCTTAGGATCTTTCCCTGAGGCTAGTGTTCTTGGTCTCTTTTGTCCGGTGAGCTTCTTTCTCTTTCCACCAACTGATTCAGTTTTGCGATGATGCCGGCTGACAATGGGTGGCAATGCCGGTTGAAGCTGTGGTGCTGTCGGTGGCTGAATGACTTCCCTGGAATGAAGAGATGTAATGGGGATGAGATTTTGGGCTTCAATCCTGTTTAGAAGGCCCCGGACTCTATCTAGATCAGAGATTAGCCGCTTCTTAAGATCCGTCAACTCGCTTCTCGAATAAGAAACCAAATTGAAAGTCACATACTCTCTGTGAAACGAGTCATTTCGATCATCGACAGCATTTGGTTTCCAATTGAATGGCACATTATTGTTTGCCATTGGTGCGGGAGATGGAGTAGCCCTAGGAAGTGGCTCGTTAACTTGCCGAAGACGGGATAAGGCTGAAACATTTTGAAGCTTAAAATTGGGGTTAGGGTTAGGGTTAGGGTTAGGGTTGAACCGACTGTGGAGCTGAGAATGAGCAGTGGGATTAGTTGTATACTTCCTCATATAAGCATTGCGTTCATCCCAGCGCGGTTCATTCCTGCCGGGCAAAACAGCTGATGCCATAGAAGGTTACGGGTTTTAGAAAGAGCTTACAAACTCCGGCAATTAATCTCCGGCGAGAAAATGGCGGGAGCCCATAACTGTATTGCCGCCAGGGAAAAATAAAAAAAAGGGAGAAATATAGGAAATTTTCTTCGCCGGAATGAGAAATGGAGAAGAAGCGAAGGTAAAGGTGAGGGTTTCGATGACCCCCTTTAACCTGAATGATGAATTTCTGTGAAGGCCACGGTCTCCTCTTAAAGGCAAAAAGATCTGCCCCGCTTCTGTTTCGGGCAGTTTATGAGCCCTCGATTCGAAATCGTAGGGTCAAGATTTCTCCTTTACGCTGCCCGGCATACTGACCTTGTCCACCTGTCATTGACGGCCTAGATTATACGTTACGTACACGTGGGGATAGATAAAGTTTGTGCCGTTTGGGGGAAAAGTAAATTTTGGTTACAAGTTTTCGGAAATTTCAAAAAAAATTGAGCCTTACAAGTCGGAGATGAGGTGGCAAGACGTATTACTAAGTGGGGTCCTTTGACCGTCGAAAATATCTTCTTTTTTTTTTTTAAATGCGCGGGTAGTATTTTCTACCCGCCTAAAATCAGGGATTATCTTTTCTTTCTCTTTATGTATATTGCCAGATCAGCACCGCTATTGGTGCTAAAAATTTAATCCAAATTATTTTCATGATCACATTTTCTTTTTCTTTTTCTTTTTTTTCCCTGGCATAGAACAATGTGTAAAATCATATGTTGAAAAATAATTTTCGAATAACTTAAATGCCAGATTTTTATTATCTTTTTTGGGTAAAAGTTTCTTTGTATTATAACCTACTGCGTTTTATTAACTATTTTTTTATTTCACCTATCTTGCATTATTATCCTTTAATTTGAATTATCCAATATGTTAACCAATAGATTCCTAAAGGAGATAAACTACATGCTGACAATGTATAGTTGTACTAGAACTCTAGTCTCAATGTCATGTGGGTATCTCTTTTAGATGATTGTTATATATTATTATATAATGTATGATATTGTATTATGTTATATTCGTATTTTAATAAATAAAATGTTTGGATAGATTATAGCATTTTCATATTACATAATATCACATATTCACGATTTGAATGGTAAAATCTACAAGAAATTTAGGATACAAAATAGAGTTACTATAAAAAGGTAGGATAAATAATTTAAGAGCTTTTCTATATTTGTGCGTGAAAAATAACCGGTGAAAGTGTGTCGATTTTCTTTCTTAAAAAATCGATGACAATCCAATGAAGTCTATCGAGTTTTAGCATTTTTGTAGTGTTATTAGCATTAAACAAGAATTGTCTAGATGGAATTTAAAAAATTTAGTAGTGTTATTAGCATTTTTAGTAGTATTATTAGCATGTATCATATTGTATTGTGTTATATTAGCATTGATTCTTGGGATAGAAGTGTCTAAACGGCATATAAAAATTAGAGTTGAAGGAATAAAATGGAATAAGATTTAATATGAAATTTAGAGGCAAGTTAAAGAATTTGCATATGTGTTTGATCTAGAAGTTAAGTAACAATCAAAATAAATATTATATTTAAACTAAATAACAACCCTCCAAACAATTGTTTGAGATGTTTTTTATTTTCTTATTTACTTTTTTTGGCTTCTTTTCTAAAAGCCATTAAAATTTATAAATAGTCTACTCAATATTCCCACAAATTTCCTATGGTTTTTCAAATTTTGAAATTTTGTGTCTGGGAAAAGGAAAGTAAATATGTGGCATTTGATTTTTCATGTACCACTCAACTAATAATAATTATTAGTATTTTATAAAATTTCTTTCTTCGTTGAAGAAGAAGTTGGAAAAAAAGCAAAAGAAGAACCAGTAAAACAAAACAAACTAGTGGGCATAAACTGATGAAGCTTGTGCTTCACATGGTTTTGTTGTGGCACCTTTGGGCATTTATAGTCTGAAAAAGGAGGCTATACAAGAAAAGTATAGCAACTAATCGGGAGTTTGTGACCAAACGTGTGCTTAAAAAAAATAATCAAACTTGGTTCTACAATTCCAATAAAAAAGGAGGTGCAAATGGGCTAAGCAACAGCCTTTGAGATTTTGTTCTTTGGGAGCCGGGAAATAATTCAGAGATTAGGAATGGTATTAGATATTATTATGTTTGGTAAAAATTGGAATTCATGTATAACTAATTCATGTGTTAGTTAATATTTAATATATGGTATTAATTAATACCTTGGTGGAATTAACTAATACCTTAAATTTAATATCATGGATGATATATAATAACAAAAATATTCCTCAAATTTTTTACACTTTTTTTTTATTTTCTTGATTTTATGTTTTATATTTGTAGGTTTGTACTAGTAAATTTATTTAAACAAATTAGCTTACAAATTTTATTTATTTGCGAGTTCATATTTTTATAATATAAAAATTAATAAATTTATCATGTCAAATTTTTAAATTTTATTTATTTGTGCTTTCATACATAATAGACAAAATATTTTTTCATGTCAAATCTTTTTTATAATTAATTTAGTTGAGTGATTTTATTGAAACAAAACAAAGTTCAAGTTATTAAATATATTCTCAAAGTTGAGTGACCTTGTAAGATATAAATGCTATATTAAAACTACAACTTTCAAATTTTTATGTGTAAATATAGATTGTGTATTTTATAATTGTTTGTCATCTTTTCTATTTTAATAATAGATGATCAATCTTTATTAAATTAAAAATTGGCATTTTATTAGTGGTGAATTTATTAAGATTATAATTATTTATTCTCAAATAATTCAAGTGAGAAAATAGTAAACATAATGACAAAATTATTGTTCTCCTAACTAGTTAGAAGCCACAAAAGAATAATTTATTGTGATCTAATTACATAAAATAAAAAATTTCATAATAATTTAAGGTATAATTGAAAAGAAGTTTTTTTTTAGAGTTTTAAACCAAACTCAAGATTAGATGAGAAACAATAAACCAAACATTTGATAAAAACATATTCTTACATTACTAATCCATGCATGACTAATTTTTGAATCATTAATTTCTATATTACTAATCCCTATCTTATTAATTTTTGTACCAAAAGCCTGAATGGTATCCTATTGATAGCCTTTTATCAGTCAAGCAATATTCCACATCTTTCCATAAGTAATGATGGGGCAGTCATTAATTATGGACTTCTATGGTAGGAAAGTAATTTATGCCAAATTGAGTCTTGAAAAACATAATATAACAATTAAAATAAAAGGAAGAAAGTGTTGTTTTAAGCGGCAAAAATGCAAATGACCCAAAGTAAGAAGAATCCTCTAGTATTGGACCCTTACATAAGATGACGATGCCAGATAAGGGTGATCTCTACGCAAATAGCTCATCAAGTTCGTTATTTACTTTTTCTAGTTTATATATATAGATTATGACCTGATTATAGGTGATTATGTATATATGCGTGAGATTTTTATAAAATTGCACAGCTTAATGCTCAAACTTCTTTTAAGAAAAAAAAATTAATTATCTGCCTGGGCCTAATGCAACACGTTATGAACAATGACATGTGTCCTCATATAAAATATATGATCTAAATTGTATCTTCATATAAGATATATGTATCTTCTATTTATATATGATCATTCATAATTTTCCAAATTGTATTGTTAGATGCATCTGCATGAATTTAGTATGGTTAATTTCTCCCTGTTATTTTTTCCATGAAAAAGTGGAAAAATGAAATGGAAAGGCACAAACATATGTAGAAGTGATAGATCTCAAAAAGAAATGCAGAGATTTGTACATTACTTTTAAGAAAGCAGTAGTACAGTAGTACTGACTGTTATATGCTACTTAGATCCCTCCCAAATGCTCAGCTAACAGAAAGATATGAATCGATAAACATCGATCAAGAGTGAAACTTCGTAAGATCTATGTAAATCTTGATTGACACAAGAATATAAGTCATATTATATCCTTGAATAATAAGAAAAGAATCTACGTTGAGGCTTGAGCAGGGTATGGATAAACATACTTTGGAGTCTCATTCATCTATTTTGTTATGGGATAATTAAGTATCATATCAATATGATTACAATGATAATGATAAGTATTCTTTCGTCTTCTATCAATATCCTTTACTTTGTTACATGGCGAAGCAGTTGAGTTTTTTTCCCTTTGGCTGGAAAAGTTCTACTACTATAGTGATTTTGGTTGATGACACTGCAAAAAATAATCATATTTGTAAACTATACTAATCATTATGTTTGGAAACATTTTCCCAAGATTATTTTGTTTGTGAATTACACAAAGGAATATTTTGTTTGTGAGAAAGCACAAATAAAAATTGCAAAATCTCTGACGAGATAATTTTTATAGACACAAAAGCAAAAAGGACAGCTAAGAGAACAGAAAAAGAAGAATTCTTAAGTCAGCATTTTTATCAACAAGGGAGAGACAAAGCTATTATCGAGTTCCCAAATCATAAGTTAAAGAGTACAAGTTTGCCAATAATGTTTATCTCATATTAAAAATGTTTGTTTTTTCCTTTTTTGGTTTTAAAAATCAAATGCCACGTCATTAAAGAGTAAATGAATATGTATAATATTACTTTTTTATTTGAGTGACCATTAAGTGAAATAACAAAAGATTAATAATTTTAATATAAAAATGTCACTTTGTTTACCTATTTTCAATAATTCAATTACTATTTAAACAATGAACTCAGTTTCTGATCTGAACTTATTTAAAAAGAAAATTTCGACTTTATTTTAAGTAATTTGCCTACTAAATGCATTAACAATGCAACTTGATCGCAATATTTTATTGAAAGAAAGGTTAAGTTTATAAATGTTGACTAGCTATATTTTTCAATTCGGCAATAGAAAGAGAGTTTAGACTGTCATACGGAGAAGAATGGACGGGCGAGTCTGCCGAGAAAATTTATTTCCTTCGGAATTGATAGTCAATCCTATTTTCGATAGACACATTTAACAATTGAATAAGATTTTGATCATTATTTTCATATCGTTGACTCCCCTAAGCAATTAAAGGACTATGGCTTTCGGCTCCTAAAGTGAAGAAAGTCATTTTCCAATGAATTAGGATTCCTCACTCAGAGTGTCTTATCCACAATCAGCGCATGGGAAGGATCGTTGGATGGTTCAGAGCATTATCTAGGAATTGGACGATGGTTAGCATAACACACCTAAATCCCAATTTTAAGATTTAGGCAGAATTTTGGTTATGTCTATCTTATCCACCATATATAACAATGAACTTTGTCCAACACTATTAAACAGGATAGAGTAAGGCTTAACTTACAAATGGGGCACGGGGTTATTGGTCTTGTTACTTTATGTTTCAGAGTAAATTGATCCCTCGATCAAGTCCTAGATAGGGAGATCGGTTTGATTTACTGTTCAAATAACTCATTTCTTTCACATTTGAATGACATGAATTAATATGGCTTTTCAGGGATTAGCCTATAGTTTGCAAAAAAGATTTTCTGGGCCTATGTCTAATAGTTGAAGCACTTAGGATACTACTTTAAATGGATTGATCCGTTTTTGCCTGTCCCAAATATGCATGCATAGGGCCAACTCTTAGCCAAAGTTGGGCCCGTCATCAACATCTTCATCCTAAATGGCCCTGCCTATTAAGAGAATCCATCTACATTCTGGAAGTAACATTACGACAAAAACAATATACCCAATGAAATCTCACAAGTGGGTTTGGAGAGGATAACATGTACACAGACCTTACCACTACCTCATAGAGGTAGAGAGGTTGTTTCCAAAAGACCCACGTCTGGAAGTAACATTGAAATTGAAAAAAGAGTTGCGATTCATGAATCATGAACCATAGTATGCACTATTTGTTCAGAATACTGAATCTGAGATCTATTAGTTAGACTAATGAAAGCAAAATAGTTCATATGCACTTCCGTTAACAGATAAGAAGTAGAATTTACTTGGAGCATACGATAGCCGGTAGGTAAACTTTGCGTTTCATTTCTAGTTCCTACCTAGAAGTAGCTAAGGGCTGATGATTATATTCTAATTCCACATTTAGGTAAATTCATGTACACCATAATATATATAAATTCCAATTTTTCTAATTGATTGGTTTTAGTTTGGTTAACAAGCTTTTGAGTAAGCAAGAATGTGCAATATCGCTCACCCCTTTTGAGCAATTTCTACATTACTTTATTTACTGCACTAAAACCTCTCAATTATTTACTGGTATTATTAGTCCACTTTGACAACAAGCACTGGATCTTTCGAAAATAGTCCCTCTATCTCTATGAGATAGTGATGAGGTCTCTGTACATTTTACCCTCTTCAAATCGATGTTGTTTGATGACACGCATTGAATCAAACGAAACTTGGTAAAAAGAACAATAATTTCAATGGTCAATTCTAGAGACCTGTCAGTCAGTTAATTATGTAACCGAAAAATGATCCAGCTTGTAGCTCACGAATTAACAAACTTTACTAATTGAGGGGGAAATCAGGAACAAGAAAAAGCTGTAGTACTTGCAGTGGCTCCATTAATGATATGTAAGATCGTAGCTGTCACCACAGATAGGACCACTCTAAAGTAACAAAAAGAAGATGAAGAGAACAACCTCAAGCTTCTTTTAAGGGAAAAAGAATTACTAGCCAAACCCACAAATTATACTCCTAATGTTGGTGATAATGTACAGAAATTTACCTAATCATGACCATAATTCCAGCAACATATAATCCATAAAAGGGACAAAAACTCATTACACATATAAAAGAGTAAACACATCATAGGAAATGACAACGGAAAAAGAACCAGTCGCTATTTACCCTATGTACCATTTTAAAATTCACCAATATTGACCCAAAAAAAGGACAAAGATGATATGATGACCTCTCTGTTACGTTTTTGATCAACCTTTGATTTCACGGCTGAGAGTATCAGTGGTAGACACAATCATCTTGTGCTGATCTGGGACCATCACTGCTGTTGCTGCAGGCACAAAATTGTAGACAGGCTGGTCCATGTATCGACCGCCACCAGCCACGACTCCTAACTGCCCAAACCCAGTGTGATACCCACCAGTCATAAGTGGTACCCCGTAAACCATCTGCACCGCATTGCCATAGGCCCCACCATTCACGTGCCTTTCACGTAAACCTTCTGTATAATGATTCTTCACCAGCATGCTCTCGCTGTTGTCACCACAAACTTTTTTCGGCACAGCAACTGTCACGCCGCTTCCCTCATTTTTTGACATATCCAATCCTGAATTTTCGGGGAATTGCAATTGAAGAAGATCCTCTGTCGCCGTTGGAATCGGGTTCGGGTTGTAATCCTTATCGAATCCGAATAAGAAATCCGGATTCAACGGCGATTCTGGTATACGGATCGGGTTAAAGAGGAAGAGCCTTAACCTAGCCGGTTTTGTGGAAACTTTCTGCATGCGATCGTATTCAACCATCATTTGCTCAACATCGTCATCATCGATAAGAGAAACAAGTGCATCGAGATCTTCACCAGGCAACTGATACTTTATACAAATCTCCCCGTTGCAATTGCAGAGACAATTCACCTTCGCAGCCACATCGGAAAACTTGACGTTCCTATCAACGGTGAGGATTTTAGTGTCTCCACCGACATAGGAGAGTTGATGATCATGAGGACGAAGCTGAATTTTTCCTCCATAGCTACACATAAGCTTAACCTTTTGACTCTCCATTGCCGCGCCGCCAAAATTCAAGCGAGAATGAGGGAGAAGACAGAGGGTTTGGTTTTTTTGGGGCTTTTTTCTTCAGAATCTATTTTATTTATAAAATGTTTAGGAGAGAGATTGTATTGATAGTGTAGTGTGGCGATACATGTAGAGTGGTAGTGGTTGGGGCTCTTGGAAGGAATTAGATAGTTCCATCTTTTATTGAGGACACTCTTCTCCCGTTAAATTTAATAATTAAAATTTAATTATATTATAATTAAAAGAAATATTTAATTAATTAAATTTAATTTAGGTTATGTATCATTCGTCAAGTTAACAACAACAATAACATACAAAAGATAGAATGTAAGCAGACTTTATCATTACTTCAGATTGTTTCTTGAAACCTCGTCACAAAAACAACTCATAAACAACCTCCTCACAATCAATCATTTTGAGATAATTTATTTTATTATATATATGAAGTAATTTATTTTATCACTATGATAAAATTAATAGAACAAACAATCCTAAAATTATTTAATAACTTCAATTAAATATAAAATAAAATAATTTTTATTTTTATTTTAAAAATATTATACCTTATATCACACACAAAATAATTCGAAGGTTAAGAAGAGGGTCCACACGGAAACTCATTCGCGCGTCGGTGGCCCAGGAGTAATGGCCCACTCTAGTAAATTTGACAAGTATCAAGGGGAACTTTTTGGTTGGAGAAAGAAATTTTGATGGAATCTGATTTAAAATTTGAATTTAATTTTTAAAATTTTATATTATATTTAAATTATAAGTATAATTATTTAATGAATTTTTATATTTAACTTTTTATTTTTCGTTAATAATCATAGATTCAATTGTATAGATAACTATAATGTCATGTACGCCAATAGGGAGATACTGAATATCTATTTTCCTTTTGGAGGATGTGGACGGTTCCCTTTGATTGACATTTATTCAAAAGGAAAATAATAAAGAATGACGAGGACTATTTCCTGTGCAATCTTCAAAATTCAAAATTTAAGCTTTATCCTCTATTTTTTTTTCCATGCATTATTATATCACCTATTGACGATTGGACATGAATGTTTGTCGTTTATCGTAGCAAATGAGATATTTTCTATAACGTTTATCTCAAAAAAATTTAAGAAATTTCTAGTAAAATATTCGATTCGTTTAAAAAAATAATCAGATTTAACTTATGAATTTTTGAATTACATAATAAATGTTTTAAAAAAATTAAATTTAAAATATTTAATAAAATACTTTAGCATTTATTCAAGTAGAATAAATCATAGTTTAAATATTTGATTAAAATGTAGTTATAATTTAAAGAATTGTCAATCTATTCCATCAATTTTGAATTATTAAAAAGGACGACCACATTCAAACGATATCCCAGGTTTGACGTACGAAATATTAAATTGGAAAAAAATAAAAATGAGAAACAAAAGGATATGGACAGTTGATGGGAAATGGGCGTGCGTTGCCCCACGTAAACACAAGGCTCCACCTAAACATCTTACTACTAGTCTTTGAATCTAGTCCATATTGGATTAAATAAAATTTAGTCAATATTTTAAAAAAAAATTGAAGAAATATAATTCATCTGCCTCATTTTATATATTTTTTTCAAAGTTAATTTGACTATTTTGCATAGTTAAATTATATTAGATCAACTATTGCTATAATAATAATAATATATATGGTGTGAGAAGGATAAAATGTACACAAACCTATTATTATCTTATAAAGATAGAAAGACTGTTTGGAGAACAGATCTTACCACTATCTCAGGCTGTTTTCGGAGCAAATAAATAGAGAAATTCTTTCTAAAAAAACCCTTATCCCAAAAAAATAAATATATAATCAGACGTCACATAGTTTAAATTTTGAATATTGAAAAGTATCACCTAAATTAAGACGAAAGAAGTGTATAAAAAACGAGATAACCTTAGTCACATTAGAATTCAGTATTGACTAGCTGAAATTCTTTTTAATTCTCAAATGTTAATTAATTAATTATTTAAGGATTTGAAAAGAGAGAGCGCCAGCTACACTTTGAAACATTAAAGTAATGGAATCCACTTCCTGGAATTCTGGCGTCAGTGAATTAGAGTAAATTCTTTTCTACAAAAAGAAAAGTAGTAATTAAAACGCATTCCTTTTAAAACAAACAGAATATTCCTTGTCCATTAACGGTGCATTTACATTTATTTTTTCCTCTATTCATTATCTGTCGGAAAATTATTGTTTATATAATTAATTAATATATTTTTATTTGATTAAATAAGTTGATATGATTTAATATGAATACCTAAAGAGTGAGAATTGTTACATCCTGTCATAGTCCTTTTTTGTTAATGAAAATCTCATATTTAATGAGTTGACGACAACTGGAAAGCAGTAATCTAGACATCATTAAAGTTCAAACAATTGTCTGAGTTGTTGGGTACTTTCAACTATCACACTACAAAATTCAGATACAAATCCAAGAAATATTACTCCCAATGTCCACTTTTATTATTTCCTTTATCCAATAATTATCGTCCGTTATTGACTTGCATGTAAATAAATAAATAGTAAATAATAAAAGTAATTTTATCATATCATCTTTATTAAATATAAACTATCAATATATTAAAAAATAAATACTATTTACTAACAAGGGTAAAATAGACACAAAATGATAAATCATTCATTTGAATGATTTATAAGCATGACAAATATTATTGGACATCTCAAAATAATATATTGAACAGGAATTGTCGCATATAGCCACTAAAAAATATCTTAATTATGCTCCATAGATACAATTTGGGTGACATTTGGTAAATGTAGTTATAACGACGTTTGTATAATTTGCGCAATATTTGTATACGTTTGTATAATTCGCTATACAATTTATAATTTTTGTATATCGTTTGTATATCTAGTTATACAATTCGTGCACAGTGTTCGTATAATTCGCTATATAATTCACACTATTTGTATATTTCGCTATATAATTTGATTCGCGCTCAACTTTTGTATAATCGTGCACAATGTTTGTATAAATCGCGTAAATTATACAAACTCAAACTGTAATTACAGCTAGATGTTTACAGCATAGCGTAATTAATTCAAACTATAACTATGAACTAATGTATATTTGTTTATCTGCGTAAATTTTTCACAAGTGAGTAAAGATAGACACATGTTTTTCACTTGCCTAATTAAAAAAAATTAAGAGATAATTTTTCACACAATTCTTATTTTATTATTATTAGTAGTAGTATAAACTATAATCACTTACTAATGCATTTTTCAGAGAAGAATTAATGAGATTGTCATTAATTACTGATATTAAGTCCAATTAAGATTTTCGTGTGAATGTTACGGGGAGCGTAGGGGGTAATAAATATAATTTAAGTTGTTCTTCTGTTCAGAAAGAATTATAAAGAAAATCTTCCCGTGATGTTAGGCCTTAAATTTGGGAAATTAGTGGATATGAAACTTTGAATGGAAGAAAGTTTGAAAATTTTGCACTATCTGATACTATAATATATTTTTATCTGATATGTTAAATTTATGATATTTGATCTTCGATTTAAATTGACTATATTCTAAAGATTCGTTCAATAAGTTTACAAGGAAAAGGTGATTCTCTTCCTTTTGTAGTCCTTTCATTTTACATAGCTAAAAGTGGAGCAAAGAAATTTCCATATATAGTCATTAAGGTCACTAAAATTAGGAGATAGTGTATATTTGAATTTTTATTGATGATCGGTGAAATTCAATTTTTCCAATTTGAAATTCAAACTCGTACGAGTTCGGCTACATATGCTTGACTAATACACAAAATGGTGATGAATATTGATACGATATTAATAAAAATCAAACTCTCGAGACACTATTGAAATTGTAGTTATCAAGGGTGACAATATGTTACTAGTAAACTAAGAAATTTGTTACTAATTCATCGTTAAATAGATTAGTGATGGATTTTGTTTGGTTAGCTACAAAATTTGTCCGTCACCGAATTCAGCTTTTTTTAAGTAGTGATTATGTGATGATCTAAACAAAGAAATAACTTTCAAGTCTGACTGGATGTTCCCAAGAACAAAAGAGCTGGTGGCGCTAATTATATTTTTTTACCTGCTGCTGCAATTTGGCAGTTAATCAAAGTTCAAATAATACAACAGTTGCAGTTATCTGTCACTTTCTTTTTGGTTCAACTTGATTGTAAACTAGAAAGGAAGAATCCTGAAGCTACCATTGCATGTGAAGCAAGCAAAAAGGTTACTTTTTTCGTTTGTTCTATTTCACATGCTAGTCGTCCTGTTTTTGGCCCACCACACAGAAGCACAATGACCAGAAAAATTAAGAAAGGGAAGTTATAACACAGACACTACCACAGCCAGAAAGAACCCTATTCTCCCACAAGCCATAAAACAAGAGACGAGGGGTTGCTCAGGTGGCAAGCAACCTCCACCTCCAATGTTAAGATTGTGAGTTCGAGTGAAAAGGTGGGAGCTAATAGGAAAAGGAGTTAAAAAAATTCATAAACAAGAAAAGAAAAGGAACATTCGTGCTATTGTTTCATGTGAAGACATAGCTGTATGTTGAAGGTATTGAAGGCCTTAGTAGCTTCCACATGTACAAAATCATTATTATACGCCATAAGTCCATATATTATGGTTTCACAATTTTCTTTTCTGCACTTTGCATCTCATTCTCATTCCAAATCTTACATCAATGATGCTATCAGCTGGATCATATCCTTTTGTTAAATACGAAAAGAAACATTCACATAATAATGTAAATCACAAAATCTAGCATGCGAAAACAAACTTTTTAGCTTAAAGATGTTCTAGTCAAATTGTTGTAGATTCCATGCCAAATGATCAAACAACTCCGGAAACAAATTTCACTAGGGATTTATGTCGTTTGTGATAGAAACAGTTTATTAGTATTGAAGCAGAATAACAGAAAATAAAAGGAACAGTTACAAATATCTCACCTTCTTATTGAATCTGTAATTGTACAAATGAGCATAAAAAACATACAGATTGCAAATGTGCTTTGCTTGTCAGACTCCTAAGCCGTCCAAATAGACAATTGCTTCTATTTATTCCCGTGGAAAATACCAAAATGATGAGATTTGTCTTCTTACAAATAAACCAGATAAGAGTTAGTCTGTTTGATCCTTACATGACATTACCTGAGCTTGAAATCCTATAATTCCTCAACTTCATGCTCTGCGCTGAATGGAGAAGAATCTGAGCATCAGGTAACATCAGTGTTATTATCGATGAACAATAACTCCAGATGCATTTGATTTCCTCATAACCATGATGGGTCTTACATTTCAATGGATAAAACATGCTCAATATCATCTAAAATGAGAGTATGTTCACCAAGTGCCAGTATTCTGTTGCCTTGGTCATTTGCAAAGCTAAGAAACTGGCAAGGATCTACCAAGAGACTTGTTTGAACAGATTTATGAGCTGGAACATGCACACGATCAAATCCCACTAGTTGTTTCTGTGGCGCACCTTGAATATTCTGTGGCCCGCGTGAGTATAACAGCAGAACATGGCTTCCATCCATGTCCCCATCATTTGTGACAGATATACGAATGAAGAATTTAGATAAACTACAACTTGGCACTTCGTCAACATGAATGTAACCAAGCCTATTGTGTTCTTGGGCAAGTATACTCCTTTTCAAATTAGATTTAGAAAGTGATAAACTCAATCTGTTTGGTGCAGATACGAGCTGCGAAGAGAAGCTTGTATAGCTCAATCCATGCCCAAATCCATATAGCACGTCTCCAGTGTAAAACCGATAGGTTCTTCCAGGATAACCATTTGCAGGATCAGCTCTCATATTCATGTTAGTCATTGGCACTTTGGTGAATGACTCAGGGTACCAAGTCATGGGCAATTTTCCACCTGCATTTTTATTTATAAAAGCTCAACCCCGCAGCTTGGTCTCATTTTGCAAAAACAGAGACAAATGGCAATAAGTTTCCCTTTTTATACTTTATCCTTTACTAAACTAAATTATGCTTCATTAGGGACTAAGACTCATTAGGATATGAAACTAGTTGCTATCAACTTCCAATATGATGATTACACTAACCTGGGTTTTGATATCCGAAAATTATTTCGGAAAGTGCATTGCCACCAGTTTCCCCAGGGTAAGCAACCCATAAGATACTAGCAATTCTTGGGTCTTTCTCAGCAAAGGATACATCAACAGGTCCACCACCAGTAAGAACCAAAATGATTGGTTTCTTACTTACAGCTGCAAGAGTGGTAACTAAGTTTGTTTGGTAACCTGGTAACAGAAGACTATAACGATCATGATCCTCAGTTTCCTGGGATAAATCTAACCCAGCCACAACGATTACATAATCAGCTTCTTTAGCAATAAAAATAGCATCGCGGAAACCAGCAGTGGAATTGCATCCTACGTCCAAGCAACCAGCTGCATGAAGCGTTCTATTTATATGACGGTGAAACCCCTCATGTATGCTCTTTAATTTGCATGGCACTCCTGTAAAATAACAAAAGATATTAATTTATGCTAAACAATCCACCAATTCAAAGTGTTCCCTCTGCAGTCAACGAGGAGTCGCTTTTTTTTTTTCTTATGAGCTGTTATTAGTAGGTCATAATCAGTGATTGGTACTACAAGCAAACTATTAAGTTAAAAGGTAATTGTCCCAATAAACTCACTTGTAATGTAGAATAGTTCCTGATCAGAATTCATAGATATTTCAGTTTATGGAATAATCTATTCCTAAGTAACCACGAATCCTTTTCCAGATTTATATCTAGTATCAACCTCAGAATTATATGCATTCACTTGGAGCATTTAACATGTTGGCAATGAAAACAAAATACATTTCCATACTTCGGAAGTGATATTGGATTATTTTAGTGATGGATGAGAGAACAAAGCATGCCATACTAAAAGATTTTGGATTTTCTAACCTGTGTAAGTACCACCCGGACTGCTCACATTTGCCATAGGACCAACTATAGCTAAGGAAGAAATACTTCTCTTGTCCAATGGCAAGAACTTCTGGTCATTTTTAAGAAGCACAATGCCCTGCTTCGCTGCATCAAGGGCCAAATTCAAGTTACTAGAAGTGCAGACATCTTGAGGTCCAAATTTTCCAAACTGTCCCTTCGCAGGGTTCCCATCAAAGAGACCAAGCCGGAATTGAACAGAAAACAAGTAGTGCAGTGCTCTGTCTAGGTCTTCTTCCAGCACATTCCCCTGCTGGAATGCAGATTTCACGTGTCGCAGCATGTACGTTCCACAGTTTATATTTGTTCCTGCCAAAAACGTTGAATCAGACTTGGAAAAACAAGATAAGAGCAACATACAGTAACAAATTTGATGAGACTGCCAGAAAACCTGCTTTAAGAGCGACAGCAACTGCATCTTCTGGAGATCTGGTGTAATTTTGATTTTCATATATAGTAGCCACAGCATCACAATCAGAGGTAATGTATCTGAAATCATATCATTCAACAATTACACATGAATTTGATGTAAATCTCTTTTGGAAAAAGCCTTCCACGTAGGAAAAACAAGGAAATATTACCCCTCGAACCCCCAGTCAGTTCGGACTTTATCCAAGAGCTCCTTATTTGCACATGCGGGTACTCCATTCACACTATTGTAGGAACACATCAAGCAACTGGCCTTACCTTGTTGGATACAACTACGGAAAGGCACCTGAAACGTGTCCTCCATATCCTGCTTGGTCACCTAATATATAAAGTGACAAAGAAATTAACACTAGAAATTATGATTCTTTTCACAATTTTATAGTGTGTGAAATTCCTTGGTATTTGTTCCCCATTACTTGAGCAACATAATCTGGTTCCGGAAAAAAACCCCAGATATTTTGAGGTCAGCCACAGCTCAAGTTGTCCGTGCTTAAGTGATAACCAACCTCTATTATTCTCCAATAAAAGAGAGGTGATATGTAAAGATGACTCAGATATCAGAATTCAGAACCATAAATGAGATCAAGTAAATTGAGATCAAGCTTTGCCTAATGAATATAAGCTTGAATGCAATGTAATAAGCTACTATATGCCAGGCAATAACCCAAAAAGCAAAATCTAGTATAACAACAACTGAGAAATTAGACGATTAAGTGCGAAAGACAAAGAAATTTACCACAGCATTGAAGTTGTATCTGGTAGCATCACCCCATTTCTCCAAGTCATATGCAGTGTAATGCTTACAACAAGCCGATAACATCAGCCTATCCCCAGTATCATCTTCTTCTTTAAGAACCCTCCTCGTTTTCCCAGACCCATTTCCATTACTACTTTCTTCATCCGCCTTCAAATTCAGCTCTTGAAATCCCGTTACATACTCAATAGCATAAGCAGAAACCACCATTGGATCTTCCCCTGGGGTTTCTTGACCTCTTCCCCATCTGGGGTCCCTAAAAACATTAATATTAGGCGCCCAAAATGTAAGCCCAGCTTGACCCATATTGTACATTGCCCTTGCCTCAACTGCAATAGCCGATGCAATCGAATGCCACAAAGTTCTATTGAAAGCAGCTGCAGTAAGAATAACTTGGGGGAAACTGGTAGAACCTTTAATGGGGCCATCGTAATTGATCCCAGGTCCATTAATCCCAATACCATGAAGAGACTCTGACCACCACTCATATGCAGGTAAACCGAGTCTTGGTATTGAAGTTGTATTATCAGAGAGGTGTAAAATCTTTTCATCAATGGTGAGAAAAGAGATTAGAGAGTGAACTCTAGTGGAGATTGGCAAATTTTTGTTGCAGAAGGGATATTTGTGATGAGGTGGCTGACATGGGAACTCGGGATTTGGATTTGATTTGGTTAAATTAACACTGAATCCAAAAATGTTTAGAAAGATGAACAAAATATAGAAATGGATCATTTTTATCATGATCGGAACAATATTGTATGATTATTATCCAAAAAGAATTGTTGACTAACAATCATTTCTAAAGTAATATTTTATATGTGAAATTACAAACAATATATGGGCGTTATGCTTTCCCATCATTCATTGGCAGTAATGCTATGATCCGTTAGGTAACAGCTGGAGTGTCAATTTTTGTTGACTCTTTTCAATATGATTAGTTACTGTGAATTATGAAAATTTGTAGAGTTTGGAGTCAAAAGGATACTCCCTTTCTATAAATATTTATCCAATATTATAGTTTATATAATATAAGATCGAGATAGTAATAAATAAAAATAATTTATTTCATGTGCCTTTTTATTTTATTTTTTTATTTAACATTTAATCCAAAAAATTCAATAATATTAAATAAAAACTACAAAATAATAAGACACACAAGGTAAATTATCTTTGTTTATGAAAAAAAAACTAGAAATAATTCTTAGTCCCATCTTATAGAAAATTGAGGGAAGGAAAAAGGAATTGGCTAATTAAATGCTAAAGCCGCACAAAAGAAAATTTCGGGTTGACGAGACAAAACTTTAATGGAAGGAGATAAGTCATCGTCGTCATGCGCCTTACAGCTGCAATTCAATTAACGACGACGGACGTTACTAATAAGGAATAAAGCGTAGTGATGACCTATTTAATATCAAAAAATAAGTTGTCTTTTTGAAATTCTTTAAGAAATTTATTATTTTAACTAGGAATTTTTCTTATGCAATATGATTACAGTCTTAAAAAATAATTATTTCTTCATAGCATTTCAAACTTTTAACTTTATATTAATGGTCATCCGAGCTAAACTTTTACATCCATTCTTCCTTCCAGGCCCACCAACTTTAGCTAAAATTATCGAATCGGCCCATCTTTTATTTTAATTGGGCCTAACGACTCCAGTTTCCTTATTGGGCTATTTCATGCAACCCCATGTACTGCGATTGACTCGAGAAAAGAAGGGATCAGTGACAAAAATTTCAACTTTAAAACAACAAAAACAAAGTGCTGTAATTGAATTTTATCAGTAGAATGACGTACGGAATGAAGTATCATATGAATTAAAATCTAGAAGAAGCTTAATGTTTCACCCCACCTAAACTGTCCAAAAGTTCAAAGTAGCAAAATCAGTTTGGAAAGCCAAATTTTTCTTTGTTTAATTAGCAAGATTTTAAGCGAGAGATATTTTTCTTTGGCTTATGTCATCGAGGGCCCCTTAAAATTGTCCACATTTTCATTTAGACACTTTAACTAGGCCTAGTTCCTATTGAACAATTAAAATATTAAAAATATATACCTATTAAGCACAAAAGATCGATATGACAAAAAATGTGTATTTCACACAAATTGAGCGCGTGAGGACTCCAAACTTCTGCCATCAAGACTAATGAAAATTAGCTTTTTCAAACTAATAATAAAACTTCACACAAATAGGTCACGTTGTTAATTGTTATACTCCAAACTAATAAGGTATTATGTGTATTTCACACAAAAGAATAGGACCCACCCCTTTTCTATCATCATGTCTTCTTCTCCATTTTATTTGGTCAAAAAGCAAACTTTTGCAACTTCTTTTTCGATCTTCTTCTCAAACTTTTCCACTTTTTTGTTTGTTCTTTATTTTTTCCATTTATTATATAAAAGAAAACTGAATCTGCTGATTGAATTGGTAAGAAAGAAGATTTTTTGGTTCGTTCAACTTTATTTTTGATCAATCTGAATAAACATAACCACTTAAATTAAAGAGTTAGGTGAGTTGGGTTTGGAAAAAGGAAGAGGAGTAGAGGTGGGGGATTGATTTATTTGTGACTTTTTTCAAAACATAGCATGTGAACTATACACACATCATTTTTTTAAGTTATATGTTATTTTGTGTTCAATAAATATATATTTGTTAATATCAGACTATTTAATAGGAATTAGGCCTAGTTGAGAATTCTAAGTGAAAAATGTGGACAACTTTAAGGGGCCGTTGATGATTAAGCCTTTTTCTTTTGTAACAATTGATAAAAGAGATCTTTTGATTTAGGCTTTCTCCAGAGGCTCTTGATGATAATTGATACGGAAAATAATGATGAAACTAAGGCAGCATATGCCATCGATATTGAGTTGCCCAGCTTTTATTTGATACGTTCCACATAAACGGTCAATCTTTTGTTAATTTAATTAATGGTTATATTGTAAAATGCAAAAAGTTCAAGTAAACCTGTCACTTATAGCCCATGAAATGTTCCTTGTTATGATGATTAGATTAGAAAAACAAGAATGTGGAAAGTGGAACCAAATAAAATAATCAAAGTTTAACCATTAATTAAGTGCAAAATACAGCTTGAATTCAATATATAGTTATTGAATTTCCTGAACTTACAAACTCGTTAGCTCCTATGTTACTATATATACCAAGTTAAATGCATATAAAATGGGACGTAACAGGTTCACTGAATAGTTTTATTGTGCACATATAACATAGATATTATGTCATCTTCCTGAATTTTATACTATTCCTAAATAATTTTTTTAAAAAGAAGTCTAAATTCATATTTTAACTACAATATGTCATCAAGTGTCCAAAATGCTGCAATTTAGCGCCTTTCATTAGTGGTAGAATTTTGCACCATATGACGTATAATGCTACTTACTACATTGTCCACAATTTAGTCCCTTAATTACTGGTAGAATCCAAGAATGAAATAGATTTTTGACCGCACACATGTGATTAATTAATCATAGTCTCTACAAATTGCATAATAATTAATATGTTATCTTCCTAATTTTGGGGGAAAATTTGTTCGATTTTTCTCCTTATTAGCTGAGAGGGACAGGCCGGGCTGTTCTGTAATATACTTTGGAATGTATATCCCTATTTTATTTGTAACTTTGCTGAAGCAAGACTATGCACTGCCCCCTTTCAAAATCAGACATAAAACCTAGAGTCAAAACTAAGTTATATATCACTTTAATTTCTCGAAAAGTTGTCCTCTCAATTAAATCAATTGCGCTATTGTTTTCCTCAAGGAAGATATCCGTATGTATATATGATGGTTACAAGATAATTTGACGCTCTTTTCATCTCAAAATATTAGTCATGTTTCTTTTTCTAATGTCAAACTAGTTGAACTTTGGCTAGTATTTCAAGATTTGATATAAGGAAAACTGCAATCTATAATACTTTTCGTATAGATTTTAAATATTAAAATAGTAATTTTAAAATATGAAATTGATTTTAACTTGCCTAACAAAAAGTTATGGGGCGGGAAAAGTAATATATATTGCTCGTCTTATGCCCGGAGGAGGGGTTAACTAGCCACTTCCTGAATTAGAGGAATGTGTGAAGATAATGCATACTTTAATGTAAGAAATAAATAATTTAATATAAAAATATTACACTATAGTCCAATTATTGATTATATATCTTTATTTAACAGTTCGACCATGTGTGAATTTGAGAAAAATTTCATACAAAAAGAATTTCAACCTTTTTAAGCTAAAGTTTTTGATTGATTGTTCTTATTTCTTTTACAAAATTATCACTAAAAACTATCTCATAAACACGTTCTTTAACTCCTTAAGTCTTATTAGCATTCCATGTGTAGACTCTTCAAGTTGAAAGTGAGTGATTAACACGTGGGGGAGTACTGCAACAAAGTTATATGCCTGTTGTTTTTAGTGTATGATTCAACCAAAAGCAATGCACAAAGAAAAGGAAATATTAGTATAAGTATTTTTTATGGGATGATGCCAAAAAATAAATCGAAAAATAGTGTAACTAAGCAAATATATGATATATATTTACTTGTACAATTATAGTTTAAAATAAAATTACAATTTGTAGCTATAGTTAAGGTTTTATTAAGGTTTTATTACTATAGTTAAGGTTTTGTTGGTATTTTCTATCTTCCTCTCTTTGCAATTTCTTGTCAGAGATATAATTATATATATATATCAGCTGCATATATACAATTATTTTGATAGATATACATAGTCAATTCGACAAATATACATATATAGTTCATCTCTCTCAACTCTCTGCCCTCTCTCGCTCGCCTCTCTCGATCTCACTCGCCCCTCTTCTCCCCTCCAAGTTATATAGCCGAGGTTATGTCGTGTAATTATGTAAAATATAGCTATTTGACCATATTATGTTTCTAGCCTAGTGTCACGGATTTAAAACTCCACCAAGAACTTCGTGCGGCACTTGACAACTTACTCACAATTCTTTCATGATTTTTTAGGATTATTTATGAAAATAACTAAGAATGTAAAGAAGATAAGTAGACTGTAAAAAATATATCCTTTATTTTCTGGACTTTAACGTGTCAAGTGAAAAACAGAAATCAAAAAGTTCTCAAAAAAGGAAAGCAACATTCTTTATAAAAACGAACAAAATAAAAAGTACGATAAACAAAACAAAGCAGGTGAAATATTACATTGCAATGTGTCATGCCATGTGAGTTGTGTGCATCATCTAAATTTAATTTTTCCTACTTACAGCATTTAATACGTAGCATATATAGACCATGTTGTTTACCTCTATTATGTATACATCTCCAAATTAAAGCACAGGTAAAAAGATTGATGACACGATTTGGACAGTCAGGGAATATTGTACAACAATAAGTGACCATAGCAATCAGACAACTCAACGTTTTAGTAGAAAATGGCACTTTGAAGGATTTCTCTATTTAAGAGATGCAGGCTAAAATAATTTGTTGTAAGCTTTAGTTTATTCTTATTCCTGAAATTAGTACTATCGAATCTTCAGGTTTTAATTTTTTCAAACAACAACAGAGAAAAAAAAGAAGAAGAAAATTAGAGCACAAGAATGGTATTCATGTTTAACACTTTTGAGGAAATTAAACCCCAATATATATATCAATGAAAATAGAAATATTCTCATCATCACTGCAAAACAGCATCCACATGCATACTTGATTACAAAAATGAATTCTATCTTCCAATTGCATCAACAACAAAATAGAATCTGAAATAATTATATTGATTCGTTTACATCCATCGTACATATAATATTCCAAGCTATAAGTACTTGTACCTAGTCTATATATTGCATTATTGCACAAAAACTTGTTATGTATAACAAAACAAATGTAGATACCCTCTGTAAATAGAAAAAAGTGCATGGTGAGAAATCCCACATCAGTAGAGGGCTGAGAATATTTAAACAATTCTTTCCTCATTAGCTAACTTTTGGGGTAGAGTTAGGCTCAGGTGTCATGTCTTTAGATGATATCAGAGCTACCTAGACTCATCTCAATTTTTTGTTCATCGATATTGTGCCCTCAAATTATAGTGTTCACGCTCCCATTGAGGTCTAAGTGTACGAAGTGTTAGGAAATCCTATATTGATAGAAGGATAGGAGATCGAACTTCTTACCTGAACTTGCACGATCCTTCCCTAGTAAGACCGCCCTGTGTCATATCTTAACGACTAGTATTAGACACTAGACATTACGTACTTGATGCTGTTCCGGGAACTAAAAGCTTCCTACATTATTAATCAATAGTCCGTAACATAGCATAATTTTAAGTAAATTGTCCCTTAGATTATTTTAATTATATTTAGAGCATTGAGTTTCTCTAATATATAACAAAGATTACAATTCTTTTTTAAATATAAATAAATGGTAATAATTTCATGGTTTGCCCGAAAAGATGCGGACAATTCATGAGTTATAATTTTTGCCCAAAATATATGTATTCCAGTCACAGGAGCCTGTGCTAGTAAAGGCCCAACACATATTATTTTTTTGTCTCAATTTATATAATATCGATAAATCTTTTATACATCTATTTTAAAATTTAAGTTATTGAATATTGCGATTTATAGCATATTATATTATATTTTAAAATAATATATGTTACTTATTTTGTTCCAATTTATGTTGCAAATATAAAATTTTGAGAGTCAACTAAAATTTTATTTATTTTCTAAATATTAAATTATAAAGAGCTAAACAAATGGCGTAAAATCAAGCAGTTGAAGCAGACACGTCAATTGGCAGTTGCCTTTAAGGAAAAATGATTTATAGGGGCAATATTATAAATTCATAGTTGAAGCAGCTGAAGAAATAATTAATAGAAACAATATAACAAAATCAAATTGTTGAAGCAGACATGTCAATCGATATCTGTCTTTAAGAAAAAATAATTAATAGGGATAATATTGTAAAATCATAATTGAAGCAGCCGAAGAAATAATTAACAAAAATGACATAGTAAAATCAAGCAACTGAAGCTGGCACGTCAATTAGCAATTGTGCGCTTAAGCAAGCAATTAAAACAGGCATATCGACCATGAATGCCTGCTTTTAGACGCTTATATATAGTAGTAATATCCTTTTCCTAAAAGCCTATAAGTATTATAAAATTTCTTTTGGGGTTCAAATCCTACAGTTTTTTATACGAAAAAGGACAAAAAATATTCTGAACCATTCGAAATGGAGCAATAATGCCTCTTTATAAAATTTTTTACTCAAAATTACTCCTCTCTATAACGAAAACGTAAAATACACATAACTATCATAAATGGAGCAAAAATACTCCTTGATTAGTTTTTGACTTTAAAATGCTCCTCCCATAAAGTTTTGTTAAAAAAGGCACCCCTTTCTATAACGAAAATGACACCATGCTTGTGATTCGGACAAAAGTCGCCACATTTTAAGTCCATGTGGAACTTCATTTAAGGGCCAAGTGGTTTTCTATAGGATATTTGATCAGGGAATAGTTTTTTCACGTTGAAAAGTATTGTCATTTCATTTACAAATGTCTCAAGATATTGATCTATAAATAATAGCATTGATTCACACTCATTATAATAGTTGTCCTCGCCTTGAATCAGTTTCTCGAATTCAATAGGATCCAACTCTATAAATTTTCCGAACCTACGAAACTTGTATAGAAATTATTGTGCGCATAGCAATGTAACACGATCAACATAAGTTATATCATTTTCAAGAGAAAAACTAATTGCAAATATAAACAGAATTTTTTTTTTTTAATATAGTAAGAATTTGGACCACTAAAAGTTTATCAAAAATTGATTTGAAGATGAATTGGGGTAGGATTTTTAATAAAAGAGGGACATTTTAAATAATAATTTTAAAATTTTAAAGGAGCGATATTTTTAGTTGAACTAATGAAGGATATTTTTACTCTATTTTAATAATTAAGGGACGATTTTTATTTATTTTTTTTTTGGTTTTTTTGTTAGGGAGAAGAAAATTTTTAAGCTAAGAATTTAATGAAAAACTATTTCAATGAAAGAAATATTTTTACTCCATTCAAATACTATAGGAACATATGTTTGCAACGGCAAGACGTCTTCTAACATTTCCATTTTGTACCCTTTTGGGAAAGGAATCAATGACAAGAAGTTATAGAAACAGATCGAGGAGAGCTCTCCGCTATAAATTTTTTTCATTATTTGTTTTTCAAGAGTTATGTTAATTAATTAAAATAAATTAAATTAAATTAATTTATTATTTTAAAATAAAGTTCTAGTAATTTAAAAATTAATCAAAATTATTATAAATTATAATTTTTTATTTAATATAAAATTTATATTATTTAATGCTCAAAAAATTGTGATGAGTATTTTAAAACGAATGAATATTTGTGGAAATTCCCAACTTTTGCATTCACATTTCACCACATGGTGGGTTGCCCATTTTCAAGGTGTCTTTGTCTTATAGTGTGGTATGCTATTATTTTCAACCTAATCAAATTAGGGTGAATATTTTTAGGTCGGCAAATGTTATTTGGTGTAAACACTTGTTGTCTATGTAAATGGAGAAATCACATAAAACAAGAAGAGAGCCATGAGTTAGTAACATGCAATGTCTCAACTTTAGAAATAAAAAGGAAGTATGGGAGCTATATATTCATTTGTTGGTTTTATATATATATATATGTTATTTTCAAAGTAATTACTTTCATGCTCACCAAATTCTTGCTACTAGTAATAAAATCAAATTGTACACCTATTACTATCTTGGTTTCAATTTGCTCCTCTTTTTTTTTTTTCCTTTTCTTTTTAATCCATGGGAATTTTTTTTTAACAGTTTAGAGGATATATTTTTATCGATCAGTCTAAAATAACTCGGTCCTATTCAATATATACAATATGTACTAGCACAACAAGTTATAACAACACCGTTCTCATAATCAAGATAAATTATTTATAATTTTGTGTTATTATATACGGATGACTTATCTAATTTAGATCTTAGATAGTAATCGAAAAATTTTATACTTATAAAAACTGATGATTTAATCCTCTATGTATAAGCTAAAACTCTATATACCAAATCATTTGCTATATAACTAAATGAACACATAAACATATTAAATTTGAAATAACACATCCAAAATTTTGAGGTTAAAAACAATTTGAACTCAAAATAAAAATGATTTGAACGAATACTTAATTGATATTTGCACGAATTGAAAATTCTAACTATTAATCTTTTTTTCCTTGCCACAAATTATTCAATTGAATTGGCATCTACAGTGAAAAATTGAAACTTGTTAATGAAAGAAGACGAGGATGAAGATGATGAGAGAATAACTGAAAAATATTCTTTCTTAATTTATAACAAATAATTAAAAAAAATTATGAAAAACTTACCATACTTGAAAAATTCTCTTCTATGATTTTATTACCATATTTGAAAGATTTTCTCATGATTTTCTTAAATTATTTATTTATTAATTATATGTACTAAATAAAAAATAAAAGATACATAAATCATGTGGATAACAAATCAAGATAGAACTATTTTCAATAAAGTATTGAAAGTATAGCTAAATAATCCTAAATGCTAAAATATAACTATTTTGATAAATTTTTTAAAAAGAAAATTGACCAAATTTATATTAGTCGAAACTTCAAAACAAGTTTCAATACCGGACAAAAAAACAAAAGGAAAAAAGGGGAAATTCCATTCCTTGGTCGGTTGGTCCTGCTTTAGCTTAGTATTTGCAGATATTTTTTCTAAATTGTACTATACATCTGCAGATTCTAAACAATCTGAAGTTACCGTTCTTTGAAGTTACGCCTTTGGATTGGTCCTATTTTTATTTATTTTCTTTAACATAAAGTCTGGTTTAGCTCAGTCATTACGGAAGGTATCTATCAGATTAAGACTAAACGACGATTATGACAGTTGTTACGCATGTTGATGTGGATTGACACACGGATTTAATTCCTATATGCTTTTTTATAGCCAGGAAATGATTAAAAAAAGAGAGGTAATTACTGTGTATTGATGAAGAAATACTAGAATTTTATAGTGTATTAATTTGATTGCTTGAGCGGTAAGAATATAATTTAATTTGATGTTATTAAAAATAACGAGATACTATGATCAGTTTATTGACATTGATTTTACTTTTGCAGCTGTAAGATGTTGAGAAACTATAATTCTCAACGTACATATGAAATTACGCATCTCTCTTGAAGTAAGATTACTCAAAGGCCTAAGTCGAGACTAAATTTAGTAAAGGGCAAACTTATTGTCAAAACAAGTGGCGGAGTACATAAACAACTCTTCAAATTTCTCTACGAATTTCACTTACAAACTTGAATACCTTCTATCACAGTTGACGAATTTAAAATTTTAATTAAGGAGATTTAAAATTTAAAAGACAAGCACACGAACGAGTGCAAAGAGATTTGACATTAATTATATATAGATAAAAATAATTTTAATTGTATATTAAATAATATAATTTTTTGTCGAAGGAGATTCGGATGAACCCCTGGTAAAAGAGTGGCTCTGCCACTGTAAACACGTACTAAAATATTTCTATTAAATACTTTATGCTAAAATTTTGACTAACTTTTCTAAATATCCTCAAAAGTGCATTACTCTCTTTATTTAAAAAAAAATGATTCATTTTTTTTTGGCGTAATTTTAATTTTAACTTTCCATATGACATGTTTAAGACTATAAAATTAAAGGATATTTTGATATTTTAATTTAGGACTACAAGAATGAAAAATCCTTTTTGTTTTTAAACTCTATGCCAATTGCTAAATCAAAGTAAATTATTATTTTTAAAACGGAAAAAATGCTTTCTTTTTTCCGAAAAAATTATAAGTATCTACCCCAGATGAAAAATAATCATTTTTCATTTAACCTATGCATATTATGTTGTTGGTAGAAAAAAGTGTTGCTTGCATCATGACGTGAATATCTACTTACTTTCCATATAGTATTAGCATATAGAAATAATTAGAAAAAGAAAAAGGCAATAAGGATGGAGAAATCGGCAAAAAGTTATTTTATTTTTTTATATTGATAAGCGTGGAAGAGAGAAGCAAAAATAGGGAAGGAAGTTGGCAGGCTCACAGAGGTCCCATCTATCATTTTCGATTCAGACAAGAGACTGACGAGTCAAACATTTCAGACTTTGGGATTAATTAAACTCTCAAAAGGACCTTAAAAAACGAAACATAGGGAATACGCTTCACTAAATGTAACAAAGGAGGTCCATACAAAATAATTCAACTTTGATGCTTTTTATAAAAAGGGGCTAGGGTCAAAATTATTTATCAATTATGTGAAATAGAGTATATTTTTTTAATTATATTTTGTGATAAACACTATTCTTATCGTCATTCCAAGACACTGCATCACATTTCTCCTTAATCGATATTATGTGTGGTTTTCTTTGAACTCCATCAAATTGTTGAACTCATAAGATACTATACTGTAGTTTTATTTTATGACATATGTAAATGCATAAAAAATGTACAGTAATATATTATGTAGCATGAGAATCAAGTTGAGAAATAATTTTGATTTTTTTAATGATAATATTGGATGTTTTTAATATTAATTTTAGAAAATTAGGTTATAATCAAAATTTAATTATTATATTTTTCTTGTTAAAGAAATAAGTTTAAGCGATGATTTTTAGTTGCTATTGCTACGAAAAAATTAGTGAAAATATTTTGAAATTTTATGGCTACTTTATTAATAGTGAATCCTAGTCGGCAAGAAAGGATTAGTCTCCCGTAATTTATTTTGTGGCTAAAATTTGAATTGTTAATTCATGAGATATTTGTAATCACTTGAAATAATAATGAAGATATTTTTTATTTTAAAATATAATAAATGGTATAAAAAATGTATTTAGCATAATTCAGAAACAATTTTAAGGACAGGTTTATCAAATGTTATGTTGATGAGGATGGTTATTTATAACAAATCACCTTATCTTAACTGAAAAAGAAAAAAGAGCATAGTATGAGGTGTCTATATATATATATTCCTTTTAGCTAAATGCAAACATCACGTTAGCTGTCACCTGAGGGACCTCTCCCTGTTCAGTTCTTGACGTTTAAGAGAGTGAAAAAGAAAAAAAAATGGAGCTCACTCAACAAGATTTTTTTGAGGGAGAAAGTTGGAACAACACTTTTGCAAATGCATGGAACATTGAATCACCTACTTTTTATCAAGATAATCCAGAATCAAATTCTTCCCTTTTGGGGCTCATGATGTCTCCTTCACAATCCCATTACTTTCCCTGTCATGATTTCCAAGAATCCTCCTACCCTTTTCTTGATTCTTTCACTGCCCCACTTCAACTAATTCATTCTTCTACTTACAATAATGTTCAAGAAAGAAGTATGGTAGAGGAAGGAGAAATTGGTCATTTTACTAGTGATTTTCATGGGCATTATGAAGACTCAATTAGTTGCTACAATAATATGAAAATGGAAGAAGCCACTAATTCAAGAATTGTGGGAGAAAAGAAAAGTAGGAGTAATTATAAAGTGAAGAAGTTAGAGGGGCAGCCATCTAAGAATCTTATGGCAGAAAGGAGGAGAAGGAAACGACTCAATGACCGGCTCTCTATGCTTAGATCCATTGTACCCAAAATAAGCAAGGTCATTGATTAATTTGTCTTTATTAAGTTACTTGATTTTAGTTGTTTGGATATTCTTAAAACAACCTTTCTGTCTTTGTGAGATAGTGATGAAGTCTGCATACATCTTATTGTCATTTAAATAAAATGAATTGATTTGATTAGCAGATGGATAGAACATCCATACTTGGAGATACGATTGATTATGTGAAGGAGCTTTTAGATAAAATCAACAGGTTGCGTGAAGAAAATGAAATGGAAGACGAAATTAAGGACTTAAATTTCAAGGAGCTGAAGCCCAATGAAGCATTTGTCAGAAATCCTCCAAAGGTGCGTACAATTCTTCACTTATTAATTCTTAATAATATGTCCTCTATAAAAAATATACCTCTAATAATATTGTGATTTGTTTCTGGATGGAGGAATAATTTAATTCGTAACTAGAATATACAATAGATCTGAAAATTGTATGATATTGTATGGTTAGTAAAAGAGAATCATCTTTGCTTGGATTATTTTATTAATTACATGATATGTATGGTTTGATTTCACGTAACTATGAAAATCTTTCATTTTTTGCAACTATTAATTAAGTGTATACCATGGTTTTTTTTTCCAATTATGTATTTACTATAATTTAAATAATTTTAATTTTTACTTAATTTTTTATTAAACTTTATTCTAATATATGTAGTGCTCATGTATTACTTACTTTCTTCGAATCAACTTTTGAAGCTTCTCTTTCGCCTCCAATCTTTTCTTTCGCGTTTCAGTCTATTTTTTGGGTGTTTTTTTTTAAAATCTCTTACTTTTTTAGTTTTCTGTGTTGTTATGGATTGATGATATATGAAAATATATTTTTCTACTTGATTCTACGTATTTATTTTAAAAAATTATTTAAAAAATTGATAAATTTAATATTATAATAATTAAGAATATTTTTGTAAATTTATCAGTTACGATACAGTATCACATAGTCAAATTAAATAATAAAATTATCATTAGACAGTAGTAATGTTCGGATCGATTACAACAACACTTTGTGATTTCGAAAAACAATTCAAGAATCAAGACAGTTTTTATAAATCCAGAGAAAGAGAAAGCAGTTGGTGGTAACACTTTGTGCGTAACCTCCAAGGTGATGCAGTATTTATATTAATAAATAATACTGTTACAGAATACACGGAGAATAATTAAATAGTAGTACTGCTTAAAATATATAAAAAAAATACTTATGTATTAATCAGGTTCTATATCCCAACAAGTAATTCATACCGTCTCTCCAAATATTGTATAATACTGTTCTGTATAATATCAAACTATACCATATAGTATCATACATTATAAAACCACGGCAAATTGGGATAACTAACAAGTCCATTGGTCAGAAAAAGTAAATAGTAAATCGTAATTAAAATGTGGTTGCGTCAGTTTGACGTAGAAAGGAGAAATGAGGAGACGAGCATCGAGATCTGTTGCGGCACGAAGCCAGGGTTATTGTCATCGACAGTATACACAATGGAAGCATTAGGGCTTGAGGTGCAACAATGTGTTGTTAGCTGTTTCAGTGACTTCTCAATGCGTGCTTCTTGTTCCGAGGTACTCAAATACTAGTTTTTCAATTTTTGGTAAAATACTTATTTACTTACTAAATGATTGCTCCGTTTTATTATTTATGAATTTGATAGGCAACAGAACATCGGAAAATTTTGAGTTGTGAAGACGTGAAGCAAGCTTTGTTCAAAGCTGCAGGTTATGGAGGAAGATGTGTATAGTTGAACTTAGAACTCTCGTCAAGATTTTCGTGTGACATTTGTCAATTTGTTCATGAGTGGTGAAACGTCACACTGAACTCAAGAGAATTTGCCTGTTGTTCAATGAGTATTAGGAAATAAATAAATGTTACTGATCTTTATCCAATTGAGTTATGTTTATTAATTAATTTCGTCTACTCCATCTTATCCCAGGAGGTATAGGTATTACAGTTCATATGTCTTCAATTGACCGGATCATAGAAAATATGGATAAGTCTAAACTGTCAGGTGGGTCGACTCGACATACAATCGACCTGACTGGTGATTAAAAATATTATGTTTAATTTTTGTAATTTTACTAGGACCATAATTAGTCAAATTGTTACCTCGTGATGGATTAATTCTATACACCCACCTAGTAGATTCATTAAAAGAACAATAGACAGCCAATTTGTAAATAGTTTGAGATGCGATATGGTTCAAGCTTTTCAGATTTGATTTGTTATTATTTTTTTCTTAGAATCTTGTTCAATTATGATGATATACACTTTAACAAAGAAGTAAATACATAAGAAATGTTGGAATAAGTTAAGAACATCTTAATCAGGGTGGCAAAATTAAATTTGACTCGCTCAACCTATTGAAGTTTGGACAGGTTAATAACCTACTCATTTATTAGTTCAACACATCTCATCCTAACCCATGCAATCTGAATTGACTCAAGAAAAATCTCGTCAAAATATTTTTAAAACACTTATTTTTTTAATTTAATATGTTTTATATAGTCAAAATAAAGAAAAATATAATTTAATTGATTATTAAAATATTAAAAAATAACAAATAAATAAGTAAAACATAGTAAAAGTTGGGTCGGGTTAGGTCTTGATTTGTTCTATAACCCTTTGCTTAACCTGTTTTAATCCAACCCATTTAGACCCGAGCAAATTTGAGTCTTGACCCATTTGTTATTTTGAGACATTATAACCCGTTCAAATTTGACCAACTCCACAGTTGCCACCCCTAATTTTGCCCTAATTTTAATGGCCTGGCTTGCCTTGCCCCAGTCCGATTGGATCTGTGGTCCAATTACCAAATCATATTCTGCTATGGGTCGAATTTGCAGTGGGCCCCTTATTATTATGAACGGGCTTGGTCGTGCTTTTAGCCCACGGTTCAAATTTTAGGCCCAATCAGGTCTGGATCAGCCCATTAGATATGTGTAGAACTCGTAGAATTTGAAAAATTCATGGTAAATGTGCCTAGAATGCTCTCTCAATCTTATTTAAGATGGTCTTGTTGAGAAAATAAGTCGTTGAAGCTTTTTTTTTTTGAGGGGGCTTGAGTTGATTATTAAATAAAAATTTAACTGTGTGGTGTTAAGTGGTGTTTTTTTATTTTAAAGGACTATAAAGGCCTAAATGTTAACTTTCGTGTTCTCGTGGAATAGAATTACAGAAAAAAATAATGAATAATTACTTTTTTAATTCCTTTTATAACTATAGACTATAGAGAGAAAAATATTTGGTATTCTTTTTATAATATTTTATTAAAGATTAAAAAGAATTCCTTAATTTAATGTAAATGGATAATATGTTATTATATCATTAAATTAGGAATCATGATTATCTTATCTGATTATTTAAAATTTTTATATACGTAAAATAAACTTTCATATTTGTAATATTTAAAAAATGTAATTATTTATATAATTAAGTCTTAAAAATGGTATTTGCAAGTAATTTTCCCTATCGTATTTGGGCTTCCAACAGTTTATGCGCACAATTCCATTTTGGGCCCAACAAACAAGTTTTACCATCATCCAAATCACCAAGTATATAGGGTCGTTTGCACAAATTTCTCTTAAATTGATGGTCTTTAATTTGTTTATCAACACTTTATTTAATTAAAACAAAATGCTGAAAATATCTTTGACATTGCAAAAAACTTTAAAAAAAATTGACAAAAGTTCATAGTTTTTTATCACAACAAAATAGTACTTAGTTGCGGACAAGGCTTCTCTCCATTTGCTTTCTCTCCATTTTCTTCAACTTCCTATTTTGATAGTTGATATGTTGTATAAATTAGATTTTTAATGGCTAAGACTTAATTGATCATTTTTGCTCTCTCCATTTAATGGCATGAGTCAATTAAATCTTAGCCATTAAAATCTTTATGTTATATGTCGGTCAACAAGATAGAAATTTGGAGAAAATGAAGAATAGCCTCCTCTCTTTTTAGTTTCTATTAAACTTATGTCGATGAAGGCATTCATTTTAGAACTCACAAAATTATGTCTTTATTGCTAGGAAACTCTCATGGGATAAGGCAAAATTTCTCTAAATATATCTTGTAAATAAGATACTAACACAATTTATGTTGGATGAGGCTAACGTATGACATGCAAAATTAGATTATATTTAAGGATAGTCTGGACAAACAAATTTTCACTAAATAAGCAATAAGGACAGAATCAAACAATTTAGATTTTTTAAAAATATGTAAGATCAGCCTAAATGGAGGTAATACGTGCAAAAGCTTGAAGTATATCAATCCAAATGCATGAAGTTACTGGTGAAGACGTGCATGAAAAGAGTAGAATTCCAAGGAGAAATACCAAAACATATTGAGGTATACGAAAAAGATTTGATTTAAATTTGGTAAAGAAAGGTGTAGTTGTGGCAGAGTTTCAGACTTAACAAGTTGTCCAACATTTGTTTGAAACATATGAGGTTGCTGGGTCACTGTTAATATTCTTGTTTTACTTTTTTTTTTTTTAAATGATTCTTTCATCATGTATTATTCAAATAAAAAATAAATACATCGATAATGAGAGATGGAGAATTAGTAACTCACTCCATCGAACCAGATACAGAAATAGATGCTCTAGCAAGACAATAAGCAACCCGATTCGCTGATTTCTTAATAGCCGACAAAGAGAGAAAAGACAACTCTTTAATAAGAGTTGTACAATAAAAAAATTAAAGAATCGAAATAAGAGTACTTCATCGAATTTTCTTCTAGAGCTTACTTCACTAGTAGATTATCAGTTCCACAACCAACCTCGATATACTGAAACATTTCTTTAGCCAACTAAGAGCCTCTTGCACTCCTATGATCTCGGCCAACAATGGACTAGCAACACGGTCAAGAAATACAGATTTTTCAGCAGTAAATTTATCCAAGTGATCACGTAGTACCATGCCTATCACTGTCAAACCGGTATGAATATAGGAGACAGTCAACAGGAGTAAAGAAAATCTTGTTGTACTACAACTCATACTGGAGGATTATTATACACTCTCCATTTAAAAAAGAATGATTTAGTTTGACTTGACATAAAATTTAAAAAATAAAAAAGACTTTTTCTTTTTGTGATCCTAATTTAAAGTTATGTGAAATGTATCCTAATGCCCTTTCGTCTGGCCTTAAACATACCATGTGAAAAGTTGAAATTAAAGTATTGTCAAAAAAGGAAAGAAGTCATTCTTTTTTAAGCACACTAAAAAAAATTGGTCATTTTTTTAAACGGATGGAGTAATTCATTTGGTGTGAGTGATAAAAATAAATAGTCATGCGATAAGAAAATAGTGAAGGAATAAAATTTTGATATCTTATTTGGTTACCAAGTTTGAGATAACTTGTCCCACTATTTATACCATAGTAATGAAATAAGTTTTCCCATATACATGAGATAACTTATTCCAAAATAATTAGTTGTCCCAAACTCCCAATCGAGAGTTAACAACAATGGGGACTAGGTGAGAATTCGATAAAACCCACTAATGCCATACTTTATTTCTGTGGGCGTCTACTAAAAAGGAGCCAGTGGTATAGCTATAAACAAAAAGATTTAAAATGAATGAATGTTGTCATGTTTATCTGCCTAATCTCATCATTGGCTTTAAGCCCACTAATTAGAATCTTGCTCCACTATTAGGAGAAACTTTTATTTAATTAATTAAATGTAGAATTACAAGGGGCAGAAAACCAAACGAATCCCATCGTTTAAATAGACGCAAATTGCAGTAAGCCACAGGAACAACCATTAACAAAAGCCACGTCGAGAGGGAGCGCGATTTTCCTTACTCATTATTTCAAAAGTAAAATTTTATTTTTAATGATCATTTTTAATACATAAAAAAAAGATAATTTTTTTTTTTTTTATGTTTCGCTTTTAACATTAATTATTTATTTTTTTTAAATTTTTTTTCAAAGCCTAAATATTAAACATCAATCAACAAAGGTATGTTAATTACTCTTTCCATTTTAAAATAAGTGCATTGTTAAAATATTTTTTATAGTTCGAATTACTCCAACTTAATTGTTCAATCTTCAAGAATAATTTTAAAATTTTCTTCCATTATACCCTTCATTTAGATTTTCTTTTTGATGAGTTCATGAAACTTTAATTGTTTTGAAGGAGTGATTAAAAAAGATAAAAATGGAAAGTAATATCTAATTAATGTTTTAAATTAAGTAAACCTGAACAGAGAAAGTAGAAAGAAGAATTAAAAACTGTTAATTATGCATGTTTTGTTACAGGTATACCCAACCAATTTCCGAGGACTTCCACTAATTAATTTTCATGGATAATATGTACCACTAGTACATATATCATTTGGCTATATCCTCGTGTTAGATCTACCCACAATACCAAAATTAAAATATGAGGCTCAGGTGTCATGTTCTCTCCAATAATACGTTAGATTTAAATATGACTATATGTTTAAAAGTCACAAAATTGAGGTGAATTCAGAATTTAAAATTTATAATTTTTTTATAAAAATATAAAATTAATAGATAACAATAATTGACTAATTTAAAGTAAAATATATAAAAATACTTAGCGAATTATTTAATACATATACATGGTATAAGTTTCTTCTTTTACTAGGGGGCGAATAAGTCGAAGATCTTTGAAAAATTGTCTTTCCATATCAAAGAAGTAATGGTAAAATTTGTGTACACTCTATCTTCTCGACACTACTTTGTGGGATTTCACTGAATATATTGTTGTTTAATATACTAGGTATAAGCTAAAACTATTGGAAATCCATGAAATCATAGGTAGGGCTCGTGCTCCGCCACTAACTACAAAATTTACAATTTTTATAAACACATAAATAATTATGACATATTTTTTAAGTGTTTTAAATTTCTTATTAAAGGTTACATCATCCACTTTATTTTTATGGATATGGTCGCTAATGCTCGAAATAGTAGCTGCTCTAGAGAGTTAGCTACTCCACTACAGTCGTACATTTTCAAACCCTACAGTTTTCCTCTTCACATTGTTTTATATTATTGGTTTAAATTTTATACACTAGTTGCTGGTTATACTTTATTTAATAGCATTGATATCTAGTTATCAAAAGAATTTTGACATGTCTGGTCTATGAAAAAAGAATTAAGTGTTATTTATTAATATAATTCATAAGTAAATGTGTGTGAAAATTTTTATGAGACAGTTACGTACTTCAACTTGGTGATCTTTTTTCAACAATGGCAACTAAATATTTCAACGAAGAAGGAAACTGCAGTTATTGCATATTTGAGCAGAGTAGAACAGCACTAAATAAGTGGATTATATTGACAATTTGTTTCGATTCTTCCTACTTGGAAAAGGTCAAAAATAAAAAGAAGATTTGAAAAGATGAGCTTAGGCCTAGCTCAAGTACAAAACCTAGTTAAGATTAAGAATTCCTCAAATGTCATTTGAACATAATTAAGGACAGTATAATACTTTCCCATGCAATGCAGATTGAATATTAATTTGGACAAGTGAACGACTACTATCTATTCAATTTTCAGTTGTGTTTTAAAATAATCATCGTCGGGCCATTTTTCGAACCTCATAGTATAAGGTTTAGTGCATTGAATTTGCCCCTTTTTTTAGTAGTTCACTTATAAAATTTGAAAAAATTGCAAAATAGTGACTTTTTTCAATTTCAAAATCTGAAAAGTGATTATTTTTTAATCTACCAAATAAATCAAGATTCAAGAGTATATGAATGAATCTAAACATTGTTAGTATTTATGGACTCACATATTAATGTATCCGTAAACAGCTACGCCATCATTTGAAGAAGCCATTTTTTATTTAGTAAAATATCTTATATTTGGACATAACATATAAATAATTATTAATATGAGTTTAATTTAGATAAGTTAAAATTCATGAACTTTTTTTATAATTACGATGAAACTTATAAGAAAATGTACCTTTCATGAAAAGATACTCCAGGATCTTTAAATAGAAAGATACATGTTTTTTCTCCTTCTCTCTATCTCAAAAAAGAACACTATAAAACAATCTTTAAGATCTTTAAGCAAGTTATTGAAATGGAACAAGATTAGGATTCTTTTCCATTCTTATGAATTCTCATATATCTGATTTACTAGAAACATCTCGATAAATTTGTAAATTTTCCAACAAACTTAACATTACTAAGAAATTAATATTAAGTCAAAAAAATTAGGTCATACAAAGTTTGAATCCTTTGGCGAACAGAAAGGACAAATAATAGAATGAGATGAAGGGTCAGCAAGTTCGGTCGCGACAATGAAAGGTTGAAAAAGGAATTGAGAGTGTAGTGAAATAAAAACAAGTGCAAAATCATTACGAATGACGGAAGCACATGGTTAAGTGGTGGGGGAAGCTGGAACTTAATTAATTGCAAAATTAAAGGCTCACTTTCATTCTACAGAAAAATTAGGTCAGGGTTAAAATAAATAAAAAAATTGGTCGATACACACTCCATCTGTCTTTTTATCTTTCTACTTTAATTTTATTTTGCTCCCTCTCACTTTTCACCTATATATTTGTCTTCTTTTGTGCGGTTTACTATTTTTGCGTTAATGATCACACAGTCCATGGATCCTACTTGAGATTGGCTGGCCATGGAAATTATTACATTTGCTTAATAATCAATTGATGAATAATTGAACTATACATCAACAGTAGAAATATTTTAACTTCAATTTTTTGCATTTAATGAAATGATTTATAACCATACAAATATTTAAAGATTAATTATTTTAGATCACTAGTTTTAAAAGTTTTTTTTTTTAATACCGTGACAAGTCAATTAATGTTACATAAAATGGGACGAAAGAAATATTATTTTTTAAAGATATAATTAATCAACTTATTAAAAAACTAATATAAGTATACTCTCAGAAACAACTTAAACCTCTTGTCAGGTGTCAGTGGCTTTGTTTTGCCTTGCTAGATTAGAAATTTACCTGATTTTTTCGATTTGATATCTTTGAATATTTGATGCACTTTATAATCAACCATCATTTGTGTTCTTTATGTGCTAAAAACTTATCAAATTCTACTTACTTTGAACACTTGTCCAATGTGAGAGATTTTGTTTTGTAAAAATTAATTTTTTATTACTACGACGATCGAGTAGATCTCGCATAAATTGTATGATAAAGACCAAAGGAATCTGCTAGAATAGGAAAATCTATGAGTGGTAAAAGTAGGATTATGGCCTTGGAGATTTCTCATTTTGCTCAAAACAAATGAAAACTTTATTTGGTAATTGTCCCTTTCACTCTATATTGATAATGTCAACTTTTTTGCACCAGCAAAGTTGTTTTAAAAAAATAATCCCAAGCATCAAAATATTTTGGATTCAATAATACTAGTCCACTTTATGAACTCGAGATAATTTTATACCTACTTTCTAGTTTACTCTTATAATTAGTATAGTCATTTATCTATTACATTTTCTAAAATATTGTATTTATTATATTGGTAATTTAGCGAATTATCCCTATCATTTACTGTTTTTTAATTCTTGTGTCAAGTTAACAGTGAACAATTATTGTTGGACGGAGGAGGGGTACCTATTATTATACTCCTATGTCATAACATATTAATTTAATGATGCAAAAGATTTATACATGCATTATCAATACAGAACTTAAATTCATTATTACCAAATCCTGATCTAATGTATTCACTAAGAAATCTTTTTTTTTCCTCCGTCCTTATGATTTTGTTTAGACAGTGCAAGAATTGATAGACCTGACACATTTCCTGAATTTATTTGCTTTGTTTAATTCGAGTATTTCATCCTAGTTCCCTACATTGTTCCATTTCTCTTTTTGAGTTTCTCACCTTTAAGTTCCCTCAAGTAAGTAACCAATTTATTAAACTAAAATAGTTTAAAGATACTGTCCTATACCCTACAATCTCTTTACACAGACTAATTTTCGTATATCTATTTAAGAGATTCATAAGCTAATTAAGAGATTTATTGTGTGCCATACTCACATCATCCTAGTATTTATAATCACGATCAAAAGCTCATTAGCTTTTATTCTGTGTGTGAGTCTACAAATTAAGGTTATGAATAAAGGCATTAAGTTGAACCCATGTCATCCATCACTTTTCTTTCTTTTTTTTTTTTGTATTTATGTTATCAACTATTAGCTCTAATATTAGTTATTGTGCTACAATAATAAAAAACAAACTTAAAATGATACTGTACACATTGAATCAAATTTGTACCGTTGATTCAAATAATCTTGTACCTTCAAAAAATATCCTTACAACTTATACGTTATAGTAAAAATGATCTCGTACCTCTAAAAGAATATCTTTACACATGATATGTAGCTTCTTTTCTATGTAAATACAAAATACAAATATAAAACTTTGTTTGCGCATACGTCACTATTTACTACATATCACCGTAAAAGATTTTATATACGACATCCATGCCTCAAAAGTGTAAAAATGTGCTAGCTAGAAAATTGCTCATATTTAATTGATATTTACAAGTAAAAAGTACTACGAATTTGGGTGAAAGGTACATCCATTTCCACTGGCACTGACGTATGAGGTGGCGGCTTCATAGGAGATAATGGCTGCTGGTGAACCTCTTCAAGTAGCTTGTCTGGTCGGGGAGGCTGACATGGACATGGTAATGCTATGAACTTGGGTACTTCATCTCCAGGCATTAACACCGCTGGCATGTTTGAGATTTGGTTTTGCTTACAGTGCTGTGAAACAGAGCAATAAGAAAATTTAGCAATAGCCCATGACACACAAATAACAGAGGATTGAAATGGAATAATATTCCCTATTGTTTGATGTATTCTTGTGAAACTATTTCCTTTTGAATCTGTTTCAAAAAGACTTACTTTAATCTCTTCATTTTACATCTAATGATAAGCTCCTAGACCCATAAAAGTATCATGCATATTTAAATCACAAGTTTTAGAGGCATTTAGTGGGGGTGTGAACTTAAAATTGGTCAAAATTTGCAAAAAATGAACAGTTTAATAAAAATTGAAATTATTTTTGAATTTTTGTGCGCAATTTAGAGTGGAATTGTAAATACAACTTACTGGATATTTCAAATTTCGAAAATTATATGTCCAACCAGTTTTTTGGAATAAAGTTCCGGAAAATAATCCATTGCCAAAATAGTGAGTTCAAATTGAACAGATTCATTTGACCAATCCAACAAATTTTGCAAGAGTATTAGTAGAATTGAATAAATGGAAATAACGAAATCTTACCATGTATGGTCGTTTAGATTTCAAGGATGAAGGGTCTCCGCCTGCTTCGAGATCTGTGGCGTTGGCGAAGGATCGACGGAGAGACCGAAGCTTGTCCCAATGGTAGCAGCAAGAAAAGATTCCACTCAAGCTGAAAATTATTAGCAATAGAACCGCTGTTCCCAAAGGGAAACCAAGTGAAGGCCGCGACGCGTCCAAATGGGGCGGTGCATAATTCTGATTCTCCATCCTTATTTGTGTATCGATAATAATTCCAATTTTCTCCTTCCAACATATAGTGCTAGAAGCAAATTCAGTTCAGAGAAAAGAACTGATGCTAAAAAATAAAATATAAGTTGTGGGGGAAGGGGAAGGGGAACGGAAATAGAGCGAACTGAAAGGAGAGTTGTGAGGCAGAGGAAGCAGAGAGGGGCAAGAATTTATAAATTTGAGAAGGATGCGTGTACACACAATAAAGGTACTTCCGCTGTCCCGGCCAATGTACGGAGGAAGTGCCGGGACCCATTGAAGTAATCTTTCCTCATAGGTAAAAGAGTACTTATTTACTACTTCCTCTTCTCACTTGTCATATTACATTTTTAAATATTCAAAATTTATAAAAAAATTATTAATTATATATATTTAAAATATAATCAATATTTATTATTTTAAAAATAAAAATTATGATAACTAAAATGAGATGGAAAAATATTTATTCATGATAAGTACATTAGTAGTACTACTATAACTTTGTCAGTTTTAATTGTCAACTATACTAAAAATAAATATCTAATATTTTAAATCAAGAGATAATTTTGTATTTATTAGTTTTTGATTTATCCTTATCATTAATTATAATCATTTTTCTATTACATTTTTCAAGATGTTATATTTGTTATATTTATAGGATGATTTGATGAAATTACTCTTACTATTTAGTACCTTTTTATCACGGTCTAAATCAATAGTGGACAACTATTGTTGGCCAAAGTGACTATTTTATTAATCCTGTTGTTTAAAAAAGATCTATTTTAACGTAACATGGAGTTTAACTACCAAAGATAGCAAAATGTCTTTTAATCTTAGAGTTGTAAATATGCTACTAAAAAATTGAAATTAAAATTTGATCAAAAAAGAAAGAAGTTCATTTTTTTGAAACATACTGAAAAGAAAAAATAAATATTTTCTTTAAACGGAAAGAGTAATAATTTAAATTGATATTGAAGTCCAATATTTACAAAATTTGCAATTGAAGTCATGGTCAAACACCCAATTTACGGTCTGTTTCGTATTCCTAGTGGAGCTTTTGTGCTACCCATTGACTTTAAAATTAGAGCCAAAACATAGTACTATAGCTCTGCTTCAGGTACGTTTGCTGGTTACTCTAACCGGAAAAACGTTTTGGTATACTTCATAGTACATAGGTTAAAGCAAAAATTAAACATTCTCACAACAGACGAAACTCCATTAAAATTCCACCAAGAAAATTCTAGGAAGTTGGTTGAACAACCTTTTAAGTGTGCAGTGTGGAAACAAGAAAATAGGAAATATTACTGAGCTGGCAACAGACAATGGAATTCTGTAATGTCCTTTTCAATCCATTGCCAGTTCCGCATTCGGAGACTCCGAATCATTCTATTGACATCAACTTGAGTTAACATCACAGGATTCACGATTGTTATTAAAATGTTTAAAAAATAAAAATGAAATGACTAAGATTTGAATTTGAAATATCAATATGAATTTGAGCTCCTAAACTAATAAGTTAATAAAATAGCTCGAAGGCCCTAAAATGCCCTTGATTTATTGGAAATGGTACAAAAATGTCATTCATCCACCTATTGAGCCTAAAATGCCCCTGTCATCTATCTTTGAATCCAAATATGTTCTTCATTCACCTTTTTGAAAATCTAACTCATCTTTTTATTTCGGTCATTTTCTCTATATGTTGCTATTGTTTTAGAATTTTGGTAAATTATAACTTTGCTTTCTAGTCCTCCCAGTAATTCTCCAAAGATCTTTTCACATCGGCGGCTTCCTGGAAACATCCATAAGACGAGAAACCTTCCATCTTTGCCGTCTTATGACCATGAAAGGGACACGTTTTTACTGCTTTCAAGTTTGTCAAATCGCTACATATAATCGTTTTATTTCACTTGTAGAATCAACTTAATTAATTTTTAAAATTAAAGTAAATTAGATAAATTCAGACATTCAAAATCTACTCAAAAAATTCTAAATTACAATACAATTTTATTATATTACTAAGATGAAAAGACTTTATGATTTCACTGCTGATTTAAAAAGAAGGGTAGCAAATGGTGGATTTTCAACTAGATTTGGTATGAAGAAACCTGGCTTTTTGTTATCATGAAAGTAAAGAGTAGAAAAATAAAATAGTTTTTCGCATGTACTCACCGATCGAATAGCAGTCGGGGTGTGTAAAAATCGAATAATCCATAAATCAAATTGATAAAAATGTTATTGGTTTATTGTTATTAGATTATTAGGTTATCGAGTTTTTAATGGTTTTGATAAAAAAAATTATTGGGTTATTAGTTCGATATCGATTTTTACTGTTGAGTTATTGGGTAAATTGATAACCCAATAAAATTATAATAATTTACTATTTTATCCCTTCGTAAATATTAAATATTAGTAATTTAATAATTATAGAATACTATAGCAATACTTTACATATTTTAATCTTTATAATATTTAAGTGATTAATTATCCACTTTAGTATTTTAGTTTATAATTAACTAATTATAACTTTTGCAAGTTTGTAAATATAATCTTCGTACTCCATATGCTTTTTATTATTAAAAATTCTCATTATCATTCTTATCGGATAAATCAAAAATTAATAAAAAATAATTTATTAATTTAACAAATCAAATCGATAATATATAAAATCAAACTAAATCGATAAATGCACACCCCACCAGTTCTTAAAGTGCACAAGTTTGCATGGCATTGCGTCGTATAAATAAATACCCAATTCTTCTGTTCTTATCTCAAAATGCAACATGAGATAAGGATACGGGCTTTTGATGACTTACCTTCTTGCATTAATTTTTTACCTTCTTTTGAGTAGGTGTTCGGTCGTGTAATTCGAGATTTTAATTTAAAACTAATAATTGTTTATAAATCTGCACAGATTTTGATTTTAATTATAAATTATGACTTCAAACTTGCTGTTTAACAAATATTTATAAAATTATATTTATTTAAAAATTTGTACCAACAGACCGAAGATGACTTTCTTACCTAACATACTAGGATAAAAGCAAAATTAATAAGAAATTCAACCAGTAGGGACCTTTGTCACCTCATTGATTAGTTTTTAAAAAAAAAACTTAAAAATGAATGAGTGGACCATTCCAATTTCGTTATTAACCAATTATATTTCGTCTCCTAAGTCCTAAATATAATTTAACACACTTATCTAAGTCATCGTATAAGTAATTAGCATGAGATGTTTATTTAAGCTACTAGTGTGGCCTAGCTAACAGTGCAAGCTTTGACAAACTACCTCACCGATGTCCACAATTAACGGCGTAAGTAAAGGCGGAGCTACATTTACTCAAGAATATAAACATTATCCATTAATTTTCTTTTAAATATATAAATTAAATATAAATATTTTAATATATATATAATTGTAAACCCCTTTCCAATTTTTTCTTCCCCTACTCCAATTTTTTTTTTTAAAAAGGAATTCAAGTTTGAAACGTCTATGGCAAAAGTTCTACATATCTTCTGCTTTTTGGCCCACAAGCTCTAATGTTTCTTTAAATCTTCAAAGTCTTAAAGAAAAAAGAAAAACTCATAGACGAAAGTAAGACGCTTGCGTCAATGGTAGATCCATTCTCGTTTAGAAAGTGTTAAATTGACATTCTTTTTATCTAATGAAAAATATAATGAATAAACTAATTTTTTATAATAATGAAAACTCTGATTTCATAACTAAAATGGAAAGTCGTTGTAAAACTGTATGGACTGGATTCAACTTTTATACACTCTATTCCAGTACAAAAAGTCTGAATTGATAAGCCACTTGCACAGCAGGTCCACAACTGATCACCAGCTAGTATAGGCTTTGGGTGATGCTAGTGGTACCATGGAAAATGAGGATTTTCATTTTCTTAATTCGAACAAATTAATCAATCAAGACAAGGATGTTTTGTGCCTACTTGAATAAAAGGGTAGGAATTTGTCCCATATTCATTCCTAGTCTTATCCATATCAACTTTTCAACCTATTAAGGTTGCTTCCATAAGATGATATATTAGTATCAATTACTCATCTGCTGCTTAAAGATTTGGATGCTTTTGTCCCGTTGATCTGTATACAGTTTTTGGCATATGCTTCCATAACGACCACTGCCATAAATTCCTTAAATGGCATCTAAAAACACGGACGGTATAGGTAGTATTCAAATTCTTGAACATTTTGAGTTGAATTTCAAAATTTTATGATCAAATATGTTTTTTGAAGTTCAAACTTTAGAAACAAATGGAAAAAATTTATTGTCAAACGATCCTAAGTCCCGACTCTATATATTTTAAAAGTTTAAATCCGATTTAATGTATAATTTGAATATCTAAATCAAAAATATAAAAGCTAAAACAAATTTTGATTTGCGCAAATTATGCACCAAGTGTATCTACTCTCTCTGAAGTCAAATTATACAAACTTTGATTAAAAATTTTTAGATATATTTTTTTATTATATTAATATGAGAAAGATTGCAACTTATAACATTTTTTGTATAGTTTTCAACCATTTAAATTTTATATTTCAAATATCAAATTTAACTCTAAAATTTCGTGAAATTAAGTTCAAAAACGAAATAATAACAAATAAAAATGAACCAGTAACTAGAAGGAATCTTGCATGTCTGACAGCTATCGTAACTTTACAACTGTACATGACGATTCACGAATCACGCCCAAGTAGTTTCTATATCCACTCCTAAGTAACTGTAAGTCTGTAACTTTGAAAAATGAGAAGACGACAAAACCGTAAAGTGCAAATTACGAAAACGAAACCGCAAAAAGAAATAATAAGAGACGTGAGTATAACTACTCGAAAGATAAAGTAGAAATAAATAATTAATTATATTTTAATTTATCAAAATTCTTACCCTGTTTTTTTTATTTTTAAAGTTCTTATTCGATCAAATATATCACATAAATTGAGATTTTTTTTAAATTATTTTGGATAAATTATTTTAAGAAAGTATGACAAATAAAATGAATAGAAGGAAGTACTATGCTTTTATTATTCTCCCAAAGATCAAATTTTCTCCTCTATCTTTGGTTTTATTCATCTCTACCAAGGGTTATGAGAGTCCTAGTTAAACAGTCATCAAGTGACATAAATTCTAGCTTTTTGTTAAGAAAATTTATTTACATTGATTAATAATACTTCAAGTCCATCATAAGCTTGACAAGTACTTTTCCTTATCCAACTCATGGAACAATTTTAGCATAGTCAGTTTCAACTTTCTCAAAATCAGCTGGAACAAGAGTTGTAGACGTTTTGCCAACTTTTAGCGTTTGAAGTGACAGTACAAGAAAAGGAAAGTTAAATTCTATAATTATAATATCTTAAGAGGAAGCAAAAGTACTTCATGATTCAAAACTCATATATATAATATCATGTTCATGGCTTTGTGTGTAATAGAGACATTATAGAAGTGACTTATATTTGAGGATAGAATTTTGCTTTCAAGTATGGTAGATGATCAAATGGGAGGACAAGTTGGGATTTGTAAATGATACCATATAAAACTAAAAAAGAGAAAGTGCCTTTACTTTTCGGCCACTAAGCGCCCAAATTGTTTCAAGAAACACTATTATTTGATGTGATGGATCCCAATCCAATAAGTGGAAGACAAAAAAGTCCTTAGAAAAATTAAGGACATATACCTAAATATTGTAATTATAAATATTAGACTCTAATTTCAATTCAATGTTGAGACAATAGTAAATTGTTCTATTTTTACCAATTTTGCAAAAGAAAACAAGAAACTGTTCCACTTCAAAATTAAAATTATATTGAAGATTTGTATGAACCGCACTTATGTTTCGATATTCTAAAAAAAAAAATTGAACACTAAGGAAATTATGTAAGTATTTAGCTCTAAGTTTTCAAATATTCTTGACAAGTTATTCTTGGTAATATTCTTTACAAGTTTTGCTGAAATTGCACCATGCGTTTGACCCAAGCTTTTTCAAGAATGTTCGACTATTTCAAAGAATATCACTTATACTCGTATTAGGGATATTATCGTGGGTGTTGATTTTCTACCGGTGAGAGTGCATGCCAACGAAAAGGTAGTCAGTGTCTGGACTCCAGCTGAAAGGAAACAAAAAGAAAAGTTCGTATTACTTTTGCACTTTTTTTTCTAGACAAAATGGGACAGCAAAAAAAAAAAATTTGAGTAGATAATTTTTTTTTCCCTCTCAATACTAACCCAAGACAGATATTCATCACTTGTGAAAATGAAATCAACTTTATAAAAACTTTGATATCACCAAGTCTTTTCAAGAATTGAATTTTCAAAAAATCTAGTTTGATTTACATATCATAAGAAAATACACACCAAATAAAATAATATGAAATGTCTATTCTAGTGTCTAAAATAAATCAATAACGGTATTCACAGGCAACTTTTTGATTCCCTCTTGTGTTGCTAAAGATGGTAAACACGTTAGCAATACTCAATGTGATTATCACTGTTAAATAAAGGATGTTAACTGAGTGGATTGAATTGAATTTGGGTAGAAAATAAACACATTATCTTTTTCCATACAACAAAAATCATCTTTTTAATATAAATAATGAAGTAAAAATAATTTTCAACAAGTAAAGTAGAAATTTTTTGGATCATTTTAAATGATAAATCCCATAATTTTTAATGATTAGAGGAATGCCTTGGAACCTAATCGATTACAAATCTACGTATTACAATTTTACAATAATCAATTGTACTTATTCTTGTACTTATTGAACTAGCAGCTCTATTTTTTCAATATGAAATTTTCATAAATAAATTAGTTATGAAATTTAATAGGTCAAAACAGCTACACTTTAGGTAATTACATTTCGTAACGATAGTTATACTAACGTGTGCATATCTTTTTGTATACGGAAGCCGAAAGTTAACATTTTGTATAAATTCGAATAGGCAGTAACTTCATTTTCTAAAAAATGAAAAACAAATTCCTTAAAATTATGATTTTTAAATTTAATTAAAAACCCGTACAAATGACATGTTCAGACGATAATGATATAATTGCAATTTTTATTGGGATTGGAGTTATGTTCCAGAAAATAATCTGAAAAATATACAAAATCAATTTGTAAAATCTGTGAGAATAATCTATTGGTATAAATACATATATAGATAATTAGTCAGTATGTGTGTATGTATAAGAGCACAATATATATAAACAATTTTCTTTGTATGATTACATACATTTTACAAAAAATATAGTATACAGTATTTATATATGTGTAGACAAATAGTACATAATTTTTATAAATGTATAAGTAGTTATCATTTTATACAATTATACACATAATACAAACATATATAGTATGATATACCAATAGAAATTCGATTGTGCTTGAATAAATTAAAGAGAAAATACGAATGGAGATAAATCAATGTGATATAGAAATCAAATAAAAAATAAAAGATTGAAATCGTTGAAAAAGAAAATATGTTAGTATACGTTGGGTATACAAATTCAAAGGTTGTCCCACGTAAATAAAATGAAAGGTTAGTAGTGAGCGGTAAATATTTAGAACTATAGTTATAATCAACAATTAAATAGTATATGTTTACTTAATTAAAGAATTTTTTTCTTTTCAATAATCGAATGCTAACTAAATTTTCCATATATATATATATATAAAAATACAACCATCAAACACGACGAACACATTTGGATACATCTGAATAGCTAATTAAAAGTTTGTTTCAAATAGTAATTATCTTAATTATAGTTATTGAGCTTTATTAAACCCATAAACTACAGTTATTTCTATAAGTTTTGGCACCATATGATAAGCTTGGTCATTAAATGGCCCAAAATAGTTAAAAGTTTGAAAATTGGCACCCGATAGCCCATAGGCCCAAAACACACGTAACATGTGTTTTGGCATCATACGGATGAATCCGCATTACGTAGGGTCTCATTCGGGGAGAAACACTCTTTATCAAGAATTTTTTCATATTCAAAGGTTGGACGGAATATCTCTTCTTAATGAAAAAGCAACACCCACTATTCGACATCCTTTGATGGTTCGAATACTAAAATTGATATCTCATAATAAAAAAAAATCTTCATTTAAAAAGAGTTTTATAATCATCTCATGTGCATCAAGTAGCTGAGGTCTAATTGTTAGTAGTAGCTTATATGTAATTTAGATTGTATAATTGTAATCTTAAATCTTCTTTTACATGTACTATATATAAGTTTTTCTAAAGAGACAGAAAATCATAGAGATTGAGTTGTCATCAGCATCAGCTTTAAGAGATTGAGTTACTATTCATCCTCTCCAATACAATACCATTATAGTTTCGTTTTTAGGAAATTCTTGAAAGGCGAATTACATGTCAAATTTTTAATAAGTGTTGTTTCTTTTCATAATTATTTACAAAATGAACGTTTAAATGACCTTCAAAATATATAAAATATGATTAATCCCACCGTGGCCCAAGCTATCATTTTGAATTCTCCTCTGAATTTACTCACAATAACATTGTATACATATTATTAGTGATATTGCTGAAATAATATGTGTATATATATTATTAATATACACATTGGACTAATATATATGCGCATAACACTTGTTATGCTAGTATACATATGATGTACATCATTATGTCTATCACGTATCTCAAGCTGAAATTGATATTCATTATCATATTAAATAAACGGAACTATGTAAATATATATGAAATATATTTGCAAAATATGAAATAAAAAGATAGCTACTAATTAATGCCATTTCTTTTAGGCATAATTTTCTAAATAATTAATTAAAAAATGCAATTCTATTTAAAAAAAATGTATATACATGTCAATATCCTTCCGTTGAGCTTTCTTCTTCTTTGCTCATTGGGCTTCAATATTAGACTTAAGGATGTTAAATGGGCTTTGGATTGGGTTATGACCGTAAATTTACTTTGGGCTCAAATGGGTTGGATTCAAATGGACTAAAATTTAAATTGGGTCATGAATCGTACAATTCGACCTACTCAATCTCAATAGTTTTAACATATTATTATTTACTTTTTATTACCATAATTTGAATTTCAACTAAAAAAAAATTAAAATCAAAAGTTACAAATAGATAGATAAATCATAGAAAATATAAAAAATAGATAGAAAATATACATTATATCAATTCAAGTAAAGAGACTTTGAACGAGTTAAAATTAGAGATTAAATTAGGCTCAATTGAACATTCTTTCAAAATGCGTTAAGACTTGAATGAATTGAAATTGAACCCAAACTCAAATTATCTTGTGCTCAACCCATAAAATTTTGGACGAATTGAACGAATTATCTTTATTGGGCTCATTTTGACACCATTAATTAGGCTCGTCCATTATAAAGAGCAAGTAATGATATACTACTATTGAAACTCTAACCTACAAAACATTCTATTTTAACCTTGCGTTTTGTAGGTATATTGTGATCAGATTAGTTTCTAATTAAATAGGAATATTTCATATTAAAAGGTAAATCGTTTCCTAATAAAAATGACTTCATATATATAATGCTTCTCATAATAGTTATAGATGTATCATCTTGTATTTGAGCTACCAATTATGTCTAATATGGAATCATGTTTGCTAGATAAGGTTAAGGGTGTTTTTTAGGTGTGCCATATGCAGAGATAATGTATATTATTCCTAATATATGATAATATTTTAATCTTATCTCTACACTTCAATTTGATTTTAGCAATGAATGATGAGAGTTATTTGAGGTCTTCTTATTTTATGGTTAAAGATATTATTTTATACAAACACATTTATTTTGAAAAAAAAAAAATGCTCATGGTCGTAATAAATATATTATATATATTTAAGTTGTATGGAAAAAATATTTTCTAATCAAATTTCCCCATACAACATCTTTGTCATTGATTGCCACTAATTTCAAAATGCAAGTGGTTTATTTTTTAAACATTAAAAACGACAATTATGTATTACATAATGGCGCAGCTAACAAAAACTAAAGTTGAATAATCTTTAATTACACAAATTCCTGATTTTCCGGTGCATCTCTTAAGACTAAAATTGATACTATATCAACTTGTATATTTACATACAAATTACTAATAGACAATAATTAATTGTTAATTAATATGTATTCTTACCTTAATTTATTAGATTTGGCTCCTCTTCATTACACACAGTTAGATGAGTGACACTTGTCTATAACTATAAATTTTAGAGGTTTAGATTTAAATTAATCTAAGAAGCATTTTAACCATGATTAAAACCATAAGGTTAAGACAATACTACTCCCTAATTTGGTATGCAATGTCAATCCTTTCATAACCTTGTTAGGTAACGACGAAAAGATCAATTTTGTGTAACGATCAATTTTGCATGGTTGCATTGTTACTTTAATATCTTTTTCTCATTTTTGATTATATTTATATGTAATAATTCTATTTCATCATTTACCTTATCTTTTCATGATATCTACCACATACTCTACAATTTCTTGTAGGTTTATTATTCAAATAGTGGATGTATGGCATTATTTAATGACGGAGAACAATACAATCTATACAAATATAACATTCATAGAAACAATACAAGACGATACAATACAATACATTATTAAACAATACATAACAACTATCTAAACAAAGTGTAAGTTTTGCATCAAACTCCGTATCAATATTAAGATTTAATTTACAACATAAACTCTACTTGATTTTTTAAATTATTTTTCTATAAGGATAATATGGGTTTGCTAATACGATTAATTGTTCAAAATATAGTGGATAGACTTATCAGTTAGGTTCTTTAAGTTTACCCATTTTTGAATTTAATTAAGGATATTATTGGCTGAATATGTACCAAAAAGGAAAGATTGATAATATCATACCAAATTGAGGATTACTATAGTTTAAACGTTATTCTCTGATGGTTAAAATATTCTTCAAATTAATTTAATCTAAACTTTTAAAATTTACAACAGACAAGTATCACTCATCTAAATGTGTACTTGATGAAATGAAGAGAAAAAGTGCAACCTAATTAATCTAATTAACAGGGTAAATCAATATACTTTAAATTAAAGTGGCTGAATCTACTATATAAGTTGGATTATTTCTCCATTAGCGTACACTCTACTTTCAATCTTAAATTAGGAAAAGAAGATTCTGGGAGCACTAGGAAATTTAAACAAATTTGGAACCCACAGAAGGGAGCCCATTTTAGAAAGCGATTTGACTTGACCACTTGCCGTTTGGATGTCTTCATCAATAATTAAGATTATTTATTTGGATTCCCATACTTCATTTTCTTTTATAATCTTGTCATTATTTTTCTTCAATTAATCTTGTTTGTTGATTAGGATTGGAGTTATGTTGATAGGCAAGAATTTCAGTCAAATGACAAAAATAAATCCCACCTATGTGATTTCACAAATATGAGTCCAAATAAATTAGGAGGATTGCATTAGGTTGATGTCCAACAAAAATAGTTTAATGTCAACCCCTAGAGTAGTACCAGAATCCTATATCGACACAAAAATCATAGACAAATATTAGGTAATTTCTTCTCGTTTGTTCGAGTTTTGATAAATAGAGTTATCCAATATCTATTTTGAAGGAAGATAGCAAATATTTATAAAACTAATCGAAGTACATACAAATTTATCCTAACATCATAATCATCTGAAAAAAAATAGAGTCATATTACATATTGAAGCCTATCAAGTCACCTTACTAAAATGAAAAATGAATCCAAGATCTTGGAGATACAAAAAAATCTAAGATTTATTTTATTAATTTTGTCAACTTCATGATAGAGGCGGAGTCAGAATTAGAAGTTAGGAGATTCTAAAGTAGAGAAAAATATTACAAAGCATATTTTTCTAATACAAATTCAGAATCTACGAAAAAGCTATTGAATTTATCTAAATTCTCGAACCTTCGCTTACCTCCCCTCTGTTTCATGACTAGAATATTACAACATTAGTGCTGTTTCATTTTTTTTTTTTTGCCAACTGTTATTGATGGCTATGTTAAACCTCCCACTCAATGGGCAAAGTAACCAAACAAAGTGCACAATATCATTTATGGAAGTGCTAAGAAAAAATTGATAATGGTGCTTTTTGACTTATTTATATTGCAATATTGGCCTCTACTAATGGTATTTTGGCTAGAACTAAAATCCCTGTAATGGGATATGCTCTATGTTTTTATCTCTCATTAAACAGAGACTATAAGTTATTGCGGCTAATTAATCATTATTGAATTAGTGCACTGCCTAATCATTACCAACTATACCTAAGTTATAAAAAAAAAAATTATCCCAAATCTTGTGAATCTACAGAATATCTGATTTTCTTGTACTCAATCATTGACAATTGAAAATCAAAATGTAATTTGAACCATTTAATTTGGAAACGCAACAGAAAAATCTTTGCTTAGTGCTGCATCTAGTTGTCTGACTTTGATTTGATGAAATTAATTAGTAGGAGGACTTATTCAAATTATCCTTATATAGGTAAAAAATTATATGCATCGAATGTTTATACTTTAATTATATCAAATTATCATTATTAAGTAATTTATTGAGGTGGGTCTGTATAATGAATCATAGTTAATTGAGAAATGTTTATGTGCAAAGATATCATGCATCTATATTAATTTAGTGTATGATTCCGGCAGAGATAAAATTTTTAAGGATAAACTCAAATATATACAATAAATTAATTTATTTATAATAAATATATCCTTATTCTATTTTCCTAAAAAATAGCCAAAAATTATTTTAAAAAAACAGTAATATGCAATATAACTTGTCAAAAGTCATAGAAAATATATAATCTATATTACTTATACATGTGCTATATACAAAATGTACAAAAAGTAAATATAGTCAAATTATACATGAAATATACACTGACTGTACTTATTTATACGACGAATGATCATTTTTTGATAATTATTTTATTCGAAAGGTCATACACTACAATCATCCCATTTTTTAATCTTGGCATATTGTTGACCCCCGCCTCCCCTCCCCCCGCCCCCACAAAAAAAAAAAGAAATAGGACAGATTTTTTAAAATTTTAATATTTTATTTGGAGACATTAATATGTGTCTTCATGTAGTACTAGTATGTCTTTCATAATTATTGGAGAAATAAATAACACTGTAAACAATCCCCACACTGCATTTACCGTTTAAGTATTATGACAAGAAATTAATGCAAAGATTGCTTCATATATGCACCCTATGCTGCCACATTTCATGCTTCAATACCGATTGTTCAACTTCATCCTAATCAAATCAGCCAATACCTATCACCGCTTTCATTTTCCTCTCGTTAGGGCGATGCGAATTTTCGGAGATTCTGTATTTATATCGAAAAATTCATTAAATATATAAAAACACCTAAGTATTGCCCCAATTCTATTTATTGGAACCCAATAACAAAGTAAGCTTTTGATTCAGTGGTAAAAATGGAACCTGCTTAATTTTGGTTATCCTTTCATCCTCTTTGAGGTTTCAATTACTCTAGCACACTTATAATTAAAAAAGATTGCATTTGAAATAGTTGAGAAACACGTATTCTAAATTTTGAATTCATCTCTGGGTCAACACGTGTTTCTTCTCTCACCTCATTTAACTACACATTGCTATCCAAGGAAGTTCCTTAAATCCAAATTTATTGTATTGTAGATTTTAACAATGCAAGAAAAGCCATTAAAAGATAATCGTTATATTTGTAGGGTAATATGCGTCAGAAAAGTGGTCCTTTTGAGTACCTACATGTCTCAAAAATATTCATTCACCAAGTTTTCAAATTAATGTATCGAAATGATTACTATAGCTAGAATTGTGTTTGTTCATGACAACTAGAGATGCACGTGGAAGTCATTCTGAGAAGGAATACAGAAGGCTTGAAAGAGACCAAAAGACTTGATCTAAATGTTAATATTATCGCGATCGGATAAATCATGAATATGCAAAAGCATTCCGTAAAGCTCGCATTTGATCATAAATTTTAAATTTCTTTTTTGAAGATCTATCTTAAAAAATGTTTCAAATTCTATCAATTCTTAGTAGAAATTCGCTTTCCACTCAAAAAAGTTCAACTCTTTTCCAAACAACTTCAAATTTCAAAAACTTAAATTTTCAAACTTTGACTTCAGAATCTCTAGCCAAAATGAGAGCTACTCGCTTAAAATACAGGAAGGCCTGAAAGAGATCAAAAGACTTGGTCTAAAGGTTCATGAATATTCTCACGATCGGATAAATCATAAATATGTAAAAATTATCCTATAAAACTCGTGTTTGATCATAAATTTTAATCATGTATCGTTAGAAACTTGACAATCAAAAGTAATTTCTAATTTATATAATGAAAAAGTAGTAGCAAATTTCATCACTATTGTTCCTTTTGGCATTGTATGTAGCTCATTTTTGTTTGCATATTTCTTATAGTGCATGTTAATTTGTTGTACCTATGGTGGGTGGTAGTGGTGATAATTTTGCAAAGTTATGATAATGTAAGTATAAGTTTCGTACTAGTATTAGGTCATTAGGGGAAGGTGAGGAGTCACATGGATAAAGGATGGATGGATAGACTCCATAATTATTTTTAAAAAAATCAAAGAGAAGGCCAATAATAATCCTAGAATGTGATGAAAATGGTAGTCTTCCTAATTGGGTGGTTGTTGAAATGTTGTCATTATTGGGGCACATGTCATCAATTCATTAACTGCTACTATCCCCACCAACAAACTCCATAATTAGCCAAAAAAATATACAAATATAGTATAATTAGGCAACAAATATACAATTATAGTACTCGTATATAAGTAAACAAACAGACCTTATAGTGATGTGTTTTAAAGCCATGCAGGGCGTAGGCTCAAAACAGACAATATCACTAGTAGGCTGAGTCTTTACAAATATACTAAAAATAGTTATCCTAAAATAGTTGTCAATTTAGATAATAAAGAGAGAATTAATTATCTTTTTCCAACTTTGCCCTAAACATTAATTATTTCTAGAATTAATATACACATATACAAATAAATTTTTTATCATTCATAAGGACTGTATTAGTCAAACAACACTTCTAATTAATTTTTTCTTAAAAATTATACCAAATGTTATCACGATAACTACAATGAAACGAAAGAAATATAGAATAATACTTAATCAAAAGTTTTAAGTTCTGTTGGTGTGAGTTCATCTTTATTAGCAAATATTTTATTTCTTAAATATAATTTTTTTTAATTAAAATTCAAATTTAGTTGAATAGTAATATATGTATCTTTATTTTAAGATGTAATGAACTTTTGGGAGCACATTCATATTAGTGGTGAGGGTGGGATGTCTCTTTTTTATAATTCTCCACAGAATTAAGGGCATGTCATGTCACATTAATTTTTCGCACCAATAAAAGAGAAACCCCTACAATGGTTTGTTCCTTTTTTTTCAATTCTTTTTGTTTATATTAAGAAAAAAGAAAGAAAAGTAAAAGAAGTGACACGAAGCATAAAGGTATTCTTGTATTTGCTACAAATGATTAAAAGTGGTCTAAAGAGTAATTTAATTAATTAACGCACTTAAGCAAAGAGGTCCCCAAAAGAAAATTACAATAAATGATGTGGATTAAAGTGTTGATAATCGGCGCCTCCAATATAATTTTGTGCGCTTCTAATAGCTGGTGGGTGAAATGAATGTTGAGAATTAATTGGTCTCTTTTTATTATCTGAAAAAAGTTGAGCCATAATTTTGTTTCTGCCTTTCACGACCTAATAATTTTATATGTCAAACACTCACCATTATCATGTCTCTTCTTCAATTATCTTCAGTTTCTATAGCCAATCATATATAGTAACTTCAAGTTTTTGTATCTGATAAAAAATCCAATATGGCAATTCAGATACGGTAATTCAGCTTCGGATACAAAAGTTAGGATTTCTAAGTATTAGCAGGTAACATTTAAAGCATGATACATTGAAAATAGCGAGTTAATTGAATTAATGAATCTGGATGAAAATAGAATTTTTAAATTTTTTTTTGAAATAGATGATAAATAAAAGAGTGCAATTGAGTAAATTTTTCTTAAAATGACTATTAAAATCAATCATCCATTTTCTGTTCCCTACAAGTCTTCTTTATCTCATTGTTTTTTGGGTGATATATACAAGACGCTCGTCTACAATTCTCTATAAGGTTCCTATTGGCATATAGTCAAATATTTGAGATTCTAATAGACTCAATTATGAAGCAAAAAAATCTTTTTGGAGTTGAAAATATCGGTCTTGTTCTTTGATATAAAAAAATGTCCCAACCAATAACATGTTCTGATGGATTTTCTGTTTGTATATATCATAAAATTTTACTAATAATTGATATATGGACTGAATATACATGACTCCAGCAAAAGTGATTTATTTATCCTATCTGTCTTTGCACTTTTTCATGATCTACATTCAATTGGGGAAGAAAGAAATAAAGCCATTTAGAAAATATTCAAAATAATAAAGGTTGGCCAATTAATTGTCCACATCAGATGCTCTTTAATTTCCTTGTGTCTAGAACAGGTGCATTTGGATATTCTTTGAGTGATTAAAATAAAGCAATGTCTTGATCTTATTCTAAACTAGTTTATAATTTTCAATTAGGGGTTAAGTCAACAGAAAATGGGGTAGGTCACATTACTCACCATTATTTAATTATTCAACATTGTTTAAGTTTATTATATAACAGACTCATTAATTAACAAAGAGATTCTATGGAAGAGGAGGGGATTGTTTATTCTTGTATCAAGAATACTTTTTCAACTTGTCCATCAATGGAGTATGGTCAAAGGCAGCTCCATGTGTTTGTCTAATTTAACAAATATATCTTGCAATTTGTTACTAATAAAGATTAAGAAAAATGGTTTGTTTTCCTAGGATTCTACACTCCCATCTTCCTTTGTCCATTTTGTTATTATTAGAATGTGGTGAAATAATAGAAATTTCTCCATTTCTAATTCGAGGTCTCGAGTTCGAATTTCTGACTTTTACATTTAATTTTGGTGAAATTAAGCAACTTCCAGTTGCACATCTCCTTGGAGTGTGTTTATAAAAGCACAAAGTATATGTAAGGCTACAGCTCCACATGCAATATATAATTGCAAAAGATTACTTTTGATGCATTTCTACGCGTATTATATCATATGATTATGTATTTTTGAATTATAAATGGATTCACACTGTGTAACTACTACAAGAAATGCATCTTTAATATTTCACATATCTCAATTTATAGTATATTTTTCTTTTTTAACTTAATTTATTAAATAATTGACATCGATGTTGAGTGGAACATTCTAAAGAACAATTCAATTTGTTGCATAAAAAATACCTTTTAATATACGATCCCGTAAAACCTAAAATCATTTGGTTTCCAAAATCTTTTGTATTATATACCAATGTTATTTCGACGTATCAATTCAAAGGCTAGCCTTTTTGGGGAAAACTATGCATAACAAAATACACATAAAGTAGGCCATTAGTCTTATAATAAATATTTTTGAGGGATACTCCCTCCATGTCAAAGAGTCAAATAATATTGTAAGATGTGTTTTTTATTATATTTATATGAGAAAATTTACGGCTTAAAATACTTTTTTTATTATTTATTAATAACTAAATATTCATTTTAAAAATATTAAATATATTAATTTAATTTTAAAAATTAATAAATTAAGTATAAAAAAGCTAAACATGACAACTATTACAACGAAAGGAATACTTATTATTTGTGTAAATTTAGATATTGGTCTAACTCATGCTCAAAAGGAGAAGAATTGTTCAAGCCTTACAAGGAGTTCACTTATCTTATTAACCATTAATGTGAAGCTTTTGTCACTGTTCAACACCTCGCCTCACGTCTAGTACTTAGCAACATTGAGTGACATGGGTCTTGCTCTATTACCATGTAAAATTAGATCTTGGGCTTAAATCACATACTAAAAGCTGGCTCACAAGGAAGAGAATAGTCAAATCTTATAAAGAGTACACTCATTTTATCAATCACTAATATAAAACTATATCATCCTTCAACAATTTGTCACATAATAAATCATGCGATATCAATTTTGTATTACTATTGTAGTTCATTAATTGAACGTCTCATGCCTTTTTAATCGTTATTGTCGTTTGTCGACAGTCAGTCATAATATGTACGTAAATTAACATCACTACTACAAATTTTCTTCCAGTCAAACGCGATGAGATGGAGACTGGACAGGAATTGCAGTTGTATTTTTAAAACAAAAATGAATCTCACCATGTAATATTTAAATATTATTTTCAAGTCACAAATTTAATTTCGAAAGTCTTCTATTTTATTTAATATTATATCAAATCAAATGATATCACATAAGCGTATTAGGCCGATATATGAATCATATGTAATTTTTATCATTTCTTTGAAAAGAGTTTAAATTTGAATCAATATTATAATGAATAAATATTTAATGATTTTACTTTAGAGAGATTATTGAAAATAAGGATAAATATGAGTCAATAAATTAATTAATATAGATGGTATTTTGCAACAACGTACCAGTAGAATTTCATAAGTAAAGTCTGCAGAGGGTAAAATATACAAAATGACTACACGTTAAAAGCAATTGAAATCTCATAAATACAGTATAAGTAGGCAAAATAAATAATGACCAATAACAATAACAATCGATGACATTTTTTAATCAAACAATTGATGTAAGGACGTTTAGGAGCCGAAAGATAATTTTATACCAATTCAAATATTTTAGATATTCCTTCATTTATCAATAAAAAAAGAAGAAAGAGAAATAGTATTATGACGATTTTATCCTTATGACATTGGTAGTCACGACGATGGGTCTGACGCGCATTTAGTGTCCCATCTCCGCCCCTATAATCCACTTCTCCCGATGCACTCGCTAGCCTTTCGACAAGGAGCGAATCACGTGCCACATCGACAATCAATATTCTTTTTTTTTTCTCTCAATTTTAAATTTAAGGAAAAAAGACGACAGTGTGGGGTGGGAGACCCCGGTAACCGGTAACACAGCACTGAATTCACGAAAGAGTTTCTACTATGAATGTGAAGGTAGAGACATAATTAGACCGGGAGAAGATGGCATAACTAATGCGTTTATATTCCCCAAGCCCATGCACGTAGTCAAGTAAAATTACAAGTTAAAAAAAGAACCCCAGGGTAAATTATTTGACACTAATTACCCCCTGACCTCATTATTAATTTTTACTTAAAAAAGGTTACCACACAAGCACTATTCTCTTCCTTTTATTTTACTCTATGTAATTGATTTAGGTTTACAGGACGTTTCTTTTTTTTTTTTTAACAAATTACTATCTTCATTGGTTTTTACTTAAAACATTACTAGTTACAAAAGTTCATGTTAGTACGAGTTCAATATAACTTTTTTTATCTTGATCTATATGATATTGATAGTTTTTTATATATATTTTATCTCGATTTATGTGATATTATAGACTTTTTTATATTTTTAAAAAAAAATTAAATTGTTAATTACTGAGACCTATAATATACTTTATGATAATTTTAAATAATATGCGTTACTTATTTTGTTCTAATTTATATTGCACATATAAAATTTTGAGAATATATTAAAATTTTATTTATTGATATATAAACTTCTTGGTTTATTTATACTATTATATTTTTTAAAAGTATTTCATTTTTAGACAAATATAATCACTAAAAGATTATTAAAATAATATTTAATTTTATTTGTCCAGTTTAAAAAGAAAGACTTAATCTTTTATTTGTATTTATTTTATCCTAATTCTAATATTTACGTGATTTAAATTATTTGATTATGGTGATATAGTAAAATAACCCGTTGGAAAAATAATTTATTAAGGGTTATATTATAAATTTATTGTTGAAAAAATTTAATGAAGCAATCGAAACAAACACGTCAAAATGTAGCTACCTTAAAATAATTAAATTAAATAAATAAAAATAGACACATTAACAATCAGGTGCTTGCTTCAAGTAACTGATACAAATCGGACAATCGAAAGTAGGTTAAACAAGCAACACGATAGAAAGTTGCTCTCTTATTTGCTTATACATAAGTAGTAATTTAGAATATTCATTAAAAAATAGGAGTAATAATTAACATAATCATTTTATTAGATTATTTTTATTAATTGATATTTTATCAAATTAATAAAAAGGAAAAAAATACACTAAAAAATAGTTAAAACAAATTAAAATAGATGACTGGTGGAGTACTAATTCTTCTCTTTCTCCTTCACTGGAATGCAAACATTCTGGAGTTGAGGGGATTAATTTGAGGAGAAGTTGATATCATTTATTTATGGGGGCGGTGATGGCCGGTGGGTTGGCTGGCTATATATCATATATACTCACACTGCAGTTTCCCATGCATGATGAGAAGAGCAAGTGATCGACAAACCGACCGTCCATCGGAGCTAACGGCGTTAAAAATGAACGTTTGGAAAGGAGACACTGGCGCGGAAGAACAACACGTGATTGCAGGATCAGAAGTAGTATCACTGACATTTTTTTTTTTGTTTTTTCCATAGGTTTTGGATATTTATACTAGAGTACTATTATTTTTAATTTATATAGCATAGAGATTAAAAAAAATTATATTTAAAATTTGAACCTAAAATTTTTAATTAATAAGAAAAAACAATTCTATCTACTATCTTGAATTTTTTTTACCAAAGTAAGATATTATTCAAATCAATTCACTAAAATAATACATTTTTTAAAAAATTTATAAAACTAATATAAATGTATTTCTCAGTAACGTTTTAAGTTACATTTTATTTAATAATGTTAACTTAAAAAATATTACTGTGAGTAACGTTTTTAGCATAATATGATTTTTTTAGCATAATACGTTACTGTGAGACATGTTTTATACCTAAAATATTATTCACGACAACGTTTCTTAAAAATTCAATTACGAGCCATTAAATCTTGTAAATATAGAATCGAATCATGCAAATTTAACTATAATACCATTTAACTTATATGAAATTTTAACAGTAACATTTAAACTTTTTAATCGCTATGTTGATAGAAAAAAATTGCAGCTTATCAAATGAGAACTTGATATCAAAGGAAACTGATAATCAGTAAAAACAGAATGAATCTGGTGATAAATCACATTTCAACATCAATGTCAAGGTTGCAAAAGACAAGATAAAAACAATATGCTTTCACTAAAGTAAAACTATGGTAGCTGAGAAAAAAAATCAGCTGATTACGATCTTTTGTATATTTTTCTCTATATAGAAAGATCAAAACAAGCTATATCTATAGGGGTTTGTGGATTCGCAAAACATCAATATCAATAACATTTTTAAGTTAAAACAACTCTAAAAAAAATGTTACTGTGAACAATATTTTAGGTGTAAATATGTGTCTCACAGTAATGTATTATGGTAAAAATTATTACTCACAATAATATTTTTTAAGTTAACACCATTAAATAAAATGTTACCTAAAATGATATTAAGAGATATGCCTATGCTAATTTTGTAAAAATTATTAAAAATAGGCCAAATACATAAACAGACACCTAAACTTGTCCTCATTTTTCACTTAGACACCTAAACTAAGACAAGTTTCTAATAGACACCTCAACTGCTTAGATTTGATCCTATTAAACACTTATCGTACTTGGCACTCTCTGGTACTATTTTTTTAATTTTTCAGACAAAAATAAATAGTTGCTGTCTAAAAAATTTTTTTTTTTCATAAAAGTAGATTCTAAAAATTCTCAGTTAACCATGTGCAAAAAAATTTTATTTAAAATTGTAATATTTTTTTTCGCATATGGTTAACGGAGAATTTTGAGAACCTACTTTTATGGATTTTTTTTTTTTGGATAATTGAGAATTTTGAGAACCTACTTTTATGAAAAAAAGAAATTTTTTTGGACCGCAACTATTTATTTTTGGCTGAAAAATTAAAAAAACAGTACCGGAGAGTGCCAAGTAGGATAAAAGTGTTTAATGGGATTGAGCAGTTGAGGTGTCTATTAGGAACTTGTCTTAGTTTAGTGTCTAAGTGAAAATGAGGACAAGTTTAGGTGTCTATTTATGTATTTGGCCTTAAAAATATATTATTGTTCCAGTATATTACATTATTTGATAGTATGCGAGTGACATTATGCTAAAAATTATTACTCACAATAATATTTTTTAAGTTAACACCATTAAATAAAATGTTACCTAAAATGATTTTAAGAGATATGTCTATGCTAATTTTGTAAAAATTATTAAAAATATATATTATTGTTCCAGTATATTACATTATTTGATAGTATGCGAGTGACATATGGAAGGAGGAGTAGGGTCCAAAATATACTGTTGCTTATTGCTCAATTGTCAAATCCATCAGTCACACTATTTATGATTCTTTTCGCATTTTGGGAAGCCTCTCACCTCCTCTGCATACCTATTAACCCCTACTTTAATTTACATGTACCTCTTTCCTTCATTTTTACTAATTATATCTCAACTTATTTATAAAAGATTAACAAAAATAAATAGAGAAATGATAATTAGAAACAGTAATTAACAACTAAAAATATTTTAAAACACGTAAAGCAATTTTGATCAAAGAATACATGATTGATTTTTAAAATTTCAAATATGGTGTATAAATTAAAATAGGAAAAGTACATCAGTGAGACCAAGATATGGGATACGAAGACGAGTAGACCAATCTTTTTCTTCTATTTTGTGTGAATAAAAAAATTATTTTCTATAGTCTTTGATTTTTAAAAAAGCATTTTAGATACCAATTTAAACTTTAATTATCCAAACTATATACGGGAAAACATGTCATTGTAAAAGAAGGAGAAGGTCCGTGCCAAATGTTGAAATAATATATATGCATGGACAACTACATTCTGTGAAGAATTTTACTCTTTCAATTAATTTAATATTTACATTAAGAACATTTTCATATAATAAGCCCCACGCTCTAAATCTCTTCTTGCTTATGACACAATAAGCAAAAAAAAAAAAAAAATTATTTGGCGAGCACTTTTGTTCGGTTTTACCTAGCTTGATTGTTGTAAAAAGATAAAAATGCATGTATTAATTTTTGAGTTGAATTTATCAACCAAAAATTATTTAAGAAACTAGCTAGAATTACAATGCTGGATATTAAATTCCAGATCATTTGTAACAATTTTGATGATTCAAACAAAATGTGTTGATGAAATTTTGCACAAGAAGTTTCTGTTGACCCAAAAGAAATGATCAATTATTAGGATTTGCAACCAATTTTTGGCAATCGTTAAGATAATTTAATGATTTATATGATAATCCATCAGAATCGTCGAGATTTGATGGTTAATTTCTTGTGATTGACAATCTGAGGAACTTTAATTTAGAGGATTTTCCAAGATTGTGAAATTTAGTGGCTATTTTTAGCATGAATTTGGTTTTTGTGAAATATTTTACACATCATTCCTAATATATCCTTATCATTAATTAAGGGTGATAATTGCGGATTAGGTTAAATTTGAGCAGGTTATGATGGATAAAAACAACAATGGGTCAAGACCCAACTCAATCCGAATTTACTTGGTCAAAATAAGTTGGGTCAAAACGGGTTGAGTAATGATGGGTCAGAGAGCAGATCAAGACCCAACCCGACCCAACTTCTACTAAGTTCTACTTATTTTCTTTATTCTCTTTCAATATTTTAGTATTTAATTAAATTATCTTTTTCTTTATTATGACTATATAAAATATATGAAAATTAAAAACAATATGTTTAAAAATATTTTGGCAAGATTTCTCTCGAGTCAATTTAGATTGCATATCAACCAAATTTTAAATGGGTTCAAATGAGTTGGGTTGGGTTGAGATAGGTTGAGCTAATATTTGGACGGGTTAATAATCCATCCAAATTTCAACGCGTTGAACGGGTTTCGTTTAATTTTGCCACCTCTATCATTAATTATAATAATTTCTCTGATACATTTTTCAAGACATTGTCTTCATTATATTTAAAGAATGAATTGATATAATATCCCTATTAGTTACTATTTTCTTCATCTCTATGCCAAGTCAATAATGAATAACTATTATTTGACGAGGAAATATAAATCAAAGGAACAAAAAGCACCAGATTGAGTGATGACTACCTTAAATAATTTATGCGCCGGTATATTTATTACTTATTACTAGTACATATATAACCAGTGTTTTCCATTAATTAGTCAATTCCATTAGTACGCAAGAATAATAACATGGGGGCGCATAATATTACATTAATTCAACTTTATTGAAGTTCATCAAATTATTATTGCCCATTAATCCGTTTACCTCTAAAATTACATGGTCTACTCTATAGAAAATAATTACGGATGGCCGTGCCACAATGTGCATTACTCCCTCTGCATTATTATGACGGTACATGATTATGTTTTAAAAAATGTTTTAGTTATGATTCTTATTTGTATTACTATACTTCAAATAATTTGAAAAATACTATTGTCACCCATCACATCCCAAAGTTCATACGTAATTCTTTGAGACAAATGGAGTGTTTAACAATAATTTAATTATTATGCTAGGAGATTGTAATTTGTAAATGTACTCAAAGGAGTCACGTGGGTAAGAGTAAAAAAGATGTAAAGGTGAAATCCACTGTAGGTAGAAAAAATAAAGCTAAGAATAGAAAGAATTAAATATATGCTAAGGAGAGAGATTTCATGGCAGAGAGATAGTTTCAGTCCTATTTAATCGTGAAAATAGAAATAGTCAGCAGATAAGTGTAAAAGCCAATACGTTGACTTGCTAAAACCCGTATTACAGCCAAACCTCCATTTGCCGGTAATCCCCTTATCCCCACTTGGTTTTAAAAAAAGGGGTCATATGCCCACCTCGGAAAGAGCTTCTGCAATCCAATAAAAGAGACTCACTGGGATTTCAGTTTCACATTAAAGTATTTTTCTGTGATCTTTTTGTGTTTACTGATTAACAAAAAGAGGGAAAAGGAAAGAGAAAGCAACGTTGCAACAGAGCAAAAAGGAAGAAGAAGGATTTATATTTCAAAGAAAGGGAGTGAACATAAGTTCGTTTGTTCTTGTCTTCTCCTTTAATATGTTTTTTCCTCCGTTTGGTTTGATAATTCCAAATCCTATTTCATAGACCCAACTCTCTTAAGTTTTTTCAAAGTCTATCCATTACCATCATCATCACAACAAGAAAAACAACAAAAAGCAGAAGAAGAAAAAGAAGACAAGAATCAGAGCACTCACAATGGTTTTGGGATGGCGAAGAGCTTTTTGTACATCGATCCCCAGAGATCGAGTTGATAAAGAAAAGCAAGGGAACACAAACCCAACTCCTAGTCCCAGGCTCAGTTCCAAATTTGGGTTTTTCTCTAATCCTTCAACGCCCCGCTTCCAGTCTCCGCCAGTTTCAAGTTCAATACTCCGTTGCCGGACCACTGCTGCTCCGCCTTCGACCGCCACTGTTCAGGTGGCCTCAGCCCCTGGAAGTCCAAAGCTTCAATGCAAAACCAAAAACAGCCCCAGGTTGTTCAACCGCTCTACGCCGTCTTCCCCACGTTCACCTTCTACTTTTTCATTTCTCAAATCCAGCCTACGTTTTCCTAAGGTAAGAATAACTGATTAATACTGTTCACTGTTCTGTTCATTTATGTTCTGCCATCATACACATTTCTGCACAGTGGAATCCAATTATGTGACTTGCTCTCTTTCTCATGTTTAGCAGACAAAGTGCGGCACATGCTTACAGGCGGTGAAGACTGGACAAGGCACCGCAATTTTCACGGCTGAGTGCTCTCACAGTTTTCATTTCCCATGTATCGCAGCTCTGTTGAGGAAACAAACGGCCCTTGTGTGTCCTGTTTGCCATTCCGAATGGAAGGAGCTGCCTCTATTATCGATACACGATACTCAAAAGCCCGTGAAAGTTGAAGAAAAGACAATTAGAGAAGTATCTCCATCACCCAAAGCAAAAAGAGATGTCAAATTTGCAAACGAAAGCAACTTTCAGGGAAGGCCTATTTTGAAGGTGTACAATGATGACGAGCCGCTGATGTCTCCTACTTCTGGTGCTCGGTTCAATCCGATACCGGAATCCGATGAGTACGATGAAGAGAATGATAATGTGGTAGAAGAATTTCAAGGATTCTTCGTGGACGCAAACGTGAAGCCTGTGAAGGAGAGTTTGGTAAATTTTACCAACTTCGAGGCGAGATTATTGCCTGAAGCTGCAGTTGTATCTGTTGGCCGGAGTCATGAAACGTATGTGATAATTTTGAAACTGAAAGCACCACCGGCGCTGGCAAGGACAGCCCGAAGAGCACCTATTGATCTTGTTATGGTGCTTGATGTTAGTGGAAAAATGAAAGCTCAGAATATCCAAATGATGAAACGTGCCATGAGGTTGGTAATATCATCGCTATCCACATCCGATCGGCTTTCAATTGTGGCCTTCTCCACAACCTCCAAACGGCTGTTACCATTACGGAGAATGACAACAAGCGGAAAACGATCGGCACGTCGCATTGTAGATGCCATTGTTGCACTAGATGGAACAGGAACCAGTGCAGGCGACGCGCTCAAAAAGGCTGCGAAGGTTCTAGAAGATCGCAGAGAGCGTAACCCCGTCGCTAGCATCATGCTCTTATCAGACAGTCCGAATGACCGCCCCACCACCACTACCATATCCACCAATCAATCTTCCATCGTTTCCACCTGCACCCGCTTCAACAACTTGGAGATTCCGGTACATTCCATCGGACTGAACCAATCCAACGATGAAGTATTCACAAAATTCATCGGAGGAATATTAAACGTTGTCGTTCTGGATCTCCGAGTTCAACTCGGATTCGTCTCCGGTTCAGCTCCTGCGGAAGTAGCGGCGGTTTATTCGTACACAAACCGGCCCGCTGCTCTGGGTTCCGGTTCACTTCGGCTCGGCGACTTCTACGCCGAGGAAGAAAGGGAATTGTTGGTGGAACTAAAAGTTCCCACGTCAGCAATCGGGGCCCACCATGTATTGTCCATTCGATGCTCTTACAAAGACCCATCAACTCAAGAGCTCGTATACTGCAAAGAACAAGCTCTTTTGGTCCCACGTCCCCATGCCGTTCGATCATCAACCCCTAATATCCAACGGCTCAGACATCTTTTCATTTCCACTCGAGCCATCGCCGAGTCTAAGCGAATGATTGAACGAAACGACTTAACCGGCGCGCACCACATGTTGTCATCCACTCGAGCTCTCCTACTTCAGTCGACTTCTAGCTCAGCTGGTGAATTCGTTCACGGCTTGGAAACCGAGCTGTCTGAGCTTCATCACCGCAGGCAAAATCAAGCTCAGTCTCAGTCTCAACAGCCGCATCGGCGCAGAATAAACGTACAACATAGAGAAGATGATAAAGCTGAGCCGCTTACACCTACATCGGCTTGGAGAGCCGCCGAACGGCTAGCTAAAGTGGCTATCATGAGAAAATCTTTGAATAGAGTCAGTGATTTACATGGCTTCGAAGATGCAAGATTTTAGTTTTTTTTTTTTACTTTTACTTATTTACTTATGGTAGAAATAGGTCAGTAAAAAATAGTGGAAAAACGACAAAGGGTACCCGACGGCTCGGCGCTTTCTGCAGAGGAAAACAACAGTTAGTGGGTACCCCACATTGGGTGATTGATTGATTAAGGCATTTGTCTTTTATTATCTCCCAAAACTTTTCTTAATGTAGAGATTTTAATGATGTTTAAATGGAGATGAACAGAATAATCTTTCTTCAATTTGGTGTCAGTAATTGTCTCTCCATCTTTTGTTTGCTTCTCTTAATGGTTTTGGAAATTCACTAATGCAGGATATGTTTATTTATTTTTGGATGAATGAAACAAAATAGCTGATGGAATTAGGGACTGGAAAGGTAGGTGTTATATATTAAATTCAATGTATAATATTAGTAGTATATGATAAATGCAAAACAACTGTTGTTGTACTTTAGTTTGACGAAGGACAATATGTATTGATTGAAGTACACAGCACGAGCCTGGTTGCTCATCAAATAATTCCACAGAATACCAAAATCACAACGATTCTTTGATGAATCATTGCACAAAAATCCAGGCCTAATTTAATGCCCAAATAAATACAATTTCCCTCCCACACAATAATGACAACTGGAAATTATTTCCACATTTTTTATTTTAATTTTAAGTGGAACGAGACAAGAGAATTCTACACATGACATGATATACATCTTTATCAATTCATTCAAAGAAAATAAAATTGAAAGATAATGAGCCGATTATTTTAATATGCACTCTCTAATCCCAATAGGAAAAGGCAAATGTGGGGAGGTTTAATCACATGGTTAGAGTCATGGACCACAAATAATCATCATCAACTCCATTTAGTTTCCACATAAATCTTCTGTTCTTGAAAATCCCAAGAAATTTAGCTAGAAAAAGTGATCTATTAATGCACTTTAATGAAATTCCACGTTAACGTTACTTTAGCTAGACGTTTGTGAAAACTAAGGAAAAAAAGATGGAGAGCTTTTTTCGCAAATAAAAGTATGGAAGAGAGAAAAAGCTTAAGAAGAATGTAAATAATTACTACTACTATCAAGTGGGAAAAGAGACTAAGGATCCCTTTCACCAGTAAATTTTTTCTAAAATAATTTGAAATTGAAACATTATTTCAAATGTATATTTTTTTTTTAAATTTATGAGCAGATGCCTACAAAGCTTATTACTGTACTTCTTTCACTTTTTTGGTGATCTTCTCCTGAAATTGCGTACCTTTGTTAGAGCTTTTTGAGAATTAAGTAAGTACTATAATATACTTAAATGGGTTATAGAAGTTGGTACATTTTATCTACTACCTTTTAGGCAAATTCTTACCAATCCAAACCAAACAATTCCATTGGAACCGAAAAGACACCTACTTTTACTTCTTTATATGTTGCAATAAAATAAGATAAAGTAGCCAATGGGAAAAGTAATACCTAAAACAATTACTATATGGTTCATTTATGCTGTACTTTATGTCTTCAGCCTTGTATCATGTTATCTATTTGTGGGGCTGTCACATTTTTTTACCAATTTAACACTGTAGATCCCTGAGATCTGGAATCCAAAGAGACGTGGCCCAATAGAAAGAAAACACACTTGATAGGAGAGTAAAGTGAGTGGAAATTTCATTGGGCGGACAAACCACATTAAAAAGTTTATACTAAAATGCCAAATCAATTTCTAGAAAGAGAATACATTTATAAGTTTTTATAAGTATCTGTGATTACCTCTTACCTGACCCTTTAAGATGGAGTACTATTTATGACAATCAATCTTGCAACTAATAGATCACTATTTGAGAGATGTGTGTCCCAGTAAACAGATAATTCATATACTCATATGAGGGGAATTTATACCTGAAAGGGAAATTTATTCCTTAAATATCATGTCTTCACAAGTGTGTGAACGACAACAGAACTGTGGGTTACTCAAACACATTGACTCTTACTAACAAAGACAGAGACATCATCAAGAAGATATTCCTACTAAAGAACTCCATAAAGGGTTATATGCTTACATGGAATGTTTATCCAGGAAAATAATTATTTTCCTAAGAATATAATCTCCATAAAAGGCGTATCTTCACAAAGACGTAAAGATAAAGGAATCACCAAGGTTGTTTTGATTATGCAAACCAAAGCATAGTAACATCTCCTTAAGGAGAGACCAATTAGTGTTATAACCAGAAGTTATCCTCCAAACACCATTCGGTTGCTCAATTCAGTTGATCAGCCCATCGCTTGATTTTTTCAACAATATTTGGACCCATATCAAAGGCGTTCCTTCGAGCTCATATCACATTTGGTTCACTCCACCATCTAAACTTGCATTTAACAGGCTAAAAGTTGAAGTAAAGATTGACCACATCGCACCAGTGAAAAACTTATTACAAAGAAAAAGAGAGAGAGGGGAACGATGGGTTATGTATAGGAACTGAATTCATCTCATATCCGCATACCAATCAATCTTGGATGAATTACTAGTTAACCTTATTTCCTCCGAAAAAGAACCCTTTTGACCTAAGAAGATATTTGAATTGAAAGACTTAGCATTTCAAATTATTTGCATGAAATGGTAAAGAATTCCTATTTACATCCAATTTACCAAAGTACATAGAATAAAGCAGCTTAAGCACAATTAACACTATGGTCAGAGGTACCATCATTGAGTTCACAGAGCACAGACAAAAGAGGGGTAGCGAGAAGATTTTAGTACAAACACTGAAATGATCAATTCATACTAAAAGAACAATTGTCTACACTGACCAACCTCAACCTCCGTGGGGCAGTAGGGACACTTGAATGGCCGTGTGTTGTTATTCTTTGACAGTTTTGTAATAGATTGCTTGCATAGCACATGCCCGCAAGACATCAGCATAGGCGGATTCTCCTCGGTTGCCTGATCCCGACTCACTGGACAGACAAAGATAGAGTGGAACTGAAATTCTCTGTCCAAGTCTACTGGCACAGGTAATTGTTTCATGGACTGCCATTCCTGCTTTTTCCCAGTCATCACATTCATCAGTTTCAGCAGGGTTGGCAACCCCTGGACGCCTGCTGCAATGGTCACACTCAATGGACTCTCATAGGATTGACCCATGAGATTGCAGAACTGCCGAGCAAGCTCTTCGGCCAATTTATCCCAGTGGGAAGGTGATAATAAATCTGCGTACGGTGAGGAATCCAGTTTACCAGCCCACAATAGACAGGCCATGAGCCTCTGGATCTCTGCCAAATATTTCGTGGCAAAAGGTGGGAAAACGGTCCTAGCATAATTCAACGCTCCATCTCGACCTCGTTTTTGCAGAATTTCCACAAACTGCTGCCTGTGTAGCTTCATTTCAATATCAGATCCACTCAGTTTAAGTTTCTCACCATTCATGGTGGCCCAACTCAGAGCTGGCTCCAGGTTCCTAGACTTCATGGCTTCAAGTATTTGATACATTTGCAGAAAAGGAGATTTTTGGCTTGCAGCTTCAGATTCTCCAGCCTCATTTACGAAACAATCACCAAGATCAAAGTGGCCTTCCCTGTAGAAATGGCTGGCAATTATCTGGTTAACAATATGGATATCAGAACCAACATTCCTGTAAGCCTTTGACATATCAGGATTGAGAGACTTCTCAAGGAGCTTTGGGTACTTGCTTAGTGCAACATTCAGTTCTTTTTGTGTTCCTTCCAACTGACTGAGTGGAGCAACTTCCTTCAACTTGGCTTTTAGTTCACTAAGAATCACTTTGTGTTCACTCAACGATGCAGTATCATTTGTTGATTGTATTCTCAACAGTGCTTGCTCTATTTCATGACCGATCTGCTCCATCACTTCTTGAGATTTTGATGATGCAACCTTTTGCTTCTTTGTGACACGATCAAAGGCATCTTTAATGGTACTCAGCTCCATTTTCTAATTTCTGAAAAGGAAAAGAAGAATCCATCAGTTCCTAATCACCAGACTTGACTGTGCGCGCTTGTGCCTGCAAATAGTATTAAACTCCTGACAAACTACCTAGCTTTAACTCATTGTGAAACACAAGATCCTAATTAGCTACAGCAGAAAGAAATTTTAAGATCCTTAAAGAAGCTGAAAGGAGACAGGATCATTAGTAGTTACTAACTAATTAGACATGGAATATTTTAATTGCTTCATTTTTTACCTCTACCTGCAGCTAGTTTGTCTCGCCAGTTGAATAACACACACACATCTCTCCCCTTACGCAATATCTACCTTGCATCAATGGTTCAGTACTTCATAACCAAATATATCCTTGGCTTAGTCCTATCTTAAGCAATGAAAATAGACCAAAAGATAAGAAGCTGTTTGACTTATATATGATGCTTAAGGAAAAATCAACATAGTTGCTGGAGTTCGAATGTGAAGATTTTTTCAACAAAGAAAAATCACCACATTAAAGTACTAAAATTTTGAAACCTGAGAAAACTAAGGGAAATGTTAAGAAAATGGTTTTTGAACCTAAATCCACCATAAAAGTCAGTTAATGAGATGAAGATTGTCCAAGAAATCATATAAAGAGACAACTCATTCTCTCAACTACTGTGGGACTCTAATGCTCCTTGCATGCCCATGCTTGGACATCTAGAGCGTGGACAACATAAAGAGATAACAGGCCGTTTCAATGTCAAAATATCACATGTATGCATCTAGAGTTCCCCCCGTGTGACGACATGGGGGCGAAAAAAGAAAAGAGAGGGATGGGGTTTCTCTCGCTTTTGGTATAGCAGGCCCCCCATGGGAGGCTTGCATGATGGGCTATTAGCTCATGGTAAAGCACGCCCTTGATAATTGCGTCATTGTGCCTAGGTTGTGAGGGCTCTGAGCCACATGGATAGTTCAGTGTGCTCATCGGCGTCTGACCCTGAGATGTGGATTATCCCAGGCACATTAGCACGGCGTACTCCTCCTGCTCGAATCGGGATTTGACACAAAACTCTTCCTTGGGAGGATAGATGGGGAGATTCAAGTGAGATCTAATGTAGACCCGAGTTTTGATTAACTAGTGGGATTTGGGGGAGGAGGCATCATGGCTCCTCTCTTCTCGAGAATCCATAAATCCTATGAATTTAAATTTTTGTAATTCAATAAGATAAGACAAATTATTCTATAAGATTCCTAAAGATATTTTATATTTACTTACCTTAACAACATAGAAATACTAATTACATACCATATTGTATGAAGCCCAACATCTATATAAGTGAGCACCCTATTGCAGATCGTTATTTAATCATGCCAATAATAAGCCTTCTCTGACTTCACGCGTTATCTCTATGATCTTGGTAAAGACTCAGATAGCTTTGCCAATGGGTGATGTTGGCTCACCGCTCACATGTGACAACCTCCATTTGATGTTGGTGCTCCCGTCTTCGGCTATCAATATCACTACTCCATGGACGATTATTCATGCATCACTCAACCATAATGACCATTCACACATCGCTCTTTTCTGGCAACTATTCTGGCACCACTACTCTCTAGGGTCGTTCAAACACCGTTCATCTTTCAGGTGACGGTTATAGTGCAACCCTCCCACTATCGAGAGGTATGTGACTTTCTATGCCACCAGGATCCCACTCTAAATTTTGAGCTTTTGTCATTGTTCTACCGATTCAAGTCCTTAAGATTTGCAACATTATTTCTCTTTTCGTTAATTGAGAATAGATTTTGTTCCGCGTGCGATGCGAGCTCTTTCTTTCATGTCTATATTTGTTCCATCATGTTGTGTGCCTATTGACGATCCTATACAAGGGACACCACTTATACATTGTTAATCAAGTTTACAAGAAACTCATTATTATTATTTTCACCAACATCATTATTTGCAGCAAATTTTATTTAAAAACATTTTGGGACATTCTTAAACAGAAAGGGTCTAATAAATAAGAGAGTCGATTTCCCACTTCTTTAATCTAGAAGTGTTAATAATTGATTCAATATAACTGGTAGTCTAATCCAATTTGCAAGCATCTCGACTAATTTCACGAAATACAAACTACCTATACCTCCCACTATAAGTATTGGTAACTTTATCGTCAATTACACAAAAATTTTGAATCAGACACCTGACGGTTCTCAACCTTGAACCCACTTCATTGACCAGCAGGCCACACCTTGAGTACAACAATAACAACATACCTAGTGAAATTGCACAAATGGAATCTAGGGAGGATAAAGTTATGTAGACCTTACCTCTACCTCATGGAGGTAAAGAGGTGGTTTCAGGAAGACCTTTGGCTCGAGTACAGCAAATCAACATATATATGAAAAGAAAAAACAACAATAAAATGATATAACAACTAATAAGGAAACCATAACAATAACAAAATAGTGGGATGATTAAAACACAATAAATATGATAGAAATTAAAAGCAAGACACTACAAGAATAACGCTAATACTACAATAGACACCACCAAGCCTCCACTTGTAGAAGACCATACCTTGAGTGCCCAACTTAAATACAATCATTTTGAAACAATGGCAACTCAGGATTAACTATAAGGAACATTCTTGACATCACTCTAATACGTAAATCACATGGGGCACAAGAACAGAGCATGTTTTTAGTGGAATATCATTTTGAATATGTATGGACATTGTGGTAAGGTCTGCGTACATTCTACCCTCCCCAGACCCCACTTGTGGGATTCCATTGGGTATGTTGTTGTTGTTGTTATGGACATTGTGCTCGGTAGTAAATACAAGCCACATAGAATGCCAATCGAAGGTTACAAAAACCAATATATTGGACAGGTCATTTGTAAAGATATCTAGATTGGCTTCTAGAATAAAAAGTTTGAAAAGAAAAGTCTAGCAAGATGGCCCAAACCTAGGCGATGATCGGAATTGGTACTCATGTTATTTTAGTTAGGAGCTTTTTCTCTTCAAAATTCTATTTTTTTACTTTCCACCGTGGACTTTCAAAACTATCATGAGAAAAGCCTTGTGAAACTATTGCATTTACAAATATTGCATGTTGATGTCAGTGGCTGAGCAATCCATCGGCTTCCACGAAGGATAGGTCTAAATTACATTGTTGTATTTCAACATTCAACTCACTATTGTAAATTACACTCGATTCCCCACTAATAAAGTAACATGTACTATTTTCACTATCTGGTGTCCTTTGGAACCCTTCCACAATCTAAGAAACTTGTCCTCCATCAAGTGAAATCCTTGTGCTTGTAAAACGGAACCTTAAAAATAAGGTTTTCCTCCAAGTGGGTGTGACAAGCGTTGTGGAAAGCTCTCTTATACCAGGGTTTAGAAAAAATATGCTATGAGTTATCTTGTAGATACTACCTAAGTCTTATTTCAATAAGGATTTAGACCTAGCTAGGAAGGGAAGTAGCTCGACCTCAACTTGGAAGTGTGCAGTGTCAGCTAGGGTAGGTGTGCTCGAGTAGGCGTTTCAGCTAGGGAAAAAGTCTAGCTCTTGCTTGACCTTGACTCTGATAAGAGAGTTTATAAACATATACCTCATCCTCCATACTGAGATAAATCGGAGTGACAGTTTACTTGATACCTCTAATGATGAGGGTAATAAGTATTAGTGAATATTCAAGGTACATAAAAGTGACCTTAAAAACACAATTATAAGAAGAATAAGAATAAGGCCAACCTAAACACTTCAATTTGACCTTGAATGTTTTTCAAAATCAGCCATTGTTCCATCCACTAACTGCATACTCCCTCCATTTCAATTAATTTACCTTAGTTTGTTTGAGCCCTGAGTTTAAGAAAGTAAAGAAAATTTTTGAATCTTGCAATTGTTAACTAAAGAAATGTATAATTCCAAAATGCCCTTTAATTTTTTTGATCATAAACATGCCAAATGGAATTTCGAAATTAAAGAATTGCCAAATTAGAAAAGAAACATTCTTTTTAGAGAAACTAAAAGAAAAGTACAACAAAGAAACGAAACAGTGGGAGTATATGCTGAAAATTAAGCAATATCGAGAATAGGGGGAAGTATTTGGTGCATAGTTGAGAGTATTGAGGAGAGGAGAAGAAGATGTAGAGTTTGGAATGCAGCCTAAGTCACTTATGTGGTACTTCGGAGAAAAAGAAATATGAGAATTCTAAAATTGGTGGAATATGACTTTGTACACACTTAAGCGTGTTTTTTACTTTGATTAACTTTGCTTATGGTTCTACGTATAAAGTTCGTTCACCAGTTGTTTGGAGATTACAACAACAATATACCCAGCTCAAGCATAATCTGTATATCCCTAGCTCAAGCATAATTTTTTCATTATAATTTTGAATAGAAGAAAGCAAAAAAAGAAACCCAAAATTAGTTTTCATAGTCAAACAGATAGCACATTCACTGTTATACCCAATAGTTTGAAGAACTTTAGCCACCATTTTTGTTTTCCTTCTATAACTGAGAAATTCCCAAGGGCCAACGCGCGCATGATTAAAAATACAAGATGAGTAAAACAACTCAGCCTGATCAATTAATCTGCAAGAATTACATTATTTGATAGAAGAGATAAGAAATGACATCACAAGATTGGTTCAGGTGCTGCATTTAAACCACATACATCCAATGCAATAATCTCAACATTGGGGGCACTATCCTTCTTAGTATTTTTTTCTCTTATGACTTGCACATAAGCCATTTTATGGAAGGGACACCATAGATGCAAATTTCAATGAAACTGGAATATGTACGCTTAATACTTCAGTAACTAACTATTTCCAACATGAAATAAGTAAAAGAATTATCTCAACCTTGGGGGCACTATCCTTCTTATTAAATATTTTTCTAATGACTTGCACATAAGCCATTTCATGGAAGGAACCACAGATGCAGATTTCAATGAAACTGGAATATGTGCGCTTAATACTTCGGCAACTAACTATTTCTGACATGAAATACATAAAAGATTTCTTTTATGTTTGAATGAGAAAAAATAAATGTCCAAAAGCCATTTCAAGGATGGAAAGTGTAGATGCATATCTCAACAAGATTGGAATATCAACTTTGTTGCTTCAGTACCTAAGCATTTCTGACTTGAATCACTTGATATAAATGAAAGATTTCTTTTAAGCTTGGAAGGAGGAATTCAAGAAAAGTATATGTTAACAACTAGATCTAGTTTAAACTTCAATGGATTAGTTGTGGCCCAAGGACAAAAAGGAAAATAAGTATACGACTTCTTTGTTATCCTGCTGTTCTTTTTGTACCCATAACGTCCCAAAACGAAAATATTTTATCTTTTAAGTGACTTGGATATTCTCTTTTTTTTTAATAGTTGAGAAATTCCTGAGGAACATGAATGCTTGGTTCAATACTCGTCCACCCCTCCACCCTTTTCAACATAAACTCTTTGGCTTTTGTCATAAGTTTATGACAGGGTTTGCACGTAGTATGATGTGCGCCTGATCCACACTTCACGTATTATGCTCTTACCACTAGAGTAAAGCTCGAGGGGCACCAACTTAGATGTTCTCGCCTAGATGAACTCTAGATCACACATCTAATCCAAAACAAACATACAGGTTTGTAACTAGAATTAGAAGAACTTCTGGTTTAACTATATCTATATTTTATGCTTTGTCACGCTCTGAGAAACAGGTGCAATTATGCACCCACTGACCTAAAATAGAACAACTACCTGAGTTGCCCTCAGATGATCCTAATGCACAACATATACATTCCCAATCCAATGTAATGTATACAGGTACACCAGAAATTCTTCCAATTAACAGAGCTCCGATAATTACTAAGAAATTTCATTCATAAGCGGCTCAGCCCTAAAGCCACTGAAGCAATGATTCTAGGGTCGAGAAATGAATCAAAAAAAAACCCAAATTCAGTTCGCTCAAATACGAAAATATACATAAAAATTAATAGTAATAATAAATTCGACCGATCAAACGAAAAACCAAAAGCAGATGAAGAAGATACATACATAAAAGAGACGACCAGATCTGATGAAGACGTAAAATGTTAGTATTAATCGTCTGTATAACCCCAATCACACTAGAAAGAACCCTAAGGCTTGTTTGGCAGGTGGACAGAGTCATATAATATGGATATTAGTTATATTATAGCGATAATGCACTATAATATTAATTTTTGTATTTTGTAATTAAAAGAAAAATTATAATATTGATTTTTGTATTAACAAAATATATTAATTTTTATAATTAAAAAATAAAGTGATTTTTATAATTTAAAATATGTATTATTTTTGTAATGAAAAAATATATCGATTTTAGTAATTCCAAGTGTTATAAAATATTATTATATAAATAAAAAATGATATTCTAATTGAAATATTTTTTAAAATATAGGATAATTGACATATTTAATAATGTGAAGTCTTAATTTTATTTTTAAATAATTTTTGAATAATTTTGATGCTTATGCAGTAACTAATTCTATTGAAAACATTTTCAAAGCTATGATCAGTAAAAGAGATTTAAATATTTGTGTTGTTAAAAATTATAAAAATAAAATAAATTAAAAAATAATAAATGTAACCTTTAAAAAAAGATTGACTTTAGGCACTAGTTCTATTAAGTCACTCCATAACAATTTGTCTCCTATGGAAATGAATTCATTTGCAGAATTCAAATTCACAAGAAATAAGTACGAAGCTAGCAACAAAGAAGGTAAAATATTCAAACGCTACTAATTAAAAAATTTACATATGTTAGGTAGAGACAGAGCTATAGATTTAAAAAAAAAATTGTTATATCTTCACAATAAATAATTAATTTATTACTATATTAGACATCAATCAACAAGCAATTATTGCATGAGCACTTGCCTTGGTAGATGAATTTTCAAATTCAAAAATGATCCAAACAATAAATGTCTAGAAAGTTACAACAATTCTCACAAAGTTGGATTAAGATTTCAAGTCAAACACTCAAATGTATATACAGACAACATGAAGGATTTCTGGGAGAGATCAGACTGATGAGTGACGAAGTGAAAAAGACGATGAAGAGATAGTTTTTTGCGGTAGATATGAGAAAATGGTAGGATTTCCTCTGTGGCTACTATGGTATATTTTGGTTAAGAGCGAAATGTAGTGATTAGGAGGTACAAAAAGAAAATGCTATGAAAGTTATCATGGGTGCAGAGAATTAAACTCGCGATTTACTTTAACGCAGTTTATTCTTTGCCAATGCTATGAATTTTAACGTTTTGGTACCAAATACAGAGTTTATACTCCTTTTAAAAAGAAAGATTGATTCAGCATGACATTTAAAAAATTTAGGCAGAGGTAGTAATTTAGACGTCGTTTGGCCGCAGATATATTTGAAAATTAGTGTTTCATTGTATAATATGTTGTTACTTCAGAGATATATTTAGCAAACATCCTAAGTTCTAAAAAAAAAATAAGAATTCGGTTCAAATTCTAATTTTAGAACTAGTTTCTTATATAAAATTTATACTGTTATATATATATTTTATACAATTTATATTCGAACTTACTCTTCGAAGTCACTTCCAATTATAAGTAATAATAGTAGTTTTTTTATATAAATCAATGATATTTTTATTTTTTAAAATTTATTTTTTAAAATCATATTAATCATGTTCATTATCATAAATTTTTCACAAAATATGATAATTATAAAATAAAAGACAAACTTATCGATATTTTTAATCATATCATGATTATAAATCACATTTTAAAAATAATTAATATTTCTTCCAAAATACATGACCCAATGTATAGTGAAAACCCACTCCAAAAATGACTTACAAAAAATATTTAATAATTTGTGGTAAAACACTAGTTTATTTTTCTTTTTTTGGGGGGGGTGATTATGATTCTATACCCTTGATCATCTAATTTACTAAATATGCAAATTTTATACATTCATACTAGCTATAGATGCACAATATTTTTACATATATTTAATAGCTTCGCCAGATATTTTCTAAATTTATAATTGATTGAACGATACATATAAGTTTTCCTTTCTCTCCTACTAAAAATAGGCACTTCAAGGATAAAAAATATTCAACCATATACTTAGATTATTTTGTTGACGTAAAAATTAAATAATTTTATTCACGAATTTAAATATTTAAATAAATCATTTTATATTTTTTTTTGTCTTTAGTTCATACACATCAGGCGAGCTCTGAAGCAAACCTCAAGACGGGGCATACTAAAAAAAGCTTTGGGGCGTAAATGGATGGTGCAGATTCATAGGACATAATTCCTAGAATCTGAGGCATAAATCCCTGACGCAAAACGTATGTCTCGGGCGTAGGGCGAAAAAAATTAGTAAATGTGTAGATGAATGATCATTTTATTTTAAAAATTATCTTGGATATTATCATTTTTCTGTTGTTGTAACATTTTTCAAATAACAATACATTTTCTTTTTGTATTATACTTTATTAGTGATTTATTTAAATTTATTTGTTGAATTATTTAAAATTTTAATTTTGCTTACTTTTTTGGTAATAAAATTATAAAATTTTAAATATATGAGATATATGCTCCATAGATCTATCGGATTTACTCCTCACCCATATCACATAAAATGTCTTCTCTTCTTACATCGCCGCCTTTTAAAACACTGGCACACAATATAATTATTTTTTCTCTAACTTTATCGATCACTTAGACGTACTATTGGATGTATCAAGATTTTGTTTAACTGTATACCAATAAGGTTTTTCCACATCTCGTTATAATGATTATATGCGTGTGATAACTTTAGTGCATGCCTGAATGATTCAACATATAAATAAGAAGATAAACTTTTTGATTAACTAGTATTCATGTATTCGCTTTACATGTGATCAAAATGCGTATCTGGTAACAAATATTATACAAAAAAATAAATTTAATTATGAACTTATGAGAAGATAAATAATTCACAAAGTAATTTTGAAAAATTATTTATTTATAAAGTAAATTGATTTAAATAACGAAGAAGTATAAATCTATCAAATAAGAAAAATTTTAGGCGTCTTTCCACGGCTAAAAGTCCTTATTTTATCATTTATTTTCATATATTTTAAAAGTCAATATTATAAATATAATTATTGAAAAATTTATAGAAAAATAGTGAAAAAATAATTTTGTCTAAAGAGAAATTTTTAATGAAGGGCAAAAAGTTCAAACAAGATCTTCACGCTTTTAATATAGTATAAATAGACGGACTAATCGGCTAATATGTATATGCGATCCCATTATCTCATGCACTTTCACTTGAAATTTTTCACGAAGCATCAAAACGCACACTATCAAAGCAAACACTAGTTACCTACTTACAATTCTTTTAACACCATAAATTAATATTTGTGTTAATAAGTACAATCACATTGTTAACATTATAAATATGCCATGACATCAATAGCGTTTAAGCTTAGTTCGCTAAGTTGAGGGGTGTTTTTAAGCCTATCAATAGTTTAGGGACAAAACTAATAATTCGCGCTAAGTTCGAGGGTTGTATTTGAGTTTAGTTCGCCAAGTTGATGGATGCTTTTAAACCCAACGAAATTAAAATTTATACCAAGTTCGAAGATATTTTTAGTACTTCTCTTTAATTTTTTTTTTGTCATATAACTTTCAACTAAATAAATTGAGACACCACATATTAAATATTTTTTAATTCACTCGTGTTAAATATATAAAAGAAATTAACTTTCACATCAGTTGGATAAGGTTTGTTGTGATTTCCTTTCCTTTAGGTCATTCTCATCCCAAACAAAACCTCAAAAATGGTTTGGTCAAATATCTTTTACACGCCATAGGTAAAACGAAAATAAAGAAACATTGATTGCGCCCCGGGAAAAAAAGAGAATAAATACATCCAACGCAACCCCTTAGTGTGCATTTTTCTCCTACCGTTCTACGGAAAAGCCACCAAGTATGTGGAAACCGAACTCGGGTTCGGGCTATATACGCCCGGTGCACGATAGCGCTTGGCCAGGTTTGTTCTGGGACATTCCTCCAGCTCTGCTTTGTCTATATCATCCACCGCTTCCCATTCACAACGAAGCTGGATAGTTACACTTGGCCCCGTTTGTGGCGTTTTTTCTAGATCAAGAACCGTTTCGCTTTGTTCTCTTCCGATCTACGCCCTTTTCGGTATTCTTCCTCAGATTTGACTCGATTTGCTAGGGTTTCCAGGTATGGAAGATCTATTAAGAAAATGCATTACTAAGTTTTCGCGAATATTATTGATTCTTGAATGATATACTGGTGCTTTTCGATATTCTTGATCGATTCAGGTAATGTTTTTTCAAATATCTTGGATTTGTTGGCTTCTTCGATGTTAATTACTCACAATTTGGGACTTCTTGCTCGATTTTCAAAAATAAAATAAAGATCGACAACGAAGTTTACGCGAAATTTTTGAGTCTTGAATGAATCCACTGTTTTTTTTTTGATATTCTTGATCGATTCAAGTAATGTTTATTCAAATATCTTGGATTTGTAGGCTTCTTGGATATTAATTACTGACAAATTTGGTTCTTCTTTAAAAAACTAGGGTTTCTAACAATAAAAAAGAAATAAAGATCTATTACTAAGTTTTCATGAAATTATTGGGTTTTGGATGAATCACTGGTGTTTTTCAGTATTCCAGATCGATTCAGGTAATGCTTTTTCAAATATCTTGGATTTGTAGGCTTCTTTGATATTGATTACTGAACATTTAGGACTTCTTGTTCTTCAAAAAAAAAACTCAGGGTTTCTTACAATCAAAAATAAAACAAAGATCCATTACTAAGTTTTCGGTATTCCAGATTGATTCAGGTAACCTTTTCAAATATCTTGGATTTGTAGGCTTCGTGAATATTAATCACTGACAATTTGGGACTTTTTTTCTTCGTTAAAAAACTAGGGTTTCTAACAATCAACAATAAATAAAGATCGATTACTAAGTTTTCATGAAATTATTTAGTTTCAAATTAATCACTGCCGTTTCTCGGTATTCCAGACCGATTCAGGTAATATTTTTCCAAATATCTTGGATTTGTAGGCTTCTTGGACATTAATTACTGAAAATTTGGGGATTCTTGTTCTTCATAAAAAAACTAGGGCCTCTAGCAATAAAAAAGAAAGGTTTCTTTAATCATTTAAGGTCCTTTGTGCTTTCGTGGATGAGAGTCCAGAAATTTGATCCTTTTATAAGTATTGAGTATTTCCAATCATCTTAAGTAACAAAACTATCTCGATTCGGTTGCATCCAAAAAGACTATTGTGCACGGACCAAGAAACTCTGAAAAATTTGGTGTCATTAATAATTCCTTTGCTCTGTGGAGGAGGAGGAGAAAAAGTAGAGACAAAGAGAGGCTATGGGATGTTCAAATTCTCAACCAATTCGAAGTTTGTATAATTATGTTTGATTTGTTTCAATATCTGATCTTTGGTAGATGTTGATTACTTATGTCTTCTGCAAATCAACTCAATTTGGTGTGAACGAATGTCGAAATGGAACAAGATTCAGAATTTCTCTTGTTACTATGTTATGGTGGTCATAACTTCACATCTCTCTCTTTTCAGGACTTCTGATTGTTGGTGGTTGTCAGTTATTGAGAATTTGATTGGCTGACCTGGAACAGCTATGCGCGGATATGAAAGAGATGTAACTTAATTTTAATTGTTTAAATCTCCAATATTTTTCTGAATTTTTTATCTTCTGCTTTGATATGACACCTTTATTGTGCTCATTCAGGTATATGGGGAGTATGAAGATTTGGATGAATATGAGGAGGAAGGTGAAGAGGATGAGGGTGGTGAAGAAGAATATGAGGAGGAAGATAGCCAGCAGCCTCCAGAAGAGTTGTTGGAGTACCTGGAGCTGAGACAACGACTGAAAGAAGATATCAGGAAGCAGAGGAAGAAAGACATAGGTTCTGCTAACGGCCTTTCCCGTGAAATTAAAAAGGCATTGCCAAGGGACAAGTAAGTACCACTAGTGCGTTTCAGATTTCGGACACCTTCGTTTGTTGTCAATATGGTACTTTTCCATGATTTTGAATCTATCAATTTTGTGTAATGAATATATTCTCCCCCAGTCTATTGCAAATTTCTGAATATTAGCTATGTGTTGTGTCTCATGCATGGAATTCTGCTGCTTTTTCAAACCCATGTCAAGTCGATTTTTGGGTGTCTGTATATGTATCTTCTTTGGAATATATACTTGCATCCTTCTGCCCTAGTTTCTTTTGAAGTTGTTCACTAATGAAGATAAGTAGGACTCCTGCAAAAATTCTGATTTCTAGATTCTAAAAACTATAATTCTATCTATCCAGTTTGTTTCTAGTTTCATGGAATAGTTGCAAAAGTATTGCAGAATGCAGTGCAAGGCTGCATACCATAGATCCTTGTGTTTCGTCCATTTCCTGAATCCCGCCATAGCGGAAGCTTTGTGCACCAGGATGCTCTTTTATTTAGTTGCATGAAAAAGTATGTCTTACTCCCTTTAAAGATTTATTGGTGGGGATATACATATATAATTAAGTCGGTTGATTTCAGTTTTGAAGCTTATGGTGTTGGTCTCACTTCCCGTTTCTTTTCTGGCACTTTCAGTTATGGTTCATTCTTTGGACCTTCACAGCCTGTAATTGCTCAAAGAGTCATCCAAGAAAGCAAGTCGCTATTGGAGAATCCAAATTTGGCAGCAAAAGTCTTGAAATCAAACCACACTGTATGTATCAAGTTTTAATTCATATGAAGATGCCTGTGCTTCATTTAGTTTTATAAAATCTATTTTTCAGGAAGGTTTGTTTGTAAGGCTTCATCATCATATTAGTAAAGTCCACTCTAGCAGTGTACATTCTAAGACAACAGCTTTAGTTCCACCTTTGCACTATGAAAAATTTGTAATGCCTACTCTATGACATACCAATATTGCATGGTTAATTGTTATCTTCTTTGGAGCCTATGGGCGTTGAGGCAAATACATACCTTTCCGTTGATGTCAGTGGCATATATAATATCTGTTACATTACATACTTGCAGAAGAATAAGAGCTCTGCATCAAAACACACAGGATCAGGATCTGGTACCAGCAACAATGCACCAAAAATCAATAATGGGGTATTGAATTAATTAGTGGAAATTGATTGTACTCCTTTTAATTGTGTTTTACTTCTGAATTCCTCTCTGTATTTTGTTGATGCCCAATTGTTTTTGCCATATGAATTTCTGCAGTTAAAAACAAAGGCGCAAATGTTAAAAAATACAAGAGATTACTCATTTCTATTATCCGATGATGCTGAACTTCCTGTTCCATCAAAAGGTTCTCTACCTCATAAAGCCTGTGCTGCTAATTCTGGTGTATTTTCTGTCATGGCTAATCTGGCCATTTATTTAGTTGGCTCAGGGGCTAATCAACTTTTTTTTTTCTTTCGGTGATATTGAAGCTGCACGAGTAGCTTTACCACCAAGTACTAAGCAATCTTCAAGCTATACTGGTGGGAGGAAGTTGCTAGATGACCGTGAAGTACGGAAACCTATACTGGGAAGCAGTCAAATGCAACCAAAGATGTTGACTCAGAAATCAGTTTCTGTTAGTAAACAAACTCAACTAGCATTAGATTCCAGGAAACAGCTGGGTAGTAAAGGGAGTGGGCCTGGCCGGCATTTGGGAGTGCCTTCCAAAATCATAACTTGTCCAAATGGCAAGAGGGTTTTGACATCAGGTGTAAAGAGCACTGTGCCTGCTTTGCATAAGCCAACCTCTTCAAAGTTGCAACCTTCTATTCCAAGGCAATCCTTGGTACAGAAAAAGGAAATACTACAGTCTGGAAAATCAAAGGTGACGCCAAAACAAGCTGAGCCTTCATACAAACATAAGCCGATTGTGCAGAAACAGGCAGTGGCGTCGTCTAATTCTCAGGTCTTACCTATATTTTCATTTTCATGGTATCCGTTTTATCTTTTCCTTCTCTTGCAGAGAATGAAGGCCTACGTAGCCTTCATTTTAGTTTGGTTTGGGTCCTTCGGGGGGTGGGTGTTTCAGGGAGTAGTTTGTAGTGGTGATGAAGACATGCTGGTCCTGATTTTTGATTTTAACAGATAAAGCAGTTGCCTCTTAAAAATGCAACTCGTTCTTTGGAGCATAGGCCCCCTGCAAGAAAACCAATGAGACATGATGAAGAAGATGATGGAGCACAAGCTATTAGTATGATAAGGAGGATGTTTGGGTACATATTCGTCCTATCCTTTTTTAAAGAAAAAAAAATATTATTTCTTATTTTGATTTTTGATAATCATTTTTTTCCTTTTATCTTTCTTTTAGTTTATTCTTTATGTAAGGGTTCTTGAGACTGGAAAACTTATAATGGACTTTAAGAACTTTTTTGTACATGTGGATGCACTTCCTAGTGAAAATGGATCGTGTGAATATTTATGTTCTCTGATACAGTTGATATCGATAAAACTTGTTTTATGGTTCTTTACTTGATATAGTTAAATCAAACAACATATTCCACAGGTGGGATCAGGGATATAGTTATAACTGCAAGATGCTGCTAGCTTTGATAATGCTTAGTGTTGAATTTCATCTAGTTTTGTTGGCTTGAGAAAGTACCGTCTTTTCTGCAGGTATAATCCCAACAGGTATCAAGACGAGGATGATACTAGTGATATGGAGGCTAATTTTGATGACATACTGAGGGAAGAAAAACGAAGGTTGGTTAGATTGTCTCATATTTTTTTCCTTCATAACTTATTTTCAGCATTTGTTTGTCATGCTTAGTGCCAAGTTTACTGGATCTGCTAGGACAAGCAATCTCACTCCCTCTGTGGCTCTGCCCTCCCAACCCTAGGAATATGCATGCACTTAATCTAATCCATAGGATACAAGTTCAAATTCAAGGCTTCTCCAAGTTTAGGCATTTCTTCATGTTTTTTTTTTTTTTTTAAAATAAATCCTATTATGCATTTTCATATAGAGGGTCAAACACACAGCATGGCTGTCCTTTTGGCTTTTCTATTTGTTCCACTGTGATGTCAAGACACAGGAAAAGTCTGGAAACAGTAATTTCAAAACTATAGTTAACCTCCTTTGTGTTTGGATCTGAAATGAGATTTTTATGGATTTTTCTAATACAATTTTGAAATCTTAAACTAATGCTTATGACAGCTGTTTTAATGACAACCAGCAACTTTTCTAGACTAGGGGTGTGTTTTTGGTGTGGAGGAAGAAAATGGTTTCCAATTTTCCTATACTTTGGTTGGTCAAAATGTTTGGAAAACAACTTCCTTCAAGTTGAGGAAAGAAAATGACTTTTCTAATGTACGTAGGGAAAACAAAGTTGTATAAGTGGCAAATTTGTTGTCTCTTCCCCAACTACCAAATCCCCCACCCCTTCCCCCTCCATCCCGTGTCGCCTCTATTGGTGTTTTGCTCGATAACATATGAACACTCTTGGGATAATATTTTTTTGCTTTTACTTACCAAGCACTAGAAAATAAGTAAATAACCCCTTTGTTTTCCACGATAACATGTTTGTGGAAAGCATTTTCCTTTCAATAGTCTCCTGGGTAAGCAAGAGAAGGATGCTGAATGACATTTTATTTGTTGTTCTCCAGTGCGAAAATAGCAAAGAAAGAGGATGAAGAAGAACTCCGGAAGATAGAAGAAGAAGAAAAGAGGGAGCGGTTGAGGAAACAGTCAAAGAAGCGCAAGTTGAGCCATCAATGACGGGAAAGTGTTTTTTTTTTTGATAGAGCTATAGGAGGTTTTATAAGTAAAAGGGTGGGGGGCTGGGAAGGGGGCCTGTGGGACTGTACAGGATATTGGAGTCTCCGCTTAACTTACCTGTCGTGATTTGTATCTATTGAGCATTGTGGCTCATTTGCCCAAGCAGTTGTAACAGAAAATTTTTGATCATTCTGCAGCTGCAATAATTTAATGCTCCCTGTTTGCCAAGCCAATTGTGAGAGAATTTTCAGGTACACGAGCATCTGTTGAGTTATTCGCTGCTTCATTATTTTTTGCCATGACATGTGCTGATTGTGGCGTACTTACATTCGACTTGCGTTAATTCCCAAATGTTTGGTTTGTGAATTTTCAGTAATTACGTATTTTAGATCATTAATGTTTTATTCTTATAATACTATTGTATTTTGCATTAATAAAGACGGGTTGGAGGGCATAGTTCGTTTTCAATTTGTTTGTCTGATTGTCAAAATCTCCACCTCACCTATTTATCATAGCTATTCACACTCGCTACTGTAACAACAAACGGACAAATGAACACGGAGATGCTTTCCAGTTCATCCATCACGTCGGAGATCACGCCAAACCTTTTCGAGCTTCCTTTATCTGTTGCGTTAGGTAATATAATTTTGGCTCCATTTCCCTCTCTTAATTGTTGCTTGTTTAAGTGAAATTATGGTATTCCTAGAAGTTTACAACAGAGAAATGTTTGTCCAGCATGAAGATTGGAAAAAATATCATTACACCACAGTAAAGAACATCAGTACACCACAGTAAAGAATATGATATATAGCGAAGCTGTTCCCCTTATGTTTATTTTGTTGTCAAAACGTATGATAGAGGGGTCTCAGAAGTTCAACGAGTGCAACAGATTCAAAGCGTATAACCAATGATGCACGCTAACAGAAAGTGCCTGAAACAATCCCACCTAAGCAGTCAAAGAAACTACTCAGTGCTTCAAAAGGGATTACCACAAAAAGGGAAATTCAGTCAAAACTGTTACCCAAATGGTCATTTCAGTAGAACCAGCAATTGACCAATGAGATTATCCCCAAAAATTGGTCTTCAACATTTAGCCTCAAATAGATGACCCAAAAAGAACCTTGAATTCGCACTTCTATATGGTAGTGAAAAATGAGATAAAATCCTCAACTCGGCAACATAAGACCCTAAATATTCTAGGTTCCCACTCTTTAAGAAAAGAAAGTAGTATAATTGAACCTCAATTTAGAAAAATACCTTGGATAAATGTCAATATTGAGAATTTTAAGGTTAAGGTGCACCAAAGGTAAAGAGGAAGAAAATTTAAGTTAATCATGTTGATAATGTATGAAATTGATGAAGTACATTTTGGTCTCTTTTGATACTTTGCAAGTGCTAGGTTTAGGTCATGCAGGATATATAATCTTATGTCGTATCTCCCCAGCTTATAAAAGTTTGGGTCTTGTTATCCATTTCAACAGAAGATTAATGTCTGATAGTTTTAAAAAAGGACTTTCTAAATGCCATTTAGGACATATAAAGTGATTTCCCTTACATGCTCTAGGTTGTAGATATAATGGTCAGAGCCTTTGACTTAGCATGGATTTGCTTAGTTGATTTCTTGTATTTTGATATCTTCTTGTTTTGTCTTATCCTAGTCAATTTGATGATTCTTGGCACATGTTACGGAGAGTTTTAGCATGTGGTGATAAAACCAAGAGCTCATTGTTGGTTTCATGAAGCAGAAAAGTTCTCAATCAGTGCCGAGTTACTACTAAGGATAGACTCTATGGTGCTGACTAGTTTTATTGGCAGCAAGGAGGCATCAGAGTTTAGAAGGCTGGTCATGGATTCAATAGGTAGTGTAGCTGATTAGTTCTCTGAGATAATGCATAAACAAGATACTGAGCTTCTGGTAGAGCTGCGTCACTTCCCCGGGAATAGTAGAAAGTAAGTTTTCAACATGTTGACTAATTTTGGCAGGTATGACTTTAGAAGCAAATTTTTGGCAGAAGTTAATTGCTTCAGAAATATTTATTTTAACAATTTTCACCCAAATACTCCATTGTTTGATTTGTTCTTTGGATTAGTCATCTAGTGATCTATCTTTTGTTGAAATTTTCTTAATCATAAAGGTGAAACTGACCAGAAAGATATTTAGATGTCACACTGGTGAAATAGAATTTTTCTTCTGGTATATGGTTTGAAATTTTGAATCAGCTTGTTTGCTTTTAACAGCAACATGCTCATAGCTTCCATTTACCCCAGCTTGTTCTCTTCCCTCTATCCAATGTTGTTAGTTAGAAGTTTGCTATATACTGTAGGCCCCTGGTAGTATCAGTTGGATCTTTGGCACCATATGTAACCGGATTATCTCGTTCTTTGCGAAGAAAGGGAAATCTGGTTGAGGTTATCTCACCCAAGTAATCAAGAATATTTTTGCCATTCATTTTTGGTTGGTTTATGATGAATTTGCACTTGCAACTTCTTTGTTTACGTTTTTCTGGAACTACTATCTCAAGAGGCGTTATAAGAAGCAATTTAGATTCAGATATAGATGAAAAGAGATGGGATACATACTAATAAAGATCATTTCGATTATATTCTTTTTTGAAGGTAATTTAACTTGTTACATTAGTTACTTAAAGGTACTCTCTGCGAAGTTCCACGAGAACCAACACCTGTGTTCATGTTGGATCTCATTACACCAATTCTCTAGGCATATATTAGTTTAGAACTCATCAGCTTCTGTGAACTGTATGTCTATGCATAGGTGGCGTTTTCATTCATATACTATTCTTATGCCTGCTGCCTCTTCATGTTTACTCTGTTCGGGTCGATGAGATGTTCTGAATTAAGTAAAATTTGCTGAATAAATTTGATACAGGCGTGCTAGCCTAAATTTAAATGAAGTTCATGGATTACAGAGAATTTGAAGCGGAGTTCCATTCATATTTTAATGGTCAACTGCATGGAAACAGAATCTGGACTGGGTGAGTTTCTGGTTAGAGTATCATAAGTTCCAAAGTATAAAAAAAATATTTGATCTAGGTCTCTTTCTGCGGTGAGGCTGGTGTCGGGGAACTGGAAGAAGATGGATATTATTTACAGTTGGGGAGTGATGAGTTGGTCGCTAAACCTACATCATACTGTTTATATCAAACTTTTTCCTGACACTAACAGCAATAAACCTTGCATTATTTGTTATACAGGGTTGTTTCTGGCATTGGAGTGACTTTCATAGAACCTCTTTACTATTCGTCATTTTTCAGCCGTGAGAACATATATGGCTACTCAAATGATTTTGAACTGTTGGTTAAGTCTATTCAGATTACCTCGCAATCGAATTAAGTAGGATATGAATTTCATACTTCTTATTGTCTCCCCTTCTTAAACTTTTAACTTTCTATTTTTTTTTTCTAATTATGTACTTTTACCATTATTCTGGTTGCTCATCCCATATAGTTTTGGGTTTGATGCATATTTGATTGATAGATTGATTCGTACTTCCCTATTCTCTCTGCAAGACTACCATTTGATGCTCAGCTACTCACTTTTATTTCTTGCTTTTTTTTGTCCTCTTCTTTTTTAAATGCTGTAATGGCAGTAATTTATGCATGTCTTAGACTTGAGATGTTCTTATGCATTGTTTTATATCTGATTTAGGAGGTATATGTCTGTTTTGGAACACACTCTGTTGATATAACATGTGATTAGAACTCAAAAGCTTCTCAGAATGCAGCCTTTGAGCTGTGCATTACTTCATGATATTGTTGGTCAACTCTTATTATATTACTTGTTTTTGGTTAAGGTTGATTAACTCTAACTGGAAAGGACTTCAACAAACAACATACTCCAGACACCAGTTGTTTAATTTCTATAAATAATTTAAACACAATATTTCCACCAGCATTCTATTAGTTTGCTTCAAATGCAGAGAGTTACTCCTAGTATGTTGTATGAATCTCAGTTGGCCACCTTTGCATCTTCTCCTGCTCTACAATTGTCTAAACCACACAGATATACAAAAAGAATTGCAAATATGTTGGACTAATGTTGAGACCCCAATCTTGATTAACCTAAAGCTTAGCAGCTTATTGACTAGAAGAGGGTAGGAATCAGTTGATCATGCTAAAGACTTATTTTATTTTCTGTATACCTGCTTAGCTAACATTTACGGAATCTAAGAACTTCTAACCATCCATACTGATAGAGTGCTCTGTCAAATGTGGTCAAGATCCAATGTAATATGTAATGCTAAATAATTTTAGCTCTTTCGAAGTTGTAGCAGTGATAGCAAACATGTCAGTACTTGTTTTTTGTTTAGAGCTGAAGTCTGGTAAAGAATGACTTGTCTCTGCAAAGTTCTTACATTTCGCTGAATTTCTTTATATTTCTACCCCAACAAACTCCTAATTGCTTGAGGCTAGCTTTTGAATACTTTACTGTTTGACTAGACTTGGATGGGTTGGGGCCGTATCATGATAAACTTAGATTTAGATTCAACTTTGTCCACTGACTTTCTCTTTATTCAACAAGATAGAAATCCTGGAAAGTTGCTTAAATTGCTCTTGGGCTAATCCTTATGATGTGAGGACAGGAGTAAATGAGGCCAAAATTGCAAATAAAGGTATCATGACTTTGAACAATACCCTGTTCCTCGTTGAATTGTCCATGTTGTGTAGCAATAAAAGACTTGAAGATCATGTTATTGAGATTTAAGTATAGTTTGGATGGTGGTTTCTTCTAGTATAGTTTATGTCCATAGATCTGATAGTTTAATAAGTAAAAAGCACCTGCTAGTGGCCAGTGTGTTTGTATACACCTCTACCCCTCTCTCTTTCCCACCTCAATCTCTCTACAATACGGATGGTCAGCTGGCTGAAGAAGTTACTTCGGTCACCTGTATTTGAGCGTTAGTGGTGTTTGTGATCTATTCTTCCTGCGTGGGCTTACATCTTTGTTGGTTTACTTTAATTCCTCAGTTTTCAAGTAGTGACATGTATTTTAAAAATTCCTCTGGATTATCATTTGATGACAGATTCACCTACTTCTCTCGCACTTCATTGGATTATATAGTTAAAGCAGGAAAGCAGCCGAATGTGCTTCATATACACAACTGGGAAACATCTATTGTTGGTCCACTGTTTTGGGATGTTTTTGTAAATCAGGTTTGTTTCTTAGCATTTGTGTTCAACAGCGATTACCTTCTTACTTCATGTTTACTAGTATTAGTTAGATGGATTTGGCGTCGCTCTATTTGTTTTCAACGTGGAGCCATTTGATTGGTTTTTTTTTTTCGATTAAGTAAATCTCTCTTTTGTTAATGAAGGAAAAATTGGCCATATACAAGAGGCATACCAAAAAAAGTAGAGAACCTACAAAAAGGATATGATTCTCTCTCTATACAACAATGAACAACATGGGTGCACCAAAAGAAAATAAGGGATCATATGCTACTCCTTAACTGAAACCTGAGCAAACTCATCCCTACCCCTTCAAAAGCTCTAATGTTTCTCTCTCTCCAAACAGCACGTTAATGCCAGTGAAGCGACATTCCATGCCCCTGCATCTTCTCCTCTTCTCCCACTCTTCTGGCTGAACATCAATTGGTTTACGATAACATCAATACCCCATGAGATATCAAACCAACTAAATATATTCCACCATAATGTAGAAGAATATTGTGGAAGAATATGATCCACATCTTCATCCGCCTCCTTGCACATGTAACACCTAACAACCTTCTGCTTTTCATGATTTTCCTTCATCAAGATCATAATGTACAAGAATATGATCCACATCCTCACCTGCCTCCTTGCACATGTAACACCAACTGATGCTAACAACTTTTTGTTTTCCAAGGTTTTCCTTTGCCAAGATCCCTCCTCTAGTGGCTAGCCAAGTGATACACCTTCCTCGGCGCCTTAGATATCCATGTTGAATTAAATGGAAGGACGTCTTCCTCCCCAACTAAAATTTTCATAAAAGGATTTAACAAAGAACACTCCGTTATTCTCCAAACTACTCCTAAAATCATCAAGGCTATCAACTGGCATGGCTTGCTTATGAAGCAAAGCTAGCAATCTTTAAAACCCAGTCACCTTTCAGTCATGGTAATCCCTTCTGAATCCCAAGTCCCAAAAGAGCTCTTCACTTAGTATCCCCTGAATTTGCTAGATTGTCAACTCTCTTTGGCATGATACCCTGTAAAAGCTCTAGAATTCATCTTTCAACAAGTTATTCTTCACCACTTATCCTATTCTGAATGATATAATGTTACTACATTCTACCCATTCTTTCATGATATTCCTCCACAATCCACAACCATAAGGCATAGTAACACCATTTTTTCTCCACTCATTTCCCAAAATCTTGTAGCTCCAATCCTAATCTCCATAGTCACTTACTCAACGATGCTTTGTTACCGATCCTTAAATCCAAGCCCTACTCACTTTTTAGTAGATGTGCATTTGTTTGCTTGTTCCTGGGTGAATGTCCTCTTTGACCTTATTGTTCAATTGAGAACTTGAAGAAACTACAGTAAATTTGCTGGTAATTTTGATGGGTCTTGTTATCTATTTCTTATCCGGTTGTAAACTAAAATGTGTTACTCCACATACAATTCAACTGAATTTTGTTCATAACGGTTCAGGTAACTAGTCCTGCTTCCTCTGAATGATGCACTTTTTGTTATATTTCTTGGGCAAAAACTATGGCATTGCTGTTTCTGTTGAACTTTCCTTTCTGTATGCATTGTGGTTGATGCTTTTTCTTCTAAATGTACAGGGACTTGTAGGTGCCAGGATAATATTGACATGTCAAAGCTTTGAGTCTCAGGAAAAAACCCCATCATGCGTTCATTGACTATTTTACTCTTAGAATGGTTTTGAAATGCACCTAGCCTCTTGACAATCTCTGAAGGTCATGTGTGTCAGTGTGTAGAGCTACCTGAAAAATTAGCTCTATGTGGGCTTGATCCTCACGGACTACAACGTTTCTGAGCGTCTGCAAGATAACAACAAGTCCCATCTTGTCAATGTTTTGAAGGTATTTAATGCTTTCTGGCCTCTTATCTGTTTTCCTCCATTGGATGCTTGACTGCACAGTTACTGGATACTGTTTGGTCGTAAAAGTGGAATGTTTGTATTTCACCATTATAAGGGATTCCTACTTCATATTTCACTGCACATGGTAATTGGAGAGTGTTTGAACTTGAAAGCAGGCAACAGGAACTCCCTGTCCACACTTTTTTTAACATTTTCCCATAAATATGACTTCTCATGTTTATTTATCTTTTGGTTTCCTTGTTCAATGGTTTATCTCCAGACAAAGTTGAGTTCATTTAGCATCATGTAACTTTTTGCTCCTTCCTCTTCGTCCAGGCTGGAGTTGTTTACTCCAACAATGTTACTATAATGTCATCCATGCAAACAAAAGGGCAGATAATTCATGTTACGAGTCATGGTCTTGAGTCCACCTTAAGCATACACAAGTATGTGTTCTTCAACATTTTACAATTAAGGCCCATTATGAACTTCTTATTCTTTGGCAAGTTTTATTCTTTGCTAGAGGCTCCAGAGATGCTTTTGCTTGCTGTAACAGATTAATTGTCTCTTAGGATTGTTTCTCCTCTGGTGTTATGGGGTTGCTTTCCATTGGTTAATACGATTTAATTGTAGGGACAAGTTAGTAGTTGCTCCTCCTGGATTTGACAGTTCAGCTTGGAATCCTTCAGTAGATAAGTTTCTTCCACAAAACTACACTGCAGATAGTATGAAGGGAAAATCTGTCTGCAAAGTCTTGTTGCAGCATCTGGGGTTGCAGGAGAAAGCATCCATTGTTCTTGTAGGTTTTACTGTGCCAAAAATATATAACCAAACACTATGATGGGGATTTCTCAAATATTATCTCTTCTTTCTGAAATTGTCCAAGTCAGTCTGCCTAAGGATGTGCTGCCACTTATCAAGGGACATAATTGATATTTTATGATATGCAAAAGTACCACTGAAGTGGCGCAAAGTAGCTGAGGGTGAAGTTGCTGGAAATTTGAAAACAAACATTTTCTTCACTTTATACTGATGATGTTAGTTTCATGCAGTATGGTTGACATCGAGCTGTGCATCCCATAAGGAAAACAGAGGTGGTGTACTTAATAGAACTGGGTAAAATGTCTGTTTTACCGTTAAAATTTTATGTCCCTTACTTTATTGGCTGCCTTATAGGAAGTTTTAAATCCCAAATGTTCTCTCGGAAAGTTATGGTTCCTCTTGGTAATTTTCCTTAGGTAATTTTCCATGGAAGATTGGTGTACTATTCCATGGAAGATTGGTGACATGCAATTTGAAGTGTGCCTCTTTTGCTCTATCTGAAATCCCTTATGGATTCTTGATTATATCTTGCTTTGTTTAATGCATCTGTGTTGTAGTTTGTCCAGATGAGGACATCATTGCTGTTATTCAAATTTAATATTACGTTCAACTTATGTATCATCATATGTTTAGCTTATTAATGATGTATCTTCAGGTAGGATGCATCTCCTCAGACATCTCTGATATTAAATTGGATAACTCAAGACGCTTCTTTGAATGGCTTCAAGGAGAGGTGTTCAGGTCATTCTTTTGAATAAGCTTGGTGTTGCTTTTCTTATATAAAATAAATTTTAGTACTTATTTTTCGTAGTACTTTTGGCCTAAGATGAATTTAAATGGAGAAACTTGATCATTGAGGATTCACATAGACCACCCCAATTTGTTAGGGACCGAGGATAGTTTTTGTTGCTTTTTTCGCAGATAAGTCATAGTTCTATGTATTTCTGTCTCTTGATGTCTTAGCTTTGTTCTGCTTATGGGGGCTTGATTCTTGAGACGAGGGTTTCCCGGAAACAACCTCTCTATCTCTATGAGGTAGTAGTAAAATTGCATACATTTTACCCTCCGAAAACCCCACTTGTGGGATCACACTGGGTATGTTGGTGTTGTTGACGTCTCAGCTTTGCTGCTGATTTTTTTCAGTGAGTTTCGCAGTTCTGTTTGGAAAGCTAATTACTCTAAAAAATTATATCTGTTATATTTGTCCTCCTCCTGTGTTTATTAAACCAATGAGAATTTCAATTGGTGATGTGCAGTTTTGTCTTCATGGGCTGGGGTCAAACTCCTGGTTTAAATACCGCATTGGAATATTTTGAAGAGGAACTCAAGGTATTGCATTCCTTCATTTATCAGGCCACATGATTACCTTCATTGCTAAGTATGATTACCCAAGGTTGTGTAACTAAACATATTGTTGAATCTTTCAACATCACAGGATGAGAACATGAGATTGCTTATGAAACTTTAGCACATTTAGTACTTGCGGGATCTGACATCATGCTATGCCCTTCTTTTGATGATACAGTACTCCAAATACCGGTAAGTGGTTTATGCAAAATTCTATCTTTTGCGATCTTTTGTGGACTAATGTGGAAACATAAATAACATGCTCTTTTAATTAGAAGGGAAACCCTACCATCTTGTAACGATTCAAAGGAGTAGATATGGATGCTATGGAAGCCTGAAGCCTTGTCTTCAAGTTACAAAGAGACACTGAAAGCTAAAACATAAGCCTAACCCAATCATTACATAGTAAAATTGGACATCCTTAAATACTAAGAAGGCTTACTACCAACTTCCAGTTATCTAAATGATCCTTTGTTCCAGGCACATGATGGGATTTATCTTGCAATAATCCACATGCTGATTATGTTCTTGTGATCATGTTGGTTCACTGATCTAGGTGTCTGTCAACACTTCAGTGTACATATCTGCCTTAGGAAATACTGTAACCTTCTATTATGAGGAGACAAAATATTTGTTGCTTCCGACAGTTTCTCACTTGATTATCGTTTACCTCCAACTGTGCTCCCATTGGTCTACTTGCCCACTGAAGAGCCACAACTTTTAGTTTCAGTCCCTTTGTATTTTGTGTCAGTATATGATGTGTGGCTGGACAAGTGAAGAAGGGTTTGCAAAATCTTGAAAGTACTATCATTATGTGAGCACCCTTGATACGTGCATTATTCTTTGCTTTCCACAATTAATGGAACGTTATTAATGACACAAAAATTGACATCATATTAGCTTCTATTTAGAGTCATTAGATTTTAATCTGTCTGTTTTTTGTTAGATCCTGAAATTATAATGCTCTGATGTTTCTCTATATTCATGTCTGTAGGTCAAGGCCATGAGATATGGAGCTATGCCTATTCTACTGGATTTTACTGACTGTAAATGCGGGTTAGTACATGAATGCAAAATAAGCTGAAAATGTCTTTTTGTAAGGTTTGTTATTCCCTTGCCTGCCGAGGAAGTTCGTCTTTCATTCATCAAATTACTGGATAAACAGGCACTTTTTGGATTGTGTTCTTGAGGGCACCGAGTTCTCTCATTATATCAGAGATACCTTCTCCAATATGCCCCTGAACCAAGCAATTGATGAACTTGTACGTACTTGAGTTTCGCGAAAATGTTTCTAGCCTCTCCATCCATTCCCTTTCCTACATGCCCAAAGAACTTAATGAATACGAGAAAATTTAATTAAAAAATCTTGCTTTATGTCATGTTATTACAGAAGAACAATCCGTCAGAATGGGACAAGAAGATTGTTAATACCATGACAGAGGATTTTTCATGGGATGCAGAGTGCTGTGACATCCATATCTCCGCATATACAACAATAAAGAACTTGTAAAGTAGATTTTCTTTACATATTTCACGTATTTATATCTCTGTTTATTCTTTTCGTTAACTTGAGAAAAGAATGATTAGAATGCCTATTCTTTCTAGAGTAATTGGTCTAGTCACTAGGATGGACACAACTGAGGGCACTGCCAATGCTAACGAATAATTGAATTTTCTCTGTATTGGATAATTGATATGACTGATTACATTAAAAAGACGACGTTTTTAAAATTTCTTTCCGCTCTTCTATGACACCCATCCCCTGCCCCCGCCTAAAAGAGAAATTCAGAATACATTAAACGAATTTTGAAACAATGTGCCCTTTTACTTATCTGCTGTGTCTTATATCCTCAAGTTGGTAAATGCGCTCTGTAGCTGGCATGACTAATGGATAGGAATGTTGATCTCCATGGGTTATGATTATTGATTCAAATTGTACCAGGTAACGTGTTGTGGGATACCATCATTTAACTCTGTAGATATTTACAAAAAAAAAGGAACACTGTAGATGCATGAGTATATTTAAGAGCTTAGCTGGTGTACCGGTACGTAGTAAATCTTTATTGCTGCTAGAATTAAATCATTTTGAGTATTTAGATATACCTTTTTATCTGTAGCTAGCCATTTCAAGTTTCAGCACTGACAGTCTGATACTGAGGTTGGTGGACTGAAATAAATAGATGTTGCTAGGACCATCATTGAAAGTGACAGTATACAGTGTCGTCAACGTTGAAATTATCCGCTAACTAACAAACTAACTACTACCTAATTAAGGAATATGTCCTTTTTCCCTATTAAACATCTAAGATATGAGCAGTGAGTCATGTGCCCATGAAATTCATTTCTTGGTTTGAGTTTGTTGATTCACCAAGGTGTTCTAACCTTATCCTGGCACGAACTAATAAGGAATTGGTGTCAGAGAAATTGAAATAGAGAGAGTATATTTTACGGTATTATGATAGAGGCGGGTCTAGGGTTTGAAGATTGGGAGTATACAATTCTATATTTTATAAAAATTGTATTACTCTTGATCATTCTGTTTTGTTACCTATCTAAAATATAATACAATTTCTAAAGGTGGCAGAATTAGCTCATGAGAATGTAATCTGCCCAAATTTGGATGAGTTATTGAACCATCTATTTATTTGATAGCCCAAATTAATTAAAAAGAAAAGTCAAAATATTTTCAAAAAGGATTTTTATTTGATGTGTTATAACTTATATATATTCGTAATAAAGAATAGTGTACTAAAAATTATAAAAGAATCAATAAAATAATTAAATGTTTGCAATAATTGAGTGATTTTGGTTATGACCAATTTGTCATTTACTAATTGAGTTATTTAATTTGCATAAATTCAACTCAACTTGCTCATTTGACTCATATAAGTTAATTCCTTAAGAGGAGATGAAACAGGCGGACGGCGGCACTTGAGGGTTTGTATGTGATATACCTGTGCACTTGGGTAGCAAGATGTACTTGGTCATCATGTTTGCAGAAGATGTACAACTGAGATGGATCCAAAATTGTCTCTTGATTGTCCCTCTTGTGTTTTTTGTCTCTCATTTGTGTTGGGACCAGTGAGTCAGTAATCCTCATTAAAGATGTACCTTCCGACCCTACTTCTTCATGACACTTGCATCTTGTTCTTCATGGTAAAAAGTAAAATAGTCAACTATTGTAGTATTACATTTTGAAGGAAAGAAAATACTTACCTGGTGGAATAGAAGCAACAACTTTGGAAAGATAAAGTGGACTACGAAAGAAATGGAAAAGTTCTTGAGTAAAGCTGTTTGGCCTTTTGGCAATTGATACAAGAGGCAAATTTAAGATCTTTTGAAATGAGTGTTCCACTTAATTAGAAAAAGAAGAAAGCATCAAGTAGAAATTGATTTCAGACCTCAAGTCAAGGCCTAATTCCTAATCCGTGATCCAACTTGAGACCTGAACCTGACCCAAGATTTGATTTGGGATCCAACTCGAGATTCAATCTCCAGGCTTGCGATTGTAAACTCAATTTGACATCCAACGCTCAACCTTGACCTGAGACTCTACTCTTGATCCTAACTCTTACTCGGGGCCGATTCTCGACTTGTCTCGACTCTTAATTTTGACTCAATATCCAATTTTGATTCAAGAATTGTGTGCAGGGTTAAAGTTGGATCCCAATTTCGGACACAATGAATTGGTGAAGTTAAAAAATATTTTTTTTATGTAAGAAATTTATTTTTCTTAAACTTAGGGGGAACAAAATCATTTAAAAAATATTTTTTAAAACATTTAAATCAATCAAACATAGAATAAATTAATTAGTTGGAAGAATACAATCAATATTTTTTTTGTTTTATAAATGGCATTACTTATTTTGAATTAAAATGAAGTACTACAAAACAAATAAAACAATACCAATTATGAAATAAAGGAAGTCACTAGTTTAATTGATCTCCGCTTCTCAATGTAAAAAAAAAAAGAAATTGTCAATTTTCAAGAACTATGATCTATTGGATTTCTCGTCTATCCGTTGGAATTTCAGTCTAAATTTTTTCGTCCCTTTGGATGTTTGCGTGTAGCGCAACGCCGATGTGGCTCGCACGCCTTTCTTTTCTTTTACTATAATTAAAGAAATGTGTATGGATTCAAAACTTGAGAATAAAGAAGCTGGTAAGTCGAAATTCAAATATTCTCAAACTTCAAAAAGGTTCTCATTTCCTAGCCAAACTCAAAAATGTCTCTGTCCCCACATAATTCCAAAAAGTAAATTTCTGCAGAAGAAGCAACGTAGAACTTTTCTATTGTCTTTCCAGTCCCACATCATTCCAAAAAACCCTATCTGTCTCAACCAAAGTCCAAAACACCACATTGATCAAGTGTCACCATCGGTAACTAAATTAGAGGTTTGGAAATTTTCCTTCTCCATAACCATGAAAAAGGAAATCATTTACTGCAGTCCACTAAACTACACATTTATATTTTATACACGTTACTCTTTATTTCAATTTGTGTAAAATTTTGAGATTCAATTAAATTTTTTTTATATATATAAATTTTATTTTGAAAAAGACTTGGAGGGTGGGTCCCTTTCAGCTCCCTCAGAAATAAATTTACTGTACCAAAGATATATGTAACGATTTTCGAGAGAGTAACAAACATTTATTTCTTTAATTTCGAGAAGCCCTCCGATTTTCGCTTCTGGTATTTGTCTTTAATCATCTGCGTGTATATATATATTCCTCGCTTTTTCCGTTCGGTTCTGGAGAGATTTTCATTTCCTTTTGCTGAAATCTGGTTGTTTGAACGAACTGCGGTTACCCATTTCGCTGGAAACTGTATTTGATTGATTAGCGAAACGCCAGTAATTTCTGTGAGCTACAAGTAGTAGTTTATCGTCGGAATTCAAATTAGAAAATAGGTCTGAAAATTGAAAGAAAGCTTGTTCGGGTTGCTAAATACTTGAACCTTTGGTGAAGTTTTGAGGCAAATGTTCGTCAAATATGCCAAGCATTAGAGCTCCAGCTGCAAGGAAAGCCACTACCCTTTCGGTAACGTTTTTCTATTCAGGATTGCTTTAGCATCACATGGTTTGAATGTTTAGCCAACTGTTGATGTGTATTTTGCTTTGTCTGTATCATTTGGTGGATGTAGGTAGCGGTGAAATGTAGGCCACTGACGGATAGAGAAGGAGGCCGCGATATAGTTAGAGTAAACAATGATAAGGTAGTTGTGGAGTTGATGATTCTACTATTCTATATGAAAAGCATTGTATATTCATTGTGGAGTTGATTGACTAACCTGAGCATTAATTTTTGGTAATTCATGACAACAATGATGAGTACAGGAGGTTGTTATTCTGGATCCTGACCTGTCAAAGGATTACTTAGATCGCATACAGAATCGTAGCAAAGAAAGAAGATATGCTTTTGATTTTGCATTTGGACCTAAATCCACAAATTTGGCAAGTATTTATTATTATCCATGTTATTTCTTTCTAGGCTTTGCTTCCCTTGAGTTTTTATCGCCTCCTAATGTATGCACGATGGCAATATATGCCTTCGCATCTGGTGTCGTTAATTAAACTCTGATGCTGTAAAATTCAGTGCGTCTATGAGAGAAGTATCCAGTCTACAATTGCTGGGGTTATTCAAGGCCTGAATGCAACTGTCTTTGCTTATGGCTCAACAGGCAGGTATATAGAACATTGGATTAAGAATATCTGACCTCTACATGGTTTTTGAATCTTTTTGATTAGTCTCCTGAGTTTGAAATATAGACCTGATAGATATGAAATTTTAAAAAATTGAGTGCTAAATTAACTATGTATTAGCATCAAGTACCGCTGGTCTGATCTTCCTTCAACAAGATGGTGAGTGGCTAAATTTGAGATGCAAAATGCTATAACAATGATCATTTTGAATACAAGGAGAGATTTGATTTGTTACTGGCACTGAAAGATTGGTTTAGATCAAAGAACTAGATGAAAAACTGAGATTGGTTAATGAAGATTTACTTTGTTGTAATGTTTGATAGAAGTTATAGACATTTAATTATTTTAGGCTTCCATTTCGGCCATATCAATGATCTTCTCTTCTAAAAGCTTAAAAGAGTTATTCCTGTGTTTACTGCTTGTTCCTTAGTATACAATTCTCTTTACTGATTTGAAGAAAATACAACTTGCTGGGTTTTAGCTGGGCTAATATGAGCATCATTTGTGGGGTTTATTTAAACATTACAAAATTCGTAGCTTGTCTTCCTTTTCTTATTTTTCTTCTTGTACTTTCATCTTTTTGTTTTTCCTATTCTAGTTGGAGGAACTTGGAGTGCTTCTATAAGATAATCCTAATATTGAACAAATGTTTGTATTTTCAGTGGAAAAACATATACAATGGTTGGAACTAAAGATGACCCTGGACTTATGGTTCTGAGTCTTAACACGATATTCAATCTTATCAAGAATGACAAAAGCTCTGACGTGTTTCAAGTTACTTGCTCGTACCTTGAAGTCTATAATGAGGTCTGATGTCTTTTGCATGGTATAAGCAGTTCTAGATTGAAGCTATCTAGGCAATGTTTTTTACATCTACATATGTTACAAGCAGGTAATATATGACTTACTTGAGAAGACAGCGGGTCACTTGGAGCTCAGAGAGGATCCAGAGCAAGGAATAGTGGTTCCTGGGCTTAGATGTATCAAGGTTCACCCCTCTATTTAATTTTCAGTACTTTATTGAGGTCTGCATACATCCTACCTTCCTTATACCTCACATGGGGATTACACTGCGCATGTTGTTGTTATTGGACTCAGCATCTGTGGTCAATTTTTTTTTTTAAATTTAAATTAAAGAACTCCCTTGAAATCAATAGCTTTATGAGTCTCAATGGGTGTCACATCTTGAAGTGACACTGCGTATTCATGATATTCTTTTCTTGGTGCCTTTAAGATGCTATCCATCAAGTCTTTTAGTACCTAGATGATGAAAATAAGTAACAACAATCTGCTTCATACTTCTTAATGCAAGTTTCCTTGCTTTCCAGTTATTTTTAGGTCTGATGTGAAAAAATATACTTCCTGCAGCTGCGATGCTCTCCTCATCTGTTGATTTGGCTATTTTGTCTTCTCACTTGTTCTTTGGCCTCACAGTTTCTTTACATAATGACTATTTACGTTTTGATTACTTTTGCTCTACTCTAGTGATTCAAGATCCGTTCCTGTTGTTCTTGACCCCGTTACTTGTAATAGGTTAATTCAGCTGATAAAATCCTTGAGCTTTTAAATATGGGCAACAGCAGGCGAAAAACAGAAAGCACAGAGGTCAATGAAACTTCATCTCGGTGAGTAACCTTGATTTTGTTAATGTTCTATCCTAGTTTCCCTCAAATTTTGTTTTAACTTTCTACAGAAAAATGAAATATATTTCCTCTTTTTTTTTTTTTATGATTCCTTTGGAAAGAAGACTAGGATACGGACTTCTTACTTCCTACAGTCATAAAACTGAATCTTACCATTGTTTATCAGACATGAAAAGCTGATAATGATTACAAATAAAAGAAACGGGGGTGGTTCTTGATAACTCTGCTCTTTGTTATAAGATGAAAAGAATCTACAACTAGCTCAATTTTTTGGTCACATCACCTTGTTAATGGTATGGAAATACTGATATTTTCTGAGCAGATCTCATGCAGTGTTGGAGATTACTGTGACTAGGAAACAGAGAGACAAATACTCTAATCAGGTTATAAGAGGAAAACTGGCACTTGTGGATCTTGCTGGAAGGTCAGCCCTCTATTTCCTTCTTTCTTCTTCTTTTCCTTGCATGAGCAAAACGTAGGTGATAGTTATATGTGGAACTTTTGATACAGTGAACGAGCTTGTGAAACAAATAGTGGAGGTCAAAAGTTGAGAGATGGTGCTAACATTAATCGGTCTCTTCTTGCTTTGGCGAACTGCATAAACGCTTTGGGGAAACAACAGAAGAAGGGACTAGCTTATGTTCCTTACCGCAACAGGTGCTTGAATGGTTGTTATATTGGTGGTGAATCTTTTTCCTAATGCTAACTAGTTTAGTTGATTCTTCTTGCAGTAAATTGACACGAATTCTGAAAGATGGTCTGAGTGGTAATTCTCAAACAATAATGATTGCCACCATATCACCAGCTGTCGGTCAGTATCACCATACTGTGAATACCTTAAAGTATGCTGACAGAGCGAAGGAAATTAAGACACACATTCAGGTTAGAGTCCGCCATAGTCTACTAGTCTAACAAAGGACACTAGAGTTTTACTAGAAGAAGATCAACAGGTTTGATTCTGATGTTTAGTGCATTACATAGTAAAAGTCAGACCCATCTTTTTTTTTTTGTGATCTTCCCATAGTAGCCTTCATTTGCTAATTATCTTTTAAGGTGTACTGATTAGCACTTTGCAATAAAGAAGTAGTAATATCTCCAGTTAACCTTGGATAGAGAATGGATGGATGGGAGGTAGTGTAACAGGAAAAGTAAAATTGAATAGGTGACCAATCTGATGTTTATCCAATGAAATAAATACATTAAGATGGCTCGACTCTTGAGTCTATTAAAGATGGCCTTGTGCTCCAGTATTGCAAAAGGAATGATTCTATTTGCAGTTACTAATGAGATCTGCGGAGGAAGAAGGATGGAGCTGATAAGAAAAGTTTTAAAAGAATACATTTAATTTTGGTTTGCCTGGTACTGAAAAAGTTAACTGCATCACCAGATTCATGTAGCTGTACTTGTGGTGAAGGGTCATCACATGGTTGTGGATAGGGTTAGAGGTTGCATGGGGTTGATTTCCTATTAAATCCACTTTGTTCTTTTGTGATGATTTGCTAAAATCACTGGACTTGCTTACTGGTATGGCCCAATCCTGTGTGACTAGTGGTATTAAGTGTTGACATCCAACTGAGAGACTCTTGTATTTGCCTTTTGTCCCAGTAATTACTCAGGATCAGGATAACGACTGAATTGTTTCATCAATAAGCTTATTGCTGATCACAATGCTGAAAGTATTCTGGGTATTTTTGTTTGCAATTCAGGAGTGTACTACTTGATTTAGCTTGGTTTCAACTTGGAATTGGTTTGGGATAAATCACCATATTCTCTTAGAATTTGTAATATAGCTTTATATACGATGTGATTTGTGTTGCGTTTCCAAATTTTATTATTTCATCTGGGTCAGTTTGTTTGTTCTGTTTGAGTTTTCTTTACAAGTTAATACGAACTCCTGTAGCTGTTGCTCATCAGTCCTGATCTGCGTTGTTATGCTCTTCAGAAAAACATTGGAACAATCAATACTCACGTTTCAGATTACCAACGGATGATTGATAGCCTTCAAGTAAGCAAGTTGACATTTTTAGCATTTTTTGTCTGGACATTACAAAATCATGCATACTTAGGAGAGCTGCTTTTCCTTGTAGATTGAGGTTAGCCAGTTGAGGAAGGAATTAGCTGACAAAGAAACACAACTAATTGCCAAGCCTACTGAAAAAGCCTCAGATGACGAGCTTTCTTGGTTGGACACGTTGAGCCATGAAACAAGTGAAAATGTCCAGGAGAGGATAAATTTACAGAAGGCTTTGTTTGAGATTGAGGAGATGAATATTAGCAACCGTAATGAACTCCAAAATCTTGATGATGCAATCGCAAAACAACAGGTTAAGTATTATTGTGTTCTTAACTTGATCAAAATCTTGGGACCATCTATTTGCCAAACATCTATATGCTTCTCTCTGGCACTTAATGTGTATTACCCAAGCATTTATCTATCTTGCACGCAACAATTTGTATTTGGTAGATCAGTAGCTGCAATTTCTTCTTAAGTCTCTATTACATGTCTAGTTCTCCCTATGGTATGAGTGCATTAAACTGTTTGGATGTTCACTTCCCTAAGGTCAGTCTACTCTGATTTTGAAAGTGGAGCGCTTAGTCATTTGTTTCTATATCATTCCTTCATTTCTTTTCTGATCCAAAGCACTTCATAATTTTGCTATTCAATCCCTAAAGATCACTAGTGCTGTCTGTATGACTTTTTACTTTCTTGAAGATCTGATATTATATTAAGAAACTCAAGAATGTTTTTCTTGTTGGGTATTTCCTCAATTTTTCAGGCTGTTGAAAAGGATGGGGCAGTCGTGCGGGCTCTTAGAGCAAGGCGCCAAGTCATTCTTGATAATATTCGCGACAATGATGAACTCAGTAACAATTATCTGAAGGTGGCTAAGTATTACTGATGTAGGTTAAATTATCCAATCTCTGGTTTTCTCTTTAACAAATTGGGAGTTGTAAATTGGGCAGGAAATTGAAGCAAATGAGAAGCGAAGGTGTGAACTCCAAGCTATGATTGATGAAGCTATTAGCAATAATGGAAACAAGACTTACTTGAGAGTTCTGAGTCAATACAGGCTCCTGGTAAACACATGTTTAATTTTACAAAAAAGATGTATCAATTATCCAGTTCAGTTTTGGAAAAAAGATATGTTAATTATCCAGTTCCCTTTCCTGTTTCCACCACAAGATGCATTATGTTCTCTGCAATTTTCTTGTCCATGTTTCCATTCACTGGTTTGCTGCCTCCTAGTACTCGGAAGCCCGAAGCCTGAAGCCTGAAGCCCAAATGAAATCAAATAAATAAAGATGCAGAATTGTGTATGGTAATTTTGTCTGAATATTGGTGTATCATTTGAAGCTCACTTGTTTACTGCAATACATGTAGGGAATTGCTAATACTGAGCTTCAGCTTGAAATAGCGATGAGAGATCAAATAATCCACAATCAAAGGGAAACACAAAAGAATCTGTGGAATTTACTCCTTAGTTTAGGCCTTGATGAAAAGCAGATAACAGATCTTGCCCTTAAACAAGGAATAACTATTGAAGACTGGACAATGACTGCCCAAATCCAATTATCTGATAGAAGGCAGTCACCAAACACAGGAAGTGGAATATATACCAACTTATCTTCCTCCCCACCAACTTTTCAACTTGGTGCCAATGTGCCACTTGATCAATACTTCTGTTCTACGCCAATTTCACTGAGAAACTGGAGACCACCACTTATCCATTGCAGAGACGAAGAACACAGTTCTTATTATTTGCACGACTACTCTCCATCAGAACACATGACACTGAACGAAGACAAAAGTTCTTTCAAAGATGGGACGACTTCACTTCATGAAGTTCCTAGTAGGCACCCTCTTGAATTTTGCGGTTCATATGCACCGACAAGAAACCAATTTTCTTCATGCAGTGAAATTGGCATGTCAGTGACACCTTCCCATGTGAATTTCAGGCAGCAGCAGCTGGTATTCCTTCAAACTAATCATTCTGAATACCCCTGTATTGAAGACTACGACCATTTTTATTAGGACATACTTCCTGCCTCCGCGTATTTTAGCTACTGTGCCTTTGTGTTCTATATCTCCTGTTTCCTTTTTGGTTTATACATTTACTGCTCTCTTTTATCTTGCTTATAGGATGTTCAGTCAAGCTCTATCAGACAGCAAATACGGCCAAGCTACCATGCTGAAATAAATAACACTGATTACTTTCACCATGGAATGACGATGGTTCATAGGGTATCAAGGCAAGGTCAATTTCACAGTAGCCCCTTAAACCAGAACTTTGCCCCGCTCAACTCTAATCATGTGCTTCCAAAACTTGGGCAATGTAACCAGCAAGATATGCAGGTGCTTCCTTCCTGTGATACAACCAAGAAAGTCTCACTTAGTTCCGGCGGCCGAGAAGCTCAGCCACCAAGATTTGTTTAAACAGTCTATTCTTTCATTTGATTTCTTTTTCAATTTGCCCCTTCAATTGTACATAATACAATATTAGATGTTTTATAGCCATTTAGTGGATCCAGTAGTTGGCGTAATTCGGGTCTTTTAACGAAGTAAAGTGTGTAGCTGTGCCGCTGCTGTGCATACTTAAGTAGTGTGAGCTCTTGGAAGTTGTTAGCAGTTAATAGTGAGTCATATAGAGTCCAAATTTTCTGCAAGCTCTTGGAGAACTCACGATGACTTGCTAAACCGTTGCTGCTTCTGAGTTCTGTTACTCATATCTACTATTATCACAACAAAGAAAATAAGATGTGTTTTTCTTTTTTTTGCCAAAGGGATAGTTATATTAATAATAGATTAAGGGTGTGATTAAAAGATGTGTTTTGCACTGTATAGCAACACTAGACACTAGTCTTCTCTTTTTGGAGTATATAGTCTTAGTGTCAGGTTCAAATAAGTCTAATATTTGTTGTCGGGGTGTGGGAGGGGGTGACGTGTCATAGTACCAAAACTCAAAAGCAAACTAATGTTTCAAATTATCTAGAATTAGATACCTTTTCAATTATGTTCCAAGAATTCTCCTCTCTTTCTTTTGGTTTTCCTTAAAAAAATGATTAGTAGGTAATGTGTAATTTGCCATTTGAAGTTGAGTTATCCAAGTTCGCGACCAAACTAGTAAGTGGATACATGGAAATATACCGCTAATCTCAACATTCACATCTTGAGAAATAACAAGTGTAGAGGGCAGGTAGAATGGCAAAAATAAAACTATTAAAGTATTTAGCACCAAATTCAATAATATTTATCTTGAAAATTTATAAACTTTGAAATTTTAGGTTCGCCTTGCATCTCCTACTGCATCTTCTTACTTGTAATTCATACTTTCAGTTTCCAATTTATTTAATAGGTAAATAAATAAAGAATCTTTTCAGAAGGAAACAAAAAATCAGACAGCCAGCTAGACTTCTGCCGGGATTTATCCAAGATGGATACTGCTTCATATAAGTTTCCTCTGTTGTTTAAAAGCGAAATCTTCCTCTAATTCCTTAAACCTCTGAAAAACCCTACTCCATTTCTCGCATTCAGAAAATATTAACAACCCTCCATGACTTCACCTACCGAGCCTTCAGAGTCTTTCAAACCCTACGAGCTTAAATTCACTCTCTCCGGCCACAAACGGGCCATCTCCAGCGTCAAATTCTCCGACGATGGTAAACTCCTAGCCACCTCCTCCGCCGACAAAACTGCCCGAACATGGGACGTTTCCGATGGATCCCTTCTTCACGAATTCCTAGGTCACGAACAGGGTATCTCTGATGTTGCCTTCTCCTCCGACGGCCGTTACCTAGCTACTGCCTCCGATGACAAGACTATCCGATTATGGGACGTTTCCACCGGTTCACATATCAAAACCCTTACAGGTCACACAAATTATGTTTTTTGTGTTAACTATAATCCCCAAGCTAATATGTTGGTTTCTGGGTCGTTCGATGAGACTGTTAGGTTGTGGGATGCGAAGACTGGGAAGTGTCTCAAGGTGCTGCCGGCGCATTCGGATCCTGTGACCGCTGTGAGTTTTAATCGGGACGGGACGTTGATTGTGTCGAGCAGCTATGATGGGTTGTGTCGAATTTGGGATGCTTCAACCGGCCATTGTATGAAGACCATTATTGATGATGAAAACCCACCTGTGAGTTTCGTCAAGTTCTCGCCCAATGGCAAATTTATACTCGTTGGCACTTTGGATAATTCTCTGGTAAGTCTCTGTTTTTTTATTGCTGTTTCTTGAATTAGTATTATTTTTACATTATCTTTTGCTTTGTTTATGTGTTCTGCTCCAATGGGCAATTTATGTTCCTCTTGCTTCTACATACTGAAATTTGGCTGCCAGGTGCGAAAGCAGAACTTCCCTTTTTAGTATTGGTTCCTTCTTTTTTCTATTCAATTGAATAAGGTGTAAAGTTTGAGTTTTGGTAGATTTTGTTTGAAAAAAATGTAGCTTTTTGGTGAAGTTATTCCAAGGAAGGTTCTTCTTAAGTGAATTATACAAGTGTTTTGTCCAATTCAGATAGCTGTTTTTTTTTCTTATATCCCATGGAGTCGAAAGTGATTTTATGGCTCGACAGGAATTCTGAGACATTGTAAAGATCGTTCTGTACAATTCCTCATAACATGAATGCTAATGTTACTCGAGGTAATCATCAAAGTTGGTGTCCTCATAATATGAATGCTCATGTTACTCGATGTAATCATCAAAGTTGATGTCTATACTGTTTTAAACTGATTAAGTCAAAAAAGTTCTGAAGTTTCATGCTGTGGAGAACGTTGGTTTTGATGATGAAAAATTATAGTGCATTTATGTATCAAGTGCTTCAGTCACAGCATATCTCTTCTTGTGTGCTTTTTGGTGGGGTAGGAACTGCTGTCGTGGGCAACTCTGAGAGTTGAGCAGAATGTATCTAATCGTGTTCATTTAGCAGATGTAAATTGATCCAAACATAGACATGAAACATGCCCAAGTTTTTTAATATATTTATTTTATCTTATTTCTTATTTAAGGGACTGATATTATTCATCCAATTGTTCTTTCCAAAAGGAATTACTAAAAGAGAAGTCAAGATGAAACTGGAAAGAGAAACTAGGACTAGGGTAGCAAATCCTATCCAAAAGATATTAACAGATTGGGCGAGTGCCAAAATGTTTACTGGTCAGAATGGGCTATGCCAGATTAAACTGTCCCAAGCTCAGATTAGGCCAGGTGAGTCGCCCAAATCAACCTGTGAAGGCTGCTGCTAAAATTGGTCTTGTTCTCCTGATACTCCACTTTTTTATTAGATGTCCATCAAAACTACTTGCAACCTCTCTCTGACAAGTTATTCACATTTTCTCTCAAGGGATAAAGCTGAGGTGTAAGTCACTTGTTCCTGTCACAAGCATTCTCTGTGTTGAAAACAGACGTTAACTGATTACTACTTCTGAGATCTCTTTCCTTACCCTAAACTCGCTAATGTTTTTTGGGAGCACAGAAATCTCAATGGGTTCTATCTTCTTAGCTAGAAATATGAAACATTAAAGTTGGATTTTTGTTAACATGTCGGTAAAGCCAATGCTATGTTTTTGATCAGTTTTGATATGTGGACCAACCCTGGAATTTGAGCAATACTGAATTTAGAAATTATGGTAAACTGGATTGGTTCCTCTTTGTAGTTATGTTTTAATCCAACTTTGGGGCTCATTGTGAAGGTTTTGTAATACTACTTTGAGTTGTTGGAGTTGGTTTAAGTTCTTGAATTTGTCTAAGGAAGTTTTCAGAAGTAGCATGAAGGGTTACTTCACTGGATTTATTTATGAACTTTTCGTTCTGTTCGATTATGGAGTTCTACCCAGACATCTTTCTGTACCTCCACCTATCACACCTCAAGTCACTAGATAGGATGAAGCTGGTATGCCTAGAACTTCATGCAAATGTTGGCTCTCCCCCATCATATTATTTAACCCAAGGCCCAAGACATATCCTGGAGTATCAAAGAATTCTTAATTTCGTAATACCAGTATCTGCATCCGTGTATATTTATTTATGCTTCTGGTTCTTTTTCCGTTTCCCCTTTGGTAAAAGAAGAGATAAGGGATGCCTTACTTGTATCAAACTTGTGGGATCTAGTGTATGATTTCCTTTTTGGGAAATGGCTTGGTGTGTAACCGATATCCGACACCAAAACCTTAGCAGAGTAATGAACTTTTGCATTTTGGAGGCCTCTTCTTTTCTCTCATTGCATAATGATCTTTTATTTACCTAGCAGAGAACAAACTCAGTTTCTTTGGAATGGAAAAGCATGCAAATGCATTAATAAAACAAAAAAAAGAACTGCTTTAAATGGCCATTCTTTTCTTTTTCATTTTCTGCAAAGCATGTTAGTCTATATCGTGTGAATATCTGTTTGATTGTATGCTATATGTTATATCAACTAGTTTCTACATACATGCCTCACATGTATATTTTCAGTTAATTATTTATACGAAAGAACAAAAAGTTAAATTTGTTGAAAAATTAGACAAGGAGGAAAACTCATTGTAAAATAATTGGCATGATAAAAATACAATAATCTTTAAAAATCAATATCATTGATGTAACATAATACTTTTTTTTTTTTTGGTGAAGTAATTAAATTGTATTCGAAAGGCATCAAGGGGGTGCAATGGTTACAACTAAAAATGAAGTTGCTTCAAACATGAAATTAACATGAAGCTTACTGTGCCAAAACCTATAAAGCGGCCAAAAAGATAAATCTCCTTAAACCCTAATGTGCTAGAGTTAGGGAGCTAACAAAATCCAAAAAGTTATCCGTACTGTTTACAGGGGTGAGAAGTTCTCAATTTTAAAGACTTAACTAACACCTAGTCTTAATGGTGTATATGGGAGTTGATATTCCACCAAAGCATCTGCAGTTTCTCTCTTTCGAAATACTCCAAAAAATTACTATCGGGGTCATCCTCCAGGTGCTTTTGATGGTATCATCAACTCTTCAACATATCCAGCTAGCATAAGCATCTTTAATGGAGAAGGGCATAACCCATTGGATGCCAAACAATGAGAAGAAGAAATGCCATATGCCAACTGTTACGGGGTGATGCAATAAAAGATGGTTGACACTTTCATTGTCTTGTTTACAGAAAAGACATTTGTTGATGAGAATGATGCCCTTTTTCCGAAGGTTGTCTTGTGTTAAACATGCCTTGTGAAGGGGCTGTCCATGCAAAACAGGAGGAGACCCCTAAGAGGTTGCTTGGTCCTCCAAATTGCTTCCAGGGAAAGTCTTCAAGTATGCCTTTCTGGGCATACCAGTAGTTGTAGCTTTCCTTCACAATGAAGATTCCTTCCTTGGAGCTGCCCCAAAATAGTCTTTCTGATTGTGAACGTTCTAAATGAGAGTTTTTCAGTGTTTGTAGCCTGAGAAGAAGTTCATTAATTTCTCAATCTTGCAAATTCCTTCTGAAAATTGGACTGCAAATATTGTCAACTTTGTATTGGGCCACTGGCTTCCTTGTTGGTGGCTATCTGGAACATCATAGGAAAGGACTCCTTCAAAATAGTGCCCCCAATCCACTTATCTAACCAGAATCTTATGTTGAGTCCATTGCCGGGTTTGAAGAGAACTTTCTGAAGAAACTCATCCTGGTAACTACTTATGTGTTTCTAGACCCCTACACCATGAGGATCTTTTGCTCATCTTTGGACTCCAGTGATCATGGGTTCCATGTTTTGCTTTAATGATGTCCTTCCAATACCCTGCCTCATTTTGCCCATATCTCCGAACTCACTTCATAAGCAAGCATGTGTTGTGTATCTTTAGGTCTCTAATTCCCTACATAACATTTTGCCATTTCACCAGAGAGAACTTATTAGTTTGTCTGTTAGTCTATTACCTTCCCACAAGAATCTTCTCCTTTGTCTATTTGCTTCAGGGCTGAGCTTGGCAAAGGATATAAAGACATATAATAGGTAGGAACGTTGTCCAGAACACTGTTGATTAGTATGAGTCCAGAACACTGTTGATTAGTATGAGTCGGCCTCCAGTAAATAGGTAGGAAAGGAGCCTATGTTGCAGCTGACGATGTCAGCTAGTTCCTCTAGATTGGAGACCTCATTGACAGGGCATATGATGCTTTTGAGCATGTTGATGTGAAGACCGGAGATGGATTCAAAGACCCTGAGGGTAATGTTAAGGTTGCGTATTTGTTGACTATCTGGAGCCCTATTCAAAATGATTGAACATCGTATCAAAATCATGCTTTTAAGATCAATCAATTCTATTTTAGGAGAACTGGTGTTGCAATTATGAGTTACTTCACATTATGAAATTTGTCATTTATGCCCTTTACAATATACAATTGGTACAACCCAAAGTATGTCTTCTAGTCGCTTGTTTATTACACACACATCCTCAAGCGATAGTAATGCACGACTATAAAGTTATTATCTATATTCCCTAAGGTAAGATATAAAGTAGTCCAGCTTTGGACATAGGTCTTTCAAAGACAGTTGGTTTGGTTGAACTGTATCAATTAGTACAATGTGGAATATGAGAGAGAAGAGGTTTTACGACTAAATATAGCATCAATTTTTGCATAAATTAGATTGCACACTCTCTCCCCCAGTGTTTTGGAAAGCAAGAAGCGGAAAAAGTGAGCAGGGTTCATTTCACCGGAGTGAGAAGCGAAAAGTGAAGCACACACTTTTTTCAACTAAAGCTTAGTTTAATACAATAATAAAAAATGTTAAATTTGCATAGATAAATAACCAAGAACTCGATAGTTTTTTAATTTAAAGTAAATATTAGATATTAGAACAAGAAAAGAAAGGTACAGATTTTCACTGCAATTACAAACAAAAAAAATTAAACTTAATATTTCTAAGCTACAACAAATAGGGAAAGCTAAAAGAAAGTAACAAAACATAGAAGAGAAAAGCTGCAGTAAACTAACAGAGGAGGAGAAGAATAGAAATATTCAAAGAAAGAGAAGCGAAGATAGAAACAGAGGAAAAAAGAAGAGAAAAAAAATCGAAAAAGTGGAGAAGAGAAAAGTAATAGAAAAAGGAGGAGAACAAAAATTGAACAAAAGAAGAGAAGAGAAATCAAATAGAAGAAGAGGACGAAAAGAACTTACCTTGAACCCATAGAATTGGGGAAGAGCAGTAGCAGGAAGAACCGAAAAAAATGCGTAAGACTATCGCAATGTTTTTAAAAAATAGACCTAAAATCTCACTTTCACAGTGATGCTTCATGCTGGCCTCGCTTCTTGCTTCTTCTGTTTGAAGCGAGCGCTTCACTTTAGTGCCTTGAAGCAGTTGACCGATGCTTCACGTCACTTCACGTTTTATCATGAAAGCAGTTGCTTCAGCTCTTAAAGTGTGAAGCGAGGCTAGGCGAAGGTCAAGCGCGTCAGGGCACTAAAGAGATAAGATGAAAAAAGTGCTTGCTTGAAGCGATGCCAGCGTGAAGCGTCGCTTTTATGAAAAAAAGCGATTTTTTAATTCTGTTTTTTAAAAAAAAATTGCAACAGTCTTACACATTTATTCGGTTATTCCTGCTGCTCTTCTTCTCTAATTCTAGGGTTTCAAGGTAAGTTCTTTTCTCCTCTTTTTTCAATTTTTTTATTCTTCAATTCTCCTCTAGCAGTAAGGTACATATATCCTACCCTTCCCAGACCCTGCTTTGTGCGATTTATTGGGATTGATGTTGTTGTTCTCTTCTTGCTGTTAGCAATAACGTTTTCAGCTCTCTGTTTTGTTTCTCTTTTTTTTTTTTTGCTTTTCCTATTTGCTGTAGCTTACAAATATTCAGTTTATTTTTTTGGTTTGTGATTGTAGTGATATTCTGTAGCTTTTTTATTCTTGTTATCTGTTATTTACTTTTTAATTGAAATATTTGTTTAATATGTTATTTCTATTGAGTTCTTGGTGATCTCTCTATGGAAATTTAATATATTTTTTTGGGTATGAAACTGTGCTCTCATGGGAAAAAGTGTGCTTCGATGAAGCAAGCTCTCGTCGCTTTTCCCACTTCTCACTTTCCCAAACACTTAAGTTGATACTTTATGCATGCAGAAATAGTTGATAGAATACCTGTAAATTAATATAGATATTCGACCAAAGATATTGAATTAAGCACCCAACATTGTGTACTTACCCAACAAATTAGTGCTAAAACCACCATATAATCATTATTATATGAAACTAAGAAACAAAAATACCTTTTCTCGAAACCCCAACAAACCCTTAGCCTTCATTACCCTAGCACAACCAATGAGAAGATAATTCATGTGTGCTGCAACATTGCATCCGCCTAAAATGGTATCTGAAGCATGTATTTTGCAGCTGCTCACACGAGGGGCAACATTCTTTTTTTCCAAAATTAAAAAAATGAAATAAGAGAAACCTTGAGGTTTATTAACGTTCTCCTATTTCGTTCATTCTAAATAAGCCAAAAAAGAGACAGCGTCGTTCCTTTTCCTGTCGATCCCCTGAACTATCTATCTCAATAAAGTTTCTTTTTGTTGTGCACGGTAACAGCCTATGGAATTTTAACAAGAGAACAACAGATGAGCTTTTCACCTCCCTGCTTTTCTAATTATCAAGGAACTCTGGTTTGGAGTCATGTATTCAAGCTTTGTCTGATTCTAATTTCTCTATGTTATGTGAATCCATCTCAAGTTTAAATCAATCAGTAGAAGATATATATTTTGGTCCTTAGGACTTGCTCTTTTGATTTATATACAACCTGTGGTCTTTTCTGTTGGTCACATTCACCTTCCAACAGATGGCTAGTTTCTGATCTGTGAAATTTAACTATTCTCAATGTATTTATTCAGTAAAGCAAACTACTAACAGTGAAATCGTTGTGCAAAAATTGGCACAATGCTTCAAGAATTGTCCGTTTCTTAAGTCTTCAACGTTTTCCTCCCTCTCTCTCTAGAAAGAAATTTGTCCGTGCATTCTTTTCTTTTCTCAATCCTGTTTCCTCTAGTAATGAACCATTATGTCTTGGCAGATGTGTTCCATGCAGTTTTCAAATAGTAATGCTGTTTCCTAACTAAGCTGATTGCACATTTTAGTATTGCTTAGTTTTCACAATGAAGTATGTGTACTGTTTTACAAGTCTCAATTGGTTTGGGAATGTGTCACTGTATGTCCTTTTTTAGATTTATGCCCTCTGCAAAATTTTTATTGTCAAGAAACTGCTACTTGATGACTTGTTCTTCAAAAACGAAAAGGATACTGCTATTTAATGTGCTCAGTGACCTTTGTATGCCTTTCTTTTCCTTGTTTTGCAGAGGCTTTGGAACTTCTCAACAGGAAAAGTTCTGAAAACATACACGGACCATGTCAACTCAAAGTACTGCATTTCATCAACATTTTCCATAACAAATGGGAAATATATTGTTAGTGGTTCTGAGGATAATTGTATATACTTGTGGGAACTTCAATCAAGGAAGATAGTTCAAAAATTGGAAGGCCATACTGATACCGTGATTTCTGTATCGTGCCACCCCACTCAGAACATGATTGCTTCTGGCGCTCTTGGAAATGACAAGACTGTGAAGATATGGACTCAGAGGGAAGACTAAGTATTCTTTTGTTTATTCCGAAACATTTGTGCAGTTTAATTAGGTGATGTAGCAGAATTGCTGCATCTTTTTCGCCTTGCATGCAGAATGCCTCATTTTCAATCTCTACATGTGGTAAAAACTCTGTATCTTGTAGATTCTGGCAGTTGTCATTTTGATGTTCTCTGTCTTAGTTATTGTATTTCAGGAATTTGCTTTAAACTAAATGAAAAGTACTCCCTTTTGGCGTTGACAATTCGCATCTTGGATCAAATGAGCTTTTTGTAGATCAGTAGAAAACACAAAGCATCCATCTCTAGGGTTCTGAGTTTCCAATGATGTGGAGAATATTCATGGCTATTAAAACTAAAAAGTCTTCATTATCTTTTAGTTAAAATCATGTACCTGTGCCTGTCTTAAAAAAATTGTTCAGTTGAGTCTCAAATTTGCAGTTTAGTTATAGTCTCTTCACTATTTTGATGGCATTTTATTCTAACTTTCCTCAGATCATAAGGTTAAATGAGTTTTGCTCTTTCACTCAAATTATTTTTCATTTCCTTACCTTAAATCACTCTCAGTTGGTGAAAACCGGTCACATAATTCTATAGTATAGTCAGCATGTGGGCTATGTGGACTATGGAATATGGACCAAAACAATTTGTAATTAATAAAATAAATCAAAGAATCTACAGCTACTGAAACATTATTTTATTATCCAACGATATTTAAAAATTGGTTCACCGTTTGTTGCATAATATTCAAGAAAAAATAGTACTATCTAAACTTTCATTATTGTCTTGGCGATTTGGCATATCTTCCAAATGGATTTTGCTTTAGTTTAAATGATGAACATTTCACTCGTGGCGTATAAAATATTCAATATAAAAGTGTTACTACCTTTTCACTTTGGTTGAAGACAAGTAAACTTATAATAATCAAAGATTCTGCTCCTACTCCCAATATGATGCAAATATAATACACTAGCATCACCACTAATCAATGATACATTGAAGCAAGTCTCAAATCATCCATTGATGGACAATTCATCATCTCTAAATCAATGGTTTTCAACAACGGTAAGAGAAGCAAATATCAAAATTTAGATGTAAGAAATATCTTAACTTGTTGTAACGATTTAATTTGCAGGAAGAAGGTGTATATAAAAACACATCCATCGACGATTTCACCACTCAAAAATCCACAATCTCTGAGGATCAAGAAACTAGTGAAGCGTCTCTATCTCTAGATAGTACTCCTGCAAATAATTATCCTTCTCATTTCCATCAAGAAATTACCAAAAATAAAGTCTCGAAGATCGATTTTTCTCTCATCACCCCAATTGGTTCCAAAAGACGTGCAACTGATCTTCATCAATATTATTCACCTCGTTTTCTTTCTTTTAATAATAATAATATGGATTCAATATTATTTCCTAGTTGTGAAATTGAAGCTGTGGATGAGATGTATTTGTGTGATTCATCAGATGACAAGTTATTTCCATATGTAAAATCTAAGGAAAAAAGAGTTCCTGCGGTAGATAATCAACCTCATATTATTGCTGAGAGAAAGCGTCGAGAGAAACTCAGCCAAAAGTTCGTTGCACTTTCAGCCATTCTTCCAGGCCTAAAAAAGGTATTAATCATTTTCTCCCTAAATTAATTATAATTTGTTTCTGGATCTTGCTAAATTAACTTCCTTTATGAACACACAAAATCGTTTTCAGTAATGTGTTTGATTACCTTTTTTCCGCGCACTAGAAAATATTTACATGCTCAGATCACTTAATTCTTTATTTTATATTGGATTTTAGCTATACACGCGGATGGTTAGTTCAATACATCTCTTAAAATCGGAATAAGGTGAGATACTCATGATTAAAATTGAAAATTAAATTTATAATATGTTCGATTAAAGGTATAAAATTATATCCCAGGCTAAATTTGTACCTTCAACCAGTATAACCTTAATCCCAAACTTAATTCTTAGATCTCATCTTTATCAAATGACTTTTGTTATAGAGATTTGGCTCTGGTGACGTGACTGCGTGTAAGGAGTCGTTTGATGTAAGGTATAAAGTATAATAATCATAGGATAAAAGTTGTTAGATAGTCATGAGATTATTTATCTCACTATTTATACCTTAGTGATGAGATGAGATAGTTTATCCCAGAAATAGTTACTCCATAATAATTTACTTAACGACCCCTAATATTTTTTACGCAGTCGAAGAAAAAGAATTAAAGGAAGAATCAGAAAGTGAGATACTAAAAGATTGGTTATATTTGTGAATAATATTGATAGGTGGACAAAGCTTCAATTCTTGAGCAAGCAATCAAACATGTGAAAGAGCTTAAAGAAAAGGTGCAACTATTGGAAAAAGAGAAAAATAGTAGGCCATCCCAGGAGGAATCAGTTATGTTTGTGACTAAATCAAAGCTGGAAATGGAAGAAGCTCGTGATGAGAAGTACTGTAACAATAATGGCTACCGCGATTTTCCGGCAGAGATTGAAGTAAGATTCTCAGATAATAATAATGTATTGATCAGAATAACTTGTGCAAGGCGCAATGCGTTGGTGCTGAATATCCATAACGAAATAGAGAAGCTTCATCTTACAATTGTTCAAAGCTGTATGATGCCATTTGGGGAACAAGCAATTGATATCACACTAGTCGCTAAGGTAAAATACTTCAACAACAACATAACCAGTAGAATCGGATTATTTATAAGATGATTGAAGTGTATTACAATTTTGTTACAGTGGCGTCTGGCATGGTACATAATGTATTTTAAATTCTGTGCAGATGGACGAAAGTTTCTGCATGACACTGAAGGATCTTGCGAAGCACGTACGAATGGTCACTGGGAGGTTAATGACCCAAGCATAGCACTATTTACTCTCACAAGCTGTAAAATATCTGAAAAATTAGATAATCTTGCACAAGCATTTGTAAGATATTGTTTATCCCCTTGGCAAGTTGCACTTACTAAAGTGAGAATATTCTGATTGCAATCGTACGTTTTCGTCTTAAGAGAAAGAACCCCTAAATCCGGTTTTATCTAGAGGGAAATCGGCAGCTCAACAGAGAGCTTGCCCGACCTTATGTGAAAAAACTGTCAGCTTGTACTAAGAAATCGTAGTTTAGTTATGTGAGCATCCTCACATAAAAAGTAGTAGCTAGTTATATATATATTCATTCGAAATACCTTTAATTATGATTTTTTTTAGGTTGAGTTAATTATCGTGGATATTAGGAGTATGTCATGGGAAAATTTGGCAAAAAGAATTAAATTCTACTTTGTTTTGTGAAACATCAATTTTTTTGGACTAACTTTAAAGACTAAAACATCAATTATTTAAACCAAAGAAAATATAATTCATAAATGACTTATTGAAAAGTTTCATGTCAGATTTTTTATTTTAAAAAAGGGGAAATTCACTTAATTGGACAAACATTCCTACCATATTTATTAAAAAAATTCATATATATTAATTTTCTTATAGTTTGAAATACTAAATATTATCTCACTACTTAATAATTTCATACCAAATTCAAGTCAGGGATACCTAGATACATGTATTTTTACTATCAGGCATATTATGAACTATAAATATATAGGATAGGAAGAGAGGATCGGAGAGATGCGAGCGAGAGAGAGGAGAGATGAAGCGTATTTCAGATGGATACATGTGAATACATATATGTGGGATTCTGGTACATTCTAGATACATTCTAAAATATAGATACATAAGTCAAGAAATGGGGAACTATATGTGAAGCAATCCAGCATAAATTGATGTCGATGCCTTAGAATTTGGTAATCTCACCTCCAATAACAATTACTTATGCAAGAGAAGGATAGAGGTGAAAGAGAGAGTCCACATATCTCAGCTACATGTGAATGCACTTGAATACATTTTAACTTATATATCCGAGATACATTTATCGGGAAGAAAGAAATATATGTATCTAAGGACAAAAATTTGATATGAATAGTACTCTCGAAAACTCATGAAAATGTACGTAATTAAACCTTAATCTAGTAAAATTTGTGTAACTCAAAGAATGGTTGTTCTTGGACAATTCTCGTTAAAAACCAAATTTGATTAATGGATTCATTAGGATTGCTCCTGGGCCGTCCGAGTTAGAGAAGAAAATCAAGAAAATAATACTACTAAAAATTACACAAATACACAATATATATTTACACGAATCTTATCCTCTGATCTCAAGTTGGATCACGTTGTCGATTCAAAGTTGAGCAAATTACATCAAGGGACACTAAACTTACAAAATTATTCAAAAAAAAATAGCCTTGATTGTATAGGTTTGTATAGTCAGTGTATATTTGTGGATCATAATGTATACCCAATATATAGCTCATGTATAAGTAATACACACTGTATATTGTTATATATTTTCTATAACTTTTGATAAAGTATATTGTATAATCCTGTATAGGTTCGTTGATTTTGGGCTATTTTTCATGTAAATAAAACATGGGCTACTTTTTTTTTTTTTTAATTTTTTTACTTTTTTTATATATATATATATGTAATTTCCCCTTAAAAGTTCTCCAGGAGGTACTTTTGTTTAAAAAACACTAGGTGCCTGTTTGAATTAGTCTATTTTTAGTGCTTTTAAGTGAAAATAATTTTTAATCATTTATGTAATATTTGAGTAAAATGAAAAAAAAATTGAGTATTTAATTTTTATTTAAAATTTTAAAAATAAATTAAAGTTTTTAAACTCATGACTTTTAGCCCTTTAGCTTATAAGCTAAAAGGCAATAAACTAATCCAAAACGGGCTCTAATTTTGGAAAGCTGATACATATTAGAATGAATATTCAGCTTATTGTTACTTCTTTCGCCCTATTTTAGATGTCAACATTACAAAAAATATATTCAACTCAAAATACTTCTTAATTTAATAAACAAGATAAAAATTAATAATATTTTTTCATGTTACCCTTAAAATTAATTGTTTTTCAAAAGCAAACAATATTAATAGCATTGAGTAGAACTAAAGATAAATTAGTGCAAAATACTTTTTATTTATAATTTTTTAAAAGATGTGTAAAGAAAAATGGTGAGAAAGGCCTAAAACAAGGAAGATAAAGAAAAGGAACAAGTGGATCCTGACTGAAGAAATTTTATTTTGTTTTATTTTTACAAAAATTTTGAAAAATTTAGAGTCATTTTAACCATGTCATGTGGTGTTTTCTGTATAAAAAATATTTTTAAAAACTATTTAATTATTTTATTCCGACTGTTACGCCATAAATGTAAGTTTTTCAACTACATTGCCAATTAAACAGGGACACATGCAGATAGAAGAATAATTTTTCTCATAGCATTGTAATTTACTTTATTTAATTAAATTTTTGCCAGATCAGGAAGATTTTATATAACTAAAGTTTAATAGAGAAGGTGATATAATAGAATTAATTAAATCTCCACCTGCCGTATCAAATGTGGTCGTGCATACAAACCAATCAATTACTTACTTAAATAAGTAATAAAGTTTCTTGGATCCAACTTCCACTAATCTTGCATTATCTGGATATTTATTTGTTAAGTTGAACCAATTTTGATAAAAAATATTAAGAGCCTTGACAAACATGGTCCCATGTTCTGCACAGTCTGTCGTGCACCTTAGGTTAGGCCGGAGAAATGGAGAATAAATTCTTGATTTTTACATAGATAAATATTTGTTTATGTACAATTTAACAAATATAGCATTAATTCAACAATAACAATATGCTCAGTAAAATTTCATGAATGGGACTTGAGAAATACAACATCACTTACTTCTTTATTTTAATTTAATACTTATCTGTCCTAGTTGGTGTCCAATCATGTTATACCTTTCCTTCAAGAAAGTCATGTTGCAATATTTTCTATATTTGGACAACTCCATTTGACGTGATCCAAATATATACATATATATTAACCTCAATCAAGTGTTGTTTAAATAAATGTTATTAAATTTTATTTTTTTTTTGTTTTATTTTCTTTTCTATTTCATACAAAGGAAAACCAGAAGGTATAATATCAATTGTACCAATTTAATAATGGCGTTATACAGCATGAAAAATCTTGGACAGATTGCGAAATCTCCTCGATTTCTGAATATGGCAAGTCAACAACAACTCTTTTCCGGTAGAACAAGAAAAAAATTAAGGCTATTAATGGGTAGTTGAACATAATTTGGGCGGATTAAATGAGTTAGAACTAATAAATGAATTTGTTATTCGTTTGCTTAATGTTATTTGAATTGAAATTTTATTTGAAAATGCAATTTGATTTTTTTTTTAAAACTCTCTCAACTCTTATATAATCTTATTAAATAAGCAAATTATGATTCATAATTAAGGTATCAAAATATTCTTAGACACTACATCAATAAACACTATAGTAAAGAGATATTTTGTGGCAATAAATTTTATAATTATTGTTGTCAAAACATTTATTGGCATTTATAGACGGTGTTAATTATAAATACTTATATTTATTATTATTTTTGTCACTAAATAGTTGCCAGAAAATTATTTATTTATTATAGTGCAATTATATAGCTCAAAATTCTCTTTATAAATAAAAAGCAAATATTAGCGCTTACCTGCTATTATAAATTTTTAAATACATATAATTTTATAAAAATTCATTAGTTAGCAATAGGAGTATTTAGCTATTCTTTGATATATTGGTATATATATCTCTTTACGTCGAACATGAGGTTATCTTTCTTATTTTGAAAAATTTAAACCGATGAGTCTTTTTTCCCTTTAAAATATAAACTTCTTAGTCAAGTTCTACCTTAGTTATTATTTCAGGCTAGCCATTTAATTTGGATTTCATCTTGCATCTCTAAAACATTTTCGGATAAAAACAAGTTGTTTGCTATATTTAGTACTCTCTCCTCTTGAAAAAGAATGGCCTAATTTAACTTAATACAGAGTTTAAGCAAATAAAAAAAATTAATCTTATAGTTCTAAATTAAAGTTATGTCAAATGTACCAAAATGTCCTTTAATCTTGTGATGTTAAACATGTCATATGTAGAAAGTTTAAATTAAAATGTTACCAAAAAAGAAATTAAGTCATTCTTTTTTAAAATAACATATTTTCAATAATCTTCCAGAATAACACATGGTATAGAGAGGAGAAAAACAAATGAGTGAATTAATTTATTATGATTTCGTTTTTCGTCTCTGCATTATTTATAGCGGCTGGTTGGTTTTGCTATAAAATGTGCTGTACCTAAAAATGAAGTGTCGTTGTCATGCTTGAAAAATGAGAGTATTAACAATTTGATTGATTGTTTATAATAAATTAGGAGTATTATTAGAATCTAATAATTAGATATTGTTTTCACCTGAAACAAAGATGATGTTAACCCAAACAGGGAAATTCAGGTGGTTGAAGTATGAGTCAGATGGTATTAATGGGTATGCGTCAATTTCAGCTAATTATACCAACTTGCGCTAAAACTAGATTCCTCAAAAGATACGTTTTTGGCATATCTACACTCTTAAATCAGCCGGCCTTGTAATATCATTGAATACCTAATCCTAATCTATCAAAAAGATTATTGTGCTTTTTTCTAACATGTTAAGTTTTCCCATGAGCTGCTAATGTACTTCGACAAATAAGCGAGATTAGTAATTAGCCTTGAAAATTAAAGTAAATTAATCTGTTAACTTGCTATTATAACTGGTGTTGATAATATGAAATACTGTAATATTTTTGCACTGTAAGTTAAATCCATAACTAAATTGTCTCCGGAGTAATGGAATGGAGAGAATCAAAGTCAAACAAAAGGAGACGCCAATTAAGATTGATTCAAATTTGAAATATTTATTTGTAAGTTCCCAAAATGCCATCCAATTAAAAAGAAAGATGTTAGACGCTTCAATTTCAACGAATTTTACACACATTCGTATTACTTGTATTATAATTTTGTAATGGTAAAAGTATTCCGTCAAAAAAATAATGGAAAGTATTCCAAATTAAACAAGTAGTGTGTAATAAACATTTAGATGGAGAGAACAGAGTAATTGAGAGATATTCCACTTTTTGTTCTCTTTTACTATTTTGTAAGTCAAGCAATTGTACAAGTATTAATGAATTACAATTGATTAATTAAAGACACAAAGTAAGCTTAATTAGCCGCTTTTTGATTACGAGACCTTATGAATATCTATGCAATTAGATACTGTACTAATTTTGATTGGAAACTACGTATAGATCAGCAAAACCTAAACCAATTGATCGCCTCACCCAGCGTTTCATAGCTTTATCAGCTATCATCCCTAACCTAAACAAGGTAAATTCAATGTTTTTGTGATCACTAGTTTAAATACTTATCTGTATGCATCGGGTGTATGCAATAAACCCGATAAATCTATCATAGTTAAGTCAATAAAATATATTGACGTGAAGAGGAGCATATTTACTAGTTATATAATCTGAAATTACTTGAATCTTGAGATATTTCTTTGAACCAATCATATATATAATTTGATGGAAATACATACTAATTAATCATGATTAATAATTAAAAGTTTATGCATAAACACATTTCATGTCTGTATGACTTGATGTAAAGACAAGGTATGACTATGGTCACTTTCTTGTTTTTTCACGATGCAAGTGATTCAATCAAAATGAAGGTGTTGACAAAGCATGCAGTTATTTTTTAGTGGTTTGATATTGTAGCGTAAATATTTTAGTATCCCGTCAGTATATATAAAAATTAATTGAAAATGAAAAGATTCAAATTAATTGAAAATAAAAAAATTCTTGATGTAACGATTTAACGTTTAATTATTAATAAAGAGAAATTCCATAGACATATTATAATTGGCATATATCCAATAATAATGGGATTCATCAGCGGCCAGGAGGAATACATACAACATATAGATAATACCTTGTTCCCCATCTATAAAATAATTAAGTGATAATGTTGCATTCAAGATAAGATCAGTAGGCTTATGGATCAATACTGTGGGGCCATCATGAGGTGCTTTGCATTTTTCAGAAACAAAAATATTCTCACTTCAAAATAAATGGTGTTTTAATTTTTTTATTTTTATTTCTTAAATAACTGATATTTTCAAATTTCAAAAATAAATTGATCATATTTTGTAAAAATTATCATTATATAAGTAATTAAGAATTATTAATTTAACTTTAATTAAAAATAAGTTGATGAAAATATTCTTTATTTTTTTTAGAAAATGATCAATTTAATCAAACTAAAAATACTATTTATTTTGAAACAATATAAATTTGGGTCCCGTATTACAATCTCCCCACGTGCTACGAATGGGACTGGCTTCATTTGTTTTTTTTTATACTAGTTTAAGACAAGTATTTACATGTATGTATCATGTTGACATATAAAATTGTATATAAAATAAATAAATTATTACATGAGTAATTCATACATATTATTGAGTACATAATTTTAAAAAATTAGTAACGTTATTCTTACCTTGTGAAGGCAGAAAAATCGTTTCAGTTGAACCTTCGAATCAAGTAAAATAAATAAAAAATACTCATCAAAGGAAATAAGTAGTAAAAAAATCCAATAGAAAATAATGCAGCAAGAAACAACAACAATTAAATAGTAAGACAACCAAAGCAATGAACTTGCACCATATAACAACTTCAAATATGATAATTTTGGCTAAATCAAAGAAATAAAATTTTAAAATCAATAATTGAATTGAATATCAACTTTTTTTTAAACGAAAATGTTAATCAAACAAATTAATTCAATCCAGATCAGTTCAATTTTTAATTTTTGATTTTTATATCCCTGTTATTACAAGATTTCATTTGCACCTCCCAATGACCCTAAAACCTCAACAATTGACCATCCTACCCGCGACCCCTTTCACTCATTGTATTTTCATAGTGTTATTCATAGGTTTAATAAATAAATGTGTCCTTTAACTTGATTTCAGCTAAGATTTATGTCTTCAAGTTTGAATGAACACAAATAGACACTTAAGCCTATATAAAATTGAATAAATAGATACATGTATCACCAAAGTAGATCCATATAAATAAGATGATTAATAGTGACCCAAGTATCTACAATTTATTTGAAACACGAATTTAAAAAATCTATTTTTCATTCTTAAATTTTATCATGCTTAGTCAAACAATGTCAATCACATAAATTGAGACGCATTTAGTAGCTCTTTAAATATTCAAAGTACATATAATGCATGATAATAGCTCTATTAAATATTTGAAGTACATAAAATAGATGCATGTACAACCATCTTCTTTAAACTCTATTTTATGAGATTATACTGAGTATATTGTTGTTGTTGTTGTATAAAGTAAATGCATAACAATAGCTCTATTAAATATTGTTTTCTTTCCATGCCTATGAGTTAGTTTGACTTGGCACGGAGTTTAATTAAGAAGTAAAAAAGATTTTTGAAACTTGTGGTTAAAATAAATCATAGATACTTGTTTGGCTACAAATCATTTAACTGAGGGTTAAACAAGTATTTTAAAGTCAAATTATCAATAAATAGAAAAATGTATCTTTTTGGATTGACTAAAAAAATAAGTCAAATATAAAGTTTTGAAAATATATATGTATGCAATATATTTATATGTCGATTTGGTTCAATTTTCTTATTTAATACTGAATTAACTTTTTTAAAAAAAAAAAATATCAATGTGGTTCGATTTTTCAATTTCATTTGAAGCATGAAACTCTTTATGGACTAAATCGCAAACGTCCAAATTATGGATCTACAAATTATTTTTTTTAACATGAAAGACCACTAGTTCTATAGTTTAATTTCTAGAACACCAGTCTGCATAAGTACATTTGAATCTAGGCCTTAACGTTTGTTTTATTACGTTTTTCTCACCATGATTAATACTGTCCTGTTGACCAGCTGGTGATCCTCAATTTATGAAAATAAAATAAAATAAAAAGGTAAATCAAGTTTCAACCATCACAATTCAAAACTTTTTATGGACGGATTCATCCGCCATTGGCTGTATTGACTTTTAAGAAAAGATTTGCACCCTTCAACATCCACCTATTTTTATAGCAATTGTTTTTTAGTCATTATCTAACTCAAACGTACGTACCAAAATAGGTTGATTTTATTTGCCAAATTACAAGCTTATTTACCCATTAAATTTCATAGTTAAACCTTTTTTACCTTGTAATTGGCCCCTCAACCTACCTCTTTTTCACGTGTCTGAATATCTTAACCTCGCTTCACTCATCTTATTTATTATGGAGGTCACACTCACTTTGCCACATATAATTTCGTTTCTAATCTTATCTTTTCCAATATGTCTCCATATCCGTCTAAATATCTTCATTTTTGTTGCATTCATCTTCTAAATGTGGGTGTTCTTGGCCGATCAACACTTTGCCCATGTATGAGTACTAATAACCATGCACTACTCTGTAGAACTTACCTTTAAATCTTAATATTTAAGAAAAAGAGTGGAGCAAAAATGAAAATGATAAGAGGGGAGTCGAGCAGTTGCATATCTTCCTACGTACTCCTTCCGTCCGATCATTTTTCTTTTTACACGGATATTAAAGAATCATAAATAAAAAGATAATTTTACTAATTCATCCTTTAAAAAAATTCTTGGAAATTTTACAAACAAATATGAACACTTTCAAAAAAAAAAAAAATGCAAGAGTAATGTAGCAAAAGAAAAAACAATTAATGCTTTCTTGATTTAGTAAGATATACAACTAATATGGGACAACTATTTTTAGAAAAGGGATCGACTAATATGGGACGGGGGGAGTATCTTACTATTCAATGAGATAGTATATATTCTCTCTATTCAGATTTAGTCGTCAAATTTTGATTTGATACACTTATTAAGAAAATAATTATTGGTATAATAATTTACCATTTAATTTCTATTAATTGATAGGGTCCCTAACATATTACTCGTTGTATCTTTCAAAAATATTAACTCAATAATAATAAATTGAGGGTATAATAGGAAAAAAATTATCCTATCTAAACAAGTAGAAATAGAAATCAAATTAGAAATTTTTTGACAACTAAATCTAAACCAGGGAGTATGTGCTTGGTAATATAAGAAGTTTCATTATTAATGCTTGGAAGTTCATGTATTTAATTAGTCACGTTTGGTTAACTATCATCAAGATTAATATTGGTCTCTTGGAACAACTGTGATGTTAACAGGAGCAGGATGATTCACGAGATTGTACTAATTAATTTGAGTCTGATGACGTGGCTAGCCCCAATTGGAATGCTTCATATGAACACCCGACACACTAATCCCTTCTTTTGTCATTATGCCTAAATTAATTCTACTAATATAAATTTTTATGCTTAAACTAATTACAATATTTTTCTAAAAGTCACTATCAGCTGTTTTTCCTGTACCTTCTTTACTTTATTAAAAGACACTTTATGCTAGGAAGCATTATATTAAACCGACCCCATAAAGTGGAGCATAAACATTACAGAGCATCTCCTTTTTTACTACTATAATTTATTATAGAATGACCATTTTTATTTTTTAAAAGTCAGAATATTTTATATCATCTTACTAATTACATTATGTATATCTATTAGGAAACTTTTTACCATAATTGACATGAAAATATATTACTTTCTCCGTTCATCTTTACTTGTCTACTAATTATTTTGGGATGTCCAACAATACTTGTCCACTTAAAATCAAGAGATAATTTCACCCCTAGTTCCTAACTTATCCTATCATTAATTATAATCATTTTCTTATTACATTTTTTAAGATATTATATTTATTATATTCAAAGGATAATTCGATAAAATTACCCCACCATTTACTACTTCTTAATCCTTATGTCAAGTCATCATAGGACAAGTAAAGGTGGATGGAGGAGTAATAACGGAATTCTCGATAATCTTTCTCTTATCTTGAGGATGTATTTAGACAAAGTTTTGTCGTAAAGAAGCACTTTCTCTGTTTCAAAATGAATGAATTGGTGGGTTACATCACATATATTAAAAAATAATAATGTAATCATGTTTTCCAATTCTTACCCTTTTGAAACTCCAAACATTCATTTAATGCATCATTTATTTCTAATACAACATTCAACCTTAGAAACTCGGGCAAAATTGAAAAATTTTCCAATATATCCCTTGAAAAGTGAACAATTCAATTATTTTAAAAACTCAAAAATCCCCCAACAATTCTTTCATTTTGAAATAGAGAGAGTAAATTCTAACCATGTCAATACTAAAGTCAGAAATTTTTTCACTAAGTAGGTTAGAAAATAAATACACGAAGAAGTCGAAAGGACTTTAATATCTAATATATTTATAAAAAAAAATAACTAGATATAAAGAATGTAATTTTCCAATAAAAAAGAGATTCTGATGACCCTAGAGCCCTTACTAGCTCTGTCATCGCTAATTCAAAACAACGGGCAATTATTCACACGCGCAAAAGACAATTGGTCTCAAAATTGAAGCGCTAATAAAATTGCATTTTTTTTCCCTAACATAATTACTGAAGAAATTAAAGCAAATGATGATTCCCAGAAAGCTGGAGGTAGAACATGGTCAAAAAGATAATACTAACGCGGCAACAGAGAGTGGATGATGATCAAACGAAGAAGTTTCCACCATCCAAAATTTTAACATGTGTTTATTCTTTTATTATATTATAATTCCAATTATTTTAAGTAAAATAATAGAGAGTGAGAACACAATAATTGAGGCATTTCCACCTATTTTTCTGTTTTCTTTTTATTTCTTCATATTTTTGGCAGTCAACTCAATCACTCAAGCAACTATAAAGACACAAGAATTCCTACACTTGACCATCTGACACCAGCTGAGATCTAAAGCATTTTGGCTCTCTCTTAACTAAGGTAAATTAAGCTTCCCCCAATCGATTTTACGAGACCTACCTTGAATTTTCTCAGTTATTAATTTGATTTCCCCAAATAAAAGTCTATGTATAATACTGATTTTGATTTGAACATTGCAGCAGGATCCAATCAAGCTAAGGATACATACAATTGATCGATCACTAAGGAGACAACAGATCGACTTTAATTAATTCCGATCGATAATGGATACATGGTGGTCTGAAATGGTAGGATCCACTGTAAAGAGTACTAATTGTATTTGATTTTATGTACCTTTGTATGTATGGTTAGTAATTAACAAAATTACGTTTTGACATTGATCAAATTTACAGGAGATGAGGAATATGAATGATCATATTTTTGTGAATGAGAGCCAGATGATGACCCCTTTTAATGAATTACCTTTCAATTCTAAGCCTTTCTCCACTTTTTCTCCTCCTCCATCCAGTATCATTTCTAACTGCACCTACTCCAAAAACCAATTCGAAAATTTGAACACCGTGAAGGTGAAGCGTGAGGTTCCGTCAGGGACTACCATAAACTTCTCCTCTTCAGCTAAATCAATAGATTCTGATTTTGGCGATATCGAGGCCATGGGATTTGGTGCTGCTGAGACAATTACTATTACTGAGCAAAAGAAGAGTTATAGTAGAACTAGTGTGCAGGCACAAGACCACGTTATGGCTGAAAGAAAGCGAAGAGAACGACTAACTCAGCACTTTATAGCTTTATCTGCGCTCATTCCCAACTTAAAGAAGGTAAATATTCTTACTTAAATTGATTCAATTAGTGATACCTGAAAAAGGAAAAAACATTTGATGTAGTCTGGTTCTTATAATCTTATCTTCTATCTTAATTATCTCCACAAAGTCTCTTTATTTAGGTATCTACCGGACGTTTCTCATATCTTATTTCTATGGTAATTTGAAAATTGGAATTGTGTTTGGACATGAATAAAAATTAAAATTGCTTCTTTTGATTTTTCATGAGTGCTTTGAAGTGGAAAAAACAGAAAGTTTGGACTTTTTTAGAAATCTGAAAATTCAACTTCAAGTTAGATTATGGAAAAGTATACCAATCCTATGTCCGAAGAGTTTCTGGTATGAGATGGAACTTATCCGTAGCTAAACTGGCACCAATTATCTTATTTGTAATAGTCCACATAGGTGCAATGTTCGAGTTAAAATGCATCATGTCAAAAACTAGTCCATAATTAAGCACTCACCTAAATTTTGTTCTCATGGTTGAAAAGTAATTATAAATGTATATACAACTTAACTTAAGCCCTTTAAAACTATATACTCCAAATTAATTACTTAACTTAAGCCCTTTAAAACTATATATACTCCAAATTAATCTATGATTTTATTGACCTAAAATTTTGGCTGTTACCCTTTACAGTTGGACAAAGCAACAGTACTGGGAGATGCTATCAAGTATATAAAACAGCTTGAAGAACAAGTAAAATGCCTTGAGGAGAAAAACAAGAAATGTAGCGAGGAACCAGCAGCTAAGAGACCTCGATTGGCCTCCAGTTATGTCGATTCGTCGTCGTCTGACGAAATCTCCAGTGTTAGCACAGACCGATCATTGCCAGAGGTTGAAGTTAGAGCTTCAGATGGAAATATTCTGATTAGGATTTATTGCAAAAAACAAAATGGAATAATGAAGGAAATATTCAACGAACTGGACAACCTTAATCTTTCTATCATTAGTTGCAGTATTATGCCTTTTGGCTATAACACTTCCCACATGACCATTATTACTCAGGTACTAATCAAACAATTGAACTATCTATGCATTTGAAAAAATATATATTTCAAAGTTAATAATATTTTGTCCGTTTAATTTGACAGATGGATCATAAATTGACAAGCGTGACACCAAATCATGTTGCAAATAGAATACGTGCGGCTCTGATGAAAGAAGAAGCCAGCTCATTTACAGCATAGAGAAGAAGATTATATTTTTAGAAGTTGATTAATTAAGATCTTTGGACATATGTTTTCAATTTTAATATCCTATTAAGGGATAATATTGTTTAGGAGATAATTAAGTATAACGTCTGCGGATCTCTTTTTGCGGATCGGATCAAGATCACCTGGAAGTGGGGTCCTAATGACTTGGTTTAGGGTTAATAGTTTTCATTATTGGTGGCGGAGGTGCTTTAATTTGCTTTTTTGCGGGTTAATTAATAGTTTAAACCCTGTTTTACAATTACCTCACGTGCTACAATTGAGACTAGCTCTATCTTTTTGACAAGTCCTGGAATTAAATTTGTCTTTTTTTGGGTACTACACCTTGTAACTACTTTATGTGTACTCTTGTCACCACCGTGTAAAATAAGGACATGTTTAGTGGATTTTTGTGAAAAAACTGAGTTCATGTTTTTTATCGATGTTGTACGTTTTTGTTTTATTTCATGTGACAAAATTGATTTGACTCAAAATTTATCTTACCATAATATTTATATGGCTATTTATAAAATTTTATAGCGACACAAATCAAATGAACATGTCCATTCGACCAACAAACCAGCTTATTCCACCACCATTTTGACTTGTATTTCTCCTTCTTGACCACCATGTTGTTCTTCGGGGCATCTCATTGTTAAATTCACCATTCATTCATGTACAAACTACCAGAGAGCCAATAGATGGTAAAGGGGCTCCTAGTCATTGGTCAGAAATCAGGGAAGACGAGAAGAGTTATTTTTTTTTTTGGATATATTATTAGGAATAAATCCATGGAAAGCTATAATAATAGAGTTAATGGAGGAGGAAATTTTGATTTGGAGACGAAGATGGAAGAAGGGGCAGGGATGACGGACTTTTAGTGTTATTTTTTTTTTTTTAGGATTATTGAAAACACTCTTAAATTAGACGTGAATTATTAGCTTTGTTTTCGAATTATTGAAATTGTTAAAAATATCTTTTTACTTGACTAACAGAATATAAATATATCCTTAATCTTGCAATATGAATTAAATATACCTTTAAATTCTAATTAAGTTAAGAAATATTTTTAATACTTGTGACAAATCGGGGTGTAACAATAAGAGGCTAAATCAGGTAATCAGAGAAATCTAAGACCATTTTGCATATTTCAATAATGAATTTCAACCTTGTCCCTTGTTTTAATTTTAAGTCCTTTTATTTCTTTTGTCTTGTTTGGATGGTGGTTTTTCGTGGTATGATATGGTATGATTATTGAGAGAACAACGTTTATTTTGATTGTTTTATTAATTATATGGTATGGTATGGTTTGGTTTCATGGTTCTGTAACCATGAAAATCCTCACTTTTTGAAACCACCAATTTGGTGGTATCCCATGGTTCTTTTTTTTTTTTTTCAATTATAACCTTATTTAAATTTAAATAATTCTAATTTATCATTTGTTCTTTATTAAACTTTACCCTAATATATGTATTCTAATTACTCTTATTTTTCTCCGCATCAACTTTTAAAAAAAAATTCTGCCTCCCGTCTTTTCTTTCACATTTTAGTCTATTGTTTTTAGGTTTGTTGTTAAAAGTTCTTATTTTTTTTTATGTTGTTTGTATCGATTGGAGATATATTAGCTTATATGTTTTTCTACTTAATTCTATGTATTTTTTAAAAAAAATATTAAAAAAATTGATAAATTTAATATTTATAATAATTAAGGACATTTTTTGTAAATTTATAAGTTACGATGGAATATCATACAGTCAAATCAAACAACAAATTATCATTAAACAGTAGCAACTCATACAATCTACCCAAATATTGTATGAGAGTGTACTGTACGATACCTTACCACACTATATAGTACCATAAATTATGAAACCATGGCAAACCATGACAAACCACCATCCCTGTAAAGTGTACGTGTCACAACAAACTAAAACTGTATAGAGTGAACAGTAATGCCCGTATCTGCTGCCGTTTGTAGTTAGGGGTGTGCATCGAGTTGGTTCAGTTCAGTTTTATACATTATCGGTTTTCGATTTTTAAATATGCTAAACCAATAAAATAATTTTTATCGGTTTTAAGTCCTTAACGATTCTATTTTCGATTTATCCGATAAGGATGATAATGAGAATTTGCATTAATAAAAGCAAATGGAGTACGAAAGAGTAAAGACTAATATTCAGTACTAAAGTGGGTAACTAATCACTTAAGTACGGGAAAGATTAAAATAGGTAAAATACTGCTATAGTGTCATATTAATTAAATTGCTAATATTTAATATTTACAAAGAATAAAATATTAAATTAATAAAATCTTATTGGGTTATTGGTTTATAACCCAATGATAAAAACCGATATCGAATCGATAACCCAATAATATTTTTTTCAAAATTATTAAAAACTCGATAACCTAATAACCCAATAACAATAAATCAATAACGTTTTTATCAATTTGATTTATCGATCGGTGGTAGTGTAACGGGTTTGGATATCCGAGCCAATGAAATCAGCTATCCATCTTCGATATGGTTAACTAATTTCATCATTTTAATACAAATAATAACATAAATTACTGATAAAAATTGATTAATACTCATCATTATATATAAAATAAAACAATTTCATTCTTTTTAATTCTGAAATTATTATCCTTATCCTTATCCATCATCAAGCCACCCGTAAATAGTGGAGGAAGAAATTATCATCGAGCACTCGCAGTAACCAAATGAGACACCCAGAATAATATGAAGGTATTTGAAAACAAAATCACCAAATACTTATTATCCCCTCTACTTTGTTTACCATGAAAACGCAACCCAAGAATCGAAATCCTTTGATTGTACAAGGCTATTAGCCTTCTCAAGCAATCAAACAACACACAAAATGCAACATATCCAACATTTTCTGTTTCTGTTTCTGTTTCATTTTTACTTTTTGAGGTATGTCCACCCATCTTTTTAAAAGTCAAATTTTCATTCCTAATGAGAAAAAGTAGCAGCCGGAAATAATACAGTCCTCTTAATTTAATTAGCTATGTGCTCTACAGGAAAAATAGAAATTGAACAACCAAATTCCCGACCAACCGACCAACATCAAAGGACTTTTAGTCCTAGTACTAAGAAGTCAGCTGGTCTACCCTACGCGTACTTTGACTCCAACCTCTTCGGTACTCTACCGTACCCTTTGGACTTCACCTAGAATTTTAGGTTCAAATATACTACTATATATACAAACTCACATATTTCTACTAGGTTTGGTATGGACTATGAACAATAAGATTCCTCAAAATCTTGGAAATACGATGTAATATATTTTCTTTCTACCAGCATAATATTATAATGCAACTCTGATAAGAATATTGTAGATGCCGGCCATGTAGCTTTGACCTTTTCTTTTCTTTGTTGACTTTTAATATTTGGTTTCACTAACCCATTTTATGGTATTCTACAAGACGTGTTGGATTTCTCTTAGAAGTTATTCTAGCTATTCCTAACTTATGCTTATAAGAAGGCTATTATATTCTCTTAAAAAGACATCTCAAAAATCCAATGAACTCTTGGAATATTCAAACAGATCACAATATGTCAGACTCTTCTTGATAATCAAATACTTCAAGAATATTTACACAAATCCAATCCTTTCATGAAGATCAAGGCTAAATCATCCTAGTTCAAGAAATACTCCACTAACGGCTCTCGAATCATGGAGAAATCTAAAGAAATAAGAATCCAGAGAGGAATAGATTCGTACCCACAATATTTATCAATAAAATTATATTTCTTCCTATTTTATTTGTGATTGCAATTTATTTTCTATCACATTAAAATTTGTTGTAAACATCCATTAATCTAGATTTATACAGGAAAAATAAGAGAGTGTTGCTCTTTATTAAGAGAATTCACTGAACTCGAACCCGTATTAAAGAAGGCAGATTGATCAATTTAATTGGAGAACAATATAGTATAGTATTAAAGAAAAAACAAGTTGAACCAAGTTGATTATGGGTACCAATAATACCCCAAAAATTATGGCCAGTTTGGTGGAAACTTGAAGACAGATGTGCCATCAATGTCAAATCCTCTCTAAAATCAAAAGGCATTAAGAGGAAGAAAGAAATGAGTAACAAAAAGTTGCCTGCAGGCTGTTCTCATGTTGTTATGTTCCACTGTCAACACCCTGTTTAATTTCTATTTGGTAGTAATTATTTTTCCCTGATCTACTTTTCAAATTTAGGAACTCCTTTTTCATTTGACTAATTATAGCTCTGTCTGAATTAGTGCACAAAATCGTGACATTAGAAATGTGAGGCAAGGACAAAGTTAATTCCAGCTATTCCTTTTACTGGACTCCAATTAAGTGACACACACTCAGTGTAAAAAAATATTTCTAATATTAGCAGGTCACCTAAATTATATAACCTATACTCAAACCAAGTTACCAAATTGTCATTTTAAAATTGTGTGTTATTTTTTAATATATATTTCTAGACCAACAAATAATGCGTCCAAAAACATATATAAAATTGACACCCAGAAATTAAAAGAGGTAAGATGTATCCAAATTTTCTAGTAGAATATTAATAGATGATGTTGCTTGTTTTGGAAAGGACTATCAATTCAAAAGCTCAAAAAAAAGACCAACAACCGAGTTGGTTAGTGATACAAATAAAAATAGTTTTTGTTATTTACCTCTGGCAACTGGACGGATTGAATTGAATATATTTGCCCAGATGAAATTGGATTGAGTTAATAAATATGTAAGTTATTTATCCGCTCAAAAGCTACATGATTTGGATTGAAATAAGCTTAAATGCCGATCATAATCTAACCCATTCAATTCTAACTACGTTTAATTGCTTTAATTCTTCTTTTATAAATTTTTACTACCTAATAATTTCTTCTCTTTATAGCTATATCTAATCACCATTTGAATATAATAACCTATAGTGTCTTGAAAAATGTAATAGAGAAATGACTATAATTAATGATAAGGATAAACTAAATATAAAATTCTCTCTTGATTTTATAAATTGGACAAATATTGTACGTTGAACATCCAAAAATAACATAGTGAACAAGTAAAAATAAACGGAGTAATAAATTATCAAGTCAATAATTTGCTCAAACATGAACAGAATAGATGGATTAGATTTTATTTTGCCGCCCCCAAATACTCTCAGCTATCGTCTTCGTTTTCCCCATTCAGTTGCATTACCCCAATAAATAAATTAAACTTTATAATTGGAGTTTTACTTAATTCTCCATCTGTTTCTGAATGAGAATACCTCAAATATGTACTGTCTTTATTTTATCTTGATGAATGGATGCTTTCAATAAAAGCCATGTACTCGAGAGATGGAACTTATTTTGAAAGAATTATCACGAAACACAAGAACAACACTGTCATGCACAGCAGTAAATTATAAATTTATACAGTAATCATGAACAATACAACTTATAGTTTGTCCTATACATAAATAATTTTTCATTTTTTATGAATTTGATCACGTTTGGCATTATAGAATTTAATAAAATTGTTTTTTATTTGACCATATCGATGATAATAACAGGAAAAGGATAATTCACGTGGTTGCAAGTCCACTCTCCTAGGCCTTCGAGTGTCATTTTCCTTCCTTAACCATTTCCTTTTTCATTTGTTTATTCTTCGTATCATCATATCTGTCCTTCAATAATTGGTTGAGTTGTCAACACAGCGTAATGAATACATACACATTGAAATATATATTATGAACTTAATTTCCTAAATAAGTAAATTGTACATAATTAGAATATATACGATGATATGTTAAAATAATTAGAGGGGAAAAAAGTTGGGACTTATTGTCATGTCGTCATCTCATGTGTGAAAATCTTCAAGAATTATAGGTGACTTCATGTAGAGTAATAGTAAATGTTGCTTTCGGACATGAAATCATTCATCTCTAAATAAGGAACAAAATAAATGGACATTGTAACAACTTGATCAACACAATACTAATATATATTTCCTCCGCCTATCTTTATTTGTCCACTATACTAAAAGTAAATATTAAATAATACTTATTTATTTTATGAAATCAAGAGATAATTTTACACTTAATTCCTAATTCATCTTTCTCAATTGCTATGGTCATTTTCGTGCTACATTTTTCAAGATATTTTATTTATTATATTTAAAAGGTGATTTGGTAAAATTATCCATATCATTTACTACTTCTTAATTCTTGTGTCAAACTAATAATGGATAACTATTGTTGGATGGAGGAAATATTAGGATAACCGACAGAAATCTCACTTGGTGAGTACCTAAGTACCTCTTTTTCTTTCAATTTTGATTATTAGGAATCCTATCATAATTTAGACGTTGGATATATGTATTTGTTGCAGCCAGATATATGTATCCGAGATATATGTTAGGTAAATAAGTATTATTTAGAGTGTATAATTAAGGGATATAATTAAAAGCCATTAATTAAAGAGAAAATCACATTTATAACAACTTTTGAGGACATGACATATCACTTCTCCTAAAATATATCAAAATAATCAAAATTATAACAATATTTTGGCTATTCAGCAAAGTTTGCATTTTTTCCTTCTTGATTCTATGACCCTGGATATATGTATCTGGTTTGTCTAGATATATGTATCTCGACTGTGTATTAGGCAAATACATATCATTAAGTATACTTAAATAATCACACCATATTACAATATTGAAAAATTTAAAACATGCGAAATCCTTTCAATTTTCACAGAAATCAACAAACTTTAAATTTTTTCTTCTCCAAAGTTCTTCTCCAATCATTTTGAGTGGTGAATATCATTGTGTTGTTAAGACTCATGTATGTAGGATTTAATGAAAGATGCATAATTCAGATACCTTATTACTTAAGGATACAACTCAGATCTTAATTAATATTGCTATTTAATAGAAACACAGGTATCTAATAATATAATCAGTATATGCCATTATATTGAATTCAAACAAGATTCAAATTTTTTGAGACTGAAAGATACATAGTATTAATTTCGAAAAATAATGAAGCAAGTTTCATTCTAGAAAAATAATGACAACTAATAGTCATTTTCAGATTAAAGAATTTTAATTATCCACCAACTGTTGTTAATTACGAAAGCGAAATAAAACCGCATGTTAAATAAATAAAACCAACATAACGGAGATAATCACTGTAACGATACCCCCAAAGTCAACAAATGTTATTGGACAGAAACATAATGTAAATTGGTTGGTTTGAATTATTAGCATATTAATTACGATTAATAATTCTAATAAACTTTAAGTTTTGGTTGTGATAATGACCAATAGTAATTGCGCCGTCAATATATTTTTAAATAAGAACTTGCCCCAGTTTTTCTAGAAATAAACTACATGAAACAGCTCTTTTCTTGTTCAAAGGAAGTTGGTGACCACAATCTTCAAAAGATAATAATTTTTGGAGTGAAAAAAATAATAATTTAGACCTACCGGCCATCGCTTTAAGTAAATTTTAATTTTTGGTCCTTAATAATTTGTAATAAAGTACGACTAACTATAATTATTACTTAAACTTTCTAGTTTTCAATCCCCTTGCTTATGAATTTCTCAAATTTTTTCAGAATAATTAAATTAATACTTCATATTTAAAGATAACATACTCCTAAAATTAGTCGAAATATAACATATTCTCCACATATTTAAAGGGATCAAAGCATGCAAATATATTAATTAATTGAAGTCATAATACGTATAAGATCAAAGTTAAAAATTTACTAATAACTAAAGGTATAAGTGCTATTATCCATTTCTAATAATAGTTATCCATTAGGAAAATCTTCATGAAGATGCACCATGGATTTGGAGAACTTGTTAAATTCATTCAAAGATACGTAATGATAATGATAAATATTCGTTAATTATAAAATTTGGAAACTTACAAGTCTTAAAAATGTATGGATATCCACAAATTAGATACGTATCTTTGCTCGTACAAAGAAGTTCATGAATATGTTAAGAATGGATAATTTAATGGATAATGACCTTTCAAATTGTAGTTATAAGCTTTAATTAAAACATGGGTGATGGGACACGAAATAAGGTGATTAATTATGATGTGATAAATACTTCATACTTTATTATAATATGAAGTAGCGGGTATGAGGTCAAAGTTTCTTTTGGAAAAAGAATTCAATGACCGAGTAATCATTTTAAAACTCTGTTTTTTTTTAGCAAACGAGCGTTACTTCTTCAGTCTATTTTCTGTGCTATATTTTGATCAGACATGAAATTTGAAAAAGAAAGAAATACTTTTAGGGGTTATTTTGTGTGAAGAATAATATAAAATAGTCTTGAGATTAAATTATAGTGTCGCTCTATTTATTATTTGGCTGGCAAGTTGGGGATAATTTATCTTGGGATTAATAATTAGTACTGAGATAAGTTATCCCTCCCCTTGGATCGTATCGTAATTGCGGGATAACTTAACCTAGAATAAAATAGGTAAATAACAAATATATCCTTTTAAACCTTTTTTATACATCACTTTTCACATTCATAAAAGGTATTTTTGTAAATAAATAATTTGTTCTTAAAATTTATATAATACATATTATTTTAAATGCAACAAATCAAACACTCAATAAAAAATAATTTCATCAAAATTTATTCCATCACAACTAATTTCATCATACCTATTCAAACCAAATGACTCTTAAGAAGTAATGAAGTTAGAAAGATGGTAGTCTTTCTAAGGGTGCAACCTCACAATCAATTAATTTTGCTTTGGAAATTACGAGATTCTAATTTGCAAATATATATAAATATGGGTGATTTCTTTTCATAGGTTATAATTTTGATCAACATCAAAATAATTTGATCAATAATACATATAATTAGTCGAACTAAATGTAGATTGATCTGATATATCATAATTAATAAAAATAAAAGAGATAAAGCTGAAAATATGTGATCTGAAGCAATTATAAATAGTGTGTGAATATAGTTGGAGAACGTAAAATTAGAAATCTAAAATGATATTATTTTTAAATATATAAAGATTATAGTTTTTAAGATGGATAAAAAATAAAGAAGTATTACAATAGTTGTACTTCCTCCACTTATTCTTAGAAAAAATATATGTCCTTTTTACTTTTCAAATATAAAAAATCAAGAGATAAATTTGTGCACAAAACAAATTTCAAAGTGATGAAAATTTTATGTGACACTTTTTCATTTTTAGTCCGTTCATTTTCTGTGACACCTTTGATTTTTAGTTTGAATTTTTGTTCATCCTTTGCTATAATTCCATTTTTAGTTCGATTCATTTTATGTGACGTCTAACTAGAATTAAAAATAATTTAAATTTAAAGTTAATGAAATGATTTTCGACCACATAAATATCTATAGATGGTTTTAAAATGAAAGTTTCAAAAGTATTTCTCTTTTTTTAAACATTGTATCATGTCAAATTATAATAAAAAGACAAAAAAGTATTTTATTTTTATTATTAAATAATTATTTATATAAAAAATATCATATGAACAAGTAAATATGAACGGAGAAAAACAAAATATAACACAAAGGGTAAATAGGGTATGTTCTAGGAGTAGATTGTTTAGAGAATAGGGAAGTAGTGTATTCCCATCGCCGCTACGCGCAAAATACTGGGGTTCAAAATTGAACCGCTAAGACGCGAGTAAATCCACACACTACAGGCAATGGTCCGGCCGAGGAGTGGTCAAAAAGTTAATACGTACTCGCTAATTATACATCAAAACTCTATTTTATTTCCATTGAATTTGATCAAGAGAGAGAAGTTTGAAGTTTCTATGCATCCTCCAAACTTTTCACACGTGCCTAATACTTGCTAATATTTTATGTAATATTTCCAAGAGCAATAATTATAGACAGTGAGAACACAATATTTAATTCATTTTTCAATCTATTTCCTCTTTTCTTTTACAATCTTTCCAGTCAACACAAGAATTCAAGAAAGTACGAGTATAAAAACACAAGAATTCTTGACAGACAGACAACATCTGGAATTAAAAACGTTAATTTTCCCCCTCAAAGCCCAAGGTAATCTTTGATCATCGCAACTTTCAAGATACTAATTGTGGTTTTGGAATATACATCTAATTTATACATCTCAAGAATGGATATTTCATCAGCTACATGGTGGTCTGAAATGGTAAGACAAAATAATACTCATTAATAGCTAGTCTTTTCTTCTTCTTCTTTTTTTGCGTAGTAATTAACGTTTTATTTGACAAATACAGGATGTTATGACTACCAATGATCTTCAATACATTGATCATGGCCAGACGATGACCACATTTGACGATTTTCCTTTCAATAATGACCCCTTTATTACCTCTTACACCAGCGATAATATTCAATCTTCTCAGGCTGCTGGAATATTTGAAGAGAATCCATCTTTTTGCAATTCAACAAACTCAATTTACCAAAATACTACCTCTTTTTCTCCTCCGCCTTCTTCTTCCCCCAGTGTTATTTCCTTCTCCAACTCCAATTCACCATCAGCCATTACTACGACTGCGGTCCAAAACAACTTTAAAAATTTGAACAGTGCATCTGTCAAGACTGAGGTTCCATCAGGAACTACTATAAACTTCTCCTCATCAAATACTTCTCCGGATTCTGATTACGATGATAGTAAGCAACTATTACAGGCCATGGGATTTGGCAGTGGTGATATTACTCAGATGAAGAAGATGAGTTATAGCAGAACGCCTTTGCAGGCTCAAGATCATGTTCTGGCTGAAAGAAAGAGAAGAGAACGACTCACACAATACTTCGTAACTTTGTCTACCCTCATCCCTAACCTAAAGAAGGTAATTAATACTCCTAATTTATTTAATCTCTTTACTCAGTTTATGTTACTATTACCTCTTTCTATCAAAATCACTCGTGCTTATCCTTTCTCGAATAGTCAACCAGGATTATAACTAAACGAAAAATAAGACAGAATGAAAAACAAGGCCTATATATGTGATACCAATAATTAATTAGCAACAAGTTTTCGTTAGCCTTATAATTTTTAGGAGTCTTTTAGCTCCTAGTAAAGATTTATTAAGTCAGTAGAAAAAATAAGGTATTTCCAGTGTTAGATGAACCTAATATAATTATTTAGGTCTAACAACATTATCGATGAGAGTTTTATATAGTTAATCCCAACTTGCATGCATGCTTTTGATTAAATTAAAGAGTAATTGTTGTTGTATAGATACTGCAAAATCTTGAGATATGTAATGTGCTTTAACTTTTTTTACAGAAAACAATCTTTATTTAGGGCATCACATCTTCCCTCCACTTTGTTTGTGAAATTATTCTACATAAAATTCTAAAATAACATGTGTTTCTTGAGATTGATTATGTTTTTTTGGGTGTTTGTTGATCTGTAACAGTTGGACAAGGCATCAATACTTGAAGATGCGATTAAATATATAAAACAACTTGAAGAGCAAGTAAAATGCCTCGATGAAGAAGCTAATAACAAGGAACCAGTTAAGAGAAGTCGCTTGCTCACAAATTATGACAATTTTTCAACTTGTGATGAAAACTCCAGCAAATCAGTCCAAGTTAGAGTTTCAGATGGAAATGTTCTGATTAGAGTTTGTTGCAAAAAGCAATCCAGAATAATAAAGGAAATATTCAGCCAAGTAGAAATGTTTCATCTCACTATTACTAGTAGCAGTGCCATCCCCTTTGGTTATAATACAACTCACATAACTATTGTTGCTAAGGTACTAAACTAAAATCTTTTGAAATTTATAGCTAGTTCTAATTGCTCTAATAATTGCATTATTTTGCTAATTTGACCAAAAAAAATTTAAACAGGTGGATCATCAGCTAAACATGACAACAGATTATATCGCGAATAGAATACGTTCATCTATAATGAAGCTTATCAATAGCCATGAAGAAGCTAATACTCTAGTTGCATAGAGAAGAATTTCAAGATTTCAGAAGATAACTTTCAGCTATTCAAGTTACAGTGTTGATTTAGAATGTAAGAGTGGGTTTCATATGACTTGGTTTTAGGGTAAAAGGTTTTCACTATTGTGGAGTGGGGCTTTGTTTTCTTTTTTTCGGGTCACAAAGTTGGGATCCGTTTTACAATAGCCCCAGTTGATACAAATGAGGCTGGCTACCTATTTTTTGACAAGTCATGGAGTTCCACTAAGTAGTCCTTTAATTTTCATGTTCTCCTTTAGAGGATCACTTTTGGTTTTCTTTTCTCTAGTTTTGTTTTTGGGCTTTAAGTACCTAATTTTTGGCCTTTGTTGTATACTAAGTAATTATGTTGATGGTGTAATAAATAGATGTTTATTGGAGTTACTTTACGTGGAAACCTCTTTTTGTTGTCTTTAATTTTTTGTAAATCTTTTAAAATGACACATAAGAAAAAAATTAAATGATAGTATTTTTCTTGTAATTTCTTAAACAACACATAAAATTCCAAAATATGATCACGCTCTCTTCAATCCTAGCTATAAACTTCACCCATTTGCACACTCAATGAAGAAATTAAAGAGAATGCTCTTCCTATGGAGTTTCAATATATATACTCACACGTACCTTCCTTACACCATCTGATGAAACTTTATTGCTAACAAAGTTTTCACTTAATATGTATATTGTGGCAAAATTATGATACGACGATGACATTAATTTCAACATCGATTAGTGGAAGTAGAACCTTCTATGCTTCTTTTCAATAACTCTCGGAAAAAGTAAAAAATTTTATTCAACTAGATAAGTAATGATTTTCCTCAAATGAAAAGGAGATATGATAAATCTAATTTCATCGTTAATTAGTCCAGTCTTTTTCTTACTTATCTAGAATGATTCTTAGGCTAATCTTTCCTCTGGAAAGTTGTTGTTGTGAAGGTTTTTGTTGGAGGTCAGGTCCATGTCCTCCTCCAACTTTGTACACTTTTTGAATTAATGAACATAGTAAGGATGAAGTCCAACCTCCCACATCAATAGCTCACAACTAATTGGTGATGTTTTACAATTTATTTTGTATTTTCTAGGCAGCTTACACGTTGTTACAAAATTAGTTTTTTGACTTTAGTGTCACTAATTTCTTCATGACGCAAGTGTTAGAAAATTAAATTTTTATGATATTGATTTTTACAAGTAAATTTTGTGACCGTCCATGAAATTAATCACAATAGAACCCCATTGTTTAAATATTAAAATTATAAGACATGAATAATTTAGGGAAACTTTTATGTGTTCTCTCCTAAAAGTATATAGGATACTCTTATTTAACTTTATGAAGCTCTTTCTCCAGTTGACTAATACGTTGTCCTATAGAACATGAAATCATAAATTTGATCAAAAAGTTTCTTCTGTTACTTGTATCAAATAAAGGAAGAAATATAAATCCAAAGTTTGAAAAAGTACTAGTGGTAGAATAAACAAACATATAGTAGTAGTAGAGAAGACTTGGAATTCCTTAGCACCCGTATTTGAAAATCAACTCAAAAAGTTACTATTCCCTGATGCTTTACATTTATTTAATTTTAAATCACATTTCCTGCTCATTTAATTTGCTTTTTTTGGACGGTTAATGCATCATTGTGGAATAAGAATCCTTTTTGGTCTCATAGTCCAACAACTTAAGAAAAAAAGAATTTATTCATGTCAATCCTCACTTAGGGATGTCGGAAATTCTAGAAATTATATAAATAATTAACCACCATTAAGAGTTAGAAAGTAGTGTAATTATACTCTTTCAATTTATTTTGAAATGGGAGAAGGGAAAATGGAAATGGGGTAGAGTGAAAATTTAAGTAGCTTTATAGTCAATCAAATAATCATGATACTAAGATTTTCTCTTTCAATCGTACTCAATTATATGTTAATCGAGCAATCATTTGGCCATACAAACTCAACAAATAGCATAATTACACTCCAAATAAGCCCTTCTAGTGCCATCTATCCATTGTCAATCTTACCTGAAAGAAATTAGCTTTGCAACAATAGTCACTCCTATGGAAACAAGAAAGTAGTGTGTGTATATTAGATGGTTCTATTGTCCTTATTTTTGTTAATGGTTTTTTTTTTCATTTACCAAGAATCTGGGGGAGGGGAGGGTCTTTACAGCTTCACTTGTATTTGTACCTTGTAACTGAATGGAGTTGGCAAAATGAGGCTGCAGTTTTAAATCTAAATAATGATTTGGTTATTTGAGAAAATTATTGTTTCAAATGTATAAAATCACATTTTGGGGATTATGGACAATCAATTTTAGTGTCACAATGCCATCTTTTTCTTATTAATTAAAATTAAAGAAAATCTTATATGGCCAACCGATCCATAAATTGGCTAAAAATGCCAAACCTCCATCATTTCTAATTTTCTGTGATGGACAATCTCAAACCCAACAATAGCAATAATTGGGCCCAAAAGCCCACTATCGTTGATAGGTTCGGGGTTAGACCCGAGCCTGATTCATGTACTCCCTGAAAACAGTTGTGCCATGAAACTCGTTCTTCTTTCCATGGATGTCGTGGTTCAGTTAAAAATTGAGAAGAAGAATTACATCACATTCATGAATCATGGATTTTGGAACGACAAAATATCAAAAAGCATCCAATAGAAAGAGGAAGAAGTAGATATCAATGAGGAAGGATGTGGTGGGTCTGGCAGCAGTGACGACGGTCACAGCGGCGGTGCTTTTGGTATGGCAATGGAAAAGACGGAGCGAAGAACGATGGAGGCATGCACAGCGTATCTTTCGAAAATTCGCCAGAGAATGTGCAGTCCCTGTTCCTAAATTATGGCAAATTGCTGATGATCTCGTTGCTGAGATGCAAGCTGGTCTAACTTCAAAGCAATCCACACTCCAAATGCTTCCCTCTTCCTTACCTTCACCCCCGAATGGGTACGTACTACACATCTGATGCTGTATTGTTGATTACATTTTCCTTTATGCCGGATTGAAAAGCCAAGCTGATAATTGAAGTTAATGTAACTGGGTGTGACTTATTTGGATGGTTGTTTTAGTTACTCATTAATTGTTTACATATGTTGTGCCAGTGATGAGAAAGGTCTATTCTATGGGATTAATCTTCGCGGAACTATCTTAATCATCATTCAAGCACGTCTTGGAGGAAAAAATGCGTCACGTATTGGAGGAAGAAATGAACCCATTTCGGATCTATTCAGGAAGGAAATTCCAATTCCTCCTAACATAATAGAGGCCAGCTCCCAGGTATGTATGTATAATGCCTGGTGCTGTTAAAAAAAAGGTAGAAATTCTGTTTGCTGGTAATTCGTAGCAATAGGTCTTATTCAGTTGCACGAAATATATTTTATCATAATAAATATGTATATGATGAAATTCGGAATTCGCCTAAAATTTTAGATATATAAGATGTCCGCCGTAGTAATTATTGCCTGATGAAAAAGTTTTACTACTCATTATGGGCTATGATTAGCTTACCATCCATAAATACAACCCTGACATAAGAAATACTCTCATCACGCTTCAACATTACCAGGTAATTGTGATTATTGTAGTAGCAGGGTGGGATATCAAACTTTCCGAATTGAAGTAAAGGTCCTCGATAGTTTGATTAACTCTTTATAAATCATAATAGAAACTTCTAAGTCAAGCAGGGTAAACCACATTGCATAACATTCTAATGATTTCGAACTTACAGTGTAAATGAAGAGCTACGAAGAATGTTCTGAGAGTCTAACGACCTGCTCCTTCAATAGAATAGGTCACCTTCAAAAGAAAGAAATGTGGAACATGTTAAACATAATAATCTTTCTAAATGTATTCATGGCTAGTTTTGTTTTGTTGAATTTCCAACTTTTATTCTAATTGTTTTAGGTTAGGACTAGAAATATTAATTCCGCAAACTGATTACTGGATTTTGACGTCTTATCTGTATCATTCTAAGTATTAAAATCTTTGAATGTGTTAATAATACTACTTAATAGGCCGTACAACATGGCCAAAAGTTATTATAGAATTTAAATTAATCAGTATAATAAAAAATTATAGCAAACTGATTTGCAAGTTTGTTATTTTCATCTCTACAAACACTTTTTAAACTTAATTTAAGTTTATGTCTTAAAAAGTTAATCTAATAACATAAGCACCAATTGTGCATACAAAGAATGCAGTCATTTCAATTTGTCTAATGTTGGTGAAGCATTTAAGATTGCAGTTATTTTATTAGGTGATTTTGTGTCACTCTAGTCACTTATTGTGGTCAGTCCTAAGTGCTGAAATTAGATATGAAAAATGGTGTTGATCATAATTGAATGTGGGCGTGTAGGTTTATTCTTGTTAAATCGATTTATATACCATCCTCGCTCTCTCGGCATTTTCTATGTCATTTGATTTCATCAAGTCTTGAAAACTACAATAAGTTTCTTTTGATGTTTGTTAGACAACTTTATGGCTGAATCTTTGTTAAGGTGACATAGAGTCGTGTGACACAGTTTCTGACCAGTAGTCTTCACCTGTCAATTGTCAAAACTGTCGGGTTAAATGTTGCTATTGGTTTGAAGTCTTCCTTTTCAACCTCATCAGGAATTATTTGATTGGATAACTGCGGAGCTTGGAAAATTCATCTCCATGCATAGTGAAGGTCTACAAGGAGGAGAGAAGAATCTGGGATTTACAGTGTCACCTACAATTGCAGAAGCAGCTGCCTCTAGGGAAACAGCCATTGCATGGAAGGACTTGTTATTAGGAGATGCAGTTGAGTCTTTCTAAACCTCTATAGATTTAACACATTTTCTCTGAGGGATCAAGATTTTCTAAACAAATATGTTTCCCTGTGTATTTGGAACTTAAAAACAATCAGTTTAACTGATATAACATATTTCCAAAGATTCCGCTGCAAGAAAGAAAAGTGAGGTGTATATAGGTTATCAAGCATTATGGCTCATCTTTGTACTTCCCTTTCCACACTTACAAGCAATAATTATTGATTCACAGTTTTCACATGAATATGATACTACGTCATAATCTCAGGCAACGAACAAGTTGTTGAATGAAATTAATGTTGCCATGGAGAAGCACAGTGTTGATAAGCGAGTTTTTGCTCTGGTATGACTGGATTTCACTGTTAGTATAGCAAACATGGTGCAATTATTTGCATAAAATCTTAATTAAAATATTGGGTGGCAATTATGCAGGTTGATGATACCATAGGAGTTTTGGCTGGAGGAAGGTATTATAGTAAAGAGAGTGTGGCTGCAATCACTCTGGGGATGGGCACTAATGCTGCTTATATAGAATCAGCACAATCCGTCGTAAAATGGCCTGATGAGACTCCTAAACCAGAAGAAATAGTAAATTCTGCTGACGACATTTCCAAGTATACCAACTTATAAAATGCTACAATGATTCACTATAGTGCTTGGTTGTGCAGGTAATTAATATCCAATGGGGGAATTTTAGATCCTCCCATCTTCCAATTACAGAGTTCGATGCATCGTTAGATGCTGAAAGTTCATATCCTGGTAGCCAGGTGGATACTTAACTTTTCTGGTCTCTCAGGTTTCCAGTGATCTCGATGAACAACATTAACTCCTTAATCTTATTTTGTTTTCAGATATTTGAGAAGCTTATTTCAAGTACATATTTAGGAGAAACTGTTAGAAGAGTCTTATTAAAAATGGCTCAGGAATCAGCTTTATTTGGAGATACTGTACCACCTAAGCTAGCAATTCCATATTCATTGAGGTAACACAGATTTTTTCTAATCAGACATTTAGGGTGATTGGGATCTATGGTTCTTTCTTTAAAAACTCAACAGCAGCTTTTCTTTTTTCCTTTTCGAAACTACCTTTAAAATGAAGTTATGCCCATCAATTGTCCTGAAAAGTTGCGTTTGTTCTCCTATGTGGAAATTTCCCTGCCACCCAAGCAGCCTGGTTATGCAACTATTTCTCCATCTTTGGCTTTAATTGGCACAGATATCAAAAATGTTTTTTTGCTAGTGTATAGTAATTAGTAGATTACATAATAGATTGAGTGTAAAATCAGCTTAAAACAATGGCATCGTAGTACTCCATATTTGTAATGTCATGTTATCATTTCTATTATTGACTATAGCTATTGGCAGGTCCCCTGATATGGCTGCAATGCATCAAGACACATCAGAGGATTATGAAATAATTGATGAGAAACTTACAGAAATTTTTGGGGTAGGGCATTTAAATCAGAATTGTCAAATTTAGTAATTTGCTATCAAATGTTCTTTCCATTTCTCCATTACAAGGTTTTTCATGTTCATGGTGCTGGAGGGGGTTCAATATGCGATTCTCTAGTTAAAGTGCTTTTGTGTCAGTGGTTTCAATATGCATTAGATAGAAGTAGATTATGTGTTTGCTCTGCTACACATGTGTTAATTAGCAGTGTGCTGATTGCAGATAACTAACTCTACAACCATGGCAAGAGAACTAGTTGCGGAGGTTTGTGATGTTGTAGCAGAACGTGGAGCTCGCTTAGTTGGAGCTGGCATCGTCGGGATTGTAAAGAAACTAGATAGACTTTCTAATAGGATTAGCATTATCACAGTAGAAGGCGGTGTCTATGAGCATTATCGCGTTTTCAGGAACTATCTGCATAGCAGTGTATGGGAGATGCTTGGAAATGAACTCTCAGACAATGTGATTATTGAGCACTGTCATGGCGGTTCTGGAGCCAGTTCCATCTTTATTGCTGCTTCACAGCCATAAACCTCTCAACTACATAGCGACTTGGTTCTTTAAGCCTTGATAGATAATTACACCAGATGATGTTTGCAGCATCTTATTTATTTATTTATTTATTTGTATCCTTTTACATCCCGGATCTACTGAGATACTGTTTTCAGCATCTTATTGTATCTTATACCAAGGATTTGCATTTCATTTACTGTTTGTTTGCATAAGCAACAAGTAGCAGTTGTACATACATAATACATAAGATTAGATATTTCATTGTGAGATGATTACGTATCTTGTTAAGTACAGAAATTACTCCTACTACATATTATACACAGCCTTAATACTCCTATTTAATCATCTTTAACAGCCCCTGGTGTATTTATTTAATTAGTGTCCTTTTCTGCTATAGGAAAATGTACTTTTTTGAAGATAGAAATGATGGTGCAATCACAAGGATCAGTCCCCACTACTAGCATAAAGAAAGCGTACAGAGAGACTGAAAAGGACTGAAGCAGCCAAAGCTAAAACACAAATCTGATGAAACAACTGTCCTGTTTGTTGTCTTGAAAAATAAGGTTACCTCCATTTCTGGGAGAAGGTTTGATTTTACAAATAGAATTCCAGACTGTTTATATCCCTCCTTAATAAATGAGAAGAAATGAGCATAGAGACAAGGGCATATCCCACCACCCCCAAAATTTAAGACTATTTATATGAAATGTGTTGCTTGATGTTGCCATATGTACCACCTGTTACTTTCAATCATCTAATGCGTCCAATGAAAGTTGGGCCTGTTAAGCAGATTTTCTGGAACAGGAGGGACCGTATATCCCATATGCACAACCCATAACCATTAAGTTGAAAATGGGGAAAAAAGGAATTGTTTTCCCACCACCAAACTGCTATACGAGGACCACCATTGATTTGTATGAAAAATTTGTATTTACCTATCTTTTGAAATTCAGTTTTCACTTTTAACACAATTACAGAAGGAGAAAGGACGAGCATTGATAAAAATAAAGTGAATTGGGTGCGAATCAAAGTTTTCACAAATACATGTTATCTCAATTCTTGAATTTTCATTTGCCAACTGATCAAATTCGTTCACAAAATTGGTAATGACTTCCCAAGTCACTAAAATTGGTTTGCATGGGGTAAAATAGTTTTACTTTTGCTTTCTGGAAACCAATTACTCATATTCACTAGGATCCCATTTAAACAATCATGATTTTGCGATATAGCGCCTAACTCAATTCGAAAGATAGCTCTTAATAAGAGAATCGCACAAAATGATATACCTCAACAAATACAAAACTTAAACACTCTTCCCTCCTTTGACGCTAAGGACTCAACCAGTAAGTTATAATATTTAAAAATATTTTTGAATCTTAATCAAATGCTATAAATTAAGTCAATCCAAATAAACTCTCAGTAGGTGTAATTAGCGTGAATCCGCTAACATTTTTCTTTGAGATATTCATAACTCATGTGAAATTATTCCAACTTATGTGATATACCGTCCATCATCCGTGACCATTTTCCACATGATTGTAACAAATAATTCAACGTCTTTATTTCATTTTCAATTACTGGTAACTTTTGCATTAGCATTCACCAGGATATTAGGACAATCAGACCATTACATAAAGGTCATCAGAAACTTCAAATTGACATAGGTATTTTAAAATTTATAACGTTAATGATGGAGTAGTTAGTAAATAATTTAGAATCCAGCTTAACAAATATATTAAATATTTAAGTAGATAAAGAAGTCCACCTAAACTAATAAACTCTTTTTTTTTTTCTTTTTTTCTTTTTGTTTGTGTGTGTATTGCTCACCAAAGAAAGAAAATGTATGGCAGAAAGTTTGATGTTTTGGTTCCATAATACTTCGTCGGTCCAGTAGAAAAAGAAAAAGGAAAGATAATTATGGTCATAATTAATTAGTTATGATTATCTGTCTCTCTTACACGTTCTCTTTCTAGAGACCCGCGTGCTGCTCTGTCACCACAATTAACATAAACTTAGATTCTCTTCCATGGAAAAATTTAAGGTCTTTTCTTTATATTTCTCAAATCAAATTAGAAAAAAAAATTCTATGGATTTGAGCACAACCTACCAAACACTTCTTGAAAAAAAAAATTGAATTATTCAAACAGAGCATTCAACGTTGCGTTCACAAAAAAACTCACCTTAATCTAACACTTTATAGGTCCTTCGTTTAAAAAATAATAACTTAGTTTGATTTTGCATAGAATTTTAAAAAAACAAAAAAAAAATTAAATTTTGGGATCCTATATTAAAGTTATATTAAATATATCAAAATGACTTTTAATCTTGTGGCCTTAAATATGTAATGTGAAAGTTAAAATTAAAGTTTTGCTAAAAAAAAATGTGTCACTCTTTTGAAATAGACTAAAAAGAAAAGTAAATCGTTCTTATTGAAACGAAAAAAATAATATATTTGATCAAAATTTTAAAAAGTCAAAAAGTATTTATTTTTTTTAAAAAAGTACCTCCAGTGAAAAGTAATTTTCAAAATAAAAAAATTAACCAAACAGAAACCATAATAAATTAACATAATTTAATGAAGAAAAAAGGGTGTGAACAATTTTCCTTTCTATGTATCCATTCTATTAGATGACATAATATAGTATAGAGCATTTCATAAAAATGAATAATAAAACTAAATTACAGAATGATTAACCTAGAATGATACAGAGGACATATGCTAATGACAAGTTTTACGCATTTGCGGCTTCAGAAATTTAGGATAGAATTAGGGAGGCACCAAATGATAATGACCTACCTAACAAAGTGGAAATCCCTTCAAAGTTCATTAATTATGATTAACCTGACGATCCATTTTAAATAATCAAGAAACGAATATAAAAATGTTTGTGTGAGTCCAAAGCCAAATGACTAGGAGACAAGTTGAAACAAACTTCGAGACATTATAAAAACATTGTAAGAGTAATAGGACAAGGGAGAAGCAGGAGATTAAAATTACGTGTTTCGTGGGTTGGAAATAGCATTGGGCTACGTAGCATTTAACTCAGCCCAACGCTATTTACTTCATCTAGATCACTGCATTTAACTCAAAATTACACCAAGTTTAGGAATTGTATTAAAAATATCTCTAAATTTGACAAAAAAAATTTTAATTATTGATAGTGTTAAAAACATTTTTTTACTTGACTAAATGAACTTAAAATACATCCTTGATCTTGTAATAACAGTGAAATACAACTCTAATTTTTTGTCAAGGGGTAATTTTTAACACTTGTAATAGATTGATGGTGTTTTTTAGTTTAGTTAATCAAGTCGAGGGGTACTTTTAAGTCTATCAATAATTTGAAGATGAAACTAATAACTTACGTCAGGTTCATTGATGTTTTTAATACTTTTCTCAGTTTTTAATTGTCATAATTTTTTCTATATCAAATACTATAAATTTTAATTAATATTATAATATGTATTTTTAATTAAATTAATATAGAATATTGTAACAAAAAATATTTTTTTTTATTTTTTGAATATCTAAGTCATAGAATTAAAGGGTATATTAAACTTTCTTCCCTATATTTTATTAAATTTTCCCTATTAACTATACTCCAATATTTTACATTTTAAGTAACGATAATAACTAAATTTCTATCTCAAGCTAAAATTTGTGTAGTTCATCATCACAAAAATAACAAGCAGCACTATATTAAATGAATTGTTGAGAAAAAATTTAATACTCTCAAAATAAGGAAAATGTCACTACTTTTTTTCTATATCTACTCTTCAGTTAATAAAGTTCTCAATTAGTTTATATTTTATAGGAGACTAGTTGGGTAATAATCAAATAGGCAATAATAATAGTAACAGTTTATTTATATCCTAAAGTATTTTTCTTTTATGAGATATGCCATACTCAATAATCCACAATTAATGGAAATAATTCTTTTTATCTCACCCTACAATTTTTAATATCCCCAACGAGAGAATCTTAGTAACTCAGTTAGTTAACTATCTAAACTCTCACTCTGTCGGTGAAGATTCGATTTTCCAGAATGTCATTCCCCTTCTCATTTTCCCTTCCCCTGCCCCCGATTTTTTAATTAAAAAAAAAAAGCCCAAACCTTGTAGTTGGTAAAAATGGGATATGGTTTTCCCTCTGTCACTTTCCAAAGCTGTCTTGAATTTGAATCTCCTCGATTTGGTCCTACGACTTGCTTTGACGTGGTAAATTTAGCATAAGATGAGGGGTAATTTCGTAACATGCAGTTGTGTCTTGTACACTTCGAATAGCCAAAAGGGAAAGGGATTGAGAAGGACAGTTGTTGGATTTCCCAAAACTTTAATAATTTATTCATGCATATGCTTATTATACTCATAATCTTCTAATCAAGCAGAATTATTAGCATGACAAAACAAAAGTAGTACAGTACCACTCTCGCTCCCTTTCTTCTTGTTTTCATTTGAGCTAGTTTTATCCTTAATATTCGCAATTTAAAGTATAAGTGAAGGGAAAAACGCTGACGCAAAATTTATTAATTAAGTTGAGGATTTATTGGAAATAATTTTTTCATGTCGTATAAAATTTATGTGAATTTTATATTCTCTAAATTTCACTTGTGGAATTATATTAATAAATATATTATTATTATTGTAATTATTTGATTTGAGGTAAATATATAGTGATAACTGATAAGAAGTTTTGATGCCTTACATTGTGATTTGTCACAGTTCTAGCTTGGGATCCACTGTTCATCTGGTATGATGGCCATTTTTAGTAAGCGTTTGGCCCCAAATTCTCAAATATTTTTGGTAAGTTTTGTTAAAATTGCACCATGCATTTGGCTTCAAGTTTTGTTAAGAATATTTGGTTATTTTAAAGAATATAATTTATACTCATAAATTCTAAAAATTCCTTTAAAAACCCCATAAGTTTGTCTTACCATGCTATATAATGAACATGTTCCATTAAAAAAAAAAAAACCTTATAACATAATTAATAACAATCAACAATAACAACATAAGTAAGATCAATGCATTAATTGTATTAACAATAAATTGTTCTTTTTTCCAATTTCTCACTCACTATTTTTTTCGAAAGTTGTAGTAACAAACTAGTCTATTATAAAATCTTTCGACATCCTACGCACAATCTATTCCCAATTTAATGGAGTAAATTGATAAATGAATATTTAATTTGAATTAATAAATGATAGGTGTTTTTTTATAAAATATAAAAATTTGAAATAATTTTTAAATATTCAAAACTTTCCAAGTATCTTCAAGTTCTCAAATATTATTTTTTTTTATAATATTTGAAAACTTAGAAAGTTCGCAAAAATTATTTATCAAATTTTTTGGCCAAACACCCATCAAATTTTTTACCCCAAGTTTTCCCAAAAATACTTGGGGCCAATGGAGGCCTTATAGTTTATTTATTTTTCTTTATCTGGTTCTATTATAAGGACATCACTTTATAGAAACAAGCAGGACTTATCCAGTATTTGATGGACTAGATTGTACTAAATCGGAAAATTGGGTGGGCGAATAGACATAAATCGGAAAGTTGGGTGGGCGAATAGACAACATATTAAATATCCATTTGCTTCCAAATCAAACTTCTTCGTTACTAATAAATTCGATTAGTTGCTACTTGGAAAACGCACTATAAGAACTTACAAGTTTTAACTTCGTTTCATAAACTCATTGTCTAGCTTAAATTGCTAGGCTTAAATATTACGTATTGCACAAATTATCTTTCGTATTGAAAGAGCACTTAAAGCCTAAAGGATAATTCCTTCTGTCCATATTAATTGTCATGTTTACTAAAAAATAATTTATTCGAAAATATTTGTCAATTTTAAAATTAAGCTATAATAATTAATTTTTTTCAATTTTACCTTTGTGTGAATTGTTCTTGAAACAATAAACATACGGAGTATTACTTAGCATAGAAACTTAGATATGTTGTACATGGACATTATGTTATGATTGTTTAGATTTTCTCAATCTTGTTTTCTATTAATATTGTGTACTTATTTAAAGTATGATATTTGATATGAGTTCACTGAAAATAATTTTTCTATCTTCTCAATATATGAGTAAGAGGATGTACACATCACCTCTCCAAACTCGATTTGTGAAATTATATTTAATATTTTATTATTATTGATGTAAATAAGAGTATAATAGTAAAAAATCCTTATTAATAGTATCGTTTTGTGCCTTACCTAAAATTCAAAATTCCACTAAATGCTCTCCACTATTGTTACTTTCTTTCTGCCATACTCCAAGCTCATGCTGTCCAAAAAAATGTATCAAAAGAAGAAAGGGCTTTCCTTAAAGAATCACAAACATGAGAAAACTAGAGATGGCAATGTCAAATGTTTTAACACCCTCAATTAAAGGAGATAAAGATTTTTTGACTGCTTTTTGTATGTAACGTGACAAACGAATTGAAGGGAATCTTAAGCCTCTCAAATTCTCTTTTTACATAATGAAATCCCTTTATCTAGTAAGGACAACTATTTAACACGAGAAAAGCAAGACCAAGAGTTGTTTTTTTCTACTTTTATCCTTGAAAAGATGGTGTAAATGTAAGCAACTTTATTATTTTAAGGAACAAAAAAGTTGGTTCCCCACGTTACAAAAAGAGTTGGGACCTCTAATCAGACACTCACTGCTCAGTACAATTTCACAATTCAAATTTGCTCTTTATAATCCCCCTTCTATTTATTTACTCAAAACAAAAGAAAATCGGAGAAAGAAGAATATACACCAAACCCCAACCAATTTCCTCATTTTTGCTTTTCTCACTCTCACTGAGTGAAACCGCTAATCAAACAGTTGGTGGGCATTATTGGACTTGAGCAAGAAAAATGCGTCTTCTTCTACTCCTTTTTCTTGTTCTTCTTATGCATTTTACCGACTTTTCTGCCGGTAAACAACCGCGGTTACCGGAATACCAGGCGTTGCTTGCCCTGAAAACTGCCATTACCGACGACCCACAGTTAACTCTTGCTTCATGGAACATCTCCACCAGTCACTGTACGTGGAATGGTGTCACGTGCGACACCCATCGTCACGTGATCTCTCTTGATATATCTGGTTTTAATCTTACCGGCACTCTTCCGCCGGAAGTTGGGAATCTTCGTTTCTTACAAAATCTCTCTGTTGCTGTTAACCAGTTTACTGGCCCCATTCCTGTTGAAATCTCCTTTATTCCAAATCTGGGTTACCTTAATCTTTCCAATAACATATTCGGAATGGAATTCCCTTCGCAGTTAACCCGTTTGCGTAATCTCAAAGTCCTTGACCTTTACAACAACAATATGACCGGTGACCTTCCCGTTGAGGTGTATCAGATGACAAACCTTCGACATCTCCACCTCGGCGGGAACTTTTTCAGTGGCCGCATTCCTCCGGAGTATGGACGATTCCCGTCTCTAGAATACCTCGCAGTCTCAGGCAATGCATTGGTAGGAGAGATTCCATCGGAGATTGGAAACATCTCGACGCTTCAGCAGTTGTATGTAGGATACTACAATACCTTCTCCGGTGGGATTCCGCCTGAAATCGGGAACTTGTCGCGGCTCATCCGGTTTGATGCTGCTAACTGTGGACTTTCTGGGGAGATTCCACCGGAGATTGGGAAGCTTCAGAATCTTGATACCCTCTTCCTGCAAGTGAACTCTCTAGCTGGATCTTTAACTCCGGAGATAGGTTCCCTTAAGAGCTTGAAATCTTTGGATCTATCGAATAACATGTTCTCTGGCGAGATACCGCCGACATTTGCGGAGCTTAAGAATATCACTCTTCTTAATCTTTTCAGGAATAAGCTTTATGGTTCAATACCAGAGTTCATAGGGGACTTGCCGGAGCTAGAGGTGTTGCAGCTTTGGGATAATAATTTTACTGGAAGCATTCCCCAGGGGCTAGGCACTAACGGCAATCTCAAAAATCTTGATCTAAGTTCCAATAAATTGACGGGAAATTTACCTCCAAACATGTGCACCGGCAACAGTCTGCAGACAATAATCACTCTAGGGAACTTCTTGTTTGGCCCAATTCCTGAATCTTTGGGTCAGTGTGAATCACTTAATCGGATTAGAATGGGAGAGAATTATCTGAATGGGTCAATTCCTAAGGGACTCTTTAGCTTGCCGCAGCTCACTCAAGTTGAACTTCAGAATAATATTCTTACTGGTACATTTCCTGATATTTCTTCCAAATCTACCAGTCTTGGGCAGATTACCCTATCGAATAATCGCCTAACTGGACCTTTGCCACCGAGCATTGGAAACTTTGCTGGAGTCCAAAAATTGCTTCTTGATGGGAATAAATTTTCGGGCCGAATTCCAGCAGAAATTGGAAAGCTTCAACAGCTATCCAAAATTGATTTCAGTCACAACAACTTTTCTGGGCCAATTGCTCCGGAGATTAGCCAGTGCAAGTTGCTGACTTATGTTGATCTCAGCAGGAACCAACTTTCGGGTGAGATTCCTACTGAGATCACAGGTATGAGGATACTCAACTACTTGAACTTATCGCGAAACCACTTAGTTGGGAGTATTCCTGCACCTATTTCTAGTATGCAGAGTTTAACTTCGGTTGATTTTTCATATAACAACTTTTCTGGTTTAGTTCCGGGCACCGGGCAATTTAGTTATTTCAATTACACCTCATTTCTGGGCAATCCAGACCTTTGCGGACCATACTTGGGCCCTTGCAAAGAGGGTCTTGTTGATGGGGTTAGTCAACCTCACCAACGAGGAGCCTTATCGCCTTCGATGAAGCTTTTACTTGTTATTGGTTTGCTTGTCTGTTCTATTGTATTTGCTGTTGCTGCAATTATAAAGGCCCGATCTTTAAAGAAGGCAAGTGAGGCTCGTGCCTGGAAACTCACTGCTTTTCAGCGCCTAGATTTTACTTGTGATGATATTTTGGATAGCTTGAAGGAGGATAACATTATTGGAAAAGGAGGTGCTGGTATAGTCTACAAGGGAGTAATGCCTAGTGGGGAACATGTAGCAGTCAAGAGGTTGCCAGCTATGAGCAGGGGTTCCTCTCATGATCATGGGTTCAATGCAGAGATACAGACTCTTGGGAGGATCCGCCACAGGCACATTGTTAGATTATTAGGATTTTGCTCGAATCATGAGACAAATCTTTTGGTTTACGAGTACATGCCTAATGGAAGTCTTGGGGAAATGCTTCATGGCAAAAAAGGCGGTCATTTACATTGGGACACCAGGTATAAGATAGCCGTGGAGTCCGCGAAGGGTCTTTGCTATCTCCATCATGATTGCTCTCCTTTGATCCTCCATCGTGATGTGAAATCAAACAATATTCTGCTAGACTCCAACTTTGAAGCTCATGTTGCTGATTTTGGACTTGCTAAGTTCTTGCAAGATTCAGGGACATCGGAATGCATGTCTGCTATTGCTGGTTCTTATGGGTACATTGCTCCAGGTATTTTATTAAGCCTTCATATCTTTGTCATTCTTAGTTTTTAACATGTGTTAAAATTTATTTTTCGTCACATCATGCAATGCTAGTTTAGTGCTGAAGTTACAAACTCACTAATGAACTAAAGTTTATCATCTGAGACTGCCTACCAGTTTGTTAAAATGAAGCTTAGGTGTTCTAAACATCATAAATGTGCTATCTTGTAGTCTTGGTTTTTCACAGATAATAATGTTACAACGAAGGACAGCATTTAGGACATGGATAGTGGGGGTCCTTGAATGGTAGTAAATTAGAGGATAGGGCCTTCTTACTTTTGAAAAGGATCTCTAACTACTTCGGTGTTGGTTAGGTTGGAATTTATAAGTACTTATGTAACTTGGTGAGTAAGTCAAATGTAGCATGCTCCTGAAGCAAAGCAACATTAAATAAGTGGTACTGGTACTTGATGAACTATTCACACTGTTGGAACGAGTGAGGGGATTTAAAATTCTGGTTTCTTGTTTAGTTATCTAACAAACTTACTGATTTCTAATAATTATCTGTACTGCTCTTACTATATACTTCTCATTAGCATCTTATTTTCATCTTTGCAGAATATGCTTACACACTAAAGGTTGACGAGAAGAGTGATGTATATAGCTTCGGTGTGGTGCTACTAGAACTAGTAAGTGGCAAAAAGCCAGTTGGAGAGTTTGGTGATGGTGTTGACATAGTCCAATGGGTTAGGAAAATGACTGATGGGAAAAAGGACGGAGTTCTCAAGATCCTTGACCCAAGACTCTCAACTGTTCCCCTTAATGAGGTGATGCATGTCTTCTATGTCGCATTGCTGTGTGTTGAAGAGCAGGCTGTGGAACGCCCCACCATGCGAGAAGTAGTGCAAATACTAACCGAGTTTCCCAAGCCACCAGGTGCAAAATCAGATAACTCAACTGTCACTGATCAGTCGCCCTCACCATCAGCCTCTGCATTAGAGTCCCCAACCTCAATTCCCAAAGACACCAAAGAACACCATCAGCCAACACCTCAATCACCTCCACCTGACCTACTCAGTATCTGATTTGCGATGTTCTTGAAATAGGAGTGTTTTATTTAGTTTGATTTTCTAGTTCTATTATGAATTGTGCTAGCATTTGTTTTTTTTTTAATGGGTCTTTTTGGGCTCAGGGGTTTATTCTAACTCTAAGATGGGTTTAATGCTCAGAAGTTTTCCTCTTGTACAGTAAGATTGGTGGGGTTTTCTCAAGTGTATCAAGTAATGGAAAATTGCCCTTCATTTGCTATTCTTGCTTGATTAAGTTTTTAGTGGAAACCTGACAGAGAAGTTAAAGCCTGAAAAGCAGGGTCAACAAATGTACAACTCAGATCAAACTTGAAGTGATCATTAGTGGTTAATTTTATGGCTGCCGGGTAGTGGCTGTGTTTAATTATTTTATACACCTCCGGGTTGGTGAGAGTATATTATTTTGTGCTGTATGATTTAATTATTGGTAGTATTAAGTTTCCCTAGGAAAGTGAGATTTGACTCTCAGATGTTCTTTCAATTGCCAAGAATAGTGGATTCACTTGAAAGAGTGATTAAAAAACCTCAAGCCTCTGCCACATTAGTAGACTTTGTTCTGCTCTTGAATTAAATTAGATCCGTAGTCAAGTGGGCGTCAAATGAGTTCTGGAAAACCCTTAAAAGAAGTATAGAGCAATACAATCTTGTCTCATCTGAAAAGTATCTTTTGCATTAATAACTTTGTGGATCCGCCATAATTGATCTGCTGGCATGCATGGCCATGAAAATGAAGCATGAGGTCAAAAAATCATGAAACGCCGGGGCCTGGCTAATGTAGGGCCAACTGCTACGATGTTTTCATGTGCCTCACATGCCGGGAAAGAACCCCTTTTGGGTTTTGAATTACACATTTGGTTACCCCACTGAAAAGGGCGGAAGGGATTTGAAGTTTATAAGTTTGAATAATACATTTGGTTACCCCACTGAAAAGAGTAGAAGAACTTTCAAGTTTACTAGTTGTGAATTTATCATCGAGTTTCTTAATATAGCAAAAGTTATTGAGTTTCTTCTGCTTTGTATAGCTATAGCTTCCCCAGTTCAAAGTTGCCGCTCATGAATGGGCTCCATAAACCGTGAATAGACCTAATTGCTTTTGACCAATTTTAATACTAGAGAATTTTTAGACCTAACAAGCTACCAACTTATGACTAACAATTATGTGAAGGCTTCTAAGTACTCCATTTATTATGTGGCTGTGTTTGAATCAGATGCGGATTTTGATGAATTTATTTGACTTACATTACCGCTAGTGAAAAATAAGAAGTATTTTTTATTAGTGTAGAGTTGGTTTATAATGAAAGTATCAAATCCAATTTAGGCTTTGACTAGTTAAATACTCTTCCTCAGTCTCATATTACTTGATCACAATACTTTATTAAAAATAATTATTTCAAATTCCTTGTTAATTAACACAATCAAAATAAAATTAATTATTTTTTTTCATTAGATTAATTCATTTGAAAGTGTTTCCTATATTCAATTGGTTTGTCTTACTTCCTGAGTGCACTTAAAAAAGAATGTCATTTTTTTTATAACTCTTTAATTTCAACTTTTCGTATAATATATTTAAGATCACTAGATTAAAAAATATTTTTATATATCTTTAATTTAAAATCACAATATTGAAAGATATACTTATTTTTAAACTTTTATGTCAAATAAAAATGAGACAAACAAATAATTATCAATTTTTAAAGGCCGTAAAAGGTATATAAAAGAGATAAGGACTTGTACTATCTCTCTAAATCTGGCAAAAGCGAAAGACCCCCTAACATAATTCGAATGGAGGCTGACCGCTAAGCCTACTCTGGCCTCGCGGGGCGGGCCCCTGTGGTTGCGAGCTGAAGCTGCCATAGCTTATGGCTATAGCAATGGGTCCCTAGGAGGTCTTCCTCCACTAGCAGGTTTTTTCGGAAAACTCTATTTATTCTGGTGTGGATGGTCGATGGGCCTATATTTCTTGGTTTTAATAGGTTTTCCTTTCTCAACGGTGAAGTAAGACAAAGCTCATGAGCTTATTATCCTAGGTCGGAATAAGTTGATAGTCCCTGTTCTGGTCATGGAATAGATGAAATAAATCAAAAAATGGATTTTTGTTCAAGAATAAACTCTTATTGGAACTGTCCACATCCGATTCATCCTTCGGCGCCATATCACATCCCGGATCTGATGAAATAGGATAAATTGAGACGATATTTTATAAATACATAATTATCTTAAATATATTAACCATTTCTTTATTTTTTTCGATCGCTTTATCTATGCAATACTATTTAAATTAATGAAAAAGAATACCCTAACAAATTTACCTCATTTAGGTTGGTAGAATTAGTACCACATGAAAAACATTAGGAAGTTGAGTGAAAATTTAGATGAAATTTCGTTGATCATCTATTTATATCATGTAAAAAATAAGGGGGAAAATTACAGAGGTTGTATCATGCAATATGCACTTGTCATTTGTCAATTGTACACACTAGATAATAATGATCAAAGTAACAAAAACATAAATTCTCCGTCGGTGATGGATAATTTATTGAAGTGATATGACAACACCCAAACAAATTAAAGATTGATTTTTGTGGTACAATTTTGTGCTGGCCGTGATTGTTGGGTTTTCTTTACCTTTTCTTTTTTGACGCAGCATTGATACGAATTTCTTGTCCCGTCACTTGAGACGTAGGCCATTACTTGTTGTTTCGTCTTTTTTGTTTTGGGTGTAAATTATTGTACTACTCCATCACTACAATGTTGGGTGAAATAGTATAATTTTGAACTTGTTAATGCTTAGGGGTACGTTGATTATTTATATTAGTACTAGGTAGAAACGAATAGGCTCTCGATGGTTGAGAAAGTTTGTAAAGAATATAAAATATTATTTATTTGAAAATAATTTCATCAACATCCTTTACATTTAACGAGATTAGTTTATATCCTAAAAATCTCATACTATTTTTAAGATCAAACAACGATAATATATTCAATAAAATTCAACAAGTAGTCATTGAGGAAAATAAAGTGTATGCACGCAAATCTTACTAGTACCAATTTCAATTGTTTCTTTCTTAAAAGTCCTACCATGTGAAAATAAACTAAGATAGAGAAAAAAATGAAATATTATTTAAGATAATTCAAGCATTCAAGTTTAAGAATGCATCCAGATCAAAATGACTGAATTCAAGTACAAATCAAGATTAAATCTATCAAGTTTTATAATATTTAAGATTAAAATAAAGAGTCCTTGAATTTATATTTGAAAAGGTGAATCAGAAGATTCATAGAGAATGTACAATTCACATCTTGAAATAAAACACTACTATTGTTGCAATAAAAAAAAAAATCTAACCAAGTTTTTAATTCAACTTCAATTTTTCTAATAATTTACACTAGTAGTTCTATTTATTAATTCTTAAACAAATATATATAGCCACAAATTAAAGCATAAGGAGCTAGAGGGTAGGGGATGGAAGAAACATTACTTCATTTTTCTAATAATTTACACTAGTAGTTCTATTTATTAATTATTAAACAAATATATACAGCCACAAATTAAAGGATAAAGAGCTAGAAGGAAGGGGATGGAAGTAATAGCGGAGTCAAAATTTTTATCAAGTGGTTCAAAATTTAAAGAAGTAGACATAAAAACTAGTTGAAGAGAATTCGACATCTACTATATATACATAAAAAATAATTTTAACTATATATAAATAATATAATTTTTCGAAAGAAGAAAATTTTCTGACCAAAGGTAGCTCCGCCCCGGATGGAAGAAACATAAACAAGAAGAAAGATACAATTAAGCAGACAGGTCATATATTGATTGACCTGTCAACTTTAATATTCTGCTTGCTACTTGCACTAGTGGGTTGTGAGTAGTGACTTCATTCATTCACTCCAATGCATAAATAAACACTGAAATGTGAGCTGATAAAATTCATGCAAAAAAATGACAAGACATAATAATATATTCCAGGATTGCACTCTGCCCAAATCTTTGTATACTTATTCAAGTTACGTCTTTTTTTTTTTGCTGTTACGTTCTATATTTCTTATTTCTAAACACTTTTGTTAAAAAATTAGGACAAAAACAGCAATTACCAAATGACAAACATTTTTTTGGCTTTACTCTATCATTGTGTAGTCTTTACAAATTTTTGAAATCACTGGAATATAATATTTTTTTCTCTAAGAATATATGGTACAGATTCTAAATGCTTTAATATTTGTGTATCTACGATTAGTTATCACTTCAACATCCTTTGATTTGATGCTTAATAATGCTGTGACAATCAAATTTCTTCATTTTTGTAGTGCTAATACGTGATTTGTCAATTTTAAGCACAGTGGCCTTGAATTAAATGACCCACTTTTATGTTGTTTTCCTTTTAAGATTTGTCAATTTTAATCAAAGCTGTATTGAATTATATATATGGCCCATTGGCACGAACTAGTTTAATTTATTTACTCCCTCCGTTCCATTTTAAGTGTCATAATAAGGTTCAACACAACTTTTTTTAAAAAAAATTTGTTTGATTAATATATCCCTTATACATAATTACACTTTTATTCATACATGTGTCTTTTAATTCTAGAATAGTTGATCCTAAGGGCAAAGTTGAAAAAAAATATAAATTGACAATTATTTTGGAACAATCACTTTTATATATCTAACAACTAAAATGGAATAAAAGAATAGTTCTTTTTACCTATTTATAACTTAAAATGATCATATTTATCTTTTTCGTGATTTGTTTTCTTAACTGAAAATTTTCATTAACTAAACTAAACGTGTGATGAAATTGTAGTTAAGAGTAATATTTAGGGGGATGACCAGTGGAGACTGCATATATTCTTCAACAAAAGTTAGGTTCATATTTAAGGGGGTTGGTTTTAAAGTATCAAAGCGTTGCACGTATTTTTGTTAACGAAAAATAACATATATGATGTACCTAACTCCACCAGCCACATGTCAATTTTCACACACTATTAAACATTTGCATTGACTAGATAAAACAATGCATTTAGTTGATATTTTTTTAAAAAATTATAGTAAAAAATAATTTATTTATATTTGTGTAATTGTAAATCGTTTAAAAGAAAAATTTTAAAATTAAATTATTTCTTTTATAATATGATGATATTTATTTAGAACAACAAAAAGAAGATATTATTACATAAAATAAAATGAAGTGAGTAGTTTATAAGCTGACAGCGGAAAAAAATTACATTTCAATTTAACTTAATTAATTATTGTAGGTTATTATTCTATTATATATTAAGGTTAATGATCATATATTTGGCGTGCAATGAAGAGTTAAAAAAAAATAAAAATTGAATGGCCATATATAAAATTAACCATACATATACTCCTTGATCCAATAATAGTTGTTCATTGTTGACTTGACACATGGATTAAGAAGCACTTAATGATAAGGGTAATTTTATCAAATCATCTTTTAAATATAATAAATACAATATCTTAAAAAATATAATAAGAAAATGACTATAATTGATGATAAAAGTAAAAGAGGAATTACGAATAAAATTATTTCTTGATTTTGAAATAATATTGTTGAACATCTATTTTTAGCATATTGGACAAATAATGATAGACGGGGTAGTAAGTATGTACTAATGCAGAGAAACTTGCAATAGTTCCCAACTTTCACCCTTCAAAATGTGAAGGTCATACTGGCCAGCTTTCTTAAGATTATTTTAGATGCAAACATTAATGTCCAAAGATATGGAGGCCAAAAGTTCAAAAAAATTTAATGGAAAAATTTGTTTATTCCACGAAGCTAAAAAGAAAAAAAATAAAATCACCCAAATAATATGACATAGCGGATAGGATTGCTTTCTCTTGATCAGAGATGTTCAATTTAAATTTTGAGTATAAAATGAAGCATTATGAGACCCAAATTCAAATAAGTCGAATGCTAACATGAATAATGAACACCGAATTAAAAAAAAAAAAAACTTTTAACTTTATTGAACAAGCCATTATTGAACGGCCCCATTTGCACTTTCAAGAAGTAGTTGTATAATGGACAGACACTTTACCTACTAAGAGATCCTTAAGATTAAGTTGAATAATCTTTTTTCTTTTTTGTTAGCTTATATAAACTAATAAAAGAATTAATGTATAATTCTGTCCTCAACGATTTACGTATTATATATCCTTAAGATTTACGTATTATATTACAATTCAAATATAATATATTTTTTATATAAAGGAACAAAAATTCCACTTTTTTACTCATTAAAATTTAAATATATTGAGTTATATATCATAAGGATCAAAAGAATTTATCGAAATTTAAGGGACTAAGTTTATTTTTATCTCTTTAATAAAAGAAAGATACTCTATTTCTTTTAAGTTTTTCAAGTTGCTGAGCTTTTTTTTATGTTTTAGTTTCGTTGAAATTTTTTGTTTTAAGAAAGAAATCCAAATATTGTTTTCTCCAAAAGATTATTCAAAACACTTTTGACAAAAGTTTGTCCCAAAGACTTAACTTTTAATTAGGAGTAAAAAAGAAATTCTTTTCCATTTCACCAGTCTTTTAGTTAAAAGTTATTTATTGGCTATTATTAAGTGGGGAAGGGAACTTATTTGTATCCTATGCAATATCATAAATCAATAAACTAATGATATTGATGATATAAAAGGGATCTGGGAGAATTGTGATTGTTTCATTATTTACAAATGAAGCACAAGAAGCGTATTTATATAAGTGAGCCAGTTGGGATTATCAGCTGTCATGGTTAATCGACTTGTAACTAATTTTCTAACTGATATTACTAATTAGTTAATTGACTAATCAATCTAACTAACTGGTAAGCACTACATAATAACAAGATTAAGTGTGTGATGAATTATCAACTCTAATAGATATGTTTATTAATTGATTTTAAGTTTTGACTAAATGTGGCTTGTCATTTATCATTCATTTGACTTAAACATTTTTCTAGTTCGTTATAAATTCTTCCGATAAATTCTAGATATTCTATTCTAACACAAATGTTTATACTTATTACGACAATGCATATTGTAACTAAATTTAAATGAATGTGATTAAAAGGTACTTATTCATTAGATTTTTATTTTACACCGTAAAATCCACCCATTTTGCCATTCTTTAGCACCCTACCTCAACCTCAGTGCTTAACATCTGGTGCGTGTGCGTGGACAATTTTAATTTCGAAGGCCAACATTGGGTGAGATGGGTCCTGTTCTGATGCAAATGTAAAATTAGGTATATGGCCTAACTCTCACCCTAAAAGCGCTCAAAGGGAGGAGGATTGTCCAAACCTTATAAGAATGCGAGACTTTTGTCATTCTTCAACATGCACCATGTCTTAAATATAGGTAAGTTAATTATAGTTGAGTAATTAAAATTTACTTAAAGTAATAACATAATCACAAATTATCAATTGACATGTCGGATAGATAATTTTCTTTTGAGAAAATGAGCAAACTGGTCTGTTATCCGACCCGGGCTACCCAAGCCCCCTCATGGGCATTGTCATAGGCAGGATGTTGGCATTACCCAACAATCCCCCTCCCAACACCTGCCTCATGCAACATGTTGCTCGTGGGAATCGAACCCATGACCTTAGCTCTGATACCACTTGTTAGGATCAAACGCTTACCATTATGCCAAAAGTTATAGCTGATAGCAAAGGCGTAACTTTATTTCTTAACCAAGTCCACCAAGCAAGCGCCATGTTCGATCATGACTCCGACCCGGGCTACCCAAGCCCCTTCATGGGCCTTGTCATAGGCAGGATGTTGGCATTACCCAACATGATTCTTAATGTATAGGAGTTAGTTTTACGATCAAGGATCAAAATGACCATCTTTTGATATATATTAAGGACAATTTTGATAAGATATATATATAAAGAATCAAAATAATTCAACTCCTATACATCAAGGACCATTTTGTTCGTTTTTTAATTTTCTTTTTTCTCAATATATTAAAGTAGACGATGGATGTATAATTATTATTCTTTTTTATTTTTCACACGATGTTTCATATTTGTATTGAAATTTGACTATATTTGGATTGTGCATTACAGGGCCCAATTCTAGGAGGAAGGTAATATAATTTTTTTTATGCTCAAATTCAAATTCAAAACTTTTAATTAAAAGTAAACGGACTCCAATCTCTCTACCACGATCCATTTTAGTGATTACGAATGTAAATTAATGCGCACTTGCTATTCCCAAATGGAACTTAAGTGATAATGGTTGTCGTGCCTTTTTGGATTAAAATAAGTAAAGGTTATAAATTTATCTTCAAACTCCGCAAAATAGTTTAAATTTCTTCTCAAAAATTGTTCGAATTAAATGTATTCTTATTGTTATATAAATTAAATAAATTACCTACTTAATATGTGATTCTTTTGTATAAAGAAAAAGGATCAAATTTATCCCCAGTTTTATGAAATTTTGATGATATGTTCATAGCGGTATAAGATCCACCTGCTATGTTATAACAGTAAGTTTGATGGAGAAGCACTACAAATATATATGATTTAATTAAATCACTTAATCTGTTATGCGTCAGAGCTTTATTGGTTAGTTCATCCATTTGAATCTTTATGTCATTGATTTAAACAGTAAATGCACGTTAATAGTTTGTAAAAAGGAGACCTGAGGTGATGTTGGAAAAGCAAAAAAGATTTTGACAGAAAGGGATAAGTAGTGAGTTTGGCTGGACTTGGCTTGGAATTTGGAGGTTCCAAAATAAACTTTTGACAATCCAATGCAAATTGAAAGAAAACAAAATAGTGGTGGGACAGTCCATACGTTGAAAAAGCTGTAATGTGAAGAGAATTGGCTGATTTTTATACAATTTGAAGCATAAAGTTAAGCATAGATTTACATTATCAACAACGTGACGAGCAGGGATGGCAAAATTAGATCTAACTCGGTCTATTATTCAATTTATTTTGATTCAAATAAATTTTAAGTTGGGTTGGATTTGATTTTGACCTATTTATTGTCTTGGTCCATTATGACCTGCTCAAATTTGATCCGATTCGTTCAATTGTCACCCCTAAACATGAGAAGGCACTGATCGCATTGGGTTTAGACAATACAATCATGTATAATTACAACAACAAAAATATATTTTGTAATTTTATAAGTCTAATAAATGGACGTAGTTTATGAAGATTTTACCTTAGCCTCTTTGAAATAGAGAGGTGAATTTGAAAAAATCTTAACTCAAATGCAACAAATTAAAGTATTGATGAAAAAGAAAATATGAGAATAAAGAAATACACGTCAAATTAAAAAAATAATAATACAAAACATATAGGAAAAAGAAATAATGGTACCTACTATAAAGCAAGCCTGGGTCAAAATTTGAAGACTATAATTTTAGAAATTATTAAACCTGGTTTCCGGGATAAAATATGGTACCTAGATAATGGAAATTGGGCTCCATTTCTGGCATAAAAAAGAAGTCATTATTTTAGATTGGTACTTTATTAATCACTAACTAAGGCCATTTCTGTTCACACCAAAAAGGAAAGCTGACACAGCAAAGGCTGACATTTCTACTTACTTATGCTAAATTATTTTTAAATTTCCTTAAAATATTGAAAATAAATCAGATATTTTGAAAAGGTAAATGAAGAGGTAATTGATTGATTTAAGTTTCGAAAGCACAGTTAAAATTAGTGAGTGGGTAGTAGGAAAGCAGGAACAAACAAATTATTAGTCAAAAGTTAAAAACAATATCAACTAGTACATGCTTTCCCATCATATATTCACTTTCTACCTGCCTCCTACCAGCATAACAAGCACAATCTTACCACTCTTTATCTTTTTTTGAGTCCTTAAAAAATTGATATAATGTGATTTATAAATTAAGGATTCGAATTATAAAAATAATTTTTTGTAGAATTATAAGATAAGATAATGTATAATAGATTTTTATGGTACAATTCTATCGTACGTTCTCCTAAAAGCTTAGTGCACCATTTTAAAAGAAAGAAGTGGTGATAGATATTTTATGGGTTGGCCATAAATTTAAGGATGGAATACTAAATTGAAGTTAATTTGCAGTTGAGACCAGCTCTGTGTAAGTATTATTTATCTTCCCACTTTGAATAACATCTATCATATGTGAAAGTAATTTGTAGGGACAAGAAGAGAATCCAATAAACTGGTCAATTCATGCCTAATGACTGATTTCTACTGATCGGGTCAAATGGGGCTTAATAGTGATTGGGACATAATTTCAATTTTATGAATATTGAATTTTAAATTTTAATTGATATTAACTAGGTTATAAATCTAACATTTGAACCTATTTAATAATTTTGTTAAGTATAATATACAGTTTGGATAAAAGACATTAATTCATCCAAATCCGTACCTATGCATTTCTAATTTCTAAATAGCCTTAACGTAGAAAAATCTTCCCTCCATTAAACATTTAAGCACATGATTTGCCCTTCAAATGGATTGATCTTTAACTTTTGTCCTTAGCTCGAAATTAATTAGCCTAGAAAGGACGTCAAAAGCATAACTTGTGAAATATTATGATGTGGAAATATAAATTCATACCCACCCTAAGATTATTCATTTATTTGTGTTAAGAGGCAAAAATTAAGGCGAACACAAAATAACAACAAAGTGCAAATGACCTAGAACGGTTAAATTTTTAAGAACTTCTGAGGAAAGCCATTGGGCTATTAGGAAAAGACAGTTGCAAATATTTTGGGCTACAATTCTCAGGGTCCAAACAACAAACTAAATCTTACGCAGCCCAATAATGGGCTCAAGGAACATGATTTGCTGATATTTCTTTCACCAAGAATGCAGCAGGGACAAGCCCAGCATTTGCTATTCACCAATCTATTGGTACTATATTTTACGAGCAAATTTCACAAAATGTTATTATAAAGTATCTTAATTTTACTCTTTAGTCATAGTTTATCTAATTAAAAATAGGGTAAATATATACAAATTATGTATACATAGTTATGAATTTTTCATAACTTATGCAAATGTATCAACAAAATTGTATACAAATAGGTATAAGATTAACAGCCCCATGGTTCTTATTGTGTGATAGGCTTATAATATTTTTTTGGTAGGGTGTCAAAAGTTTTAAAATCAATTGCACCAAATTGATTGCTAAGTTTTTCTTAAGAAAACTACACCTTTCTACATTAACTAATAATCAAGTAACAATGTAGGTGTTCAATAACAGTAAATAAAAAAATACTGAACATTACAGAATAAATTATGTGTAAAGTATATTATATAGAGTAAATTTACAAATATTAAATTTTTTGTCTTGGGCCTGGGATAGTAATGATAAGGATTACAAGTCAACATGTAGTCAGTATCCAAATCTCATCTCATGTAAGGTCAACATGTGTCGTATAGGATACAACAGCAAATGTGAAAAGAGAATGAACAATAATTATGGACAGTGAGGAGGCCCATTTCACTAAACTCATTTATAAATTTTACAATGGATCCATATTAGTGGTTAAGTGCATCAATTGCCATTTTCAGGATGGGAATCTTCATAAATAGTCGAGGTTTGAAATTTAATATGGTCAAATAGTTATATTTTACATAATTACACAATATAACCTCAGCTATGTGACCTGGAGGGGAGGAGAGAGGCGAGCGAGATTCAGAAAGGGAGGAGAGAGGCGAATTGTACATGTATATTTGTCAAATTGTATGTGTATATTTGTCAAATAATTGTATATGTATAATTAGTATACATATATATTTGTATATCTGGCAAGCGATATTCAGATTACAACTCATTAATCACTCAACCTCTTCTCTCAACACTTCCTAATGATTAACTCTAATCACTTACTCTATTCTCCAAGAAGCAAAGTCCACTTCGTGTTACATCTCTCTCAACACATGTTCACAGTTACAATAATTGTCCCTAAACAATAATCCAAAGTAGAACACACAAAACAAAACACGACTCTTCAAACAAAAATTCTAACTCTAGATCGTCCTTCTTTCAATACGATGATCAATGATCTCTTCTTTCCTTTGTTGCTAGATCGCTTGTATATGATGGATGCAAAAGCTGCTCTTCTAGGGTTCTTAATGATCCTTATAACGTTACACCCTAGCGAAGTTATATTCCGACTTCTATTCCTGCTCAATATATCTTTATTTGCCTTATTGACATAAAATAAAGTTTTCTTCTTTTCACGCTGTTTTCTCTTATTCGCCTTTTGTCCGGTGAACCTGATTCATTAGATGTCTTCCTAGCATTCTTCAACATCTCATTTTACCTTCTAAACCTAGTTCAATTATCAAAACACCTAAGAGTTTTCAACATGTCATCAGTACGTAAATTGTCATAACTATAAAATTAATATGTAGGTCATATGATATTAGCTCAAATCTTTCTTATGATAGAGTTTAATAACTTGCTATCGAAATTGTGAAATATTGTTTTAGCGTTACACTATAGTCTTGGCCTGACGAATCCCATCTGTGTAAGAAAAATACATCAACAACAAATATCCTTTCCTTTTTTTTTCCTTGCTTTTGTTTTATGAGTTTAGAAGATAGTGGTGAGTTTCTAGAAAAAGTATGTCCAATTGTGGGAGGTTTGTTTTCAAAGCAGCACTTGATGGTGTTGTCTTTTTTATTGTTTGCATATTTGATGTCTAACGCACATTATCGCCCTACCCTCCAAAGTCGAATATATATATATATATTTTTATTGTTTAATCATGATTAATTTATGTATATTGATATCTTAATTTATAGTAATATAATTATAATAAATTAATGTAATTTGACATAAAACAAAGAATGTTTTGTCCCTGTTTTCACTATCACGGAAGTTGGCCGTCTCATCTATGCTAAGATGCAAAATTTATTCCATTGATATTGACAGAATGATCAAATGAAAAACATGAAAGCAAATGAAGTTTAGAACACACCATAATATATAAAGTGACCAATGGACATTACACAATCACTATATTTGTGAATAACTTTCCGTAGTTTCATCACATAAATTTGTAATTTATGAGGATAATAAATTAAAATCATCTCTTTTTTCAATAAAAATGGAGGTAAGGGTAGGCAAAATGCGATAAGGGATCAGAATTAAGTCCTCGCTAATAAGGTGTAAATTTCAATAATCAACAATTAAGCTACTAATATTTATTCAACAGTTTTGACCCGTGAACATCATTAGGATTACATGTTTTGATTGTATTATTAGGATGATAATATTTATTTTAGTAATTAGGTTAATATCATCATAACAAAAGTCAAGTGGTCATTCTGTTTGTTTCCAATACGATTTTGGAATGTAAATTTGCTTGTTATTATAAAATTAGAAAACGTTAAAGGTGTTAGTTGCGCTTGATTTGAGGTGATTAAAATGACCAAATTAATAAAGGAGTGTCCAAAAATTACATCACCGGAAATGGACGGAGTCTATATTGATAAGCCATAAATCACAATCCATTTTGCCAAATTCTAATATTTTTGTTTGTTTTCTTATAGTTGTTCGATTACCTATCAAAACTTTGTTTTTTTTTTAAAAAAAAATTATCTATAATATATCAAACAAAAAGAATTGATTTGAGCAAATCAAAATAAGTTGAAGACCAGTACAAAAATATTACAAAGACTTTATTTTGATACTGCTATATTTAACTTGTATTCAATATTTTTTGAAAAAAAAAAGTTAATTATATATATTACTTTGGAACAATTTTAGTGGTATCTAAAGTTTTATACAGTTGAAATTCAGAAAAGCATATGAAAAGTGAGACATTTTATCAGAAGTTATGCATTATCAATTCTAACTTTAGACACCGATCGAAATTATTCTGAAAAATATTAACATATAAAAATTTATGAATTCAAAATAAAACTTAAATCGTAACACACTAAAATCAAATATTTATATAATTATATTATTGTTAATTTGTTTGAATTTGAGCAAATTATATTTGTGTGAGCTAATTTTATCGCTTCGGAGTGAAGTAAAAAGACAAAAGAAAGAGGACAAGAAAGGAAGAAAAGAAGGGAGTGTCCAAAAGAAAATCCACCTCCAAATCATGGTCTTGTTACTTTTTTGTTGTGAAGAGAGAGAATTGCATGTAGAACTCAGAGGTTTAATGGGCCATAAAATAGCAAGGCTTATGATGATTGATGGGTTGAATTAGACCATCATACAAAGCCCAGTTTCAAATGGGCCCTCAAAGCCGGTGTTGAAAGCCCCTTTTAGAGATGGCAATGAAGCGAGTGCGGGGCAGTTGAGCTCAACTTATAAATTTTTTAAATCGTCTCGCCCCACCTCATCTAGACCCGCCCCGCTCAGCAAAACTTTTAAACATTTTGTCGCCTGTACTGTTGTACACAATATGTGTAACACATACAGTTCTATAAAATTTAATACATACAATTCATACTAAATTAGTATAAATAATGATGTAATCCATCAACTTTATATCATATAGTACCAATGACATTATATACAAGCTTTTAGTAGTGGGTTTCCAACCTTTATTATGAAGTCAGATTATGAGATTAGCAAACTTTTTTTTTACAAATATCAAATTAGCAAATGGAACTGGACTCCTTTATAATGTTATAATGTTTTAGTTCTTTATAATGAAGCTCTAATTTTTGTAAATTGTATGGGAGTTCAAAAAAATAACCCTGATTCACACCCGCACCCCATCCCACACATATTATTTTTTTGCCCCGCCCTGCTCCGTAAAAATATTAACCTGTCCCGCCTGCTCTATTATCATTCCTAGCCCCTTTAACCGGCTCTCCGTTTTTTCTCAACTAATTACCTTCAGCGAATACCTTATTACACCTACTCACTCTCACTTGTTCATCATTTTTATTTCTAACGTTTCTTCCTTTTTTCTTAAACGAGCGCGTGTTTTTTCGTTTGCGGTATGCGAGTGGGGTGTTAATAAAATCCGGCCGACACGGAGGAAAAATCAGAATCGTAAAGAAAAAAAAGCAATTTTTGTTGAAAATAATGAACCAGTACTTCAAAAAAAAAGGAAAAAGTGCGTAAATCGTTTTTATACGATCTATGTATTTATGTAGTAATATTAAACGGTATCTGCTGTATTACATATCATGTAAAAAAAAAAACTACAAATCATCTAGGTATAAAAATTAAATGTTCAATAATTTTAGTGGGTCCGTCATTAGTCACATATATAAAGGAGTTTAAGTTGAATTATTCAGGTAGTGGCCTAGATAAATAGTGTTTCCTTCGTTTAAAAAAAATGATTTAGTTTGATTTTAAATTAAAGGTATGTTAAAATATTAAAATATTCTTTAATCTTATAATTTCAAATATATTATGTAGAAAGTTGAAATTAAAGTGTTACCAAAAAATCTTGTGATCTTAAATATGCTATGTGAAAAGTTGAAATTTAAGTGTTATAAAAAAAATGAAAGAGATCATTCTTTTTTAAACAGGCTATAAAAGAAAGCAAATCCTTTTTTTTTAAAATAGAGAGAATATTTCTCTCGGTTCATATTAAGTGAATTGTTTGGTATGAGAACAATACAAAAGTTGATCTTTCTTTATGACTAGGGGGGTCCTTATAAATTGGTACTTGACCTTTTCTTTCTCCTTAATTCTTCCATTCCTAAGGGAGAAATTTTCTATTTACTGTTTATGAAGATGATAATACTTTTGGCAATGAATCGTCTCAAGGAGAAAGGGTAACGTTGTACAAGGATATCAATGCGACTGAAGAAATTATTTTCACTTTATCTTAATTTATGTTTTAAGCTTGGAAAGATCGAGGCACACAGATGGAGCCAGGCAATATATATACTCTTTTCTGTTTTTTGTTACTCTATTAATTTCTTGTTTCTTTATTTTCATATAATAGTCTTAGTTCCTTCTCTTTGATCTTTTGTTAGACCTCATAATATTTGTTTTAAGAATGAACAAAGGAGCAGTGAATTGAAGCACTGTTTTTCAATAGTTTAGTATGTGCAAAATGGTGCAGTGGTAATACTTGTGACGGACTCTTCGCTTTTAATCCCGCACCTGTGTCGGACTCTTAAAACATATACTACTTTTGGCGAATTCAAAATGCACTCACTGATACTTTTGAAGCGTCCGAGCAACATAGCTTGGATGCATCCAGAATGTCACCTTCATGTCTTATTTTTTTTCTGAATGTTGGTTTTGGTTGTATTAATCTTTTCTTATGATTGCAAGTTTCCAACAGAGGCGTCTTATGATGTTTTCCCCTACATCCAAGGTTCAACCTTTAACGTTCTTATTGCTAACATACTACACTTCTAAAATTATGAATTCAACTATTTTAAAATTTAGTGGTTACACATATACAAAATGTATTGTATCTTGTATTAAAAATAATCCCATTGAATATTAAGATACATCTGTCTCTAGACTGCAAATGTCCAGTGACGATGCTATAAATTATTTCCAGCCTCCTTCCAGAATTAATTTTTTTTTAAAAAAATAAAACTACATTTGTTATAACCCGTATTTTTGTTCAATCCATCTCAAAAATTAACATATGGAGTAAGTATTATGAGATGTATTGTACAAAAGAACGGGTGATTTAAACTCCAATTTGAGATACTGCCGGCTGATACTTTATTTGGATAACTTGTGTGTCTTATCGTAAATATTGGATACTATATCCGATATTATATTTTACCGAATTTCATAATTATGTGAATCTTAACGTATCCAATAAGTGATTAAACATGATATGACACACAAGTAGTTTATTAAGGATATGGTGCTAGATAAAAATAAATTGGAGGTCAAAGATTGGAGAAGAAGATTGTCATTTAGTTTTTATTTCTCTGTCTATTAGACATCGAACAGGTTTCTTCAAATCATAAGACTTAGAAGAGTTCAATATTTAGTTTCATTTGTTCAACTTAATTCTGTTTTACATTCTTGATTTTGTTAGACTATAATTTATGTTTGATCTAGTGCCGGACACTGTTATAAGGTGCGATTAGCACAAGTGCATTTATTAAAAAGAGGGATAGATACATTGCCAGTGATGTATAACTGGACTAAGTGTCTTATCATAATTATATATACCTTAAAACAAACAATTTTGGATATATAAATTAAAGAATGTTTTGATGTCTATTGGCTTAGGTATGACTGTCTGATTAATGATTTGTAACAAAGTAGGAACATGAGTACCTTTTAATCTAGTTTTCTAGCTAGAAGTGGTGTGTTTGGTGATGTTTCAGTACGTACCCAAAGAAAATGGAGGATGTTTTCTTAAAGTAGTTGATCTTTTGCTGGCTAAGAGCATAACATGGTGTCTTTTTGGTCCCGCAATTATCTAAAACTTGATGAGAAAAAAGGGTCAAACTCATAGCTTGAAAGGATCGAAGCTGATTAAATAATATAAGACATTTTCTTTAATTTGGAAGATAATCTTTTGACGTAGAGTAAACCACAGACAGTGATTGTGGGAATATGGAAGAAAATATGGCAGCATATAGATGTAAATATTATATATTTACTAAAATATTTATTATTTAATTATACGACGAATATCATGATGTCTTGAATTTTAGGAGAAAAGTTACAAACTTAAACTCATTTGCACCTTCATGTTTTTTTTTTGTCTAAGACAACAATATGGCTAACAATCAGTTTCTTATAAATGGAAAATTCGAAAAAAAATTCTATCTTGTATTGCAAGGATATATACAAGGGACCAAGTTGGACACAAAAGTGAATTAAACTGAACATTCTTTATAATCGTAATTACAAGTTACACTTAATAGTTGAGTTAGCCATTGACACTTCAATGTTTCTTCAAGTCATATGTTATGGTAGTTTCTGTTATAGACTTACTAAAGATACAGAAATAATGTGTCACCCATACTAATGAATCAAAGTGTAATATTTTCAAGATGCAAATAAGTGCAAATTATTATGATAGTCAGATTTTCATTGACTTTGGGCCCAAAGTTGGGATAATTTTAAATATAAATATAATGAACTAATTTATTTATAATATATATAGCCCTCTTTTATTTACATAAAAAATAACTCAAATATTTCTACATAAATATATAATATAACTTGTCAAAAGTCATAGAAAATATACATTGACTATACAATGTAGATTACTTATACATACCGTTATACACTGAACACATATTATAATATACTCAAAAATTGAATATAGCTTGATTATACATAAAATGTACACCGACTATACATATTTATACAACGAATAACTATTTTTGTGATAATCATTTTGACCGAACCATCATACGTCTCTACAGAATTTTGATTGGGCCAGAGCAACAATTTGGGCGGCCATTTCAATGGACAGAAGTTTCATTTTAGTTCTATTTGTGTTTTCCTGTTCTATCTTTTTTTGTTTTTCCTTTAGACAACTTTAGCTATGAACAAGTTCCAAAGGTGCCAAACTCTTACAAACATATATAGAATCTGAGTGTCAAGTCAACATTAACTGCTGATATGATTAGAATAATTATGATGGTACTATGTATGAATGGGACAATTATTACTTCGATTAGTTTCTCTAGAAGGATTTTAAAAAGATGATTCCTCTTTACCAAAAGCAATTAAAGAATGTTTTTAAATATGGTGATTGGTTTAGGTTGCTGAGTTTGGTGAAGCGCCGAAAGGACTTGCCAAGGTTTTCATATATACAATAATTAAAATATGTATCGCGATCTTCTTAATCAATTTGAAATTTTTACTCAAAAATTTTCAAATTAAATTAATATAAATAGTGAAAAAATTTATATAATCAACTTTTGACATAGCTATATATACATAGATAGATATAGTACTTTTGCTTCAAACTTACACCATTGAAAGGATTCGAGAATGCTGCTGATTTTCTGAAATAATTAGTCACCCGAGCATTTATAGCACGATTTGCCCTTATTGTTAATTTTTATCTTCAACAATCAGAAATCTTCTTTATCATTGGGTTTGACGTTTGGGTCCCAAGTTGGAATATTGGACAATATTGTAGACATATTTTGCCTGTGCCATGACCTATCATTGGGCTTGGGCTTGGGCTCGGGCTCGGTCACCCATAACAGTTTTTTGTGTTAGACAATTTTTTTTGGAAGTAGAAAAAAAAGTTTTTTGACAATGAAACTTTACTCTTATAAGATAAACTAGTTTTTGGGACATGCACGTGTATTTCATGCTAATTGATAAAATTAGTTTTAAAATAATATAAATAATACTAAAATATGATAGATAAATTACAGAAAATTTATCAAATTATAAGGATATTGAGGGATTTTCAAATTGAAATAACAACTATTGCATCTTATTTTAAAATAAGTTGGAATTGATTATATACCAACCATTATTTTTCCATTCAAGTTGATTTTATATCATTATCATCTAAATAAAGTTGCAGTTGAACCGTGATTTCCTGATCACGTGATAATAACTTTACCAGCTACTCCAAGACTCCCTTCAAATTAGGGTATTTGTTTAAGTATGAAAAATAAATAGGAATATTTTCGTAATTTAGGTAAACTCCAAGAGAGGAGTAAAAGGAGGAGGCATAGGAAGCTCACTATAAGTCAACATTAACAGCTGATGTGATATTAATAAACCACTAAAAGAGTGGGACAATATTGGGTCATGTCTGATGCATCTATTTAATTAATTTTTCTACAAAGTTATTTGACTAAAATGACTCTTGGTCATGCAAAGTAAATTGATGAAATAATCATTGGCCAAAATCATTCTCCATTCGGACTTCTTTATTTGTTTATAAAAGTCGCAACTAATTAGACTTTGCTTTAAAGTACTTTAAAACATGCCACTTCGGCAAATTGTGAATGGCTCATCAAAAGCACATTCACCTTTTGTTACACTATAAAAAAAAAATTAAATTTCTTGCAAAGATTTGATTGGCTTTATACTTTATAATGCGCTTGGAAAGTAGGACACATAAAACGTAGAAATTTCCTCTCTTTTGCTTTAGATGGATAAAGAAAACCAATACATAAGGTCTTTTTGCTTGCTTATTAAAATTTATTGGTCGCTAAAAGATAAAATAAAAGGATCAGAAGCTTCCCTTTTTTATTTCTTGATTTTTTATTCAATCAAGTAAGTTAAATGGATCTTGAATCTAATTCAACTTCAAAAACTATCTCATAAGAAGAGAATTAGGTAAGTTCATATAAGAAAAAGAATCTCAATCCACGTCATGTCTAGGACTGGACATTTGAAGCACGGACAATTTAATATAGGAGTGCATGTGCATGCCAACATCGATAATTCATAAATAGACATGGATTCGACTTTGATACTATGTTATCTAGATCATGTTAGGCTTAACTCCAAAAGCTTGCTCACGAGAAAGAATTATTCAGAATTATTCAAGGAGTTAAATTTCTCCTCGTTCCACTAACTGAAACCCAATAAGACCAGCTGAGAAAGTAGAAATATCTCAAAACTGCTTTTCTCTGGTACTGAAAAACATCACCATTATACATTTAAAGTAGCATGTTGAAAGGGATAAAAAGGGACCAGTAGCTAGGTGACTTGAGAGCTTACTACATCCATAGCCAGGGGCCCTTAAGCAATACAAAAGAATGACTGAAATAATATTTTTGTAATGGTTGCTTTTGTTTAGATTATTGTAAGTTCATTATTACTCATTGGATATAATATAATATAATATAATATAATATAATATAATATAATATAATATAATATAATATAATATAATATAATATAATATAATATAATATAATATAATATAATATAATATAATATAATATAATATAATATAATATAATATAATATAATATAATATAATATAATATAATATAGCATATGACTAAAGCATATAGTATATTAGATGATCATTGACTTCTGTGGCAGGAAAATTAGATGGCTAGATTAGCAGCCCCCTAATAAGGGGCCATTGTTAGTTCAACTACTTAATTCTAATTATCACTTCCCCTTTCGAGCTACCAATCCATTCTTTCCTTTTTTATGATTGTTGAATCTTTGAAATATGACTATGGGATTTGATAATATATCATGTAAGTTGCTCTCTCGCTCCATCTACTTTTATTTATTCATTATATTAAAAATAGATGTTCATTTTTATTATTCAGATATGAAACAATTTATCAGTTAATTCTTAATTTGCACTTAATATAATTTATATACATTTTCTAAAGCATTGAATCTATTATGCTCAACGAATGACATAATAAAATTTATCATTTTATTTATTATTATTTAAAAAGTATATGACATCAATATTAAAAGAAGTAAAATAGTCGGAGAGAATAGATTTTAAGCCCCACAAACCTAATACAGATAAATGGGAAGTGCTTATACAGTTCAACGTAATTTTAGAGCACATAAATGACTTTTTCTATACACAAAATCATCTCCAATCTTACAATAAATTTTAATTCAAGGTAAAATTTAGTGTTTTGAAACTTCAATTCAATATTAAACTCTACATTATTTTGATGTATTTGGTGTAACACTATTCATAACATTAGCTCACTTTATTGAATATTTTAACACTATTTTATTACACAAATTTTTTAACAAATTCCAATCAAATAAAAAATAACAATGTAATAATAAAGAGAAAAAATATTTTTAGATATAAAATTTAGTGAAGCAGGTTGAAATTGATTTATACCAAAATATAATTCATATTATTTTAATATAAAATTTGGTGTTTAGAGGTCGGAGATGCTTAAGAAATACTTCAATAAGTATTTTTTTATGCTCTTTCCTACTACCAACTTTCAGTTAAAAATTGAGAAAAATTTAGCTAATAGAAACTGTTGACACGTGTAAATTGGACTATAGTTGAACACCTTCACCCATTTCCACCCACCTATAATAACTCCATTCTAGTCTGCTAATTAAACATAATTTATACAATAACTTAAGATATAAATAATTGATTACTTTTACCCGTTTTCATAACTAAAAAATATAGAAAAACGAATGTAATGGAAGAAAAAATATTTTATTTTAAAAAAAGATAAAAATCATTTTATCAATTTTTTTTTTGTAAGGGACGTGTAATGGCAAAAAGTGGCAATATCATTTACTGAATGTAGGGATAATTAGAACTCCAACTTTCACGTTATGATTTTCTAAACACAAAGGCCTATGCTAAACCATAAAATAAAAGCCTATATAACATTATATTAAAGATTTGTACTATGCAACTTACTCGTCACGGCGACGTTTAGTTGTTTAATTTTGTCACTTTCAAAACCCTAATTTCTCTTTGTACAATAATACTAGTATTTGGCACAACAACTAAAGAAAAAAGTATTTCAGACAACTTGGTTTCTGGATAATGTTTTCTATACATTCTTGTCACTTCTCAATTAGTTAGTAAAGTAGATTGATTGAAATTCTTTTGTATACGTGGTCTCTTATTATTCTATACTAATATAAACTGAGATCAATAATATGATAAAATTACTTATCACAACTAGAAAAAAAGAATCCTGATTTAACTTGATTTAATCCAAGTTAAGGTCTCTCAAGAAGAATTTTCCTTCCAACTATTTTGATTATAATTTTGCTTTTTTTAAAAAAAAAATACAATAAGTTTGAATTTGTATAGGGAAAAGGATAAAAAATGCCCTCAAACTATGTGAAATGAATAAAAATATCCTCCGTTTATAGTTTGGTTTTTGTTGTCAATACTTTGATCCAAAAAATGTTCTTTTTCAAAATAAAAATATTATTTTATTTTATTTTTTACACATTCTTTTCCTAATAATATTTTTTCTATTAGCAAATATTTATTCTACTTCAATTCGAGAAAAATTTAAAAATAAAATATTATTGTTTTATTATAATTATTTTTTATAGTTATCTAAATAAAAATTAATGATGAGTTTACGATGATCTTATATTTATAACATATATTATTTGTTATAAGCATACGATGTTCTATCTTAATTGATAAAATGAGATTAAGATAAAAAAAAAATCTACATTTTTATAAGTTAAAGTGATTTAAAAAGAAACAGAATGAGAAAATTGTTTTGTAAAAGTAATGTTTTTATTAGAAACACAAAATGTTTAAAATATATATTTATTTATTTTAAAAGGACATTTTGATCCATTTAGTAATCATAATGACATTTCCAGACAAAACTATCCACGGAAAGTGCATTTTTTTACCACAGTATTGATGGCAACAATATTTTTTAACCAAACTATAAATAAAATATATTTTTATTTTTTTACATAGTTTAAGGACATTTTAATCTTTTTCGCATTTGTATTTCAAAAAAGTTGAAAGTACTTTTTTTTTAATCTCTTGAGGGAAAATTTGCTATAGTGATGAAGTGAAAAAACCTATAATTGGAAAGAACATTTGCTTTCTGTCAATTATTATGTTTGCCCAATTAAAATATGTCTCAAACTTCAAGACACATAGTAACACTTTTTTAAGTTTGAGTAGCACGAGACTTATAAGTTTGCATCACGTTCCTTGCACTTGGACGTATGCTTTTTTAAATACCAAAGATTATGCGTAAAACTTCAACTGCATGATATGAACCGCTAATATAAATACGCATTGACAGCTCATGTGCAATTACAATATATTTTAGTAAATGAGATCATAGATTTCTAATATTTTTAATTTTATTTGAACCTAATGAAATTGTATTGGTTATACATTATATTTAGCTTATGAGTAATAGGCTAATAGCTACTGGCTGGCTAGCTAGCTAGCTAGTTGTTAGTTGTGGGTTGATGATCGATAATAACTGGTGGACGAAATTGATGATTGTAATTGACGGTATACAATGATAATTAATGATAATGATAATAATAAAAGATAATAGTGATTAGTGATATATAGTGTTGATTGATAATGATGATTGATAATTAATTGTTGTAACGACTAAAATGATGGCTAATAGTGACTGTGGTGGATGATTGTGATTGTGGATAGTGATAGTTGATAATGATGGGCGATGATGATAATACTAATCTAATAAATAAAATTGATGAACTATCATATTTTGAAAATTTTAACAATAAATCACAAATGATATTTAAGACTTTTATTACATATTTTAATAAAATCTATTTAGATTCATTAAGAGGCGATATTAGCCTCCAAAAGAAGTACAAAAGAGGAAAAATTACACGGATAAGCAAATATATACTAGTTAATTAGCTAATATAGCTATAGTATGAATTAATTACGGTCGACAACAAACATCTAACGGTAATTATATTTTGAGTTTTGTATAATTCGTGCGATTTATACAAATATTATGTGTGAATCAAATTGTATAGCAAAATATACAAAAACTACAAATTGTATTGTGAATTATGAAAACACTGTCGACGAATTGTATAGCAAAATATACAAGCGTGATACAATTTTTGCAAATTGTATAGCGAATTATATAAATGTACATAAATGTTGAACAAATTGTTATAACTATAGTTACGAAATGTAATTACCCAAACTATAACTATGGAGTATAATTAAAATATTTTTTAGTGGTGCGAAAAATTTTCTAAAAAGAAAATTTGACACATTTGAAGATAAGCTTTAAAAATAATTACAAAAATCATTCTCGGAAGATCAATTTTTTAGGTCAAAATACGTGAAAGGAGAAATTGATTTTCGAAGGTCAATTTCTTTAGATTTATCTTTTTTATAAAAACCATCATCCAAAAGTGAAAATCAAAATACTATACTTGGTATTTTTTTTTTTAATGAGCATGAAAACATTTAAAGCGACAATAATATTTGTTAAAGTCTGTAAATAGGAATGAGAAATCCTATATTGCTTTGTTACATTGATTTCAACTAAATTTGCATTTCTTTTGAATCCCGTGGTTCAATCTTTTTTCAGATCTTATATAGTAGCAAAAGTTTTACTCCTTCCTTCATTTTAATTGTCAAATTTTTTTTAATTTAACTTTTACTTTTATTTATTATTTTTTGATAAATCAAAATAAGACACAATTTTTTTCCTATTATAACCCCAAAATCGAGTAAATGAATTTAACAAATATAGTGATTGAATCCCGTCTATTAGTTAGGATAAAAATATTAAACTTATCGTATCAATAATTATTTTCTTAATGAGTGTGTCAAGTCAAATTTGACAACTAAAAGTGAATGGACAGAGTATTCTCTCCATTCACTTTTAGTTGTTAAATTTTTTTTAATGTGATTTTTATTTTTATTTGTTATTTTTTACAAATCAAGATAGAACAATTTTATTTCCATTATGCTCTCAATTTATTGCCCTTGAGTTTATATTTTTGCAATATATATAAATATATATATATATGAGACTTTACTAATAATAGAAATAAAATAATAAATTTTCTATATCAATAATTATTTTCTGAGTGTGGCAAATCAAAATTTGACAACTAAAAAAAATATCTTTTCCACAAGTTTGACCACTAATCATTCAAATCTTATCGAGTGATCTTTGTGATTATTATGACGCAAGAATGACATCAACCTCATGTCAATGCCCAATTATTGTTATTGCTATTATTAAGATGGAGTGAGAATTATTATTCTTTTTTGCCCAAGTTACTTAGTGCAATCTAGAAAAAAGAATGAGCTCAATGACATTTGAAATCATTTATCAATTGGCCAGTTTTAGGAAGTGAATAGTTAAATTCTAAAATCTATCGAAGTGTACAAATTTGGAACAATCTGAGAAGTACTATATTAGTCTAAACAAAATTCTTTAATAATGGATCAATTGTAATGTCCTTCTTGTTGGATTCATCAGTTTATGATTCGACGCCGGCATGAAACATACAACATTTCTATTCTAGAAAGAAATGATTTGTTCCCGTTTGTTTTTTTTAGAATGAAACATATAAAATTTATGGAATTTTTATATTTTTACGACAATATTGGAAAATAAAATAAATAAAATTTATGTTTTATACACTTAATACACAAGTACTTTGGATTTCCAAAACAACACTCTTTTTTCTCTCTCCCTTTTCCTTCCAGGGGCGGATCTAGGGAGGAGGGAGGTGGTTCCTCAACAAAAAATTACATCGTATATATAAGATAAATTTTTTATATTTTTGTATATATTTTAAATTTGAACTTCTTGAATAATAAGTAAAGTCTAGCATAGTGATAAGTCTTCTTTTAAATAAACCTTCATGTTTAGGGTATAAATCCCACTCAAAGCATTATTTTTTTAACTTCTCTTAATTATTCCTTTTTATTTAATTTCGGCTTTGGTGAACCCAATCTAATATTTCACTTTATTTTTTCCAAAAAGTGATAACCCAATATTTCGCTCTATTTTTTTAAAAAAAAGAGAGTTATGAAACAATATTAGAATATGTATTACTACTTTCTTTGAAAATTATATTTTGTTGATTTATTGGTATATTTATAATTTTATATTTCAAACTTCCTGAGTTAAAATTCTGAATCCATCACTGTTCCTTCACCTTTTTCTCTAGTATTGGTGCCTGTGAATTTTAGTTCCCTCAACCTCGAATATTATGTATAAATGGTTCAAAGTTTTTCTATATATTCTATTAGAGAAATAAAAGTATATGATAATATAATATATAACCTTTTTACCGAGAAGGTTCATAAAAATATAATATGATGGTAATATAATAAATTAACAACAAAAATTTCTAGTCCAAACGAGATACCAAACCTTGTATGGAGCATCATTTTGTAGTGCTTCTCCCCCCATATAAATGTATCTTAGCCTCAAATTTAAGCAGTGTGACAACTATTTTAGAATATTTTTGTTAAAATTTGTGTAGTTAGATTCCTAAATAACCTAATGTTGAAGAAGTTCTCATCCCTGTTGTCTTCATAAACCCAAAAATTCGAAGCAAACAAAATTCCGTTCCCATTTCTAAGTTTATTCTCCTTATTCGCGCCATATAATAATCACTCTAATATTCACCCAAAAAGTGCCTACACTAAACTAAAATAGTCAAATTTTGACATATTTGCTTCTTTTTTTTTTATTATCATAGTGTTTTTTGTAGAGTCAAAAAATATAAATTTTAACTAGTATTTTAGGATGAATTTTTTCCTTTATGAATTTTTTTTATAGCTTATAGTATTTTTTGTATGAATTATAATTTTAAATATCTAAATTTTTATCTTAAAATATTAAATTAATACTATTTAAAAAATTAATTAAATCGATTTTCGAAAAATATAAGATAACAAGAGGAATATCCTCTCGTGATTCTTTTGCTTCATTAGTTTCTTTCCAAGAATGAAGATAAAACCTTTAATCCCTTGGTTTGATTTGATATGATATTAAAATTTTTAAAAAAAAATTATGATCTAAAAATAATTTTTAAATATTTATGTGTTTGTAAATCATGATAAAAGAAAAATTTTAAAATTAAATTATTTTTTATTATGATAAAATGATAATTCTTTTTAGAATGACAAAAAGGGAAAAATATGATCATTACTTTATTTCCATTATTACTGAGTCATAATAAGAGTGACATACTCTTTAAGAAAATTAATTAATGACATTAACCATAAAAAGAGAAAGTAAGTTAAATCCAAGATTTTGCATCAGTTGTATTTATAGTATATCTTTTAACATCTATATTACACTCTTGAGTTAGTACAGTAGTACTAAATACTCCATTTTTATTATGCAACCTGATGTTTATAAAAAAAATTTTATTTTAATTTATGTTATTTAATTTGCCTTCATATAGAATTTAATAAAATAAAATTTTATAAGATTAAAGATATTTTTAGAATCTTAAATATATTACCTAAAAAGCTAAAAATTAAATATTTACTTATAAAAAATAGATAGGATAAATTAAGACTGAGAGAGAGGGAATGTAATATTTGTGAGGCCCAAAACATTATCATTAGTTCATTACCCTTCTTCAAAATTGGCTGCAACTCTTTGTCCTGTTCTCGCCATTAGAGTCGAATGCTAGCTTTTCCTTGTGTGTGAACACTCTTCACACTTTCTCTACTCTTTCTCCTCCTTAATAACTGCTTCCGTTACACTTGTAATCCATGCATAAGTTTCCCCCACCTCTTTCTAACTCATCTCCTCAACATTCAACCTCCATTTCCAGATGTTTGTGATTAATCATCTACACTGGTTCAGGTTCTTGCATTTTTAAGGACTTGGGATAAGGAGATTCATTCAATCAACAATGGATTACATCAAACTCCATTTTTTGATACTCGTTTATTTTTTTCTCTTTATTGTTCCGGCGAGTTCATCGCCTCGGGATATTGCCATTTTACTCCGGGTTAAGTCCGGCAACCTCGGAGACCCGAATGGGTTGCTCGCTGATTGGAATGAGTCTGCTCCAAATGCGCCTTGCAGCTGGAACGGCATTCACTGTGATGGGAAAAGCGGTCGGGTTGTGTCCATTGATTTCGCAAGTTTTGGAATCTCCGGTCGTTTTCCGGCTGATTTCTGCCGGATTTCGACTCTGGAGAAACTCAATCTGGGTGATAACAGTTTTGGTGAGTCCATTTCCTCTGACTCCTGGTCCCTCTGTTCACACCTACACTTTCTGAATATTTCTTTGAATTTCTTTGTTGGCCCCCTGCCGGAGTTTATTACCAAGTTTGATAACTTGACCATCCTTGATGTTAATTCAAACAACTTCTCCGGTGAAATTCCGGTGAGCTTAGGCCGGCTACCCAAATTACAACTGCTGAATATAGCCAACAATCTCCTCAATGGTTCAGTTCCTGAGTTCTTGACGAATCTTACCGAGTTGACGCTATTGGAAATTGCTGCAAATCCGTTTAAGCCAAGCCCATTGCCTTCCTCAATCTGCCGACTCAGTAAGCTTCGAAATTTCTATGCTGGGTATTCGAATCTTATTGGAAATATTCCAGATTCCATCAAAGACCTGAAGTCTATTCAGAATTTTGATGTGGCAAACAACAATCTCTCTGGAAAAATTCCAGAAAGCTTCGGAGAACTCAAAACCATTCAACAATTAGAGCTCTTTGCAAACCATTTTTCAGGTGAATTGCCGGACATGTTTTCCAGTCTTGGTTCTCTTTTCAGGTTTGACGCTTCTGAGAACAAGCTGACTGGGAAAATACCTGAAAGCCTTGCCCGTTTGCCGTTGGTGTCTCTAAATCTCAATGATAACGATTTAGAAGGCGAAATTTCAGAAAGTTTAGCTCTTAACCCAAATCTTAGTCAGTTCAAGCTTTTTAACAACAGATTTTCAGGTACTTTACCTCAAAATTTTGGTTTAAGTTCAGATTTAGATGAGTTTGATGTCTCCGGCAACAATCTAGAAGGTCCTTTACCGCCCAACCTATGTTCTAGAAAGAAACTTAGGATTTTGAACCTGTTCGATAATAAGTTCAATGGGCCAATTCCAGAATCCTATGGGGAGTGTTATTCACTAACATATGTGCGTATGTATAACAATCAATTCTCTGGTGAATTACCAACTGGTTTCTGGGGATTTTCTGGATACACATTTTTTGAACTGCGAAACAATAATCTTCGGGGTTCAATTCCCGCTTCAATCGCCAATGCTCGAGGCCTAACACAAATTCTCATCTCGGGCAACAAATTCTCTGGGGAACTTCCAGCAGAAATATGCAATTTGGAAGAGGTTGTGTTCATGGACATGAGCAGGAATCAATTTTCAGGGGAGCTGCCTTCGTGTATTGTAAGGTTGAAAGCGTTACAAAAACTTGATCTTTCAGAAAATAGGATCAACGGTCAAATTCCCCAATCAGTTAGTTCTTGGAATGACTTGACTGAATTGAATTTAGCTAACAATCAATTGACAGGTGAAATTCCTGGTGAGCTTGGAATGTTACCGGTCCTAACCTACTTAGACCTGGCCGCAAACTTGCTTTCTGGCAAAATTCCGTCAGAGCTGAGCAGGCTCAAGCTCAACAAATTTAATGTTTCAAATAACAGGCTGGAAGGGAAAGTGCCACTTGGATTTGATAACGATTATTATGTCTTAGGTTTACAGGGCAATCCGGATCTTTGTAGTCCGGATCTTAAGCCTCTGCCACAATGCCCAAGACCGAAAAGTGTAAGCTGGTACTTGGTGTGTATTTTATCAGCTCTTGCCTTCATTCTTTTTGGGTCACTTGTTTGTGTGTTACTCAAGGCCAGAAAGCTTCTACCAATCCGAAGCAAGCGGAAAAGTGTGTGGAGAATTACTGCATTCCAACGCGTTGGTTTCACTGAGAGAGACGTGTTAGCTGCACTGACAGATGACAATCTCATTGGAGCTGGTGGGTCGGGTCAGGTATACCGGGTCAAATTGAAAAATGGGCAGATGGTCGCGGTGAAGAAACTTTGGGCGGCTAAACAGGAAAGAGAATCCGAGGAGGTGTTTAGATCAGAGGTGGAGACATTAGGGAGAGTCCGGCATGGAAACATAGTGAAATTATTGTACACTGGCATTGGTGATGACTTTAGGATATTGGTCTATGAATACATGGAGAATGGAAGCTTAGGAGATGTATTACATGGGGAAAAAGGTGGCTTGTTGTTGGATTGGCCGCGGAGATTTTCCATAGCAGTTGGAGCAGCTCAAGGATTGGCCTATTTGCACCATGATACTGTGCCTGCCATAGTGCACAGAGATGTTAAGTCTAATAACATTTTGTTGGACGAGGATTTCCAGCCAAAAGTGGCTGATTTTGGGCTAGCTAAGGCAATGCAACGGGATGCTGAGGAGAGCGAGCAAGCCATGTCCCATGTTGCTGGTTCCTACGGTTACATTGCACCTGGTAAGATTAATTTCCTTATTGTTATTCACCTCTTTTTTAGGTCCAATGACTCTTAGAAATTTTCTACTCTTGTTAGAAATTAATTTGCCAATAAAAAATGTTGAGAGCATCTAGTTCCAAGGACACTATTTTTAAAAAAAATAATAATATTGAACTGAGATAGGCATAAATGAAGTGGTATGAACAATAGATATTCATAGAACTAACCTCTACTTGTTTGGGATTGAGGCCTAATTGTTGTTGTTCTTCTTCTCTTTTTGTTAACTTGTTGTCAAGATATATTTAATATATTGCATTTGGATCAAGGACATCCAAAAAATAGTTGTGGAAGTTTTGGTTACTTTCACATACTATCTTAAAATTTTGATTGGATTTAATTTTAGATTCTTCTTAATGAAACCAGAGCAGATTTTAGGATAGATGTTTTAAACTTATAAGTAGATTTGAAGGAAACCTTAATAATTTCCATTTAATGGTTGCGTCTAGTCTCACTCCTCTAACTGGACACTGTTCTGAAGTCTGCATTTTTTAATCGCTTGGTTATGCTTGATTACAAGTTTAACAGGGGGATTTTCAAAGTAAATTCAAAGAATGATATGGCGCCCTGTTTTTGAAATTTGCATGACTATTTACTAGTAGTTACCTGTAATATTTGATTGTGAATTTCATTTGGGATTTGTCAAAGTAAAAATCAAAGCATAGTTGGGCACTTTGTTTTCTGAAGTCTGCTTGAGCATTTTCTATGTCAGTAGTAATATTTAATTCTGAGATCACATCAAATTATTGAATGATTTTGTCACCTAATGTTTGTAACACAGTCAAGATTTGATCGAAAGAATAAAAAATAGGAGGGTGATGTAGGTCCTGTCACCTAGCATTTGTAAACATATTCAAGATTTGATCTGAAAGAGACATGTTCGCAAGTATTGTTGCTTCTTTATCTAAAATTTGTCAATATCTTAAATTCTATTTATTCCCATGAAGTCCTCGTTGATTGGACATACAATTTCATCTTTTTCGTAAAGCTGAGATACTATTTGGTCTGTGACTGCCGATCTTCCCTGACTTTGCAAAAGTAAGAAGAATGCAGAAACCAACATCCTTGATGCAAAAAAATTGATGGCCTTTTGATACTAGTCCAAAAAGAAAAATTCCGCTTGCACAGTTCGTTAATTTGATCTTGGCTATTTAACAATTAGGAAGATGCTAAAGTTTGCTAAATATCTCAGGGGATATCAACTGTGTTATCCATGATTTTCAGCGGCACGTTTAAATTTAATCTTGATCCCTTTGTTTCAATTGCAGAATATGCATACACTCTGAAGATCAATGAGAAGAGTGATGTTTATAGCTTTGGTGTGGTACTGTTGGAACTAATAACTGGTAAAAGGCCTAATGACTCCTCTTTCGGAGAGAACAAGGATATTGTCAAGTGGGTATCGGAGGTTGCAGCATCACCTAAGAAAGATGAAGCAACTGGCCATATTGTTACATGCGCAAGTGGTATTCTTGATTTGAACCAGATAGTTGACCAGAGAATGAATCCATCTCCAACCAATTACACAGAGATTAAAAATGTTTTCGATGTGGCTTTGCTATGCACTTCAGCATTGCCCATTAATAGGCCCTCCATGAGAAGAGTTGTTGAATTGCTGAAGGATATTCCCTCCGCTCGTGCTAAACCAATCCACTAACTTTTCACAGTTTCGACATGTCCTGCTTAAGTAATTTGAAACTAGCTAGTGTATACTGTAAAAGAATGTGTGAAATTAGGTGTCTGTTTTGGTCTGCTTGATGAGGCGGCTTTGTTAAGTTTCATCCGGCAAGTAGAGTTTGCTTTCTCTGGTTAACAAGTGCCTTGTTAGATAATCCCATAACTACACATAGTAGCTTAACTACAAGCTTGCTGACCCTGTAAAACTCATGTATTAAACACTGAGTTTTTGTGGCAATATATGAACTTTACATTCATATGCGAGTATTCCGTTTCCATGAATTAAGAAATTTTGATGAGAACAAATAAACAACCTGAAATTTATCCACCCAAAGTCAAAGTTAAATTATTCCGTCTTTTTGATCTATTATTTCAACGTGCAGAAGATTTTAAGATAATTTAAATAAAGAAATACCTGTTGATGGAAACAAATAAAACTAATTTGTTTCAAAACACAGAGAAATATTTCCGCGTTAAAAAAGGTAAAAAGAAAAAAAAAACAAAATCAATGGTGTGCGTCCATTAGCTTAAGACACTGTCCCTCCATTTATTTATGATGTCCCCGTGAAATCAGAGGAGGAGGACAAGAGCAGAGCAGAATGTGCATTCAAATTCGGGAGATTGTGAGAACTCTCTCATAAAGACCTTCGTTGATTCAATTGCTCGTTCATTCTACATAAAATTTATCATCAAAACACACAAAAAAGAGAAAGATGAGGGAGTGCATATCCGTTCACATTGGTCAGGCTGGTATTCAGGTCGGCAATGCTTGCTGGGAACTTTATTGCCTCGAACATGGCATTCAGGTATGATAGTTTATACGTACATCTTACATTTGGTACAGTTTTTCCACAAAAAAATAAAAAATAAAAAATTATGCAACACATTCCGTTAACAAATTTCAAAATGGTAGAATCAGATAATTTTGTTTCTCTAATGAATATTGATGTTGAACCACTGGATCTGGATGCAAGATTTATTTATTTTCTGAGTATATATGTATTATGGAATATTTGTTCAGAATGGCAACCGGAAGTCTGGAACTAATTAGTAATTCCTGTCTTTTCTTATTTCTTAAGCAATGAGTCATGACAATGTAAAAATTTAGGCGTTTAGAAGTTAAAACTTTAGCTATATGATGGTCTCACCATGAAATTCAGTAATTGAGGGTTGAATGCAGCTTTCCGTCCGGCTTCAGCATTCTGATTGACATGTTTGATGATCGATTCATACATTGTCATCCCAAAAAAATTAAGGAATCTAAGTTTTTAAATTTGACCTGAGCACAATGACAATAACATCTTCTTGAATCATGAACAAAAGAGCATACTTGAAGGATTCAACTTTAGCTTCAGACGTTGGCTTGTCTGCAGGGACCTGTTTTCCACAAGAACGTACCGATTCTATTCATCAACAGACAACTTAAAAGATTTTAGGAAACAGAGTTGCAACTCGAGGAATAAAGACGTATGACACTGGAACAAACGAAGAACCAAGAAAGGTTTCATTTTAATGAAGATGAACCATTGCACAATTCATATTTCCAACACCATAATACTCTTAGCCTATTTTTGTTTTTAATAAACAAAAAATGTAGCAAATACACCATGTCTAAAGCACTATAATATGAAAAAAAAAAAACGAGAATCATAGAGCAAGCAAAAGTTATAACTAGTCCATTTACATTGTCATGACTCATGTCACCTAAAACTTATCAACTGATCTTTTTTTTACTCTATAATATAACCTGAATTATTTGTATGTTTTGATAGCCAGACGGCCAGATGCCAAGTGACAAGACGGTTGGGGGAGGTGATGATGCCTTCAATACATTTTTCAGCGAAACTGGGTCAGGAAAGCACGTTCCTCGTGCTGTTTTTGTTGATCTTGAGCCCACTGTTATTGATGAAGTGAGAGCTGGACCATATCGCCAGTTATTTCACCCCGAACAATTGATCAGTGGCAAAGAAGATGCAGCAAACAACTTCGCACGAGGCCACTATACAAGTACACAGTCTGCACCTAATTCAATTCTGCCCTTATTTTGAGTTTGTGATGCAACTCTCAAAAGTTCTGATTCTTTTTATTTATTTACCAGTTGGAAGGGAGATAGTTGATCTTTGCTTGGATCGGATTAGAAAGCTCGCAGACAACTGCACTGGTCTGCAGGGTTTTCTGGTCTTTAATGCCGTTGGTGGAGGCACTGGTTCTGGTTTAGGTTCACTTCTATTAGAACGTTTGTCAGTGGACTATGGGAAAAAATCCAAGCTTGGGTTTACAGTGTATCCCTCTCCTCAGGTTTCAACCTCTGTTGTGGAGCCATATAATAGTGTTTTGTCAACCCACTCTCTATTGGAACACACAGATGTTGCTGTCTTGCTTGATAATGAAGCCATTTATGATATTTGTCGTCGCTCCCTTGACATTGAACGCCCCACCTACACCAACTTGAACCGACTGGTGTCACAGGTATTGGCACGTTTACAACTCAGTCATTTTGTAACGACTCAAGCCTAACTATCAAAGTATTGTCTGCTTAGGGCCCAACTTTTGGGGCCTTATGATTTGGGCCAGAGCGGACAACACCTTGTTAGTTGAACTGTTTCACCCTTATATGATTTTGTTTCTCTTATCAATGTAATGAGTTTTCTGACTTCTAATCAGGTGATCTCATCTCTCACTGCTTCTCTGAGGTTTGATGGAGCTTTGAATGTTGATGTGAATGAATTCCAGACTAACCTAGTCCCATACCCAAGGATCCACTTCATGCTTTCATCTTATGCTCCTGTTATATCTGCTGAGAAGGCTCACCACGAACAACATTCCGTGGCAGAAATCACCACAACTGCTTTCGAATCAGCTTCTATGATGGCCAAGTGTGATCCTGGTCATGGCAAGTACATGGCATGCTGCCTAATGTATCGAGGGGATGTGGTTCCCAAAGACGTGAATGCTGCTGTATCCATTATTAAAACCAAGCGCAACATTCAATTTGTTGATTGGTGTCCAACAGGCTTTAAATGTGGTATCAACTACCAGACTCCAACCGTTGTTCCCGGAGGTGATTTGGCTAAGGTACAGAGGGCAGTGTGTATGATTTCCAATTCCACTAGTGTTGCTGAGGTTTTCTCCAGAATCGACCACAAATTTGATCTAATGTACGCGAAAAGAGCCTTTGTTCATTGGTATGTTGGTGAAGGCATGGAGGAAGGTGAATTTTCTGAAGCCCGTGAGGATTTAGCTGCACTTGAGAAAGATTATGAGGAAGTAGGTGCTGAGTATGGGCAGGGTGAAGAGGCAAGTGAAGGAGAAGAATACTAATGAGTGAAGAGTATGATGGATCATTAGATGTTTTTTCTCATCCTGTTCTCTTCATTTTAGCATACACTTAATTAGTACTGGTAAAATATTTGTAGAAAGAGATCTCCACTTTATGCATGTACGTACTTAATTTTTAAATATGTGATAAATATACTTCTTTTCATTGTATAATAATATATGACATTATTTGATAGATTAAAAAAACCTGATAATTATGAGATCGTATTATTTATCAAATTTATTATTTTTGACTTGGTTCATCGATGAGGCTTACAACATAAAAAATCTATAAGGATATTCGTAGAGATTGAGCAAATTTAGAAAGAAAAAAAATGAACAATATTTAATTATTATTTACGTATTTGATTATTAATATCTTTCACTTGTCCCTAAGTTCTGTGAGTTTGTGATTGATTAGCCTTTCGAGTTGCACAATTAATTAATGACTCAATCTATATCCTGACCAAGACATCTGGCAACACTTTGATATTTCAAGTTTACCTTGAGGGAGAACATTTGATCACTTTAATTTTGAGAAAGTCAATATTTGACGTCTTGACCTATTTGAGAATATAAATTTTTTGGAGATATTTGAGATGTTTGGATGAGTTAAAATAGTAGCCACTAAGAAACGCTTGATAAAATTTTAAGTTTAAAGACTATGAATTAAGCTTATTTGGTATGGAATTCACTTAAATAATACTCTTTTTTACATCCACTGGAGTATTAATTATTAGGGAAACAACAACAACAATACTAAAAAAACATTTTTTACTAACATTTTTCTCTTGGAGCTTTGCAAAAATGAGTTGAATTTCTCTTTCGAATTTTAAAAGTATATTTGTTTGAGAAAATAACTTTTCGAGAATTATCAAAATCATCTAAAAATTTCTCAAACAAAACACATCTCAAAATTCGTTGACACTCCAATAAGCCTACATAAAAACCGGACCTGAAAAAGACTTTGCACATGCGAGACGGTAAAAGCGTGCGAATTTGGTTAATAATAAGAGGGGAGAAGGGCACACAGACGGAAAGGTCAATCCACCATCACAGAGAACAAGAAAAATCCCTAAATGGCATCGGCGATGTTCAGATCTAGTATTCGCTCCGCCCTCCGCGGCGGCTCTCCTCGTGTAACGCCGGCTTCCAAGAGGACTTTCGCTTCTCACGCCTCCGTTGAAGAAGAGGCCCGTATGTAAACTTTATTCATTCTCAATTTGGATTAGGTTTTCTTTACTTGTGCTTGCATTGAATCCGATCTATAATCCTTAATATACAGGTCTTTTTTTTCTGGATGCGTTTTTATATGCTGATTGTTAGAAGCGACAGTTATTTTTTAAGTTTCTCACGGATATTTATTCGCTTGTCTAGATCTTATGTTGCTTGTATGTTGTATTTACGTATCCTGTTGGAATGTGATTTAAAGTAAATCCGACGTAGACGTACACTTTCTTAAAAGAACAAGTCATTGGTATAAAACGGGAGCGGAATTGATATAAGATTGGTGTAAGGAATCGATCCTAACTAGTTTGGGATTGAGGCAGAGTCGGTTCTTTTTGCTTAAATTGATTAATTTGAACGTGTATCTTCGTGTTCTGTGGCCAGGGGAAGCTTCGAAATGGGAGAAAATCACTTACGTTGCAATAATATCCAGCACTATTCTTGCGGTGGTTAATCTCTCTAAGGGTCATCCTCACAGTGAAGAGCCTCCTGTAAGTTTTGTCAATGAATTTCTTTTACTTTCTTTGATTCTGTCTATCCATTTTAGATGCAGATGTTAGGTTATTTTAGAAATTCTTATTGGTTTTGTCTGCATTAGGTTATTTTAGAAATTCTTATTGGTTTTGTCTATCAAAGGATATTCACCTGTTCCTTTTCAAGTAGTTAAAATAATTGTTTGGTCCTTCAATTCTCTCAATGGTCCGAAAGCAGTGTAAATAAGTGCAATGTATAGAAATATATCACATATGCATAATGAGCCTACAACCCATAAAGAAGGCTTAAGCAGCTGGTAATTTTACCAGCACTTTCTATAGCAAGGGAAATATTTAAGTGTTTGAACATATTCAATTCAAATTTAAAAGAGAAGAGTTATGATAGAACTCCTTTTCTTTTGGATGACATCATGATGGCGAATTTGTTTAGTTCCCTGAGAAAGTAAAATGCTATGGAAAAGATGACAAGTGTTCGCTGTATTATGAAATCTTTCTGTTATTCCTTGTATGTGCTTGTTCTATTGTAATAATTTAAGAGAGTAGTTAAAATGACTTTTCAAGCAATATATCAATCAACAATACAGGGTAGAGGGCAACAATGTATTGGTGGTGAAGGAGTAGGAAACACTAGGAACGGGCGTCAGTCAGAGGAGGAATACATCTTCTTTGTGATGTGTCCATTTTAGCTTGTGTGTACCTCGACTAATTTAACGGGGAAGTTGCTACCTCCACCAACACAAGTACTTGATAACTCTGTCCCCTAAAGCTTAGAGAAGAGGATGAATACATTGATCAAGAATGACAAAAATGGCTGGAAGATGGTGGTTCTTTTAATGTTCAGTTGTCAAATTTCTGTTAGTTTGTTGATAGATCAATGTAAAGGGTAACGTATAATTGTTAATCCTACTTTATGTGATAATTGACTTATGTTTTATATAAGTGGTCATTGAAGAAAATATTTAAATAGTAGTTGAGAAGTTAACTTGACACAGAATATCAAAGTTCCAATGTGATTAGTTAAATTAATTATGATTCTTGAATCAGTGGAAGAGTGTAAGGCTATTATTATGAATGGCTTGATCATTTTTGTTATGTCCCAAAATGGAAATGTTCATATAATTTGACTGAAAGGAGTAGTTTTTTAAAAAAAAAGATAAAATGTTGAGAGATTTCAAATGTAGATGGGTGTTTTGAACAATTAGTCTTTGTATGGAGATGTTTACTACTAGTAGGCCTTTTAGAAGCCAACATCTATTTTCAGTCCTAGGCATGTTGTCTACTTATTTGAGATTGCATGGAGGAGAATGTATCAATGTTTTTATAAAGGATGGTTACATGAGTGAAGTGTCTCAATCTATTTACTTCAGGATGACAACGTGGAAGATTGTTTTGCTGTTACATGTGTTTGAATTCAAGTCTAATATGTTATTTTCCTCACTCTTTGTAACCTAATATTATTTTTTGTCTTTTCTTCTTCTCTTGCAGGCTTACTCATACCTGCACATTCGCAACAAGGAGTTTCCATGGGGTAATTATGTTACTAGTGATTTTCTGGTTTTCTCTCTCAATAATTTCACATTTACAGACTCATGCTTGGTGGTTTGACTGTATCTAACCTTTGATGGTTGCAATGCTGTTACCAGCGTCCAGCACTTGTTCAACAAGAAGATCTTACTGATGTATTGCATTTTTTTTCCTTTTGGATTTAAAAAATCTTTCAACATGCTTTCATTGGTAGTGAAGGTGTTGGAAGTCTTCTCCTGGTGTTATCCTTATTGAGTACCTGATAGTAGTGGGGCTGGTTTAGGATGATCCCCCCCCCCCCCCCCCCCCCCCGGGACATGATGCTACTAAGGTTTACATAATTGAGCATAAGTGCATTATATTAGTATCTTAAGTGCATCGTTTGGAAAAGAAAAAAGCAGGAATAAAATTGATACTCTTAAAAGTAGGTACAGAAAATGCAAGTACTCCATTAAGTGTCCCTTAATCCATTTGGGAATTGATGATGTTTGCTGCAATAGTTAAATAGTGGGTAAATCTGGTCAAAGCATATTTTTATGTTGCCTGGTGTTCTTGGCAACTTGGTTGGATAATGCAACAAGTGAAATTCTCTTCTAGTTTCATCTGTTGCAAAAAGAAAATCAGAAGTTGGAAATCAACTGTCATGTTCTGCAGCATATGCATGTATGGATGGTGTTTTGCTGGTTGACATTCAAAAGCTTTGAGTGCCTGTGCTGCAGGCCTCATTTTCAATGTAGACATGATGTCATGTATTTGTATCATTTTACTTGTTAATTCAGGGCTCATAGCATGTTGTTGTACATTTTCTAGAATGTACTTGTTTCTGATGTTGAAATTTTCAAGTTTGCCATATTTTGTGCATGTGTTTAGATCTGCTATGTTGTAATACCATTGACTCTGGCCTTTGGTGAATGCAGGTCCAGATGGCCTTTTTGAGTCCAAGCACCACTGAAACTGCATGGTTTCTCTGTGAAGGCATTAAAATAATTCCTGTCCATCTGCGAGTATCATCACATTTTTGGTGTGAAAGCTGTTGAATTTTCACAAAATGTCCTATTGGTTTTTTTCAGTACAAGAAATTGTTGCCTTTACTTCGGTGCATCTGTATTTGAAGGATACTCTTGCTTCTTACAAAGTGATTTTTAAAGAATAAGAATTGAGATGATTAAGTCATTCCAGTTATTCTTTTCAATATAGTTGCTCTTAACTGTGCGATTCTGAATGTCTTAATGCATGAGTGTTGTCTTCTTGATATTATTGACATGCAGGTTGTTACGTTTCTGGCCAACGTTTCTTCATGGTTTATGTCTTATTTAGTACAAATTTAAGTGACGGGGTGCTTATTTTTGCTGTTGAATGTGCCCTATTTTATCCTTGTGAAAAAATTCTGATAACTTGTTTAAAATCTCAAATAGTACTAGCAGCTAGCAACAGATGGAGCATCGTCAAATTAGTAGTGATGGTCGCGGGTTCTGATTGTTAAAGGACGATATTTGGTGACCATTACCGACTGTATCCTGTAAAATCTTTTCCTGGGAATTTCTGTCAAATGTCGTTTGTTTGAAGTAACGTGAAAGAACACCACATAAAATGCAGAATTGTTTTAGATGGTGTTTGTTTTGAATTTTCCTTTTCTTTCACATGAAACGTTGCATATTTCATTGCAATTCTGGTTTCAAATTCCGTGTATGCTCTATTTAAGTGCATAATTACAAATTTTACAATGATAGAAAATAAGTTTTAACCAAAAATAAAATATGAAGGAACAAGAATATTTTATTAATGAATAATGTAAGTATAATTTAATTTCTTCCTTGGTTCTTTTTAATTTTCTTCATGCTGTTAGAGACGTATTTCTTCAACTAGGAATGATCTCCAAGCACCCTAACCGAAATAGGACTGGTAAATATTCACAAAATTTGGATGTCTACAAATTTAAGAGGAAACAAGTGAAAAGAACAGTAACTCCAGTTGGTAGATAAACAGTAAAACGTTAGGAAATGCTACTCATTTTGATCTTAGTTGGGGGCATATGACACTACGTCACGAGAAGTAAGATTGAGATCTATAAGAATGAAAAATTCTGTAATTGACCTTATTCTTCTGAATCTCCCATTCACTTTTCGCGTGGGACGAAGAATCTCCATGATTTAAAAGTCAAAAATCAAATGAAAATTTATATTACCATGTTGTAAAAGTCAATCACTCCAGTTAGCTTTCCTAGGTACTCCTCGAAATATTAGAAGTTGCGTCTGTATACTTCTTTGAAATTCTTTTTGAAGAAAAAATGGTGTAAAACTAAAATGTTATTGAGCATTTGTTAGAAAGTAATTTAAAAAAAAGTGTGTTTTTATCTCAGCTATAATGGTGAGGAGGACCTAATAATTCAATGATTAAAATTGATTAATGAGCTGCTTTTGGCAATATGTTTTAAAGAAGAAAGAACCCTTATCATCATTAATAATGCACGGAAAATTGCATGATTCACACATGCAGATACACGTTTATGGGATAGAGAGAATCAAGTAACTGAGTTCTCCCCAACATCAAACTACATATTTGTTACATGATGGCTCTTTGGCATCGACAGGCAAGCAAACTGAGGTTATCTCACTTTCATATTCGCCATGAGACTGCTAAAGGCAAGAAGAAGAATGAATGTGAAAAAAAACTTGGCATAAAAACAGTACTACTACTAGGTATCTATGTTACTCTGCTGCAGCCTCTTCATGACTGTTCCCCTCGCTTCCTGTCTGTGGCAATGTTCCCACATCAGTACGAGACTCCGTCTCATCTTTAGGAATTGCAGAATCTGTAGATTCGACTTGATTTTGCTGGCTATCATCAGTATTGCTATTTGAGGTGGAAGAATCAGTCGATTTGTTTTGATCTGGGTCTGTATCGTCATTGTCATTTGACGGATTTATTTTGTTCTCAGAGCCTGGATCAGAAGTAGCATCTGATTTCTGGTTGGCTTCATTTTGATCGTTCCCACCTCCTGTTGACTTCTCAGTTGCACTAGCTGTTACAGAGTTGCCATTTTGGTCAACTGATTCAGATCCCTTTGAACTTGTTACTGATTCTTCATCTGTCGAGGAATTTGAATCTTTTTTCACAGATTGATGCTCATTTGGATCGTTCTGTGTGCCATCTCCAACAGACACAGCCTCCTTAATTGAGTTGTTCTCATTTTGTGTGGTTTGAGTGGCCGAACTGTCATTTTCTTGCTGCTGTTTGTTGGCATCATTGGTTCCTTCTGCAAGATTGGAGTCCTCACCAGAGTTCTTCTCATTTTGTTTGGTGTCAGAAGCAGAACTGTCCTGTTCCTGTTGTTGCTTATGGTCTTCGTTGGTTTCTGCTGCCAGATTGGAGTCATTACTAGAGTTGTTCTCATTTCCTTGCTGATGTTCATTACCTCTGTTGGTTCCTGCTGCATTATCCGAGTTATCACTAGAGTTGTTCTCATTTTGAATGGTATGAGAAGCAGAGCTTTCATTTTCTTGCTGATGTTCATTGGCTTCATTTGTTCCAGCTGCAGCATTGGAGATATCATTACTGTTGTTTTCATTTTGAATGATTTCAGAGGCAGACTTGCCAGTTTCTGTCTGCTGGCTAGTGGCTTCATTGGTTCCTGCAGCAGCATTAGAATTGTCCTCAATATTGCTTCCAGAGCTATTTTGTTCAAGCAACTTATTTTCTCCAGCATCTGAATCTAACTTGTTCACACTTCCGTCACTTGCATCTTTCTTGTTTTTGTTGTCTTGCAACTCATCTTCTCCCTTCTTGGATTGCTCCTCATTATTCAAGGCTACATTACCATCTCCTTCTGTCCCTGTCATGTTTTCAGAATCTGAAGAGTCTTTGACCAATGAATTCTCTTCCTTGCCATTTTCTACTGTTGAAGCAACATTAGTGGTATCAATTTCATCATGAACCTTATCTTCTGATGAGCCAGATTCTTCATTTTTGCTTTCATTCTCTTCCTTCTCTTTACCGACTTCATCAATCTCTCTGTTGTCTCCCTCATTCTTCTCTTCATTGCTCTCGTCATTCTCTTTTACTTTGCCTTCATTACTTTCCTCCAATTCCACCGACTTCTTTTCGCTTTCATTTTCAACTACTTCTTCACTTTTATTCGTAGAGGTTTCTTCACTTCCACTCTCTTCGCTTTGTGCCTTCTCTTCTTTCGAATCAGTTCCTGCATCAACATTACCCTCAGTTCCCTTCTCTTCACTTTCGCTTTTCTTGTCATTCTTCTCTTTAACATCCTTGACTTCCTTTTCTAATCCCTGGTCGTTACTTTCTTCACCCTCAACACCACTCTGCTTTACCTGATCTTTTTCGCTATCTTCTTCTTTGGTTTCATTAGTTTCACTGTTGGTATTCGTGTCAGTAGCTTCCTCATTACCCTCACCTTTGCCATCTTCAGTATTCTCTTTGCTTTCTGCCTCAGCATTTTCTCCACTCACTCCTTTCTCCTGGATTTTTTCTGTAACTGTATCCTCATCCACAGCATCTCCTTTATGCTCACTCTCCACCGCTGATTTATCTAGATCATGGTCATGATCCTCCACTTTGGTGTCATCATCAAAACGCTTAAGCTCGTCTTCCTCTGTCACCTCCTTCAGTTTCTCATCATCAATATCTACTTCCTTCTTTTGAGGTAGGAGGTCCTTCCTTCCAAACTTTACAACATCATTGTCAGTTTGTACCTTCTCTGAGACGCTTGTGTTTTGTTGAAAAGATGCTTTCTTGCTACGTGAGTGCTGGACTTGATAAAGCAGCCAGATACAAACACCGACAAGTACACATATCTGAAGAGCATGCTTCACCTTGAAACCTTTATTTCTCTGTTGGCCTCTACGTGGCGAGTACTTGAACATGATGATTTTCTTTAAAAAACCAAAGCTAAAGAAAAAAGATCCAAAAAAGGAGCAATTTAGGGGCTTAAGCTAGAGAAAATCCACAAAAACACTAATTTTAGCTTTACAGAATACCTGACATATCAAGAGAATAACACCAAGGTGGTACATCCAAACAAAACAACAATACCGAACAAAGTCATTGGTAGACAATCAAATTAACTTGGTTAAACTCAGGATTGATTACATTGTGGATCTGATTTACTACTACTAAATTACTTTCATCCAGATCTAAACAGAGGTCAGAAGAGCTAAGAAATCAAACAAAATATGCTGCAATAAGTTTGGCAGATGCCAAAGAAAGAAAGTAGGGATTCAAGAAACTGGTACGAATACTTTGTCTTTGAATCAATAAGCAGGTTCTCAATCATGAATTCAACTTCGAAAAAGAAAGTAGACAAAAATAGGAACCACAAGCACAATTCATTGAACTGTTGATGTGTGACAGAATTTAAACTCAGGTTCTGGTTTTACATAAGGAGACCAAGCATAGAAATGTTAAAGAAGAGATGCAGACAATTGAAACTGTAACAATTACAGCACATCAAGAAATACAAACAAATAGATTTCAAAAGATCTGCATTTGTCAATATGCGTAGAATAGTCAGGGACACAATAACATAATCAACTAGTCAAAAACAACCTAAATTTGAAATCATTCCACAAAACTAAAAGATAAAAAGGCATACCTGATACACTAACAGAAGCGAGTCTCTGAGTCTGGATGCAAGATCCCAATTGTAATGAAAGAAAAAGTTGGTAACTTTATAGGCAAAATTGGTCAATGATTAGAATGGAAGAAAAGGTGCAATAAGATCCTTAAACCGCACACTTGGTAATAATAAAAACAATAATATGCTTCTATTACTGGAACGCCAAAGGCAAATGGAAATGGTTTAAGAGTTTTATGGGTGGCAAGTAGTTTTTGTAGAGGTTGAATCAAGAACTATCAGAAGAGGTGAAGATGTGACCTTATTTCTTCTTCTTTTTTTTTTTTTTTGTTTCAGATCAAGATCCAGTTTTTATCACTTTATATTATGTATATGAAAGCCACACATAATTCCCCTCCTTTTGTATAATTTAAACAACTGTTGCGTTTACACTGGGGAATCTCTCCTCCTCATCTCCTTATTTCCAAACGACGCCGTTATAACTGGTTACGTTGTCGTTTATTGACCAAATTTTACTGTAAAGCGGAGAAATTGCCACGTGTCACCGAATGAAACTAAAAAAACCGGCCTCAGTCGGTGAACCGGTGAGTCGGTGTTTATTAATTTTGTGGTAACAAAACGAACCGCTGAGTTAGAAATCGGCGAATTTTGGAATAATGTTCTCTAAGTTTCTAACGACAGCGTTGCGGCGCACTATCCCAAAACCCTGCCATGGCACCCGCCGTCTCCGGCCTTTCTCCACGGCGGCAGCGGCGGTTCGAGAACCGTATGAGGAGGATACTACCGGCATCACGATGAAAGGTGTGAAAATCTCCGGCAGACCTTTATACCTAGATATGCAGGCAACTTCGCCGATTGATCCTAGGGTTCTTGACGCGATGCTTCCTTACCATATCTCTCGTTACGGGAATCCCCATTCCCGGACTCACTATTACGGGTGGGAATCGGATCAGGCCGTTGAGGTGGCCCGAGCTCAAGTCGCGACCCTAGTTAATGCTTCTCCAAAGGAGATAATTTTCACCTCAGGTGCTACTGAGTCCAATAATATCTCCGTCAAGGGAGTTTTACATTTTTATAGAGATAAGAAGCGACATGTTATTACTACTCAAACGGAGCACAAATGCGTTCTGGATTCTTGCCGTCACCTACAGCAAGAGGGCTTCGATGTAACTTACCTTCCTGTTGAGTCTGATGGACTTGTTGACCTAGAGAAGCTTCGGGCTGCGATAAGGCCTGACACAGGCTTGGTATCAGTTATGATGGTGAATAATGAAATTGGTGTGATTCAGCCTATGGAGGAAATTGGAAAAATTTGCAAGGAATTTAATATTCCTTTTCATACTGATGCTGCACAAGCGCTAGGGAAGATTCCAATTGATGTGGAGAAGATGAACATAAGTTTGATGTCGTTAAGTGGGCATAAAATTTATGGGCCGAAAGGTGTTGGAGCTTTGTATATGAGGCGTAGGCCAAGGATTAGGGTTGAGCCCCAGATGAATGGGGGTGGACAAGAGAGAGGGATTAGGAGTGGGACAGTACCTACTCCGTTAGTGGTAGGTTTTGGGGCAGCCTGTGAACTTGCAATGAAGGAAATGGAATATGATGACCAGAGGGTTAAAGCTTTGCAGGAGAGATTACTGAACGGTATAAGGTCTAAGATTGATGGGGTTGTTATAAATGGAAGTGTTGAAAGGCGATATGCTGGGAATTTGAACTTATCTTTTGCATATGTGGAAGGTGAGAGCTTGTTGATGGGGCTGAAGGAGGTTGCAGTGTCAAGTGGAAGTGCGTGTACCAGTGCAAGTTTGGAGCCATCCTATGTGTTGAGGGCATTGGGAGTTGAAGAAGATATGGCCCATACGTCAATTCGATATGGAATTGGGAGGTTTACAACTGAGCAAGAGATTGATCGTGCGGTTGAACTTACAGTCAAGCAGGTTGAGAAATTGAGGGAAATGAGCCCACTCTATGAAATGGTTAAAGAGGGCATTGATATAAAGAGTATACAGTGGACACAACATTAGATTGATTGTTACATGAGCATGTGGAATGAAGTTGATCGTTCAGGTTCTTGTTCAGAATATTTATTACATGTTCTTGAGCTTCAATGCTATTTTTATGAGTAAAGTTTCTGCAATAAGACGTACTGTCGTTGACTGTAGTTGACGCTGTAATTGTGTATGATATAGCCGTGAGTTACTTTAGTGACAGGATGTAGCATCTATGCTGGTCAAACTGATGGGTGTTTCTGCCCTTGGATTTTGGTTTCTAATATTCTGCTTGTTACCATTGAAAAGCTTATGTGATTTGGACCCAATTGTGTTTGCTTGATTATTTGGGGAATATTTATGGTGTTTTCTGATTATTATTTTAGGAAATATTTTAGGGTGTATGTAACAAACCCAAAGTGATAAAAGAACTGGGACGCAATTACAACTTAAAAGTCCTAATTGCAGTTCTTAAACTATTGAATTATAATGAAAATACTGATATAACGATTAACCAAGGATAGAGAAAAGAATGGAATAATGGAGATTAGAAGATTAGACTCTAAAATTGGAGATGAGAGTCATAGAAATGCCTTTGCACATAATTCATGATACCCTTCGATAGTGATGCCGTGTTCTATTTAATGATAACCGAGGGTACCCTCAATGTGGATCCCAAATTATCCTTTGTGAAGGCCTGGGCCTATTGCTTTTACTTGACCCAATATCTATTTGTGTGATATCGTTGTCGGTATTCCTATTGGGTTGGGGCTGATTCATAACAATACTCCCGTCCTCAATGAGAACCTTGTCCTCAAGGTTCAAGTCAAGAGATCTTGCCAATAAAAGCATTGGTAATATAGGTTCAGTTAACTTGACTCAAGATGGATGAAATGCATTTGATGATGAGCACCTGCAAGTTCCTTCTGAGCAAAATCAAGAGCTTCATACCACGCGTTGTTTATTGTGTCAACCAAGTTTACTACACACTGGATGTAGTTTTGACAAGAAAAACTTTGTAGTTTCTCTAAGTGTCCCATGGGCCACAATATTCTTGGAATGAGCATTATAATAAAGACTACTTTAATAATATCCTTGGCATGATTCAGTTCAACAACTTCATATTGTGCACGAGACTCACTCACACTCCAGCTGAACATAGAGAGAACACAAGATAGAGGCAAACTAAGTTGTAGTCCATCTCCAGCATTATGGCAGATCTCCACCAAAATTTTAAACATAAGGAAATCAATATACTTCCCATCTAGCAGCCCAGAATTTCCCCTCCTTGACACATTGGTATGCCTATGCATTTGCACATTACCCTTAAGCCCTAATAGACGATTCTGGTTGAACTTCCCACAAAGTAAAGCAATGAGCGAAAAGAAATATAGTGAAGAAACTCCCAGTTATCTGATGGAGAAACTAATTTCCCAATAAGGTCCACCTCCACATAATCAAAATCAGGTAATAGCCCAAGATCTTTAATAACAACATAAACAAACCCATGGATAAGTCTATGTTAACAAATCTTGAGGGACCAGTTGTGAGCAAACATGGATACTACTAACTGCTCAGCACTATTTCTTTCAAATATTTTCACAGGACCAGTAATGCCAATTTGGAGTACATAAAAACGAGCACCATAGTTCTGAAGCCCTATAGTAGAACTAAGCAATTCCATATGATCCTCTCTAACAAGGACCATGTAGTGAATCTCAGTTTTGCAGTCAAAATTGATGCTGTCATCATGTTGCCAAACATATGTTTGATCGAAGTTGGCCACTAAAACAAGGTTTACAACATAAAATGCATCGACTACTTGTTTAAATGCTATTGATGGACAAGGAATTGCATTGTAGCTATAGATAACACAGAACCCATTAGACAAGTAGCAATGCACACACCATGATTGTCCGGGATCCCACACTCGACTCGTAGAGTTTGAATCTGCATTTGAGAAATATTTGCCAGTATAGCCCAAGAATAAAACTTCATTTGCGTTCTCTGTAAAATCTCTAAGAGCCATGTACTCTAAACATATTCCTGGATCCCATACACAAAGATCCATCGCAATCGGAATGGTTACAATAAGGAAATTAGCAGTAGGAACTAATAGAGATAGACTCAAAATATGTTGGCCATTGAATTCCCTGGTGGAATTTCTATTTTCAGCGTTGGGAAGTATTTTAACAGAATGCATTGAACTTGTTGAAATATTGAGAAATAAATCTTCAGTACCCACAGGTTCCATGAAAAAATCAACAAGATACCAGCCTTTAAAGGTCTCCAGATCAGTTTTCCATTTTAGGGGAGTCACTAGTAAGAGAATCAACATCGACATATCTAGTGGGCATATCCCGTTCGAGATGTTCATTCAGCCTAACCACTTCTGGACCATCAAAAGGAACTAGGAGTGGTTCTCGGGGTGCAGTTGGCCTTATCTCCCTGAATATGATGTTGTGGGAACTTCCATCGATCAGTTGGACTGCACTGCGTTCAGGGCCTGGTGCTTCTTCGTCAATCATTTTGATTGTAGTCTCGAGTTGCACCTCTGCGATTGTCTTGGGCAGCAACTTCGGAAAAGATCATTGAACACCTTAGGTGACTGAATAACTCCCGAATCAGCTAGAAAGCTAGAGGCGGAAGAAGTTTCCGCCACTTCTTTGGTGAAGACTTCAGTAGACATTTCATCGAACATATGGTCCACATGGCTTGAATGTTCATCAACAAATGCGTCAAACAACTCCTGATAGCCCCAACATTGTCCTCAAGACTGGAGTTTTCTTCAGCCAAAGGAGAAGCAATCCCTCGCTAAAGGCTATAGCAGCACTAATCCTGGTATCTTTTACTATAACCTGTGGAGACACAAATGAACATTTGTCCTCCAACTTTTGTAGTAAAGCTAGAATATTGGTAAGTTGAGCATCCACCACCAAAGACTTTGGATAAGTTTGTTTTGGAAAACGCAGGGCTAACTTCTCCATAAAATGATTCCAATCGAAAAATTGGTGGTTGTGGAACATCCAACGGAACCACTCAAGGGCCTCACCATCGAGATACAAAGAAGGAAGAGGTAGCCAGTAAAGCCTAGGAAAGTGAAGTATCGCCCTGCCCTATATAACCAGTCCTCTGGATTTCCGTCGCCTGGATCCCAAATTATCCTTTGTGAAGGCCTGGGCCTATTGCTTTTACTTGACCCAATATCTATTTGTGTGATATCCTTCTCGGTATCCCTATTGGGTTGGGGCTGATTCATAATAGTGCAATTACTGCATTCAATGATCTGCAATAGCCTACCCATACTATACACTTCAGGGTATGAAAGGAGTGGACGATTGCAAAGGCTGATCCAGGATTTGAAGCTCTAGGTGCCACACTGCTTTGAAAATATGCAGCTTTTTGAGAAAGCGGCATCAATATTCACAGAGGAAAACTATAATAGATGTTTATCAGCAAAAACTTTTAAAACAAGAAAAGGCCTGGTCGCGTTGATACACTTCAATTTTTGGTCAAAAGAGGTCTAGGGTTATATTCTACCTAACTACACTTTCCTTACAATAAGTTCATCAAAAAGAAGTTAGCATGCTAAAGTAGTTTTAAGAAGTATACCAGATATGTTTGGACTCTTGTTCAAGGACCTGAACTTTAGAAGTCATAAATGTAGCCTGTTCTATGACCACATGTGCACAAAGTTCCAACCAATATGAACGGGAGCGATGGCACCCAACCCTTCTACAGAGATCAGCGCTCGGATGATTTCCTGCGACATAGCTACGACATTTGTCATTTCGTTGTGATTTGAACTCTACAGGGCTACGTGCTTTGAGGAGAAATATCAAGAGGACGCATAATGAAATTTGCTTATATTCTTTTGTAACGCTGCCTTGCAGAATATGGTTGGGCACCTTGTCTTGATTAGAGTCTTAACATTTGCCTTAATCTACTGAGTTAAATTGAATGTGTGTGTTCCTGCTACTTAGAATCTTTTCATGATTAACGTCTTACATGGGCTTTTCTGGTACAAGTGTACCCACATATTTGATGTCACGGACTACTAGGTGAGTTCTTAGGATTTCCTTTTTCCAGTCATTTCTAGGGAGACATACCACTAGCAGATCATGGAGACTGAGATTGATGGAACCCTTTCCGATTTTTGCTACCCTCTCCCCTTATCCCGTGAATACACCCTAGTCATCATTGGAGAAAAAGAAGAGTAAAATGAAAAAGCTAACAAAGAATTTTGTAAGTATATGACATCTTCATTGAATAAAAGTGGTGAGGGAGTGAGTTTAAGCTTCTGCAGGGTTGTTGAAGGTTGTGCCTTCTTTTCTCAGAGGCCATTTCTTTACTTTCTGTCTATGCTTTGAGAGTCAAGACAATTGAAGTAGTTTGGTGCTTATTTTGCACTTCGATTACTGTTATTTCTAGCTGCCTCATAAAGGAGTGATATCTTCGTTTTGTATTTCATAATAGGATCTTCCATGTGTCAGTTGTTCATGAGGCTTGTTGTTCATGAATATTTAAATGTAGTTTGGGCTGCTAGGGAGAAGTTTGGCCTGTCAGTGATCCACAGTTTTTATAAAGCTTTAGTTGTGTAGTATTGATGTTATGGTGCTGATTGCATCAATAGCATGCAAGGGGAAACACTCTAAGGAGATGTTTGCTGGCGTCTGTTGCTGGATAAGAATTGGTTGTTAGGTTAGTTGGTAAATTGAGTCTTAGATTAGTTGGTTAATAATATACAATCGAGTCAGCACAGCTAGATCCTGGTTTCTAGTGCTATTCTATATAGTTGGAAAAGCTGAAAATTTAAACACATCCGTGCACTATGAAAGCACCCACTTGTGGGATTATACTGGTATGTTGTTGTTGTGCATTGTGAAAGCACTTCCTTGGATCCCAATGGTGTGTAAATAGTTTCAGTGACACTGTTCTTCAACGTTGCGTGAAGGAGTGTGCTTGAACGATGGTCGATGAAGTCTGTTGTGTAGACCAGTGATTTGTAGCATGTCATGCGTTCAAATTCTGCTTATTTATTCTAGGAAGTGTGTTTTAGTTGGAAATGCTTTCCGAAAAAAGTATGTTTGGAAAGTGGTTGACTGTGTTTGGTTTATCTCCTGAAGAACATTCGTTATATTAAAGGAGCAACATGTGCTTGATCAAAGCTTTTAGAAAGTGCTTTCGACGAGAAGCTACTTCTTTCAGCTTTGTGAAGAAAAGCTTTTCTTTATACTCAAAAACCTCTCCCACCCCCACCCCAAGGTTTGGCCAATCAACCTAGCTCAAGCATAGATCTCAGCAGATGCGAAGGGATAATGGATGACCTTTTTCAATCTTTCTAAGGCTTGGTAAATAGGATCATTAGTAACTGGCTAGTCGGAGGCATAGGTGGGGTGCATGGTAGATCAGTCGTGGTGCTCGAGTTGGGCCAGTGCACATCATTAAATAGAAGTTTTTTCTTTCAGCAATCAAATTATGATACCTTTATGATGATGTCCAAAATGCTGTTAATTGTAGTCGTCGTGTATATTGCAAAAAATAAGGACTGCAGATTGGATCACCATATTGTCTTGTGGTCTTGGGTATAGTTGGAGGCTTTCTGGGTCTCACGCTACTACCAACGAAAATCTGGAGGCTCCAGGCGGAGAGCAAGAAGAAGTAAAACGATAGATCAACCAGAAATCTCTTGGGCTAAAACCTTGCTTAACTCATGTCAAATATACTCTGCTGCACTGGTCACTTTCCCTTTTACTGGCCTGTTTTATCCTTTGGATCTCAAGAGATAGTATTGCGTAATCCTAGATATATATTTGTGCGTGGGTTTGTATGCTTAGCTGGAAAGTGGGTGAAACTCAAAAATGTGTGGAGAAGGACAATACATGATAAGTTGGCATTACTTTTTCAATCTGATTTCTGTATTCCCATTCTTCGAAAAAATAATTGGGGTATACATGCTGGGATTCGACAAAAGGTTGCTCTGTTGCCATCCTTTCCTGAGTTCATTGATAAGAGTTATACATGATTCGTTCATTATTTGAGCAGTAGATCAAAGTCTTTATGATTTGACTGATCCCTGGAATTTTCAGTAGCATCACAAAATCAACGAAAAGCATATAGAACAAAAAGGCTTTGGGAATGACATATGGATCGCAGCTTTTTATGGGCTTAAAAACTTGGAAACAGACAGAATATAATGCTCACTCTTGTTTAACTGACGTTTATTGAATTTCTATCTATATGATATATTATGAATTTGTTTCATGCTAATGAGAAAAATATTGATTTGGTTTAAATGTTTTGAGTTACGTTGTTTGGGTAAATGAATTACCTTTGATTTTGATTGGCGAATTTGTGCAATTAAACAAGGCTCTTCTGGGCTGTTACTTCCGATGTATCAAGAAAAAGGGCCTTACGGCTTATGCTGCGCGCTGTTAACACTATATCTCACTTTCTCGGCATTAGATGTGTTGGGATACAGAAGCTAAATGAAAAAATTACAATTACAGATGGTTAATCTTTCACAGTAGGACTAAATGACTCCGCATCTTTTTTTATTTCCCACTCGATGCTTGGCACCTGTATTGGCGCCTGATTATTTTAGATTTAAGCCGCATAGGCCTCATTAGGGCGAAAGCATTTGTTACCAAGGATTTTTTCTTAGTCAGAGTTCAATCTCGAGACCTTTAGTTAAGGGAGGAGTAATCTCATCTATCATATCACATCCTGTTGTCGTGACTTTACATCTTCATTCATTATGATATAAGGAATTTTTAGCCAAAAACTCTGTTAATTATAGTGATCATTTGTATTAGTATAGACAATCTTGGGGTTTTAGAGTTTCAGGCGGAACAGAATATTTTCTATTATTAGAGTAATTGGTAGAGTTAAATATCATGAAAATGTGGTTATTGAACCTGTAGAAACTTCAAACTCAAGTTCGATGGTTCAGCAAGACGTGAAACTGCTCTGCTGGGGGGAGGATTCTGGTTGGGAGGAAAAGGGTTTGTTTAATACCTATTGAGAAATTTGTGGTTAAGTTCTAGTTGATCGTCAAATAACAACTAATTTCAGATAAATTGTGCTTCATGAGGGTTAAATGTTCCATAAACTTGCACTTTATGTAACAGAGCATAGGCGACATCATTAATGGCTGCAAAAATGATTGGTATGAATAAGTGCTAAGCATGCTGTGTAAGTATGTAACTAAGCATGAAGAACTCTGCATCAAATCTCTTTATAATAACGTTAATTGTTTGGAATTTTTTTCATCGAACAAGTGAAAAATATTGTTATAAGGAGTTTTGCCTGTAAATTAGAATCCGAACGTCCTTTTTTTTTCTTCTCAGCGAAAGTGGTTTGGGTTTTAGTTACTTGACAAAGCTGCAAATACTGTGTATGGAACAATTCAACGTTTGACATGTGCTAGCTTGCATGAGGTTCCAGAATACGGATACTGTCTTTAATGTAGTAAACAAATTGATCATATGAATAACTGTTTTTTTTTTTCTCACTTCCAAAAAAACAATTAAACCTGTTAATGAATTCACATAAAGTAACATCAAGTCAGAAGACAAGTAGAAAACTGATACACTAATTAATTCTGTTTCTTCCTTCATTTCCAAACTTAAACGCTTGCGTATAAAGATGAGGAAAACGTAATTTTATAATGTATGTATTTTAGGTTGAGACTAGTGGATGATTTAATTTTGAAGGAAGGTACAAGTGAGGAATCTGGTTAAAGTCAGAATGGTGGCATCCAGAATCCACATTAATATTCCAATAAATGTAAAAAATATGGCCATATCATACGATAGTATCAGCTTTTCAGTGGTCGCAGTAAACAGTTTTAACCAAATCTTTCACCTGCCTACTCTTAGTTCTACTGCCTGATTTGTTAACAGAGTAAGGTCAATTATTACATATGCCCTTTTAGTAACCTCTACGGATTTATACATTTACTTTACTGTCATTTTGTACCTTATTTTTACACGCTCAAGAGATTCGTTCCTATTCTCTTTAAAACTTTTCATCATCGTAGGAAGCTTCATACGGAGATGCATTTACTAGTACTAAATGAATTTAACTGCCACAATTAATTGCTGATTAACGTTAGACCTAGTACCTTAAATCAAATTTTGGTTCCCGACAGAGAGCCGCAGCTATCGAGAATTAAAACTTCTAAATAAAAAAAAATTCAAGGCAAGCTTAATTTTTAAAAGCGAGGTGTTTTGCCAAGCTTTTGGGGGAATAAGTGCTTCTCAGAGCAACAGAAGCTTATCAGAGGGGAAAAAAGAAACAAGTAACCTTCATCCAAAAGTACTTTTTGAAAAACATTTTAGAGAAAGATACATTTAGAGTGCTTTAAAAGCTTAATCAATCACTAATTACTGCTCATAAATGATTGTAAAATTATTTGTGGAACACAAACTACTTCTTACAAAAAGTATTATTTTGGAAAACACTTGTGAAATGTTAGCAAAATAAGTTGATATTAAATATCTAACCAAACATGTCGTGTACTATATTATATTTTCTTGAATTGATGAAAGCACCCAGAACGGACTAACAAAACTAATCAAAATGTCAATTACCCTTCAATTTTAACACAAAAGCATAAAAGTCGATACAAGAGAATTACCAGTTAAGGTGGCAAGAAGTCCTTGATCATGATTATTATTTTACTTGTACATTGGAAAAGCAGAATACACTTACGTTAGTTGTGTTGAAAACTTAAAAGATGGTACACATTTAAGGTACTAATAGAATAGGGACAAAAATAGACCTAGGCCCAAATTTAAGGTATTATTTGGGTTAAAACTCAACTTAAAACTAAGAATAAAGTAGCAATGATTCATGTACAAGGTAACTGTACTTAGTTTGATTTGTCGCTTAAGGGTTGAAGATAAGATTTCCACATTTGCATTTCCAGCTCATGGGCTTGTAGTTTGAGTTGTCGCTGTCCCTCGCATAGGCAATGCTGGTGGACGCTTTGCTGTTGTTGTTGTTGACGGTGTGCTTCTTATTTCCATTTGTAATTTGGGGGTTTGTTGGAACCTGGATGGCTTCACAGTGTCCACAAGAACCACATCTTTTCTCACACCTAGGTGGCCTCGACCCAATTTGTGATCTAAACATTGCTCTCTTTTCACTCTCTATCTATGTATAACCCAAAAAAAGATTACTATCAAACACTATCCCAATCAGGAAAAGAAAGAACGTAACCAAAAGTGCACAAATTTTACCTGGCTATCCCCGTGACGATGAGTATCAAGCAATTTTCTTCCTGCAAAATGAAAATGAATTGGACTAAGTTGCTTTTTGGAGAGCATGAAAGTTGTAATCTGCGTTTGGGAATTCAACATTGAAATAATTTCAAAAGTTTTTCCTGACTTTGTCTGTGTCAACAAAGAATTCGAAATACCTCTTGACTTTAAAGTTTAGCAACTATGCTAATGTGTGTGAGCTAGAAAACAAACAGAGGACTCTGTTTTTGTGAACAGAGGATATACCTTCAGCGTGGAATGTCAACTGTGATAAGCTTGAAATCATGAGAATGAGAAGTGAAATTGTAAGACAGCGAAGTGTTTGGCGAAATATGAAATTCTGAGTCCAGCCCATTTCAAATATCAAAAGGAATGATTGAGTTGAAAGTGAATTTATCTCTTTTTGTTGTATAAATAGGAGTTTGTGGGGATGCTTTCAGGAAAAATAAGAGTAGATTAGATGTAAAAAGAAAAATGTAGGAACAGAAGGAAGAAAGTGAAAGGTGTGGTGATGGTGAAAGAGTTTAAAAGCAGATGATGAAAATGATGAGTGATTGAATGAGTAGTTAATCAGATGTCGCCTTCCTTCTGTAAAATTGGGAGTGATAGAACGTGGGGAAGGCAGAAGAGGAGGAGTATTGCAGAAGGCTAGCCTTCAAGGGAAGTGAAAAGGGAAGAACCTCAACAACTCCCCTCGTGTCATGAGCCAATCCTTTCTCTTACACAAAACTAAAATACGCACGGTGTCAATTGAAAACTCTTACACACCATATCATCTATTATGACAAGCCCCATGAGGGGTTGAGGTGGCACGGGTCAGAGTTATAAGCGAATATGGTGTTTGCGTGGTAGACTTTGTTAAAAGATAAAGTTGTATCTTTGCTATCAACTATAGTTTTTGGTACAATGATAACTGTTTGATCCTAACACATCCAAATAATAATACTCCGAAATTTTTTAAAATGTAAGATTTGAAATTTAAAAGTAAAATACCGTACCTGCTGCAACAAATAAAGATAGCTTGAAGTTATGTAATGTCGTTTGGTTGGTATAACTGAATAAGGATAATAATCCCACGATATTCCATAAGATTATTTTCTCCCACATTTGATAACAAAGAGTATTATTTAATTTATAAATTATTTTATATTAAAATGGTGGAATAAGCTATCCCATACCATATGAAGGATGGGATAAAGTAATTCACTAGGATATCCTTGTTTATTTCATCTCATCAACTAAACGACCTACGTAACTTAAACTTGTGTTTGATTTTTTTTTAAAAGATAGTTTTTTTTTAGATTTCGAATATGTATTTTATATATAATTAATCATGGCATTGCTCTATTTCATATTGGTCTTGATGTAACGATTTTATATATAATTAATCATGGCATTGCTCTATTTCATATTGGTCTTGATGTAAAATAACACGCGATTTGGTAAAAGTTCTGCCCATACAACTGATAAAATAATACAAAATTTTAAACCATGATTATTTTAGTAATACAAGAAAAGTCCAAAAAGCATTCTATTGTTAGTGTAGAAAATATAATGAAATTGAAATTATTATATTAGCACTATATTGATAGAAAATTTGAAATTGAAATAATTGTAGTTGCTAGTATCATATTGATAGTGTATTTTAGTTATAGAAAGAAAAATCCAAAAAGCATAATGCAGAAGAAGATAGGTAGAGTAAAGCAGGAGGGAATTAGAAAGGACAGAAGAAGTGGAAAAGAACAAGTGGCCAGAACAGCAAGAATCCGCTGAAAACGCCAAAAATACACTAACAGACACCTGAATATAGCTGTTAGAATTATGGGGTTTTCGCTTTCACAATTTTCTTAAACAGTGTGAACATGTTTTGCCCATACAACCACATTTCTTCTTCTGCAGTTTTATAAGTAATTACTTAGATTATATGTATATGTGAGATTCTAAATTGCTAATCAAAAACATCATATTTCGTGTGTTGAGTTTTACATATAACAAAGAACGAAAGAAATGCTACCAAAAATGATATTCCTTTCGTTTCAAAAATAATGATCTACTTTTCTTTAGGGTCTGTTTCAAAAAGAATTGACTCATTTTCTTTTTTGGAAAAACTTTAATTCAACAAAATTAAAATACATTTTGGCACAATTAACATAATTTTAATTTAGGACTATAGTATTAAAAACTCTTCTCTATATATATAAATTCCCTATCAGGTTAAACTACGTCATTCTTTTTGAAACGGAGGAAATATAAATTATGGAGGACTTAATTAATACGTGTAAATCATCTCCTAGTTACGCACATATATCTCTTCTTAACATGACTTTTTCTTTACGTTTCAACTTTCTGTTGATCGTGTGGAGCTGTGAACAATAGATATGCAGTATAAGATGGGAGAGTCCCAATACAAGTCAACCAATGGTGTGAATTTGTTTGGGAGGGCTTTCATAGTTTCATTTAATTGGTCTTACAATTTTTTTTTTTAACTTACGACATGATGTCTAATCGAACCTAACTAAATGCAAATTTATATAGGTAAGTTTCCCATTACAAATAAAGTATTTCATGACAAAGACAATTTTGTATCCGATGAATTTCACTGACAATCTTATGCTATTACTGCAAAGGGGTATTATTTTAGAACTCGTTTAAAAATGAATTGGAAACTGTAGGTCCAAAATGAAGCAGGTACCATATTTTAGCGTGCCATTTCACATTTTAGTACTGCAAAATATTACCATAATGTACTTAGAGATTCTCAACATCAATTCACCAAACTAGTTGAGTTGTGGCGTTGTCTAACTACATTACTATCGTATATATTAATTTTATCTATACTTTTAAATAATTATATATATTATCACTAATTAAAAATTTTATATCATTTCTTAAAAGAGAGATATTTAGATATATGTATTTTTAAAAATTAGCCTCTATTAGTTGTTTGCATAGCCAAACTATCTCCAATTCAAGTTTTCACGTAAATCATCTCTCTTTCATCAACATTTCTACTACCAATTTTTTCTCTTAATTCTTTCTCTCCACCATGTCAAAGACTATTAATAAACGCTTAAATTCAATTCTGAAATAACAATACAATAATTTGAGGTTTGTGTTATTAATTATTATTTAAAGTTATGTATCTATGATAGATTTCAATTTGTTTTGTCTTATAATTTTTAAAAGCTAAGGTAAACCTCCATTGATTTAGACTATTTTTTAGTTTTCTTTCATGGCTAGTAATTCTCTAAACGAGAAGAATGTTTGTTTATTATTGCTCAAAAAATGACATGAAAGTTATTGCTACAATTCTCAATATTTTTAGCTGCTCAAATTTCAGAATAAAAAAATACAACTTTGACGAAGAAAAGAGAAAGATAGTGTGTAATTTGTTGCCAACGGAATGAGGATTTATGCAATAATTGTGATAAAACTTAACGAGAAAGAAGATGAGAAAGGGACTTTTTGGATCAAGCTGAATTATTGATGTATCTGGCACATTATTGAGTTAAGATTATATGCATTTAATTTCTATCAGCATATCTAATTAAGTGTATTTTTATATGAATAAATATATGCATTATAATAGATTTATGTTGGTATTTGGCACATCATTGTTGTAGCAGTTACATTATTAATGATATATCTGACACAATATTAAAATAAGATTATGTGCATATGATTTTTTGTTCATGAATTTGCTTTGCGGCATCGCCAAAAAAGAAAAAAATTTGATTTTTTAAGGTATTATGATATGTCATATTCTTTAAAGTACTTAATTATTGGATTTCAATTATATCCCTTAATCAGACACGCTACTTGATCAATGACTTTCAATTACATTTCTTAATTAGACAGAATAATTGATATATGTATCTTAGATTTATGTATTTGAAAGAGACCGATACATATATGCAAAATTCAAAATATGAAAAAAAGAATATAATGTTGCGCACACACATGAATTTAGGTAATTAACTCTTAAAATAGTAAAACTTGTTTAAACTAGCCATCTAATTTCTGTGCTACATAAGGTTAGGTTCATTCATATCCAAACTCGAGGGCCCAAATTATGATTATAGTTTTCGGTCTATAAATAATTATCGAAAAGTTATAGAAATACACAATTTATATTTACATAATTTTATATAATTTTAACTTTTTTAAAAAATTTAAAAATTTCTTAAATGATACAAAACTGCAACGCTTATTGATATAAATTACAATCTCTACTTCTCCATGTATCATAGTTAAAATCCCTTAATACTTTTCGACATGTATCACTGGTTTCATTTTTTATATAAAAAAAAGGTATTTTTGATAATTTTGAAAAAAAAAATTAGTATTAGTTGAAATTAATTAGCTCCAAAAAGTAAGGAATTTGGGTAAGTTACCCATAAATTATTCATTTCAGGGAAAAATTACGTAATTGAGCAAACATTCAATATTAAATAACAAAATTAAGCTATAGTTTTATATTATTACCTTTCATAACTAACTTTTAATAAATATTACTAGAAGATTTTGTGGGACCCACTGACCTTTTTGTATAAACCTCATCATCTTCTAATATTACATTCTCTCTCCTTTTATACAAAATATTAAATTTTCTTTCCATAAAAACGTCCCCTAATTTTATCTCCAACAATCGCTCAAACAATTATCATCTTTTCAAGTTACTGTTGTCAAATTCTTTTTTATACTCCCTCCAAAATAGTGTATCCTTGATTTCAGATTTATTTTTTGGCGGTTTTTGATTTTTTTCTTAAAAATTTTGGAGTTCCCCCAAGAATCAGTTAACACAGGTAAGTTAAATTTTTTTTCAAAATCCCTCTAAGAATTCACAAGTAAATTCATTTGTTTGTTTTTGGCGGGTTATAATTTTTTCATAGAGAGTTCAAATCCCCCCCCCCCCCCCACAAAACCCTTGCTACACTAGCCGCCGTCGATACTAAATTATGGTGGAGGACTCGTCATCAATGCATCTATGTATATTTCCCCCAATTTGTATTTTTGCTTCAGATGTACCTCTTTTATACTTGTTTTATACACACACAAAAAAAAAGAAGAAATTTTGTGACTACTGATCCATATGTACACAACAAAGATGTATAAACATCAAAGTATACATAATAAACTCAAAACTTATATAAATGTACAACAAATATATTTTTCTGATACAAGCCCCATATGTATAAGTTCCAACACATTTATACAATTTTTGATATATGGGCAAGAATAAAAATTCTTGTAAATAATTTTGTTTTTCCGTTTTGAAATTAGTCCGCAAGAAACTACAATGGAACCTTTTCTTTTTTGGATGAACAAGTCACATTAGGAAATAAAATCTATTTGTTATTGATAATGGACTCCCCCCCCCCCCCCCTTTTTTTTTTTTGAAGAAGGAGTTTAATTAGGAAAGAAATTTTATGGAACCGTTTTCATGATTAAAAGTTGAAAAATCTGTAATTTAATGATCAACGTTTTAAAGTTTTTTTTAATACATTACAAAAAATACGGATTTATACATATGATTTGGCATGAAAAAAGTTAGAAAACGTAATTTTAAAAATATTAACTATTTTAGCCTATTATATTTCACTAAATTGCTGTTTATGAAAATTCCTCTAATTTCAGCCTTAAGAAAAAAGCCCTCCCTTTTTATAGATCTCTACATTTGTAGACCAAATAAAATCCACTTGTCTTATATCCGAAAAGCCCATCTCTAGTTCCTAAAAGAAAATCTCTTTTTGTTGTTATGTGGCCCAAATTTTTTCTTTCCCTTTAGGCTGTTTAACTATCCCAAAGAAGTTTAGTACGTAGTAGCATATATAGATGTTTAGTTTATAGTTCTCCTACCTTTTAACCTTATAAAATTGTCTACAAGTATGATGTTTAATGCATGTATTGGTGAAAAGATTTTTACAACTCGATAAATATATTTCATGAATATTATACTCATGCACTTTAATTCCTCCTAAAGTTGCCACCTTACGTCATTGGATTAATTTTCCGTGTAAGAATTTATTCACTGTAGCAGTAAAGATGTTAAAAGGTTACATTAAAGTAACTTAATTTTTGCTCAGAAAGTGAACTAATTATACATTGTCACTGGTAGTGATTATGAGAGAAAAATCATGCAATGCTTTTATGCCTCCTAATTCAAGAACAACAACATACACGGCGAATCCTATAAAATAGGGTCAAGGGATGGTAAAGTATACACAGATCTTACCATACTTCATGGAAATAAAAAGACTGTTTCCAAAAGAACATCGGCTCAAGTGTATCAAAACAATAGAATGAATGGGCCATTTATTTCTTTTGATTGAAAGAAGAGACGGCCCAACAGAAGATTATATACGACAATACAATTGGTAAAGAAGCAATCGGCCCACTTCATATTGTGAATTATAAGCATTTGAAGCCTAAATGTAGAGAGATCTTAACTGGTACTACTAATTATGAGGAATCTCGACTACTCTCTGTTTTTTTTAAAAAAAAAAATCTTTTATTTTTGCACATAATAATAATTGTAGACCAATGCTCATTTATTAAATCACAATGACTAATTGGAATACATTGTGCTAGCGTTTGAAACGTGTCTTGTAAGAATTTAGTGGCATTGTAGCCACAGGGACGTTTGGTTGTAGGATTTGGGTTAAAATTTAAAGGCAATAATGGAGGGGCTGCAAATTGCTAGGCCTAGAAGGCAGAGAAGACCTTCAATGAGGTGAGCCTACTCAATATCCATACACTGTTGGAGATATTAGTTAAGAGTAAATGAATCCATTACGTGTTACACGTAAACGATGTTGACTAGGTACCTGTTACTTTACCAATAATATTACATAATTTTGACACTTCACACCGAGCTTTCAATTTCCATCGCACGCCTGCTACCATCTTTAATTTCTCAATTTTCTAAATCCTACTTAAGGTTTCGAATGGACGAATTGGATTGAAATTGAGAACGTTAATATGAGTTAAAAAAGAGATTGGGTTGGGTTATGACCCATCCAAATTTACTTTGGGCTCAAATGGGCTAAAATTTGGATTGGGTCATGACCCGCTCAATCTCAATAATTTTAAATTTTATTATTTATTCTTTACGATCACAATTTGAATTTCAACTCAAAAACATAAAAAGTTACAAATAGATAGATAAATCATAGAAAATATAAAAATATATAGAAAACTTACATTATATCAATACAAGTAAAGAACCTTAGAACGGGTTGAAATTGATGATTAAATTGGACTCAATTGAAGATTCTTTCAAAATGGGTTAAGACTTGAATGGATTGAGATTGAACCCAATTCAAATTATCTTGAGACCAATCCATAAAATTTTGGACGAATTATCTATATTTGGGGTCATTTTGACACCCTTAATCGTACTTATTTATCGCCTATGTGGTAGAAGAGTGATATGAAAGGAAAAGATGTAATAATAATTTCTATCATATTAGTTCATAATTTAAGCTTGACATGTCTAACCTTATCAAGAACGAAGAAGCCAAAGAGATCATGGATATATAAATAGCTAACCACCATTATTATGAAGTAATAATACACATGAAAACTTTGTTAGATGGTCAAATAAATCCTTTCTAATAAGCAGTAGTGGGGTAAGTGAACATTAAACCTGTCTAAGTGCCTACAGACAAAACTTAATCTCTTGAGATTTCGTTTAAGTTCGGGTTAGCCCTACTAGCAAGAGATAAAGGAAGTGAGTAGGATTCTTATTTCTGACTTGTCTATTTAGTGAATGTAATTTACGAATGGTCACATAAACTTGCATTGTTTTGCCAAAAAAAGTTATAACGATAAATGACATAAATTAATTATCTCTATATATTACATATAAAGTAAAATATATGGAAAATTTATTTATTTACCCATGCATAGAGTTATATGAAAAGGTTTTGTTGAAACATCAACTCCATTTCCTTTACTATACATGTTCCTCTTTAATCGACAAAATTCTCTCATGGGTTGATATATTGACAAGCAATGTAGCTCAACTAGTCTAACTTTAAGTAATTACCACTTTTACTTTGATCATAGTCCATGATTCACTCCATCTTTGTATGTTTAGATGGATTAATAATACAACAACATACCCAATTGAGATGAATTAACAATACGCTCATATATTAGTTTTGTTTATTTTGATCCATACTCATAGTCAACTAGTTTAAAGATGGGATGCTTTAGACTATCCAAACTAATAAACCATGAGAGATATTATCAAAATATATTAAACGGAGAAGGGTCTAAAATATCCTTGAACTATTGAAAATAGTATAAAAATATCTTTCATCCACCTATTGGGCCTAAAATGCTCCTGTCATCCACCTTTGGGTCCAAAAGGGTGAATAGAGGGCATTTTTGGCCCTTTTCCGTATATTAAATAGATATTTGTTTGGGTAAAAAAATGTGAAATATTTATGTATCAATACAAATGTTTACAACCTAAAGAGTCTTTAGTGTTCTCGGCCACCTTCTAGGAAGGATACTTCAAATCACTTGTTATCAACCAATATATATATATATATTATTATATACTTATATATAGCTATTGATAAAAATAAAAAGTTTTGTACGGTAACAAAATAAATTATAAGAAAAAAATAAAATGAAACTTGATCATAAAGAAATATGTGTTTTGTGTTATGACCCATTATTTAGCCCATTCAGATCAAACCATCCCACCCATGAGTTAACTCAACAGCTCAACTCATTTTACAAGTGTATATTCGACTCCACTCCTACCTCTATTTGACACCTTTAGTCTCAATTAAGTCTTATTTCAAAATGACAAGTGCATATATATATATATACACCCAATTGCGGCTACCATTACAATATTTTACAAATTTATTCATTTTAGAATACACTTCAACGCATACAATTGAAGTTGCAAAAATTTAGCGTCTATAGTTACGAATTTCAGGTGGTATAAACTATAAACTTAACAAAAACAAATTTCAGAGAATTGGATCTGGATAAAGAAGCAGAGAAGTTGAAGAAAATTTTGAAATGTCTTTTACATTGTATATCAATTAAATATTTTAGAAAAAAGGGGATTAGATTAAATGGGACGGCCAGGGAACTTTTTACCATTTCAAAGCCAAAAATCTGTATTTTTCTTCTCTCTCAGTCTACTTCAGTTGTCATTTGCAACAGTAAGAGTCATTAAGAAATGGTATCGTAGTTAGGGCACAAAATTTTAACAAAAACATGTCGGTTATCATATGTAATTTTTAACAATGCCACGTGGAACTCGTTGTTTGGTCATTCAAAAAATAATTGCCTAAAAGTTTTCCATCTGTACAGTTCAATTTCAATAGCGATGTCGTTGTCTTATACTCTCCAATTTGATAAATTTCAGTCAGCAAATAAAGAAGGATAAACTTAGGATAGTACTAATATAATTGGTGGTCCTCTCAGTACTTGTCAATATCACTTGCTTATTTGTGTGTGGTAAATTCATATGAGGCCTACACTCAAATGCAAACCCAAAAGCCAGATAAGCGCCCTTATGAGGGCCCATTTTTACCGTCAAATTTCGTGGACAGCCAATAACCGCCACTGTGGAGAGATTGGGACCGCACTAATTACTCACCAAAAATGACTCTCATGGTTTTTGTGCTTCTAGTATTCCCCCCTCCCCGAGAGTCCAACTATATGAATTTCTGATTAATATTTTGATATATATTTTGTAATCATATTGATATAAAGAATTGCTATTAATTCACTTGTATATTATATAATTTTATTTTGTAATTATAATTATAATAGTGTTTGTATATTTTATCACAAAATTCACAATTTATGTATAATATTTTTATAATTCATTATACAATTCACAATTTTTGTGTAGTATTTGTATACTTCGCTATATAATTCATAGGTTTTATGTAGCATTTATATATTCCGTTATACAAGTAACAGTGTTTATGTATTTCGCTATACAATTTGCGCAACGTTTGTATAATTCGTTATACAATCGGCAACGTGTGTATAATTCGTTATACAATTTGCAACGTTTGTATATTCCGCTATACGATTCGCGCATATTGGTTGTATAATTCGTTGTACATTTCCCTATACAATTTGTTGTACAAACTCAAATTGTAATTATATAGAGATATGAGTCGCGAGTTGTAATTAATTTATATTATAACTATGTTAGCTAATTAACTAGTATATATTTATTTATCTGTATAATTTTTCCTTTAATCAAATTAACTTTCAGAAAACATAAGGCAAGAACTAAAAAGGAATGCAGGGTGTATTTGATTGGACAGGCCGGAAACGCAAGTATACAACCCTTTCTATCGAATTTATGACTTGAAATAAATTTTAGAGTAACATTATCACTATAGTAAACTATTCAACATTCAAAATTATATATATATATAAAAAAATATTTTGATTTTCTTAGTGGTAACATTTGTTGATAATTATTTTGAAATATGATACTCGGGCTAAGGGTCAAGTTGGTAATTTTTCTTACATCTTCCCCTCCTAGAGCCCAGGTATCATATATGCCCCAAAATAAAGAGCCTTGAATACTAGAAGAAAAGCATCTATACCTAACAAGATTAAGTGAATATCTAAAATTGTGGTCATTTAATTATTTCGATCTTCCCAGACATAACCAAAGAAGAGAAAAGATTCTTCAAGTGTCTCACGTCGAGAAGTGCATGATAAATGCCACTTTGGATTCTATTTTCATTGTACGATATAACTTCCTGCAATTAGGGATTCAGTACATATGGCTCCTCCACTGGGCTTCAACTCATTTTTGTGGCGCCACACATAAACACAGACAAACCCTTGTATGTTTGGTACAATGTAAAATGTTTGTCATGAGAATGTCTTTTAACTTTGTAAATCATTTTTAGTTGTCATTTCCTAACGTTAGCTTGAGTATCAAATAAGATGATGTTTGGTAATTGTACAAAGTGAATAATAATTCATCAAGATAATGTTTTGGTGATATTTAAATGTATTGAAAGCTAGCCAAATTCTTAGTCCTGATATTCATCCTTAAGTGAAGATATCATTATCCCAATTTCCATCTGAAAATAATTTATATGATTTAATGGTATACTTTTAATTTATTTTTATTTTTTTTTGGAGAAAAATATGGGGTACACAACCTGCTAAATAGAAAAAGCAGCAACCAAACAATAAATCCAACAATCTACCATGTTAATAATGGTGTTATTTTTTAAGAAAATCATACGAACTTGATTTAAAGCAGACAATATCATATCATGTTAAGATTTTCTATTAGTGTTAGCCAAACAATGAATATTTGAATCATATCCTCAAATTATTGTTTACATCATTTACATTTCAAATGTCCAATTAATTTGAACACGTGAGGGTGTGAAATCCCGTATTGGTTGTGAGATGAGATCTAGATATTATCTCCATATAAATAATATTGGGCAACTCTCACTTTAATACGTTATTGACTTGGGCAGATCACCTTTTTTCGTATTCACTATCATATGTCAAACACACCTTTTAGAGGTCTTCAAAAGGAGTAAAAATGCATAATTGAGCATCCATACATTGGGCACACCTAGCTACATGTTATTTTTGTGGCACCTAAATCTTATTAATGTTGTAATAATGGGAGTTGTTATTTGATGACCAAACTCTACCGTTACTAAAAGTGATAGAGACACCATTCAAAGAGAGCAAATTTGGCCCATAGATTATCTTCGATGAAGATTATAATCAATACGCTATTTGGGAAAAATTAGGTTGATGTTCAAAAAAGAAAAAATTAATTGAAAAGAAAAATTAGAAATTAAAGTTGTGCTTTAAAATGGATTTCCTTTTTTTTTTAATGAGTATTTTTCGTATGTGCAAATAACATTCTTTATTGTTATTGTATTTGAAAAATATCCAATCAATTTGAGTACATTATAAAAAGTACTACTACTGTCTCGTTTATGTGTCTAACTCTTTTTTAGCTCCTTTTAAAAAAATGTAATTTTACTATGATTAAAAAGAATTTAATGGTAATTTTATTATTCATAATTAAATAATTTCTCATCATATAAATTTTTAAAAATTATTTTAAATCACAAATTTCAAAAGTTTTCTGTCTCTCTCTGTAGCCACAAATTACAATGAAGTTGAAAGGAAAAATAATGGGAAGCCCTTAGATGATATGAGAGAAGAAGTGAAGAATTATTCAGGATTAATTGGTGATCCATCAAGTAGAGTTGGGCACAGAGAGAGGGTCCACTGACGGCTTGCTATTAGCTGTAAAATGAAAATTCGATTTTGCTATCGTCGTTTTCTTCTATGCTTACTCATATATAAACCTCAACACAACAATCCAATTGTATATCATCATATATACAATTACATAAACAATGGCTACATTGACTTCCTCTTCTTTAAAAAATTCAGTTTTCCTTATAATATTGCTGTTTGGATTGACCTTTTCATTCTCAGTAGTGAGTGCACGACCCGCCACTTTTTTACAGGATTTTAAAGTCACTTGGTCTGACTCTCACATCAAACAACTCGATGGCGGCAGGGCAATTCAACTTATTCTCGACCAAAATTCAGGTATCATCCTATTTACCTTTTTAAAGAGCTCTCTCATAGCAAACAAATCTTGGATTGATTCAACTTTTAATATTTTTAGCACTGAATTTGTTGTATCAAAATTTTATATAGTAAATAATGACGAAAATCATAAGTTTATAACAAAAATTAGAGGCTCATAGCCAAAAGACTACATCTGCCAATTTTGTGTCATGGTCATGCATGAAACATGATAACAATGATTGGTACTTTTATTTTAGGATGTGGATTTGCTTCCAAAAGCAAATACCTGTTTGGACGTGTTAGTATGAAGATCAAGCTCGTTCCTGGTGACTCTGCAGGAACCGTCACGGCCTTTTATGTAAGTATATACTTTATTTTACATATAGAGAGAGTTGTTATTAATTTACCATTAGATTTGACATTCTTTTCTCCTTCTTTTAGATGAATTCAGACACAGATAACGTAAGGGACGAACTTGACTTCGAATTCCTGGGAAACCGTACAGGGCAGCCGTACACTGTTCAGACGAATGTTTATGTACATGGTAAAGGTGACAAGGAACAAAGGGTCAACCTTTGGTTCGATCCATCCGCTGATTTTCACACATACACCATTCTTTGGAACCATCATCAAGCCGTGTAAGTACACTTATAACGTATAGTTAACCAGAAGTTGAGTAAATATTATTAGAAGTAGTTAATTATACTGAAAATAATTTATTTATTGTTTGTAAATTTGAAGGTTCTCTGTGGACGGAATACCCATTAGAGTATACAAGAACAACGAAGCAAAAGGAATCCCATTCCCCAAATTCCAACCGATGGGTGTTTACTCAACATTGTGGGAAGCCGACGACTGGGCTACAAGGGGTGGGTTAGAGAAAATAAATTGGAGCAAATCCCCTTTCTACGCATACTACAAGGACTTTGATATAGAGGGATGTGCAATGCCAGGACCAGCAAATTGTGCCTCGAATCCACGCAATTGGTGGGAAGGAGCTGCTTACCAACAACTGAGCCCTGTACAAGCAAGGCAATATCGATGGGTTCGAATGAACCATATGATTTATGATTATTGCACCGATAAATCGAGAAACCCAGTACCCCCACCAGAATGTAGGGCCGGAATTTGAAGCTTTTCTAATTTATGCCTCTGTTGATATGGACACTCACGATTATGCTCCGTTGTTATATATTGTACTAAGATTATAAGGAGTGGCCTAAAGTCAAATGTCGTTTTATTGCTGTAATATATTGTTGTCTGTATGTATTGTACACTCTACAAGAGCCAATAATGTTTCTTCTTGTTTGATTGAGAAAATATTTAATATGATGTTTACTCTTCTTTTGTCTCAACCATTTTCAACCTCATGAGAGTAACTGTAAAGATACTCGTCAAGTGATCGTACGTTCCTCTTGCTTGTTATAATTAACTTCATTTGACTTCTATACCAAATACTCCTAGAATACTGCCGTCATTTATTAAACAACAAAAAAGAATAGCTACAAGGAGAATCACGAAAACTGCCTCAAGATCATATTCAATCGAGTAGATTCTGTATTATTAAATCTGATTAGTGTTTGAAAGAATTGTCCTTAAATAATCTTTAATCATGACGCATAATCCTTATGTTCAAGCATGGCAAATTAATATTACGCAATGCAGATACTTAGAGAGAAAAAATTAGAAACATTACTATCTTTATGGTTTATTATCGATCCGCGTCGAAAACTTTGAACTCTTTGGCGTTTCTATCGATATTCTGGTATTACTTGTAGTGTCGGTAATACATAGATATATGAACTTTAATTTGTTAGATGGTCAAATCTGTCCTCCATAATAAACAGTAATGGAAGGATAATTGAACGTCAAATAATTACGTGCCTAAAAGTGCCAAAATACAACCTTATCTGTATTGAGGGACCGCAGCTTATCTATCAGCTGATAGTTGAATAGTAACTCTAGTTTTAGCTTTTGCCAATTATTATCTTATTTTAGCATAATTTTGATCTCTATTAACTTGTGAAACTTTTGTCGGCCTAAAGTTTGTTTTATATATTAAAAAAAAAATACCATTAGACATTTGAGGTGATTGATTAAAGTGTATCAGACGATAAGGTTGGCATTATGAGGAAGAGCTCACATAACTCGGCTTGGAAAAAGTTATCATCTTGAAGGGCAAAAGTTACAACTTCTAGCTATTATCAATCAAATATTCAAACCCGTTTTCAACCACATGGTTGGAGGCTTATAGCGTCTAAAATTCAGCGGTGTAATCGATTCGTTGTGCACTCTTAATCGAAAGAAATTATATTACGTATATAGAAAATTTCAAATAACACGTCCATTTCCTCTTTAGCGTACTGACCCTCCAGTAGTATAAATTTGGTCAGTTTTATATTTCAAAGCCAAAAGTGTACTTTTTCTTATCAAGCAATCCTCCAATAAAGCTTCGCCACGACAGCAGTGCTAAGGGAATATGGGTTATTATTATGCGTCTCAAATTGTACTGCGGCCTACTGTCTCATTGCCAATAGGCCTATATCAGTAGCTTTGATGGAGGCCCATGCTGACTGTGTTTACATTCGCCATAAAAAAGAATTGCGACTGGGACAGCATTAACTTTTCAACTCGGACTGATACTTCTGTTTGTTTCCAATGGCTTTTTGTTTGTGGCTCCAAAGAGACACAACCTGCCTCACAGGGGTCATTTGGTTTATGGTACACATTTGATCAGATGACTTTAATGCATGGATCATATATAATGTATGGAGAATTATATGATGAAAAATATATAATGACCTAATTTGACTAGACATGGCGTTTGAAAAAATAAAGAAGATTTTTCAATATTGATGTTCCCTTAAACATGCCATGTGGTAAAATGTTCCAAAAAAAGAAGGGATCATTCTTTTTTATACGTAGGGAGTATATAATTTGTAACAATAAGTGAAATACTATTATGTGGTAGATTATTAAACTATGGAACACCCTTGAATTATTCGAAATAACACTTGTTTACCTTCCGTTTGCTTTTCGAATTCCTCCCCCTCGTAAAAGCCTCAAAATTGCGGTTTACTGCTTATTTTTCAGTTTAGCAAAAAGTTGGTCCTTTTTCTTTTGGATTTGAAGAGTGTCTCTTGATAGGATTTTGCGACGATGATCATGAATAATAATCAGTTCGCCCTCTTTGTTTTTGGATCTGAAAGAGTAGTTATTTCTAAGGGGCTATCTGCCAAAAGTATTTGAGGGGAATAATGATACCAAAATATGATATTTTATTGTAAGCTATAACAACACTAGAATCAGGATACGGAGATTTACCAGTGCGAAATGGTGAATATTTGAGTTATACATTTAAGAATTTAAGTGACAAGAAGAGATTGCCAACAACATTCGAAAAGTTGAAGTAGACAAAGATGTTCAAGATATATAGTTTGTTCACGCCATAACAATACTACTTTCCCATACAATTACTCCCTCCATTTCAAAAAGAATGATCTAGTTTGACTTGTCAGTGAATTTTAAAAAGTACAAAAAAAAATTTAATCTTGTGATCCTAATTTATGTCAAATGTACCAAAATGTCTTTGACCTTAAAATTTCATGTGAAAAAGTTGAAATTAAAATGTTGGCAAAAAAGTTAAAAAATCATTCCTTTTTAAACGGATTAAAAAGAAAAGTATGTTATTTTTTGTTAAACGGAGAAAGTATATTATAGTGTAAATGTACTATTTAGGTATTTAAATAAGATATTTAATTACTAAAACAGACACACATCAAGTTAGGCGATTTTCTTCCAAATTTGTTTTTCTCCGTAAAATCCCGAGAATGTGAATATGAGATGCATGTTGTAATTGTATGTATGAAATATCTATAAACGTTGTATTTAATATTATTATAAAGCTTTTGATTAATGAACCGCCTATATTCAAATATTTACTAGTTTGGTGTGCATGTTTTGCACATATATATGTGTCGTGTTAATTTTAAAATTATATATGAATAATAATTGTTATTAAAATAAATATAATATTCATATGAACAGAATGAAATAAATACTATTAATTTGATGCAATAGTTTAATCTATTATGGACACACAAAGATGAGAAAATCAAATCAGTTACTTATAATGTTAATAGTTTATGAATACGTGAGGTAATAATTTGGAGTTGAATAGTTTGGAATTAAATAATTAATTAATTAAAATTTAATTTTAAAAAAGACAGGAGTAGTTTAGTGTTTCCAACTTAATTTTATAATTACTCTTTTTCTTTTTAAATTTGCTATATCTAACAAAATATTTGATAATCAAAATTTTAGTTAATTTCAAAGTCTTAAATATTGGAAACATAATAATACTTTTCCTTTTTCCTGGGTAGCCTAAAAAATTATTTATATAGAATAGTCTTAAATCAACAGTGAATTTTAAATATAAAGAAATTCTAATTCTAAAGTGAATATTGAAACTAAATAAATAAAAGATAAAATAATGAAAAGATAATTTCGTCTAAAGTAGAGTATTTTAATTAAGGTCAAAAAATTTAAACAATATTTCTATGGGGTCGAGCTTTTAATATAGTATAGATATAGATTAAAAATGATTTGTTTTATTTTGATATATTTGAGGTCACTTTCTGTAATAATATTAATTAAATACTATAGTATTGAAAAAAAAAATTGATAATTCATGTGTATGAAATTCAAATGTAATTAATTTATATTATTTTTGAGATATACGTGGTCAAGTGTACATGATAGGTATATTATATTAAAATTTTAATAAACTCTCTAAATTTTATCTAAATTATTTAAATTAAAATTAAAAAATAACAGATTTTAGGTTTCAATTATTCGCTTTTGTGAATGAAAAAAACGTATCTATCACCTTTTTGGATTCCTATTGAGTCTGTGCTAGAATTATAACCTGAACAAACTTTTGGTCCTCAACCTACCTAATTATAAGCAATAAAGTATGATTGATCATCCATCCAAACAATAGGTACATGCACCCAATGTTATTTATGACACCTACTGTAACACTGCCGCCTAAAGATGTTTGTTAGGTGACAATTAACTGCCCTACTCTCAATGTATTAGATAGAGACCTTCTTCAAATTAAACACCGAACAACAAAGGCGGAGTAAAATATATTAAAACATAGAAAGTAAATGTTCATTATTATACTATGTTTCGATAGTATAATAATCTCGGGATAAAATAAGTAAATAACAAATATATTCTTTTAAATTTTTTTTATATATTACTTCTCACATTCATTAAGAATATTTTTGTACACAAATAATCTCATCATTACTTATTCCATTATAACTAATCACATCGTAACTTGTATTCAAACCAAATGATTTGGCAGTTGTGTGCGATGAGTATGAATTGGAAAATCAATAAGAACTAGATCAGGACTTTAGAAGTCAAAGCTAGTTGAATAATGGGCTCTCTATTTGGGCTGGCCAACAACATCCTTATTGGGTTATTGGGCTGGCTAGATGCCGCACAGACATTCTCTGAGTTGCTTCTTCCTTCGGGTAGAAAATTCATATTGTTATGCCACCCGATTTGCAAAAATATCCTAGTTAATGGATTTAAAATTTAAAATTACGTATTCTTAATAACGTTTCATTTAAAAAATAAAAAAATTTGTTAATATGTATATAAAAAGAAAATCAAACCCCCATCAAGACGGCAACTAAGCTTAAGCAGATTCCTTCAATTATCACTAGACCAAACTGAGTATTTTATTATAGTTAAGTTATTGTTTGTTACATGATTAATTAATAAATACGTAGCACGCTAGAATAATTATGCTTGCGCCAAGTCATATATAGCTGAGGATTATTAGGATGATAATGAAATACCATAAAGTTAGACAGGTGCTTTTGAACTTCTAGCAAAGGATGAGACAAGAAAATACAGTTTATTGTTACAACTATTAAACTGTAATCAGAATGGAGAGAGTGATGTACTAGCAGTTGCTTGTGAAAATGGAAGAAAACAATTGTATCCAAATTGCGTAATACAAAAGTGATATCTCCAAATCTGGACACACATTAATTACGTAGAGGGCTTTTTCTCTATTGTGGGGCTGTTTTTTTATGAGGAGTAGCAAATATGGGTGAAATGGACTGAATTTGAGTCGATTAAAATATATTCTGTTAGTAAAAGAACATATTTTTAACCTGCTTAAGGTTTATTGGTGCTCAAATGAGTTGAGTCATTATCCAATCTCATCCAATTTTTATCAAAGTTAATTTCTATCTTTTTTTTAGTTATAATATATTCAACAAACAATCAAAGTTAATAAATTAATTATTTTTATTTGGACTATATATAGCCTATTAATAAAAAGAAATTAAATATATTGATGAAGTTTCTAATAGATCAATTTATATTGCATATGAATCGGATTGAAATAGTTAAAATGAACTAAACAAAGAAAGAAGAAATCAATATGAACCGCCTAAACTTGAAGGAATTAAACGAGTCATATTTTCAAGGGCTCATTGGGCGATCCATTTTTGGATGTATTCAGTCAATCAAGATGACAAAAACCTCACATGCACTTGTGCTTCTGAAAAAAACTTCACATGGTATTTGTACTGATGCAACTAAGTGAATGTGGGTAGATACTCTATCTTTTGAAGTTCAATAATGGAGAAAGATTATATATTATGAAATAAAATGAGTTCACAGCTACTTTATTAATTATTACACAGGGAAGGAAATTGAGTGACGTCCAAGCTTTCTGGTGAAAGGATTTCCCACTAGTACAAAAGCAGATATTATCATGTTACTACTTATGTGAAATGCTATTATATTGTTGTACAGGTATGGTGTTTAAGGATGTGGACTGATCAACAAATAGTGGTGAATCATGACGCATATTAATTATTTCTTGTGGATAATAAAACAGAAACAGTAACTGATTGGCCCTTTATCTAATTAAGGCAAGAAAATAACAATTCCTTCATAGAAAGGAAAGCAAAAGCAGAAATGAATACTCGTTGATTAGTTTCAGCTTATATGACATAGTTTATTTGGACACAGATTTTGAAAAAATAAAATCCAATAACTTGTATATCATTAAAGATGATAAAAGTTATCCTAGGGATAACAGGCTGATCTTCCCCAAGAGCTCACGACGAGAAGGTTTGGCACCTTGATGTTGGCCCAAATACTTTAAATTAAAGTATTTTTAAAAATAAGAAGACATTATTACTTTGACAATGTATCAATAAAAGAAATAATATCATATAAAATGACGGATGAATAAAATATTAAGACAATCGTTTATTGAATGGATTGATGGTCGAATTCACAATGTGGACATGATGGAAAGCTACTGAATAAGAATCAATTATCATGCCTACACAAATCTTATTCTGTTACGGCAGTTGCTGGTTTGATGGTTTCTAACTTTATTATTTTTTTAATTTTTTTTGCTGTTGCCTATCCTCTTATCCACACCTTTTTTTTTTATTTGGTAAACTAATATTTTACTTGTCTTCTTTTTGCAGAAAGATGACAAGTAATAATAATGCAGATAGAAGCTGAGGAAAGTTCCAACAGAATAACTTCAATCAATGATGAGCTGTACTACCAAATATGAGAAACCAGCTAATGATCGAGACAACATTAAGTATGACAGTAACAGAATGATGAATTGAGTTCTCACTACCTGGTAATGAATTTTGGAATTTTAATACATGCAACTAGACTCCTGGTATGGAAAAAATCAGATAGCAAGAGCTGTCTTCAGAATGGGTCACGTAATGCGCGATTTAAATATACATAAAAAAAACTAGATGATGTAACTGATAATCAGAACGCTTACTAGAATGACACAAGTCCTAACTTCCCTGCCTAAGCGTGACATTTTATAAGAAAGACATGTTGTGTTTATATAGTAAGTTTAAATTAGGAAATGAAGGTTGAAAGAATTAAAAAAATAGGGGGATAATTAAGTAGAGGAAAATGAAGAGTCATTTCTCCCTCACCGATAATATAGAGGAAAAGTGTTATCCTTATTTTAGGAAACAATTTTTCAAATTCTTAAAGAGTCAAGTAGATGGGACCCCTTGGGCGGTCTTCATCGTCGCTCTGTCGGCTTCCACTTCGGCAAATGATGTTGATTGATTGCCAAATTTATTTAACCAATCTCAAAATTTTACTTTTTTGATATTTTCTTTTGTGAATTATTAATTAATTATTTAATTTGTAAATTATTTATAAGTTAAATTAATTTACGGATTATTTATTAATTAAATTAATATGCAAAGGACATCATACATGTTCTGAACAGATGAGTTTATTCTGAACAGGTAAATTCGCACCCAACACTGCCATAAATAGAGGTCATTTCTGCATTTTTCTGATACAAAATTTTCTCTTCCTCAACATATATTTTTCTTACAAAATAATTCGAGTCTGTGTGAATTTATTGTTGGTATTTTGAGTTAGTTGAAAATCACAAAAGTTTGAGGTACCGCTACTTTTGTGATTGTTAATCTGTTTTATCGTGGGAGTAAATAATTCACAAACCTTAAACATAGAGGATTAAATTTCTTAAGGACACACAATAAATTCTATGAACTCAAATTGTTATACATATTTTTGTTTAAATTTTATTTTATGCATTGCTATTAAAGTACAAGGTTAACAAGATGAAAAAGATAAGTAATTAACTTAGATAATGGCACATCCAAACAAAGATTTCCGAGTTTGACGGTCGAATTTATTCTATCAATTCAAAACTTGTTAAAATTTAAATTTTGAATCTTTTATAGCTAGGCAATTGATTTTCCATTTATTTAAAAGCCAGGTGGAGATTCTTCATTAGCGATAGTGATGTTCCTGATTAAACACAGGAGATCAAAGTATATACATATATGTATGGTCCCAATATAAAATGTTGTTAATAAAAGGGTTGCTTTAACTATCGATTAATTCTTCACCTTTAAGATATTACACAACCGTCGACCTCCAATTGATTGAGTTTTGACTATCTCAAGTTATTTTTACTTTGATTCGTTTTGATTAATGTGACAAATTTAATTCGGCATTTGATTTAGTTAAAAGATTTGATTTTTCAAATTAGTTGTCTGGCTATAAGAGACGATACAGTACAAGTTTATAATAAAATATTGTCAAATATAAGAGTATTTAATGCAAGTGATTAATGAAGTTGCCACCGGGCAACACTACACATCACGGCCTTATAGCAAATCAGCAACACATACTTGTCAGTGCTCAATTATTTGAGATTTACTTTTCTCCTTGTAGCTTTCTTACTCAATTATGACCCTGTCCTTTAGCCTTTATCATCGATCAAAAATATCATGGGAGGAAATATCAATAAAGATTATAGTAGAGTAGTAGATATTTTTTTATTCTTAGTTAGAAGTTTAGAGTTTGAATTTTTTTTAGAAATTTAAAATTTAACAGAAGTTCAATGTAAACGTCCCTCACAAGATAAAGAAACTAAATAAAATAAAATAATGAATGCTTGTCTAGTTGCATTTGAAGATACTAAGTCGTATTTTGATTTACTAATCATCTAATAGTTGTTGAATAGCAGACTTACTTAGACATGCTGTTGAAATGGTACATAGCTTGCCACTTCTCCAAAACCTACCTAATACTCCTTTAATTCAATTTATTTTTTTATTTTTTCACATTAAAGTTTAAAATCAAAAATTAAATAATATTTTAATGTATTTTGCATATATTTAGGATAAGAGTACAAGATTAAATTTTTTTTGTAATTTTAGTCAAAATCAGACAAATAAATTAAAAGAGAGGAAAATATATATACAATTATTGCTTACAAGAGATGGAACTTGGAAGAATGCGCTTTTAGGCAACGTGGCAAAGTAATACTGGTTATTATTATATTAGTAAAAAGGATAAAACAAAATCAAACTAATGACAAGGCTTCCATAATTGGTACTACAATTACTAAAATAATATATCCTAATAGTGCTTTGCATGCGTAATTAGATGTTGATTAAGGGAATTAATTAGAGAGTTTCAACTTTCTTGTCATTAAGATTGAAACCACCTAATCAGTTGGTTTGTCCATGATTGATCAAACTATATACTATATCTTATTTTAATTTTAATATTACTAAGTCACCAAGGCCATCACTCAGTGGCTTATTAACAATTTAGCAATACGTTACAAAGACAGGACAGGCCGACAATTTTGCCTACGTTTGACGTCTGTCGATCTGTTTTTGTCCTTTCTCAAATAATATTTCTCTTTTGTACAGTTGCGTGTGCATGTATTAGAAATATATAATCTCTCTCAAAGAAGTATAAACATAAGTGTACACATGTTTAACAATTCCAAAAGAGATTATCATATGCTATTTTTACACTTTCTTCTTCTAAACATATTTAATTAACAATTATCCAAAAGAAATTATCATGTGCTACTTCACACGTAGCCCACTTTCTTCTTGTCCATCCCGTGTTTAATTTAATCCTCAGTCTTTCTCACTAAGTCTATATGCTATTTATGCTATATATATATTGTGTGCCAATTATGGAATCTAGAATATTATTCTTTTTTGTTTTCACATCAAGTAAATGGTATATTTGCATTGGCACACGGACTAATATGGAATCATATCGCATAATGCTTATTAAAGGAGAAACTATTTCCATTTAATTTTTTTTTTTCATTTTAGAAATTCAAACAATAAAAAATTTGATTAAAAAGAAGAGATCTTATTCAATTCGTCGTTACCTTGATGGTTAGAATATTATCCAATATTAGAAATAAATTAGTTAGATTAAAATATATCATGTTAAATTTTAAATTAGTGTATTCAAATTCTTGAATAATTTAAGGATGGTTTAAAATAAAATGATATTAGACATATATAAGTATTTGTAAAATGAAAGTCTAAGTGACATAAACTGGGAAGAATATAATAATTCTACTTATTTTCCCCTTTTGCTATTACACTAATTTTCTTAGGTAGTACTTATTGGATATTGATTTTTTATCAATTAATCTTAATAATTTGTTTTCACGACATATATTTGGCTATGAAATTTGATCAGATTTTAAAAGTTATGTAACAATTTTTAAGAACAGACTCTGATCATATCTTGGGAGAGATTTCACTTCTATCTAAAAAATATTAATTTTTTTTAAATAAAATATATGTCGAAACTCGACTTCAAATTTCAAAAATTACTATTTCAAAACTCAAACTTTCGAGCTAATTTTTAACTTCAAATCTATAGTTCCGTAGCTTAATCTTTTTGAAAAAATTGTAGCTGAAATACAGATGGGACAGTGAGAGTACCAAAATCAATATGATGTTATGCAAATTATATATAAAAATAAATAATTAATACCTTCAATTTTTTTGTAGATATTTAAATATGTAGATCTTCGATCAAATGCAAATTTTTTTTTTATCACGTGACTAGGATTCGCTTATTTAAGATATTTTTAAATTAAAAATATTTTCATAGTATCATTTGAGTTAAATAAAAAATATTTTTAAATACTTTGTTAAGTTAATACTTTTGACTTATAATATATATTTATAAATTTCATGGTGATCCAAATGGGTACTCTTTTTTAAAATGAAAATAAAAATGGAGGTAGGAAAAGAAAAAATAAGGAGAAAATTGCAATGTGAAAAATTAAATTAAAAATTTAAATAATCAATCAACTAAGTTACTAAGATTCAAGCGGGTATTCTGTACCTTCATGATGATTAAATTGAAGCAAACCACGCATTGTTAATTTATTTATTTATTGATTAAATAAATTATTGTCTAGAGATGAAGGAAGATGGACATTTCTAGAGAAGCCAATAATGAAATTGAAAGGTGGACCACATAAAAAGAGCCATGATTAGATCTTCCCAATGATTCACCTTAGGACTTTGTCTATGACCAATCATGATTACGTGTTTCCTAATCTATACTACCTCCACATGATTTTGCTCCCTTGACCTTTTTAGCCCTTTACTATTGACCCATCACTAATTCTTTCGAATTTTATCAACTAGTAAATTAAACGCAGCGTTTTCAACACACTGCAGTTAGTTAGTGTTTGGTTTCAAAAACATTTTTGAAAATTAAACCAAAGGAATGGTCAACCAAATTAGTCATCTTGGAAAATGGGGGTTTGGTCTCTACCAATCACTCCCTCAACACTTGGCTAAAGATGCTCTTTGTATAAATTTCTATATATTTTTGTTAAATTATTTTTATTTAACACATACCTCTTAAAAATTAAATTGTAAAATGATATTCATCGTGAGGCAGGAAAAAATCAATAATTTTCCTAGTTCCAATAGTATAGGTGTACGACGGAGTGGCATTAATTAAATAAAAGATTTGGAGTAAGATATGGTTGGAAAAGACGCATCAAAGAGGTTGAATGGGCTGAGTCCACCTGAATGAAAGTCTCCGTTGTGCATAATGATTTGAAATTTGTCCAATGAACGTGCACTTCACGTGATATATGACCCACTCATCCCCTTACGAAGTTTTAATAGAAATTTTTTATTGACGATTTTATGGCACCTCACACCACTTTTCCTTACAAATTCATGAATCACATATTCAGTTTCATTTTACGTGACATTTTTTATAAGATATAATATTTTAATAAAATATTGAGATTTTTAAAATTTATAGTCTAAAATTATTTTTAAATATTTATGTGTCTGAGAATTATTTTATTAAATTTAAAAATAAATTATTTTTCAATTTGAATAAAATAATTTATTTTTTTTACATAAACAACGAGAATTACTAAGTTTGAATTTTCTACTTTGATTATACTATCAAGAACTTTTTATAACTAGTGAAGTCTCTCGAGAATAACAATCAGCCAAAAATAATGATTAATATTTTTAATTCTGTTTTTTCAATTATATCAACATAAAAGGAACTGAAATTTATAGCAAATATTTATTATCACATAATTTTTTAATATTTAAATTTTAATTTAAAAATATTAAGTTGATCTGATTAAATTTCAAAAATTATCCTTTTTATTATAACATTACGTCGAAATAAAGAGTACCCGTTCTTTGATGTTGTAAGGGGAAAAAAATTGATGTAAAATAACATTTATTTTGGAAAAAAATTAGATAAAAACTTTAGTTATTGCAAAAAGAAAGAAACGGTGAGATAGGTACTTAGGAAGAAATTGAAATGAATAAAGTGAAACATTAATTATTTGTGCATTCCTTTCTTTATGTAGACGCCTCTTGCAGGCAGGCAGGCAGTGCCCCCCCTCTCTCTTTATTCATGTACACACTTTCTCTATCAATTAACTAACAAAACCAGAGACAAATACACGTGAGCTGACCCCCACCTACATACCAACCCTTTTTTTTCTTTCCCTACATTACACATCATCTCTTCATCATTAAACACCTCCAACTGAATTTTCATTATCTTTCTCTTTTTCTTACCTAAAAGATCTATTCTCTCCGCTTTTAATTTATTTGTGTGACTAAATAATTATTAAATTAAAACTATATTATAAACAGAGAGAGTACTGCATTATATTTTAAAAAAAATTCCATGTATACATGATGGATAATGCTTCAAGCATGCACCTGTCTAATCATTTATTATCAACAAGTGGCGCAACATAACAATAATATTCAATACTCACTTTTTAATTAACACACAAAAAAATACGTTATCATCTTCATCTTCTCTTATCCAGAATTTTTCGGTCCGTTCAGATTTAATTCCTTTCTGATAATTATACGAATCAATATAATTCACAAAAATCGTTTGGCGATGATAATAACCGAATCATCTTCTCAATCTTTTTTTTTTCTTTTTGGCCTTTTTGCCTTTTGGGACCTCATCCCCTGCTCAAATCATGAGACTCCAATAATTGAGAAGATTACGGGACACAACAAAAAGAAAAGAAAAGTACATGACGAATTAAATAGAAAACGAAGAAATTCGGGAAAAAAGATCAAAAGATAAATAATAATAATAATCCATCCATATGTATATATTTCCTTAATGATTTACAGACTTATAATAAGGAAGAAACAAATTAAAAATATTGATTAGTGACCTTAATCCTAACTCTAACACATACAACTGCACTAGTCATACAAGCCCTTAACCAAAAAAAGTGGCGGCTTTGGGAGATTTTGTCTAAACATGATTTTATACTACTAGTATTATTTATGTATATATATATATATATGGCCTTCTAATTAACAAGCTGCCGATGGATTGTTGAAGGGACTGAAGAAGTGAGGCTTCTGAGCAATAGTAAAAGCATTTTTCGACGGATTTTCTCCGACACCTCCGCCGATCCTCTCGCATGAAGGACACATAGTTAAGGTCGCCGCCGGCAACTGCATGTACAAAGGTTGTGCTATTTTTAGAGCTTTTAGTTCCTGCAATTCCTTGTGAAGCCTCCTGTTTTCATCTGTCAGTGTCTCGCAGCATTTTTTCAGGAATTCACAGTCTACCTCTGTTTGCTTCAGCTTTGTTCTGTAAAAGTAAACCTATCCCATCAATTTTATGTTTCCCGACAAAATGGCAAAAATATGATTAATTAGTCCTACCTGGCTCTTCTGTTCTGGAACCAAACTTCAACTTGGCGAGGCCTTAAATTGAGTTCCCTGGCTAAATCCTGTTTCTGTTTCTGCATAATTAGAAAATTAGGTGTGAGTCGATCTAGAATTTTAAGAATAAATTGAGTTAAAAACGTTGGATTAATCATAACTTACAGGATTGAGAGTGCTGTGTATCTTGAAGCTTTCCTCTAAAAGTGCGGATTGAGCTTTGGTGAGCCTAAGCTTCTTCCTAGCGTTAGAGCCATCATCATCTTCATCGCTAATAACTCTGGAGGAAACTCTCTCTACTTCTGTGGTGGTCTCTTCACTACCAACATCTCTCTCCCTTTTCACACTAGCATTTGAGTAGGAAGAGGCACCACCACTATCTTGTCTGTATAAATCAGCCGATTCATGATGATCCTTGCTACTCTTGATCGGCGGTTGCTCGTAGGAACCATCGCCGGAGATTAAGCTGAGAGTTAGTGAAGGTTCAAACCCAAGAGACGGACCTTTCGTTATTTTCCTTGATGATTTCTGATCGGCCGCTGAGGAAAAGCCCAATCCTAAAACCAGGCCAGCGTTACAAATATCATCAAAACCCATCTGTGTGTTAAAGAGAAAAGAAAACAAAAAGGAACAAGTATATTGTGAACTTTTGTTGTGTTTAGGAATGGTAGAAAAGAGAAAAGGGGAGGTGAGATATATATGGAGAGAGAGTTGGGGGGCTAATTAGCTTCGGTTTGTTGAAATGTATAAAGTGAGAGAGTTTGAAGGAAAACGGAGGAATAAGACTTTTGTGAGGTGAGTGGGTGGGTGATTATATATCTATCTATGATTAATAATAATCAAAAGAGTGAATGAGTAGTGTGCAGGAATTATTAAAAGTTTAATTCTCTCTCTCTTCGTAGGTTGACCATTGGAACCCCACTAATCCCACCTCTCCATTACTACAAATAGGTGTCTGTCCTAGTACAACATCCATATCCTAATTATTATTTTTTTTATTTCATATGTAATATAAGATAGAATTTAGACTGTTTGTGTAAAATATATTGAGTCAATTTAATTTAAATATAATTTTTAAATTATGATTTATAATTTTTTAATTAATGTGACCTATATAATTTTTACTTTATTTTCAAATAATATATATTACTCATCTATTCTAATTTATGCAATACTAACTCGAACTCGAAAGTCAATTGAATTTTTTATATGTCTTTTTAATATTGAGTTGTTAATTATTGTTTATTTATAGTATTTTTTTAATGTAATTTTGAAATAATATATATTACTCTCTTTATCACAACGTATGTGGCACAAATAGACTTTCAAAAGTCAATCATATATTATTAATTATTGAAATTAATATTTTTTTTTATGTAATTTTCAAATCAAATAATATATTTTACTTCCTTTATCCCATTATATGGAACACCAATAAATTAACTTCAAGACTTTATAAATTTTTTAATCTATTTCTTAAATTAGGTATCAATCATCATGAATTATGATTTTTTTAATATAATTTTTAAATATAAAAAATTAAAAATAAAATAAATTAATTAAAACGAAATAACTAAGCCACCCCTCCGCACCCTTTTTCTCGACAGGCGCAAATTTACTTATCTTAGTAGGATATAACTTTTATATTATAGTTATCACAATTTTTTAAAATTATTTTTTAATTATACAAAAATTCTCTTATGAATATTAATAAAATTAAAAAAATATTATTAATATCTTCTTAATTATATAAAACAATATTTATTTTAAAATAAAAATTAAAATATCATCAATTTTAAAATAGCAAAAATAGCGTTCAATTTCTAGTTGGAGGAGTGATTAATTAAAACTTATTGTACGGGGTAAGTTCATATCAAATGTAATGCTTTCCATGGTTATAGCTAAGAATGAGAGTGTAATCACTAGAAGTCGTTAACCACGCAAAGATGCACTCTTTTATATTTTTGAACTTTTGGAATACCAAAAGAATAAATGCATATAATGAATACGTGGATTCACATGGAAATGAAGAATCATTCGTCTTCCCTTCGCCACCCATAACCATACCAAGATTTCTCGCTTTTTTAATTACCACTAGCATTTAATTTTTTTCCTCTTTCGTACGGTTCTTTGGCGATTCTTCTCTTATTAATTATTCCTTTTTCTTAAAAAAAATATCCACTATCATCATCGTATATATGAAGATAAAAGGCTTTCTTCGTTCATTTTTATTTTAAACTTATCACATTTATTAAGATTATCATAATTGACAATTATTTTATTTAAATTAACTGATGTTTAGTACTAAGTTTTAAAAAAATTAATAATTAATATTCTATAAATAAAATATTAATAATAATTATTTTTTATATATTAAATGACAGTAAAAAGTTTTAAAAAATTATTTTTGAAATAATTGATAAGTAAAATTGAGTAGAGCGAGTACATGGGTCATTCATTTACCAACTTGTGTGACAGCAGCCATGATGCTCCCATCACTAATGTTTTATTAGGTATAGCCCATAGCCTCTTATTATTCAACTAAGAGCTATTATTTCTGGGAAAAATTCCAACTTGTACTTGATATATATATATATATATAATCCAGCAAAATAACGTATAGACTACAGTACTTAGGTCCAATAATAAAAGAAAATACCAAAGGAAGATATAACGCTGACAGGGGGAACTCTTATTCATTGTATCGAAGTTCTGTTCCAATATTTGTCGTCATCAAAAAAAGAAAAATTATTATGATGAAGTTATGATGATTTGACAAATTCTAGAATGGGACCTGATTCCATTCTATATATGGACAGGTGTATTTAGTTCATATAACAGAAAGGGATTAAGGTTGCAAGAGTTTATAATTTTTATCGCTATGTAAAAATAGTGAAAATGAATTTAAATCCCTTGTGGCAAATCGTGGTCATTTCTTTCTTGACTAAAGAGTTTTTTCATGTAAAAATGTCTTTATTATTCTCTTTCTGTCTTTCTTAGTTTATGTGATAAGAGACTTAGTCCCTTATTGCAATAGATGCGCGCAATCCATCACAAAGTTCCTTAATTAATGATTTATCTTTCTACTAGCCACAGATTGAGCATACCGTTCAATCATAGTTGAATAAATTAGTTATATAATTAATATGTACATAGTGAATATGTGCGTGAGGTGGGTATAGTAAGTTTGGTTTGAAGATGAGATAGAGATGTGCACTATGTTAAGCGTGATGTCTTCATTGTTAATTTGGTGTGTGAGGAAAGAGGCAACACAAAGAGGAAGAAAAGTAGGTACAAGACACTACAAGGGAGTTTCATAAGTGCAATAATGCTGCCAGAATATGATTCATCGACAAGAATCCGGATCTTTTGCTTAACTACAAAGTTGATTGGCTCTCTTACTTTTACGGAAAATTTTTTATCACATATCACGTGTTTATTTCAAATCAAGAAATATCAAATACTCGTAGTGAAATAATGGATGATCTATTAAGGGTTAAATGAATTAATTTCATTAAATATTGGGCGTGCAATGAAATATTTTTGAACGTAACTTTCTATGTATGTATATTGGGACCCCATGCTAATTGTGCTGTATGCTTATAAACAGAGTATAATAATGCATTGTCGGCTGAAGTGATGAGAAGTTAGGTCACCCATTAAACATGATTTCATCTAACTTTAAATATATTTCTTCTATTCTTGGTTCTGTTTAGATTATTCATTTAACAGGCTTTACTTTGGAATTATACCCCCCCAAATAAGGCATTTATGGTCCCGCCTAACTAGTCATCACTCACCAACATGGTGTGGTGCACCCAGTTTTTTTTCCCACAAAACTACACGATATATCTTGAGTTTATCTATTTACTTTTAGCAATTCATTATTTATTCTTTTCAATATTTGGCAAATTAATTAGAAAAAAAAAGTGTACATGTCACGTTGTTCCATTTATACAATTACGATGTGTTCAGTTCTTTCCGCCATCCCTTTTGATATATCCTAATTTATACTAGTCAATTTGTTTTGTCATCTTTGCATTTTACATGCAGCAGCCACCAGGGAGCCTGCCATATTCTAAATCAAACCAATTGGATCAAAATTAAAATTTAATTAATTAAAAGTCTATTTTCTATACGAACAGAAGCTTCTTGATTAAGGAAAATAAAATTTATGAAAGTCAAGGAAAGACATCTGAAACTGGTACCTACTGTGGAAATAACCATTGTGTTTGATTACTCGGAATAAAACAATTCTTTTGTTTCATCACCAACAAATTATCCTTACATTATAAGAAAAATAATATGCTTGGTTTATACTTGTTGGGTTAGTAAATGTGGATTGAGAAATGAAGCTTGAAGGAATAGAGAAACGTGGGGGAACCAAGTAAAAGAAAAATGAAGAGTCATTTCTCCTTTATCGATAAAATAGAAGAAAAATATTGTTCTTATATTAGACAACGCTTACTCTTACACTTAAAGAGTCAAGTAGAAAGAATCTCCTCGCGCCGCTGTCGCTCGCTTGGCCTCGGCTCGACAAATGATTGATTGATAAATTCTTTGGACAAAATTTATATTTTTTCGGATATTTGCTTAGTGAATTTTTAATTAATGATTAATAAATCATTTATTCATTAAATTAATTTATGGATTAATTTTCGCGCGTAAAGTTCTTTGGAACAAACAACATTCCTTCCCAAACGATACCATGCCTGTTTGGAACAGATGAGTCTGTTCAGAACAGATGAATTCGCACGCAATATTGCCTATAAATAGAGACTCTTTCTGCATTTTTCAGATATCGAATTTTCATCTTTTCTGCATACATTCTCTTATAAATAAAAAGTTGAGTCTGCGTGTGATCTGTTGCTGACTTTTGAATTCGTTGAAATTACAGAAGTTTGAGGTATCGCTACTTCTGTAATAGTTAATCTGTTTCATCATGGAAATAATAATCCACAAACCTCGGATACAGTGAGGAGATTAAATTCTTAAGGACACACTATCAAATCTGTGAACTCAAATTGTTCTAACATATTTTAGTTTAGATTTTATTTTTCCATTGCTATTAAATTACAAGACTTAACAATACTTTCTTTGTTTTATTTTATGAACTTTTAATCAACTCGGTTAATATGAAGGTTAAAAAAGTTTATTTGACCAGGGTGAGGTAGTTTAGACATATTGAATCTTGTGTGAAATAAAATCAATAATAGTACTATGTTTTTGGTTGGACGCCAACTAATTAGCAGGATAATTAATCATTATATTTAATTGATAGAGAAGATGCAAAGCATTTTATCAGGTATATATTTTGTACTAAGGATTGCAAATCATATTCTAAGACAATGTCAACTTACCATTAACGTTCGAAAAGCTTGATGTTTTGACTTTTGACTTGTGCTAGTGCAATCATGATTGAACCACTTAGAGCAAGAATACTAATCTTGTGCTTAATGGGTTTAGCATCGATCATATAATATGACTAATTTAATGAATGAAATCAAGGTATAAAAAAAGACACTTGTTTAAAATGATTATCATCCAAACCTTTTTGTCTCTAGTGGACGAATACCAAAAGCAGCTTGCTAAGCATTTGACTTTGATATGGTTGGAGAACTTTTATATTTTTTTAATACATTATCAATAACGTGGAGAACGGATGAAATTGTTCTTTTCTTAATTAGATGTCTTAATAATGAGTCATGAATACGAAAAAATTTCCAATAAAGAATTGTTTTCGTAAATAAATCCTACACAACATGAATCAGAATTAGTTAAATTTCAATGCAGATATCAAAAACCATATGAAAATTACAAAAATATTTTTTTTAGTATAGGTTCTTGATATGTATATGTGCTGTCTGTCCTAACTTGAACCTTATCGAAGATGATTGGGAATAATTGAGAACCCACCTAAACAATCAACTAGTGGATGGGAAAAATTTATTAATAAAAGAAATAATAGAAGTTGCTATGAAACTGATGAATCATGAAAGTATAGTACGTGTTGAACTTTATTTTTTCTTTTGTGGTGAAAGATGAGATATTACAAAATCTCAGGCTAGAACAATCCATATATAAAAGCAAACCATTAAAGCGTCGAGCGGTGGAGAACGTTTTTTACTTACCTAATATTTTTTATTTTAAAAAGAATAAAATCAGTTCTTTCCTCTAATCAAAACATTATTGCCTTAGTTATTGCATCTCGTTGATTTGAACGAATTAATAGAACAATTCATTCATTTAATAGAAGGTGAAAAATAAAAATCAAACGTGATAATAATCCTATTAATAGTTTATCACATGAACAACAACTTGAAAAGGAATACGTTCCTTGTCGAATTTGTGACTAAATCCATTGCATGTTGAAGAAGTTCATGAACATATATAGTTGAAAATTGAAATATCTTTTTTTAAAGGAAGTTGGAATCTGTTGTAAATAGTGAATACATAGAGTAAACAGTAATACTAGTATACTATTTTGCATAATTAAAATAAAAAAAAAATTGGTCCCCTAAGATAAAGAGAAAAATGAAAAAGGGAAACATTTGTTCACGTGGGAAGGAGGTGGTGGAGAGGCTATGGGGACCCGCCAATGATTTGGTATTATGGGTATTTGATTCCGTGGGGGATTGAACAATTTGGAGCGTACAACTTGCCAATCATGCTACCCTCAATTTCTGGAACTTCGATTAAACCTTTTTTTTTTCTCTCTCTAGTTATTTTCAACTTATACTTCCTCCCTCCGACTTATTTTAATTATCATGTATATAAAAAGTAATTATCAATATATTTTCTTTGTCTCAATTTAATTATCTGATTTATTAAAAATAATTATCTCAAATTAGTTGTCAATTTAAAGAATCAAGAATCAATTAACTATTTTTCCTATTCTACCCTTAGTAATTACTACTACTCTTGAATGTGAAAATCTATTCGTTTGGGTACGATTTTCAAAAAGTATAATATTTATCAAGGTTATTTTAGTCAAATATATATCTTATTAATTTTTTTCTTAAAGGATGTGTCAATCCTTACCGTGATAACTAAATTAGGACGGAGAGAGTATTAAATATCTCTTTTCAACTTTGTATTTAGCATGAATTATTCTAGAACTAAGAGGCACATATATAGATACGAATTTAATTATTTATTAGGAATATATTATTTAAACAACATCGTTAATTAATTCCTTACTATACCAAATATTATTATGACAACATAAATGGGATGAAGAGAGTAGTTATGAGTTATCTACTATTTTAAAAATATTTTTAAATTTCTATATTTTTAATATACACAAAAAAGGATTTTAAAAAGTCTATCTTCTAATATTAATTGTTTATTACTCACGATCTCAATTAATATAAATAAGTACCGTCTTATTTTTTTTAAATCATATAAAATCTAAAGTTAATAAGTAAAAGTAAAAATGAATGAACAGAATAGAATTTAATAAGTAGTTTATGTAAAAATTAAAGTAAATTAAATAAAATAAAACTTATGTTTTGGTTGAAAATTCAATTAAAAAGCACTTTATCAATATTAGAATAGCAATTATGTTTTACAAAAGTTCCAAAGTGAAAAAAAAAAAGTAATTAGTAATATTTTCAGCGTTATTAAAATAACTTTTGTCGTTATTAAAAAGCCCATATTTTTTTTAAAAAAAAAATGAAGCTTGGCAAAAGGACTCAATTTTATGAAATAAGTATTTTTTTAATATAAGAAAATAAAAGATCTGTAAAAATTTTATTTCTTAATTTAATTAACAAATACTACAAATATTTTAACATAGTTTGTTAAATACATTAATGATATAAAATTTATTTTGTTTTCTTTTGTTTGTCAATCAATGAAAGTAGTTTTGCTGATATTAAAGCCATCAAATTAGTATATGATGAAGAGTATTTTTAGGTAAAAAAAATGAGTATTTTTTCAACTTCTGAAAAACAGTTTTTTGCTACGATTCAAAAATATTTCTCAACGCTGATTAAATACCTCAACTCTAAAATAAACACTTTATAAAATTTGGTTTAAAAAATAAATGACGTACTTTCTTTTTTCTTCTATTTCCAAATGAATGATCCAATTTGTGTTTGGGAAAACTTTAATTTCAACTTACACGTGACATATATAAGGACACAAGATTAAAGGACATTTTGGTACATCTAACATAACTGTAATTTAAGACTACAAAATTGAAAAATCTTCTTTTTTTCTTAAATTTCGTGCCAAATCAAATTATTTTTTTTAAAAAAAAAAAAATAGGAGAGAGTATGTACCTTTGCCTCTTCCAAAACTAGACCAAACAAGCTGTTAGCTACCATCAACACATATAATTTAGTTGTTGCGATATTTACGGCCAGCCAATGAATGTTGGTTACACAGGTAAAAGTTGATATAATTTAATTTGTTCTTTTGCATGCACTGTGATCCGTTGAGGTCTGTAGAACCTATCTTTTATTTGTGCCGTACCTTCCTAAAATTCTTGTCATCAATTTGGAATATTTACTTGTGTGAAATAATAATGCATCTTAATGTACATGAAATTATCATATCCATAAAAGGCAGAATATCTTTTCTACTTTATAAAGTTTTCGTCCCTGCTATAATCATGAAGGAAAAGAAAAAAAATACTCTTCTATTGTTCATGATAAAAAGTGATACGTTTTGAGATAACGTGAAATGATAGAAGATTAGAATCTTGTACTAATATGAGAAACAAATGGAGGTCACAAATATATTCTTCTTCTTTAATTTATTTTTTTCCTTTCGAAAGAATGGTCTAAAAAGGAGTTGTATAATGTAAAAGTGCATATATATGTCCATAAATCCCTATATATTTATTACATTAGTCTATATATTGAACACTAACGTTCAATCAGTGGAGATAAAAGAATGTTTATTTTAGTTGATTGAAATACTCACTCCATAGTTTTGTGATTGAACAATCTCAAAGGGAGACAAATATATTCTGTTTAGAGGGTAGGGAAGTTAGACCTTATCATCAAGAAAGCATATAAGGGAAAAGATTACATTTGGGATTCTCCAAATTTCCTATATGGCAACCATTGTTGATTCCTTTATAGGAGGGGATGTTATGTGCTGCATACAGCTTAATTAACCTATATTTGCAATAATACTAAAGAGAAAAATCCTCCATATAGAGGTGAAGTATATTTTCCCTGTAATTTTGAAGTGTGTTTTGTTACTTATACTATAAATGAGTCGTTTGATGAGAAGAATAACACCAAATAAATCTGAGATTAAATTCTTGTGTAACTCAATTTATTATTTGGTTGGTAAATTCGAGATAACTTATCACAAGATTAATAATTAGTATCAGGATAAGTTATTCCTTCCGTTGGATGGTATGGTAACTTTGGGATAACTTATCCCAAAATAAAGTAAGTAAATGACAAAGATATTATTTTAAACTCTTTTTATACATCTCTTTTATTATTCGTAAAGGGTATTTTTGTAAATAATCAATTTGTTCTTAAAATTTATATAATGCATACAACAAACCAAACATTCAAAAAGAAATAACCTCATCATAACTTATTCCATAATAACTGATCTCATCACAATTTATTCCATCATAACTATTTTCGTCATAGCTTTTATTCAAACCAAACGAGTAAATTTTGATACGTACTTTTCTTTTCTTTTTATCAGCATCAGATGTCTGATACTTTGTTTGTATGAAAGTACATTATAACGCAGTCAAAGAATTGGATAGAACGAAAGATAATCATCTAAAAAAAAGTGATTAAATAACAAGCATTTTCTCTTTATTATTATTACTATATGTAAATAGAAGTTGCAATTTATCTTATATTATTTTCTTTAGAGTACTAAAATTGTTGTTCTTGTAATTTTAAATTTTGTCGAAAATATTAAATAACATAAAGTGCAGTATGATGGATTAAATAAATATTTACAACTTTGTGGTATATTTGTGAAATTCACGCTTCCCCATTTTGTGTGTCAAAATATAATATGAAAATTGGAGTTTGAAGAATTAAAATATAACAAAATTGAGTTGAAGTGGCAAAATTAAATTTAAAATCAAATATAAGGGATTACATATGTGTTTGACCTAAAATCTACTGTGTTATAACTTAAATTTATAAATCCACTATTCATGTTTTTTTTCTTCTTTCCGCTGATAATATAAAAAGCACACATAGTGATCCCTTAGTCCACTTCTATTGAATTTTTTTCATTGAAACTAATCATTTTATATTATTGTCTGAAGGAACTTCACAATTCAAATGCATCTGTAGCATGATGTATAATCCATCTTTGCGAAAAATCTCACCCAAGAGATCTCATTTAATTAAAGAAATAGAAAAATTAGCTAACCTGTATGTCATTTTGTTCAAAGTTCAAACATCTAGAAATATATATACATACATAAAATTGACATAATCAAACATGTTCAACAACCTCTAAATTTCTTCATTCTTTTATTGGTTTACTACATTAAATATATATACATATATTTTAATTTTTAATTTAAAAAATCAAAAACAATAATATAATGACATTATTATTTTATTTATTTTTTAAGAGTGTATTAATTCGTAAAAATAGAGTAAAGAAGTATTGTCCTATTAGATTTGATAGGATTTGGATGGCAAAATTGGAAGTTCAAAAAATGATGATGCATGAGGACAAGAGTCCAAGTAAGAAAGTGGGAGTTGCTGACTTGTCGGGGTTTCATCTTTTTCAACAAAAGCCAAAATGAACATCATCAATTTTCCACCGACTTTCACAAAAGCAAGGGACGACCTTTCTTATCTTTACCCCCACCTTTTATTTAATAATTATTTACATTAAAAAATTGATTATAAATAAATTATGTATCGTGAGATTTATTTCTTAAAATAGTATTTCAAATTTGTGATTAAAGACAAAAGGGAGATCATTGAAATGTAAACCACGTTGGCCCACTAATTTGATTTCTTTCCTAAGAAAAGAGTTGTTTGATGGATTAGGATTTGAGTTGGGAAGCATCATTGCTTGCGTTTAAATGTTGGAAAAGGTAAAAGTAAAACCTGTTTCTTCTCTTACATTGTTTTCATTTGCCAATAAGACTTCTTCGCCATGTCATAACCCCACTTTCCTCACTAACTTTCTCGTCATCCATCATAACAAACTGGGCCTAAGTTAAATTATTAGGATCCATTTCATTAATCATCATAATAATAATCCTACAATAAAAAGAAAATTATTTTATTTATGTTGGTTCAACTTTAAGCCAAATTCTGAACTTGGTTATACAATAATTGGATGTAACACTTTTTTTTTTCATAGGAAAAATTACCTAATTATACTTTTTTTTATTTATTAGATTTTTTATTATTTTCACTCATTTCTAAAAGTTTTAAATAAAAAATTCATCTGGATATATTAAGGTTAATTTATGAAAATCCCAACCTTTTTTATCCAAATATCAATTTTTCCCAATTTTTTGTAAAAATTACGTAAATCCCATTTTTTAAATTTTTTCAACTTATTTTTGATACTTAAAGAATATATTCTTTTATTATGAGTTATAATTGGAAATTTTACTAGGTGTAGATGTCTAATTAATGTTAATCACTTTTTAAATTAAACATTTTCCTTTTTTAAAGCAGCTTTTTTATTTTTCTTTTAAAATCATTTTCTCTCATTTTTTTAGATTTTAATTTTTCCATTTTTAAGCCGTTTTTGAATTTTTTTTAAAAAAATATTTTCTCTCTCTTGCAGTTTCCATAGGAAGATTTAAATTTCCTTTTTCAGTTTTCATTCTTCTTCTCTCTCTTTTTTCAGTTTTCAATCCCATTATCTCCATCCTGACCCCCATTATTAGAAATTTTTTTAGATTTTCTTTCAATCAACAATGGAATCCATACCTTCGTTTAGTCTTGGCCTTACACAAGAAGTGTTCGAAGGTGGTGAAGAAGTCGACACTGCCAATGTCGACCACCACAACAGTTCCGGCAATGAGGCCGACGAAATCTCAACTGCAAGAGGTAAAAAAGTGAAGGATGTAGCGTCCACATCAAGATCCCCAGGTCGGAAACGGCATGCAAGTCGGATCAGTATAGCACATTCCTCACTTTCTGCACGACCACCATTGCCCAAGATAAATCGATTTTATCCTCCCAAACCCGCAAATACACAAATTAGTCATCTTTAGGAGTTAGTGAGGAAAAAAAAATTTGAGAATTTGTAAGAATGTATTACTGACGCATATTTACACTGCTTTTGTTTGTCATTTTGATACCTAATTTTTGGGGTTTTGAAAGTTGATGTGGATACGTAACAAATTAAGTAAATTTGATCCATAAGTATTTGACTTCTTGATATTATACACTGCTTGGTTGGTCAATTTGATACCTATTTTTTAGGTGCTTGAAAGTTGATGTGGGAACCTAACAAATTAACTAAATTTTGTACGTAAGTAATTGATTTCTTGAGATGTACTCTGTTTGGATTGTCAAATTGATACCCAATTTTTGCGGTTCTGAAAGTGGATGTGGATACCTAACAAGTTTAGTAAGATTGATACTTAAGTAATTTATTTCTTGATATTTACACTGGTTAGTTTGTCAAATTGATACCTATTTGACATGGGGATTTTGAAAGTTGATGTGGATACCTAACAAATTAAGTAAGATTGATACTTAAGTAACTTATTTCTTGATATTTACACTGGTTGGTTTGTCAAATTGATACCTATTTTTTTTAGGGTTTTGAAAGATGATGTGGATACCTAAAAAATTAAGTAAATTTGATACCCAATACCGATGCAATTGCAGCTTTAAGATTAACAAAAGACGTATTCTCACCTACGACAATTCCATCACTTTTATAACCACTGTAAACTACAACAGATTCCCATGTTCCACTGTGACATATCAAAATCGAAATATTCATGATTTGACGACCTACGTTTTTTTTCCCAGCGCAGAATTGTTAATTGCCGATCTGCATTTTTTTTCTTGTTGGTTGAATCATCCGTTTAATTTTGAAATTCAAATCACAATGTCTATAACGTTTTTTATGGATTAATTGATTAATTTGTAACCTAAAACCGTCAATCAAGGGATTGACATAGTTGGCAGTAAATTTTTTTCCTAATTAAGCGCAGGAGCATTAAATTTCGGTTACACTAACGTAAGTATCAACACTGCCTCTGCAGGTATCAAAAATATACAAAAAGTCGATATTTTTAGTAATTAGTGAAAGATTCGGGATTTCTGGAGATTTTTAAAAATCAAAATGGGATCTGTGTAAGTTATACATATATTAATTCAGTAGTATTTATGGTAAACCCTTCTATTTTTTATACCCTACTTTATAAGATTTGATTAATCATCACCATAATAATAATAATCCTAGAATAAAAGAAAATATTTTATTTGTATTTGGTTGGACTTTTGATTTCAACATAAGCAAAATTCAGAAGTTGATTATACAATAATTGGGAGTAATACTTTGTATGCCCTACTTTATACATAATAATAATTTCCAAATAAAATCATATTTATCAACAAAAGAAAAATGCCTTTGTTCTTTTCAAAGCTGTTTTTCCAAAATCATTTAAGGAAGCTAAAGTTAAGATTGAACGTAAGAACTGTATTCAAATGTTTGCAGTGTAAAATCAGTTGTTGTTTTTAATACTTATTCTCAGTCTTTCAATTTCTGTCCTATAAATCAAATATTTATTAATAAAAATATATTCACAAATAAGATATGAGTTGTTGAAGAACAAAAAATCCCACATTGGTGGTTAATGAGATGGGTGGACTCCTTATAAGGCTTGAGCAATCCTCCTTCCTTTGAGCTAGCTTTTGGGGTGTGAGTTAGGCCCAAGACCTAATTTTACATGGTATCAGAGCAGGACCCATCTCACCCAATGTTGGGCCCCCGAAAAAAAAAATTAAAATTGCCCACGCACCAGATGCTAAGCACTGGGCGTGAGGTGGGGTGTTATCTGGGCGTGAGGTGGGGTGTTGAAGAACAAAAAATCCCACATTGGTGGTTAATGAGATGGGTGGACTCCTTATAAGGCTTGAGCAATTCTCCTTCCTTTGAGCTAGCTTTTGGGGTGTGAGTTAGGCCCAAGACCTAATTTTACATGAGTGCGATAAAATTCAATAGCCTTGACTCAAAATAACCATGGACAAACAGAAGCTAGTTGAATTAACGTGAGGGGTAGGGATGGCTCAACCACAACCCCTATTTGTGAGCCAAACTTAAAGTTTAGAGATGATTGCCAAATTGACATGGTTATTTGTGTTAAAAATCACAATTGAGTGTTTGCCGGCTCCAATTGTGGCACAAAGTTATGGTAATTTGTCTCCTCTCCTACTCATATTCACTCCAATGGGAATCAATATTTGTGTACTCCACGTGTGTCCATGTCATTTGAAGGTGCTTCTTGTAATAATATGGATAAATTTTTGGGGCTTTTCTAGATGGATTCTTTATATAGTTACAGCTCAGTAAATATTTAATAAAGTTTTTCAACTGCTCCAGTTTTTCCTTAATTGCCTTTTGCATTAACCTCCCTAAATTAGGCAATTGTCACTAACATGGCACATATTGGCCCAAATAATTGCACTACCTCTTGTAGTATCGTGGCGATATTGGCGGTTGGGGAAACAAAGGACATAAAGATGTTTAATTGAAAAAATAGATGATCAAATTCTAAATTTTTCACGTGAGAAAAGATAATACTTAGGTCTCAAATTATTTTTCGTGATTTCTAAATATAGTTAAACATAATTTTTTTTCTCATTTTACCTTTAGTAATAATTGTTTTTGAAGATCAGAAACACCTCAAGATGACACATAAATAAAGTAAATATTTAACAAAAAGTGATTGATACAGTAGGCAAAAGTTTCTCCTTATTAATATTTTATTAATGAAACTGTAAAGAAAATACGATAAATAATTTGAAACTAGAAGAATATAAAGCAGAATCGAAAGGGAAGCAAGTAAAGTAAATTGTCCTGTGGGGACTCTCTTTTGTTCTTTCTTTTTAGATATGATGGGGCTCGTGAAGACCACCACGATGGAATAAATTGCTTTTGATTGATAAATATTGACGGTCTATCAAAATTCTAGTAGTTTCAATGAAATAATGTCGTAGTAAAAGGATTTCAATTGCTCATTCATTTCTCTAAAGAATGAACCCGTGCTCATAATAATCAGGCATATATGGGCGTAATTTTGCGGATGGACATTTGACTTTCATTTTATTGTAGGGGTGATATAATTAAGTCTAACCTTCTAACTCGTTGAAGTTTGAACGGATTAATAATCTGTTTAATTATGAGCTCAGCCCATCTCAACCCAACTCATTTCATCCCATTTAAAATTGGGTTGATATGCAGCCGAATTGACTTGAGAGAAATCTTGTTAAAATATTTTCAACACTTTTTTTTTTAGTTTCATATGTTCTGTATAGCCATAATAAAGAAAAATAAAATTTAAATAAGTACTAAAATATTGAAAAAGAACAAATAAACTAAGTAAATTTAGTAAAAATTGGGTCGGTTGGGTCTTGACTTGCTCTATAACCTGTTACTCAACCCGTTTTGACCCAAACAAATTTGGGTTGGATCTTGACCCATTTATTATCTTGATCCATTATAACCCGCTAAAATTTGACCCGACCCGCTCAATTGTCACCCCTATTTTATTGTACTCAAGTTATTAATTATAATATCTTGTAACCAAAAAGTCACTTTTGATAAAAGTCATCTAATTTGTTTAATTTTTTAGTGATGACTAACTTTTATTGTTTTGTAAACAGATTGACAAACGTTATGTAAATAGTAGTGTCAATAGTTTCGTTGAGTTGGACCAAACCTAACGTTATTTTAGGCCCAAATGAAGACAGTCTCAATTACTTGCAGCCCAGAGCTCCTTCACTCATTTATGCTGGAAAAGACAGTTCATTTACTCGAAGCCCAGCAAACTTTTGGATTGGAACAGGGACTAAGGTCCACCAACATTAGCGCGACCCATTTAGCTCTTTTTTTGGAAAAATTACCGATACTATTTAATTAGCTAAATAGTTTGAATTTTGTAGAATTTGCGCGATTTATATAAACATTATGCGATTATACAAAATTTCTGCACGAATCAAATTGTATAACAAAATATACAAGCACTGTGAATTACATAACGAATTATACAAACATATAACAAATGTTGCATGAATTATACAAACGTTGCTATAACTATATTTATGAAATATAATTACCCAAACTGTAGCCATGAAGCATAATAAGGTATTTTTGAGTGGCTATGTGCGACAATTCCTCTTCTTCTATTCTTTTCCAATTTTTGGATGGCAAAAAGGAATTAAACCCATATATGTATTTGTAATTCCAATCAGGCCTCTTCATTTGGTAATTTTTCGTTTGCGAGGTGGTAATGACTTTAAATAATTAAACTTCATGTGACTAATTAAATAAGAGTTTTGACCTGATGTTTTTCCACTAAAACTAACTGTTCAATTATTAATTTGATCTCCTCTGCTGCTCTGAAACAATACAATATCAAATGAATATTCTTAAGACATAAGTGTTGGGCTACAAGTTTTACACCAGAGACCTGTCGTGCCACAATATAATGTTATGGGCCATTAACATCATCATCATAGAAAAATGATCAAAGCAGAACCAACAGATGCAAGGAATTATGCAAAGTTAGTGCAACAAAGAGCTAAAGATGATTTTGAAGTTTACATATATATAGTAAATCGAGGCAGTAAGCTAGTTTGATGTGGCAACTCAAGAAGGCATGTACCTGTATAAAGAGCCTTGGGCTAAATATTTGATTAGGTTACACATTCTTCGTTGTACAAATGGTACTTCGAGCTTGGAACGAGCATGATTCTTCTTTATCTTTTGAATTGTTCTGCCGCATCAGTCCCTCAAGATCTTTTATCTGCACCTGATGAAAAAAATGGATCACTGCTTGTTTGATATCGTTGCCTGCTTACCGATTCCTGCTTACCGCCTCTTGGACATAGCTAAACATTACAAATGATGAAATATGGAAGCATTTTTGTTTTGTAGCTACAGAGAATTTGGTTCGAGGAGCAGGATGCATTTATTTTCCTTATAAATGTCCAATGCATAAAATAGCTTCGGCATCAATGTATTGTTGGAAAATAATTTCCAGAACAAGAGGCGGTCTTGGAATTGAAAGACATGGATATTAAATATTGGGAGGACCTAACTAACGACAAGGAATAGGATTTGCAGAGGCAATCAAGAACATTAGCTGAGAAGGAGGAAAGACTTGGAAGACAGGGTACATGTGATTGAGAAAAAAGAAAGAAATCTCCAAGTTACTGAAAGAAGAGGTAAGAGTTGCAGAGACCAGCGCTGCAGCAAAAAGGGGAAGGAATCAACAGAATGAGAAATGATCCGAAAAGTCTCTGAAAGGAAAAAAGAAAATGAGGAAGAAAAAGGGGAGGCTATGAAGGATGAAACTCAAGAATTGCTGATTCTGGAAACAAGGCTAAAGCAAGAGATTAATAAGATTAGATTGATTGAAAGTAGAGAACGCTAAATTTGGGACTTAAAGGGAGGTTATTGACGTAAAAAAGAGAAGAATTGCAGAAGGAAGTTGAATGCGTGGCTGAAGAGAAATTGGCCATCTCTAAGCTTCTTACTTAAGGACAGCTTAACATCCTGAAAGTAGAGAAAATCAATTCAAGAAGGATATAAGCAAATCTGGAGTCACTTTCTGGTGATCGTGAAACCTTCATGTATTGAGATTGAGAGTGAACGTGCAGGTAGGCTTAGCAAAAATTCAAAAACAACACGAAATTATTTTGCTGGTTGTTGAGACGCAAAATAGGAACTAGTGAACCGCATTGAAAGAAGACACTGAAGAAATAGAAAAGAGCTTCGTGATATTGCATCTCTCAGGGAGACTATGGAAAAGGAATTCGAACATGTTGGCTTAAGAGTAGAAGAAACTAGATGCTGAGGCAAAAGAGATCAATTTGGATCATGAGAGAAGGGGTAAAGAGTCCTATTGAACAACTTAAGGTGCAAAGCCTGAAATTGGCGAAACAAGGGGAATCACTTCATGCTTAGAGGGAGGTGACTCTTGCTCAGATTGAGCCATTTAAAAAGATGGAGGTTGGTAAGATTATACCAGATCGTATAGTCACACCCAAAGAGTTACATTCTGCTCTACCATCCAAGAACTTAAACTTTCTGCAACGAGATTATTGAAGAAGTGACAGAAATCAACATAAAAAAATCAGAGGGAAGTCGTAAGCATAATTCTCTACCTGTTTCAAGCAATGCAAGCTCATGATGATTTGAGTTCAAACATTTTAGTTGTCAGCATGAGAAGACTATTTCAAAAAAATGAAGGGATAGAACACGAAAAGACTATTTTCAAAATGATTCGCACATACCAAGTAAAATCAAACATTTTAGTCGTCAGTATCCATCATACTGGCCCTAGCTCTAAAACGTCTGCCAGGCTTATGCAAACTTCCAGGCCTAGCTCTGTCGACAGCAACAGATGACTCATCTTCTTCCATGGCAGCATTATCTGATTCCATGTTAACAATGCTAAGGGTAACTGTTCTTTTCCCTTGCATTTGCTCTGCCTCAACGCCCTGTTTGGTGAAGGTGCCAGCAGGCTGCTTCATTTTCAGATTAAATGTGGGCGACTTCTGAAAATCAATAGAGCTGTCATCGTCCAGCTGCGATTGTTTTTTCATGAGACTGAGAAAGTCCATGTAGGCTTTTCTATTGGATTCTTCATCCATATCATCCGAAACATCAAGTGTATAGCAAGTATACTTGGATGGATTCCTTATATAATCAGGAACGGATGAATTAGGGAACAAGTTCTTATCTTCCTGGTTGAACTTAAGTTTTTTAGGAGAATGTGCATCATCCCGGCTTAGTGTCTTGGACGCAGCAGGTAACAGAGAACCTAAATGACCTTGTCTCAGGGCAGCCTCCGCATCTTCCTTGAGCCTGAGCTTGGCGGCCTCGTGATTAGCCCGAGGATCTCTCTTAATGTCCTGGAGAGTAAGCGGAAGCTCGTGGTCGGTGTCTGCAGAAATTCCGTAGTCAGAGACCTCCCGCGTGAACAAGCGGTCACTAGGCTGCTGCTTCTCCTTTTCATTATCGACGGCCACTTTATCAAACTCGTCTTCCTCCTCCTGATAAAAATAAACGTACACTCGTAAGACTGCACAAAATGCACAATTTCACATGGAGGAAACAGAGCAAAGAGGGGAACCAAAGTAGTTACCTCATAGTCAAGGGTGCAATCTAAACCAATGCCGGACCGGATATCCGATTCATCATCTTGTTCTTGGCCGTCGCTGAGATGTTGCAGATCGGACTGGAGCTGCGTGCTAAAATCTAGGGTTTGTTTGGGCTTAGAGAAGAAGCCATCAATATTGGAAGGGCAAGGTTTGGAATCAAAGTCGAGTAGGTCGCGTGAGGGGGTATCCCTGTTCCATTCCCTTTTCTCAATCTCATCGTCGGTTAAACACCAGAGAGAACTCAAATTGGAGGGCTCCGTCAGAGACCCGAACACTTTGTCGACCCGTACTCTGAAACTGTCATTCATTGTTTGAAACTACCTCGTGACCAGTGAGCTTTGCCAATTGCTCTCCCTTTTGTAAGCGGTATACGCTTCTTTAGCAGGTCTATCGGGGCTGCCGTGCCGTCGGCTGTCCTTTATCTGGAAAGTGAAGGAACCTCTCTCTATTTCTTTTTGAATAATTTATTTGTTGGTTTTAACTTGACATTAAAAAATTAAAGTAAATCTAATAATTTTAAATAAGGATAAAGTAAATAAATAAGGGACCGTTTGAGAAGCCAGGCAGTGATTGATATTAGAATAATTATTAGAATAGTGATTATTAGTCTAGTATTTTCTATTTTTAATTATAAATGTGTTGTTTGATTGCATTGTAATTATAAGATTATATTAAATTTTAAATATAAAAAATTATTATCTAAAAAAAAATATTTATATTAGACAAATAAATATATTTAAAAATAATATTAAATTATATATTTAAGGTATATATTCTTTTTTGAAAATATATTAATTGGTAAACATATCTTTTTAACTAATATTATAAATAAATCGATTTATATTTTTTAAATTAATGTATTTTAATTAAATTAATCATAAAATACATATAAGATTTATGCAAATATCATGAATGTATGTTTTTTATTTAAAAAAAATCAAATATTTTAAATATAATATCCTAATAAAATTATTAAAATATTTGATTAACAAAATAATCTATCTAATCTAACTAAAAATAAATTGCCTGTAATTTGAATATTGAGTCAATACAATTAAAACAAATTAAAAAAAACATTAGTTCTAATTTCAAAATAAAAAATTTTGACATAATATTCTCTTGTCAAGTTTCAACATAACATACATAATTATGATTTAAAAATTTATTCAACAACGAATTCAACTTTAATTTAAAAAATTATAATACTAATAAAATCATACTAATGAAAAAATAAAAATTGAATAAATAAATAAAAAATAATGTCAAAAATTGGATGTAACGTGAAGTAAAAGTTGAGAATGAGATAAAAGGGTAAAAATAAATATTATAAAATAAAATATAATTTTTAAAAAATGTTAAAATAATAAAGGTAAAAAAAAAATAAACACAATGGAAATTAAATAATTAAAATAGAAATAAAATAAAGAAATTTAGAAGTAAACAATTAATAATTATACCATGTAATTACTAGCAATTCACGGTCTCCTTGTGAATCGAAAGAGTGTAATCACACCCAATTATCTACCGACCAAATATAATTATTGAGCAATAAATAAATCAAATTACACCTAATTATACCAAATTCAATTATAAGTGATTTTCCAAAACTGGCCCATAAAAAAGTTTAATCACACATAATTATCTACTAACCAAATATAATTATTGAGCAATCAAATATATCAGATGGCATAATTTAATATTTATACTATATTAAAGTGTGAAAAATCTTGGAAATGTTTTTTTTTGTCCTTCATTAAAATTCTATTCTTTAGATCAAATCATCTTTTCTCATTTTTTAAATTATTATTTAATTATATTTATAATATTGAATTTTAAAATATATAGAAAGACGTGATAAAATTAATAAGGATTTCTAGTAATAGAAAGACTCCTAAATCTTCCTTAGTTGATAAACTTACTCTGCTTTCTTATTTGAATCAAGAAAATATTTTATCAGCTAAGAAAAATTCTAATTTTAATTAGTAATAGAATTTATCAAAATTAATAAATTATTTTATCTTTTTATAAGTTCATAATTAAATTTAATATTTTTTATAAAATTTATTATTAAATAAGGTACCTGCTTTGATCATTCGTAAAACAAAATTAGTTAAACCTAATTATACCCCATTCAATTATGGCTTTCCAAACAGACCCATAGTGTCATGGGCCTATAATATCATCACATAAAAATGATGAAAGCAGAACCAAGTGTTAGTGGAATATAGAGTATAGTGGGACATATTTCAAGAAGGCTTTGGAGTTTGCAGTATTTCTGAATACAAAAATTCCAGCAAAAATGTCAACTCGTTCGCCATTTCTCTACCCTATTCTCATACTAATAACTATCTCAGTTTTATTTCAAATATCGGCTATTCAACTGAATGGTGCTCGATATCTTGGCAATTTCTGGAGTTCAAGCAGAACAATTTCTTCTCTTGCTAAAAGCAGAGCCCCAAAGTACCAGTATGAGACCAAATATTTCCAGCAGAAGCTCGATCACTTCAGTTTCGCTGATTTACCTTCGTTTTCACAGCGTTACCTAATCAATAACCAACACTGGATGGGTCCGTCTCGCTCGGGCCCTATTTTCCTCTACTGTGGGAATGAAGGTGATATAGAATGGTTCGCTGCCAATACAGGTTTCGTCTGGGAAATTGCTCCTCGTTTCGGCGCCATGGTTGTCTTCCCCGAGGTGAAATACTTGTCATTATTCTTATTTTTCCTCATAAAGTATTCATCTTTGATGTTTACAATGAGGTAGTTGCTTGAATAGCTTCAGAGCAAGCCCCATAATGGTAAATCCCCTGGAACAAGCTTATGTTGAGTGTCAAAAGAAGTCCTATATTAGAATCTGATAAGACATAGAAGCTACACATACTCTTAAATGGTAAGATTTTTGGAAAAAGTGCAGGCTTTTGTCCAAAATGAATAGTATCATATCATGCTAAGGGTCACTTTTGGGCTGGCTGAGCCCAAAAACTGGGAGATTCCCAGGACTCCACAAGGGGAGATGCTGATGGATGATTGTCAACCTACATCTAGGAGGTTGTCAAGACTTCACAAGAGGAGATGTAGTTAAATGAATCAGAAAGCCAATAAGATCATTATTCATTAGACACTTGATGGAGAAAATGTAGTCCATTTCCCCTCAACATTGTAGATTAGTTGTAATTAAGAATTTACCTACATTGTTATATGATTGAAATTTATTACAATTTGGTTTTTGCAGCATCGATACTATGGGGAGTCAATGCCATATGGAGGTAAGGAAGAAGCATATAAGAATGCTACAACTTTGTCATATCTAACAGCTGAACAAGCACTAGCTGATTATGCTGTGTTAATCACTGAGCTCAAAAGAAATTTATCTGCACAGGCATGCCCTGTTGTGTTATTTGGTGGATCATATGGTGGAAGTAAGTAATGTAGCATTTAGTAGTTCGGTACAGCAGTAATTTTAACTATGCTAGTATATATTCAGGGAACTTGTTTTCCCTCAATTTATGAGTTTTGCTTCACTCAGAGGTTCTCTATTTTCTTGTGTTTGTAACAGTGCTTGCAGCGTGGATGAGGCTCAAATATCCCCATATTTCCGTTGGTGCACTTGCTTCGTCTGCGCCAATTCTTCAGTTTGAAGATCTTGTGCCACCAGATACCTTTTATAATATTGTCTCCAATGATTTTAGGGTCTGTAAGGAGTTTCTATCTCTAGAGACATCTAAATTAACCAGTGTCTATTTGGGAAATTCTCAGAGTAGGATCAGATCTTATTTGATAAATTTTAACCAAATAAAATGTCTTATTGGAAGATTTTTTTGAAAAAAGTTTGGGTTGGGAGAACCTTGTTAGATTTGGTCAACTTCATTTCTTTGCTTTGAATTTGATGAAGTGAAGGCACTTATCTAGCATCCATTTGTAGAGTAGTAGAGTAATTTTGCCAGTTCTCTGCACAACTTTTGTGCAATTGAAGACTATTTTCCTTCAAATCTTATGTCTAAAAGTTGGAGATAAATAGGACTTAAATTGATCCTACTTAGAAAAATTTACCTGTAATTCAGATTTTGAGCACATTTACTTATGTAAATGTTCAATGTACAACTTATATTATTCATTGTAATTTATAGACTATAAAACAGATTTACAAATCATTGCAAAGTTTTACACCATCCACTTCAGGACTGATACTTATTTCACATTAATAATAATCTCAACCCCATAAATTGAATCTCGTATAGACTTGCGAAAATCCAATCACATTTGGCTGACCGGATCCAGATTTTTGCCTTCCCAAATAAGGATAGGGATCCTTGACCAATCTAGTTCTTGTAATTCCATTCCTAAAGCTCTAGGTTGGCATTTATAACATCTTTGTTGTATCATTTTCTGCAGCGCGAGAGTACGAGTTGCTTTAACACTATCAAAGAGTCGTGGGATGTGATTAACAAGGTGGGACTGATAAATGGTGGACTTGCAGAACTAACAAAGACTTTCCGCATTTGTAGGTAAGATGCTTATGACTCCACATTGCTGTCTTGTTAGATAATGGTCTCATTGACCAATAGAATTTCAAGATTCATTTTTCATGTTGAGGCAATTTGATTCGATGTTGTGACTGGCAGGGAACTGGACAGTGTTGACAGTCTGTCTGATTGGTTAGAATCCGCCTATAGTTACTTGGCAATGGCCAACTACCCCTATCCTACCGACTTCTTGATGCCTTTACCTGGAAGCCCCATAAAAGAGGTTGGCACTGGACCTTATACTCTCCGCAAAGCAACCTGTATTTTCAAGATTACAATAAAGCAGGCAGAAGCTATCTTTATGAGGAAAAACATTTATATCTCAATTGATACTATGTAGCAGATAATGTGTCTTTTCCCTGCATGGTGATCAACATGTAGCCAATTGTGTGGATCAAAGTAGTCAATTCTGTGGAGAAGTTTCTTTCCTGTGAATAACATCCTTCCAAACCCTTTGCTTTCAGGTTTGTAGGAAGATTGATAGTTTGCCGGATGGTGCTAGTGTGTTGCAGCGTATATTTGAAGGAATTAGTGTATATTATAATTACACCGGAAAAGTTGATTGTTTCAATCTAAATGATGATCCTCATGGTATGAGTGGTTGGAATTGGCAGGTACGGTGATGATAAATATAAACGCTCTTGCTTAGTTGTTCATAACTTGAGTTCTTGAATCATACAAAGTTGTGCTCCTATAGAAATTCTTCTCATCTAGGTTGCTTATATCTTTCATACAATGTCTACAGGCATGCACTGAGATGATTATGCCTATGGCAAGTAACAGGTCGACTAGTATGTTTCCAGAGTTCTATTATGACCCAATGGCGAATGAAGAACAGTGCTTGAAAGATTTTCATGTCAAAACCAGGCCGACATGGATAACAACTGAATTTGGTGGACATGTATGACAATGTGCAAAACTTCGTCAATTCTCTGTATATCTTTTAGAGTTCCATAGAAATTGTACAACCCATGTGTAGAGTTAAAAAGTAAGAGCTTTTGTGGTCCAAATAATGTGTGAGCAATTACTTACTGCACTCTGTCAAAGAGCTTATGACAGGTTCACATTCTTGTTGGTGTGGATTGGATATCAAGGGAGATAACTATTTTGATACTTGTTAGTTTTATGAGAAAATGAGAGTATTTTAAAAAAATTTAAGGATTAAATAGTTTGTGTATGTCTATATTACTCTGTGTATAGTAAATTTGTTTATTTGGAAGATGTATAGAATATGGATCTCAATGGTATTTCCTGTGGTTGGACATTGTCCAGGATCAAAGGGTGTAGTAATGGTTCTAAGCTGTGTGGTTTCTTGATTTTATTTTTCTTCAGCTCCCTTATTTGAGTTATTTGCTTTTCTTGTGTTGAAGGCATTCAAGAGTGCGCTAAAAGCTTTTGGGAGTAACATCATATTCTCAAATGGCCTGTTAGATCCCTGGAGTGGTGGCAGGTATTCTTTTATCTTTAGTTTCTTATTAGACTATGGAACTGTATCTAAAAGTTTTAACTAAAATTATATGTCAAACTTTTTTGTAGTGTTCTGGAGGATGTATCAGAAACTATAGTTGCGTTAGTAACTGAGAAAGGTAATTCTCTAATTGCATTTTGTATAATTTCTCACTAGCATCACTCTTGGATATAAGTAACACTGCAACAGTGTAATAATCTGTCATCTTTTATCTTAAGCAATCAACAATTTTATTGGATAAGCTGTCATTTCTGTTTTCTGCGGCAATGTGTTAAGTGTCAGTGACCTCATTGGCTCATCCTCCAATTGGTTATTCAAACAATCATGATCGCTACCAGTTATTACCATCGCTCCCTTTCTTCCTTTGGTTTAATCTACCAGTAATCCTGTTAATGCCCCACGATGGGGTAAGCACACTATTACAATTTTAAGCGCCACAGCTGATATGTTTTTCAGTAAGAATGACAATCATTTGGAGAACTTTCTTTCTTCTTTTTATGGTTTCTTCTATTTTATATTTTGACCACAACTTTGTGATGGCTTCCTGCTTTCTTCTTTTCACATTTATAGCTCATGGGCAGGCAGCCATTTAAGTGCTTAGGTCTTTTTATCAAAATTCAACTTGATGAAGTTGCACATTCAGCTACTGATACTCTATTAATTTCTCCACAACATAGCAACAACATACCCAGTGTAATCCCACAAGTAGGATCTGGGGAGGGTGGCGCGCGTACAACCTTACCCCTACTTTCTGAAGGTAGAGAAGTTATTTTTGATGGACCTTCGCCTCAACTATAGCATAATAAAATCACATATGGAAAGTTAAAAAACAGTAATGTGGAAGAGAACAACAAGGTTGTGGTAACATAATGCCAACTATTTATGTGATGAAACTTTTGACAATGAGAATGCGGGTTTATTAAAGTTTATGTGAGCAGGTAACAAAAAGGCCCTTTAGAGGGAACCCAACTTCTGGAAGAAATAATTTGTCTTGAGAGAAGGAACTCCATTGAGGTCCCTCTTATCTTTTGTTTTTTTATCTATCCACCAATTGTATCTGTCATTTGTGTTTGTACTCTCCATTATATCTTATATTTGTTACTCTGAAAGTTCGTGGACTTAAGATGATATCACAGAAACATTTGCTAGTTGATGAGCCATTGATTGAACATAAGATTATGATCAACTTTCTTTTCCTCATAGTTGATCAACTTTCTGTCCCTCATAGTCTTTTCTGGTGTACACTGGTGTTTGAGAATATATCCAGTAATCATCTTGTATTCAAGGTCTTTTTGAGTCTATTGATTTTTCTGGTCATATCACTGCTTGTTAGATATCGCTTCCCGCTTAACACCTCTATGGTTGGACATAGCTAATCTTGCAAATGATTAAATATTATTTATACAGATGAAGTTTTGTTTTGTAGCTTCGTTGCTTCAATTTAAAGTCGAGATTTGAAGCTGAAAAATTGGTTTGAGGAGCATTTCAAGTGAAATAATGGATTTAACTCACAAAACTTCAACCTTTTTTTCTAATGAAATTCATGTCCAAACACATCTACTTTTTCAACTTCATCCAAATACTCATTTCTTCAACTTCAACCAAAAAATGTCTAAACAGGCTACAATGTAGGAAAGTAATGGGTTTTACCAACAAAACTTGAGGGCTGGATGCATTTCATTTTTCTCTATAGCTGTCCACTTGATAAAATGACTTCAACATCAATGCATATGTTTCTATTCATTGTTGGTAAATGTCTGAAAACCACAACATGAGCGGTACACTTCACTAAAACTTGTTCAACTTTAATTTTTTGGTTATGTTTTAGGTGCCCATCACTTAGATCTGCGTGCTGCAACTGCCGAAGATCCTGATTGGCTTCTGGATCAAAGGTCAAGCGAGATTAAGCTGATCAGGGGCTGGTTGGATGAGTACTATGATGAAAAGGAGGTCATTTCCAGCATGTAGATAAATATTTTTCTTCATCAGAAACTTCCAAATCTTACTTTTATTTGTCGTTTTTGTCATTGTACATATTGCTTTTAACTTTTAGGAGTCGTTTGGTTGGGAACCAGTTATCCTAGTATTATTCATCCCAGTTATTTCAGAGAAGATATTCCATTATTTATATAAAATAACTTATCACATCATTAAAGTATATATAGTGGAATAAATAATCCAAGTATTAGCTAATACTTCCAATCAAACACAAGATAAAATAATTTTGCATTTTATGCTAGGATTATTATCCTTTATACTTCTTACCCACCGACTCCTTACTGGATAAGTCACCTGTTACAGTGCAGTATATGGAACTGTAATGCCTTTTGTTTCTACCATCACGATCACTTGTGGTATTTCCCGTACTCAACTATGTAAGGTAATTTATGAAAGTGTTAATAGAGGAAACATTTTCTTCCTACTTCTAGCACCAACTACAACTGCAAGAAAGAAGTGTAGGAATTTGAAGACTAGCGCAGTTAAGTTCATTGTGCAGTCTAGTACTCCTTCTGTCCCTTTGTTTTATGACACCATTACCATTTTTCTGAACATTCCTTTTATGTATTTACTGAAGCTTTACTCTACTTTTATGTATTGCTTTCCACTATAGTCATTTTTGTATCTAGTATTTTTTGCTTTTGGGACTGATATATTTGCGTCGAGGATTTTTCGAAAATAACATTTCTATCTCTACGAGATAGTGATAAATGCCTGCGTACATTTTATTCTCTCCAGACCTACTTGATTTCACAGAGTTGTTGTCGTCGTCTTACTGAAGCTTTACTCTTCTTTTACGTTTTATTTACTATGAAGTACCATTTGCGTCTCATTATTCTTTTAGGAAGGAGGAAGTACTGAATAGTTCATCAATCAAAACCACTTATATCAGCAAAAGTTGTTTTGACTATTATTTGTCAGTTCAATGAAAATATTTAGCTCCCTTAAGGCAACAATGTCTAAATTAATTAATGTTTTTCTCAATAAACTTTCTGGATCAAAATTTTGCAAGAAGCACATGTTTGGCAGCACTACATGCATGTTATTGTAATCAATGCATTAGTATAAATAGTAGCACATTGTTAAATGGCATCAGATCAAACCATAATTTTGATGTAACTATAAATTTCACTAACTACTCTAAAATGTAATTGTAATTGAATGCTTATAATGTTTAACGCATATTGTGAACCCGCAACTTTTATAGATTATAGGGTTGTAAGTTCTTAATTTTACTATATAAATAAATTTGAATTTCAGTTAGATTTTTAAAAAAGTTAAAGGTTATCGTAAATTTTTTTTCTTTACCATTAAAGTAATTCCTTTAGAATTCACACTTTCGTTAATCACCTCAGTAAACTTGGCTGACTTTGGGGCCTTAGATTTTAATAATCCTTTTGGAATATTTAGCCATTTAGGTATGGAAGTTATACTTGATAATGACTTTAATATAAAGTATTAGACAATATAAATGAATTTTTATTTATCAAAAGATATTTATAGGTAAAATTTTATTACTTTAAAATTAAGATATATTACGGAATAGAAGCGAGATTTATTATTTTGAAATATAAAAATTTACCCTCTCGCTGGTCTGGATTAGAGACGTTGCCAGCTAACGTTTCCATTGCGAACCAAAAAATCAGAGTTTTAAATTTCAAAATAAAAGGTAATCCAATTTCCTCTTCCCTTTTTAAAACTACTCAGCCGTATAAAGATTACCATGAAACGCTGTCGTTAGAAAAGAGTTTAGCTTATCACATAAGCTAAAAAGAACCCAGTGCAATTTTCAAGAGAGTTCAAATCAATTCCAACTCGTCAAACGGTGGAGCAGCCATGTCCACTTTTTTACCTATAGAAAGAGAAAAAATCAGAGCCAACAAAGCAAAGAGTGAGTGAAAAGAGAGAGAGAGAGAAAAAGGGAAAGAAGGAAAGCACAAAAAGTCTGTGTGGAGGCCACCATCAGCATACCTCCATTGTTCTTGTGAAGGGATATAGTTAACTCAAGAAAGTGATAAATTTCTCAAGAAAAAGTGGAATCTTGGATTTTTCTTTTTATAGAGTTGTTAGTTGTGTGGTGAAATCAAGAATGGCGAGTCCTGGGTCAGGGAGATTGGCTTTGACTCCGGTGAATCCGACCTCTATTTCTGCTTCAGGTAGGGTTCCGAAAACCCCTTTGACTGATGAAGTCATTTGGAAGCGACTCCGTGAAGCTGGATTTGACGAGGACACCATTAAACGCAGAGACAAAGCAGCTCTTATTGCCTATATTGCCAAACTCGAAACTGAGGTCTGTTCACTTTGGGACTCATTAATTTACATTTTGATTGGATAAATTATGTACCTTCCTTTTGGGGGGTCGATTTAACTGTTCATATGCGTGCATTGTTTTCGTTAAGGGATTGTTCTGTTCTGTTCTGTTAGTAGACGCCAAAAGGGAAAATCAGCTTTTAAGGCTAATTTTTCTTTGTTTGAATTTTTTATTTGTAGCAAAATAAATGAGTATGAGCAGGACATCGTCTTTGTTCATGCCGCTTTGTCGTTGTGGTGTGTTTGTTATAGCATAATATGTTTTCCTGGAAAATGTTTTCATCGAGGAAAAATGTTTTCCAGTAATTGATTACCTTAAATTGTAGAAAATGAAATAAATTTTCACGGATAGCATTGTTTGGAAATCATCTTCTTCCATACTAAATGCACCTTTAGTTTAATTTGCCCAAGTTCCTCCAGTAATGTTCTTTCTACCCTTTTAGGGATATTAATTTGACTGAACAGATGGACCAATCCTAAAAAACTAGGCTTCTACTGTCTATTTTGCTAACTTGGTTCATGATTGCATCTCTATTCTGGATGTAGCTGTATGACCATCAATATCAGATGGGGCTTCTCATCCTGGAGAGGAAGGAGTGGGTTTCTAAGAATGAGCAATTTAAAGCAGCGTCTGAGTCAGCTGAACTCTTGTACAAGCGTGAACAAGCTGCACGTCTTTCTGATATGGCTGAAGCTAAGAAAATTGAAGCTAATCTGAAGAAAGCTCTTGGAATCGAGAAAGAATGTGTTGCAAATGTATGATTACAATCTGCTTATTTGTTTTGCCAAATTCTTTCATTTTCTTGCTGACATGTTCTATAAACAGATTGAGAAAGCGTTGCATGAGATGCGAGCAGAATGTGCTGAAGCAAAAGTTGCCTCTGATAATAAATTGGCTGAAGCACAAAGCATGATGGAGAATGCTCAGAAAAAGTATGCCGATGCAGAGGAAAAGTTGCATAAAGCTGAATCCTTGGAAGCAGAAGCCAGTCTTTATCATCGTACCGCAGAAAGAAAATTACGTGAAGTTGAGTCACGAGAAGATGATCTTAGGAGACAGACATTATTATTCAAGTCAGAGTACGTGCTTAAAGTTTATTTCGATGATGTTCTTCTGTTTCTGGTGTGGTTTGATGGTAGCTGAGCTCATGTTTGCATATTAGTTAGGTTGTCAAAAGACCATTCAGGTTCAACTGCTTGCATGTGTTGTTCCTTGTTTGCTAAGATGCCATTTACTTTGAGCTCATCAGGACTTTTGTTTAGTGACAAAGCTGTAGAATCCGGGATGTGTCGTTGACCCTCATCACGGATTTGTTTAGGAGTTTCGAACAGTCTGGTTAGAAGGAAATCATGGCTGTTTTTGAGGATAGTGATTTACCTTTGTCTTCTGTATAAGTTGGGTGTTCATGAATACGTGCTTATGGCATAGAAAGACTGCTTTAAATGTTTGAACAGTGACTGGATTTCATAAAAGTAGGTAAGGTCTTTCCCTCCAGACTCCACTTATGGGTTTACAATGGGTATGTTGTTGTTGACTGGACTTCATAGATTAGTTTCTTAAATTAAAGGAATGAAATTTATTGATATTTTGGGTGTATTTCTTTTCTTTTTGTTTTTCCTTTCTTTTGATAAGGTTACTTTCTCTACCCACTTGGTGCTAATTTTTATCAATAGAATTTCTTATCCTAAAAAAAAGGGATTTTGCGTTCATGTTTATTGACGCTTAGATGTGTAATTATGTGAATTTTCCGCACCAATGGGATCAATTTTGTTGTTCCTCTCAACTAACAGAAGAATGATCATATCTGTAGGTAGTGTAGGTAGGAATGAGCATATCCTCTATGGAGGCACTTTTGCTATTATTATCCTCATGCACATGATTAGGTTGCTTTCTTTTGATCTGTCAGTTGTGAAGCTAAAGAGAAAGAGATCTATCTGGAGAGACAATCTTTATCTGAAAGGCTGAAAACTCTTCAGCGGTCTCAAGAAGAGTTACTTGATGCTCAGGCGTTGCTCAATAAGAGAGAAGAATTTATATTTAGCAGATCCCAAGAACTGAACAGACGTGAGAAAGACTTAGAAGGTGAAAAATTAAACTTGGAGAATGACGTCAAATCCCTGAACGAGGAAAAACGCAATCTGGAGGTGAAACTGAAGTCTCTATCCGCAAGAGAGGAAGTGAGCCTCTTTCTTTTTTGTTTCATAATGTTATGCTTATTATGTATATGCCTTTTTTATCCTGATGAAAAATATTGAAGAATTCATTTAAGCAATTGCTGGATATATCATAGGCCATAATCAATAAGGAACTCAAACTTAACAAGAAAGAGGAAGAACTACTGCTATTACAGGGGAAATTGCAAAGCAAGGAGACTGTAAGTTTTGGCTCAAAAGATAACTATGGTTTTATCCTTTACTTTTTTAGATTTATTTATCTTCTTACTATGATGAACCATGCAGGATGGCATTAAGCAGGTTATGGTTAACCAGGAGGCCACATTGGTAACTAAGATATCTTCTATTGAGGCAGAGTTGGAAACAAAACGGAAATTGGTGGAAGATGAGATCCAGTCCAAGAGGCGGGCTTGGGAGTTGAAAGATATGGATATTAAGTCTCGGGAGGAGATAATTACTGATAAGGAATATGATTTGGAGAGGCAATCGAGAATACTAGCTGAGAAGGAGAAAGAGTTGGAAGACAGGGTACATGTGATTGAGGAAAAAGAAAGAAACTTCCAAGCTGCTGAAAACGAGCTAGAGTTGCAGAGAACAGTTCTGCAGCAAGAAAGGGAAGGGATCAGCAAAATGAGAAATGATCTTGACAAGTCTCTGAAAATGCTCGACGAGAGAAGAAAATGCATCGACCATGAGGAAGAAAAAGTGGAGGCTATGAAAAATGAAACCCAAGAGTTGCTGATTCTTGAAACAAGGCTAAAGCAAGAGATTGATATGATTAGAAAGGAGAAGGAAGAAATTGAAAAGGAGGCAGATCGGTTGAAAGCAGAGAAATCTAAATTTGAGACTGAATGGGAGGTAATTGATGAAAAACGAGAAGAGTTGCAGAAGGAAGCTGAACGTGTGGCTGAAGAGAAATTTGCCATTTCTAAGCTTCTTAAGGATAGCCGTGACAGCCTGAAAGCAGAGAAAAATGCAATTCAAGAAGAATACAAGCAAAATCTGGAGTCACTTTCTCGTGATCATGAAACCTTCATGTATGAGATTGAGAGTGAACGTGCGGAATGGTTTAACAAAATTCAGAAAGAACGTGAGAACTTTTTGCTGGATGTCGAGATGCAGAAAAAGGAGCTAGAGAACCGGATTGAAAAAAGGCGTGAAGAAATAGAAACTGACCTGAAGGAAAAGGAGAAAGCCTTTGAGGAACATAAGAAAAGAGAACTTCAGGATATTGCATCTCTTAGGGAGACTGTGGAAAAGGAATTGGAGCATGTTGGCTTGGAATTGAAGAAACTAGATGCTGAGAGAAAAGAGATCAATTTGGACCGTGAGAGAAGGGATAAGGAGTGGGCAGAGTTAAATAATGCTATTGAAGAACTTAAGGTGCAGAGGCTGAAACTAGAGAAACAAAGGGAATTACTTCATGCTGATAGGAAGGAGATTGTTGCTCAGATTGAGCAGTTGAAGAAATTGGAGGATGTTAAGATTATACCAGATCGTATTGCCACACCCGAAAAGTTACATTCTGGTCTACCATCCAATGAACTTGAACATTCTGCAAAAAGATTTTCTAAGCATGTCTCAGTTCTGGGTTCTGGTCTTGATGGGAATTGTAATAATGGTGTTAGAAAAGATGTTTCTTCTATTGTGAAAGAGAATGAAAATTCATCTTCTCCTCTCTCTACTCCATTCTCGTGGCTTAAGAGATGTGCTGATACATTGCTTGACCGTACACCAAGTAACAAAAGGAGGAGGGAAGATGGGAATGTTATATCTCAATTGCCCGAGAATGGTGCCTCGAGGTATATCTCTGCTCTTTATAACTGACATGTCAAGTAGCACATGCTTTTCCGTTATCCCACGTCCCCTTCTGTGTGTCATTAAATAGAAATTAAATATTGGTTTGTTGACTTCATTTATGTTCTGGTTCTTTCTAGTCCATTATCACCATCACCGGATGCTCCAGATGTTGAACACCTGGAATTACCACATGACCAAACTCCCATTGTTGCAGAGGAAACAACTGTGTATATTGATAAAATTGTTACAGTTCATGAAGTGACGGAAATTGACGTAAAAAAACTCAAGGAAGGAAGTCAGGTAAGCTCTATTCTCTTTAAAGTTATGGGTCCAAGCATGCAAGTGTTGCAACTGCTTCATGATGATATGTAATTATCGACTTATGTGATTTTATTTGTGGAATATTTACCACCTTTGCACTGCATTTATTTCTGCATGTATTCTCATTATCAGCATACATGCCCATGCACTGAAAGATGTCAATTGGGAACCCTCATAGATAACAGGTCCCCACATATATTGTCTAAATATGTGTATGTGTGTGTATGGAGTCCGAAGGGTAGGGAGTTTTCTTCGGGGCTTGAGAGGGAAAGCCTTATTTTGTCTTGTGCACTAAAAATAGGTGCATCCCATTTTGAATTATCATCCCTTTCTAAAAATAGGCTGTCTACATCACAACCCTTGGGGTGCGGCCCTTCCCTGGAACCTGCTGGATGTTGGAGGCTTTCTGCACCAAGCTGCTCTTTTTCTTTTTCACTCTTAGAAAGCGAACTTTTCCTATGATATTTAATACCTTTTTAATAACCAACTGTAAAGATGTTATTGTGGGGCTCATTTTCTCACCAAGAAAGTTCGAAGTCTCTCACAAATTTTAGTTTTCCCAACTTTTTGCATATTTAAGTACCACAAAACCCCTATTGTACGCGTGCATGGTTAAATTAAGTCCACTTAAATTTGGAAGGAAGTATGATAAAGACTCTGCCTTCTTTGGATTGAAGATGCTATCTTAGTTGTATCGGGTTTTGCTGTTCAATTTAGCTTTTGAATTACCAACACCTCCCTCCCTTATAACCCAACATACTTTCTTTTTTTCATGCTCTGTTCAACACGAATCATAAAAGCATACTTCTGCAGGAGACTCTCTCTGGGGAAAGTGGCAGAAAGGTTCGGAACAATGGTAGCTTGAAATCGGATCAAAATGGGAAGCCTGAAGGCAGATCCCGAAGAACTAGGGCAACAAGGAAGTAGTGAGATCGCTGGATGTGAGAAGAGTTGCAATCGAGCCTCTAATTTGCTGTTTGTTTTGTTCATTTCAAACTTTGGGGACTTCCTACAAGTTTTTTCAAGCTAACGACTAATCATAACTGGTGGTATGCCATGTTTGGTGCTTCTCGGACATGTAAATGTCCCAGGCTAACTCCATACCTTTCAAGTATTTTGTAAATGGTAAGAATAGATGCTCTTAGCAGTTGTGAATGTTTAGTGTTTATTAAAAAGCTGTGGTTGTAAGTAAAGATCATATCAAAGTGGTTTGTGTTTTGTCTGCTAAGTTCTGCTGCTGCTTGTGTTAAATCCAACTTATTGCTGAAAGATACTGGGGATTATGTAGGAGTGAATTTGAGTTTTTTGTGCTTTTCCCCCTGTAAGTTTTTAGACCGAGGCAATGTAGTATTTTGTTGATTTATATCATTGCCATGTTTGTAATAGCTTATGAAGTTGTTCGTGAATGCACTTTTTGGCTTATATTAGATCCATGACGCTTAAGCAAAGGGGTTAGATATCAGGAGCTGAATGAGGGAGATGGCTTTCTTTATAAACAGGATTTTTCACCCTTATGAGCCGCTTATTTCCAAAATAGCTAACTTTTTTGGTTTCAAGTTTGAAAAAGTGATTTTGGCTAGTATGTCAAGTGGTTTTTTTTTCCCTAATTTTTTTTTCTTTTACTGTTTAAGTTAAATGTATTTAATCTCCAAATTCCTTACTAAAATGTGAGGTCATTATTCTAAGATTTAGACAAACGTTCTGGCAATTATGCGTTTATTGCATGAGAAGTCCAGGAAAAAACATCTCAAGTTCTTCGTCAATATTTATGGATTTACGTAAGTTAATTAAGAGAATTCTTAGTAGTTAAATGGGTTGACTGCTTTTACTACGTAAGTTAATTAAGAGAATTCTTAGTAGTTAAATGGGTTGACTGCTTTTACCTGGTTGGAGTTGTTCAATAGCTCTGTTAGTTAAGTCTTGATGCACTATTTAAGGATCCAGTGGAGCAAATCATCCTTAATTTTGACATGGTTTATAGTTAGGTATTATGGGGCTTCTTTAACACTTCATTCTTAGCATAGTAGTTGTTGATTGAATGTTTATGTTTAGTACCTTTCGTACTGAGCTGATTAAATCTTGGCTCGTTTGAGGGATGAGACCAGAGAGGAGTTAGGGTCAGCAAGGAAACTGCACAAGTCAGTTTTGAGGTCGAATTTCTCTCTGTTTTCCCATAAATAATTGCAATTCATAATATTTTGCTACAGGGTATTAGACAAAATAATACATGTATTATTGTGGTATTATTTAATACTATATTTGGTAGGATTTTGTCTGTCTATAACTAGTCAATGTATTAGTTAGAACACCCTACATGGTATTAACTAATACCTTCCATTTAGTGGTATTAAATAATACATTCTGTTTAATACCATGGGATTAGATATGTAAGGACAAAAATATCCCACAAATTTTTTTACATTTTTTTTATTTTATGTTTTATATTTGTAATTTTGTACTTGTAAATTTATTTAAATAAATTAGCTTACAAATTTCATTTATTTGCGGGTTCATATTTGGATAATAGAAAAAAAATAATAAATTTACCATGTTAAATTTTTAAATTTTATTTATTTGTGGGTTCATATTTATATAATATATAAAAAATATTTTGTCATGTTAATTTTTTTATAATTAATTTTGTTGATACAAAAGTCAAATTAAATGGTTTTATTGATACAAAACAAAGTATAATGACTATGTTAGATAAATTCTCATGGTTTATTGACCTTTTAAGCTATAAACTCCGTATTAAAATTATAACTCGCAAATTTTTATGTGTAATGGTGTGTTCATTTTACAATTGTTTACCATCTTTCCTATTTTAAAAGTAGATGGTCTATCTTTATTAAATTGAAAATTGACGTTTCATGAGTGATCGATTAAGATCACAATTGTTTATTCTCAAATAATTCAAGTGAGAAAATAGCAAACATGACGACAAAATTATTGTTCTCCTAGCTAGTTGGAAATCACAACAAAATAATTTATTTTAACCCAATTACATGAAATAGAAAATTCCATAATAATTCAAGGATATAATTGGAAAGAAGATTTTTGTATAACTTTAAACCAAGTACAAGATTAGATGGAAAACAATGAACCAAACACTTAATAAAAGAATAATCCCTACATCACTAATCCATGCATTGCTAATCCCTTCGTTATTCATTTTTGGATGATACGACCCCTAAAGATTTGAGGCTTATGCCCATAAAGTATCGGTCTTTCATATGTAAAGAACAGACAGTATGGATAGCTATCCCGCTTAAATGTCACGCAAATCTGAATTTTGCATAAAATTCATAAATGAAGAAAGCATCTCAAAAGTTATTCTTTTGGTTGAATAGTATGAGTGGCCAAGGTAAATTCAAGTCACTGAAGTTGTCCTTTCATTCTACTTGAGAAAACTTGAGTAAAACTTCAGTAGGGCAATGTCAAAATACCAGCTTGCTTAAGTGAAAATGTCTTTTTGGCTACCACATAATCGTGGGTGCGCATAGTCCGTTCACAATCCAAGTTCAAAAGCATATTGTGGTTTGGCATTCTGAGGTAAAGGTATTTACTGCAACCAAATAACAGTGACTGAATCGCAAAGTTTTACCAGAGTAATCATCAAATTTGGGGTGAAAACGACTATTTTATAGATGGAGGATACATATCAAACACACAGATACTTGACACGCGCCATGGATGAATGATCAAGAATAAACTCTGGATCACAAGTGTCTGAAAACTTCCAAGTCAAACATTTTTTCATCAACAGAAAGTACCCTTGCTTGGAGAGCTCACTTGAGCTCAACAATCCAACCCATCTTGTCCTCCGACAGTCCCATTTGTAGGCTAGTAAGCGCAGAGTATAACTGCTGCGACACAATACCAACACCATCATTTCCATATGTTACCCTGCACAAATAACTCTAATAAGAACTTCTATTTCACCAAATAGAAGCGCATGCACATAGGGGGGAACCCATTAGATCCACACATTCATGCAACCAATTACACAGGAATCACCAACCGATGCATCAGTTCATCATCAACAGCAGGGTAAAACAACATCATAAAATATGTATACCTTCTCCCTTGATGAGTAATGCTACCAACAGGAGATACAACCACTGCAGTTCCCGTACAGAAAACTTCGTCAGCATCAAGCAATTCGTCCACAGACACCTGTCGTTCCTCAACCTACATATTGACACTCTGGCCTCAGAATAGTAGTAATGCAAACACAGAAGACTTATTATGTATATCAACAAGGAAATGCAGTGGATATCACAATCTTTTCCCAAATTCAATTCTTAATGATAAGGTGAATGTTATTATGGCAGGAACCTACTGTTTTAAGTGTTCTTGAATTAAATCTCTCGAGGTAGAAAAACCCGACTTTTTTTCCCAATAACTGAGAGATCCCCAATGGTCAACATCAAACAGTTCCAAACTTAGTGGAGAATGAGCCCACTTTCTATCCTTCGCCACCTTAATTAGAATAATCCATCAAATGTTTTGATGCTAATGCAAGTCTTTTTTATCTTTAATGAAGGTAGATTTATAAATGGGAGGAGAAAGACATGGCATACCAGGTGTCTATGAAGGTAGATTTTTCAACCATCAATGCTCCATGAATTATGTCTCTCGCCATCCCCCCCCCCCCCCTAAAAAAAGGGGAGGGGGATGGGACGTTCATAAACCCCAGGAAAAATGCAGAGGAAAAAAGAGGAATAGTGATAAGGAGGAGGATGAACAGAGATTGAAAAGCAAGGTAACTAAGAAGGATCAGGAGAGAACAGCACTGGCACAATGTAAGGAAGACACTGATGGTAAGGAGGGTTCCGTGCGTGTGTTAAGGAATGGAAGAGGCGGCATAGCGACCAGATGGTGGTGGGGAAGTGGATACCTGGAGCCTAGAGCTAAGAGGGATCCTCGATGCTAATTACACTAAAGGATAAATGGTACTCTTGCACCTAATTTAGAGGTAAAATAATCAGAGCAATTTACCTTTTTAGTACCACCAACCAGGGGGCAAATGCTCCCACAAAAGGTGGATAACAACCCAATACCATGAAACTTCTATCTCAATGATCATTTCCTAATGACTATCAAACATCTTAATTTCTTCTGTAAAGATGGTAATTGGGATAACTTGTGCACACCTTCATATCTTTTCTTTCATATCAAAGTCGCTAAATAAATAAGTAAATAACAACAGAACTTAAACCAGCATTTGCATAAACACCAAACATATTATGTTGAAGACAAACTGGGTACCTGGAATCCTTGACTAATAGCTACATCAATTATGCTCTTTCGTGTAATTCCAGGTAGAATGGTTCCTTTAATTGCAGGAGTTACTATCAGATTACCCTGTGGACATGATATCGAGTTAGTTGTTTTCATTAAGTTTTTCATCATGTTCATAAGCAGCACATAAAGAATAAAGATGAGACATAAAAGTACTCTTTGCGAGATAAATTTTGAAAAGAAGTTCTGGTCTCAGCTTCAAAACTAAAGTTCGCATGTCATCCTTCTACAAAACCAGTTTCACATCCTCATGCAGGCACCACTATCAAAATATCTTACAATGAGGACATGGAATATTGGTTTAGCTTTATACCTTCACAATAAAGACATTGCAAGAGGAAACCTCTTCAAGATATCTCTTCTGAACACAATCAAGGTACAGAACATCGGAATAGCCTTTTGCTTTAGCAGCACTCTGTGCCTTCAGAACCTACATTTATAACCCAAAGATGAAACATGGAATTATCAAGGATGGTAGATTGGATAAAATATCAAATAATTAGTGAAAGGTGCAAGTAATTTCTTCTCATGAAACCATCTTTCATTTCTTTTTACATGTCCAGGAAAATCTTAGAGTAGTTTTCTTCACCTTGGATATATGGGAATAAATGACACTGACTGAAAGTTTAAGAAGCATGAAGGAATGAGATCGACTCCATTTAGGTCAACTACGTAAGAATTCAAACAATTCTCTAAAATTAACTTCATAAACTTGTTGGAGATAGATATGTAAAGGAAAGCGAATTGCAAAATATTTGATCATGTCGTGCTAAAATACAAAGAGATGATGATGAAATACAGAAGGGCTAGCAAAGCTCAAGTGGGAACTAAGGTATGTTTATTCTCATCAACTACTACCAAAAAATTGCAACTAAGGCTCCAATTAAGGCGTCCGCAGATAAAACTTGTACTGCAACAAATGTCTAAATAAACTAAGGGTAGTTAACAAAGCTAGCTTACTGCAGCATAATTTCCAATAGTTTTGACGCCTCCAGTACCGCCAGGTGTTGCACGGTGCATTTCAGTCTCAACTACCAAATTTATTGGTGCCAAACCTTCCTGTGGAAAAAGAAAAAAGGGAAAAGGTAAAAGAGTTTTCTGAGAGATGGACTGCCATACAAAATGGTTATTAAAAGATCTGAAACATAAACATGAAAGTTTATAGCAAGAGACCACCATGCACACTTGAGTTTTCATGCTCGACAACAAATTGATTATCATTCAGTCCTTTCTAATTTCTGAACCATGGAAACCAAACTATTTTGTGTTTTCAGCTGTGATATTGTCTTGCAGTCAACTTATTCACATTTGCAATTTCTCAAAAAGATGGTATTACTTTTAATAAGTTTCTTGCCTCTTCAACTAACAGCTTTTGAGACATTCTGTCTTGGCAGTCCGTATTATAGGCTAGAATCCATAATCTCAAGACTTACATACCGCTCAAGTTTCTTTTCTTTGTTTTGATAAGTAGTACACCACACTCAAGTTCAAGATCTCAAAGCTAGTTGAAGTTATTCAAATGACTAATCTAATATATCTTCATAAAAATAACTATTCTGATATAGTATACATTCTTACATTACAATTCTAGCTTTATTCATGAATCTAAGTCAACAATTTTCGAATTGATAAAGACCTTATCTACATTTCAAAATATTTAATAGTCTACATGCTACACTTTGGATATTGACAAGCAGAAACTAGCAGAGGCGAGCACTAAAACAAAAGATATAAGAAAAGTATCAGTGAGTATAAATTAAAAAAGGCAGGTAATTAGAGAAATTACCTTAAAATAATTTCCAACAGGTGATACATAAATCAGGAATGTGTACTCAGGAGCTGGAGCAAGACCAAGGACAGCTCCACTCCCCATAAGCAGAGGTCTTATGTATAATGAACCTTTACCGGGAGGAGGAATCTGAAGTAAGCAAAGAAAATGAATCTAGTGGGCATAAGACACTCAATAACATAGTTTCTAATTAGGATTGAAGGAACATATTACCCATCTTTCATTCGCTAAAACAGTGGCTTTCACTGCTTCCACAAACTGTTCAACAGACGGTGAAGGCATACACATACGTTCAGCACCCATCTTCAAACGCATTGCATTTTCCTTGGGTCGAAACAACAATATGTTGCCATCATGTTTTCGATATGCTTTTAAACCTTCAAACAATCCCTATTTATATTTCCAAATATTTCAGTGACCGATGAATGAAGTAAAACTGCAATCATTCAAATGAATAACAAGCAAGATATACCGTCATAATGCTAAAGGGAAAAACTAACCTGACCATAATTTAATATTCCAGCAGACGGACTCAACTCAATGTTACCGAAACGCCGTAATTCACCCTTAGAAAAGTTTTCACCTTGAGAGCATTTCATGCTATACATATAATCAGTAGGCATAAAGCCAAATCCAAGGTTGTCCCAATCGATGTCGGCTAATTCAGATGTTATGTCACTGTTACGAAACAGAGCTTTTATCAATTATTGGGGAAGCAATGCAAAGGATCTAGAAACACTTCATAGTTCATAGATTATCTGTACATTAAGAACTTTACACCCATAGGAAACTGCATTTGACTTATCTAATTGAGCAAGCTCTAACATGAGGTCATTATTTCTTTTTAGTTGATGTATTCTGGTGGTAATTGCATTAGAGGGAAGGTTTGCTCAGATTGGAAAACATCACATCCCTTTCTATATGTGAGTTACTACAGTCCATGAACATTGTCCTTTAGAGTGTTGTTTGACATGTTAAGGTATTTTTGCCCTTCAAAAAAGTATAATCTTAGACATCTACAGTGATAAAGCACATCCAGATTTCAATCTCTCTCTCAAATAAATCCAATCGAAGAAGGCAATTGCGACGAAACAGAAGTTGGTCTTTGTGTAACATAGGATGTAGTCAACTTAATGTAGCTTGAGAACACACAAGACCTATGAATTTCTATGTTTTTCCTGATTCTGCCCAATACGGAGTATCAACAATTAGTGAAATGATTTTGTTTCTATTTCCTTGCACCACAATCAACTAGTCTACAATATTTTACAACAATTCACCAAAGTAGTCATACAGCATAACAATTTGGTATATATGCTTTAGGAGTAGAGCATCTGAATCCTAAAACTCAAAAAAATAAAAGTCATTGAAGAAAAGCAAAATACCCAGCAGGTGAGGTCACGCGAAATGTATTTCCACTGTTTATGGCAGTATTATCAATATAAGAAGTAAAATGCGCCTGCTTCTGAAGCTGCAATACAATCCAAACACAAAGTCAACACAAATGTAAGCCAATCTACACAAAAACCACACGCATGCACGGATTTATCAAATAACGTAGAGATAAGTTAACATCCCACACACAGGTAACCATAAAATACCAATCAAAATATACGAGAAAAATGAGATTTGAATAGCTGAAAGGAAGAAAAAACCTTGAGAGGGAGAGGACAAAAACTGATTTTATCAGTGGAAGGAGGAAAAAGCTTAATGGCACTTCGTGATGGACCAAGAAGGTGACTGTGGTGGCCGGGATTAGGATGAAGCCCCGCAAACACGGCGGCGCTCTCCATTTATCCTTTGTTTTATCTCTCTGCTCAGCTCCGGCGTTAAAAATTTAAGAAGTGTATTTTGCTAAGATTGTTTCAAAACCTCAAGTTCCTTACTGTTATATTTTATGACGGCTTTTTACGGATCTATCCGATACTTTGACCGTAACAAAGTCCAATAATATGGTTTATTAAACCCTAATAATTTAAATGGCGAACGAGTGGATCAGGATTCAGGCCGTTTCATAATTGCAACATGCTATTTAAATCAGTCTTCGTAGAGTAAGAATAGGCATCAGGTAGTCTGTGGGGTCCATCTATAAATAAATCGGATTTAGATGTCCCACCGGGCCAATTGGGGAAACGGGTCGGCCCAATATTACTTTTGAAGCAGCTCATTTTGATTGTAAGAGTTCTCTCAAATTTTTTTGCAGACACAGGGGAAAAGAGTACTATTTACTCTAGTACATTTTGATTTTGATCATGCAATTAATTCACTGCCCAGGCTTCGATGATCAACTCTAGTACATTTTGATTTTGATCTTCGGCCATTCTAGTCCTCAAGATTCGTCCTCAGTTCAAATTGCAGGTTGCAACTCGCTTGCATGAAATTGAAATTGCTAGTATGGTGAATTCGTACTCAAGCCTTGTTCAAATTGCCATCACAAATCATTTCAATTAAGGTGTATATGACATTCAATGGCCAACGCTCTGTTGTCGATTTGAAATTAAAACAAAAAGAATTACCTGTCTTTTGAGATCTTAATCATACCAACAAATGTTCTTGGTCGAATTCTCCATCACTGGAAGTCGAGATAGGACTTTCATTTACCATAGGTGGACAGGAAAGAGTCGCTTTTGTACAGTCACTATAGTTGTTCGGAACCCACAAACCATTTCGACTGAGGGTCAAAAATTTTTCGAATATGTTCTTGAATTCATTCAAGATGCGAGTAAAATTCTAATTTTCTTTTAGGGAATTTATCAAAATGATACACCTTTCATTTTAATTTGTTTGTATGGTTTTAATTTGACACAAAATTTAAAAAAGTAAAGAAGCCTTTGAATTTTATGATTGATGTTTAAAATAAAAAAAATTGTAGAATAGACCAAGATATCTTTTAATCTTATAATTTTAATTATGCGTTGTGAAAAGTTGAAATTGAAAAATCATCAAAAATAAGTAAAGAAAAAACTCTTTTTTCAATGGAAAATTAAATAAATAAATTGAAACAAATGAAGTATTAATTTAAAGGGTAAATTATGTAACTCGGCAAACATATAGTATGTATTTACATTATATCACTATAGTTTGAAAAAATTATAATTTATAGCTATAGTTAGGATTTTGTTGCTATTTTCTCTCTTCTCTCCCCTTTCTCTGCAATCTCTTGCCAGACATACGAATACATATGTATACGAGCTGCATGTACATATTCAGTTCGACAGATATACATATATAATTCGTCTTTCATCACTCTCTTTTCTCTCTTGCTCGCCTCTCTCCTCCCTTTTTCGATCTCGTTCGCCTCTTTTCTCCCTCTTTCAATCTCGTTTGTCAGATATACAAATACATATGTATACCAGCTACATAATTACTATTATTTTATAGATACACATATTCAATTCAACAAACATACCTACATAATTCGCCCCTCTCCACGCTCTGCGCTCTCTCGCTCGCTTTTCTCCTCCCTCTTTCCTATAATATATAGCTACAAATCTTAATTTTAGCAAACTATTAACTCTTTTTGCCTTATTATATTTTAAGTGTTTGTTTTTTTTTTGAAAAATCCTCTAATTTAAACGAGCTGGCAGAAGGAACAAAAGGGAGTCTAGGTTTGGATATGGAGAAAGAAGATTTCCCAGAGGTAATACACTAGTGAGCCCAAGGATATCGCGAATTCTGCAAATAGGCCGAACCACGCAAATAATGCAGGGCTATCCTTTGTAGTAATGAGTGAGCCCATGTAATTACAGAACATCAAGTTAGACGGATTTAAACACACAGAGAGTCAACAACCAAACAACAATTTTTTATACGGGTAAGCCATGTAGTTGACGTTTCGTATTTAAAAAGCTCAACATTTTAGCATATTCACTTATGTTTTCCAAAAGAGTGAATGTAACTTCATGTTAATTGAAAAAGTTGCAAATTACAAAATGAAACAAACAAACCGAACTCGATCTGGATTGGCATTGTAGTTATTGAAAGGGCCATTTCTTGCTCCAAATGACCTAATTATGGACTTAGTATGTGTAGCTGCTGTCCAGAATGAAGTTTATTGGGCTCTCCTTTGGAGCAGCCCACATCCATTTCAGCCCTCATTCACAACTATTTTTCATGAAATTTTAGGTCATTCTAGTGAAACTGCTAGTTTGTTTTTAGTGTTACATACTCTTTTTAATTTTTACTAATCAAGGGCGTGAAGAATCGCTTGGGAAGGGGCTGGATTCGGAGAAGGATGACTTTTGAAGTTTTTTATTATGTTAATGTTGTATTTTTAAGTTTTGCACAAATGTTGTAACAAAATATAATAAAATTTGGGGATTAAGGGGAGGAAAAATATGTGCTACTTGTTATTTTCATTTTAATTGTTTTTCTATGTGTGAATGTGTGATAGAAAATATGCTTATAGGAATAAATGAATCAATCGTATTTTAGTCATGTTCAAATTAAATTTTCTTAAACATAATTATTTTCTACAAATAAAATTGACATAAAGTTAGTAGTGTAATATGACTATTTGATTACTTTATTTTCAATTACTTTGAACCAACCAAATTTTTTTGATTTACTTCTAATGTTTTTTTAAAATATTTTTGTCAAGTTAATGTTTTAGATGTTATTTAATGATTTTATGTGTGTAATTTTTAAAGTTGACAAAGTATTTTTCTTATGGAATATGAAAAGTCTTTTAGATATAATAGGATATAATTAGATTTTAATCTGCACAAGTTTCTTTTTTAAGTTTTCTAAGTTATAAAGTTATATCACTACTTTAAAAGCCCGGTAGATTTAAATATTCTTTAAGATTTTGCTATATTATCATGCTTGCAGGATTTATCAATGAATTGTTAATTTTTAATGTTTAAAATACCTTATAAGTCGTGTTCATGTAACTATCTTTTTGAGTGACATTCTATTTTCAAAAATCTTGCTCCAATAAATTTTTAAAGAATTAAAAATCTTTTACTAAGTTTTTAAAATTATTTTGTTGTGCATACACTTAGCATAGTACACACTTTGCCCTATGTATATCTTTGAAGCATGTTTGTTTAAGAGGGATATGTGAAAACTCATGTGTTACATGTTCGTGCTTAGTGTTTTGCTGTGACGCGAGTTTAATTGAAAACCTTAGATTTTCTTTAACTCTAGAACTTCTAATGTTAGAAGTCCAATGCATCTTGGACATTAGTATGGACGCTAGACACTTCAGGAAAAATGTTAGAATTTTTCATTTTTCGTCCTTAGGCTTTCAATAAGCCATGCGAGCTAAATTAACAAAATCTAATTGTCTTTCGAAATAAAAGTCGAGTAAGTTGATCCGAGTGAAATTAAATATCGCATAGTTTAATTCTTCTATCTTTTTTTTTTGTTTTTATTTGTATGGGGTGGTTAGTCATGTACTTCTTTTATCGGTTTAAATTACTGTTTTATTTTTTATCGCTTAGAATTAATTAAAATAAGTTAATAAAAGAGATCCTATCTGTTAACCCCCACATAAATGCGAGATACGGTCGAGACCTGAATTTGCGGGCCTTGAATCTTTACCCATTCTCTAGTGACTTGACCCTTAGATTAGACTTAGTTTTAGAATGGTGTCCTAATACACCTTAAATTCATTACGTGGCGACTCTCAAATTTAAATCCCAAAAAAATCATTACCACAACATCGTCTAGGTTTCATTTTTTCGTAGAAAAATGGAGCGTGACAATAGATTTCCCGTATTTGCGTTGTTTGACACAAATATTAACTGTGTTATGATAAAGAAGAGAAATAAAATAACGTTGGATGCTTGTGAAAAGTCCACTCCAAGTCACAAGTCACAACAAGAGGGGAAAATCAAAAGTCATCTTCACCAAAATCACTAGAAAACAAAATGTGGAAAAAAACTAATAGGAATATTACATACAGAGAGATATTGCACTTATGAAAGGTGTATGAACACCAATAAGACTGACTTTGGGCGATGAAATTGCAACAAGTCAAAGGTTGCTTTTTATTTTATCATTTACCTAGAAATGGCTGTTGAATAATTTCACTGGTTTTCCCTGTTTTGAAAATATTTTATGTAGAATAAACCAGTTCATAAAGTTAATGATTCCGGAAATTAAAACATTGTTAAACAGAAGATCAAAATTTTTCAACACGGAAAGAAGGAAACGGTCCATGGAGTAGGCCACCACCATATATTCTCTCTCATGTTTGAGACATTCTTATCCAAATGTTTATAGTATGGGAACTAATAATAATCCGGAAAGGAAGATTTTTGAAACTTGTTATATAAAATTCTTAGATGTGAGGAATTTATTAATTAAATTATTTTTAGTTATAATATAATAACATTTTTTTTAATTGAATTAAAAAAAATGTATCACATAAAATAAAACGGAGAGAGTAGTGCCTTTTAGGAAGGACTTTTTCTTACTTCTTACCTTTGCGTGCAGGTAGCATGTACCAAACGTACAGCCTCTTTTCCATTGCTTTATAGCTGCAGTGCAGGTTTTACTTGACTTCTTCCCTTGATACTGGTGTATATATTTTTGAAAGGAAGGAATTTACGTCATGCAAAAGAAATATTGCTACTTGCTACTTAGAACGAAATTTGCAGATTACTCAAAATTGTGACTAGATAAAGGAAAACTAGAAGTACGAGTTCTAAGATTGTATTTATCATCTAGAACTCAAATTAAAATAGTTCTTGGAAAACTAAGTACAAGTCTTAAGATCAATTAATAATTCTTGATGGCCATACATTAATTTCATCCTTTGCTTTTGACAAAGTCGTATATATGACTCTTCCAGAGTAGTTTTTTGTTTTGCCGAAGTTCAAAAACTTTTTTCCCTGCCTTTGAATCGAGGCGGAGCTAGGATTTCAATTAGGAAGTTCAAAATTTGAAAAAACAAACACATGAAATAGTCGAAGAAGTTTTAATATCTAATATATATATATATATTACAATTTTTCGCGGAAGGAGATTCGGATGAAACCCTAGATAAAAGGTGCATCCGCCACTCTTCTCGATTGGTATAATTTTTGTATAAAATTTTTAAAAGAAATTGTTAAGTAATGGATCTTGGGTTCAACTCATATCTAAAAGTTAGCTTAGAGAATTGCTCAAATCATGTTACAGAGACCACTGATTTCTTGAATAATCGATGTTAAATTCTTTACCCCTCACATTCGATATTGAACGGTCCAGAGAGTGGACAAATTAAAATATAGGGTCGAACATCAGAAAACAAGAATTGAAATGAGTTACGCTCAAATACAAATTCAAAAGGTTAAAATTGTCAAAACTATATCCAAAAATCACCGGATCCTTGAATTGATCAGAGTGAAATTCTTTCAAAAACGTGCAATGATATTCTTCAAAACAATTTAACCAAACTTCACCTAATTGTTTTTCACCCTGTTTTAAAGTTGAAGATAAAAATCCATACCGACGTACAGTGCGGGAAAACCAAAGATTACTTTTTGATAACCTTAAGTTCTTTATTTTATATTCTTACGTTGAAAAAAAATGAATCTTTTTTTATTATTGAAAGTTTAAAACTTGAAAGCTCTAGACGACGTCCAAGAAATTACCCCATCAACAACGGTCAATTTTGATGACGGCAATTCAGGCATAAGATGTGATAGTGGACTCTATTTTAATGCTAAAATCCTTTTCCATCTTCTTTTTTAAAATAAGATATGGTCATTCATATATACAGGATTAATTGTGATGTATTTTCCTTCCATTATCAGCTTGTCTCAGATTATTATTATGCCTAGATGTTTCTTCATGTGTTTACATGTACTTTATGCTTACAGTATTTATATCAAACTAAGTAATTTAATTAATTAATTTTAGTGGTTAAAAATTACATAAGAATTCATTACACTTAATCATAATTAAGTAACTGATTTGGTTTAAGTATACCGCTCAGTCATACTTAAGAGCGCTAAAAATATTAATATTAGCAAATGCGAGAACACATTTAATTTTAATTCCCCTTAATAAATTTACCTCGAATATTCATGATAGGGACAAAAAAACTAATTGCTAGCAATATCCCCTGACGGATAAGGAATGTTCCTACTAGAGTTTTGAAGCGAAGGGGACCAAAATTAAACGACAAGCTAGAGAGAATTCAACATATTAGTGTTTGGCCTCTTAAGATATTGGAGAGTATAATTAATTAGGGGAAAATTAAATTTGCATGAAGATCACAGCTAATTATGAAATAATAGAATCATAGTAAAGAGCATCCAAGTATAACACATACCAAAAAATCATACATGACTTAAAAAATCGTACTATATAAGTATAATACACATCAAAAAATGAACGTTCAGGATTTGACTTTGCGTTGACAACATAGTGACGTGTGTGAATTTGTGAGTGTGAACAAAAGGTGCATGATGGTGTATATATAGAGATTCGTATAAACTAAGAGAGACAATGAGAAAACATTTGATACTACTCTTCTGGCATTCAAATTGCGTTATTACTTTAATCTGTAATAAAGACTAGTCTCTTTTTCTATTTCCACTTTTTTGAAAAAGCCGGTAATCATTCCCATCCCCATGTCTCTCCTTCTCCAGCTATTATAGTCTCTCAATATTTCTTTTCCCTCACTCTCTCTTCCCTCTTCCATCTATCTAACTGCCTTCTATTATATATAGAGAGATCAACTAATATATTTAGAGAAAAGAGCCAGCCACTAGAGATCAAAATGGGTAGAGCTCCCTGCTGTGACAAAGCCAATGTCAAGAGAGGACCATGGTCACCTGAAGAAGATTCCAAACTCAAGGCCTATATTGAGCAACATGGAACTGGTGGTAATTGGATTACCCTTCCCCAGAAAGTTGGTAAGTAATCACCAAATTGTCTGATCAATTCAACTAAAAATAGAGATAGTACAATTATAGTTGCCAGTCCTACTAGCTTTCGAACATTAATTTCTATATAATCTTGCTTTTATTTGAATTAACTGAGGTTTAATTTTATTATTCTTTTTGTTTCTATATGGTTTATAATTAGGTCTCAAGAGATGTGGAAAGAGTTGTCGTCTTAGATGGCTGAATTATCTCCGGCCAAACATCAAGCACGGAGAGTTCACTGATGAGGAAGACAACATAATCTGCACTCTTTATATGAGTATTGGCAGTAGGTAATTTATATGCATCACTTGCTTCTCAATTCTAGGATATTGTTTTTTAGTAATTTATTCCCTTTATAAGGTAATTTAAGCGTATGCTACAATTTTTTTTTTCAATATCAAAGGTGGTCAATTATTGCTACACAATTACCCGGGCGAACGGATAATGATATCAAGAACTACTGGAACACAAGGCTAAAGAAAAAATTACTACTATGCAATAAACAGCGAAAGGATCATCGGCCACGGACTGGATACATTAATCATAATAAGCTAGAGATGATGAAGGAACACGAAGATTTCTTCGCTACTCATAACACTATCAATAATATATATTCTTGGCCTTCACAGCAAGTACTCTTCTCTACACTAATTGCACATCAAAATCATGACCTGGCAGAAAGCAGCAATGCAAACAGTCACAACTTTCAATACACCACTACCGATCAGGTTTATTTCTCGCAAGATCAATTGAGTCAAATTAGCTCCAACAATCAGCTTGCATCGATGAATCTCGTAAATGGAAATACTTGTAATTCTCCAGTGATGATCAGCAATGGCTATTACCCTAGCAACGGAGCTATGCAAGACTATAACAATTACGTTTCCATTGGGCTGGATCATGACGCGGTCAACAGTACTAGTACTACTCATTCTCAGCAAGTAGATCATAAAAGTGTAATGGAAATGGTCAATAGTAGTACTATTAGCACCACATCACAAGATCAAAGTACAAGCTGGGAAGAATTGAGTCCTCTTGTTAATTACCCTCCGTCACTATTCGAAACCGTATCACCTTATTATGTATTTGAAGAGCCAAGGTACCTGGGGTTGTTGAAACAGTAAAACATTAATTTTAGCCACATATATATCACTCTATGTAACTTTCCTATCGACTTTTCACTTTTCAGTGTTATGCCTATTCACTGAAACTTAGAGATATGTTTGGTCACTTTCCACTGTCATTTTCATATATCTTGATTACTACTACAGTATTAAAATTCTTTGTATTTGCTCGATATACGTGCACATATTTTTTTTTGCTGTACGTGTTATACTTTATATAGTACTCTCTTCGCTCTAATTTATATGAAATATTTCAATTTGATGCAAAATTTAAGATAAAAATATAAAAATCAATTATTCTTTTTTAAACAGATTAAAAAAGAAAATAATAAGTCATATAAAAGTGGTAGTATTAGATTTCTTTTGTACTATAGCTCATATGGTGGTTGTGAGTGTTGTATCCTAGAGATAGAGACCTGCAATGCTTGTTTACATCGTTGTACGTACCAATACTATATATGGACACCTCCAGTGCTAGTTTATAGGAACCATCAGAAGCAGAGCTTTATGATATTGAGTTTAAAATAGTAATTTGTATAAGTTACATTGATTTTTAAGATAAATAGTGTATTTTAATCGATTCAAACGAAATCATAGCTGGGGTCCTTTCTCCATAGTGTTTTTGGATATAAGCATTAATAAAATATATGATAACAAATAAACTAGTGATATAGAATTCAGTTTAATACATAGGGTCCATATATAGAGTTTGGGTACGACAAAAGCATTTGAGAAATCTCCATTGAAAAAGGCAAATGGCAATGAAAGTTGGAAAGGTACTTTGAAATATTGGACAAGAGTTGATTGGCTTTAGTATGTAGGGTATCGAATAAATGGCAGTTTCTTCTTAGTATTATGTTGAGTTCAATTAATACAAATAACAACAAGCCGAGGAAGAGCTTATAATAAGGTCCGTGTCATGTTCGTTCCACCAGCAACAGGAAACACTGAAATGTCGGATATTGATTCTTCAGTTTTCAGATATATATGTAAAATTAATTAATTTCATATTAATTGGCAGCCCTTAGTGAAACTATTTATATATATATATCGCTTTCCAGTATTTCAATGTCACCGTATCACAAGTGGTGCCTTTCAACATGAACATTATTGTACTACTTGTTTGTCTTCTTTAAGAAACTGCAATATTCTTAAGTAATAACGAGACATATTTAGCACGACATACACACAAATCCTACTTTTTTTTCTATTGTGTAACAGCGTAGGGATATACGTGAGTCACTTTTATAATTATGAGGGGTATATGAACTCTAAATCACAAAGTTGAGAGTTATATCAAACCGTCTTATCTATTTTTGTTACTCAAACCGTCATCAATATTAGTATCTTGGACAACTTTTGAATTATGTGGTCTTGAATTAAAGATGTGCGATCATTTGAACAAAGCATATGCTTACCATAGAAATAGCCCTAACACTGAAATTCACGCTTCAAATTAGTTTTCCATTTGAATTTAGTAATCACTTTTGTTTATTTGCTGAGTTATTTTCTTAGGCAGAATACACAGTCCCACGTAGCAAAATAAAGTTGGAAGGAAGCCCCTTTTGCATGAGCATACTGACCCATTGCCCATTCTTTGATAAGAACTAAAGTGATCGTTACACTGCACTTTTCTTACGTACTCCTCCTGTTTCTTTTTACTATTTGAATTTTTAGCTTTTAATACACCCATTTAAAAAATTATTAGGAACATTAATTAAGGATGTTATTGACTATATTAGCCTTTATTTCTTTTCAAATTTATTTATAGGAAATAGTAAAGTATTTTAAAATTTGTCAGACAAGAGTAATTTTGTAAAACAGAATTAATACTTTCCTGATTCCTTAAAAACAACACTTATGTTTAGACCAAGTAAAAAAAGGTAGAAAATCACTTGAGGAATAGAGGGAGTACTTGATAAAAACTGCACCTATGTTTCGGTGCAAAATATTTTTGGTTTTAGTTTTAATTAAAGAAGCAAAGTTGCAACAAAATTACTAGCAAAAATAATTAATATGGAATCTTAGTATAGTAATAAATAAATGTGGATAGCGTAGAATGTTTTGTAGTCCATCACATGATTTAGAATTGTACTTGTCAAAGATTTTCACTAGCCAAAAATCTTCACCCTCCACTCGGCTCTTTGACAGGACATTGATATATTTTTTTATTTTCTTTATTCTTTTTAGATAATTTTTTATTTCCACGCAATTCGTACACAAGATTGATAAAGTACATTCAACATATTGCAAGTTTAAAATTATAAAGTTCAATTTATTTCTATTTTATTTAAAAAAATAAGTTAAAATCAAAATCAAACAAAAATAATGAAGCGTGTTGATTGGTAACTAAGAATTGAAGTCAAAAGCAGATAAAAAGGAGGAGTGGGACACAGAAAAAGATTGACCTGGTGTTACTAGTACTTTTTATTTTTAGTTGATTCAATTTGCAATAAGTAGAAGTGTCAACTGTCAACTGGAGTTAAACTGTTACTTCCTTTATGAATAACCTTTCTACTATCAACTTCAACAAGGAAAGAGTGACATATCAAATACATACATTTCTTCAACAATAACATCCTTTTCTCATTTTGATGTCGATTGTTACCAAACTATTCACTTTATAATTTTTTTTACTTGGTCAGCTGAAAATTTGTGTATGGTGCGTATTTATTTTACTCCTTTTTCCATTTTATTTTTATTTTTAGACAGTAACCCCAATCCAATATCAACTTGGTAGGTGAAGTACTCCATCTGAACTCCATCTCAAGTTATCTATTGTGATTTTTAAATATAATTGTTTTATATTAGTTGTCGTTTTAGAAGTTCGTAATCGAATTAATTATTTTTTTATTTTTAACCTTTAGCAATTATTGTTTAAACAAAAAATATTCTCCCAAGTAAATGTTTTAAAGATGCATAAAAGATAATCTTATTAAAAAAGAACGACGGGACTTGCTCAATGCTACTTGAATCCTTCACTTTGTCTCGATACACGCTCCAAGTACTGCTATTTTTATTAATTTACTCTTAGAACTCTTTGGAATACACTCTATTTATATGGTTTATCCATAAATATTACTTCTTTTGTTGATCGAAGGATCTTTCCATTCTGAATAAGAATGAGAGTAGAACTTTAAGATATTTATACTTTCAAAAAGAATAATTTTTAAGAGCAAAACAAAAAGAATTCAATTAATTTTATTTTGATTTTATAAATTAACAAATAATTTAGTATATATATTTTTATAATGAAGATAAATAGTATTACGTTCTTTTTAAAACCAAAAACGTCTCAACTTTGTCAACAAATTTATCATATTAATTTCGAAAGTTGACTTCCATTTTATTCAAACCAACAATTTTATTCCTATTTATTAAAGGCTCAAATTTCTATATTTCTTTTTTATTTCTCTCTTGTAATTTTTCTTTTATATGATCACTCTATGATTAAATATTTATTGCATCAAAGAGTTGATTAAAAACTAGTTACGGCATCTTACTTCAACTTGCTATATCAACTTAAAATCCAATACGTAATTATCAAATTCAAAAGTAGGATTAAAAAGTGAAAACGACTTTGCAAGTACAATTCAAAAAGCCCATAATTACAAAATCATGGAAGTGCCGTCAGCTTTTTCCTTGTGAAAATTGCAATAAAGAGGAGAACGAGAACGATACGAGGAGAACTCAATTATAAATGAATTTTCAACAATAATAACATATCTAATATTATAATAAAATATTCAACAACAACAACATATCCAGTTGAATCTCACAAATGGGGTCTGGGGAGGGTACAAATGTACGCAGACATTCCCACTACCTCGTAATAGAAGTAGAGAGGTTGTTTCTTGTGAACCCTCGACTCAACAACCCATAAATAGAATAACTAGATATTGCAAAGGAAAGAAAAGGGAACAGAGGGGGAAATAAAATTAAAAACGAAATAAGTGGAGCGACCATCTACGAAAAATATATGTCAATATATAAAGGCAATAAAATCAACACATCGCCTACCTCTGCTACCATTGTAATAAAATATTCATAAAGAAAATATTAAAATTACATAGATCGCATACATCAATATAAATGTTGAGAGGGAATTCTGAAGCATCAGAAGAACAACTATAACTTTCAAAAAGCAAGTAATAAAATAAAGGTAATCTCTGAGTTTTATTATCTCAAATGATTAAATAACGTATTAAATGAATCCGTGATTATTGCACTAAATTCGCCTAAGCTATGACAACCACTCCACCATCACCGTTTGCGCCCCACAATTACTACCTTCGTTTTATTTTATTTTAAGCCATTTTTTCCTAATTAAATGTCCATAAAGTAGAATAGGTGGTGTAATATAATTCATCCATAGATTATTACCACGAACCTTTGCTTACAAAATAATATTATAAAAAAAACATACCTTCCATAAATGATTAGCAATTGGAATAAAGTTGTAATTTCCTTAAAAAATAAAATAAAATTACCTCTGTCGACAAAGGTCATAACTCTCAATAACTAAAAATATAACAAAAATTATCATCCGAATTATATCAGTTGAATTGATCCATTATGCTATCAATTGCAATTCTAATTTTATACAGAAAAAAATAAAAGCATTTTGTTTGCATTTACGTGCATATAGAATATAATTATATTTTAATGTAACTAGTGTGGTTTTTATTTTTGTCTGTTTTTTTCTCCATAAATGATAGTGGTTGTGTTTGGTTTTTGTGTTTTCCTGACTTATATTAGAAATAATAAGTATCAAAACACATTTAAACTATCCCTTTTTTTAGTTTCATACGTAAACTATTAGGGGTGTGAATTTCATATCTAATTTCATATCTAAATTATCACTTATTAGTTTGAGAAACACACCTCTATCTAATAAGTGATAGTGTAGGTAAGAAACTCACATTTCCAATAGTTTAGTTATGAAACTCAAAAAAAGATGATAGTTCAGATGTGTTTTTGACACTTATCTCTATTAGAAAAGGCGGTCAACATGGATGCTTCATGTCTTTATAATTATATCTGAGGGTATATTTGTCTTTTTAATACTTAAATAAGCCACCTGGATAGAACCAGTTACATTGTGGCAAAAAACTCCTTCCCAGTTACAACAATCTTCTTTATCGATCCAAGAAGATAGTACATTTGTAGGATCATTTGCTTTATTCTTTAAACTTAGCAAAGCTTTTTTCTCATTTTCTTTGCAAATTCCCCTACAAGAACAAAACTTTAAAGTAAACAGGATAAGTTCTAAGTAGTAAAGAATGTGCCAATAAGATGTGGTATATACAGATAGCGGAGTTTACAACATGATATATACATAAATTTGGGAGACAGATTCTTGGTAGTTGCTGAAATTATAAATTTGGAATATGGTAATTGTTCTTTAGACTTGGAAATACAAATTCTTACTTATTTGAATGCATTTCTTTTTGGTGTTTGAAAGTTTGACCATTAGTCTGAGTTGTGTTAAAGAATTAGCCTTTGTTGATCTTTCTCCAAGTTTTCAACCATAACACCCCAAAAACAACTCAAATGAACCCTGCTCTTGAGTTCCTCAATAAAAATAGGCTTTTCGTATCCCTTGTTTGCGAGACCTATTTTTTGTTTTCAACATTAAGAACTGAAGATCTATTTAGAGTCTCTATATCTTTTCCTTTGTTTTCTATCAAAACAAAGAGCTAGAGATAGGGTCTAACAAACATCAGGAAGGAGAAGATACGAATAACAAAGGTTAAGAGTTATAGTAATATTAAATGATAGCTTTCAAAACTCTGTTTGCTAGAAGATTCTTTGTGGTTGAGTCAGAATGAAGTTTAAAATTTCTCAGTTTATTTATTGCGTTGACTCTTGATGGTCTATTATGTTCATTTACTTTTCCTTCTTTACGATTACAACTTCTATTTGTTACATCGATTATTTTCCGTAATGTTATTTACAGTTGTCTCCAATCTCTTGTGGCTGTTTTTAGCTTAATAAGGCTAAAGCGTATATGTTTGACCGTGCCATTAGCTGCTGCTAAATTTGTTCTTCTTTTCCTTGTTTGCAATGCAACGTTACTGTATTAGCCTTGTACTTGTGTGGTTCTAGATTTCTTAATTATCAGGTAATATTTTACTATTATCTAATATTTAGGATTCATCTACTGAAATTACAAAATCTAGTAAATAATTGAAAACTAAACCAGTTTAGATGGTTTGCAACATAACATAGAGGATTAAGATATTTTGTATTAAGTTTTTACAACATTTTGTTTTCGCACCTCTCAGGTTGATGTACCATTGGAAGTTGTCCATTCGACTGGTAACTTTTCTACTGGTTCAATTACATATTTTCCAGACTTCGCCTTATGATGGAACTTTACGTACTTAAGATTTAATTTTTATACAAAAGTTTCTTTATGTGATGTAATATAAAGATAAGTTGGGGGTTACTGACGAAAGCTTGGTAATAGAATTATTTTTTGATTAGTAAGTTTTTCATGTTTAGGTGTCATATATATATCATTGAAAAAAATAAAATAAAAATGTAGCAGGACTCCAAATTCAAATGTCCTTTGTAATACTAGAATAAAATTAATGAAATTTGGTTAGTCATCGTATACGGAAAGCAATCCACTACTCAGTTTTTAACCATGAAAGTGGCAAATTTATTTTCAGATGCTTTTTGGATGCATTAGTGAAATGGAATCTGACTTTGTTGCTTTATGCAGTACTCTTTCATCTTAAGAAGATGATTTACTGAAAGATGGGAGGAACTCCATTATTGGACGAGGAACACTGCTCATTGGTGCAATACACAAAAAAAAATATAAATAATTCTTGCAATTCTTTTTTCGAAAGAGGTTCAAAATTTCGCTCATCAATTTGAGATATCCTTATGTTGAGTGGATGCAAAAAAAATGTATTGTACTCCAAGTATAAAATATATGTGTGAGGATATCCTTTTCAAATTTCATGTCAATGTAATTAGCATGTCCGAATCATCTGATCTGATGTTTACATGTGTCAAATTATTTTTTTATTTTATATTAAAATAAAATAAAATAAAAATACTAATAGCTTTCACAATATTGAGTTCATGCTAGCACGGACAACTACTCCCTAGTAAGTAAAAATAGACGACAAAGTATTAAAAATATAAAAAACAATATATAATAAGTGTTTTGTTTTTTAAGTGTTTTTTCTCAGCTTATTGGGTCTGCATGGAAGTGGGAACAAAGGTAGATTAATTAATGTGGACAGACATGCAGAATTATTAGCGTCGAACCATAATGGTAAGAATCAAGTTGGTCATGCCGCAAATTATAATCTACTTCTTTCGTCTCATTTTAATTGTCATTATTTTTTAAAGTTAAAATATATTTTTTCATATATTAATCTAAAAAAAGAGTTACAATCAATAATATTTTTCTTAATTAAATTAATTTAATTTTAAAAATTAGTAAAATTAATTTTTAAAATGTGTAATAGGACAATTAAAATATGACGGATGTAAGTAGTATAATTTGTCAACTGAATTTATGAATCAAATAAGGCGACAAGGTCAAATGTGGAATGATGAACACACTTTTCGCAACCACTGTTTCACTCTTTACAAGTTGGTCTCAATTAATTAGTTGGACCGCTAAGGGTTGCACTAATTTGTTTTATTGTTCCTTTCTAGTATGATGAAAGAAGCCCAGGCCTAGAAGGCCATCTCGATTTTTCTGACAGGCCCATTTTGTCACAACAAGGCCACGACATGTAGGAGGATAAATGGGTTACGGCCCATCACATGGCAGAAACAGAAGTTATGGGCTTACTGCGGCAGGCTTAGATATTAGGCTTCCTATGGGAAAAATTACTTGGAAAGACCATCTTTAAGACTTAATTACATGAATAATAAGATTTTTTAAATATTATAAATATAAAAGTTTATTTTACGTATATAGCAGTTTTAAATAATCAAAAAAGATAATCATAATTCCTAATTTAATACTATAACATATTAATCAAATCCACATATCGCACGTTGTTGGACCTTCTTTAGTCCGGATTGGCATGTAACGAATATGAAATACATACTCACACCAAACAACACATGTTAGAATATGTTAATTATTTACCGCAAATTAAGAAATTCTTTTTAATCTTTAATAAAATTTTATAAAAGGAATACCAAATATTTTTCTCCCTCTATAATCTATATAATACAAAATATTCTAAACAAATATTTTTATCTCTATTATTATATATGAAATACATATTCATGGTATAAGTTTATGGAATACTTAATCATGGTGTAAGTTTATATAATACTTATTCATAGTGTAAGTTTATGAAATGCTTATTTATGGTATAAGCTTATCGAATACATATTCATGGTATAAGTTTATTATTTTGAAAGTATTACATATAATTTTCATGGTATAAGCTTTTACATCTAAAATATACTATGTATTTTTATGGTATAAATATAATTTATAGCAAAAGTGATTATTGTTATTTTTTTTGTACAAATTTATGAAATAAATATTCACGGTATAAATTATAATGTCGTGGGTATTTTTTGTTTTAAGAATTATTTATTAAATATGAAAATATTTTTAGTATATACATGGTATAAACTTTTACATCTAAAATATACCATATATTCTAGCATAAATGTATAATTTGTGGCAAAGTATTCATTATTATGTATATATTAATTACACCATGTATAAATTTATATAATTACATATCATTAGAAAACGTGTGTATATATATTGTATATGGTTTATTTATTATTTCCTATTTCTAAAAATGTCCCTAGAAATAAAGAACATAAGAATAGAAGATTAGTTAGTACTCCTATTTCGGTGGAACTAATATTTATTTTCTTCCCGTTTTAAATTATTTTTAGGCTATAAATGCAAATAACTTATTGTTATGTTTGTTATCTTGATAATATTGCTATATATTTGTAATACTTTTTTAAAAGTAGGCTAGTTATGTTCTTTTCCCCTTCTTGTATGGAAGCACAGGACTTATGTGGAGGCTTCTGTGCCTCGACTCTTGAATTTAGGAATATAATTTGGAAAAATAACATAGCTAAGCAAACATATGATATATATTTACATTATACAACTATAGTTTGAAAAAAATTCAATTTATAGCTATAGTTAGGGTTTGTTACTATTTTCTTTCTCCTCTCTTCCTCTTTTTCGCCTCTTTCCTTTATCTCTCCAATTTCTTGCCAAATATACAATTACATATGTATATACCAACTGTATATATACGATTATTTTGACAGATATATATAGTCAATTCGACAAATATATATATATATATATATATATACAATTCACCTCTCTCCACTCTCTGTCCTCTCTCACTTGCTTCTCTCGATGTCGCTCGCTCTCTCCTCCCTCTCCGAATCTCGCTTGTCAGATATACAAATACATATGTATAGAGTTACACATATACAATTATTTGACAAATATATACATACAATTTGACAAATATACATATACAATTCGCCTCTCTCCTCCCTCTCTTGATTTCACTCGCCTCTCTCCTCCCCTCCAGGTCACATAGCCGAGGTTATGCCATGTAATTATGTAAAATATAACTATTTGACCATACTAAATATCAAGTCTAGATTATTCATTAAAATTCCCCATATAATTTTGGTACTCTCTCCGCATATCTTTTGTTGTTTATTATAGTAAAAATAAATACTAACATTTACTTATTTAATTTAGAATAAAGAGATAGTTTATCGCAAAATTATTTTAAAATTATTATTAAAAATATAATCATTTCAAATTTATTGCTTTCTTCATCCACTTTAATTATGTTTATTTTAGATTTTGTACACCCCTTAAAAATAATGTTGTTGTGAACATTTTACCAAAATAATCGTATATTAATGGATGTCTAGTATTAAATTTTGAAAGATTAATTTGAAAAATAAATAATTAAGTTGAGGATAAATATGAAAAAAATATATGTTTTTCTTTTGATAGGCTGAATGTGACAAGTAAAATAAAAATATAATACTAATATCTTTTTGTAGTAGACAATTAAAAGTGAAGAAGGAATATATTAAATTTATTATATTATTGCTCCCAATAATATAGGAAAGGGCGGTGTTTCGAGGCTTCACATTCCAATGCCATTATTAGGGCCAATTTAAATCTCTGTAAACATACCGCTTGGGGATCTGACAGCAGGAAAGATTAAATGGAACTGAATTTGTGGTGCTTCATAAAACAATTTTTACTTTGTTAATTTTTTATTAGGGATATATAAATAATTAAGTTTGCAGTGTTCCATGAATCTGGCGTTTGAGGTGTTCCAAGAAATTGGCAATCTTAATTGCCTCATGCCACTCAAGTCAGACTTATATAGAATAAAAGAAAAATCTCGTAGTTTGAAATGGAAAAGAGTCGTCATATAGATAAGTTGTTTTCTGTAAATAGTATCAAAATTAGTCCGTAAAACATTTTTCGTCTTAGTCATATATACTTAATCCCCATAATGTTCTGTCCATTTATTAACACATTTCATTTTGAACAGCCTAATTTTACGCTAATCTGCATTTTGACACCCTTCTGTTGTTTCATGGCTTTTTGATTGAGTTAAAATAGTATTCTTTTCAGGTCTTATAAACTGCGTTGTTTCAGTTGCTGTACTTCAATTTAATCTTAGTTTTTCTTCATTCTGTTTTAATTCGTGGATTTTATAAAAAGAAAATAAATTAAAAGCTGTTAGGTGTGAAACACATGCACAAACTTTAAAACATGGTGTTGCTATTAAATAGGTGAGTCGGATTGAATTTAAGGATGTCAAAATTGATTGAGTAAATGAACGAACGGGTCATTAACCTGTTTAAGTGTTGCTCCCTTTGTTCACTTTTACTTGTCACTATTTCTCTTTTCGATGTCAACTTGACTAAACTTCAAAGTTAAATTGAAGTAGCTAAATTTAATATTTGAAATTATAAAATTCAGATGGTTGAAAATTATACTAAAAATAATATAAGTTGCAATCTTTCTCATTTTAATATGATGAAAAAAATACATCTTAAAATGTTAGTCAAAGTATAAGTAAACTCGATAAGTGAAATAGTTACAAGTAAAAATGAACGGCGGGAATATTTAAGTTGTAGAAGGATAAACTGAAAGGATATAAAAACTAGGTTATAACCCAATATGCACTTTCTTATAATTTGCTTAAGTACCTAATAGAAGTACCATTTTCCTATAATATGATTATGAAATGGGCTGAACTAAGCGGATCATAAAAAATTTAAAAATAGAACAAATAAATTATTAACTCATCCACATATAAACAATTAGATTATTCATGATTTTATACTCCTGATCCTGGTTGCAGCTAAGAGAAATAATCAACCTCACTGCAAATGCTTAAATATATTAGCCAATCCTCCATAAAGTTCAGAACGAATGCCAACAGTTTTCAATAAATCATGAGCCACACAAGGTATATTGTAATCAAATTTGTTAAAACTACTCAATATTTCCTCAATGATTGTAACAAATAAAACAAAAAGTAGTGGAGAAATCATTGTTGCCCGTTAATCAGTGCACCTATAGCTAACTACCACGTAGCATTTCAATCACAATCCGATGAAAAATTTCACCAAGTTCAAGCAACAACCACAATACACTCCAGCCCCAAGTACATATTATTTGATGAAAACTATATAAATTCTCATTAATCATATTATTTTACTAATCATACTCAATTTATTCGGATCAAGCGTTTATTGTTATATCAAAAATTATAGCTGATAGTAAAGAAATAACTTTATTTCTTAACCAAGTACACTATGCAAGTTCGATCATGACTCTCACACGGATTACCCAACCCTCTCATGAGCTTGCCGTAGAAAGAATGTTGACATTACCCAACACATACAGCTCCACAAATACTATAGAAGTATGGGAAGTGGGGTCAGGTAAGAGGTATAATTTATTAGATAAGACAAAGTGTCATGTTCATTAGAATGAATAGGCCAACATATTGTCTATGACAAAAGAAAGAAGGATTCTTGCATGAAGCACGAGGAAAACTCTAATACCCGACCTGTATTGAGAGATTATATTGTGCAGGTTTTTTCTGTTCCTTTGCATGTGCTTCTTCATGTGAAATCCACATGACTCTCCATACCATTCAATCAATTTTTGTCCTCTTGCCTGTCATATAGTTACTACTTAATATATTGAAAAACTGAAAATAACAAGGGCACTTCAAGAGTCCCACAATTGAATATAACGTAAAAGTAATTAATGGAGGGGATAGATAAAGTTATTCTATGAATTGAAATATTAATTTTTATTTGATCAATTATTTCATTATATACCTAGAATAATACATATCTCAATCGTTATAATTGATACTCATTTTCATTCTATTTCAAAAAGGAAAAAGAAAAAAATACTCTCTTCATTCCAACTATCATAAGATCAAAAGATAAGTATTTTGGTACATTTTATGCATTTTTAGTTTAAGACCACCAAATTTAAAAAAATTCCTTCTTTTCTTAAGTTAAAATTAAATTAACAAATTTGAATATGATGGATGGAGTAATAATATAATGCCTCAAGTCTTCTTAGTTTTTTCTAAATTTAGAATTTATAAATTTTCCTTTTTTAAACTCCCAATCCTAATATTTAATTACTAAACCAACTATCAAATTCTTTAATTTGGTTGTATATATCGAGTAGCTTTCAATTAATATAGCTAGTTAAGTAGGATTAAGGCTTATAGGGTTAGCTTTTGTCTTCCTGTCCTGAGAAATGACACCTTAATTTTAATAGTTTAGTACAGTTTGTCAGATTAAAGCGATTACTGTCTACATCTAATGTTAGATATTATCAACATATTAACAATAAACAATTCCATTAATCAAAGGAATTCTTGTCTAGGATGTTTGAACATGTCTCCACTCAAAGCCATTTTGTAAGCGGCATGCTTCTTGACTAATTACTTTACTTTAGGCTTTAATGTCTTCGCTAAGTTATAAACTTTTCAATATGAAGGTTAATACCGGGAAATTTCGTTGTTTGGCTCTTTTCGCCCTTTTCTTCTGCTTTGTAGCTCCTTTTCTAGGACACTGATTATTTTAATATATATATTCAACTAGCTAGAAAAAGAACAACTTTTCTTCTAATATAAAATTGTGTACATGTTTGTTAGGCTCAAAATCTAATTTTACATGATATCAGAGTAGGACTTATCTCAGCCATTATTGGGCCGTCGAAAATTAAAAATTGCCACACATCAGATGCGATGCGTGGACTCCGTGATGGGTGCTTATCTTGGACAATCCTCCTTTAGGGCGTGAGTTAGGCGCAAACCTAAGTTTACATAATCACACCAACAACAAATTTAATATAGCCTCATAAGCAAAATGCATGGAGGTCAGAAGACTCACGGCTCGAGTAACTCAGGTTAGAGTACCTAAAAGAAAAATACATTAAGAAAACATAGAAAATAATAGGTAAACTATAACCTATCATAGAAAAAAAGAAAGAAAAGGAAGACTAATAACAATAACAACTTAATGTGATAACTGAAGTATGACAAAGAACAAGAAATAACAAAAGTCGTAAAAGAAACAACTAGAAGAAAAATGCAACTACTACAAATATGATTCTTTTTAAGACCGTCCAAAATCTCATAAGAGTAATTTTTTTTTCTTCAAATCACATGTAGTTGCTCAATGAATCAGTGTGTATATAGAACCGTATCAGCTACTGAATGATTATAATGATTTGGTTAGAAAATAATAATATAGGCGCAGATCATCAAATACTGCTCCATAGTTAGCATTTTGTTTTTTGGGCACATGCAAATAGTCAACACGACAAAGATGGAAATATAGTCCAAAAATCCTACTTGCTTTATTTAATTTTATTTCAATCTTTTATTCTGTTGCCACCAACCTCATCATATATATAGTCAGAAATATCCGGACCAAGATAGACTTTTAGTTGCATGTATTATTGGAAAAATCTACGAAACAAATTTATAATTTTAAATTATTTAGATCCCATTTTTATAAATTTATTTATTTGAGTGTACATTATTTTATAGAGTATAGTGATATAAACTTGAATTGTTTGCCGCAAATCAGGTCCGCTTTAATTTCTTCGCATTCTTTATGGCTTTGGGGATCATCATGATTCGTTTTGAAGAATATATATTTCATAATCTCAGAATTTGATTATATTCAAGCTTTTTTTTAAAAATATTTCACTTATAGATTGTTATTGACACGAAATAATTAAACCCACTAACTGAAACTAATTGAAACGGTATATATGTAATAAAAAATATACGTTCATATATATAAACAAATGATTATGACTCTTTCTGTTTAGAATTTATAACTTATAAATACATTGTCACATAATTTAATCAAAAAAGGTGCCAAACTATATTGATACTGAGATCAAATTCTATTAGCTGTAATAAAAAATATTTTCGGCCAATGAAACTTGAGGAATTGTATCAGCTATTACGAATTCGATGAAATTAGGTGTAATTAGTTTGGTAATTGGGTGTAATTGACTGACTATGAATTGTAAATAATTATATACAGTATTTACATGCTGGTTAATTTTTAATTTCTTTCTTTTATTTTTATTTTTATATTTTCATTATAGTTTATTTTTTATTTGGATTATTTTGATTATTTTAATTTTTTATTATTCTATTTTTTCTAAAAGTATATTTTATTTTATAATATTTATTTCTCATTTCTTTCTTATTCTCAATCTTCATATGTTATGTGATTCCATACAATTTTTCACATTATGTTTTTTATATTTATTTATTCTATGTTTTATTTTTTTCACTAGCATGATTTTATTAGCATTGTATTTTTTTTTCCTTTTAAATCACATTTATGTATGTTATATTGAAATTTGATATAAGGGTATTGTCTTAATTTTTTTATTTTGAATTTAAAACTTATGTTATATTTTTTAGTTTCATTTATTTTTGTAGTATTGACTTGATATTTCACATTACAAGTCATTTATTTTCTCTTAGTTAGATTAGATAAATTCTTTTTTTATCAAATATTCTAACAATTTTATTATGATATTATGTTTATAATATTTAATATTTTTGTCAAACACACATTTCATGGTGTTCGCATAAAACTTATATTTTTAGTTTTTTTCTAATTAATTTAATTAAAATATACTAATTTTTAAAATATAAATTAATTTCTTATAATATTAGTTAAGAATGTATATTTACTAATTAATATATTTTTGAAAGACAATATGTATCTTAGATATTTGATTTAATATTAGTTATAGATACCTATATTTGTCTAATATAAATTTCTACGTTTAGATGATTAAATTTATTTTTAAAATTTAATATAACCTTGTAATTACACTCGTGTAGCCAAACAATATACTTGTAATTACACTGTAATTATACTACGACAAACAAACAGGATAGTGTAATTACCAAGGTGTGTAATTACTACCATTGTAATTATACCAATTCCAATTACCAGGTGACTTTCCAATCATGATTAATTGGAATGGTCTTTTTTAGTTTATAAACGAATTAAAAAAAATACTCGAATCGGATCGAATAACGTTATACGTATGTAAATATACTTTACATATTAGCATATTAAATTTAATATAAAAATATATTTAGTAACATTTTTCAAATATAAATATAACAAAGGTCCTAGGCCTCTAGACGACTTTGGGTCTTTGCCCTTTAATTAGCCTTTACTTGATTAAGTTTAAAATTAAAAAATACTATAATAGATACTCTATCAAGTAATATGATGAAATTTATGCAAACACTCTTATATAAAAAATTAAATTAAACAATACAATAACAAACTTTTATATTCTTGACTTTTTGATTAAGAATTAACGTGTTTCGGTTATGTGATTGAGGTGTCATTAATTATCCTTTTGCTGTTAAAGAAAAAGAAAGGTAGTAGAAAATTTTAAGATATATCGAAAGCTACACTTTTGTCACTGTTAAATTAGGGCCACGAATTAAAATTAGTTGTGTTTGCTTTGAAAAGAGATGTTACCAATTGATGTTGAGTTAAATTTCTTTTACTTAATTTGTTATTTTACCTTAAGATTGTTGAAATCAAACCAAAGTAAACAACACTGTGTACTCCTAATTTTATGAAAGTTGGACATTTCTCCAACAGGCAACTTATAAGCTATCACATCAAAAACTTTGGCACATTACATTATTGAAGACGTATCCAACAAGGTATATTTCAAAGATATTTAGCTGAACAGCCAACAACTAAATAATCTAAATCTCAATTAGATAACTAATTAACCATCTGGAAACTGGAAAGTGTATGCGTAAGAAAAAAAATAGATATTAGGGTCTAATTATAATGCTACACTTGCAACCTTAATATAGATTATAGACCTACTTCTTTCAGTCATAATTTTGTATCAACCAGAACTACTTCTACCTTCTGAAAATTCTTGATAATAGTCAACACAAAATATGTTCTTATAGCAAAAGTAATCGGAGAAAAAACTACTTTGTTAAGCAGTATTTGGAATCTTGTATTTTTTTTTATTCAACCACCATATTTTATTCCTCTGTAATAATTTCACCTGCCGGTATCATCAAACTTATATTTCTATAAATATACAAAACATGATTACAAATAATGTGGTGGGTGAGAAAATATCATATCTATTTGCACTGAATATAAAAAAGAAAATGAAACTCCCTGGGTCCAATTCAATGGTTCAAATTAAAGTTCAGTCAATGTACATTTGTAAATTAACGGAAGAGTTCAAGAAACAAATTATGCCAAGTAAAATTTTGCACATATGTTAACTTTCCTGTTTCTAGAAAATTTTTTTGTAGAATTGTTGTATTAAGTATAAAATAAGTAGCTTTTCAATTTTATTTTTTTGTGGTAAGAGAAAAGTTGATGTAAGTTGAGGACTAATAAAACAATCATCATTTTCATAGCAAAGGGAGTAAGAAATGAATGGTATTTAGCTTCTGTACACAAAATTATTACGGATACATTATGTATGCTACTTATTATTGCTATTTTTTGTGTGACTAGTGGTAAACAAAAAGGGGGGGGGGGGACAAATAGATTTAAATATTATAATTAACAGTGTATAATTTTTTTTAAACACATAAAGCTGTTACAGAAATTTTCTTCTCATTTTTGTAAGGTTACTTGATATGCATAAGACTATATTTATTTGTCATATCTTTTCTGAGTACTTATGAAATTATTATTACTACTCCCTCTATTAAAAGAATAATGACCTAGTTTAACTTGGTATAAAGTTTAAAGAAAAAGACTTTCAATCTTATAGGTTCTAAATTAACGTTATGTTAAATGTACCAAAATGTATTTTAATTTTGTGGCCTATGACAGGTGAAAAGTCGAAATTAAAATTTTACCAAAACAATAATCATTTTTTTTTAAACAAATTAAAAAGAAAAGCAAGTCATTTTTTTTGAAGCAATCGTATACTTTTTTTACACGTCAACGCATAACTTCTGGTACTCCAAAGATTTCTGTGCAGTGTCGTATTAAGTATATTCTTTTAATAAATACTAAATGTTTTTACATAAACTAAACTCAAAAAGTATATGAAGGCCGCAACATAGGGTAAGTTGTAGTGCTCAGCTAAACACGTGAAGATCCCCATACCCATTAATCAAAAAGAGTACAATTCTTTCTTAAACGCAAATGACGCTCACTCAAAAGTTCAACACATATTCCAAATCCCATCTTTGTGAACCAGCATTTGACAGCAAGAAGATAACTAATGGTCGCATAGATCTGTGTCCTTATTTTATATTCCTCCCACCCATTTTAGTAGACATAATTATTTGGAATAATCATCATTTAGAAAACTAAAATATAAATATCGATTATTAATTTCTACTTTTATCCTTATTTTTAAGTAATAAATATAGAGAAAGACTATGTACGTGATAAAACTAAGAAATACATAAGAATAATTTAGTCAAATTGTCTTTTTATTTGATAATTTTTTGGGTTTATATTAACTGAATTGTTGGGCTATGACACACCCTATGAAAAAGGACATAAATTAAAGGTTACTTTTTCACTATCGTATTTTTTATTATTTCATATTAGTCTTTGCGAAAAAATAAAATAGTTATGAACCTTATTAAATGAAGAATAGACATGAATGTTCCAGCAATTCTATTGCTTATTAAATAATCTTATATTTAATTATGAGAAAAATCTCAGTAATTTACTTAATATAAATTAAAAGACGTATATTTTTAAAGGCGTGCAGAAGAAAAACATGTATACAGTGTAAAAATAGACCGGTGGATGTATAGTCATTAACAACAACACTCAAACCTAGAAAAAAGTAGTAGTAGTAGAAAATTACAAAAGCGTATAACTTAGCAATTACTTGCAAGCAATCTATTTCCTTCCTTTTCATTTTTTTTCAACTCTTTCTTTTTCGTTTCTTTTTATCTTGTTTTGTCCAAGAATTCAGACGAGTTCAGTGTTATCTCATTGCAACACCCAGAAGAAGGAAGGTTTTGGAAAACTCAAAGAAGGAAAATAAAAGACACATTTGTCTTCTGACTAGTATTTCTACTTTGGACTCACCAATGACAACGAGAATGCTACTTCTACGGATTGAACAACGTCGTATTTTTTCTCCTCCTAGGTATATATTGTCAACAGGAAAAAAGTCGGTTGATGAATAAAATATTTTAATAGCAAATTAAGAAACCGGCCAACGTCCAACTTTAGGCATGATAGGACACGTTGTTCACCCGTTAATTCCGCCTCTACAATTAATTTGTGTATTATCATCACATGAGGAATCTACAATAAATGTAATGTAATGTATTCAAAAATTGCATGTTTAAAATATTAATACTCATAATCAGTATCATGTGATGTAAATAATGGACATACCAAAAAAGATACATGATATAATGTAGTAGTTTGAATAGTTCAAGAAGATTTGGTGCAGATATCCAATCTTCGAGATGTTAATTACACAAAAATTATGAAAAACCACTGCTCGTCCATCACATGGACAGAGTGCACCCTCTAACATAAAAAAAAAAAGAAAAGTATTTTAATCATACAAAAAAATATTTGGTGAACTCAATATCTGAACATTGAGTAAAAAAATCATGTGGACTAGGGAATTAATGTTCACACTTGCAGGACTATCGTTCTCTTTGACGGTCATTGAATGATAGTCGAAAAACCCACTTGGAGAATGACTTCTTCTTTGAATTGGCGTTAGATTGTTGCTGATTTTGGCGATGAGTAGTGGTGGGAGCACTAGACTCGACAAAATCTTTGATACGTCGCATGGCTAAGTTTAATGTATCTTCGGACATGTTAGCGAAACATGCACGGAACCAGCCCGGTTCGGTACAATGACAGGATGATCCAGGAGAAATGTTTAGGCCAACATCGTACACTATTTTCTTCCATAACTCCATTTCAGCGTCGAAATTATTTGAGCTCAGTAGATGCCTCATGTCTACCCAGCAAAACAGACCGGCATTGCTTTCAAGGCAGTTGATACCGGCATTTTTAAGACCTTTAACGATCATTGCATGTCGTTTCTTTAGCCTCTTCTGATTTTCAGAAATGTATTTCTTTGTGAATTTTTTGTCGGAGAGCATGCATGAAAGAAGGTACTGAGTTTGCGAAGAGACTAATCCGAAACTTGACATTTTTGTGGCCGCGGAGACAACCATCTCATCGTTGGAGTAAATTGCACCAATGCGAAAACCAGGGAGACCGAGATCTTTTGAGAGACTGTAAACAATGTGAACTCGTTCCCAGACTTCGGTTTTCATGTAGTTCTTTTCAATGAGAACTTCCATGACACTAACGAAGCCTGGCGAGTTAAAAACAGTCCCTGAATAGATCTCGTCACTGATGAGGTGGATGCCTTTTACGTCGATGAAAGTAAGGAGGAGTTCAAGCTCGTTTCGTGTTAGTGTTGTGCCCAATGGGTTTGAAGGGTTGGTCACTAGAACACCTTTCACTTTGAGGTTGCGCTTTTTGGCGTCTAGATAAGCTTCTTCTAGAGCGGATTCTGTAATTCTGAACCCGTTTGAACTTTCGCAGTGTATTGGCACAATCTCTGCCCCAGTTCTCCATTTGAGGTCTCTATCAAATCTGCATACATACATTGCACAATGATTAAGAGAAAAGCTCTTTTATATTTGAATTCTTTTACTTCAAAATTATCAAAGTATCACATAAAATAAAATTGATCAGAACGTACCCAGGATAGTATGGGGTAGGAAGGAGAAAAGCATCGCCTTGGTCAGCGAGGCAAAACATAAGTGTCTCATTAGCGGAAGTTGCACCGGCTGTAAGAACGAGCTTGTTGGAATCAAAGCTTACTTTGTTTCCTCTGATTTCTGACATGAATTTTGTCATTGCCTGCATTATAGTATAAACATAACAACGTCAGATAATGATGTCATACATACGCAATATATATGTATTCACAATACATTAGAATAATTAATTTAAAATTATCAGTAGGAATGGTTACGTACATTCTTGAAAGCAGGAAGGCCATGATAATCTTGAAACAGAGCAAGTTCTCTGAATATTGATTCTCCATTTCTTTTAAACCCAGCTGCGTCTGGATTTTGTGCTAGCCATGACTCTAATAAATCAAAAGAAAGCTGCCGAAGAAAAAAAAATTATTGTTAAAACAAAGAATGTTAAAGCCGACAATCGGAGATGGGAATTTGTAAAAGCAGAACAGAAATTGTTCGTATGTTTTTTCAAATTACCTGATTCTCTGCTAGACCCATCTGGATGATTCCTTTAGGATTCTGAATTTCATCGTATGGGTTCTTCTCGTACTCCTGCCATCCTAAAAAGTATGAAGAATCCTGTCCGTGAGAGTTACACGTGGCTTTCTCTGACAATAGCTTCATCTTTTCTTGGGTTGTGAGTTTCTGGCTTTATGTATATTTTGGGAAACAAAGTTAGCCTCAAAGCTATTGGCTGGAATATAACAAGTAATCGATGACTTGGGATGTTTTTTTCGAGAAGTGGAGGAATGTTGGAAAAGAAGAGTTTGATTCGGAAAGAATTATCAAATTGGAGATTGTAGTAGTTTATAGATAGAAATGAGATGGAGATGTTGTTGCCATTTGCTGGCATATACTGCTTCTATATATAGGACTTCTGACAATCAAAGAAACAACACGTCAGCCAAACTACCCATAATACTCATGACTCAAGATCTTTAATTCTTTTTTAGTTAAATAAATAACTCTCTTTTAAGTATATGTCTAATTTAACGCGTTTAGCACCGTACCGTTGAATTTCAGTGTTTAATGTATAGTAATTTAAGGACATTAAAAGTTCCGTGTCTCGTAAGCGCTCTAAAGACACGCACTTAGGATTTCAGCGTTACTCTAATGTCTACACTCTCCAACTAAAATTAGTTCTGTAATACCTAAAAGAAAACATTAATTTCTCTCCACATTGAATAGAATTTAAAATAGAAGTTACAATAATTAATTATATTTTTATTCTCTAAAATAAAGACTATACGGTAAATTAGATGGAGTGGAGGGAGTAATTTTTAAAATTGTGAAAATGTAAGCAGTACTGGTACTTTCCACCTCTTTAAATTAGTATATGATTATTGTGAAATTAATATTATATGGATAGACTTGAACCAGTTGCGGATGGGTTGTGAACTAAGGTGAATGCATATAGAAACAAGAAAATCTGAAAGACAACATTGGGTAGAAGTAGAAATAAGGCCATCCGAAAATTGGACCGACGATGACCGTGCCATGGTCCATTTGCTCCCTGCCAATGGCCCATCTTTTACTGTGTGTCGGCCACTTATCTCGCCGTCCCCGCTCTACTCTCTCAAGTGGGGCTACAAAATCCAAAACTTAATTGTCTTAATTTCTAAACCCTTTTACTACGTAACATTAAGTATTCTTCTAATGAATATTAAACTTACAAGTATAAAGTTTAATTCTCACCTTAATTCTTTTAAATAAAATTTCCTGTCCCAGAGCAAAGAAAAGACTAAATGACTTTTTAGCACTCGTAATTTTCTAATGTCAAGCATGATAGCACGTGAAGTTCAAGAATTAAAGTCAACCTCGACCGGACGTCAAATAGATACCGACTGTGAAATGCGCTGTCAAGGTAATGAAAAGAAATCTTACGCTTGTTACGCACGGCTGTCAAGTTCAATTTGGTTTTGCATACATACATCAAGCATTCACACTGCTTAATGCGTTTAGAACCAAATTGACACTCGACATTCACATATTTTTTTAAGTGGCTCAATTATAACTTTACTATATATTGGATTGATAATTCAATTCTTTTTACATTTACTAAGTTATTAAAAAAAGTAGAATCACCCTGACTTCTAACAATCAGAAAGTTGACTAATTGTAATAAACTAGTGCGGTGGTAGTACGTATAAATGTCCCAACAAAATCTTTTGTTTTGTTTTATGGCAATGCAGAATAATGTAACTACTCTTTGATAAGGAAACTTAAATTTGGGGTGTCAGTCACTAAACCTCAGAAATTTATTGCACGTAGGGTAAATGAATGAATTCCGCCACTAGTATTAGCCAATTGTTTGTTTCAAAATGACTAAGCTGATATGCGAATATTAGGAAAGGTGATGAGAGAATATTGAAAGAGCTTTGCACATCTTTTTACTCAAATTTGGAGTTTCAATTCAACTACCACAAAAGATCAAAGAATTTATTGAAAATGGTAATTAAATTTATTCCGCCGGTAGTTTTAGCCAACTGATTTACTAACTAAAAAGAATATCCTAGTCAATATTTGGTGTTTGTGTCATAATTACGCATGGCCAGGACGGTTAGAAAGGTTCTCATTTTGTGTAGTAAAAAGAAGTGAAGAGCAAGGGACTTAGAATTTCTATCTTAATAAATATAGCACGTACTACGTGGTTATAAATTTGTTGAATCGAACATATAGAGGTATAGCAGGGTTGGTATGCTAGCTACCAAAAGGGCGCTCCCAGATTTGGATCTCTTTTTGTCTCCTAATTACAAGTTTGAAAAATATAGAAAGTGAAAGACAACTCATGATCCTTGCTGTAGCAATGTCCGTTTTTTTTTTGCTTTATAGGACCACTAGACTATGGAAAAATAAATTATTACTTCCGGTCTATATTTTAACGAAAGTTGAGGGAACACATCTACAACTAATGACACAGATTCTATATATGATTATGTTTTTTTCTTGTTTACAAAATAATGTTGGTGATTAATTCATAATACAGTTCTCAACCAGTTTCTAGGTGTATTAAGAAGTTACTTTCAAGTGACCCAGGCACTCTAGAATATTATTCACAAAAGCAGAAAAAAACTGGAATGTTGTATTAAAATGTGAAAATTTTCTAATTAACGAAAAAGTCCATCTATTTTAAGGGAGAAAAAAAGGTAACAAAAAGGTACAAATTAATCCTTGCCGTGTAAAAGAAGTAAGGTTGTGAATAGTTAATTTAATTATTATTATAGGTGTGTAAACGGGTAGAATTTGTAATGAGTCCTCTAAAGTTTTTCTGATTAAATATACATACGGAACCATAGTGGCCTGCATTAAGTCAACGGCTGGCTTTGACAAAAAGCATATGACTCTCAAATAATTAATTGGGCACTGCGAAGTTGACATAATTGATAACAGAATTTTTACATTATGAAGTAATCACACACAAAATTATACTGAAATCAGTGAGTTGAACAATATGATGGTAGATTATCTGTTATAACATGAAAAAATATGTCGTGAAAAAAAAAGCCATTGTCAAAGTTAAATCCACAATTGATTTGATGGGCTGATTTCAGATGCCCATATCCTAATTTAGTGAGTGTAATTTGATTTAATAATTGACTTAATTAGACACATAAAATCAAAGGACGAATTATCTTATAACGTGGTTCAGATCTGCCCAACACTGCGCCAGACTAATTGGTCTTACTAATGACACTCTCGATTGAGTGACAACATCAGGATAAGCTTAATTAAGGGACAAGAAATGACACCATACCCAGCTCTAAAAATGGTTTAGATTCTGTTTCCTAGGATTGACTGAAATTGTCTCGTTATGGATACAATCTTGATATATATTTCACCCAAACAGCGCATCATGTCCAAATTTTCCGTCTGTTTTGATTCTGACGATATCGTCTCATGTTTGATGAGGTAGCTCACATGCATCATGGTTATAAGATTTGATATGCATTTGTGAGTTGGAAATTTTACTGGTCTACTAGCTAGCTAGTCTGAACCGTAATGAACGAGTCTCTTCATTTTTTGTATATATGTATAACTATAATATATTTTAAGGGTTCAAATAGTGTATACTGTCAATGTTAGAAATGTCCACATCTTCACAGACATGTCTATTCCACCAAGCCTCTCGAGACAACGCCCATTGATATTATCAACTTATATAACAGATATTTATAGGTTAACTTTTTAAAAATGTGATATTGATAACCTTGAAATAAGACAAGTGTGATTTATTTTTACTACATTGACAGTTACATAACTTAAAACTCATATTGTAATGTTGAAATTAATTGTACCGCTAAATATTTTCTAAGTGCTTAGAATGCGCACATATTATAAAATGCTCTCATGTGCATGTACTCTCAACATTAGACTTTCATGTACTACTATTTTTTACTTTTGATTTACAATTACAAAGACCAATGTTGAATTAATTAGTTTCACTTCCATTTTACTAGAGCTAAAATCTGTTTTGTTTGACAAGAGATGAATATATTGATGAGTAAAAAGGTAAGTTGGAAACATGAAATGATTGAGTGAGGAAACATGTGGTTTGTTACAAAGGAAGGGTGATTAGGGCATGTGAAAACCCTGTTTAATTGCCCCCACAGAGGCCTTAGAAGTTAGAATATGTACATAAGAATTGTTGGGGGGTCCATTGACCATTGGAATAAGCCTAAAATGTAACTATCCCATATTAGCCCAATAGGCTGCTCTTTGTGACAAGTAACGTGACAAATCACATTAAGGTCCACCCCTCCCATAGTCCCATTCCTTAGAGGACTTCCTAGGAGACACTACCCATACGTGGACCATTTGTTTCCTGTCTTTAGTAACGATAGGGACCCCCTCCACCATCCCACACCCCCCGGGGGCCCTATTTTCTGTCAAAACTAATATTTGCGACATACCTATTATATCTCTGTTCCATGTATGTGTTATACCCAAAGTTGAACTACGTACTTAAAGTCAACGAGTTTTGCAGTGAAATACCAAATTAATTGGCTACGTAGTTAACAACAGAATTTAACTTATATTTAGTCATTTACTATTTCAGGTATTTTGATCTACTATATCAAGTTACTTTGTTTTCCAGCATACGAATCATTTTTATGAATGATTACATTATCATGGTATAAAGACTAAATTCCAATTTAACGAAATGTTCTGCTATACATAGTCAGAGAGTCAACATTAATCAAGGGATTTTTCATGAGTAACACGAATCAAACTGTTTCAAGTAGCAAGCAAGCGCTGACTTGCAAATTAATCAGTCGTGCAAGTAATCATGTGGTTTAATTTCTTCATCTTTGTCAGTTCCACGTCCAACTTGGTCATCCTATACTAATTATCCATCAAACTAACTATGTTTGTTCTTTTACACTTCTGATAATTTCGTTGAGAAAGTGTCCGGAAATTATACATGCTTTAATTAGTAAAACCTAACAATTATTGACCTAGAAAATACTGTAATAGCTATTATTTGGATGTTGCGGAACCATATCCGTGTGATCACGTTCAAATGAAATTCTAATAGTTGGACTTGAGTGCTACGATAACATTGCATATGTGATAACATGGTACAAATGTGATAAAAAATTCACACGCACGAAAGAAAATTTGGACTATTTTTGGTTGAACATGCTACAATTTAAAACTCGAGTAAGTTCACAGTTCATCACCGTGTACATTTTGTTTATTATTTGTTAGATTTTCCCATGATTAATATTTTAGCTAGTGAACGATGCATGGGTCCATGATGAAATATGGAGAGGTATGGGAAGCCATAATCTGAAAACAACCGTTGTTCTGGGGGCGGCTGGGAAAAATAAAAAATCAACTGTCTATGATATTGGATCATGTGCATATCCATTTCTTGCATATTTTTGACAGTCCCATCGATTTTAGAAGAAATTATGGGTGAAAAAAATTAGCTCATAAATATATAAATTATTCAAGTTTGAATGGATTAATGCCTCGTCCATATATTAGTTTAGTCTATCCGGGTAAAATAACGCAAAAATTAACTTATTAAAAGTCTTGTGAAAATATTTAATGAAATATAGCTGTGAAGTTAGCCCATGACACATTATTGAGTTAAAATATAATCTAGAGGGTTAATTAATGTGACCTATATTAACTCAATTTATTTTAATTTGTCTGAATTCAACTCAATCCGTCCATATGCCGACGAAAAATGTTGCTCTGCTAACGTATTCTATTAATGGCATTTGGAAAGATCATGCAATTAATATTTGGTTACGCAATACCTAAAATTGTTGCCGTGTCACATTTTCATTTCTTTGGAGACTATACAACAACTTATTCGTGCTCTCATTAGGCACGCAGCTTTGACAATTTTGATAGTCAAATGGAGTGAGATTTAGACAGAACATAACACATAATTAAGATCCTAATTTTATCCTACTGTAGACTACCTACAAACTTGGACTACATATTAATGCTTGTCGTACAATATTTGAAAAACCCATGCTATCTGGACTTAATTAAGCATTGACCCCACTAACTAGATAATTTAAGTTGACGCACTGTAACAGCACATACAGTAGCCTGATTTTTAACGACAGTGACTCCAGCCATGATATTCTAAGGTCTAATATGTTAGATCCACCAGTCTTCACGTTGTTATCCTTAATATGTACTACTGATAGATAATCCGTATCTACAATGTATGTTCATATAACGTGTAATTTGAGCATGACACAAGATCAGATTTTTATGTAAATTATTCATCTAAAAGATAATTACATATAATCTATCCATTAATCACGAGATTATTAATTTGTTAGTACCACATTGATAGAAGAAAACTGTTATACTTTATCAACATATATAAGCTAAATCTAATCAATTATAAGAAGGTTCAAGTAGTTGTGTATTTATGATATCATGACCCATGACGAGTCATAGTCCTACAATGTTTCTTTCATGCACTCTTTCTCGCACTCTCTCCCTTCCATTTACTCTACTTTAAGATGATAGTGTGACTCGTTATTTATGTTAGTGGTAGTGAAAAATATTATAATGTGATGTTTAAAATCATATATTTTATTATAATGCTATCGAAAAATTGAAATATTGGGAAATGACAAGAACATATCATATAAATATATAAATTAGAACGGACTGAATAACAATTTAATTTTTATTAAGCATGGAAGTGTAGCAAATTAACTCACACGGCAGAGTTTATTAGCTGAATTGGAAAAATTGGTGCAGTGAAATAAAGCAGTAGGGCCAGCCCAGCTATGCAGCATTGGGCCGTTGGCTTAAATCCAGAATTCACACTGTTCAGTCGGGAGAATTGGGGACTATTCCAGCTGAGCCTGAAAGCGATGAGCTTTTTGTTGGAATTCACTTCAATGCTAAGTCTGTCTTTGTTTATATCAACATCTTGACCTCCTTGTATTAATTCTCAAGCCCTAATTGCTGCCCATCTACATATGCCGAAATTCGAGCTTAATATTGACTTCATTGAGAGTAACCTTATGGACCATTTTGAAGAGCACTTTGTAAATAAGCACTAGATGACACTGATTGAACGTCTCAACTTGACAAATTGTTCTCTCACTACTTGCGTTTCACTTCTCCAAATCAAGATAGTATATAAAAATGTTATACTTAATTATTAGGGACTCTTAATAATTAGGGACAAGGCTGCCAAAAAATTGGTTAAAAAAAATCACTGCTGGATAAAAATGTTTTCAACAATTTTTTTTTTGGTTGGAGAAGTAAGGGGATATGGTTGAGTTTGGTAACCAAAGTATCATGGGACACAAAAAATGTTGGTGGAATAACATGAGAAAATGGTCAAAAATCTTTCTACGACGGGTCCACGGGCCAAAATAGCCAAATAGGACCAAACCCAATGTAATGATTAGGAAAATCTAATAAAACCATGTGTCCAGAGGTGCCTCATCATGGGAGGCACGTTGCTGACTTGCTGTTCTCAGCTGGGTAGGCTACCACTGTTGGAATTTGGAAATGTCCATTGGGCTAAACATGCTGAGCCAGTGACAACTAATTTACTTTGTAGGATCTGAACAAACAGGGCCCAATTATAATATTCGAAGCCCAGAACCTGTCCAATAAATGGTTCGGTGACCATGTTCATGTGCCTCCTTAGTCACTTGAAAGAGCCATAAGTAAGTCAGATGATTCAGAACCAGCTCTCCACTGTGACCATATACAATGGATTGGTTCCATAAAAGTAGTAATTGCTTCGAACTATATTAAGGCAGAATCAATTTCAAAGTTTAGGTGTAGTTGAGTCTATACAAAAAAAAATATCATTGGATTCCTTGGTGCAAGGCAGCCACTGTGCTAAGACTTGGAGAGTGTCTCTTGAATTGGACATTGGCAATGTTGGTTGCATTATTTGGATCCCTGTATGGATAGCATTATGTTGTGAATTTGACAAGAAAATCTTTTAACATGTTGTCGGAAAGTTGTTGAAAGGACTGGAGCAAAAGGACGCGTTTCCGCAAGAAATTTAACATGTAAACTACTAAAACTCAAGTGTCGTTGGCTATATTGGTCTTAGATAAGGGTTAGGAACCATCCTAATTCAATCCACAAAAAGATCATCACTTAAAACTATGGCGATGTACATCTATCGCCATATATTTTGAAAGTAATAGAAACAAATATTTCTAATCTACAAACTTCTAACACGTTGTTATGAGAACATCCATTGCATGTCCAGAAGATTGCGATTTTAAGAATAGAGTACCTTATCATTCAATAACTTCTTCAAACACATTTAAACAACAAAAAAGGGGTTTTATTTTCCAATTCAAGGTTAGAAGAAAAAGAAAGTATATATATCTCTTTCCTTTTTAAAGGGTGTTAATTAAGCAAAAGCCAAAATTTGAAATTGAATTAATAACCTTGGCGGAAGGGGCAGGTTCAACATGTACTGGGACGGCTCGCAGCCACATAAGGTCATTTTTATTAAGGTATACAAATAATTTGTTGCTCATTATGACTTTCCTGTGCTTATTGTATGATGAATTAAAATGGTAGGATTAGCATACCCAGCTCATATTCACAAACTTGATATACTAAAAGGTGGTATATACTATACAGCTCATAAACATAAACTCCGGAATGCTTTAACTACAATTGCTGCTAATCCATCTCTTCACTAAAATACTAAAGTGGTTTCATATTTTGTACTGAATCCCTTCACGGAAAAGAAAACTTTTTACACAATATTTCTCCTACCATCTAATGCAATAGGCCTATTACTAGCAAACGCCTAAATATCCCACATACTATTGAACAACATCTCAATAACTGCATCAAGTGACGCCATAGAGCATTTAACTTGAGATGCAGCAGGGGCATTTTTTGCTATTAATAGTTTTTCCTGCACATTCTAACACAAGTCCCTGAAGAAATTGTAGCTGAAGAATTGTAGAGAAGGCAAACACGTTTTCAATTCTGCCACTGCTGAATTAGTCCTAAGAATCAGCTATACTCCAAATTCATTTACTGTTATGTTATCTTCTTACAGTTCAGCAGTAGTATTTACCTTTTAAAAGATCGTAGAATAGACAGGAATATATATCTGGTTCAAGGGATTTAGACGACAGAAAAGTCGAAACAGATTTACTATGCAGAGAAATTTAATGCTAGGTACAGCAATATCCTGATAATTAAGATGTAGACAACAAATAATACAGATGACAATTCATACCAAATACTAAGCCTGTTAACTATATGATGTGTTGGCTGTATATAATTGATGGTAACCAAAGTTTTCAGCTTTCAATATTAATCTGCTTGTACATAAAGAATACTCAAAATGATGCAGGATATATTTCTTCATTCCTGCTTCTTTTTTAACCCCTTTTGCTGCGGGAGGTGCAAAAACGAAATTTATAAAGATCTGATAAAAAATCACCGAAAAGGAAAAGATTGGTCTCTTGAATTGTAAGATGGTTGATGTGTCAATGAAATGATTTAACATGGAAAATCTGACACCTAGACTTGTATCCATCGCTAGCTGCAGCCTGCTCAAACTTTTTGATTGCAGCGTTGTTCTCTTGTAGACTGGTCTGCACAAAGAAGCGCGCCCACCAAGAAGGGCTCCGCATTTTTGCCTTTACATGGAAAGCCAAATTCTTTTAGTTATCAATTCAGAGCAGAATGAAAAAGAGGGAAAAAAGTGATACAGAAACCATGTCTTCATAGCATCACAGAATCTATTGCCTCAGAACACACTGTCAATTTCACAATTTTTAGAATTATCAAATGATTATAAGCCTGGTGTTGTAGATAGTAATCATGTTGCAACATCACTTCTCTAGTTTGTTTTTGTTATCTCACCACTTAATCTTTCAACTTATCCCCTGGAGTAGTAGTGGTGGTGTTTTCTCTATGGGCAGATGACATAGGGATTATAACAGACGGCTAATCACTTGACTCAGGTTCTTCTTGTTGATGACTCAAGGTTTTCTTGGTTGCGTCATGAAAGTCAGATTGATTTAAAAATCAAGTAACATCCATAGAGACACAACTGCCCAAGGAGTGATCCCTCTCTTATTTTCCCTTTTTAATGATCGTAAAGAGACAATGAGCCCGTCACCACTGAAGCTTCCGCATTTGGCAGCTGTTAGGCAAGTGATACCATGAGCAAGTCCACACCTATATAGTGAGGGTGCATTGAGACATCTAAGGATTTTCAGGTTACCTTATGGTTATTTTAGGGATCTTTTCCTGGGAGAGAGTCTTCTACAAGTTGCGTTACTGGTCGACGAGCTGATTTTGGAAGCAGTCTATTAAGAAGGAAATTTCCTAGTCTTCACTCTTTGCTCCTAACTCATTTACGCTTTTGTATTGACTAAAAATGGTATCCGGCTCCTCATCAAAAACAGAAAGCTCTCTGCAACCACAGAATGAATTTCAACTAATAAGCATTTAACCTATCTTCGTCACTCAGGACACCAAGAGAGTCTTACATGCGTTCACTACCCTAGACGAAGAATCCTCTCTACCTTTGTGAGGTAGTAATAAGGTCTGCGTACATTCTACCCTCCCTAGACCCGACTTGTGGGATTCCACTGGGTATGTTGTTGTCATTGTATACACCGAAAAAAGCAAGACCATTTGCGGTTCATAACCCTTATTTTGGAACATAGATACATTAATTTGAGGTAATCTACTCTAGTAGGACAAGGAGTACACCACCATAGGCAGAAGTTCAAAGTGCATTTAACAACTAGTCACAATCAATATCAACTGACAACAATTACCAACCCAAACAAGTGATAACTGCAACTTACAGGACGTCCAAACTTGGAAAACTCAGCGACTTTAGCTCTGGAGTGACCAGGATAACCTGATAATTTAGAACAATAGAAAAAAAATAAAAATATGAGCAAGTAAAAATGAACCATGAAGTGCTTTCAATAACAATAGATATTCTCCTCATGGTCAATTAATTATGTGGTTTGAAAGGCAGTGACAGAGGTATGCATTTAGATAAATGGGAACTGTCTTACAGATTTGTCTTTTTCCTCTAAGGTGTGTACGTGTGTTTGGAGATGGGGTTTTTCGGGGGGGGAGGGGAATAAAGTAATAACATACGAACTTTGGAAGGCAGATGCTATCAACATCACCTAACAAAACAAAAGAAGGCACTACCATTGTTGGCTTTGTTAGAGAATTTTATTTTCTCATAAGCAGTGTAACTATATGTAATGAGGATGTTCTGAGCTCCAATGATGTATTGAACAAATTATAAAACAAGGAGCCATTTTCTCTGTCTCTCTCTCTTTTTTTTTTGATTGGTAAAGCGCACCCCTCCAAATCCCAGTCAGGAGTCAAAAGGGTGCCCTTTCCCACTTTGTTCTTTTACTGACTTGAACTCCCAACTTTTTGGTGGAAGTGGAGTCCTCTTGCCACTGGAGCAACCTCACTTGTTGATTCTAAAAGTCAGGCTTTTGTGAAGTAGTAGTATAATAATATGAATTTAATTTGTATAAAGTCCAACTGTTCACCACAAGAGGAAACTTTATTGAGTAATTATGAAAGAGTTGAATGTCAAGCATTTGTTAGCAGCCCACCCAAGAGAAAGCAATTTTAACAGCTAAGGACTTTTCATGCAATGTACCTAAAGTTTCAATAGTTACCTGTAACAATGACTAGACCATCAGCTGACACCCTTGCTAACTCTGGAATAGTCTTGTTTAGGTATTTAGGAGATAAGTAATCTACTGCATCCGACACAATAACAAGAGAAAATGATTTTGGTCTGTAGGGTAATGGAAATTTGATGTCTGTTGCACGTACTATTCCTCTGCGGATAAGATTCTTGCAGTTCACGTCAACATCCTCAACATCATAAGGTTCAATACCCCATGCTTCAGTTTCTTCTTCTTTTAATAGTTTAGACACCACAGAACAAGTATCAGGTCCCACGTGCAAAACTTTGCGCATGCTGTCACCGTATGCCTTCTTTAGATAAGGTATAGCATGCTGAACCTCCGAAGTGCACGTAAATTCACCTACAACCATTGAAAGCAAGCTCTAAGTTCAATGAGTTGCTCTTTTTGAACAAGCTGAATTCATAATACAGTACAAACTCATAGTGGAACATTGCACCCTGAAATAAGATATGCACTCTCAACTTTGTTTAACCTGATAAGATCACAGTCTTATTCCCTGTATGAGTCGTTTCAAGATGGAAGAAAGGGTCTTTGTAGTTCAGATGAAGGAAACTATTTGATGATGTACGAATATAAGATAGACTAAGCTTCGAAAATATCCTTCTGCAGGTTAGAATTACAGATTACTCAAGAAATATACACTTGTTTCCCTATGTATCTTAAGATTATGACTCCTTGCCCAATCTTTCTATGACATATTGATCAGCTATATAAAATAGAGAATGTGATCCAAAGACAACAGATCTTACTAAATTTGGAAACCTGCGAACAGTTTTAGCATGCAAGAAATGTGACTCTTCCACACAGGATCCTGAAAAAGCTAACAAGTATAAAGATTAAGGCTCCCTACTATGAGCATCTGAATAATTGTGATACCTGATCCACCGTTAATAGTTGGTATTAAGTCCAAGGTAAGAAGCTTTCAGATTCAAGGGCTTTAACATTGATCACTTGTGTAATTATTTATTTGAAACCCTTACCTCCCACATCCCCTAGCAATTCATTTTAAATTATCCGTTTGAAATGGCAAAAGTATTATCATAATTGTTAAATGCCGTAAAGACAAATAATTTGATGGAATGATGCAACAGACTGTCAAAGATAAGGGTGCTTACCTTCAAGCCTGCTGAGTGCTGAACTTCCAGATGAACCTATCAGGGAAAGATATCCAATCAGCCAACGTATAGAAAGCCAACTACTACAAAGCATACAATACAACTGGCAATTGGGATCTTGCTACCACTGAGTTTGAACGATACAATTTTAACTATGAGTTGAACGGCTAAGTACAAAAGCCAATGACAATTACTGATTGGTTGTAGGAAAGAAAAATATACCGTCATTGATACAACTGGTGATCCCATAGAATTAGGAGGCAGACAGCATTTTGAAATAATTGCTTATTTTAGACCCAAAATAAAATAAAATAAAATACCTGAGCCTCGATAGAAATAGCCAACAACAAGGACAGCACCCTGAAATTAGTAGATAAAAAAGCTAAAAGCATTAAGTTGGAAACATAACCCAAATTAGGAGACTAGATATTAAACAAAATGAATATATATTGTTAGAATGAATTCTATTTGAACACCAGTTACTATGCCATCAGATAAGTAGTTACGGAACTTACAAGAATGAGAAGGACTGTAGGTACTAAAGGAGTAGGGCGCGATTTTGGATGTAAAAGGCCTCCGAGGCTTCCACTACCAGCAAAGCGCCGTGTGGGGTTTCCAGGCCTTCTAGACATAATTGCTTTAGTGGAGTATTGCGCCCAGAATATGACAACTGAAACCAAATTAGAATATGAAATTTTTAACCAATGCTCCTCACTCCAGCAATAGATGTGAACATGTAGAAACAAAGTAATAAAAAGAGAGCCATACAAGCTCAAAGTTCCTTACTTATGGAGTTGAACAATTGTTGACACAACCCAGGGCGGAACCACAATATGATATGTGGGTTCACATGAAATGGGTAGCTTTTGTTTAGACTATGTATATATATTAAGAAATCTATAAAATATATTCATAAGTATTTAAATATGAATCCAATCATTACTGAGGTCGTTGCAGGAACCCATAAACTTCAAATCCAAAATCCACCTTTAATTTCGCTCATGTTGTTTTTTAACCACCTTTCGATCATGCACAGATTATTATATAGAACCAGGATGTTGATCAAGGATCTCCAAGATAAATAACCAAATGAGCTTAACTAAATAGCGACGTAGAAAGTAACACAGAAATGGAAAGCCCTTCAACTTTCTTTATATTCTACATATGGATTGCTAAATTGGAAACTACATCCACTCTAGCTTCAACAAGCATAGAACTTCATTATCCGAATATAACCATAAGAAAGTTTCTTAATCATGAACAAGCTACCAATTATGGTTTATCTTTCAGCTAAAGAAATACGCAATTCTTGAAGAAAACAAATGAGCGCCCAAAATAGACAACGTGGATCTGTAAAAGAAACAACATTGCTAGCAATTTAGAGCAAAACCCAATTAAAGATTCAAGATTTAGACGAAATAGGGAATGGGGTTGACAGCAAAATCAAGAAAAAGTAGAGAAACAGGGCGTAATTTAAAAGAGGCAAGCATAACCAACCAAATCACGATGAGGGGCAGCTTTAGAGGAACAGAATTGGCAATTCAGGAAGAAAGTGGCACCTCGGATGGAAGGATCTTGTTTATTTGTTTGTTGCTAGATTTGGATCTGTTGTTGTGTTTTACACAAAAACATATGCATGCTCAGCTCGGATCCCACGCGTGTTTTCTTAGGCATAAATCAGTGAAAACCAACCATAAACTATCCTAGCGTATGCGGGACCCTGAAAGACAGCAAATGTCAAACACGTAGGAATTGAATATGCCCATCCTTTATTAAAGTTGAGTAATACTATACTATATTGTTTTGTCTGCCCAACCCATGTTGCCGTCGACCGTCGGTGATCCTAATTTATTAATCATATTACTCATTACATTTAATATGAACTAATTATACTTCTGTGTTACTCTATCGTTTAATTTGTTAACGAAAATGATTACTTTTTCATATGTTCTATTAATTGATGTAAAATTTTAAATTTAGAAAATAAATTATTAATATTGGAAATAAAATAAGAAAAAAATCGAGTAGTTATTTTTTTCCATACGTTAAAGTAACAAGTAAAAGTAAATATTTATTTTTTGAAATAGTGAACAAGTAAAAATGAATGTAATTATATAATTATACACATTCCCTACGTATAAAATAAAAACGAAATTACGATGAATTTATCTCTGGGGCTTACTAGGACAGTAAGAGGTTCACATAATATGTAGACAGAAACAGTACAAGCTCCAAAGATGCTCATATTGATCTCACTCTTTGCTCTACAACTTGATGTTTTTGTCTGGCGGCATTTAAACGTTTAATTCTACAACAATATGCCATGGCTCACATGTTATTCAAAGTACATGATGTAACATGAAGGAGATACACACAGAATCTACAGACTACAGGCTGTGCGCCGAAAATGGGCGTGAAAGCCAGAAGCATGTGAAGAACCTGTGAACCAGTTACAATAGGCATTTGTAGTTTGATAGTTTCAACTCTTGATATTCAGAGAATAGAAACACCAGATATAGGATAAACTTATTAGCATTCACAGTGGGAGTGAAGGCATCCCAAATAACTGATGACCATAGTCCAAATGCAGCTCCAATCCATGTTTGAATCTTCCACGTCAAAGAGATGCAAGTATGTAGTTGTTAGTCACGAGTCCTCCTAACTGTATTAATACTTCTACAGCTGCCTCGATATGGAAGCCTTCTCTTTCTCTTTATAAATACTATTGTTCAACTGCTATTCTGCTATCTTCTGTGCGTGGTGGTCTCCATTTGCGGTCTAATATATCCTCCTCTAAGGTTTTCTGGGGCTTCAATTTTTCATCAAGAAGCTCCAGCAACTCTTGCAACCCAACACCTGTTAAGGCAGAAGTCTTGACATGTGGAGCAGACTCAGAACTGAACTGGGTTTCACTTCTAACGGCCGCCGACTTGTTAGAGGGGTAGTTTTGCTGGACCTCTGCACTCCCACAGCCCACCAAGGAACCATTATAGCCCACCCAGGAATCTTGTTCATCACCTGAGACCAACCATTCATCAGAGTAGTTACCTTGTTGATCATCTATGACCTCTTCAAGCTTGCCTGATTGCTCAAAGTCCTCGTTTTCATTATCATCATAATCAGATAGGCCCTCTTCACACAACTTATTGGAGCCATCATTGTTTTCTTCTGACCCACTAACAACTTCATCCTCATCGCAATAACCATCTCCAAAACCCTCGTGTAGATCAATCTACATAAATTTCAAAATACTGAAGCAATGCATCTGTATCCATGTTTCAGAATTTCCAAATATCTCCATCACTTTTTAAAATTTAGGGGATGGTAGTTATTTCACATACCTTATTCCAAACCTCAATCATATTCTGGAGCTTCTGCTCTGGGACTCCTATCTGCCCAAGAACTTGCAACACTGCTTCCCGTTGCTCACTTAGGTTTGGTGCACTTGAGTCCAGAACATGCTGCAAGAGAAAAGTAATATATCAGGTTAGAAACTTTATAGTCCAAACAACTTTTCTTCAACTAACAGATTTGCAATTCTGAGTCAGACATCATTTTGGTGGAGCTCTAGATGTCAGCACATGATATGTTAACAATATTGAATATGTACTTAAAGAAAGAAGATTACCACAAGGAGGTCAGCTTCAACAACCTCTTCCAATGTTGCATGAAAGGCTTCTACTAGCTGCCCAAAAAGACATTTAAAAAAATTGAGTCCAAGTGATTGTGAAGCTCTCTGATGCCATTACAAGAGGACCAGATGCTGACACTATCCACTCACCTGAATAGGCAATTCTGATATGAATCCCACAGTATCACTGAGCAGCACTTTCCTTCTGAATATAAAATATTTAATCCAGTGACCAAAAAAAGGGGGTGAGTCATCATCCTTGGGAAAAGGAATAAATCAAATTTTCTGTTCCAATATTTTGTAAACCAAGTCACTTAGACATCTCATCTATGCGAAAAACTTAATGGACCTCCATTCCACTTTGAGAAATATCATAAACTTCCCTGTATAACAGTGGAAGTCTATTCGAATAGTCTGACCAAAATATCCTCATTTTTCAAATTGATTGCTTAGGTAAGACCTCAAATTAACGGCTCTTTCTTGTTTCTCCTATAGATGTTAGGTAAGACCTTAATATTGTATGAAAACATTGAAACAAAAACTTCAATTTATTACGACATTGTAGCTTATAAGAGTGCTGACAAACTGGAGCAGAGGTATGTGTAATGAAATGTTAAGCATTTCTGATATTTCTCAAACTAAAGAGGAGGTGCATCCAGTTTCACTTCACTAGATGGAAAGGTCTAACGAATTCATCCAATCTCATATTACCCTGATGGGAGAATGACACTTCTTAACTTGGGGTCCACTGTGGCAAACAATCTGCACAATTAAGAGCCCAAATGTGGGATAAGTGTCATATAATTCAGCTTGTCAGAAGTTAAAGTTTAATTGACATCCAGTATCAGAGTCAAAAAATACAGACTAGCAAGTGGTTACCATACCGATCATCACAGTAGAGATAACTCTCTGATACTGCACTAACCAAAGTAGATTTCCCCTGTTAAGTAAACAATTTAATTAATACCAAGAGGTCGCATTAATATCACATTAAAGTTACTCATGTGCTTCTGATAAACCTACAGCATTTGTGTAACCAACAACAGCAACTGTAGGAATTTCTCGACCATCTGGTCCTCCATGCCTCTTACGAGCAGCACGTTGCAATGCTCGTGTACGACGAACCTCTTTGATCTCAGATAACAATTGATTCCTCCGTTCTAAAATTCTGAAACCGGAAGGGATAGTATTAGAAATATATGATATGTATACAGTGGGCGAGTGAAGCAATTCTGGAGTATTAACAACCAAGAGGTAACAGTAACGTAGGGAATGCATCAACTATACAGACAACCTCTACTATTGATTGACTAATCAAAAGTACGAATAATCCAAAAGGACAATAAACATTTCTGTTGACAAACATTTCATGGTTAAACCAGATATTATCATACAGTATTCTTCAAGTTACTATTCATTTTCATTTTTCTTCTGTAGTTCTGGAGAACACACACATGATTGCTAAAAATATGAAGCCCTGAAAGCAGTAGTCTCTTACTGTTAGACCTGCTTGAGGTTTATTCATCTGTTCAGCTTCATTTTGCATCTAAATCTCTAATAAAGTAAAGTTAATATCCCTTTTGACTCCCAAATAACATTTCGTTAAACTAGTGGCAGAGTTAAGTGGGTTCAAATTTGAAGAAGTAGACGTAGGAACTAGTCAAAGAAGGTTTGACATCTATTATACATACATAAAAAATGATTTTAACCATATATAAATAGTATAATTTTTCGTAGAAGGGGATTCGAATGAACCCCCGGAATATAATATAGCTCTGCCCCTGTTTTAAACAAGATCCCCTGCATAGGTTGACTCATAAACAGAGATGTCTATGCATAATGTTCACAATCAATTATTAGCTGGCTTGACAAAAAATTAGTTTCGTTTCCCCTAGAAAATTAACAAGAACAACTATGCCTCAACAGTAAGCTAGTTGGGCTGGCAGCTGGATATATGAATCCTCAACGTCTATTTTGCTCAATTTTGACCAGTTCCATTCCTATAACCAACAATTTAGAGTTCTCTAGCATCAGAGGTTCTCTACATGTTCTGCTGATAGACTGAAACCTCTCCAGCTTTATCTGTCCACAATTTTTTTAACAAAATAATAGTAAATTAAGGTCAGTAACAAACCTTCGCCGCTGAAGCTGCAATTCTGTCTCTCCGGCACCACTAATGAAACCACGCCCCCCACTTCCTCTCCTACAAGTGAAAATGGCATACTTCAGAAACTCTAGCAGCAGAAACTGGAATTTCTTAAACTTCAGCAATCATCTTAGTTACAGTAAACATATAATTGAAAAGTGGACAACTCTGCCAGAAATCAATTCTTTGAACTTCCAAATGCATCCTTCTCTAGAGATCAAGCCAGTAAGAAATAAAATTACCCTCTGGCACTAACTACTTCAGCTTCTCCAGCTACACCAAAACCATAACGTCCACCAGGTCCGCGCACACGAACAAGCCGACTTTTTTTGTACATAAGTGCAGCCAACTCAGCCTGTAAGTTAATGGAAAGTCAGAGAGACTGTGAAGGTCTAAGTACTCCTTCTTTAGGCACAAAACCAATCATCTAAGAATCCATTGAACACCATAGCAAGATAGAGCAGCCAGTCACCTGTAACTTAGCCTCTTTCGTCTGAGCATGTGCATTGAAAATCTCTATTATCAAGCCCACACGGTCCAGAACAGGTTTGCCCCAAGCCCTCTGCAGCGGAAGAACAAATCATAAAAAGAAAGAGTTAAGGAAATACATTGAAACCTTGGCCAATGATAATTGTAGCTGTGAGATTAATTTATGTTTGCCTTCCAAATATGAATATAAGTGTATAACTAACAAGTACAGCAAGTCCAAGTGGCTCAATTAGATTATTTTTACACCAGTAAAATTAAAAACCAACAAGTACAGTGACTTACCTCTAAATTACGCTGCTGTATGCCAGTAAGAATTGCATTTACAAAAATGGCATCTATTCCTTCCTGCTAACAAAATGGCAGTGACCAATATCAGCCTGATCAGCCATTAACAGTTCCATAATTCTAGGAGAATTAATGAGTTTACTAAATCACATTCATATATTAAATCCTCTACCTGAGTATCCAAAGAATTTACATGGCATTTAACTGTATCCACAGTTCCAGGTCCAAAAAATGTGTCTGTCATATCATAGCAAGCACAATACACAAATCATTTCAAGAGAAGGCCACAAGATCAAAAAATTACCAATGGCGGGCTATCCTTTCTATAAATAACTTCAGGAAGATTCCCACTCTCTCCCTTAAACAACAATTCAGCTCTTATATAAGGAAAACATTATGACCAAATTCTATAAAGAAGAACCACAGCGCATGGACAGAAGTCTATTAGATAGTTTTCGATAGACAACCTTTCGCATAGATCAAGGGGGGAATGTGGGCATGAGTATCCAGTTCCAACATTAACTCTTCTGCTTCTTTCTCTCCCTTAGGGCGTGGTGTATGTATAATCATTTACTAATACGAATTCTGTACTCTCACCAGCAAGATAGTTTCATTTATCCGTAGTTACAAAAATGCACCACAAACACTGTGACAACATAAAAGCAATTAAAATTTTAACACACGCATTTTCAAAGAAACAAAAATGAAACTTGGTGAGGAAGTATTAGGAAATGGATGGTGTGCCAAGCACTTATGCTACAGTTGTTGAATCAAGACCTTAATTTGTTGCTCTATTAAATAGCACTCCTTAGTTTGCTTCATGTATTAAGTAGCACTTTAATTGTTCAAGGTAATGGGGCATAAAGAAGAGTTCTTCGTATAGATAAATTTTACATGTATTGCCCAATTTTCTTACTTCTTTCCCAAGGACAAGCAGCATTGTACAGTGGAAGATATCAACTGGGAAAAGTAGACTTCAAAGTGCAACTATATCCGTATGTGATTAAACCTGTTTCATCTATTTTACCGTATCTTCTCAGTTTCAGATACTCTGTTACTAACTACACTCAATGTGAGAGCCATTACTCTAAGTTGACAGCCTTCCCTTCTTGCTTTTTTCACAGCTATTGACAAGACAAGGCAATAAAACAATAGAGTAGCGATAGTATACTTCACACTAGACAAAGAAGAACTCTTAACATTAAAGCAGATGCTTTTGTTTCAACAGTTGTCTGAAAAAGTTGATTACAGACTTTATGAAAGAGCTTAAACCAGGGCCTGTGATTTACAAGTTAACTCTTGACACACTCACATATATTACGTTTACGTTACCTACAGAACTTAATACACACACTGCTTGGATTCCTATAGAGAATTCATATACTACCTCCATCGCGATTTAAGTGGGGGTTCAAACTTCTTTTCCTTTGATTATAATTTTCTCAAACTTCTTTAAAATATTTTAAATCGCTAGCTATGTTGATTGTATTACTTATAGTGTAGTTTCAAATATGTAAGCTAAATTCATAAATATTGGATAGATGTATACCCGAATTCATGATCAAAATTAAGCGTTTTGACACTCAATACTTCGAATGGAAACAAAGGAAGTAGCTGACTCCAACAGGTTCGAAATTGAAACAAAGCAATTCAGCTAAGACGCAAAGAATCAATAAACGCAGTACAAGACAAGAGGGGGAAATATACAAGAAAACGCACCAGCGCGAATTGATCGGGCAGCTGGATTTTGGACGACAAGATGAGGGGGCATTTGTTTATTGAGAAACTCAGTATCGTAGAATCCATCTCTTTGTTCTTCAAGAGAATTAGCCAGGTTCAGTGCCTCATCAAGCTTAGGCTTGAGAACCGAATCAGGACGAAACCGAGGCTGAACAACAAATAGCCTTGGAGGACTCTTAGGGTCCGTGTTAAAGTCATCATCACCAGACCCATCGTGATGCTTCTGTAGAAGAAGCGAGCTACAAGTCGATGACAGAGAATGGAACAAAGATAATGGAGTAGACGGTGATGGATTAACGGGCAAGTGGGTTGATTGAGTTGGAGTAGGTGGTAGAGAGATTGAGAATTGAGAGAAGTGGTGTAGGGCTTGAATAATGGAAATTCTATGGGGTAAAGAAGATCGCAAGTGAGAAACTGTTCTAAACATCGGGGACGACGGTGTTCCTTAGGCGTTTCCGGCCGGTGACAACAGACATTTCACGGCATATATATTATATGAGGTAACAGTCGCGGCAGGTGGATTTGCATTGTGCATATCATGTTGGGTTAGCCCAAAACCGACATCTTTAAAAGTTGGACGGCCCAACCCTTATTGTCAGGCCTAAAATTGGGAGTATTATTTTTCATTTTCGAATAAAATAATTTTTGAATGTGAGTCGTATATGGATATATAGTTCTATCATGGTTAATTATTCTCGAATGGAGTCACTCAAAGATGTAAAATATCACAAATTAAAAAATTAAGTAAAAATATCATCTAATTCCAATTAGGAATTCATTGGGCCATTTAGAAACATATCTTTCAAGAACTTTTATGTCATCTTATTATTTAATAACTCACAATTAGATCTTAATAATTAACTATTTACAACTTCACAATTTAAAACAAATTTGTTGAATCTGGATCTAACTGAGGACATGACCTTAGATAGGAAGGAGTGGAGGCCGCGAATTAGAGCAGCAGACTGATTGGTTGGTAGGGCTAGATGGATGGGTGATCTCGAGGTTTAGTGAGGTAGCAGGGGTAGGTGGGATTGATGTCTCTATCTATCATATGTGTGGTGAATTTATTGTATTTACATATTGACATGCGATTTTCGTAAATAGTCGCTCCTTTTATTTCGATTCTAGCTCCCTTTCCTTCCCTTTGTAATATCTAATTTATTATGCTTATGGTTTGTTGAGTACGAGGTAGTGGGAAAGTCTGCGTACATTTCTACCCTCCCCAAACCCTATTTATGGTATTCAACTGGTATGTTGTTGTTGTATTGTAACTTGGCCTACTGTAAAATTGGAGATAAAAGGTGGACATGCATTGCCAAAGGAAGGATGGGATGTGATGATGCCATTTTTCTTGACCAAAAGTTATACACTGTGACATTTACAAGTCAAGTGTAGGTGTTCGATTTGGCTGTTTGTCCAAAACTGGTTGATACTATAGAACCACCACAAGAAGAAGGGTGTCCGCAAAAAGGCTACTTGGTCAAGACTTCAATTGGACTGCTCCAGGTTCAACGAAATTCGAACAGTACAGGGGAAGGCAAAACTTTTCGTCATCGAACAAACTTCTTCAACTTATATATGTATGATCCTAGCAGTCGAAGTTGGTGTAAGGTGGAAAACATCGGTGAAAATGTGCTGTTGGGGACTCAATACGTCAATTTCGATAGCATATATAAGGGGAATCATATTTATTTTACAGATAATTTTCTCCATTTCCCCGAATTTGGTGTTCAAGGAGGTTATGACATTGGTGTCTACCACTTGCATAGTAAAAGTGTAGAGTCCTTGCCATGCCAGGATATTGAAAAATCCTGGTTGTGGCCAACACCAATTTGGTACCTACACAACCCTGAAGTTTTCCTTTAGCAGTAGTTCTGGACTTTCGACAAGGACAAAGATGGAATGACAAAACGCAATTATTTTCATCTAGTCTAGTTTTTCTCTGTTTATGTATAATTATTGCTCTTCACTGTCTTTATGTATAGAATTATCGAAACCAATTTGCTATAGAAATCACATTCTAAATAGATAGATCTCTCCATACTATATTCGTGAGTTATCAATATTTATAAAATCTGTTTTTAATTTCTCTATGATGTAGGATTTCACGTTAATTGCATAATTAAGACCTTTTGAAACTCTCTCTTTCCTGAACTGGATTCATGTACTAATCGAGTAAACCAAGAGATTTAAACTAAATTGGCAGCTAATTTAGTATAATTATATCAGGCCTCGTATAGGCCAAACTGCGGCCGACCTTTCGCCTTTTCAAAATTAAAATTTGGCCAATTCGTCACGTCCATATTATATATTTACAAACCTTGTTTTATAGGTGATTTAAGATTTTAATTCAATAGCCATGAAGTTCTATTATCTCCATTATTCTTGAAAATTTTTGTATCATGATAATACATCCACTTATGTCTTGTCCTTCGGTCTACTTATTTGCTTATAAGAGAATCAAATGAATATGATAATTTTGCCTTGTTTGGAATCCGGATATATTATTATTCCTGAATGCTGGCAAAAAGATATTCCACTGATTGTTCATGGGATTTCTCGCCCAAAACTCGCTTGTTTTCATTTTTTTAATCGTTCAAGCATAGCCACAAAGAGAAATGCATTTAATTAAGAAGACACGATAAAGGAGAAAATTAGGAAGGAAGAAACTAAAATGGGACACACGGACTTGAAATGTTGCAACACAGAGTTCTTCATCTATATTGTAGCAGTTGTATTTCTAGTCTTGTGTGCTGGTCTCATGTCTGGGCTCACGTTAGGCCTCATGTCTATGAGCGTCATTGATCTTGAGGTTCTTGCAAAATCTGGAACGCCCAAAGACCGTCTCCATGCTTGTACCTAATCTGCACTAATTTCTTTCTTTCTTCTTGGTCCGTTTCTTTATATTATGAATGAAAAATCTCTAGTCATTCTATGCATTCCCAAGCAATACTTCAAACTTTCTTGAAGAATTGCTATTGTAACAAGTGGGTACACATCCAATTCTAGAGTTAACAAGTGAATCTTTAAGACATTTTTTTGTTCTTCTGAGAAGATTGAAGTATTAGTTTTCCTAATTGTGAATGATCAACGTCTTGAACAATTACTTTTCTGGTATTTTCAGCAAAGATCTTGCCCATTGTGAAGCAGCAACATCTATTGCTATGTACGCTTCTGATCAGCAATGCTGCTGCGATGGAGGTAAGCACTGCTGCTATAAAGGAACCCATAACAGTTAATAATTCTATTGCAATTGATGGGAGTACTTTGATTTCCCAGGCACTTCCTGTTTTTCTCGACGAATTAGTACCAGATTGGGGAGCAATTCTTCTTTCGGTAACATTGATACTCCTCGTTGGTGAGGTTGGTTCTTAAATCTTGCACATTCATCGCCTTAGCAAGTTAAAAAGGGATTTTATTTGTGCTTTTCTGCTTTTGGTTTCATTTTCTATTGTGAAGTATATAAAGTTCCAATTAACATTTGGTATGCAGATCATACCACAATCTCTATGTACAAGATATGGGTTAGCTATTGGTGCAACTGTTGCTCCACTTGTTCGAGTTCTTATTTGGTTTTGGTTTCCAATAGCCTATCCAATAAGCAAGGTGTGAATACTTCCATATGCATTTACGAGAAATGCAGCTTATGCCTTACTGTGTTATTCCAACAACAACAAAACACTAGTAAATGTGAATTTACTTGTTCCGTCAAGAAAAGAATAGAATGTGTAATTTTGCTTTCTTATATTCTTAATCACCAGATCTTAGACTACTTGTTGGGGAAAGGGCATAAAGCTCTATTCCGGCGAGCTGAATTGAGGACATTAGTTGACATGCATGGTAATAAGGTATTTACCAATCACTCTCTTCTGAAAGACTCTTGTTCCTCCCTCTTTTAGCTTCCAAGGATGAAGAAAATTTGATGTTTCCTGAATTAAAGGCATATCCAGAATATAGACACTGTGTTCTGAAGTGAGGACACTACTCACCAATGCTGCTAACTTCTTACTGTTGTTGCTAATCAGGCCGGAAAAGGAGGAGATTTATCGCTTCATGAGACAAATATAATTGCAGGAGCACTTGAGCTTACTGAGAAGACAGCAAGGGATGCCATGACTCCTATATCTGAAACTTTTGCTATTGATGTCAATGCCAATCTTGACAGGTACATTTCACTAGAGTTTACATGATCATTTACCCAAATGGACAGAAATTGATAATGTCTTGCTATAATTTATTATGCTTACTGAAGATGTGAGATGAGTAAGATAAGATGAGAATATATGGTGTCGTTGAGCAGGTTTCTGATAAATTTAATCTTGGAGAAGGGACATAGCAGGGTTCCAGTGTACTACGAACATCGAACAAACATAATTGGACTTGTCCTGGTAATTGTTTCCTGCTGGCTAAGTAATGCACATGACAATTTATCTGTTAAGAAGACAATGAATATGAAAATTTGTTCTCTCTAATCATAATGCATATGAGAATTTATATTTGTTAAAGCATAAAGTATAAATTACAAACTACTGAGCAAACAAGAAGGATGTGAAAAAGTGGTTTTACAAACTTTATTCAACTTTAAACAGCAAGCAATCTATTTTAGTTTAACCGACTCAAGAAAAGCCAAGAACAAGAGCTTCTATCGATCCAAATTGACTGAATCTTTATTGATTCAAACTGGATCATGCTTCAGAATCGAGTTTCTCTCTGAGTTGAAATAGCTATCTCATATAGATGCCTGACTCCGTAAATGTATGCTTAATTACTTATATGGTGATACGTTAACATCATAAGAATTTATTATTCTGATAAACAGGTGAAGAATTTGGTGACAATTAATCCAAGTGATCAGGTGCCCGTGAAGAATTTAACAATACGGCGTATACCAAGGTAGTTTAGCTGGAAACAAAATGTCCAAATTGCTTTTGCATCATTGAACGTTGTCTTGGATGTTATCTGCATAAGAGTCACTACCACAAATTTCAATTTCTTAATTAGTTATCTTTCGTTTCTAACGCCTAACAAACTGCTATATTTTCTTAGCTTAGTGAATCATACGACTGACAAACCACATTGTTAAATAGCCCCTGACATCGTTTGCATAACATGCTAGAGTTTCAGAGACAATGCCATTGTATGACATTCTAAATGAATTCCAGAAAGGTCTCAGTCATATGGCTGTTGTTGTGAAAAAGCCAGATGGCACAATCGAGAAAGGAAGTGCCAATCTGTCCAATGGTGGTGAGGAAGAACTTACAGTTCTATATATTTTCTTGGCATTTTACTGTACTCTAGCATATCTATTTCTCTGCCTTCCGTCTTACTTTTCTGCGGTGATTTCTACATGTGAAATGCCACAACAGTAAGAGAAGTGAGATTAAACATTCCTGGAGAAATCCTTTACCAAAGGAAAAGCTCAAGGGCCAGACGATCACTGAGGAAGTCAAAGAGATTCAGTGCAAGTATTTCGCGAAGGGAGTTGTCGAAAAGCAGAAGGTGGTCAGAGGAAGTTCACCCTGAGATCCTGCCAATTAAGGAAAAATCACTTTCAGCTCTTTCTTCAGAAGAATTAATTGGGATCATTACCTTGGAAGATGTCATTGAGGAACTTCTAAAAGTAAACAAAATGTCCCCTCTTGTAAGTTTATTTTTATTTCTATCACCTAAAATGGGTATTAATCTTTTGGTGTAGGAGGAGATCTATGACGAGACAGATCACGTTGATGCCAATTCCATGTCTAGACTCGGCCGCGAATCAGCATAGACAAGTGACACGGGATGTTCTCATGATGCACGAAATTCAACATCATTGATGTCATTTGAAGTAGCAAATATGCTTGAAACTGTATTAGTCAATTTCCTTGAGATTATAAATAGATTGGATTTGCACAAGTTATTTATTCCTCATCTATTCAACATGATCCCTCAAACCCTCTTAATTTTGATTCCTAGAAAGATTATACTCCGTTATTACGTCTCCTTTGCATCTCTGACTTCACACAGAACCATGTTCGGAAGGGGTACAATGCTTAAAGAAATAGGTAAGCATATTCCAGGTAATCCGTTTAACATCAACACCAATACACCCATATAATCTTACAAGTAGGGTTTCTTGTGGGTTAGAAAGATTATTTTCGATGGACAGAGACTCAAAACACATTGTTTTTTCAGAACAATTTTGAATGAATAACAGAGTAGAATTGAGCATTCATGTCTCTTTTTGTCACTTAAAACAGACAATATACATATTAAGCAACTTGTTTACATTCATTTATTCACGTGAAACCATCACAACTTGCTTTCCAACATTTCGACCAGAGTAGAGACCAACTAATAGCACTACGACCACTTTCGAGACCTACAGCTACGTCTTCCATACACACAATTTTTTTACCATCTTTTAATAGCGGAAAGATCATCTCTAAATATTTAGAGTAAAGATGATAGTAATCAAAAACAATAAATCCTTCCATACGGATTCGTTTTGTGATGAGGAAGAACAAGTTGTGCACTCCGTCAAGCTTCTCAAGATTGTATTGTGAGATCATGCCACACGCAGCAATACGACCATGGTCTTTCATGTTCACAAGAACTGCGTCAAGCATTGCACCTCATTTTCGTCTCCTCCAAGACAAAATCATTCTGAACACTTTTCCATGAGTGGTGGACTCAGGAGTGGCGACGGGACCGGAACCGGTCACACCGGACCGGCATTGACCGGTACCGGGACCGGAACCGGTAAGGCGAGGGAGTATTTTTCCGGTACCGGACCGGAACCGGGACCGGTAGTACCGGGAAAATCCCCCCTTACCTTACCGGTCCCGGTTTGTACCGGGACCGGACCGGACCGGACCGGACCGGTCCACCGGAAGTCCGGAACTCCTGTAATTAAAAAAAAAAAAAAATTAATATTTAAAAATTTAAATTCAAGTTTAAAATGTTAAAGGTAAAAATAAAATGTTAAAATGGTAGTATTATTATTCATAAATTATTATATAAATTGTTAAAATTTAAAATGAAGTTTGAAAGTTTGAAATTTTGAATTCAAAATTGTTATAAGTTATTTATAAGTATAACACTATAAGTTATATAATTTATAATTCAAACTTAAAGTTGTTAACTTGTTATAAAGTTTAATTTTAAACGATTAAAGTTTGAATGTTTCTTTTTGTATTTTAAACTTTAAAGTTAATAAAGATTTGAGAAATAAAGGGGCAAATATATTAAAAAGAAGTTAGAAGTCAAAACTTAAATTAAGATTAAGTAAAAAGAATAATAAAAATAAAAAAAGAAATAAGGCGAATAGCCTCTAATTTTATTATGTAATTTTAAAATTTAAATTGTACAATGTAGAAAGGTAAGATATTAGAAATCAACCTAATCTACGCAGCCACCTTCTAGGAAGGGTTCTGTTTCAACTAGGTAATACAAATATATTTAATCACTAATATCTTAAACTACTTTGAAACTCTTGTCTAAGAGTTTCTAACATTTCAGCTGTCACATTTTCTGGAATCGGCTCTTGAGCTTGTTCTTCCAGAAATTCCATGCCGTCTTCGCTTGATTCCGATATAACATTATCGATATCGGCTTCAAACTGAGAAGGCAATGTCGGACGCCCTAAATTCCTCCGCTCCGCATTTATCCAGTCTCGAAATAAGACTGAAACTTCTAAGCTATCGCCAGCTAGTGAATGCCTATGGTCTCCAAGTTGGAACCTAGCAGCGCTAAAAGCGCCTTCCGAAGCAACTGAAGAAGCTTGAATTGCCAGCACATCACGAGCCACCCGTTGAAGTCTTGGAAAATTTTTTCCACGAGTGTTCCACCACGCCAACAGCTGCGGCTTCCCCTCTGAGTCCTTGATGCTTTCCGGTGCCTGGTTAAGATATTCATCAAAGTCGTTGTTTGTGTTAGATTCTAACCCAAGTTGTAATTCTAACATTGCGTCCATGTCATCATCAAATCTAGCCCTAGTAGGTTGTGGTTGGTGTTGTACATTTTGTATTGAATTATATTGTTCTAAATCATATAATTTCCTAGCTTCAGGTCTAATGCTACTTAGAACTGCGTCTAGATTAAGTGATTGATTTTCTCCGTCGTATACTATTTCTAAGTCTGCAAATATACTAGTTACCATTTTACATACACCAAATTCTTTATAAGCAGGATTAAATAAAGCAGCAGTTATATAAATTTGAGGGATTGGAAAAAAGTATTTCCTAAATTTTTCAATCATTTTTCTAACAGGTTCACTAAATCTTGGATTATATTTAAACGAAGCTAATTTATTACAAATAGTACAAATATTAGGCAACACAGAAGAAATAGTAGGATAGTAAAGGCCGGAAATTTGTTTTGTTGCTAAATAAAAAACTTTTAAAAAATCAACTAAATCTTTAATATTAATCCAATCATTTTCATCTAGACGGAAGTCGGGATCTGCATTATGTGCATTCCAGACCATTGTAAGCGGTCTCCTATAGTCGTAAGCAACTTTTAACATTTCATAAAATGAATTCCACCTAGTTGCTACTGATTTAGGAATTTTTCTAACAGGTAAATTACATTCAATGCAACGCTGGTTAAATTCCCTACGCCTAGCCATTACTTGACATGTAAAAATAAAGTGGCATGCGGCTTCCACTTTAGCACATCCATGTTCAAATAAAGAAATACCATCTTTAACAATTAAATTATAAATATGTGCAGCACATTTAATATGAAAACCATCTTCATAAGTTGGACAAATAACAGGTTTTAAAAAATCTACAGCACGTTTATTATTACTAGCGTTATCTAAAGTTACACTAAATATTTTTCTACCTATACCAAAAAATTGTAAAACATTAAGAATAGTTTGGGCAATATAAGAACCTGTTTTTCGAAATTCACAAATTTTATATCCTAAAATTCTTTTTTGCAAATTCCAGTTATCATCTATCCAGTGGGCCGTAATTGTAAAGTAATCGATACCGGTTACACTACGTCCCATATCAGAAGTTATTGCTATCCTACAATTATTATAAGCAAATAAACACCTAAGATATTGTACATGGCGTGCTTGAAAGTCAAAAACCGCTTTTTTTATAGTATTTCTAGAAAATCCATTAAAAGACGGGTTATACACAATTTGAATATAATGCACAAAACCGGGATTTTCTGCAAAACTGAAAGGCAAACCAGTAACAACAATCATTTTAGAAAGTTCATCAAGGTCACGTTGTCTACTATAAGCTCTATGTGTACTAGGACCGGAAATATTACTAGGATTTAGTTGCGATTGCACCATATTTGAACCTCCCGTCGATTCATCGGGAATGGGAGTTCCAAATTTTTTGGCGTCCGCAACTGCCTGTGCATGCAAAAATTCTATTTTACAACAATGCATAAGGTGATTTTTCAAATGACCCGTCCCGCCCCCCTTTCCCGAAGTTTTATGGTTTAAAACATGTTTACATTTGTTACAAATAGCTTTTGTTTTATCTTCATTTTGCGTTAAAAATTGCCAAACAACGGATTTTTTTGCACGTTCCGTCTTAGGCCTATTAGATGACGTAGGTGGCACGGGGGGAGCGGGAGCGGGAGTGGGAGCGGGAGCGGGAGCGGGAGGGGGTGGGGTAGTAGCACTATATGGGGGTTGAGTTTCATCGTCATCAAAAGTATCTTCATTTTCATTTATTTCAAAATCATCTTCTGGTAAATCTTCGTTAAAATTCCCAAAATGTTGTTCAAGAAAATCATTGTCTAATCCCGTGTTAGAGTCAATATTAATAAAAGTGTTGTCTACGTAAGTAGAATCTTCGATATTTAATCTAAGTGGTGCTTGTCTTGTAGACGAACTACCACCTGAACTTTTACCGGTTAAAGCCTTTTTAATTCCACCAAAAAATGTACTTTTTCCCTTTCCTTTTCCACCGGAATCCATTTTAAATTTAATTAAAGTTTAATTAAACAAATAACGATTATATGCAAAAAATCAAATTTATGAATGTAAAAAAAAATAATTCAAGGAGACAACAACTCAACAAGTAAAAGTAATCAAATAAGTAAATTTGGAAGAACAAATAAGTAGAATTTAGGAACGAAGGTACCAAACGTCTGTGTAAAAACAGACGTAGAAGCCGAAATTGATGAAAGTTGAAGCTTGAATATGCTCCAAATTGATCCACCAAATTTTGCTCCAAAATGCAATTACCAAAACTAAATAATATTTTGGAATAATGATTGAGAGAGTAGATAATGAATATATATAATATATAATATTTAAGAGTAGTATGTAAATATGTAATATGTATATAATTATAAATTTGTAATATTAGTAAGTGGAGAGAATTTGATTGAGAGAATTGGATTGAATTGAGAGAATTGGATTGAGAGAATTGAAGTGAAAAATTATGAAATATTTAGGGGTATTTATAGTTGAGAAAATATTGAATTTTGGAAAAAAAAAATAAAAAAAAATATTTTCTAACGGTCAAAAACGGACCAAAAACGGGCAAATTTTTTTTATTATCGTTGGTGGGCCCCACACCAACGGTAATAAATTAAAAAATTAAAAAAAAAAAAATTTTGGACCGGTATTACCGGTTCGGTACCGGACCGGAACCGGTAAACCGGAACCGGTAATTACCGGTAAAAGTAACGGCTCCCGTCCCGGTTCCCCTACCGGATCCCCCCCCTACCGGACCCTACCGGTAAGTACCGGAACCGGACCGGACCGGCACCGAACCGGCACCGGAACCGGGCCGGAACCGGTAATTACCGGTTCCGCTGCCACGTATATGGTGGACCCAGCATTTTCGTCTCGTGTGTTTATACTTTCAGAACATAGGTGAGTGATTTTTGTATTATTGAGCATTCATACACATAAGTGGAAAGCTATAATAATGAAAATAAGGAAGAAACAGAAGCACCAACAGTAAAAACGTCAAATAACCGAGGTCCTCTGGGTACTTTCTTCATGGACCAGAAATCTTACTTGTTAAATCAATGCTGCTTTTTTCCTTCTTCAGGAAATCACTGAGTTAATATCTAAAATGGTCTATTGGTTCTGTCCGTGGAAAGTAGTGTTTAGATTGACTTATATTTTTGGGTTTTAATTTTTAAGTAATTTTTAAGTTTTGAAAGTGTTTGGATAACACAAAAGATGCTTAAAAATATTTTTCTAAAGCTGAAAAAGTACTAAAAAATAGCCAAAGTTGGGGGTTTCAACTTATGACTTTTGACTTTTAACTTATAAGTCACTTAAAAGAAACCAATCCAAACACCCCATTACTCAATGTGTTTTTTAACCTCAAAGTCACTCAACTAAGGATTTCGGAAAGTTATTTAATTATGGTTTTCTTCATAAAATGTCGGTCAATTTTATTTTATAACTCAAAAGTCACTTAATTATTGGTATGACACTTAGAAAGTCACTCAATAATTGATATTACAATTAGAAAGTCACCCGACCAATTTAAATAATTTTTTTATTAGATTTTTTATTGAGATACAATTTTTATTTTAAACTATTTTTTAAAAAATAATAAGATGCTCACTTTAGATTTTATTAAATTTTGTTGAAACATACTTTTTGTTTTAAAATACCTCTTTTTAAAATACCCATTTTTAATTATTTTATTAAATATTTGTTGAAATATAATTTTTTACTTAAAAGATCATTGTGATTTTCTACTGTTTCATCGTTGCTCTGGCAGTGCCTAAACATTTGAGTTTAAAGACAAAATTTAAAATAATTATATTTTGATAAAACAATTAAAATGATTTTTTTAATATTTTTAAAAAATTAATTTAAAACAAAAGTTATGTTTCAACAAAATTTAATAAAACCTAAAATGAGCATTTCATTTTTTTAAAAAAAAAATTAGTTTAAAATAAAATTTGCATTTTAATAAAAATATTTAAATTGATAGGATGACTTTCTAAGTGACATATCAATAATTAAATGATTTTTGGGTTACAAAATAAAATTGAGAATTTTCTGTGAAAAGATTTCATAATTAAATAATTTTCTGTGAAGAAAATTCTTAATAAAATAATTTTGAGGTTAAAAAAAATTAAAATAACATTTTATAAAAAAAAAAATTAATAATTGAATAACGATATAAGGTATTAACTCAGAAATCACCCTCACATGAAAAGTTATGAGTCACCAAAAGCAATAAATAGATGAAGAAATATACCCACCTATGGTATTAAATTATTAATTTAGAATTTTTCAAAACAACTAATCGGCTGTATGTATATTTGAAGCTCTAGGCTTGTCCACTAACCCATGGGCTATCTCATGCGATTGGTCCATCTGGCAAGCGTATCAGTAAAAAAAACTACAATTTTTTTTAGAAAAATTTACAAAATCTTGAAGTGATTGGTAGGCACGATTTAATCACTTAGGCATCTAATCTTAAATTTTAATGCGTGATTGTTAATTATTTGAGTTCTTAGGTTTAATACTTATTAATTAGCGGGGACGGCTTTGGATAATGGATCAATAGAATAACATGTAGCTTACCTAATTGATTCAATTTTCAAATCAACTACATTAGAATATTAGATCAAACTGACTTAGATTAATGGAAAATTAGGAGATGCAAGAAAATAATGGGTTCTATTAGTCAGATAGTTGTGTTGTTGTTGTGATGATGGATGTCAAAGGTATTCCACCATAGTTATATTGGTAGAATATTTCTAACGCAAAGGTTGCAAAGTTAGCGTGATAAAGAAAAAAATAGAATAAAAATAATGTATGTGAAATAAGATTATGTAAAAATTCTGAAAATTAACATAAGATCAAATAAATGAAGTACTATTTCAATTAAGGACGTGCCTAAATTTTTGAAAGAAATGATATTATTTTTATATGATGTTTCTAATCTTGAAATGATTGATTTAATAATTTTTTTTAATAAAAGCATAATACATAAACATTTTAATTTGGTCTATACGATAACTCAATATTTCAATTTTGAACATGACAGATAAACATCTCAATTTATTTTCGGTGTGTCTCATGAACATCAAATGTGACATGATATAAATTTTTTATAAGTTAAAATGTTCAACTGATAAAATGAAAAAGAGTTGAGCGTATTAGGCCCTTGATTACCAATTCAGGTCAAGTTAAAGTGGCCCCTTTAATAAATTATATTTGGGATTTTAAATGTTGTGGGTCCCGTGAAACTCCGTTTGGAAAACGGACAACGGAGCTGCATGAGTCCTCCTGATTCTTCTCCCGAATCTGGGATGAGGAAAGAGGGGGCCCGTTGATATTATGACGCATGTCATTCTCCGATGGCCCATTAATTAGAAGGCTCAATCTTCACTTTGACCACCCGTCTGCTGTTTTTTTTTTCCGTTATATTTTACTCTCTTTTCCGTTTTTAATCTGATGTTACTTTCGGTGGGGGAGTTGAATATTTGTCTTGGAGGGCCCACCCGATCTGCTTGGATGTTTTTATTCTTCGATAAGACGAAAAGGCACATCATAATATTCGCTTTTACGGTTGCATTATTTAAATTCAAATTTAAATCAAAATCTTCATGCCTCCCCTATTTCTATAAGCAAAAAAAAATTGTTCATGATTCTTTTTTCTTTTCTTCAACGAGAATAATGGGTTTTTTTTTATTTAAAGGCTCGATTTTTCACACCGAAAAGAGAAACAGTTCAACTTGGTAATGGCGATCAAATGGAGTAGTAATATACTCTCTTCGTTTATTAACTATTTTAATTTTAATATAAATTACGATATAATCTTTTTAAGTTATTAAACTGAATTCTATACATTCAAAAATCACACAAATATTTCTTCACTTGTCTCGATATTTAAAAATTCAAGAGAGTAAGTTTTAAGTATCTAAGGCCATAAGACAAGAAAATGTGAAGATTTATGATGATGTCACACATTATATTACAGCATGATGGATGAAATGAAAGCTTGCATTCCGTGTCCTATGTGATAAGAATATGACCCGGGGACTTAAAGATAATTTTTTATAGAGTGGTCGTTAGACCAGTTATATTGTAAGACAATGTTTTAGCATGTTTAAAGATAGTGAAGACGAGGATATTTAGATGGACGTGTGAACACATCAGGAAAGATAAAATTAAGAACAAAATCATATGCAACTAGGTTGGAGTGATCTCAGTGATTGACAAGATGTGGTTATTAAAACTAAGATAATTTGAGCATGTAAATAGGGAAAGCAAAAGTGCCATAAGGAGGAAATACAATAGTTTGACAATGATAGGTACAAGGAGAGGTAAATGTAGCCTGAGGAAAAACTAAGAAGAGCTGAGTAAATACACTATGACATATCTTTCGCTCACAAATGGCATGACACTATGGATCAAGTTGAAAAGTAGAATGGAGGATCAGTGGATAATCGAACGAGTCACGACCTTTTATCGGGAAAAGATCATGAGTCTAGCTTAGAGCACCTTATATGCTCCCTCTTTTAATTACTATCGGTCCTACTTATCAGTATCATTATTTTTATCTCATTCTTCAATTACATTTTTATTGTTTTTTAAAATTTATTATTGTTGTTGATTAAACAGTAGTCTGATACAAACGTATAACCTCAAAATTGATAATTGAAATAACTTTAGTAAAAATAAAATGGTATGTATAAAATATTTCGGAAGTCTCACAAAACAAAAAAATGTCAATTCATTATCGGTGTACATATAAAAATTGCAAGAATCTCCATTTTAAAACAAAATATGGGTTCAATGATTGAAAAAATTAAAAAGAGTGTATGCTTTTAGCTTTTTAATGTAGACGAATTTTTTCTCTACCTACAGAAGTGGGATCAGATGAACAATAATAAGCCGCATCATGCCTTTTGAAAAGGACATAGTCACGCTTTGTGACAAAGCGGAGACACAAGGATACAAAGGTTCAATTCAATTCTATTCGTTCAAAAGGTATATTATATTAGTAAAAAAAATAAAATCTTTACATATATATAATTCCTTTTAACGTAAGATTTCTTTTTAAACTCTCTTAAAGATTTTTAAGTAGAAAAGTTTAATAAAATAAATTAAGAAAAGAAGAAGAAGAATGAGCAGCATCATTTGGCTGGCAGACAGACTATACCATAGTAAATAATGATGTCAACCACTTTAATCCACTACAGTGAATTATACCACAAATAGCTGAATTTTGAACTTCAACCAAGCTTTTATTTACGCACATTCAATTTCAAAAAAGTTAGTAAGTTATTGGCAACTTATTGTGTTTGATGACAATGTGATATCCACTAAACAATGTCGTTTTGGAATCCTTGATGTTTAAATCTGTGTTTCAGAAAACATGATTTACGGTTGGATAGAGAGGAATTGAATACTGCTCATCCTATACTGCCTTTGGAGCAAATATATAGTCGCACATTTGCACTCAATATTTCTGTCCAACAAAACAATTTAATTAATGTATTATATATATTTAAAAACTTGACAAATGTATTAAGTTAATTGATTTGGTATAAACATTATTGTGCGGGCGTAAAAGGATGTTAGGATTGACTTTTATTAATTGATTTAAATATACGTCAAAAGTTAAAAGTGATAAGTTAAGAATCTCAATTTTTAACTTTTTTTTGGTGTACTTTTTCAACTTTATAAAATATTTAAAAGCATTTTTTTATGTTATTCAACTAGTCCAAAATTGAAAAAATATTTAAAAATCAAAAGTCACTAAAAATAAAATAATTCAAAATTCTATTTAAAAATTATTTTAACTTAAAAATAACTAAAATAAGCCGATACAGATGAGCGTCATCTTTTTCTCACTTTTAGCACTACTCTCGTCTTGGATATTCAATGTTGGAGCTAAATTTTATTTTATTGTTAAAATTAAGACATTTCAAAACAAATTTTAAGAAAGAGATTTTACCGTATGTAGAAAAAAATATGTTATTTTAAGAGACACGCGTAAAATATTCTTGAATTTTTTTGTAATAGCATATTTTCATTTAAAATTTATGCGATATAGGTTGAATCGATAGAATAGGATCTTAATAGATAGATGAGCTGTCAATTTTCTCTTATAAGTATTATTATTACAATTCTTCAACTAATTTTACTCTTCAATTTAAATATGGTGAGAGTAGAATAAGTACTTGTTTTAAGTAGAGACCTAAGATCAGGATGATTTCTTTTTCATAGATTTTCGATTTAAAACAAAGTGTTTAGAAATTTAGATGGCAGAAGAAGTGTATCTGTCATAAAATCTTAACAAACATTGTTGGTCGAATCCATATTCCGATTTTGCTGTTTTTTGTTTTGCGCAAAATTTGTAGACCAGTAACCCTCTCATTATAACAACGCGTAAACAAACATGATTGTAATTTGTACCAAACATTGAGGAGCCACAAATATCTTTTAGTTGTATGTTGCCACCAACCTAACATTTGAATTCCCCTAAATTGGTGATATTTCACTTAAACATCCTTCTGCCAAATTGTACTGTGTATATTGGTTATATTAAATATTAAGGAACATTTTATTAAAATTTTGAATTGGCCACTAAAGTCAATTATCATTAATTGGATGCATATTCAAAGTTGGGAGTAATTAATTTTTTAAGAAAGACAATTACTACTAGTTTATTGTTATATAACATAATATTCCATTCGTTTAAAAAATTAATGACTTCGTTTCGCCTTACACAAATTTCAATATAAACATACTTTTTAATCTTATAAACTTAAATACGAAAAAATTTGAAATTAAAATTTTGAGAAGAAAAGGATTTTTTTTTTAAAACGAATTAAAAGTAAAGGAGATCAATTTTTTTTTTCAAACGGAGGGAGAGGGAAAAGTGAAAAGTAAAACTCATGGCTTTTAAGTCATCATATTTGATGAAAAATTATGAAAAACGTTGGGTAGAGCAAGCAAAAAAGAGTTCGAAAGTTGGTACTAACAATACCAATCCTGGGTGCTCTCAGATTGTTCCAAAAACAAAAAACTAAACTACAAACAACACAAATCGTGGTGTTGGAACAGAGCTGGAAATGCTTTTGTATGATTTGCTATTAAAATATATGCACGATTTGCCTTATTTTTTAAATATTAGGATAAGTACTATCCACGTATAAGTTGTACAACCTGGAGTGGACACAAGCCAACCCATTTCCCAGGCATCAAATTAGAGTACAGATTAATGTTGTACTGCTAAATAATTATATACTAGAAACTCTTTCCAAATTTCTTCAATTCTTTACATATTGGGGGTCAAATGTTAGAAAACGAAGCTAAACAAATTTATCAAAAACATAAATAATGACCTAAAAAAAGGGGTAAAATTAATTCCTCTTCTTCTCCAAAGAAAAAGAAAACTTAAACCCAAAAAGAAAAAAAAAAGGGCAAAACAAACCAGCCTTAAAAAAAATACAGATTAACATACCTATAATCTCAAAAGTATGATTTTTTGTTCAATAATCAGGCATAAGTTGGCTGATTTTTCCTTCTTCAGCATCCAATTTCTGCTCAGTAAGTCTCAACCATATGCAAACAGCAGTAAAACTTAGCACCAAACTCAAGAACCCACTTCCTAATCCGATCCCTACAATTGCCAAAATCGATAACCCATTATTCTTTTTGGGTGGCAGTGGATACCCGTAAAGATCCTTATTCCCATCAAACGAACTGGCATTGAATCGGGGCAAGTTTCCGCTCCGGTTACCCAGTGACACCGGTATCGGACCCGATAATCTATTGTTTGATACATCGAAAACAGATAGCCGCACAAGGAGGCCCAATTGCTGGGGGATAAGCCCAGTAAGCTGATTGTCATGGAGATCGATGACGTTTAGGTAAGCGCAAATGGCGAGCTGTTCAGGAATAGGACCTGAAAGTTGATTAGCAGAGAGGTTGAGAACAGCGAGATTGACTAGGAATTGGAGTTCTAAAGGTATTGGGCCGGAGATTGCGTTGGACGAGAGGTCAAGGGCTTGGAGATTGGTGCAATTAGAGAGATAAGGGGAAATGGTACCCTTCAGGGAGAGATTGGAAAGGGATAGTTTGTAGATGCGGCCATTGTTACAAGTTGCCCCTTGTAGATATGAAGTGAAGCCGTCGCAAGGTTTAGCGAAGGAGGATTTAGTCCAGTTTTGAAGATTCTTCAAAGGGTCTTGTAAAGATTGACTGAGATGGGTCAAGCACATCTCATCGTTTGGATCTGGCGTACAAAAAGGGAAAATCAGAAGGAGCACAAGTAGGTTGCTCCAAATACCCATTTAGCTTTGTGTGAGCTAAACTGGAATGAGAAACGAGAAAAAACTGTTGCCCAAGGGTGGAGAGAGTCAGAAATAGGGAGAGAAAATCAAGAATTTTGTGGGAGGTGGTGGCTCTCTTTTTTTAGTCTTTCTGAAATTTGTGTAGTGTTGTCAGCAAACAACGTTAGCAGCGGCAGAGGCAGAGCCGCAGAAAGAGAGAGAAGAGGGGGAAAAAAGAGAAAGGCTTGTGTTAAGAAGTGGGGAATGGGGATCCTTTTCTTTTTGGGAGAAAAGGAGAGAAGAAGCAACAAAAAGATAAAGAGGGATTTCCTGTTATTCCATTCTACGACTGTACCAATTAATTTATAGTATTAGAAAAATGGGGAGGAAGAGGGAGGGTAGAGAATTAATAAAAAGTGTCGTGTTGGTTTAGGCTGTTGGTGTGCTGCTGCGGAGGAGAGAATGAGTTATTTCATTCATTTATTTAAGTCATACTTTATGTAATGGTTTCAGGCCAAATAAGAGAGAGAAAAAGACGTGATTTTGGGGCCAGGCAGCACAGCACTCATTCTACAATGCAAATCACCCAAGAAATCAAAGAATTGGAACATGTGTTAGGTGAAGGTGAGAGGAGAAGGGGGGAAATGAAGGCACGAGAGAGAGTGGGCATTGAGTTATGCATCTTTTTGTGTTGTGGAGCACACTTGAAGGACTACGAAAACGACTATTCCGCTTCTCCTATAAACACTTGAGACTGCACTTTTTTTTGTTTCTCCAAATTTGAGTTGAGGAGGTGACAGATTTAAATCTTCAAAAATAACCTCCGGCAGAAATACAAAGTAAAACCGGGTATAATAGATTTTTGTGGTCAAGTCATTCCCCGAATCTTGCATATAAGGAGAGTTTTAGTGCACCAAACTTGTCCTTTATAGTAATAATAATATTACCGTTGATAGGAGAACAAGGAAAAAGACAGAGTGCATTTAGTTAAATTTATCCTCAATATTTCAGCCAAGTGATCCAAAAAAGATGCAAACAGTAATATGTCAGTATAGGCTTATATTATTTTGGTTCGAATAAATATATTGAGTTAATAACAATTAAACAAAATAATGTGTGTCAACACGGTGGACCTCTGAGTAATTGAACGAGATAGACCAAATGGAGAGAATATCAAATCACGATTGGACCTATAAATAACTGAACGAGAGAATATTAAATCTTGTAATTTGGCATAACTTATGAACAATTAAAGAACATAAATTAATATTTTCAATCCAGCATAATTTGTAAACAATTCAAAATGAAAATAACGCCTGAGTCATGCCCTGTCCACTAAAAGAAAAATATAAAATTTTGATGGACGAATTCATCGTAATTTTATGAAAGATTTGTTGCAATTTTACGAAAGATATGTTACAATTTTATTATAGAATTCATTGATATGAACAAAATTATGTCAAAAATATTTGTTTTTAGTCCATCACTATTTGTGACGAATTTTACTTTTATTTTCATCTCTAATGGAGATCAATCTTTTAAAAGATGGGAGTGAGACGTGGGCGTTTTATGTGGCATGAGACGAGACGTAAGCTCGAAACACTGGATATAAGTCCCATAGATCTATGGAGAGTACATCTCATGTATATTCAATTTTATAACCTTATTACGAAGAAAAAAAAGTAAAAATAAATCTTTCAATGATAAATAAATTTTAATAAATAGCCAATAATATAGAAAAAAAATTATAATTATTATTTGAAAAAAGTATTAATGACCAATAATACAGAAACAAGCATTATGATCACTATTTGAGAAAGGTAATAACTAACAATTTTTCGAATCCCGCATATGACGGGAGCTTTAGTACATCAAATTATCTTTTCTTTAAAATTATACTTACTATTGGAGAAATGTAATAGTAACTAATAACGCAAAAAATGATACTCCTGTTAATCTTTAATATGAAATTGCTATCCATATTTATATTTACTATTATTATTATATATTTTACACAAGGAGGAGGATAAAAAATGTAATAATAATGACAAAAAAATGAATAAAATTACCTTACAATAAAAACTTCATCCTATTTATTTTAGACATAATTATTGAAAAAATTATTTATGACAATAAAATTTCCTATCAGAGTTTATTTATACATTTGTAAAAATATAATTTTCATTCGTTCATATGCATGACAGTGAATTAGTGATTCAAGTGTGTGTGTGTATATATATAAAGCAGTCACACAAATAAAAATGAAAACACAGTTCTAGACTATGATTATAACTCACATGGTTAAATTAAATCTAAAGAAAAAAACATATTTATTTTTTTATTCTTTTTTTAAAAGAAAGAGGCGGAAGCATATAAAAGCATTACATGCACTGATGATTAAGTGACGTCTAACATATAAATATTTATCTATTTATCTATGGATTAAACATAATTAAATGTTGGTCAATTTTTTGCTTAATGAGGGATACGACTGAATAAATTTTTTTGTCCAGAAAAAGGAAAATGGCGCCCAAAAACAGAGAGGGGGGAGTTATATATGAATTATCTCACACCATACGCTTTTTTTAATGCTTTATTCCATTTCTCGTGGATCCATTCTTAATTAAATTAATGATGCTTTTTTCTTTTGAAGAATCTCTTTTCCAATTTCTTATTTCCTTTAGAAAAATATTTAGAGTATGTTTAGAAAGTCATTTTGGTGATTGAAATTGGTGTAATTATTAGGATAATAATTATTATTTTAGTAATTACACAACTTGCTAATTATTCTATTATGTTTGTTTGCCAGAGCGAGTGAGTATAATTATAAGTGTGTTGTTTGATTGAACAAGTGTAATTATAAGGTTATATTAAATTTAAAAATTAATTATTTAAAAATAAGAATTGATTATTTTAAAAATAAAAATTGATTACTTACAAATTTATATTTAGAAAAATAAGGGTGTTTATATATAATATTAAATTAAGTATTTAAGATATATGTTGTCTTCTGAAAATATATTAATTAGTAAACCATATTCTTAACTAATATTATAAAAAAAAATTATTTATATTTTTCAAATTAGTATATTTTAATTAAATTAATCATAAAAACTAAAAGTACAATTTTCGATGAATATAAAAAAATGCATGTTTACAAGAATGTTAATATTATAAATGTTAGTAATATAAAAGAAAAGGAAAACGTAACACTATAACTTTATTCAATAAAGAATGCTACTTTAGTTTAAAAAAAAATAGAATATTAACAAAATTATACTAATGAAAAAATAAATTAAAGTAAAAAAAATAAATAGTATAAAAATTACATGAAATCACATGAATAAGTAAAAGTTGAGGATGAGAAGAAAATAAAATATAAATAATAATAAAAAATATTATTAGATAATATTAAAATAATAAAAATAAAAAAGTTTAAAATAATAGAAATAAAAGATAAATTAAATAAAATTATAAAAACAAAAATAAAAGAAATTTAAAAAGGTTATGAAATTACATGGTGTAATTATACCAATTTCTTTATTTCCCAGAGTGCAATTGCACCCCTTCAATTATACTCATTTCCTATCAAATAATTACTTACTGCTAAACAGATCAAATAATATAATTAAATCTAATTATATCAAATCTCAATTACATTTTTTCAAGGAGGCTTAGTATTTGTGTACCCAATCCCCTTCAAATTGCTTCCATTTTCACCCATTGTCTAAGTAGCGCTCACACGTACTGCACGTGACTATAGTTAAATAGCATTAATTAATTAGAAGGATTTAAAAAAAAAAAAAAATGAAGCAAGCACCAAAAAAAACTTCTGACATCGGTCTTTTCTGCCGTACTCCTAGCAAAATTTTCAGTGGATTTATTGGTAACATTGAACTAATCCAAATCAACGGGGTTCAATTCTCACTGTCCTTTATTTTTATCTAAAAAGGAACTCCATTTATTTCTATTTTTCCCCCTTTCCTTCTAGAATCTTATGTTTAATTCTTCGTTTTGCTAGATTATGATCTAGCACATTTCATCATCGAGGTTTATAGAAATATTGATATCTTTAAAAGAACTCATCAATTTTCATATATTATCGCAAATGATAGCTGTATACCAGGACACTATTATTTTCTTTTATAATATTTGCACCACATTCTTTACCTTTGATAGGATCTGAATCCGTGACTAACCATTTTGTGAAGTTCTTTGCAAAGCCTTGCGAATTGCTAGCGCTTTAGCGATGCTGGTCTTTCTAACAAATTGCTAAGGGCATGAAGCCATCATATTGAGACATTCAACCCATCATAGTCCAATCCATTCTCCTAATCAGCCCACACCAGCTAACCTAATTACCAGTCCCTAAAGAAAAGTTACATAAAATTCTGTTAAGTTAATGAAGTTCAGATCATTTGACATAGTAAATGCTTTGAATTAGGGGCAAATTTGCATGCTTTTACTTGAGACATTTAATCTCCCTTGCATACATATAACCTAGATCACAAAATAAACAATAACATAAAAAGAAAGAGAGAGAGAGAAAAATAAAAAGGAAAAAGTGAAGTAAAGGTCAAAAACTATGTGTCATCTGATGTTACAAGAATCCAGGCTGAGCTTCTACAAAGAAACACATTGTTGGGGTCTGGACTGAAACTTGAAAAATGATGGATCAAAATTTATGGGTCAACTAGGCCAACCTGAAAAAGATTAGGGACCTACCATCCATGGACGAGGATTAAATCGGATATTGTCGTTTTCTCAAATTTCACATCAAATTCCTGAACACACTGGTTTATCAAGTTTGTGTATAGTCCCTTCCCTTAGCTGTTTTTATAGTTTCTTTTTTCTTAATTTTCTTCAACACACTTGCTAAATACTCCCTCTAGTCCCTTTTATATATCGTCCTTACTATAAATAGATAGTTCTTAATATATATTATTTCACAAAATCAATGCATACATGACATTGTTCTTCCTATTTTACTGTTGATGGGTATTGAGCTTTGGAAAGATATATTTGACCAACTAAAAAGAACTAAAAAAGCAATTAATGGACATTGTAACTTAAATAAGGGCAAAATAGAGTAGTCATTTTTTTTTAATGCAAGTGCAATCACAAAAAGTGACAAATAAAAGGAGCCGGAGGGAGTATATAAGGTACCTTACTGCGGCAAATACCAAACTCAAACTCGAGGGATTTAAACTTAAGGGATCGTTTGGCTGGGAACAACTCATTCCATCCCATGATTAGTTAGTATTGAATTCTCCAAAATCATGAGTTCAGAATTTAATATATGTTTGAAGTTTTTAGCAGTTTTCACGTACATCCGTGTATGTTTCATATTGGGTTCGATGGAATATGTAACCAACGTGCTCTATCTGCCTTAGAAACAAGATGCATCATTCAACATCCCAATACATCGCATCCCAATACATTATCTTCGTTGATACAAGACACACCTGCCCTGACTATTGCGTCCGAATACATTACCTTTGTTGATAAAAAAATACAAGTTTCGATACATCCCGTAAGAGTAATATATCTGAGAATAGAAGAGAGTGAAAATTTTTGTAATTTTTTCAAATGATAAAAAATTTCAAAAAATGTGGTAAAACAAATTGTGTATTCATAATTTATCCCAATTTTAAAGGATGATAGTTCAAATTGAATTCGCTTTTGCTAAAATACCTACTATTCATGAAAGAGGCCCATGGAATATTTTGTGGGCGTAAAAAAATGTGGGCCTAAATGTTCCTTCGAATTTCTTAGGCCCTTGCTTTTATTATCATGTGGCCTCTCCAATAAATCAACAAAGTGCAATAGTAGTACCATCCAGCCACCTGGTCCCTCAGACAACAAATATCCATTTACTTGGTCAATAACATCTTGATTCTCCCTTTGTCACTTCACTTGCTACCACCTTCTTGGAATATGTTTAGACAATGTCATTTTTTCTGCATGCATGTGTGAGAGAGATTGAATATTACCCCTGTTATTTGTCTGTAGAAATAGGAACATTGCCAATAGATTTAATATCTTGAATGCATCTGGTTTCTTCTTCAATTAATTGACACCACAAATTAGCCCATTTTCATATATGGAGAATACATGATTTAGAGTCATTGAGTTCTGCAACAACATTTCTCTATAACAATCAAGTTTCCGTCGCAGCCAATTTTCATAACTTGTTAGTATATTATATGTTTTCTATAACAATAAAAAAGATATTCAAACAAATGATATTGTCATAAGGGGGTTGAGTTTCTTATGAGATCCACTTGTGACTTTGATCAAGTGATTGAGGATGCGTGTGAAGGAAGAGTACACAGATGAGTGCAACTTAACATATAACAAAGGTAGGTACATACATGTGCTCTAGGTAAAATGGTCAGCTGGTGTAGCAGCTTATTCAATGTTGTACTAAGTAACAGGGCTTGTATATGGAGTACCAGTGATAATGACATTTATGGTGGATCTAGCTAAACGTGTAATAAGTAGTACTATTCAATCCTAAAATAATTTGGTCTGTGTTTTTTTTCCCCACTTGGATCATACCATGGACAAATAATTGGAAATGGTGGATCTCCACTTATTTTAAGTGCCTTGCTTTATTGGTCACTATATTTCTTAGAAAAGATGCCCCTGTTCGTCCACGTATTGTAATTATGTGTCCTTGTTATTACACTTCAAATTGCTAAAGAATTTACCAACTTTAAAATTCGTCTTCATTATAATTTGTTTATCCTTTCCTAAGGCCTCCCTTCAATTCTTTTCTCCCTTGGTGATTAGAACTCGCAGCCTAAAATTAAAGACAGAGAATACTTATTATTTAAGCAACTCCTCTTATGAAAATTCGTCTTCACAATCCTAGCTATGTTAAGAAAATTAGAGTATATTATCATAAAAGAGAGTATTGAGTCCTATTTATCACTCTCCGAACTAACACTGACTACTAGAAACAAAGATTTTTCTCATCACAAATCAACGGAAAATTTATACAATAAAACATGATTTTTCTATTGAACTAACTCGCTAGAAAAATGCATAATGAAAAATAGATTCTCGAAATAGTAGAAAGCTTTCTAATTTTTCTATACGAAACAACTATTATTTTTTCACACCGGTTTAACTAAAATATATGTAGGAATAGCCGCTCAACATTTTTCACTTGAAAATTCAGTTGGAAAATAGTGAGTTTAAGTTGTGTAATGTTCAATCGTGTCAAAATCTTCTGGAAATACTTGGTATGACAAAGTACAAACATTAGGCAACCTCACAGATCATTGATGTGTAGAGATTGTTGTCTGGTTGGATATTGTGGTCGACAAAACTTTTTTATCCAGAATTTGGTCCAGATGGTGATTTACCAACTCTGGGGAAGCACACGTAACAACTTTTTCTTTTCTTTTCTATTATTAGGCTGACCTGAAAAAGATAGGAGAAGGGTAATCAATAACGATTTCTTGTGGTACTTATTATGTGTTTACCATTTCTTGATTTGTTATGTTAATTTGCTGAGTTGGCCAACAAGCTTGTGGGACTAATTGTATTGCTGGCAACAGTTGTGAATGCTAACGTTTTTATTTTCCTACTAGAATTTTGAACTTGTGATGTTTCAGTTTAAATGTGAATCTCTTAATCAGTTGAGCATCTAACATATTATAGATTAATATGTATGTGATTGATCAATTTATATCCTTAATACCTTGAAATAATCTCACCTTAGAAAATGAGATGATCAAAATTTTAGTGTTTGAGGATGACATTGTATTTCATTTATCTATTTTCCCGTCAATAAGCATCTCATCGTATCAGTTTTACCCTGTAATAAATTTTTAATTTGTTATTTAAGCTTATATATATATATAAAAAAAAAAATTAAATCATTTAACGTGTAGCTAAGATTAAAAACTTACAACGACCTCTTTGGTTATGGGACAGATGATACCATGCTTATTCATAATCCCAATTTAATTTTTTAAAATATAAAAGTATTAAAAACACCCCTGAATTTGGCGCAAGTTATTAGTTTCATCTCCGATTTATTGACAGTCTTAAAAACACCTCTATACTTGACTAACTAAACTAAAATACATCCTCGATCTATCACAAGTGTTAAAAATATCCCTTAACTTGGCAAGAATTGAGGGTTGTATTTCACTCTTGTTAAAAAAACAACAGTTTGTTTAAGTTCAGTTAATCAAGTAGAGGGGTATTTTCTAATACTATTAATAGTTCAGGGATGAAATTAATAATTGATCCCTAATTTAGAGGTGTTTTGAATATTTTTCTCCTTTTGAAAAGGCCGATATAAACTATGTCTGTGATAATATACATTACTCTTTATCCATAACAAGTATTTCCACAAGATAAAGAAAGAATTTTACATAGCAATCAAATTACTACAAGCTTTATTGAATCTTTTAGTAATGGTAAATTCTAAATCACTATTTTGTATTGGTTTACTCATAACAGTAGTATTTTTTAACGGGACATACGTTTATATCATAATATTTCACAAGTTATGCATGAGTTCAATTTCCAAAGAACTGCTTGAAATAAATTAGATTGCTAAAAAGCAAAAATTAACAAGACAAGCTCATTTGAAGGACATGCAATTTTATGCCTAAAATCAGCAATCCGTGCACTTACCTCTTGATTATCGATGCCAATTTAAAGCCGAAAATAGATTTGGATCCCTCTCAATTATTAGCCCAAGAGCAAATGGACAACACAATTAGCACTTTAACATCTTGCTTGGGGCCTGGGTGTGTGTCCAGTTTACAGGATTAACAGAACTTGGGCCATTGTCGTTGTTGAGCCCATTCAATTTTCGAGTGAGCACGTATCCAACAATAAACAAAGGTCAGACTATTACAACAACCTGCACTGCACTATTCATCTATGAAATTAGAAATCTGCCAACTTCTTGAAAGAGCAAATTTCATAAATACCTGTGCGTTTTAATTATGCTTTTTGGCTATACTCTATTTAATTTATGCTTTATAGTCATAGTTTCATTTGCTATGAGCATTTCTGTTTGTAAATTTCGATTGCTAATATTCAAACATAGTATGTATATATAGTTTGAATTTTTTCATAAATTATACAAATCAAATGTATCAATAAATAGCTAACAATTATGAATGTTTCATCATTTATACAAATTAAATATATCAAAAACTTGTATACAAATAGTTAGGGTAAGCACATACAAATTCTGAATTTATAAATCAAGAGTCGAATTATACAAATTCAAGGAAATTAATTAAACTGTAGTCGTGTTCAATAATTAACCAAAACTATGGCTAAAGTATGTAATAGCTATTAAATCATTTCGCATAATTTTTCCTTGTTAAAACATTTGCTTTGATTTGACGATATTCTATACTTGGTAGATCAATAGCCATGTGAACATAAAATCTTCCCATATTTTTGCTTGCCTCTACTAGCACTTCCACACTTTCGAGACCTCTAATCAATTAGACAGAATAGCTCTATGGTCATAGATTTTGCTGGCCTTGACAAAATTATATAACAATCTAAAATATTAGCTAATGCTAAGATTATTCAAATTGTGTAGTTTATTATATTATTGAGCCTAATAATGGAGAAACAATGTTTGAAAGGTCAACATGAGACTAAAAACATAATGATAATATATACCATTGGGCTTGCCGACAGGACATCATAATAAGGTTGTCAATAATGCACACGGGGGCTTAATGTTACAGTTCCATGAAAGGACTACGTTTGTTAATATCATTATTATTTGAAAAGACGCATTGATTTACCCTCAGACTGTTTATTTCACCAACATGGAGCTGTACCAGCAGAATCCTTCTGGGCTAGATATCCTTAAATGTCGTACTAAAACCAAAATTCCCGTTTATATTTAGCTGTTGAGATTTGAGAATAGTAGTAATTGCTAGCAGCAGAGTGAGGTTTTGCAAAGTTTCTTTGTGGAAAAATGGAACTGAAATCAACGCTGCGAGAAATTTATCAACTCCTCGCAGAATACATTAAATTCGTACTTTATTAGAAGCAAGGGAAATTATAGTTGACTCAGAGACCTGGGATCTTGACTTAGTAATGAATGAAGGGAAGCTCTTTGAGTTTTCTCCGCCAACGAGTACTTATGTAATGGTTGGCATTGGCCCAAGTCCAAGTCTTATATATAAGCTTAAGTATAGTATACAAGAAAAATGAATCAAATGTTAAAACATTATCCACATTTGTATCATGGAAAGAAAGTAGGTGATAAATTCAAGTAGCGACAAGATAGTGTTCAAGGTGAGGAAAATATTCAAGAATGTCTTCGTTTTTATTGAAAAGAGGCAAAAGTATACTCCCTCTTAAAATCCTTAAACTATGTAAAATTGAACAAAAATATTTTTCATTAATATTTATTTTAAAAATATTTCTGTCAGTAATAATTTGATCTAAAATTATCCTAACCAATAATTTAGTTTAGAAATAACCCTATTGAATGAGTCAAAAATATCTTTTTTCTAATAAATATATTATTTATTTTCCCTTTTAAACATATTCTATTCCTAATTAAAATATTACTTTTAAAGAAATCCATTCTTATTCTCTTTTTTGTTTTAAAATTACTTGAACTATTAAATAAATAGGAATTAAATTTTTTTTTCTTCTTAATTAAAGTAGAATCACTCCATATTTTAAAGTGACCAGTCTTTAGGAACGTGCTTTGCACGTTTATCCCAAAATATTTAATACAATTTTTGTATTTCATATGAAAATTTTCAAAATGAGATATACATTATTGGATTTTCTTTGTGCTATTAAAAAAAATCAACACATAGGAAGAAAAAACCCTCATAAGTTAAGGTTTGACAATTTTGCATACTACTTTATGACGTTTAATTGAAAGATATATAAATACATATTTGAACATACATGAATATGCATATAATAAAAATATTTATCACGTATAGTTGATTATTATACATAAAAAATAAACTAATACATATATAAGAATACATCATGATTAACTTAAAGAAGTCACAAAATCTTCCTTCGATTCAAACACATGAATATCAATAAAATTAAATTTTAAAAGAGTGATGATTATAGTAAATATTGCAGAGCATAAAAAGAAAAATACAACATAATTTGTAATAAAAATATGAGCATAAGAAGCTAATTGGTTAATGTACTAATTTGAGGAAAATAATTTCCTCTTTTTCAAGACAATTCTTCAGTTTTGAATATGCTTAGACGTCCACGTATTAACTTACTAGTAAGTTATTTCATTAATTTTAATGACTTTCTATCTTCCAATATATATTTAGTATATACTTTAATCCACATTTTAATGCTTTAAAACTGATTCTATCTATATCTTATTAATTATTAGAATTTATTTTAATATTTTATTTATAAAAAAGGAAAAATAGAAATAGTGTTTAGGTGAAGGGCAAAATGGTAATCCAACTTTAAAGGTTGAAGCTTCCCACTTTTAATTATACTAGTTCTAGGAACATTCGTTGCACGTTTATCCCAAAATATTTCATACAAATTTTATATTGAAAATGACATATTTGATTCCGTTAAGTCTATTGGTATTTATACTTTAAAACAATCAACATTTTTATGGTAAAAGTTACATATATTTTCTAGTAAAAAGAATACATCCTTCATTATAAACTTGACTAAAACTGCCTAAAGTAAAAATAACCAACTATTGTACAAATACAATATTTAAATGAAAATATTAAAATACTATATGCTAGGGTAATGTATACAAAGCAACAAATCACTATAAATTCTCAATATTAATAACGAAACAATAGAAAGTTGTACAATAAATATAAACAAAACAAATAAAAAGAGACAAGACAAGAGAGCATAGAATTTTTCTCATATATATTTTTCAGTTGTTTTAAGTGCGTATAATATTGTGTTTCAAATGTCACTATTTATAGGATAAGATTGAAGAACACAAAAGATTGTCATGAATATGACATTAATCTATTTGAGATCATGGATAAGAGGTGGAAGTAAAATCATAATGAATATAATTAATGAGAGTTACATAAATTACATAATGGAAAGTTAGTGAAAATAAAATTTATGTAATGCATTTTACATTAATACAAATATTTTTAAATAAAAAATAAAAAAATATGATATAAATTTGCATAAATTTTTCTTTTTGTAAAGGGCAAATATAACCATTCATATTTCCAATTGGGAGATGAACAAAACAAATTAAAAATTTATGAATTTACTCCAACATGGAATTAATATAAAGAACACATATTCAAGAATCTTTAATATACCAATATTACTGATATGATGATTTGCTATTTAATATTTAATTTATGAAATAGTTCATGTCATTTAAATTTAATGTAGAGATAAAATTGTAATCTAACTTTTGCTTAATACTCTTCACACTTTTAGGTTGCACGTTTGTTCCTTAGCGTTATTATAAAATTTCTATATATTAAAAAAAAAGTTATGAAATAGCACATTTTGAAATTAAAAATATTAATTTTACTAATTATATTTTATTCATTAAATAAAATTTATAAAAGTGGGACATAGCATTGCCATCAAATAAAAAATACGTGAAGTTAATTATGATAATATTGTCTCTAATGATATGAATTGATGAATTGTTGTACTAAAAATTATAAATGCATATAAATGTCTATAACTAAATCAGCAAAGACATGAATATAAATACAAATACAAAAAATGTAAAATGAAATTGAAATAACAAAACAATATATATCCATTAACAATTGAACTTTAAAGCAAATAAGTACTCACTTTACTATTTTAACTTTAGAATGACAAAATAATCTTAAGTTGAGCTCTCATGAAATAAAAATGACGACTTTATATAAATAAAAATGAAGGAATACAAAAAGTATCGTAAAATATTAAATTAATATTTGAAGATTATGAATTTAAAAAGCATGAGAGTTGTGAATATTAAGAGAAATAATTAAATATGAGTTCTTAAGATGAATATTTAACTACACTAAATTAAAATCTTATAAAATATTTACTTAATTATAACAGTAATCATATCATGTTATACTAAATACTTGAAAAGAAAAGATGTTTATATACTATAAAAATACAATATTATTAACGATGTTAAAAAAGTTCCATTAGATTTAAAAAAAATTCCATTAATTTACTACTTTTTATATTGCTTTGAACGTGAATGAGAAGAATTTATTCAGTGAGGAAAAATCCATTAATTGGTTACATTACTTTTCATTATTACATTGAACGTGGATGAGAAAACAGTCTCATTTATCTATAATTATATCTCAAGTGTAAATTTGCTTATTTATTACTCATAATTATTTCAATTTTTATTGCTGATTTCTTCCATCTTCCACATTAATAGTAATGGTGCACAATATTTTCACATTCTTTTGTAGAAGGAGAGAAAAAATTATGTAACTAACATTTTAATATTATAACTACGTGGGGTTTAAGAAAATAGATATGATTTTTCTTCCTTTTATTATTTCATTGTGTTAGATAAATTGATGGAGGAAAATAAATATAACAAAAAATTGTAATAACGTAATTGTTAGCTATGGAGACGGATACATGCTTTTGTAAATGCTAATTTTTTTAATTTTTTTTTGGAAAACGTAATTGTTCTCTAAAGAAATAGATTAAAAAAAAAATTAAAAATATTAATTACTAACAACTTTGCGTGACTTTATATCTTCCTATTTTAGTATTATATAATATGATTACTATTTAATATTAAATTTCTTAAATATTTTATAATATTTTAATTTAGTATAAGGGCAAAATGGTAATCCAACTTTGTAACTTGGGTCTTCCCACTTTTAATATAATATATGATATAATATGATAATAGAACTCATATTTATAAGATCATAGTAATCCATCATTAATTTTCATTTAGATAATAATAATAAAAAATCCTAATAAAATTATGAAATAATTAGACCAAACAATTGATAGCATGAATAATTTTAGACCAAATCATTAAATAAATACGATTTCACATAGTTTGAAAATAATTTTGACCTTTTTTCATTTTTGTAATGACCAGAGTGTACTAATCAGCTTCCTATATTGGCCATGACATCCTCAATAGAGAAATGATGGAGAAAATAAAAAGAATAAATGGGTGCATATACGGTAGAAAAATTGGGTCATTTTTTCACATATCAATTCAAATTCAATGTCTCACTTATTCCACAATCAAATCTTTCACTTTGACTTCAAAAATCCTTCCTTTATTAGTATCTTTTTCTTTAGCACCAGCTGTTAAGTGATGTCTTATTTTAGTATTCAAAACCCTTTTTCATCGTGTGAAATATTCCATTGCTAATTGGACGGAACATTTTATTCCAAATCCTTTACTTTTTTGGTTATGCTCTATTTGGATAAGAGTAAATTTAGACTTTTAGCTACCTTGATTTTCTGTTTACCAGCATGTTCATTAGTCCAATTTGAAACAATACAAAAGCAAATTGAAATGATACATAGAAAAATAACGCATTCTTTTTCTTTTCACTTGACTAACAGAGCTAAAATAAATTAATCTAAACATTTTGCTCTTTCTTTAGTTTTTCAACAACAAATTTCAAACAATGCCATATGATATCAAAATGGGAAAAGCTTTTTAATGTTTTCATATTCATGGTTTTAGAACAGATTAGTCTTTTAAATGAAATGATTCACAGTAAAAAAGAAGGTGGACAATAGCAAATATCGCGGCTTCTTGCACGTGAACAAGAAAATAAATCAGATATTAGTTTACAAAATGAGGGGTCTCCCGAAAAATCATTAGCAATGTGGAATGAGATTAGTGGCTGGAGGAAGAAGACGCAGCAAATTAATTAGAACCAAAAGTAATTAATAAGCCAGCAAAGATCCTAATTGGCAATCTATTTTGCTACTTGTACCTTTTTTTAAAAATAGGCTGGCACGTTCATCGCCTTTAGAGAAAGTTGATGAAAGAAAAAAATCTTGTAATCATGTTTAAGAGGAAAAGATTGGATTTACATTGGAGAAAAGACAGCATTAAATCCTTTTATGGTCAAGGCCTCAAAAGTTAAAGGTAAAGATCATCTTTTGCATTATTGGCAACATATTGAGCTGTTTTTGTACTTAATATAGGTCCGCAAATAGAATAACACTAATTATAAATTGGTTCTTTCTAAATAGTCAACCATTTCGTACAATTTTTAACTCATTGATTCATCCATTCATAGCTAGAAGTTGGCAAATTGTGCTTTTTGGAACTACTATCATCAACTTGCATTTAGAGAACAAATAAAAAAAAGATACATGAAATTAGAATCCTTTCTTCTGACTAACAGAATTTTAGATGATGTTAGCATTAAGCATCTGTCCATGCAGCAAAAACAGGGACATTAGGCCTTAACTGGGCTGATGAGATCCAAGATGTGATATTAGTTGCTGGAGTAGAGATTAGCTTTGGTGCTTCTGATTGAGGCGTCGTCAAATTATGCATCAAATGGACATTGTTTTTGGCAGGGCTGACTTCTCGCGAGCTGCCAAGGCTAGTTACTAGTGAAGAAGCATTTGATAAGTGAGTATTCATACGCGCAGATTCGTCCATCTGACCTTGTATGGTAGAGGTCATAGTGTTTGTATCAATTCCAGCAGAGGAAGACTGATAAAGTGACATTGTCCAATCTACTGCATTTCCATTTTCCTCTTTATTTTGGATGTTGACTTCACCATGATAGCTAGCATTTGCTATAAGGTTCTGATTACAGATTTCTTTGCTTATTTCTGTGTCTTTTTTTCTCCTAGCTAAGTCCCCAGCAAGAAGGGTGTTACTAGCCATAATACGCTCCACGTCGTACCTTGATATATCGAAGTTTGTCACAGCATTTACACCGCGAAATTTAATTGCAGCAATGTCATAGGCCTCAGCAGCTTCTTCTTGGGTGCCTGCATTATTGATCCAAGAATTTAACTTGTATACGCTGACAATAAAAAGGACGTTTAAGCTATTTTGTCATCCAAAAAACAACTACAAATAATTGTCCTTGAAAAAGTGAGATTAAATTATTGATCCAATGAGATTGAATCAAAGAACGCTTTGCTGAAAAAGCAGCCCAAGTATATGCAGGAGCAGATTTCATACAGAGAAGTATATAACAAGACAAAAATAATGAGAGAAAAAGAGCAGAATGAGAGAGAACAATATTTAGACTTAGATTAGGCAGCAAAAAGTGAAAGATTCCCATAAAAGAAAGACAGCCTTATGAGTAAAATCCAGCCTTGCTGACATAAAGTTATTTACATGCTCTTATTGGTTCTTGATCAGCCTTACTACCAACTTTAAGACTTGGCATTTTTACTAACAGATAAAGATAAAAAAAAGAAACTTGTCTTTAGGCTGAACTTATCTGTGATTAAAGAAAAAACAAGGAATCAACGAGCATGTTAATGGTAAAATGTACTCACTAAATGTCCCCAAATAGAGGTCCTTGTTCCCGGCAACTCGGCCTATACGAGCTTGCCATCTTCCGTGCTGATGGTGTCTGCTAAAGCCAAAACGAAAAAATAGAGACAGTTTTCAATTTCAGTAACAAAAAATAAAATTCCATAACAAGACTGCCTATCTTAAATTGTAGTGAGTATCAAACCTTGTCACCCCTCTATACATTGAAGCTCCTCTTGAAAATCCACTACTCTTTCTGCAAAAATTTGGAATGAATACTGATTAACTACGGCAAAAAAATATATAGCGATGGATTTTACGACACAATATTTAACAGCTAAAAGACCTAACCTTCTCAAGTGAGCTACATATTCTTGCCTTGTCATGTTCTTCATTTCTTCAAGCTCTTGTTGATAATTTTCCAACTGCATTAGAGATTTAAACAGTAAATCACTAAATAAAAGCATAAACAAACAAATTACAATTAGAAAATGATCAAACTTTTTTTACACCTTCCACAACCTTAGAGTTGGAGGTGGAGGTGTTTATCATCCGAGCAACCCCTCTTGTTAATAAATGATAAATCTAATACAGCTTACCGGGAAATTAATGTGTGTGGAGGGACCCCAGTACTTCAGTGCTGCTAAATCATATGATCTTGCAGCTTTATCTTCCATGTCATATCCACCTAAATTTTATGATCATTAGGTTAAGAACAATATGTACACACTCATGGCTCAATCATTTCAAAGAAAACTATAAATCATCATTTACCTAGATAGACTGAAAGAACCGACATGCATTCCCAGCAATAATCATGAAGAAGTGGAAAAAAGGAAGCATTTTTATATCAGTAAAGAGAACAATTCATCAGAAGATTTCAAAAATAAAAATAAAATAGAAAAGAATATGTTTGACAGGAACCTTGTCTTCCTTTTCTGCTCTGTCCTTCTTTCTTACAACTGTTGTCCCATAGATGAGCTTCATATCTACCAGTCCATCTATGCCTAATAATTTAATTCAGATGGAGAATCAAATATAAGATTGTTTAGTCCTCTTATCAGATGAAATATGAAGTTATTACTTTAAAATAAGAGTATTTAACTACCTAGTGACGCCTCGATACTGTGAGGTTCTTTGGCCAAATGTATCAATAGACTTTCTATGAACAATTTGCTTTTGATGGTTCGCCTTCTCAGGCCCTCTTTTCTTTGTTTCCAAGGTCATACAATCTGTGACAGTTGGAGAGATTGGTTGTGTTTGTGTTCCAGTAACGCAGCTTGACTGAGATCCAGGGCTCATTGATAAGCTCAGGGACTTAAAATCTCCATATGTCATTGCACCAACAGAGCCAGATTCTGCACCATTATCAGCCATGCAGCCTATCATATTCTGCTCCATTGCATGACCCGTTGGATTCTGATAGTTTCTTGACACCCAGTTATTCATGCCAGACATTTCATCACTTGTCATTGTTGGAACCTGAAGATTGCTGCACTCTGTTTCCCCCTGCTCTGTTGAGTGATATAGTTCATGGCCTCTAAATACTGAGAAATCAGGGTAGTGTTGCTGCTGCTGCCTAGTGTTTTCTTGAATATGGTTCAGGAAACCTTGGCTGTTGGTGGTCTCATTTTCTTGATGTTGGTTATAGTAAATGTTGTGTAAGCTGTGAGCCATACCTCCTCTGTTGCAACCTTCATAGTGATTGGACCCCATTGCTGCATCACCAAAGAAGTCCTCCAGTTTAGGTGTTGAACTTACCATACCTTCAAAAAGTCAAAGAAGATTCCATAAATAAGCAAGAATCCAAAAACAAAAGGAAAAACAAAAAAAGGAAACCTCATTTAAACTAACAATTTTCGAGCAGAAACCTTGTGGTGGTTGTGATCTGTTGAAGTCTTTCATAATGCATAATGAACCATCAGACTTGAGAGGCATAGCTGATAAAGATGAGAAAAGGCTTGCATTGTCACCTTCATAGTACATTCCTGGATAGTTGAGATGATTTAGAGAAAATCTAGGGACTGAACTTTGAACATCACTTGATGAACCAGGTTGAGTGCTGTGATTGTGGTCAGTAAGAGGACCCTCCAAGCTGTTTATGTGAGGGGAAAGTGAAAAACCAAGCCAGTTGTTGTTGCTATTGTCATCATTACTCAAAGACTTCATCTTTGTTACTATGAAATTGAAAGAAAAAAAAATAACTGACACTTCAAAAGAGATTCAGAGCAAGTTGTTCTTGGAGCAAAGCAAGTCAATCATTGGGAGACAAATAAACTAATCATACTCACAGCCTTTCTTTTGTTCCCCCACACTATTTTCAAACTAATTTTCTATTTTTGTTTTGTAGCTGTGGACTCACTAAGTAGAACAAAACACAACAAAATGGTTGGGGAGTATATATATCCTAGTGAAAAGATTTGCAAGTAGAAGAAAGCGAGTCCCTTTAAACTAGTAAACAAAAAGAATGAGCTCCAGCAAGAAATGCCGGGCATCCTTGCTGCATTCCATTGGGATCTGTGTTTGAGAAAGACATCTTCTTTTGCTTTTTCTTACGCTCCACTCTGCATCCTTCTCTTGCTTTTGCTTTTCTCCCTTTTGCTTTCTATACATAAACATAAGAAACACTGTTGATTAGAATCGAACCTCTTCGATTAGTGCTTCTACTGTTGATGATGAGAAAGAACCAACAAATTAATGTCTCTGCAGCTTATAAGAAAGAAAGAAGGAAGAGCAGGTGTTGCTGAAGCAAACTGTGCACTGAAGTACGTACTAATTTAATTGTTGTAACAAATTAAAATCAAATTCCATCTTGTATCTGTTTGGAATTTAATGAGTAACAAGTGAAATCATTAATGGTCATTTTAGTAAAAGTGTCAGAGGAAAAAGAGTGGAGCCATATAACTACAGAGATATTAATAAGACATGATATAACAATCAATTAGCTGTGGCCTATTGCCTTTTACAGTCATCCAAATGCATCAGTGAAGCTTAGCTTTAGATTTTCAACATATGCAGAAACGCATACTGTCCATCTGGTCACTTCACAGGACTACTGTACTTTATTCGTTTTCTTTTGCAATCAGTTTGATGGGTTCACACTTCACACATTGAAACAGAACATAGCACGGGCAAATTTTCTTTATAGAAAATCTCAGGCATTAGTCCTTTCCAAATTCTTATTTACTATTCCGTAAGCATGGGTTTCTTTGTGGCCTAAGCTCTCAATATAGAGTTGACTTTGTTAAAAAGTATTATTCGAATTTAATTAAGTCACCGATGAGAAACTGAAAAAAGCTAACCTGAAGTACCACACAAATCATTTTTCCTAAGTGCCTTTTTTTTTTTTTTGAGAATTCCGTTGGGGATACATAGGTGAATTTCTCAACGTACCAAGGGAAAATTTTCAACTTTGTACTGGCTTGACTATTTCCAAATATTGCATGCAATTTTGCATGAAATATTCCACGGAGACAAATTTTCCAGAGAGAATGATTTTGCCGATTCACTAGTAAAGAGAGAGAATGGAATGTGGGAGAGGTGACCCCTTTTGATTGAAGTAATGATGAGAAACTCCACCAATACACAACGGGCCAATAGCAATTTGTCTAAAGTGCATGGCCTAACAATTAAAAAAGAAAAGAGGAGGATAAAAAATGCCTGAAATTAATTAAAAATATACTCGGCTAATAGTTTGGTCTAAGAATATTCATGTCATCAATAATTTGGTCCAAAAATGATCCTATTATTACTTATTGTGTCAATAGTTTAGACCAAATTACTCTCTCTATCCCATGTTAATTGAATTTCTGAGGTAATGCACACATATTAAGAAAAAGACAAAATTTACATTATACTTTTCATTATTGCGCTTTATAAAATCATTATGTAGTGTAATTTATTTTGTAAAAAATATAAAAGTTCAATAAATGAAATGACAAATATGGAAAAAGTTTTAAACATTCACCTTGAACTTTGAGCAATTCAAATATTTTGAACATTAAAAAAAATCTAAAAAATTCAATTAATTTGAGACAGAAAGAGTATTAATTAAGGATATTTTTCTTCAATTTTGCATTGTCCAAAAATATTTTCGATCCTTTTCTTGAAAAAAAAAAAGAGAAAAGTAAAAGGATATAGTATCTCTTTGCTACCCCAGCAAACATTGCTTTCTTTCATTTTCAACTGCATTTGGCTGTGAAACAGATGGGTAGTGGAATGTGGATAGGAGTCTCTATTTTTTTGAATAGGCCCTGTCAAATAACCCTTTTTAGGATAATGTGGTTTACCTGTTTATAAAGGGTTCTCCATCCTTTATTACTATAAGACCATTTATGCCCAGCAAAATTGAGACAACAGCGTGTTATACTACTTGTAGCTGTAATGATATTACAAATGACCAATTATTAACTTGGTTTTGGAACGGAAGGCCTCTGTTGGCTTGTAATTTGTGTTTAAAGTGGCTTCTTAGGACTTGTCTCGGTGCTCATAAATCCTGATTGTGCGAGTCACGGCACTTATGCTCAAAGTGTTCGATAATATGTCTTTTAAGTACACCTGACACAACGTTCAACACTCTTAAGGCCAATAGCTTCTAAGCAAAAAAAAAAAGTGGAATTTCTTTATTAGCGTCATCACGATCAATGTCAGATCTACTTAGACTAGCAATAAGGGTTGGACCAAGTTGGAGAAGGATCAGATATATTTAGACTCCCTGACATGCAGAATTCAACAACAACAAAAAAAAAACTATATTCAAGGCAGAAGATTATAGTTGTTGGATATTTCTTCAATAGATTAGAAAGGATATGGAAGCAACAATAATCATGATGAGTTACAAAAAAAAGACTGAAGTAGCAAGTGTCATTACACCTTAAGGACCTTGCGATTCAACTTGAATCTAGTCGAAAAGATCAAATCTCTTGCCCAAAGGGGGGACCAAGAAAGTAAAGAAAAAAGTCCAATCATATGCCCAAATTCAATCACCTTTGGTGGTTTTGGACTCAACACCTTCTTTGCTACATGTCTAGCAAATACTGATGCATCAGTCGCTTTACTCCCTTGAGAAGCCTTTGCACGCTCAATTATAGCTTCTTTAAAATCCTTGTAAAGTTTCCACTCATAGTTCTGCAATCTTTCCACACTATTTTCCCCAAAACTTGATCTTATAGCACCTGGGACCACGATAATTACATCTATATTAAACGGGCTTAACTCCACCCTCAATGTGTGCGACATAGCCAAAACCGCAGCTTTACTAGCACAATAAGACCCTGCCCAAGGGGTTGGCACTTTCCCCACAACACTCCCTACGTTCACTATACTTCCACTGCGCCGCGACGCCATATGAGGGACCACTCGTTGAACCATCCTTAGTTGCCCCAATGCGTTAATTTCATAAGCTTTTCTGATTGCATCCAAAGGCAGCTCGGCTAAAGGGCCCGTGCTGCCTATTCCAGCATTGTTGATCAAGATATCGATGCGCCCACATTTGGATATAATTGAATTCACCGCTGATTCTACGCTATCGTCCGAAGCAACATCTAGCTCAAGTGCCTCAATTTTATCTGCTTGTAGATCTAACATATCAGACATTCGTGGAGCTACATCAGACGCAAAAACACGGCAATTTTGCTCAGCAAATGCCTTGCAATATTCGTAACCAATGCCACCCTTGGCACAACCAGTGACAAGAACAACTTTTTGATCACCCATATTTTATGGTTTCCTCTAATTAATTTCTCTTATAAGCCTAGTTAAATATGAATATATCTCTGTTTTCTCCGCCAGTATCTAGGAATGTACTAGCTTAAGAATATGCTAAGCCAAATTATTCGTGAACATATATTAATGTGGCCGGCCTATTATTTGGCGTAAATGCATACTGATACATAAAGGGCAAAATTATGCGCCTAATTTTTTTATGTTACGCTACCAATTGAGACCGTAGGAAATAATAACCACTCAAGGTTGGTACAAAATTATTGAAATTATACGTCTATTCTTTTGCTGTACTTTCTAATTATTCGCTGTATTTGCTTCAATGCGAGGTGTACCATTAGTGGACCTTGGTGGTATCCTTTTCCAATAATATATTCTAATACAAGCTAAGTTCATTCTCAATCGTACATGACCAAATTACATATTTCAATAAAGGAAAACTTTGGATTCTTTCAAAAACAAAAACAGTAAAATAAAAAGAAAAAAAATTATATATAACCGAAAAGGAAATGTTAATAAAAATGAAAAAGATATGTCCCATTTTCCCCATCTAACACTTGTCAATATCGAATTAAATTCATACCGAATGCAAAGAAAAGAAAGATAATTCATACATGTACCAGAGCAATAAAAAGCTGAGGTTGAATATGAAGTGACCTTGTGACTAGATTCCAGAAAGAGTGAATTCATATACTGGGAATATTGTACTCCCTCCATTTTAAAAAGAATAATTTAATTTAATTTGGTAGAGAGTTTAAGAAATAAAAGAAGACTTTTCAATTTTGTGATTTAAAATTAAAGTTATGTCAAATATACCAAATGTTTTTTAATCTGAAAACCTTAAAATGTCGTGTAACAAAAATTGAAATTAAAATTTTGCTAGAAAAGAAAAGAAATTATTCTTTGAAACAATCTAAAAAAGAAAGTAGATCATTCTTTTTAAATGCATGGAGTATTTGTTCTGAATCGCTACTAATGAGATCTCCTATTCAAAAATTACGTGAAGAGAATATTAGGTATATTTCATTTGGCACAGGTACTTTTGATAGGCTGAATTACAAGAAATTAATCTAGGATGATTCTATAAGACAACAAATACTAATGAAAATACTCACAAATTGGTGAGAACATCAACTTTTTTTTTCTTCCATCTGGTTTCTGTACCCACATTGGAGCTTGACTAAATTCGAATTCGTGCCGAAGTCCCATATTAGAGGTAGGCGACTCCGTACCCAAAGTAACACCACCTTAATAAAAAGTTTAGGGAGGACGTTAAAGGATTGGTCCAGTGAATTCAGAAAATCCAAGCAAAATGAAGCAACGGCAAAACAGGAGTCAACAGAAAAAAGTAAAAGGTATACAGCAACGTAACTGAGAACGACCACATAACGCTGCAGTGCACCCCCTCTATCCTACAAATCAAAAGGTATTTCATCTACTTGCCCTTTTCATTGATTGAGACTCATCGTTCATCCTCCCACACATTAAAGTCCCTCAACTTCTCATTTATAACTCTTTACAAAACCAAACCTCATTCATCTCTGGCTGAATACGTAACATCTCACTAGCCTTCTAATTTTTGAAATAAATTTCATTTTGACGCTCGAAATATCACTGTTTTAGTATTATCTAAACATATCAAAATGTTTCTATTGGAAATTTCAGTTCAGATTTTGGGAAAGTTTTTGCATATATTCTCAAATAGACGCTTAAAAACTCACGTTGAAATTTAGGTTGTACGTAATAAGAACATATTATACGTGCTCTAGTGATATTATTGGGTTGGGAGGGGGGATTAATATCAACATCTTACCTATGACAAGGCTCATGAGGAGTCTAGAGTGACTGGTGGAGTCGGGGTCATCATTGAACATAGTGCTTGTGTGTTGAATTTAGATAAGAAATAAAGTTGTACCTATTAGTTATACTGTCCTAATTTAAATGTTTTACTTTTTTTTTTTTTGGCTTCTCCCAGAAAAAAGTGTTTCTCATTTTCAAATTCCAGCATTTTATATGACAAATTTAAGGTCATGAAATTTTAAAAGACAAAAGATTGAAAATTTCTTTTTATTTTTTAAGCATTGTCACAAGTCGAATTAAGATACTTGAATTGAGACGGAGAGAGCATTTGGACAAACGTCTACGGGTATCCTTACGTATCTATGTGTGTGAAATGTCCTAGTCTAAGGCATGTGTGTCATGTCATATTCAGCTAAGATTCTCTCTATCTAGACCCACTATTGTCATTGGCTTAAGACCTCCTTTAGATTTTTCAATTGGTGATGACAAATTAACAAAAATAGACTTCTCAATTCTGATTCATTCTTCCTTATAGGCTTTGCCATACTAGGCATGCAGCAACCTATTGCTGGCATCTTCCTTATCAACCAAAACTCCAAATCAATTTTGGATCCTTTTTTTTAAAGTATTTCACAACTCACTAGTGAAATGAAGTACCAAAAAGAAGAGTTGGCTAGTTTTAATTCATTAGCCTTGCAGAAGGGCCACTTCACCCTAGATTTTCTATCACAATAAAAGAAATGGAACAGAGACCCCAACTAGAGTAGCATGTTGAAAGGTATCCTCATGAAGGACATTAAACCATTAACATTAAAAAAAAAAAAGACATTCCTTAGTAAAGCTAAGAAATTTATTATACTTAAAAAATAGAGCAGTAACGGAAAGTAATTCTCAATGCTTCAATTATTGCAAACTAAAAGCTCCTCTTCAATTTTTGCCATGACAGTTGATGGTGGAATTCTTTCGAGTGTTTTTGAATTTGTACACATTTTTAAAAAAATAAAATGATTTTTTGGAGGTACAAAAGATCCTACATATTTAATAGAACTCTCTAAAATTTTGTAAAGTAATATCCTTGATATTTATATTTAGAAAATATCTAGATAGTCTACAGTATTAGATGTTTGAGAAAGATATTTGTGGTAAATTATAGAATAGTTTAGATTATTGTTGGATAGTTAGAAGACAAAGTTATCTAGATATTTCTTATAGATGCATGTCGGATTAGAACTAGAAGCATCTCTGCACAAATATAAATAGGGATGGTCAAAGTCACTTATATACGACCCAAACCATAATAAAAAAATAGAAGCAATTCAAGAAGTCTTCAAACATAACCAAGTTCTCCTTTTTAAAATATTTCTTCTCTTTTCTAGTTGCCTCTTTTTTAATTGAATTTTTTGACCTTAATTAACAATCTTAAACCCTGATTATATTTTTCTTCTCCTATATTTCTCTATCTGTAGTTTGTAAATTGCTTAACAACCTTATTTTCACTAAAAAAATATAATGATTTTCATCAGTGAAGATTTGTGGAAGGCATTAAAAAAAGATATGGATGCTTGTCAAGGTATTAGATATGAACAAAGGATTGTATATATTAAAATAGGTATTTGTTGAAAAAACTCATGCATTAAAGTAAGTATTAAGTTAAAATTTTTGGAAATTGATACTGAAATCCAAACATTAAAACTAAGCAAGGATTAAAACGGTGCTCGTGTAACAAAAAAAAACATGAGTTAAAAATCGATTGAAGATAGATTTGGTTTTAAAATGATTGAAAATTATTCTGGTTCGATGAACTCACAAATTCATTCAATGAAGCTTTTATTTTTTTTTTTCCCTATCTTCAAGTTAGTTCTCATACATAGATCAAAGATGAATGAAGTTTTAGCGCAATGGGTAAAATTATATCCGCTTAATTTAGATATATATTACATGTTCAAACAGTGAAATCAATTATTGATATTTTAATTAAGGGGATAAAAAAAAAGAGAAAAGTGTTAAAAACAATAGTAAACTTGATACGAATTATTATTTTCATCCTGAATTATTGATAATATTAGAAACATCCATCTACTTGACTAGCTAAACTTAAATACACCATTGATCTTGTAACAAAAGTGAAATACGCTCCTAAATTCTTATCAAGGTAAGGGGTGTTTTTAACACTTGTGATAGTTCGAGGGTGTATTTTAATTTAGATAATCAAATAAAAGAGTATTTTTTAGACCGTTAATAATTCAGATCAAATTGAGATTTTCTCTAAAAAGAATATCCAAAATTAATAGTACATGTTTAGTTGCGTTTGTACAAAGGGTGCCTTTAATTTCACGTCTGCCACAATCTAGCTTTCACTATACATTCGTCATCTAGCTACTTTAGCTTTTCTTTTGCTTTTTCCCGGCAAACGGATTATAGAAACTTTATTCTAATTCCATATTTTTACATAAGGAATAAACAAAACTAACAACCATTTTTACGTATAGTTATTATTAATTATTAAAGCTGGAAGAAAAAAAGGCTGTGTTTGGTCAGAAAACTAGTACCAAAACTCATGCAATTGCTTCTTTGTGCTCTTTATTTAATGCATTTTATTTAATCTATTGTATAGAAGAAGACAAATACACATCACCTGATGATGGCGTGCCAAAAAAAATGAAATAAAGTCGAGAGAAGAAAGGGAAACAATTTACTTCTTTTTTCCAAACTGTGCAGAGATGAGTCAACAAAATGGAACCGTACGAGCACGAGAGAATCAAAATATCGCTTATTCCCCATTCTCATTTTTATTCTTATCTTCTTTCTCCATTTATGCCTTTTCATTTATCCATACCAAATATAGAAAATATCATGTGGGGAATTCAATTCCAAAAAATATTAATATTAAAAGGCTCAAGGAAAAAAAAATATGGAAGAACTATATTGTCTTCTTTCATGACACTAACCTTGGACGTGATCTTTTAGATAATTATTTAATGTCGTGATTTAATTTATGTTCATATTAGGGTTTACATAAATCACATATTGTGATGAGTTAATTATTATTTTTTCTATCCTTTCTCAATTTACAGAGATTTCTTAAAAAACATGACAATTCGGATACATTAATTCAGTAATGTTATATCAACTTACTAGTAGAGTTTACATAAATCACATAGTATAAAGATTTAATTATCATTTTTCTACTCTTTTTTAATTTACAAAAATCTCTAAAAAAGCATGACAATCCGGATATATTAATTCAGTAATTCGGATACATTAATTTAGTTTCGAATACCAAAATAAAGGTTTTTAAGTATCAATAGGCAATATTTTAAAGCATGATACATTGAACATAGAAATAATTTAAGAATCAGAATTAATATATCTGAATAAAAAGAAAGAATTTTGTAATTTTTTGAGTATTGAGTAAGAATAATGAAAAATACGATAAGGAGTAATTCGGTAATTATTCCACACTACTATTCAATTTTGTATTATAATATTTTTCACAAGACTTGCATAAATTCAATTGGTGAAAGGCTAAAATTAAAGTTCAATTAATCTTAAGTGAAAAAATTAATGGACTATTTATTTTAAAGGCAATTAGTGTGATTTGAAGGAAATATGATCTTCTCCAAGTTTGACCAGGTTGGGATGGGAAAATTAACATAGAGAGTTAACGGGCACATCCCAAGCTAGCCCATTTAAAAGTTGAACTAAATAGGTATGTAGTCCAACTCATAAGAAAAATTTATCAAAATATTATTTAATATGTTAAATATAATTATAATTTTGAAGAAGGTTTATTAATTTTGTACTTTTTGTTGGATTATACACTAAAGGTTATGATGTGTTACTCAACCCATCTGGCCCCAATTAATAGAGGCCCAAGTATCCTTGACGGAATAATTACCCAATCATGTTATTATATTTTTTCAAAGGGAGAAAGTATAATATATATATATAAAGGTGGCATTTTATTACCTATATTACCAAATCTTATCAAAGCTACAGAGTGAAGGAACTAAGCTAGACACTACAAAAACAGTTTGTAACGGCAATAAATATACACATTAACAAAGAGTCCTAAAAATTTTACTGGCATTAATTAATTGTCATTAGATTCAATATTAGTATAGGCTTTATAAAAATGTTAGTTGCCTCTAAAAATATATATTTAAAAATAATTAAGTTATTATTATTAATTAATTGTCGCTAAAAATCATTTTGGAGTAGTGAGAGACCTCAAAAGATTCTTTTTGGGTTGTTAAAATTAGACAAACAGATTTTTGGGCTGTTCAAATTAGACAAATCCAAATGTGATCTGTAGTGGCGAAGGCCAGAAACAGCAGCAAATGGGCTTGGATCTTTTCCTAGTAAAGTTTGCGGTAAAACGAGGCCCAAGAAATCAGAAATCCTGAAGGCCCACGTATAATGTTGCTATCTGTAATACCATTTTTCTTCTTTTTTCACTTTACTTTTTTGCAAATTAATTTCTCACGATAGGATTACATATCAGTAACTAATTAAATATTAGTCACTACTAATGAAGTTAACATATTTATTACTAGACCATTATTTCATTGGCATTTCCTAATTGTTAGCAATTCAAAATAGTACAGTAAAAGATTCAATCGACAAAGATGGATTGAAACTTAGGCATCACAAAATAGTTAAAACTTGATGGGTTTGATTCGGAGAAAAATATTTTTTAATTAGTAAAAACATCTGAAAAAAATTTCTCTAAGAAAAATAAGATACTTATAAATGAAAAATAATTTCTTTAATAGAAGTAAAATAATAAATTTTATAAGTGATATTTTAAGTTCGTGATTTTTTTTTCTTACCCCTCCAATGAGCCCAACCCCACCCCTCAATCATGCCCTATTCCCAACCCAGCCTACTCCCATGAGTATTTTGCTAGAATTATAAATAAATATTTTTATGATAATATTTTTTTACTTATAAAATACTAGAATATACATAAGAATTTCACTTACTAATTTTCCAGGAGAATATTCTCACAATTTTTTCTCATGAAAAATATTTGTCTTTCCTATTCCTCCTAAACATGCGTACACAAGTTTGTTTTTTATTTAATGTCTATGATTTGTTGGTTGTGCAGCGACATCAATGCTTGTATTTCTCATACAGGCATTTAATAGCAAGACATACAAAACCATTTTTGAAAGACTTCATTTCTAAGTTAAATAAACCGATAAATGAGAAAACAAAATAAAAGGAAGACTTTAAACCTAGGTACTCCAATGGCCCAATTAAATATTTTGACTTTCATGAAATTGACTTGGGAAATTTATTACTTACGATAGAGGAAATGTGTAAATTAAAAGGGAAGTCACCCAATTTGGTTTCTTACTTATCAAAGAAGGCAAATTGCCAGATTTTAAAAAAAAATAAAAAAAAAATACGGTCCACAATACATAATAATATACCTAATAAAGCAAATGATACAATCCACCATACATATTAATATACCTAGATGTTCTTGCTAACAAGTTAAGTTTCATTAATTAGCATTAGTTTGATATCAACTTTAGATAATAATAATTCATCAAATTAGTTAACTTTATAATAAACATATTCTTTATTTAATACAATCCAATATATATAAAAATTCATTGATATATATACTTAGGCGCAAGATTTTTCAAGTTATAAGCATGGAGAGTTTAGCCTTTTTATATATACTATATAATTAGTGAATTTATTTTAAAATGTACATTCTTTGCTGTATAAGAATAAATATTCCATTATATTTGATGTGATTGCTATCGGAACTAAATGCCAAATAATTACCTATTTGCATGTATAATTGTAAAATATCCATCCCAAAAGTTTTGGAGAAATAAAGAATGGGAGTTTTCATAGCATTCGAAATTTTGTCTTAAATTCCTTTCCAATTTTGTTTGTTGACAGACAAAGGACAACTGCAAATTCATACTATAAAAACACACTATTTAGTTTAATGACCAAATAATTAATCAGTTCTAGCTAGGCTGGTCCACTCCACATAGTGATGACAAGCTAATCAATAATTTCTTTTCTCTAAAATTAAATTTGTTGTAATTGTTTACTTATAACAACAACAATAACATATCCAGTGAGAAAGATAAAATGTGTACGCAAACTTTTTCATTACCTCTTAGAGCTAAAGAGACTGCTTTCGATCAAAAGACTTTCAACTCAAATATATTTTCTTTATCTATAAGATACTTATTTACTTCCTTAAATATCTAAGGGCAAGTGGATGAAATGGAAAGGTGAATAAATGCGATAACATGGGTGGAAGATGAGAAGGAATGGAAGGTGTGTGGTTGTGCACAAAGAAACAAAGATTGGCATATGTTGGGTGGATGGGAGCAATATAGAGAATTAAAGCTTTTTAATGTATTTTAGATTTGAGTACGTTGAATATTGCACTAAACTGGAAATTCATGCAGTGGTCCTTTTGGATATGCCACTCAGTATGGGAACCAAAATGTTTGCTTATTTTCCCAACTTCAATGTCTCATTCACTCGGAATGTCGAGCGCACAATTCTAACTTATTAATGTCACTGACCAACGCACAACAATTGATTCTCATAATAATATAATAAATAAATATGTTAAAATTGCATGTTTTGGGAAAATTAAATTAAATAAATTTACAGCTGCACTACAAAGTTAATCTATTATAGTATATATTATTTTTCATATTGTGAATAATATGTGTAATGGCATCAAATAAAGTGTTGCACTAAGTGTATGGTAAAATAAATATGTTAAACCCTCTCCAAATAAATTAGTCCCTTTATTTTGTCAGTTTACATGCATTTAACCTATTTAATTTATTGAATAATCCCATAATTAAACATGAAATTTTGATGATTCATGTTAGTTTTCGGTTTTGATAATTGAAATTTGTGGTAAATGAGAGCCGCAAAAAGCACACTGCAAAAAAATTGCTGTAGTGGTGCACGTGTGTTGGCAGTATCGCAAACTTCCAATTAATGGCATTGCTCCAACAGTCATTTCTATCCTATATTACGTCCTTTCCACGATGACACAACAAAGTTTTGGTAATTTCGATTTTCACAACCACTCAGCAAAAACATTCACTCAAGAAATATTTACTCAAGAACGACAATGGAACCTAATAGAGTGATTATCATTATATTTCTTTGCTCAGTATTATTATAAAGGAATTAGCTGATTATTTGAATTGTTCTGTTGAAGTATAGTTAGAATTCGCTAGGTCGAATTCTTAAAGTCTAAAAATTGATTGATTTAGAGGGAAATAAAGTTGTTGCTTAGTGAGTCGAGTAACTTAGTTGTTACAACAATGGGAAAGGGTTTAAGAGCTTAATTCCTTGATTGCAAGAGTTTGTAATCAAATCGTTGTTCCTTGAAGATTATAAGTTGAGTTGAAATCATATGAAACAGGTCATAATTTTTTCTTCCTTCAAACAGGTAGGTTTCCACATAAACTTTTGTGTTCTTTATTTACTTATTCTATTTAGTTATGAGTTATCAAATCTTCTTCCACTTTATTGATCACTAGCCAATAACCATCCAAGCTAGCTAGTTGCAAACACGATGAAGACAGATATTAAGAAATCAAGTTGTGTTGGGTATTTATCTTGAGTTTCTTATTATGATGGGGGTTTTTCTTTTAGGGAAAGAAAAATATTTGGCCAAATTCCTTTTCTCATAGGAAAAGATTTATAACTTTATAAATAAAGACTCATTCCTTCTAATTTAATAAGCATCCACAATATAGCCGTAGGAGCTTTGAGAGTTTTGTGTAGAGAGAGAAATTGTGAGACACATGTGTGTATGAAACTCTTTGTCTTTCGAGTGAATAGTGTGAGGCGATTTCTCTCTATATTGTCTACTCTCTTTTATATAATGGATTGTTCATCTCCTCTTGTGATTGTAGGTCGGTTGATCGAACCACATTAAAAATTTGTGTCTCTTTATGATATGTTTTTCGTTTATCTTCATACTTATGATCTTTTGAGCTTGCTTTACTAGCATTTGCATACACTTGATTCTTGTCCATCCTAACAAGTCTAGGATAGCAACATGTACTATTTTGCCTGATAGTGTCACTATATGTTTGGATAGTCAATTTTTTTCCCGTTGACAGCTTACACCTCCTATTCAATTATACTTGTTACAATCAACATTGAGATATCATTGTTAAACTTTATTATGCAGAAGTAGCAATAATACATTATTCTCAACCATATCCTATATTTTTTAAATTACTTATGTTACCTTATACATAATGTCATATCCAGTAAACATTGAAATTAACGAAACAATAATTTCTTATTATGGAATATGGATTATGCTGATATAAGTTGGAAAACGAGTGTACCAAACTAATTACGAAGATCGCTAATATATATTTCCACTTTCTCAAATTCTCTTTGGTTATTTTTTTAACATGCCTCTTAAAAAAATACTCAACTAAGAGGAATTCATCATAAGCATTATATCTTTTATTGATATTTCTAATGATCACATCACTTATAATTAAAATAAAATGCTTGTAGTCTTCAAAAATAATAACTACTCCTATATAGAATAAAATAGGATCAAAAGATAATTAATTTAATTTTGAACATCTAAATCGCCTCAAATAATTGAGATAGATGGAGTAACACAGTGAATTAATGTTTTTTTTTTCCTTTTTCAGGTGTAATTCTGATGAAAAGAGAAATATAAAACAATAAAATCTCAAATGTCCTTTTGAGAATATATAATAACAGTGACGCACTTAAAATAATTCACATATATAAGATCTGAAGAGAATAAAATATTATACGTAAATTTTACCCATATCCTATGAACATGAAAATATTTTTTATTCTTAAATTAAAAATAAATGAAAAGAAAGGACTAACTTATAATAACAAGATTAAAAAAATAGAGAGAGTGAAAGAATCAATCAGATAGTATAATTAGTAATCTAAGAATAGATAAATATTAAACCCTTCTACTAACCTCTACGTACTGTGATGTTGGACCACCACACACTTCTAGGTCATGTGTTCGTTTGAGAATATGTCTAATTTATTTTCTCACCAACTTATTGTGGCCTTGTAGAGTGTGGTTGGTTAGGTATCTTGATGGAAAACAGACACTTCATTTTAAGTAAGTTAATGTAAACCTGCAAACATTTAATAATGTTAAAAGTGATGGAGTCTCACTTAATAATGCAACTCTTTTTTATTTATTAGATATTTAGATTTAGACATTTTGAAAGTGATGGAGCATGGAACGTTACCTAGGTGATATGCTTTGGATTTCGATCCTTCAATCGAGACGGAGCTACATTTATTCGATGGTGGTCAAATAAATATTTTTTATCGAATTTTTTTTAAATGTATAAGTTAAATATATTTTGACATATATTAATTGTTGAACATCCTTAGTACAAAAATCACCTACCCATGTTGTAAAAGTATGAACATCCATGATAAAAATACAGGTTCCGCTACTGATTACACCCACAGCCTCTATATGTTAAATTCACATGCTTTATACGTACAAATTTCTTACCACTGCATAAAGGGGGGAAAAAGTAGTTATGAATCTTCTTGTCTTAGCAATTCATTAGTTCAATCAGTTTTGATTTATTCAGATTTTATATTCGACTGGAGAAAGTGATTTTCATATTGAAATCAGTTCTTTTCAATAATTGGGCTTAATTAATATTTCTCTATTTTGTTGTTCTTTCTTTTAAAAAAAAAAAAAATCCAGATTTTGGGCTTTAATTATTTTTCCTACGTTGCCTCAAAAAGTACTTTGTGGCTTACAGGATTAGAGTTTGAAGGGAAACTTTTCTACTTATACCCAAAACTAAGATACATGAGGATTAAATATAATAGGAATTTCTTGTTTATCAAACGTAGGTGGTGTACTTTTAAGTAAAAAAAAATGACATTTTGAATCTCATTCACGCTTACATGAATAAATTTTATATGAAATATGTATATATCAGCATACATTTTATATAAAATTCATGTTAGGTTTCTGAAAAATATACAATATATATTTTTTTTATATAATTGTACTATGATTCGGATAAAGTACATATAAATTTTGAAAAAATATTTATTGTATAACAATTGATCACGAAGAGAAGAGGTGCCGTTTCGATTTCTAAAATTTGCTATGAATTATTTTTTAAAAATTGTTGTGTATAATATAAATAAAGAAAAATACCTATAGAGTTTAGGTCACACACCGGGAGGGTACCCTACACGTAGTCGACACTCAGAAATTATTGCTAGTCCACAAACGAATCACTTGGCCTCATCACATCCATTCATTCAATATATAACTCAGAAAACTTATCGGAAGACTAAAGATAAGAATGGGCAATCTATAACTCAAATATCATATTAAATAAATAAGCTAGTAAGAAAGAAACTAGTTTGACAAGTCTCAACATCAATACTCAACTCTAGTCTATGGAACCTCTATCACTATCAAATGGTGTCAATGACAGACCCATGGCTACCTTAAAATAAAATAAAGCTAACACAAGTCTAACTCAAATAAGTAAGATGAAAATAATTAATGATCCTCTGAAGTAAAGAAGGCTCACCAACTCAGCTTAAATGCTCAGATCCTCAATGATGCATCTGTTGACGATCTCTAGTACCTGGCTCTGCATCATAAAACGATGCAGTCCAAAAGGGGACGTCAGTACGTGGAATGTACTGGTATGTAAAATTGTTGAATAAAACGAAAACAAGTAGAGTAATATAGAAATAACATCAACTCAGAGTATACTCAATCAAAATATTAAATGTTTATCTAAAACAGAAATAAGAGTAGACAAGTAACCCATCAACCAATCAAACCTCATCAATCAACTCAACTCAACTCAATTCGACTCGACTCGACTCAGAGTACTCGATTGGCCTTGAGTTTTCAAATATTCTTTAATGAAGTTTTGGTAAAGTGTCACTATGTATGACCTCAAATTTTTTTACGAATATTTAACTGTTTAAAGAATATGATTTATCTCATAAGTTCTGAAGATTAATAAAAATGCCCGTAAACTTGTATTATCATTCTATTTTATACATATTTCATCAAAAAAAAAATCTTATAGCATACTTGATAACAACCAACAACAACAAATTAACAATATGGACAAGATCAATACATTAATTACATGCTCAAATTTGTCATTGATTCAATTATAGATATAATCAATTCAAAGCAAATTCTTCTTTTTTTTCTCGATCTTGTCACTCAACTTATAATTCAGACTATTTTGAAGGAGATAGATAAATATTAATTGAAATAATTAAATAATAAATATTTTTTATAAAACATAAAAAATTAAAAATAATTTTTAAATATTTTAAACTTTTTGAATACCATTCTTTTCCAAATACTATTTTTTTTCTAAACTTAAAATATTATAAATATATTTATTAAATTTTATGATCAAACATCTTTTCTCAAAAAATTTCCCAAAAATATCTGGACCCCACGATTAACTTATATATATTCTTTTAGGTTAATTGAAATGGGGGTACCCTTTGAGTTTATATTTTGTTATTTGTGTCTTTTCCCATGGGAATGCGGAAATATATGTTTACTAAAACGAGAACTAGCTAGCCTCCACAATTATTAAAATTTTAAATTCTTTTAATAATTATTTGTTAAGTAGAAATGGTGTGTGTTGGATTTGCATGTTTGCCACGCGTCAGTTGGATTCTGCATATATCACCTAATAGGCGTGACCCTCCACACACGAGGAAAGCAAAGCTTTATTTTCCAAAATGACAAACTTAGGTGTGTCGTATAGCTAACTGATTACCACCAAACAAATTATTTATCATCATTGCTTCTAATACTCTGCCTTATCTCTAATACATTACACTATTTCTTAAATCATAATTCTCTAAATTAAATTAAATTTTCCCCAACATTCAAAAGAAATAAGGGTACAGAGTATACATTTAACTAAAGTTGATCAGTTTGATATTATATGTAGAAAATTTCTAAATAATAAAACTTGGAGAAAATTGTTGAGTAACAATATATTATATCAAATGATTGAAGACCTCTTTTTTTTTTAAAAAAAAACATGAAAAATATATTTAAACTATCTATTTTTTGAATTTTATATCTAAATTATTGAAAGTATAAGTTTTATATCACTCATTAGTTTGATAAACACATTTCTCTATTTTATCACACTTTCTTAATGATGTATATATCAAACTTTCTCTTTTATTTATAAAATTCAATATACTCCACATGGATAAAATATTATGATAAAAATTAAATAAATTATTTAGTATTCTATTCTAAAAATTAAATAAATATTAGTATTCTATGATAAAATTAAATAAATTATTAGTATTAATTAAATGTTAAAGTTTAAAACATAATAATAAACTAATGGGAATTAAAAAAAAAATTCACCTCTTACCGCCACAACCCCCCCCCCCCCCCCCTCCAATTTCTCTTTTTTTCTAAAAAAAAATTCACAGCTCAAATCCCTTTTTTAATTCTTTTTAGATATTATTTTTATTTCTTTTTAAAATCTATATTATTTTTAATTTTCTTCAAATAATTTAAAATTAATTAAAAAAAAATTTCAACTTAAAAACACCTAAAATTAATCAATTCAAACGAACACCCTTCCACCCTCAACAATACGTTAGAAATTTCTCATCTAGATGGCAATATCCATTTTTAGATTACTTTCTCCCTGCCCCATCTTAGATTTTTAAATAAAGTGTTATTTATCATTACACTAAAAAGAAAAATGACAATCGCGTTTATTTTTTTTTCTAAAATAATGTATGCGCTAAATTTAATAACATATTTTCTTTCCTTTTGCTGCTGTAATGTTTTGCTTTTAATAGCCTCTCTTAATTAGATTTTTGGAGAAGTTCTGAAAAATTCAAACAACTTGGATAGTTTATTATTTATTTTTGAGAAATAAAAATACTAGTGTTCCTAAAAAGTTAATACGAAGTACAAAGAAACATGATGGACCTATGTAACTCACAATAAGGTCAAAAGAAGAACGTCACTTTCTTTCTAATTCTGTTAGATATAAATTGTCATGTAAATGAGAGTAGGGACAGGTTGGGCAAATATCACACGTCCCTCCATTCACCTTATTTTTCTATTTGTATTTTGCTTATTAATAGTAATGGTGGCATAATTTTTGTTATTTAAAATATGAAAATTAATCACGAGAACTAGTAAAAAGATTTTTTTTTTCAATCTATATATAAATTTTATTTGTATATAAATAATGTAATTTTTTCATCAAAAAATTTAGATGGGCCTTTTGCTCCAAACTGACTCCATCTTTAATCGCTTATGACATAAAAATTAATAGTTTTATTTTATGAATTGAATATTTATATTAATTGATGCATGATAATTAATACTCTCTTCCTTTTAATAAATATTTTTTTTTAAATAACTCTTTTTCTTTCTATAATATTTGTGATTTAGGACTATTTTATGTAAATAATTAATAAAAAATTTAAATATTTAAAAATATGTAATATAACAAATTAAAAAAGAAAAAAAATCAGTATTGTAAAATTATGTTGGAAACATTAAATTACTCCTTTTATATTTAAGAATATTTGTTGCATCAAATTTCAATCAATTAATTATTTTTAACTTCTATCTATTCAACTCTAAATTATCACTTAATGTATTAAAACTATTAAGATCTCTTTATTATAAGCAAATGAATTACGTTTCTCTTCTTTATTGTTTTACAGACTAAACTATTAAATCAAACAAATAATATTTATTTAATTTTATTTATATATAATTTTTAAATAAACGTGACTCATACGTGCAGAGCACGAGCATGTGCAGTGTACTAGTTTTCTTAAAAATGGAGGGAGTATATAAAAATAAAAATAAAAATATGAATTTTATTTTATATGGAGTACTAAAAATAACAAATAAAACTAAATATTTAATTTTAATATAATATTAGTAATAAAAATGATGTATAATAGAACAGCTTTGTTTCTGGGAAGAAAGTAAGATATATATGGTGTAACATGTTTCTGGTGTCCAAAATGTAGAAGATGGTTTTTGCCTCTTGTGCTCTTTTTGTCCTCTCACACACAATACCCCCTTAAGCAAACTTCACATACTTCAACACCTTGTATTGCCTCCTGCTTATCTCTACCGCCTCCGGTTTCGGCTCAACTTCTTCACTATAAATTCATGCTTTCTCCAGCTTTTACAGTGTGGAGTTCTCTCAGTTATGGAGTTTGGTGGGTTGATGGCAATGGAAGCCATAACTCCAAGTGCCCAGCAATCTCAGAGTACTAATGGATCTGAGAGATCTGGGCCTTGTGATAACAACATTTTGAGGCCATTTAAAGTCCCTAAACCTGCACATGCCTTTTCTAAACAACAAAACCCTCCTACTAATTTGTTTATGAGATCTGATTCCCCAAATGAAGGAAGTACTCACTCTACTATGCTAAGTTTTTCATCTAATAAGTCTGAAGAAATTTCATTTCTTTCTACAAATAATGTTTCTGCTTTCCCATTGTTTGATTCTGGATCCTACAGCAACAGAGCTGCTTCAGGTATACAAATAATTTTATTTGGGTGCTTCGTTCTGTTCAGATAATTAATCACTCGGAAATTAATAAGGGGATTTAGGTGTTAATGACGTGGATTAACAAAAGATTTTGTTTTAATCATGTTTAGCTGTTTATTATTTTTCCTGTACAACGGATAGAGAGAGATGGGTCTTTTCAAAGAAAAACTGTAGATTCTGATGGTCTTGTCAATTAAAGAAAAAACTCATTAAACCCCAAAAAGGGAAAGAAAATTGAACTTGTGAAGAATCTTTGTTAATGATTTCCTATACTTGGGTGGAAAATCTGGTGTTTTCATGTACATCTTGGGTAAATCTCGCACTTCATTTAAGGAAAAAGAGTAAAGGTAGTAATAAAGCAGTTGCACGAAGGGAAAAAAGGCGAGACAAAAGGAAACAAAGAATGAGACTTTTTGATATTTGAGTCTCAGATATTTATGAAGTTCAGTCAAACCTTATACTATATCTTTGGCTAATTGATCTTTCTATTTATTTACTTTTTGATTTGAAGTTAATTTAAGCATACTATGCAAGTTCTGATTATAAAAATTCACTTTATGCATCTCTCAACAATTCTACTTTCTTAACCAGGGAGTTCTCTTGGTTCAGCTTATGCCTCTGGAGGAACAAATGAGAGCAGGCCTGGCTCTTTTGCCAGGTTCAGAGGTCCATTCACTCCTTCACAGTGGATGGAGCTGGAACATCAGGCTTTGATCTACAAGCATTTCGTGGCAAATATCCCAGTCCCTCCCCAGTTGCTTATTCCTATTAAGAAGTCTTTGAACCCATACGCATTTTCTGGATTGTCCGCCGCCGCACCCTCCAGTTGTAAGTTTTTTCACTTTCCTACCGAGTATTGATATCGATTTTGTCAAAATAGAACAAGCTTTTGACCCTAACCATTCAGGTGTTATGTGGTTGTTGTATATGAATTCATCACTTTACACCATGGAACTTGAGTATATGACAACTGGTTAAGGGCATCCATTATACCATTTAGGTCAATGGTTTGTTTCCTGACTTAAGTCGTTCAAATGTTTTACCTTTTATCCAACGAAAAGTTTTTTTTTAGCCACCAGGTTTTTGATCCTTTGACTCTTAACCCATAATGGAGTAGCAAAACCAAATGGACCAGCAAATGTAGTGCTGGTTTTACTATTTAATTTTACTCATTACCTATTACCTAACAGGAAAGAGCTTTCTCAACGAAAAGCTTTCAAGTGGTTGTTTGGTGTCTTATATAGAAAATAAAATATCTAGTAATGAGTCTACTATATTCTCAAAAATGAGAACTTGTTCATTTTCACTTCCTTAAATGTCATCACCAGTTACAGCTGATCTTCTGTAAGCCACTTATTGCTTCATATTTCATAACAAGGCTGCTAACGAAACAACTGTGAAGATTCTTAAACCTTGTCATAAAGTTATTTACCAGTAATTTGTTGGTCTCCTATATTTTTCTGCTTTTCTGTGTCTTTCTTTTTTGACTGTTTGTTTGTTCATCTTTTGCCTACTTTGTGGTACATGTAGGGGGATGGGGTACTTTCCATCTTGGTTTCGCCGGCAACACTGATCCTGAGCCTGGTAGGTGTCGTCGAACAGATGGAAAGAAATGGAGGTGCTCACGAGAAGCTGTCCCTGATCAGAAGTACTGTGAAAGGCACATAAATAGAGGCCGTCATCGTTCAAGAAAGCATGTGGAAGCACAGAAAGGACATGCTGTTTCTGGATCCACCACTTCAAAGGTGCAATCAGTCACACCCTCCTCATCTGCGATGGTGATATCGGGCAGCGGCGCATCCAACAGCCTTGGTGCTGTTCAGCATCAATTCAATAGCTTGCAGCCCACCGCTGCCAATCCTTCCTCTGAGCAGCTTGTCAACAGGTACTAAATATTGAAGTCCTCACAGCTAATTGATATGCCCATTTAAATGCTTTCATCTTCTTGTCAAACCTTGAAGTTGGATGCCTCTTATCTCTTGTTATGTGTTAACAGAAATTTGAAATTGTCTGTTTAGGAAGATTTTGATTATGAAAAGGCTGTGAACATCTTTTTTTTAACCATTTTACCTCTGCAAAAACCTTTCTGGGAATAAAAGGAAAATAGGATCCAAATATTCATTACATGTATATTATTCTTTGGCCCTAATTGGTAAGTATGCATATGACAGAATCCTTAACAGATAATATTTTTATGTGACAGAATGGAAGGTCATAAAGGTGTCTCTGTGATATCTCCAACGATTTGTGTGATGCCCAAGGACTCAACTATTTCAGTTCAAAAGCAACATAATGGATTTGAACTATCCTCGCCAACGGATTTTGGACTAGTCTCATCAGATTCCCTTCTTAATCCTTCGCAAACAAATTCCTTTGTAAATCCTAAGAATCCTATTGCTTTCCTAGATTTCAATGACCAAGAACAAAGTGAACAACGTCCAGTTCACCATTTCATTGATGGGTGGACCCAGGAACAGTCGTCAGGTGCTTCTGCATCTTGGCCACATCAACTAAATTCACACTCTACTCAACTGTCCATGTCCATTCCCATGGCTGCATCAGATTTCTCGCCATCCTCAAGTTCTCCTCAGCAAGAGAAGCTCACCCTTTCACCTTTGAAGTTATCTCGTGATTTTGATTGCATCCAGATGGGCTTAGGAATGACAAGTAGCTATGGTGATCCTACGCAAAAGACAGCTGATTGGTTACCAGTATCCTGGGGAAGTTCACTTGGTGGTCCATTAGGAGAAGTCCTGAATAGTACTGCAGGTAATGCAGGAGATGGCAAGAGCGTCTCAGCTTTGAACGTGGGAACAGAGGTTTGGGATAACAGCCCTTCATTTGAATCATCTCCCACAAATGTCCTGCAGAAATCAACCTTTGTTTCACTCTCAAACAGCAGTTCAGGGAGTAGTCCACGAGGCGACAGCAAGAAGGTTCACGAGGGCGTTGGCATGTGTGATGAGGTGATTGGTTCAACACTGGCGAGTTCCTTGTGTATTCCTTTGTTGTAAGTCTCGTGTTTGATTGAGAACAGGCACTAAGCAGTGTGTGCTCGACTGATCTCGAACAGTACAAAGTTACCTTGATGGTTCTCTCTCTTTTTTTTTAATCAAAGCAGATACTTTCTATAAGTATGTCTTGTTGTAACTTAAACAGACATTTGATGTTAGCTTATCCTTCCGGAGAACTCAATGTATTCGTGATTGTTACTTTGTTTCTTACTGTAAAATTAATGTAGAACTCTCGTTTTCTTAAGATTTTTCTTATTGGAGGTTTATATAAAAATTAAAAGTTAGTATTTGCATATTTGGAATTGCAGTTCTAGAGGCTACTTTATTAGTTTATACTGCATAATGAATAAGGTCTTGAAATATGTTCAATGGCCTTGCTTCTTTGATCTCTTGTCCTTTTGGAACTCGTCGAAACCTGGAGCAAGCTTCCTAAAGGACTTTTCCATCCCGTCACATGATCAAACGAGATTTTCTGGAACTAAGCTGCTAAGTTTTGATGAAATAATAGAAAATAACTCCGAATGTCACAGCAAAAATAAATCCAAAGCCTCCAATTAGTGATCTGCTGCTTTGATTGCCAATACTTTACTATTATTAGATTAGGTCTTTTGAGTGCTAAGTTTTAATGGTCTCCGAGTCATGCCCTATCTTTTAAACCCTTTTAATGACGAGCAATAATCAGATTCCAAACTTCCACAGATGGTTAAGGAAACTCAATCCATAGTTTGCCTCGAGCTTAATTCAGAACATTAATGATGATCCATCCATCTTCCTGAAAAAGATGGAAGGGACTTTTGCTACAGTAAAAATGATGAAAGCTAAAACAGATAGAGGCTCAGACACGCACAAATAGGTCATCAAAAAAGTATATAACGTTAATATCGTTATATCAGCATCGAGAAATGATTTCTTTCTTCATCGCCTCGTCAAACAAAAAAAAGAAAATTACTTAACAATAATGGGAGAAGAAAAATGAAAAGAGGAGAGGCTCAGACGACACGCACAGGAGTCATCAAATTGTAGAAATACAATTATCTCAGGTATGCATTTTTGTCTTCACCGCCTCAAACTGCCATTAACAAGTAGGAGGAGGACATTTTATACACACAGAAAACCCTAGCCTCCAGGTGGACCGGATTTGGGCTTGAACATGACAAACCCAACAATTTGGGGATCAGTTGGGCTTAAGTATAATAACGTTAATTCTTTGGACTAGATATGAAGTTCTAAAATGGGTCGTATGGACAATATTTGGCTGAAGAGGAAAGAGATATTTAAATTGAAGTTGAAATAAATGTATCATGGATTTTGCTTCGAAAGAGAAGTGGAGAAATTGAGAAAAAAAATATTACTATTTCATTGAAATCTTACCATTATCATTTCCTTGAGAGTTCTTTCAATATTGGTCTTTGATTTTATGATCGATTTTGTATTTAATTTTATAACAACCACTTAAGAGTTCAATTTGAAACAAAATATTTTTTAGATGTCATTTTCAGTATTTACCATAACAAAAAAGATCTATATCTTATTTCAAGCAATTCATTAGTTTGTATTTGTACTCTTTTTTTCTCTAAACTTGTGGAGAAAGTCTAATAGATACAATGAGTAGCAAATCAAAGTGTAGCTATCAATTGTAATTAGTAAAGCTGTATATAAGGACCTTATTTAATTAAGGCCTATTGTTTTCTTTTTATGAAAATTTTCTTTCTTTAGTTTTAATTTAATTACAAACTTTGCTTCCCAGCAATTTTTGAAGCGACTAGCATCTCTATAATAATAATTCTTCCATAGATCATTAACTTTGAAATAAGCAATTAATGTATTTTAAATTAAACCAATTTAGCGTTAGTATTGAGATGGAGCCTTAAAGGGTGCAAATTAATAACCTATTGTACGTGCTTATAATTATTCAACTTAAACGTAAAGTTAATTTGGTGCACTGCATATGTACCATGCATCCCCTCCATTATAACTTCCAAACCACAAATATCAATCTAAGTTTTGATCATTAATTTATCCATATTTTTACGTTAAAAATTTGTTCAGGAAAAGCCTTTGTCATGTTCAAGGCGGAGTTAAAGTTCTAACCACGAATTTGACCAAAACCCTGATTTGTTTTAAGAAAATCCATATAAATAATTTACTTACAATACGGTAATAAATTGCCTTTTTTTATACAAAAATTCATAAACTCAAATTTTAGATTCACGTCCGATCATGTTCATACTTAGTCATGAGAAACTCTTTAATAAAAGAGACGATATGCTGGAAATTTTGTTTCGTGGTGGTACCAAAACTCATTTTACGGACCAAGTTAATGTATTCGACTTGGTACCTACGACCAACCTGCTTGCTTAAGGAGCAATTTAACGTACGATTGCCAGTTTAACCATTACCTTTCACACAGTGACGGATCGGAGTCAGATTTTCGTCAAGGGTTTTCATACTTTTAGAAATGGGTGGATGATTTTGTATCAAGATTATTCAACAATTGATAATCAAAATATCTGTATTTAACCTATATATTTCAAAAAAAATTCCGACGAAGGATGTTCATCTGACTACCCTTGGATGAATGTAGCTCATACACATGCTTTTTTGTCTGCGTTGTGATTCACTGTTGGAGTAGTTGTTACCAAACCCATATTCTCTTAAAAATAGTCATAATGTTAGCTAAATAAAAACAAGATTAAGAATTCACCAACTCTATTGAAGCCTCAACTCTAACTAAGGAACTAAAGATATATTCTTTTTTTCAACTTGTCTACTTAAATTAACTATGATGTTAATTAAGAGGGTAAAATACGTTTTCTGTTTTTTTATAAAAACGCTTGATGGTGAATGCAACAATTTTAGTTTATCATTTTTATTCCTTTTTTTTTAATAAAGATCTCGAGTTTTAACTCTTAATATAAAACTTTTGTTTTTAATTTTTGATAAATTTTTTCTATGCAAATTTAAGTTAATCGTGTCAACCAATAATATTTTGGTATCATATTCTTAAACAAAAAGAAAAAATGTAATGATATGTGATTTTAAAATAACAAACATTTTTTACTTCCTCTTTCACATTTTATACCACGCTTTTTTCATGCATCACATTATTTTTTAATCTAATTATGATTCTCTACACATTCATTAGATGCTTTTAATGCAACAAATTATAATCCTCCTTCCCATTTTGTTTGACGTATTTATCAGTTGGAGAGTCGAAGAGGTTTGCAAGGACCACACTTTTCTTAAATATTGTTTAGATCTGTATTAATTTGACTCAATATTTTTTATATATATAATTTACGAACACAAAAAATTTTATTTTAAAAAATTTGAAGATGATATATCCATTCGAATTCATATAAATAGAGGAGTAATTGGGAAAACTCTATACTTTTGTAGTTTAGTAATTGTGAGTACTTTTGAACAATTGTTATATACCCATCCAATTTTAGTTGTCATATATACTAAAAATAATTATCCTAAAATAGTTGTCAGTTTAGAAAATCAAAAAATAATTAATTATTTTTTTTAACTTTGCCCTTAACATTAATTATTCTAAAATTAAGAGGCATATATAAAAATCTAATATTGATAGGGGATATATTAATCAAATAACATTTCTAATTAATTTTTCTCTTAAAGATTATGTCAAACATGATAAAATGGGACGGAGGGAGAGAACATATCTAAAGAATTAATGATATAATATAACTTTTAAGAAGTAATAGGATAATTAATATATGTCAGATTTTTACTGAAAATTAAGTTAATGTGTTACAGCCGTATCGGAGTATCCTTGTCTGTTTATAGATTAGTTTAAACTTTAAAGTAATCATTATTACAAGAAAATGTCAATGAAGAATATCATCCATCTCACCTAAAAATGTCTTGATCAAAAGGTGATCATGTATTGTAGAAACCAAAAAGATGGTGACATCTTACCTTAATCTGTTTCTTGCGATGCAGATGTTGTCAATGAACGATACAGAGATGGTCCCTATCAAGAAAAATAGTATTGCTGACCATACAAACTGATATGACCATTGGTACCTTTTCTATTATAATTTATGTGATATTGTTGGAATTTCGAGATTTAAATTTTTAAATTTTGATTGTGAATTCGAATGCTTTAGAGTTTTTAAAATTTAACACCTAAAAGAAAGGTTATAAAGTAATTTCAATCAAAGAAAATTTTTTATGACTTCAAAAATTTCAATCGTGTCACATAAATTGAGACGAGAAGGAGAATACTTTTCTTGATAATAAAGGGTATTATGTAGAAGTAAAGCAATAACAAAGGGAAGTAGGCTACGCATTAATCATCTAAATGATTGAACTAATTAACGGCCTTTTAAATTCATCTGCAAGCAAAATAGTCTTTTTCTTGATGTCGTTTCAATTGTTGGTCCTGACAAGGAGCTTGATCTTAGTGTGTTAGCTACGCTATTCTGGTGAAGTTAAAAGCCAAGATGATCACTTTATGCCAAACATACATAAGAAAAAAAATGAGCCATGAAATAGTTGATACACGAAGAAGTAGTAGTATAGCATTTCCATGGAAAGATTCACCTGGCTTGTCTAAATATTTCATGCGGCACCAAAATTTCTCTTCCTCTGATCATCATTTCAAGGGCGAAAAGATTCTGCCTCCGCCTCCGTGCGCAGCCTTTCGGCCTCCAATACTTAAGAAAAGCTCTTCGCTACGTACTGATGATCCTTTTATTGCAGCGTTAATTGAGTGCACAAAAAATACTACTCTCGGAAACAGCAAAAGGCCTTGTAATAATAATGGATCGTCAAAGGGATCAAAGAAGAGCAATTATTTCTGTATCTTTTCTTGCAAGCAGTCTTTAGATGAAGTGAAAGTTGGTAACTTTGTGAAATTATCAAATCTTCCCTCTATCCCTAGACCTAGACCTAGAGGGAGATACAGACCTCTGACTAGCATTAATGATGATTGATTTCTATGTTCAGATCGATACTATATTGTGTGTCCTAGTATATGATAGATCAAAGAATCATATAATGTATTTTGTCCAAGCAAGCTAGCTATATGTTCATTTTACAACTGATTGATTCGTTCTTAGTATATTTTCCATGTTGCATATGTGCATTTGTTCGTTTTATATTATGGTATATGTGTAATCGACATCTGGTCTAGCTACTTGATAGTCTATTGTTTCTTAACGCTGCAATAATACTACTTCTTCTTGCTGGTCTTTTGTTATCTCTTATTTTAGAAGTGACTGGCTAGCTAGTTGATCCAAATTAAACTCTTAGAATTGGAACAAATTGTTACTGTTATAGCAAACGATCAGAGAGTACATTCTAGAGAGTCTTCCTATCCCAAATTAAAACTTCTGGTAAAATATGTGCTTGTAACTTATAGATGAAATACATTACAAGATTCGGGTACGTTTTACCCATTCAGCCTCTCCGAATACTTTGGCACTGGTAAATGATTCAAAATGAAAGCTTTCTCATCTTTTCTTTGCCTATAAAGTCTCTGCCTAGATATGGCAGAATCTGTTAGTATGGATTCATATCAGAAGAACACCTATGGCATGGAATGAAGAAGTTTAGTGGGTAGCGCAACATGCTAAAGGCAGAGACTCAAAGGAAGTGATTTATAGAAGGACGATGGCAGCAACAATTTATTTCTCGTGGAGAGAAAGGAGTCTTAGAATTTTCCAAAGCAAAAATCAGACCATCACCTGGCTGATCAAGAAAGTAATCCAAGAGGTCCAAGGAGAATTGCCAAACTCACTAGTTGGTCGGAAAACCACAATTTCTATCCAATTTGATATTCTCATACTAGTGATAGCTGTTAGGATGGTTTAGTTTATGCTCTAATGTTTTTGCTAATAGGTTGGTGGGGCTTGATGTCCAACAATGTTCCTTCCTTCGTATTGATACACACGTAATGAAATCTACTTAGTTACCAAAAAAGAAAAATGATTTAAAATGGAAATTATCGAGTCAATTAATGTAATAAGGAAATTTCTTGCTAAGAAAGCAAATACTCTTCCTTTTCATATTCCTTGGCCCGATGGATCCAACGTACCTCTAAAATTTTTTTAGTTAGAAGCCTATTTTACTAAATTAACCTTAATAATGATATTGTAGAACTCTAAATTAGACTACCACTAGTTCACTGCAATTTAGGTAGTTATTTAACACGTACTAAGATAATATAAAAATAATAATAAATCTCTCTTGATTTGTTAAAATAAATTATTACAAATAAAATACATATTTATTTTCCCTGTTTAAGTAAATGGAGTAATAGGCAGAAATAGTTGAAGGTTGAATCAAAAAGATATAACGGAGTTGATGGAATGTTGAATACCCTTAATATTGTAATTTGGAGTCATCAAGAAAGAAAAAATGAGACCTCTTTCTTGGTAACTATTTCTTGTTAGTAAATTCACTAAATTACAACTGTAGTGGTTTTCAGTAGTGGCCAGTGGGCAACTATTTCTTGTTCCAAATAGTTTGTTAACTAGTAGAGGAACAAAACTATTCAACACATATAAGTACAGGGACCAAAATGCAATAAAATTTAAAGCAGAATATTTGCGAATCACCCTCTCTCGCGCGTAGTGCCTCGTGCAATGTTCAGCTTGCGTCAACGAGAAAGCTTGTTTCCTTCTCGATTCCTCCTCTCCAAAACCCTAATATTTTTCACTATTCTGGATTTGCTTGTTGCTCTGTTGTTGGTGGCGCCGCCCAAGTCCAATGGATGCTGCGATAGCATCTCCGGCGGCTATTTCTTGTTCCAGCCGGCGCAAGGATCAAATATTCCGGTATTCAGTATCAATCACCAGGGCCACGTTTTCTTTCGCTGTTGTTCCCTTTCATGAGTCTGCTTCTTCGATAAAGCTCTGTTCTTTTCTCGGCAATTTCAGCGATGTGAGTTTTTTTCCCTTTCCAATTCCAAGCAGACATATATACATGTTATATTTTTCACAAGTGGTTTTGTCTAATTTCTAGATACGTATTTGGAGGATATATATATGTAGATATATATCGTAATCTTCTATTTGTTGAATCACTGCTTTGTAAACACAATTTTAAAGTGGGAATACTTTTTAGTCTCGGTTTCATATTTTGCTATGTTGCGCGGAGTTTTAGAAAATATAAACAGATGTGAGTGGGAATCTCAAAAATAGTGTACATTTGGAGAATCTTACAGGGGTGCTGCATTGGAAGTGAAAGTTCAAGCTATATAGGTATTTTTTTACGCTCGTTTTGATTTTTTTGTAAAGTATCTATGCATTCCTCTGTGATGTAAGAACTAGCTCCAAGTCCAGCTTTACATTTTGCTCCAGTTTAGTGCTTTCTTCAATTATAATGCATATTGCTTGGATTTAGGATTTCCTTTAAGACTGATGTTATTCCAATGACTTATGACCTAGCTCTTTAACATGGAATGTTGCATTGATCTTAATTGTATAGCTAGTAGGATTTATACAAGTTCACCAAATGGTGAAGGCACAATCGTTGACAAGAAAGATACCTAGAGGTAAGGAGCTGTTTTGGTATCAGGGCACTCAATCTTCAGGGCTTAATTTCCTGAGACAAAAGAGAATCGTCCCGTTCTGGTTGTTAAAAGAACTAAAAAAAGGGACCTGATAAAACCTTCAAATATCGAGAATGATAGAACGATTAGCAATCATCATTGCATAAAATCGTAATGTGTTATAAGTTCAAGTTCAATTCTTCTTTTTCTGTTTTCCAATAGTAAACAAATTTCTGTCATTCAAGCTATACTCAAATATCTTATGTTTCTTCCCAAGAGAAAAATGTTGAAATAAGAGAACTGCTAGATGAAATGTTTAAAGAATCGTGTATCATTCAGAAACCCCTTTTCTGCGATTTTAAGATTTCTAATTTGTGTGATCAATTATTTTGAGCTCAAATAACGATCCATATTTCATGTCAACTCCTTGTTTTTGATGTTTTCTTAGCATTGAATTTAGCTATGCTTTCATGTTTCCATTGGACATACTGCTAATCTTCAGAATTGTTGACCTTGTTTTTTTTAAGTATTGTGGACAAAGTATTTGGATCCAACACTTCTTATCAAAAAGGAAGAAGAAGAAGGAAGTTTTGTTAATCATCAAAAATTGAGTCTGCTGTATGCCTCAGAAAAATATGTTCTTTTCTTTCTTTTTGGATGATCACCTAGAAGTGTCCCTTTTTTCCCTATTCGCTGTACCGTTCACTAATACTGTTGACATTCTCATCCTCTCATAAATTAACAGAGCACAGTACACACATCTGTTGACCGTTAGTGCGAGTCAAGGTTATAAAGTTATTTGAAATTGAGTTAGGATGGAAAAGTAGCTATCACTATAACTTCTATCTCCTGTTTTATATCAGGAGAAAGCGAAGTTTGCAATTTCAGGATTAAAGTGCTTGATTTGACTATTGATTGTTTAAAAAAGGCATCTACTTCTGTGCGTTGTTGGATTTACAATGGGATTATACCCAAGTTAGTCTATAATGGCATGATTATAGACTCGGTGATTGCTATATACTTTTGACATGTTTGCCTATGTGGAATTCTTGCTCTCCCAATATACTGTGTTGTTTCAGCAGACATTTGGCTTAGATGTTTGGTAACAGAGTTTGCATTATGCGAAATTCCCAATTAACTTTACTATTGAGTCACTCTGACGTTCACAAGGTGTGTGTTGTCTTATTTGCATGCGGTGAATGATGTCCTTATTTTTCTTTTTCATATATTAACTTCTGTTGCAAAAATATTTATTGAAGTTAAATATTCCTATGTGAGTTTCTGTTGAAAAATTGTTTGATGGAGTTTGAAGTATACCCTTTGTTTCATTTATATGATGGTGTTGGACTTGACAATGTTGAAGATGATTAAATTGACGTGTATAACATATTTGTCTTTACCAAAAAAAAAAACAATTAAAATAATGGTTGAAAAGTTAATTTATAGAAAAAACACTACATCAAAGATAAGATTTGGTTACCAAAATGAATTTTGTTTCTTGAAAGCTCTGACAGTTGTGTAGATAAATATTTTTTTTATTGAATGGAGTTAAAAACATTTTGGGAAGTCCTATAACAGCAGAAGTGTCATATATGTTGAGACAGATGTATTATGATTTTTTGTTGGTAAATTTCTGAAATTCGTAATGTCTTTATCCTCAGATATATGTTTGTGCCTCCCTTCCTTTTTGTTCTTTGGTATAGGTGGCTGGTGGATCTAATGTGGATTTGATTAAGTTTACTTTGAGTTCTTCACACTAGGATAGTTTGATCTAGTGTTCATTGTTAAAACTAGAATTGTATTAGCATCTTGTTTGTTGGTGATAGACACCTCATTGTTAGGATAATTGAACCTTGGACGATGATCTGGGTTTTGCATTGGCAATTCAAGGCTGTTGCCTAAACCAATTTTATGCTGATAGAAATGTATCTGAATTTACAAGGATAGAGTATAAGAGGATAAGCGACGTAATTAGGTCTACATCTAAATGTCCTAACACCCCCCCCAAACCAACCAAACGTTCACATTTTCCACTGTCTATTTTCTATTGTTACTGCGACAGTATATCCTTAAAATGTTATTTTATTTTTATTCTCATTAGTTTACTCCTGTTGTTGCATGACATGAATAAGATACTTCAAGGCTTTTCAAATTGTGTATCGGGAGTCTAAACATGCACTCATCTATAAGGAAATGTGGCAAGTTGGCTTGAATATTATTGAGATTTCTCTCATGATTCATGACCCTCACCTCCTCTTTACCGAAGGTTACAGATAAGCAAACTGCAAATGGAAAATTATGTTCCTACAAATGTTTTTTGCTGATGGAAGTGACAGTTGATCTATGTTATATGATCCGTCATTTTTTAATGTTGCCAGCATCACTTTCAAGGACTAGAAAGCAGGTTTTATTTGCAGCATCAGTTGCACTATAAAGAAACTTGGTTTTCTGATCCTATTTTTATATCAGGAAATGCTGACAAGCTTCGGTGCTAGAGGTTTTCAGTTTCTATGTCCTGTATTGTGTGAAGTTGACGGTCGCAAAGAGAAAGATGCCAAGAAACAAAGGCTAGAATATGCCATTAAAGTGAAATCAACCGAATCAACCAATAGGCATGTATTAAATATCCAAAATTCAGTTTCATCTGAATGGAAGAAGTTGAGAATGGAAAGAAATCCCAAGCGTCTCAACAATAGTGCGTCACTGAGGAACAAAATCGAATATTGCCAGGTCATCCAATATCCTCTGAAAACTGAGTCTACAATGGGGAATATGTTACGTCACAATACTTTGGTTTTTGTTGTTCATAAAGACGCTGACAAGAAAAGCATAAGGGATGCTGTAAAGAAGCTGTTTAAGATTGAAATGAAGAAAATAAATACATCAATCATGCCTGATGGGACAAAGAAAGCATATGTTGTGCTGACACCAAACCAGAGTGCACTAGATGTGGCAAAAAAAATCAAAGCCATTTAAATATTGATTCTCGTCTTCCTTTCCTTGCCATGCCAACCTGGTGGCTATACAAGGTGCTGGAGTTAGAAACTACTCCCAGAAGCTTATGATTTATATTTACAGGTGATCTTATAGACAATTTTGTAGTTTCACCTTAAATTTAACCACTCCTTGGGAATTAGGGGTTCAATCATTATGATTTTTGGCTATGTCCTGTATGAATGTACGTCTTGGTCCAATGCCTTTTTCATTTCCCCCCAAATATTGGAAAAAACTTGTAATCTGCATGAATCGTTATGCTTTCAAGCCTTACATTCAAATACTCTATAACAGGATGGTCGACTTAGAATCATTTCCCAATTTCTGTTTGTGCTATAGGTCTGTAAAATTGACGACATGGAGCCATTTGACTCTTGGCTCTCAATTGGAGCGATGTCTTTTTTTTCTTTTGGTTTCTCTTGAATTCATGCAAATGCAATAATGCAGAGATTAGTTGGGAGAAAGGGACACATGGCATACATTTCCTAGAGTTCCTACCAACTACTGACAGAAGTCCTTTGGCTATTATGCTAATTTTATCATTTTCTCACAGGTCTCTCACAGTACTGTCACTGATTACGCTTTATGAAAAATGATCATCCCTGGGGCCTGGTGGATTTAGCTTGGTGTCACAAGCAATTTTGGTGAGATCCCTGAATCCTCCTTATCATTGGCTTTTTTTGAAAATTATCCGTCGGCTAGCTTTCTTAGCAAGTGCATAGTTCTTCCCTCTGATTTTTTTGTTCTCATTATTCCTGCTTGTAAAGAGGAAAAAGACGAACGAGTGGAGCCAGCTTTTGATACTCTGTTCCCTTATAAATCTCTAACCAGCACTGCCAGCCATACATAAAGATCAATAATTTCTAGATAACCTAAACATACGACACCATATGGTTCTAAGTTCTAACAAACCCTTGGTTTCGCAAAAGTGGTACAAACAACTTACCCAGCATTATCCTACAAGTGGAGTCGTCGAAGGAGTGTAGTGGGTTTACAGCCTTACTCCACTTTATGAAGGTAGAAATATTGTTTCCGCATCCAATCATTAAATTCGTGCAAGTGTTAATTTTGGAATATTACAAAAACATGATATTCTCAACCCAATGTTGTTAAACGATAAAACAAAAACAGGTTGGGTAAAGAATATTTCAAAGCACAAAGAAGATAATATTACAAAACCAAGTATAATTAAGAGTAGTTTATGGAAGTTATTTTCAGTATAAATGCGGATATTCTTAGGATTTCTCTCTTATGCGCGTTTTATATGGATGCTCAGTTACTCAAATCGAATCTTAGTAACTAATACCTTTCCAAATTTAGAGGCTACTTCCACTTATAAACTTGAGATTCTTGAGTGAAAAATTGAAATGCAGCACATGTATATGTGCTTCTAACACTATTAAATCAGGTTGGAAAAGTAAAGCTAAACATGAGAAATAGTAAGTATGAATTACAATCTGATACTTGTGCCTTTCTTTCATCTTAATAAACTTAGAGGTGAAGAAAGGAAGCCAAACATGTTCATAATTATTTTTTTTGGAAACAAAAAAACATGCACATTTCGAAACCCTTTTGGTACTCGTACCTTTTTCCTATATGGGGAAGTGACCTACCATTAAATTAAATAGAGAAAACCACCCTATTATCTTTGAAAACATACACCTTGATTGGATGGTTGTTACTTGTACTGTGTTGTATTATTAGTCTAAATACAATATTCGTTTCGATTGTGAATTAAAGTATATTATATTAGAAATTTATCTTTAGGTAACACTGAAAAGATTCTTTTTGTGTAGTGATCGATTTCATGTAGTTCCCTCAATATATTCTTCTCATTTTGTCTTATTATTTAAAATTCTATTTCATCATTTACCCTACCTATTCATAGTAGCTCTACCTCTACCTTATAGTTTAATATAGATTTATCATTTAAATTATGAATATGTGTATTATGTAACACCAGAGAATGATAAAACAATAGTATATGATAAATATAACACAATATAATAGTATGATACATTATGAATAGTATCGTAAATAATGTAATCAAATTTCTCTATCTCATGATCTCAGGTTGTTCACCTGTCTATTCTATCTGCACCGATTGATTCGACAATTATTACTACTTTATTATACCATCATCTTACCCCACCAAAAGTGAAATAAAGAAAAAGAAACGTATGTTAATATAGAGTACCTTCTGATCCAAATTTAAGTCTTTTTAGCTCTCTAGATTTCTGTCCATATTTTCAGTAGCAGGAAAATTTATCCTTTACACTTGTTAATATTTTGTTTGACCAAAATGAATTCACAGTCATTTGATTGAGGAAGAGCAGTAGTTTAGCTCAATGTAAGTTAGTCAATTCTAATTTGGGTTAATAATTTGCATATCAGGATACGTCATTTATACCCCTGGATATATAAACATCAACCTTGCAAATTGATTAATATTAAATCCGATATATTGATGTAAGCGTCCACAAAAAATATATACAGTGGTAGCAAAATATTTGAAAAAAGAAAAAACATGACAATTATTTATGTTTAGCGGTGATGCTTTTCAAATCATTCACCTTTCTAAAAGAAAATGAAATGAAAAAGATACAATTTTTACTTGTTCAAACTAACTTTTCTTTAATAGCTTTAATTCTTTATACATGGTGGTTTATTGGTTTCATAAATAATACATTTACGTGGGGAATATCCGTGGCACCTAACGTAAAATATTCACTCAACTTGCGCACTAGAAAAATGAAATTGTGTTTATTGTATAAATGAACCCACGCTACTTTTGGTGAAAGGGAAAATGCAAATGGGAATGATGTATGCAACTTTTTTGTTATGGGTTTAACGGATTAGGTTTCAAAATTTCATGGGTCAAATGCTTAAAAGCAAAAGAAAATACATGTAAGGTGTGTGGTGCACGAGATATTTTTTGTTTGGCTAATTTAAAGTTTAATTGATAAGTAATTTCTTGCTTTAAGGAATAATTGTATGATCTCGACTGTGGAACAGTGATGAAGTTAAAAATTTTATTTAGATATATATATATATGCATAAAAACTAAAGAGAGTTAATATATAATATATTTACTTAAAATTAAAAATTTGACCTTCTAAAATAATGTAGTTTTTTGTGAATAAGGTTGTGTTTAGCATGGAGGAAAACATTTTCCCGTTCTATTTTCTCATGTTTGTTTAGCTTAAATATTTTGAAAAATATTTTTTAAATTAATTCAGTTTCCACAAAATTAAGAAAAATGACTTCCTTTCAAAAATTAAGGAAAACGTTTTCCAAGACTTATATCCAATCTCAAATCAAAATTTGAATCCCCCAACCCATTATTTATTTTAAAAAATATTTCAAATTATAAAATATTTCATTTCAGAAATAGCCCTAAATTTTACTCTCTAGTTAAAAATAAAAGATATTTTCTAAAATATTTTCATTCACTAACTAAATAATTAAAATATTTGTCACTCACCAACCAAACATAAAATAATTAATTAAAAATTAATTTATTTTTAAACAAAATATTTTTATCCGTATCAAACATAATTTAAGTGTCACCCCTTGGCGCAAAATAAGTCTGCTACTGATTGCTGTAGGATGACAAGAAAACGTAAAACTTGCCAAATCATGACATTCTTAATAATTGGCCATAATTTGTTGGAAACGGATGCATAATAATTCAAAGCGTCTTAAATAACTACTAAGTCGTTGCTTTGGCCCCATAATTTTGGAGGCCCCGATTCATTTAAAAAATAGTACTTGCAAATATTATTTAAAAAAATATATTTTTAAAATTTAAAAACAAATCGCATATAAGTTCAAAAAAAAAGTCATTATTATTTCCCCACTACCCTAAGAAAATAGAATAATTTATGGGACCAACTTCCTAAGGTGGGATATCGTACTTCCTTAAAATCTCCTAATAATTTGATTCTATATTATTATTATTGATATTCATCTTTTTTATTTTGTGTTTTATTATTTTTATTCTCAATATTGAACTCTCTCTGCAAAAATTTTGGATATACTGTTGGTAACAAGTTACAAAAGAGCTGTTTTTCGGTGTTTCTTCGAAATTTCAAGAGGTGCAACAAGCAATCATTATATTGAAAAAATTCAACAGTCAACACTATTTAGATATGGGTATATGGACTTATCAAATTCATGAACTAGATTTTATCGTTCTAACTTTATTTTATAGTGTGTTTTTCTTTTGAAAATTTGTTATTGTTAATACTCTTAGTTCATGAGTATGTATATCCTTGTTTTAGTTATTATAAAATTTATTCAATTTAAATATGTCAACTAAAAAATATGAGTTGGATTTTACAAAAAAAAAAAAAAAAAAAGAGAGAAAAACTTGAAGAATTAAATAAATGTCAAAAAGGAGTCCTTGATGAATTTTTAACAAATAATAAAAATCTTGAATCAAAAAATAGGGGAGGATATTCTTTAAGTGAACAAGCCACTAGTAGAATTGAAAGTGTTAAGAGAAATGATACAAACAGAAGATAAAAATCTAATCAAAATACCCCATCAAATAAAAGTACTTGATTCTTTTCTTAAATACTTATGTTGCTTATAGAATATTGTTCACAGTTCGTGTATCGTTACCTCAGTCAAATGAAGTTTTTGAAATTATAATTCAATTTTAGACCTCTAATCTTATTCAGTCGGCCTGTATATTATATTTGTTATCATTTTCATCAAGAGTGTGAGAGAAAGGTGGATGAAAGGGGAGAATAATATTCTTTTATGGCTAAAGAATTGAAGCAATTTTCTCTTATGGCGTCATATCAAGAATGGTATATGTATTTCAGCTATATTTTCTTGATAAATCATTCCTACATAAAGTAATTTATCATGAATTTTATGATTCTTAAAAACGAGATATTTTGAATTCATCTTAAACCGTTAATTACAATGGATTACATCTAAAATCACAAAGCTCCAACTATATAAGTACATATAACGACGTCATGTCATCATCTGCATTTTGATTATTACTATAATATAAAGCTTCCATCTGCTTTCGTACTTGATCCAAATACCCCCAAAGTTTAGTAAAGGAAAAGACCATGGATTTATTATATATATGTCTATACGTCTTAAAAATTGAAAGCAACATATTCCCTGTCCTTTGGTTAATATTTTATTTTTGTTAAGACACAATTATATATATATTCTCTCCTTTTTTGATTTCTTGATATTCCTGCATGCGTGTAGATAGATGTGAACATAAATATATTCATTCATTCCTTAAAGAATCAGTTATTAACCTAGTTAGGAAATAAAGAATTGTTTGTGGAACTAATTAAATTAAACGCTGTTTCCTTTTGTGGGACGCAACTTAATTAATCAGCATTATTCCTGATTAAGCGTACATAATCAAATCTCGGAGTTAATTATATTCTCTTAACGACCGTCGGTTGGCGCTAATATAATGAGGACAAATGTTACGTAACTCAATGTAAAGGGGGTCCGGTCATGAACAAATAATTGTAGCAATGAACGTACAAGCAATATTTTCGAAACGATAAAAAAGGCAAAAATAAAATTTTCATTTTATTTTTACTAATAAGCCAAACATTGCACGATGGAGGCATTTATACCATAATGAGCCTGGTTTTCATTTAAAATAAAACCACCATTTGGTCCCCAACAACCTCAAAACTCCTAACTAGTAGCTACATATACCTCTTTACTACTATTATACGCACCTTTTAATTAATTTACAAGAAAGAGAGAGAGAGAGAGAGAGAAAATTCCTCTTGTGACTTCATTCATCTTATAAGATATATAGTACTTAGACGAAGAAGCACGTTTAATTATGATTTATTTATAGTTCAATTGATTAATTACTGAGGTCTTTGTTCGATATTATTGCATGCCCATGCAGAATAAGAATTCATTTGCTGCTCAAGTTGCCGGGCGATCAGTATTTGACGTATATCCTCGAGGGTTTGCCGAAGGATCGCCGATTCGGTCCTCAGCCGATCGTTCTCACACGACACAACTTGGCTCTGATGGCTAATTAACCGTAACCGGTTCATTAATTCCCGGTTCCCTACTTTAAGCCGGTTCGCTAGGTTCCGCAGGTTCTCCAGATGCTTTTGCTTTCGCATACGGGACCGCCTCGCTGATTCCCGGTTCGATACCATACGCCGACGCTTTCTCTCATCCATGTCACGGTTCGACGTCGTACGCTGCCGCTTTCTCTCGTCAGGACAGCGGTTCGACTTATTATTATTGTCATTATTCCGGTTCGGGTCATCTGAACCGGAGCTAGAGTGAACAGTATTCGGTTTGGAATCATCCGACCCTGAATCGGAGTTCAAAAGGACCGGTTCAGGAGGTGGGGATTCCTTGGGCGAAACGACCGGTTCTTCTTCTTCCACTTCTTGTGGAATCAGAAAAGCCGGCTCGATGCATTCCCACGGAGTGAAACCGCCATCAAAAGCCGGAAATAAATTGGGAAAAAGTCCATCGGCGGACAGAGTGGCGGCCGGAAAAGTAGACAACATGGCTGGAAAATTTCTTATAAGGGGGGTGGGTAGGTAGGAGGAGAAAAGGGAAGAAGTAAGGTCAGGAGTGTAGTATTTATTTACATAGGGGAAGGAGCAGGGTGGGTTCCACCAGGGACATTTTAGTCATTGGACAAAACTTTTGAGTCAGGTGGCACTAGTGTGTAGGGTCCATCTAAAAGTAGATTTTTTGATGACATCAGCACCTGGGACCCAACAATTCAGCTTAGTCACGAAGCAACAAAAGGAGTTGGCGCATTGTGTGCCTACGTGTCATATTTGGTGTGAGCCGACCGCCTGAGGAGCCAATAGTTGAAAAGGTGCTTACCAGGAAGCACGTTCGTTGCTCGGCTCCGGCTAAGCGAGCCGAAGAGTGATTATTCGTTGATGAGCTCAAAGGGATAGTTTCTCTGTATCAATTTATGAGATGCTATTTAATTGAACATAATATTTTAAATTAATTAAAAAATGTGTTAAGTAAATTAAAACAGAGAAAGTCGTAAAATTTTGAAGAGAGTGATGGACTCCCCACTATCTGGCAATCATATTTATCCATAGTGTGATTCTTCGTCAAAGAAGTGGGGTAATTGATATGTGATTAGGTCAAGAGTCTGATTTTCCTCAAATTAATTATTACTACAACTACTAATTCTACTCGCAGAACTATTTGTTGGGATATATCCTGAGTTTAGATATAATATTTATTATATAATAATTATTTATTTAATTTTAATAAAAGGTTCAATAGATTATATAATTATTTATGTGTTCATTTATTTATATAGTAGATGATTTAGTGTATAGAGTTTTAGCTTATACACAAAAAATTAAATCATCAGTTCTTATAAGTATAAAGTTTTTCGTTCACAATCTAAGATGGAAATTGGACAAGTCATAGGTATGATTGTAGCACAAGATTATATATAATTTATCTTGATTATAAGAACGGTGTAGTTTCAACTTCTTGTGCTAATGCATATTGTATGTATTGAATGGGATCAAGTGGAGATAATTATTTTAGACAGACTAATAAAAATATATTCTCTAAACTGTTAAATGTACTTATATTTCCCTGATATAACTATTATGATCTGTACATATTATTTATCATTTCGGTTTATTAAAAGGTGAGATTCTGAGATGAGTCAATATGCCTGGTAAATTGGATGATAATAATATATATTGGTGAAATAATAAGTTAGTTGCAGAATCCATATGTCGATATAGAGTTTGATGATATGTCTTTTGAGAAGCTTATAAGTTTTCATCGTGTCAAACCTTGCAAGTGGATTTATGAAATCCGACACATGAAATACGTTAAGCAGTGCTCTAAAGGAAATCAATCTTTAAATTAAATTTGTCAGTAATTTAATTTGTTGATTAGTATCTATAATCTTAACATGGGGAATTATATAAGTGTTTAATGAGGAATTTCGAAATATAAATAGAGGATTGCAATTATGAATCTTTAGTGGAATGATTCGTAATTTATTATGGTAAGAATAATTTCAAATTAAATATTTGAATTATTTCCATAACAAGGAGACTCAACAATTAATTTCATGGTCCCTATAGTACACATATTTTACTAGAACTCATAATCTTATTTCTAATTAAAGAAGGCCACATATTAGTTTCTTGTTTTTCGAGAAAAGTGGGTTTCCTTCTTTCTTTTGGATTTGGAAAGGTCCTCTATAAATTGAGTTTTCTTAATTTAGAATAAAGGGGATTTGGATGAAAAAGAATTAAGTTTTCTATACAATGCTTGCCCATCCAAGTATTGAGAGAGTTCGGGTATGAATTTGGGATCACTGTAGAAGATCGTAGAACTGCAGTTTAACTCGTGGATTCGCTTGAAGGTATATGCTCACGCTTAAAGAGGTATTTATCTAATTAAATTTCATAATATTTATTTGTTCTAGCATAATTATTTGTATTCTAGCATAAACATATGTATTATCTATTATTCATGTAAAAAGTATGATTCTTAACTACTTCCGCTCGGCATATGATTTTCCAACACTATTAATATAGGACACATAAAATGTTTGGTGATATTAAGATGAAGTGCAAAAATATCACCAATCATCTGTTGTTTGGACCACAAATAAGATAGTGGAGAGAGAAAAATGAATGACATTTTTGAAAGTGCCCTGCTCTCCATTCATTAGTAGTCAACTTGAATTTTTCCTACCATCTGCTTAATTAAAAATAACATATTATATCACTATATTATATTCACCCTTGGAAGTTGGAAGAGACTAGAGAGTGAGATTTATTTTAACTCTTTGACCTTATCTTCTATTTTATGGCGTGCGCAACTGCGGATGGGTAGTAAAATCTCACTGGAATACTGTGGGTAAACACTCATTATTATAGCGTAAAGCCTTATCCCGCTGATTATTATTGCGTCCTTGATTTTTCGGGTGGATTAACTGTGTACTTTATTGAAAATAAAAATTCTATTTTTGGAGATAATATTTTTTCTGTCTTATTTTATGTGATGCATTTTTTTTATCGTCTCAAAAAGAATGTTACTTTACTCTAATTGGAAATAATTTAATTTCAAATTTCTCCTTTTATCCTTAATGAAATGATTTTCAACCACACAAATATATTACAAGTTAAAAGATGTCACATAAAATGAGACGAAGGAAAGATTAAATTACTAATTACCTAGTATTATTAAAGCAGGTTAATTAACATGTATAGTTTTGACATGGATGGATATGAGTTGGGCGTTATTCTATTGAATTCCGTGAAGAGACTGAATTACGTGAATTTGACAATATAGTGTGCACCTATGAAGTAATAGACCTGTAATGCGGGGACTCATTAGGTCAAAGACATCTTAATTACGAATATGACCCATTTCCCTTCTCTACTTTTTAATAATTCTAATTTGCCACGGTCATATTCATAATGCAAGGACATTTCAACAGTGCAAATCTTTTCTTTTTATAAAGAAAAAAAAAACAAGAAGGGAATTATTAAGTTGGGAGTAAAATTCTCACCACCAACAAGGTGATAGTTAATGTAGCTAACTGATTCAACTATTGAAATTCTTAAAAAAAAAAAAATTAATTTAATCATGTCTCAATTTAAACAATATTATATTAATCAACGACGTAACAAATATGCATAGTATTGCACTCTTAAGATGCTTTTGACCTATATATGCAATAAAACTTTAGTTGTTTTAATTTGCTTTTTAATATATATATTGTTGTAAATTCAAACAGGAAACTTTATACTTCTGAAAAATAATAAAACATAAAAAAACAAAAAGAGAAATAAGTATAAAAAACACACTTAAACTATCTCATTTTTTTTAGTTTCATACCTAAACTATTGGGAGTGTGAGTTTAGGTATGAAACCACATTTTCAATAGTTTAAGTATGAAACTCAAAAAAAAGGGATAGTTTAGGTGTATTTTTTATACTTATCGTTTTATTTTTTATGTTTCATTGTTTTTGACACTTATCTCAAAATAAAAGGAGAAAGAAAAAGCACAAGAAGAGGCCATAAAACAATAATTCCTCACCTTACCTGGTAATATTTTATCTTCATTTTGATATCTACATTAATTCAATAAATATATCAAATATGATCTTAATTAGCCTTCTTATTGTTAAATAATAGCACATATTTTTAACCTTTAATTTTGGTTTACAGTTTATGATTCTTTCCCTCTATTTCCGCAATAACTTAGTGAAGAACCTGCATATATTCGATTATTCGTAACACGTCATTGTCTTTCGAAGCATCATTAACAATTGGGCAGATTCTAAAGGTTGAGCCTTTTGTCTTTCAATTCAACTTAATATGATAAGATATTAATTGCACCTAGTTTTCTAAAGTCCAACTCTAAACAAAGACAATTTCTTTTTTTCAAAAAATCAATAATTAAGGATAGGAATCCAATTTAATATTTCTATAATTAATACGTAGCTTGAGGCTGACATTTAAAGCTCTTTTATGCTATCAACCACATATTATAACACGTACATACATAATAAAGCAATTAGCTTTCTTTAATTTGGTATATATTGAACAGAGATTGCCTCCCAAGTCAAGGGAATTAACTTTATTCTTTGATGATAGGACATATAATGTGTGAACAACAGACACGCGTTGTGCTTTGTCTAATAGTTCAATCAATCATGATAAGGTTTCAAATTTTTTTGTTTTGTTCCATCTTTAATTTTGATGTTAATATTCTCCCACTTTTACTTTGGAAATTTCTTATTTATGCACCAAAAGGAAACCATACATCTGGTCACACCATATATTTTCTTATTTAAAGTCTAAGAGGTTTATAGTTGTATCACTAGTTCAAATATCATTAATAATAATCATTCATCACATAGAGCATGTATATATATATATATGGTTGATATAATCTTGTACTATACTAATAATTAAAATATTAATGGAAGGACATAAAGCATCACATAGACAATGAAACTTTATAAGCTAAGTATGCCGACTTTATAATTTATGATGAGAAGAAGGTATTTGTTAGGAATTACAATATGCCATATAGAAAAGTGTATGAGAAGTTAGCAGCCGGCTGTGAAAGAAGCTTTTGCATATAAAATTATATTGTTGGTTAAATCACAAGTGTTACCAAACCCTTTGTCTGGTATTTCCCACAAAGTTTTAACGAGTAACGTGTTAAAAATATATTTAATTATTTTAATTTTTTTAATTTTATATTTAAATTGTTAGGAGCATGAGTTTTATATCTAAATTATTATTCTTTAATTGAGAAACACGCCTTTTTTTTATTATACTTTCTTGATGGTATGTGTATTAAACACTTTTTTTTTAAAAAATTACCACATAACACTTCATATGCGCTAAACATTTCTCCTTGACAAAAATTAAATAAATTATTGATGTTAATTAAAAACTAAAGATTAAAGTATTATTATTTTTAAAAAATTCTTTAAAAAATAAAATTTAAAACATGTATCTTACCCCTCTCCACCACCAACCAAAAGAAAACACCCCCAAACCCTTTATTTTTTTTCAAAAAAAATAAAATAAAAAAAAATCTTACTTCATTTTCCACCCCACCCCCATTTTTCAAAAAATTTTAAAAATATTATTAAAAAAAAAAATCCGAATCCTTGTTCCTTTTTTGTTTTCCTCATTTTGTATTAGAGATGTATACATATGTTTTTTGGAAGTGTTTTTTCTTGACGCAAAATATTTTTTAAAAAATAAACGCTTTATTTCATATAGTTGATACGTAAATAGAAAAAATACTTTCTTAAAAATATATGTATAAATTTATCACAAAATGGGAAAAAAAATGAAAAGTGAAAGGTTAGATAAGGTGGGGTAGAATTTTTTTTTAAAACAATAATAACATTCCTAATGAAGTCCAACAAGTAAAACCTTGAAAGATTAGAGTATACGCAGATCTTACCATTATTTCATAGAGAGAGAAAAGTTATATCCAAAAGAACAGATTTCTTTTTTTTTAAAAAAAATAAATTTTCTTTTTTTTCAAAAGAAAAACAACAATCGAATTTTTTGTAGGAACAAGTGGGTGGGTTGGGGGTTGGGGGAGTCAGATGTACAACGAAGGTATAAAATATGTACAACTTATGTTCCAATGTGCATAATAAATATATTATCTATGTACGTTGGCTAAAAAAAATTAAACAATAAATTTATCCAACTATTTGTTTGAAGATTCATATCGATAAATAAATTTAGCCGAATTATATATATTAGTATACGTGCTTTGCACGTATGTGTTGTGTCAATGTGAAACTTATATACAAATAGTACTTGCTATTAAAATAAATACAATATTTATATAAACAAAATTAAATAAATACTATTAATTGATGCAATAGTTTAATCTATTATGAACAGGCAAAAGAGAGAAAATAAATTCAATTACTTATAATATAGAGATATGTTAATGATTTATGAATACATAAAATCAACTTGAAACTAAATAAATAAAAGATAAAATGATAAATTAAGAAAAATAGCAAAAAAATGATTTTATCTAAAGCAAAATACTTTAACGAATGATAAAAAGTTCAAACAACATTTCTGAAGCCCTTTATGCTTTTAATATAGTATAGATATAGACAAATTTCCAAAAATTTTATCTATTCCAAAAGATGATCTTTATATTTAGGAGAAAAGATATAATTATGTTAAAATCAAATACATATGAGTTTATCATAGCCCAAAAATCATTGATGATATTTGTTTTCCAATGAAATATGGATCACATGAAAGTAGAAAGTGGGGAGTATGATAGAAAATCAAGCATAGAGTATTGGAGTATCTCTTTTTCTAGGAGAAAGTTGATGCATGTGGGGATTGCAAATCAAAGGGAATTTGGAGTTCACTTCAGACCAAGCATGTTCTACACATGGACTAATTTGGAAAAGTAGCTCTCACTACTTTAAACTCTACATCTACTATAACTATATACCTTTCTTCAGAGTTCAGACAATCAACAACAAATTACTCTCATCACCTTAATTCCTTGTACAAACTTCTCTAACACAGCACCCTCTTCTGTTCTAACGTGTCTTATGCAGCAGGAATAAAAGATTTAAGTATGTGTTTGGATACATACATAATTGATTGAAGAAAAAAACAAGAAGTTAACAATAAAGTAATTTCTTTTAAATATATATATTTTCTCGTCGCAAACTAAATATATATCGAATATGTCTTTTAAGTTTGTTGTTTTAAACTTATCATGTAGAAAGTTGTCATAAAAGGAAACAAGTATATATTTTTGTTAAACAGAATAAAGAAATACGTCAAATAAATTGAAATAAAAAAATAACGTTTAATAGTTAAAATTGTATTTAGACATGTATATTTCAATCAAAATTTGAAAAAAAAAATGGATTTGAAGTGTTATAAAAGGAAACAAGCATTCTGATTTAAACAAACTAAAAAAATAAGACAAACAAATTGAAATAGAAAACATAATATTTAATCGGGACAATTAAAATTGTATTTGGACATATATATTTCAATCAAAATGTGAAAAAAAAGAAGCTTTGTAGCTGGTTGGATAATTTTAGTCGATGTAAAACTCTTCAAAGGAATTGTATAAAAGAGAAAGAAAACAAACCACTCAATTAGCTTATCCAATCACTCACTCCCAGACAGATGGTTGATAAAAAGTGAAAGGAAATTAATCAGTTAATTAACTTGCCTCAAAGGGTTAAGTTCAAACTTTCATAAAGGGGTTGCTTTGATTTTTTTAGTTCTGCTTGATAATTTTTTTTAAGAATCGCTTTTGCTTCAGAAAATTTGTGGAAGCTTCATATATTCCAAGATAGTAAATTTGTTGAATGAAGAATAAATTTTGTTTGAAAGTTAAAACTTTTGACTGATGGACAATCTAAGTTTTTGCCGACAATTTCTTTCAAGTTAATGTTTTTTTTTTTCCCAAAAAATTTGTTAAACGGGAACAAAAGTTAGGACTGTATTCTTTTGAGTTTGGAAAAATTAAACAAAATGTCTATTGAGTTAAATTTTTTAATTCAAAATAACTCAATTATCAATTTTTATAAAAAATGATTATTCGGCATTTTTCAATAGCAAGCGAGGTGCAATTTGGGCTTTCTTTTTTGCCATTTTCAGTCTAAACACATAGAGGAGCTCATATCTAAATTTTGAAATTGTTTAAAGAAGATTTAAGTTAATTGGTATTTTTTAAAAAAAAATCAATTTGCAACGTATACTTTATTGTATTAACAATATAATGTATATAGATATATATACATCTTTGATATATAGTTATACACCATTAATACAATATGGATACATTATATATACAGTGGCGGAGCCAATATTTTCGTCAAGTGTGTTTATACTTTTAGAATATGGGTGGGGTGATTTTTATTTAAAGGGTGATCAACAATTGATATACTGTATTTAACCTACATATTCGAAAAAAATATTCCGACGAAAAGTGTTACCACTCTCGAGTGAATATACATATTGTCATTTTATATATTTATGAAATTAGGCTTTTGAGTTTTGGGGACTCCACGCGTCCTTTCCTGTGCACCAAAAGCCACCATCCTCAAATTCCAAGTCTTGTAGAAAAAAGATTCAGTATTGGACTTCCTTTACAGCTGATTTTTCTTTTTCTAAGGAGTACGTGCTAGACTTATCCGTTTTAATGTCACTCCTTAAATCCTATACGTGGTTTGCTTTCTTTTGTTGATGTTGAATAAAAGAGACTGCAACATGTATGTACTGTTTGTTTCTTTGTAGTAATTTAGATTAGGGATTGAGTTATTGTGTATCTTTATGCTTTCTTTACTTTTGGTCCCAACTCCCAAATCCAATTAAGTCATGGCAAAGCACCATTAATTCAACAGTTACAAAAGTTATTTATAGCTAGGTCTTAGCAAAGCACCATATCTTAACAGTAAAAAGCTTCTCTCCAAATTGATTTGGTACATTGCACTACACATTCTACCTTTTTAGATGTTTGAACAAGGACGTACGTCCTCACTGGTGTGTGAATAAGTGACAATATATAGCCTAATAGATATTGGATTATGAAGTAATTAATCTCGTAATTAATTAGGTAGGTTTGACTGATAACGAACTTAAATTATCTCTTCTTTTTTTTTTTAATTTGGACCAAAATTTCCTGAATTTAGAACTTAATTCAAAATTAAATGCACTACATTGAGAAAATTGAAACCTCTACCCGATATTTTTAAGTAACTACAAATATATTTTTTCTTGATTAAGGTAAGCAATTTTTATTCCCAAGATGCATCAAATAAGAACATGAATAATTCAATTTACTCTATTAACCTTGATCATGTTTATGTTCCTCTTGATGAGCAAATAATGGATTAGCAATTTTATTGAGGTCAGTGATCATCAATGTACAACTCTCTCCTGCATCATCGGAATCATGTTTAGTATCAACGTAAACACAGGAGCAACGTTCCAATGATACGAAAAATGCCGCGGCGACTCCGCTAATAAGCCGCGTCGCAACCCCATCGACTCTCTTGGGGACTACTGTCCTACAACTTGTCATTGATGATTTTTCTGGGTCTTGATCTCTTGGTGTAACTGTAGAACTTTTTTGACACCAAACAAGGTCCACGCCACATTTCTTCATCGTAATTGTATATTTTCTGTAAAATGAATTGAGGTTTTACAATTTTTACGCAAAGCTTTTTATAATCAATTCCAATTTAAGTATATGATTATTGGCGTGCCATTAGGATATTATTTACTTCTGCATGTAAACAAGAATTTCTTCTAATGAAAGTGTCATGATTTAAATTATGCAGGCTTGTGTGTTTATTACGACTCTAATTATCATTAAGGATAATTAATTACATTATTTATACCACTACATATATTAAACTATTCTACATTTCTCGTATGATCACTCAACTAACGACGTCTTTTGTCTCAAAAAGTCAACTAATAGTAATTATCATAGAAAATCACTCAACTTTAATTTGTTTTGCAACAAAAACTCTCTGTTTCTGATGGATATTGCTTCCGTAAAGAGATAATTTTGAAAAAAATAAAAATATCAAGTATTTACTTTAGTTAACCTATTGCTTAGAAATGTATTTATTTAGTTTGAGATAAAAGTAATTATTGATTGAAGTGTAAAAAGAAGTGTGCAGCCCTTTTCTTTTAGGTCAGGTATGATAATCAGATGCAGTTTTACAAGGAACTTATCATATTGATCAAATTAGAAGGAAAAAATGGAGTAACTAGTAATTAAGGGATAACCTAGGATGAAGTAAATCAAATTAAGTACTATCAGATATTCCAAGTCTCAAAAGTTGGTGACACTAAACCAATATTCTTTTGTCCAATTAAAGATGGAATTTATAATCCACCAAATATATCGAAAGAATTAATTCGAATTGCATTTTTTATGAAAAAAAAAAGAAGATTTTGTCAGCCCAACAAAGAATTAGATCACAACTAATAAGTCCGGTTTGGATATATGACCAATCCAATTGGACTTAGTTGGGCCATTGTATTTTTGGGCAGAATAAAGTCTCAGAAATTCGATTGAGCTATTTCGTTATGGACTAGAAATAGCAAGTTGCAACTTAACATTCACAAATCACAATTGATCAACTTAAATACTAACACATAGCAAAATGACAATTTCAAATATTTTTAGAAATATCACAATTTCATAATATTTTTGTTTCACCCTTCTTTACATTGCATTATTAGGTAGGATGTTCGCTAATAGCAAAGATATAACTTTATTTCTTAACCAAGTTCACCATGTTATGTTCGATCATGACTTTGATCTGAGTCACCTCGATCCTTTCATGGTTTTTGCCCTAAGTAGGATGTTGATATTAGACTATGGAATGCAGCCCACAATTCTGACCAACCAACCGACCAAATACATAAGAAGTACTTGAAGTATTCAAATGTTTTAAAATTAATGGGATCAGATTTGTTAAATATACATTACTGATGGTGGGACTAATTAAATAACAATTCAAACTTCTCCTTTTTAAATTCACAGTAGTTAATCATCACGTTTTGGGAATAATTATTATTCGTTCAGCCTATGATTTTAACTTTTAAGTGTTCATACATCAAGGATCAGGCAACCCCCCTACCTACCTTAATTAATGGATCATCAAAGGTCTTAATATAATCCAATTTTCATTTTTTGGGATTTTTTTACCATCGATACCCATATGCATGGGAATTCTGATTATAGCTTATATTTAGTTTAACAGTAAAAGTGCTTGTAATTTTTAAGCATTAAAAGACTTGAGAATAATAATGGATCAACAAATATATTATTAGGTCTTTAGGACTAGACATATATTTTTGTATTAAGACGCTATATATATCTTTAGTTTAGAGGCTAATTAATTTCGAATAGGAACATTAGCTTAGTGATTGCAAGAGCAACTTAAACTAAACATTAAATGCAATCTGACCCGTATAGTTTCATTTTAAATGTGAATTGAGAACTCAAATTCCTGGTAGGGGGCAAAAATTTCCTCCATACGTACAAGCATTATAGTGGCATTTCATGATAACAATTGACAAGCAATTCACTTCTTTATTTTAATTTTGAACCTTTCCATTTCTCTGGTCTCACTTTGAATATTGGCACCAAATGTCAATTGCACATTAATAGATGGAAGACAAATAGCCAAAGCAAGCAAGTCATCATATTTATGAAGCCTATCTGCAGAATTTCAGAAAGAAGAAAGGAAGCTGAACAAAAAGAGAGAAGCTTTACGACCAATTGTTCTAAAAGAAAGAATATAGATATAATGGCCTGGATTTTCAAACATCAAATGATTTTGTTTGCCAATATCTGGTTTGACCGTTAGGAGGCAAACGAATTGTGTTCCAAATATGGATAGTCAAACATCAAAATGCGTGTGTTGAATATCATATAATTTTATCATTTAATCATCAGTAAAGTAACACTTTCATTTATAATGCTCAATATCAAATTGTTTGAGTTAATGTACATTACGAATGCTAACAAGCACTCCCAGGGCAAGGATTGACAGACACATCCTCTATGAAAAAATTAATAAGTTTTGTAATTTGACAAAAATAACTTTAATAAATATTGTTCTTTTTGAAAATTGTACGCTAACAAATAGAGTTTTCACATTTAAGAGTAATAATTACTAAGAGATGAATTGAAGAAAAAGTGATTAATCATCGTTTCTTTATTTTTTAAATTGACAACTAATTTGAGACAATTATTTTTAGTAAACTTTGACAATTAAATTGGGATGGAGAGAATATTTTCTTCTTGCTGCTAATTGAGCAGTAAAAAACACTTCACGCAATTAGAAAATCACCAATCCACACTTCTAAATTAGCCCATATCCTTAATTACTTGGAGTCTTGGATACTGCATTTATTTGAATGTTGAAAGTGCAACTTCACATTAGTTTTAAAACGTCGCAACTCAAGCTCATGACAATTATTGTCCACTTTAGCCTAATAAACCTCCTCGACTTGCCTCTCAGGATATATGTGTATTTCACGTGGCCTTATGTTATGAGTTATAAAACTTTTCACTTTTTTTCGTCGTTCAAATATAATATTTTTCAAAAATATCATGTGCATCCCTTTTTTTCAAAAGTTTGTCAGCCTATTTTATATAATAAAAAAGTGTATCAATCTTTCTCTTTGTCATGCCCTCATCATCGGCTCATGCATGTGTCACACTAATAAATTTGTCAAGAAAAGGCTGAATCACAATCTTATGAAGATCTTGGCGAAACCCTTTTATTCTTAAATTCCTTTCTTTCATTCTTTGTTTGTCTGGCGTGCAGCATATATAAAACATATTGTTTGCTTAACCAAGAAAATAAGACAGTTTTTTTTTTTGGTAACATTGTGAATTACCATTAACAACCAAGAAGAATACAAAAAAATAGACAAATTAAAAGGGAGGACTAAGCAGTTTGTAAGAAGGTATTTGTGCTTTAGCAGCCGAAAGTACTTAACGGGATTAAAGCTTTTGACTGGTAGAAGATTTGCCTTTTTAACTTCAAACATTCTTTTCACTTTGGTTTTATAAGGCACATCCCATCCCATTTAGTTTCTTTAAAGGAAAAGTATATTTGAAAACTTGACTTTTAGATGGCCTTACGCGTTTGGTCAACTTTGGTTAATAGGACATATGTAGGTTGGTGTTCAATATTAATTCTTTTCTCAACAATATCTCTATTAATTAAGTACGTTTTAAGTTATTAATATTATATTTGAATATTCAAACATTCCCATTTCATGATCATTAGAATAATGATTTATTTCTTTGTTAAGTTAATAAAACCCATTGCTAATAAGCAGAAGCCTTTATGGTTGGAGAAGACCGTGTATTGCCATATTGTATTGAATTGAATTAATAAAGGCAACATTTGTATATTTTCTTCTATTCATCACCACCTTACAAAATTGGATAAGCCTAATAAAGCTAGCTAGTTAGCCTTCTCTTTCATGCACGTAACATTATTTGTATGATAAGTGAGTCCTGTTTCTTTGTCAAGTTGAGAACTAATATATATATGCTGAAGTGACAAAATTATGTTCAACTTTTTTATTTGAAATCAGTTTTTTCAATTTTCAGGATACATAAATTTTTGTGGTAATTTATTTGATTATTATTCTGTTAGAAGAACTTCTTAATTTAATGGTAAGCAAGCCAATTGATGATCGTTTTCATTTTGAATAGAAGTTACATATCATATGGGACCATGATTATGAAGAGACAGATAAGGAAACTGGCCTATAAATCCATATATCACAATAAATATGTAAGAACTATTCATTCATCATTAACTATATGAAACAAAAATGTCAACTTTTACTAGATATTCTTCAATTTAAACGGCGATTTTGCAACGTAGCCTACTCTATACAGCGTTTTCAGAGTTCTCTAGCCACAACAAGTTCTTGAAATTAGTTTGATAAAATAAATTCCTAGGTCCCCATATTTCACTATCCTCCAGATACCCCCATAAGATTACGTTCAACAAACGGCACCACAAATTTAATAATCATAACAAGAAGACTACACAAATTTTTTTAATTAATTCCAGCTAACTAAAAAAAAAAAAAAGAACAAGTAATAACAAGATGCCTGTTGATCTTGAAGAAAACAGTTAAAAAGATCATTCCTGGCTGTTGTAGATGAATGTAGAGTTATATATAAGCTCCTGATGTGGAAATTCCTGGTTATTCTAGTGCCAAACATTTTATGGTTATTCCAAAACCTCCTACACCTTAGGCCACAAAAGGCGTCTTAATTATGGATAAAGAGAGGTCACTTCAACTTTAGTGATAGACATAAATTCAAATGTCAATCTCCCAATTAATGGCGCTCATTTTTCCCATTCCTTTTATATGCATCTCTATTAAGATCGTATTCTATGATTATGATTCTATTATATATATCTTTTTCATTTCATCGAAAATCTTCATCAACTCGAAGAACAATAATTTGTGTTTAACAGACCCATAAGGTGCGGTAGCCCGAAACTTACAACTCTTTTTACAAACATAAGCAGTCAGCAAGACAATGCCATTAATAAATGCCGCTACTTGCAATCGGAATACGACTATATATTAAACATATAAAGGTATTAATTAGTATCTATTTATCTACCAGTAAATTAAATTCCTGTGGTCTACTTAATTACTGCCATATAACAATAATTGAATCCACATCGACAAATCACAAGAGAGATGTTGGGTATATAAGTAAATAGGTCTTATCTACTAGTGATGCGTTTTAAAGTCGTGACAAACCTCAGTGCTGACTAAATACTAGTGACAAATTTTAAAGCCACGCGGACCTATGTCCAAAGGGGTCAATATCATCAACGGGCGGGCTGGACTGTTACATAACTTCTAATGACAAATTTTAAAATCATGCGAGTCTATGCTCAAGCAGAGAATATCACCCCGGTTGAATTGTTGCATGCCCCTTTAAGGATTCTTGTCCTTTGAGTAAATGTCTTTCTGAAAAAGAAAATCTCTGTGATATTTTACATACATTCTAGTCCACTAAAGATAAAATTTCGTCATTCCCCTGACATCGATATGTTTAAAGTCTTCCTTCCACTCACCCTAGTTCACACTCGAACTTTATGATTGTCACACTCTCCATTTCATTATAAATTGAAGCCACCACACAACACAGAACCCATAGAGCTACAGACAACATATATTCTTCTGCATCTCTTCCTACAAAATACTCAAAAATTAAGCATCTAGCTAAATATATAATAATTAAGCCATGTCTAAAGCATCTGCTAGCTTTTTCTTCATCATCCTTCTCCTCTGTTTTGCTCTGTCCTGTGCTGCTCGCCCACAGCCACTTTTTCACGAGGCTATACTCAACAATATTCAACACCAGGTACTTACTACAAACCAGTGATGGAGTCATAAATTTTATTAATTAAGGCGTCTAAAATTTAACACGTATATATGTATGAAAAATAACTTTTGATGATATTTCGTATAATTATCTATATACATAATATAATTTTCAACGAAAAGTGTCCGATTGGCGACCCTAAGTGGCTACGCCACTGACTCAAGCGACTAGACCAACATAGTACATACTCGTATTATTGAATTATTATACGACTATTTCATTTAAAAAAGATTTGGTTGTGAAACTTTATATTCGACGCACAAACTATATATATCCTATTAATTAGTGTGATGTTAGTATTAAATTATTTGGATTTATTTCAGGATGTTGTTGAAACAAAGCAAGTTAGCAAGGAAGAGAATTGCAAAGGAGTGAAGGAAGAAGAATGTTTAGAAAGGAGGACTTTGGCAGCTCATCTTGACTATATCTATACCCAAAATCAGAACCCCTGAAAGAAAGTACTGTTCCCAAGGACGAAAAAATGTTCAGTTTGTTTTGCAATGATTAATTGACTATGTTTTCCATTTAATATACTACTCCATATATTAAACAAAATAGTAATGATATTCTTCTTCTACCCAAAAATAATAATTAGTAATGATAGTTCGAGTGACTTTTCACATATATTAAATATAGTATTGCTTTTGGTGTGTTTCTTGTTGATTCTCCCTGTACGTTAAACATATATCCCAATAAAGTTCCTGGTGTAAGCAGGTTGATTACTTAATTTATGTACTTGACCTAAGGTATTGAGCATAATCTAATACCGGTTTCTTACTTAATCATCATAATATTAATTTGTACAGTACTAGTGAATTTTGCATAGTTGTACCTACTACAAGTAACATATATACTCTTTACGTTTTATTTTATGTGAACTTATTTGATTAGATATATCAAATTTAAGAAATAAAAAAAAGATTCTAAGATTTGTGGCCTAAACTTATTAATAAGTTTCTCCGTTCATAAAAGAATAATTTATAGGCCATTTTTTTAAACAGGGAGAGTATAAATTTGTGTGGCTGCTGTGAAGGCTTATTATTAGAGATAAAATAGAAAGTTTAAATTAAATTATTTTTAAAATTTGAAATGTGATAATTACTTTTGAAATAAAATAAAAATATAACTTAACATAATTAAATTGGGAGAATATTAGTTTACACCGAAGAACTACAATACAATATACAATTGGTGCAGTTAATTTTTGTACTAGTAACTGAATAACAAAAAGAAAATAATTGGACAGAGTGCATGTACCAAGATAATAACGTCTACGCAAAAAGATCATTTATGGGATGTCTGTATCAAACTCATTGCGTTACTCTACGTCCACGTTAGCGCAGCATTTGCGGCCACGGAGACTAGAGAAGACTGGTAGTTGTTGAATTAATAAAAGGAGAGCGTTGGACTGCTACTGTGTTTTTTTTCGGCTAAGTCCTAATATTGTCCAGGGCGAAGCTCGACAGTCATCTAAGGAGGGAGGACGGGAGGTTCCAGGATTAATCTAAACAACTAAAGAAATAAAGAAATAACTTCATAAGTATAATTCTAATTGATTATTTCTCTTTACAATATATACACATCTTCTCGGGGTCCAATTGTAATTTAACATCTTCTCACATGAGTCCTCTAGTATTTTTTGTAACCTTTAATATGGTAATATAAGATATGAAATTTATCTATGCACAATATTCAAAAAATAAAGAAGTAAACAGAAGTACACGAGATTCGGATGACCCCTGACTCTATTCTTGGACTAATATTGCAGTTAGGGCTCCTCCTTCTACATATTCATGTCCATGTCGTGATAACAAAGTTACACATTATAAAATTGTACGACATCATCATAAACATGTATGCATTCTTTGTCCATCATGAAGAACAGAAATTAAAAATGTCAACCTGCAGAAGTTTCGACCAAATCGACTATTCTATCTCTGTCAACAATATAGAGTTTTCAAAAGAGCTGTAGCAAATTAGAGATGCATGCATGTTGTCCCATATTTCGCTTTCCTCCAGAATATCCACAAAGACTAAGACCAGTATGAAAACCAAAATGAAATAACTGTTTGATGACAAGAAGACTAAGATTAAATTTTAAATTTACATTTTATTCTAGAATGTGTGGGCCATTAACACGTGTTCTACGCAATGCTTAGCTTGGGCCAGGTAGAAAAACAGAACGCCCCTAGTATCATGAAAATCACTTCACTGTACCCAACCTGTGTAAATCGAATACGCACATTTGCATCTCATTCTCAGAATTTTGCTGATTTCTTTGTCTGATTGAGATTAATACTCCTCGAATACTCAAAATTGTCGTAAAGTTTATATGCGTTTTGGTGGTTATCTGAAAATTTGGGAGGGGGAGCACGGTAGAAAAAGTCGACTCAAAATTCAAAAATGATATGATTGAGATAATTAAGAAACAAAATCGTTGAATCGAGAGAGATAAAAGTAGATTTGTGGGCGAGATTATACAAATATATACCGATACCTATACACAAATATATTACATATATGATATACACAAACAACTATATACAAAATAGAGATTATTGCCTTTCTTGTTTTTAAAAAAGTAAAGTTTTATACGCATTTCAGTGGTTACTTGAAAATGAACTGCATGATTAGGACGGAGAAGCACAATTCGGAAGGAGAAGGAGAAGATTCAAAATTCAAAATTGATATGATTGAGATAATTAAGAAACAAAATTATTGAAGAGAGAGAGGAGAAATAAAAGGGAAAAAGTATTTCTTTTTCAATTCTTGTATAAATTGAAATAGTGGATTCCACACTCAATGACAAATTTTGCGAAATTATAATCATTATTTATAATTAAGTGAAACTATACTCTTATTAAATAATTGTGAAGTTACGTAATTATTAATAAAAGATATGGCAGCCTAATTTTGCTAAATATTTATGGTCAGCAAAGCATTTTAAAGTGAAAAAAAAAAGGGTGAATACTACTTGCAATAGCTAGGGAATCTATGGAGTTATATATGCAAACTTTTCTTTCATTAAATTCTCGAGGTGGCCATTAATTAATTAATAGCCCTTTGAAGATTCGTTGTTATTCTACCCTTAATTGCGAAAAGACTTTGTATCCAAATATATTAGAAGTCGCCCATTTAATTCATCCTAGTTCACACTCGGCCCCCCATTTTGCACTATAAATTCACCCCATCACATAACACATGCTTCATATAGAGCTATATACTAAGAGTACTTGAAACAAGTAGCAAATTAACAACAAATTGATCAATATGTCTAATGCCAATACCAGTTTTTTCTTCATTGTCCTTCTCCTCTGTTTTGCTCTGTCCTATGCTTCTCGCCCTGAGCCGGCTTTCCGCCACGCCGCCCTCAACCTTAACAACATTGATCACCACCAGGTAACCAAAGTTATTTCTCTTGCACCTTATTATGGTCCTTATAGTCTTAGAGATTTCTTTCGAATAGATTTTATGATCAAACATTAGAACCATGATTTAAAATTTTGTTATTATTACCTTTCAGGATGTTGTTGAATCAAAACAAGTAGCACAAGAAGAGAGCTGCAAGGGAGGGCAAGATGATGAATGTTTAGAAAGAAGGACTTTGGCTGCTCACCTTGACTATATCTATACCCAAAATCAGAATCCTTAGAAATGTTCCATTCTAAGGGTACACGAGATTGCCTTACTCTACATCTGTCCCTTTGATTTTTCCTGTACGTTAAAATGTTATAATCAGTTACAGATCTTCCTTTTCCGTCCTCCGCCTATTTTGCTTTATATTTGACGAGCTTTTCATCAGGCACATAGCTCAATTAGGAGAGAACACATTTTGGTACATTTACACAAGTATTCTAGAAACATACTTGTTTGTAACATTTATAAGAATATGTTATTACGAGTAAATCTAAAGAATTTGTTAAAAAAAAGAATCATTTTATCGAGGGACAAATTGAGGCCTATAATGTACCATATCAGATCTAGTCGAGTTTCAATGCACGATAAGGGGGGGGAGGGGGCTGATGGAAAAAAAAATAGAACATGAAAAGAAACTCCAGAATATAGAACTAGCTGATCTGATCAATAAAAGAATATTTTCCTGCCTTATCTTAAAAATAATGCTCTAATAAGACAACATCTTTGACAATAGTCAGCTAGTTGAATTGGCTGTATCTCAAGGTGGCTGTATTTATAATATACACAATTTTATTTTAGGAATAAGATCCGCCTCCAACAACTGCATAAGGTATACGAGAATTATTTATATTATTATAGAAATTGATTTTTCTTACAATAAAACAAATACTAAGCTGATTCTTGACTATAGTATCCTAAATTCATGTATAACTATTCATAAACCATTATTCATTAGATAAGCAATACACATATTTTATTATGAACTCTTTAATTTGGAACAGGTGCAATAAAATGTCCTTTAAATAGCATGCAACAATCCATATGTTTCATGTTAACAATCGACCAACATGACATTTTCCCATTGCAGTAACAAATTAGATGACAGAGACCAATATTAGTGCTCATGTTTGAGATAATATTTCACATTGTCACTCAACTATATACTCTTTTAGCAGAAAATTATTTAATTCTGATTTTTAATTAAAAAAAATCACTCAACTATAAATTTCTTTCGTATAAAGCTATTCAATTTTTATTGTAATTCAAAAGCCACTCAAACTATAAATTCTTTTCACATGAAGTCACTTAATCTATTTAATTAAATTTTTATTAAAATATAAGTAGAATGAATTTTATTTATGGATATCATTATGATATTTATCAAACTGTTAAGTTTCAACTTGCATTGTTTGGCTGTGGTGGCACATGATATGTTTAATTTAAAAGCCAGAACACAAAATTTATACATTATTTAACTCATGACAAATCGAAATTATGAATTTTCACATTTAAAACGTAAAAAAATACTTTGTCCACTCATTGCTACAGTAATTTTTTCCAGATTTATTACCAGAGAGAGGGCAATAATAAGGTGAAAATTTACAACAAAAGTGGAATTAATTAGATTTCGTGTAAGTAAATTTTAATTAAAAAAATCCATGAAATAGGTTGAGTGATTTTCTCTAAAAAAAAAAAAAAGTTTATTGTTGAGTGAGTTTTAAGTCAAAATCAAAGTTGAGTAACTTTTCATAAGAAGGGTACATAGCTGAATGATTTTTGAATGAAAAATCAAAATTGAGTGATTTTTTGTGAAAAAAGTATAGTTGAATGAATTTCGAACTTACGTTGTTGACTATTATATAAAAATAAAATAAAATGTAGTATATTTTAAATGTAAATGCTGATTATAGGTAAATGTTTGACCAATCATGAGTTGGTAACTTCAGAAATATGGTGAATAACCTAATGGAATAGATCAAACTACAGTAGATGTGTAAAAATAGTTCATCAAATATTTAATGCAAAAAAGTTGAGGTAATTGGATGGTAGTTGAAGGTAATTTCTGAAAGTATAAGGGGTGATGTGGAATTATTTTAAGAAATAGAAGACGTGAATGTAATTGATCAAAAACATTAGCACCACCAGCCGATGCTGATAGCTCCGATCTCTTGCTTTTCAAGACGGAAACTGAGAGAAGACTAGAAGAAGATGTTCAGGAGAAGATTTTTGTCGTTTCCGCTAGTGATTGGCGCAGTCATGTAAGTTTCTTAGTGTAGCTTAAGATTAGCATATGTATGGATTCATTATACTGCGTGATCTAGATTTTGATTTCTAATTAATCATGAATTTTGAAGCAAAGGTGTTTGAAGAGATGCCTAAATGAACCGCTCTCTTCCCCTCTCCTAAATCCTAACAACAAACTGGCAAACGCAGAAAAAAAAGTAGCCGCCATGTGCTGGTAGCTCCAATTTTTCATGGTCTTTAATTGAAGAGGAATTGATGGAAAGAATGCAGTACTAATAATGTTTTCATTTAGAGCGAAATAGAATAGAAGTTTCTGTTAACCTATTGATTAAGAGAGAAATTTCTATGGTTGTTCCTTCAATTGCTTGTGTTCTGTTTTTTACTGGTAGGTTTAAGTATGGTATTAGTTGAAGTCTCAAAGTAGGGTTTCGTGGAGACCATGTTTGACTTGGTCCTAAATCTAGCTTGCTGTTTGTTTTCTCTTGGTTTCTGTGATTCCTATTGTTCTCCAACAATGAAGTCTGTGTTTAAGCTCACTTCACCTGCTAAGACAAAATTTTAGACTTCCTGAAAACTAGAGATGCTACAACTTGATAGACACTCACAATCTATTCTGCATAGCAACTAAATTGAGTCTAAGGCCTCTGTGAAATATATAAGTGTTTTTGGGGATCGATATTGATCCAACTACCAAATTTTCCTTGGGACAGTAAGGAGTATGAGACAATCCATAAGATCTAGCTCCTCCTTTCGTACATGCAGATGGCCATGAATTTTCTTTGACCATTGGCTAAAAGTGATATCAAGCTTCCCACAAACAAAACAGAGAAACAACAAGTAAAAGAAAACCCATATCCATTCTCTCGTTTATCCCTTTGTCTTCCTAGCTTCTTGTATACGTACTCTTTGACATGTTTCTGCATAGCAACTTAATTAAGCCTAAAACCTCAGTGAAACATCAAAGCATTTTTGGGTATCAATATTGATCCCGCTACCAAATTTTCCTAGGCATAGTGAGTGTGAGACAGTCCATAAGATCTAGCTCATCCTTCTTTACATGCAGATGGACATGAATTTTCCTTTGACCATTGGGTAAAAGTGATTCAAGCTCCCACCAACGAAACAGAGATAAAAAAAGTAAAAGAAATTCTATATCCACTCTCATTTGTTCCCTTGTCTTTCTAGCTTCTGGTATATGTACCCTTTGACATGTTTCTGCTGCTATGGTCATCGGACAATGCGACAATGTGCTTTTTGATATATTTGGTGTATGGTTGCCGAGTATGCATTTTTGTATCCGTGGTGTATTTACTTCTGTGCATTTTGACATATTGACAACCTAGAGATAGAGAAGGGGTTTATCAAAGAAAAAATTAGAAGAATCATTAATAGATGCTGCCTGTGTCCTTCACAGTTCACAGGTTGGAGCTGCCACCTCCTTAGTACTGGATTGTGAATCTTCGTCATATAATCAGAGATAAGTGAAAGCGCGTTTTCCATTGTTCCATCTATTTATTTGTTTTCTATGTTCCATCTAACTTTTAGATAGAACATAGGTGTGATTTTCAATGTCTTTTGGATGGGGTGATCTCTGACTCTCTGTGTGTGTTATGCATGCAGGGAGGAGGGGGTTTTGGGGGGGGGGGGGGGGGGCTTGTAGTTGCTTGCTTGGAATAGTGGTTAGTTAACTTCGATTCAGGCAAAGTATTTAAAGGCAGATGGATTCCTCTTTTCTTCAAGATAAGAGTAGGAAAATCTGCATTCACATAGATACGCAAAGCAAGTGTTAATCCCAGTAGTATTTTAGCTCTTTTCTGTTGAACCTTCAACGAACATTACTGTAAGAATGCCAAGGTGACATATATGCAACCTGAATAGAAATCCTAAAATTTGTCAAATGTTGAGGGGCCTTGCTAGAGAGAAGACTGTCTTATGTTTCTTAAGAGCTATATACTGCCTTTTCGAGCCCTTCAAGATACTAACTTCTGCGGATTTCCTTTTTATTCCGCTTCTTCCTGTTAAGTGATTGTTGCATTGGTACTTCTCGTTATTCTATTCTCTTGAAAATATTGCTAGCCTGCCTTTTCTTGAATCATTACCTTCGATGAATTTGGCTCCTTTTTTCAGCTTGGTGTTTGTGAGGCATGATTAACCTCATCAAATAAAAATTTAATGTTTTAATGAACAGAGTGCGTATGCACCGACTTTGTTGGATCCTAAGTTAAATTTCCGGAGTACATAGTTCATAGTAGAAGTAACAATTATGGGAGATTAGATATAGTGCACTCTTCCTGCATACCAGCTTCATGCCTTTCTTGACCAGAGCAGTTGCTGACACGGTTTTGACATTTGCATGTTTATTCTCTACAGTTCAGAAGTTATGGCTTACATCCTCTAGACCTCAGTCAAAATTTAGCACCTTTTACTTGCATTGTATTTTTTACTTCCATTTGCTTGATCATTTACTTGGCCAAACTGTAGAATTGGAGTTGTATCTGGGAAAGCTATATTTGCACAACCGCTTGACGAATATTGGAAGAAGAAACTCCAGGAGGAACAAGCCGCAAAAGAAAATGATGTAAGCACCTCATAGCATTTGTCAGAGGCATATCCGAGCTTGATATCATTGTATTTTTCTGTTGGCAGTTACTCTTTAGAAATGCTTTGTGCAGACACATCCTCATCCAAATAGTTTATGACACAATGCTTTGGAAATTTCATCCTTCAGTTGCTACTGCCCAATCAAAATTATCAGTTTTTTTTTTCCTTTTTGAAATAGACACGCAAAATCAACCACGTTGGCATTATGGTTCAGGAGAAATATTGCATGTCAATTGGGATAAAAGTGTGCCTATGTTACTCTACGTCTCTTTTATTTTTTCCCGTTCCTCTGCTTAACGCATCTGAGTGATGCAGCCTAAAACTTGAAGGTCATCCTCTTTGAAGTATTTGGATGAGGAGTTCATATGGTCAATATTAAAATTGATCATTTAGAAAGCGTGCTGGTTAGTGAATGTAATATCATGAAGCATTATTTATTCCTCTTAACTTTGGAATGATCTCTCTTTGACACTCATGTTCTTGGTTCTGTTATTCACTGGCTTCGTGGATGCAAATGGAACGACAAATTTGATTGGGCAGCTGCCTGAGGAATATTTATTATTGATCCATATCCCAACATGTTGAGGATCTATCAGAAATAGCTTCTCTGCCTCTCAATGTAAGGATAATGTCTGCTCCAAACTCCACTCATGGGATTATATAGACGGGGAGAGGGTGACTAAAAGGGGGGCTCGACCTAGAGGGTGGGGAAGGCTCTCGAAACCAAACAAGACTATAAAGAACATGGGAATTAGTACCATTCATATGGATATGTTGTTATATCCCGACATATTTAGAAGGATAAACATCAATGTTGAATGCAACTGACAATTCCAAAACTATAAACATCAACGTTGAACGAAACTGACAGTTCTGAACCTTAAGCCGATCTTTATTCATTTGTCAAAAGCGTGGATATCTTATGTTCATTGATTGCAGCGCATGTCGCATTGGATTTGCCTAGTGCGGGTAACCTCTTCGGTGTGATTTGCGAGCTATTGCATAGGAGCAAGGTTCTATCCTATGCTCACCCAAAGGATGGCTGCGGGTTTCCCTTGTCATTAGATACCAGAACTATAATCACTAAAACAGAATGAAGAAAAGGAAAAGAACCATTGCCAGGAGGCGAGAGAAAAATTACGGGCATAATTACATTTACTTTGACACACTTGAATTGAAATACAATCAATCAACAAGATAGACCAACCGTATACAGTTTTACTATCCAAGAATCCCTTGGGAAAAGAATGTAATACTCTAGGAAGCTTAACAAATAAAAAGTTACCTTCCCAGGATTCTATTGGAAACTTCTAATTTGGAACCAAGATCCAAGGACCATTAAGTATGTGCAAACACAAGGCGAGGCAAACACTAACAGCAGTAGAAGATTTCCCACTCACATACCTGCAAGCTTCAGCACTCCTATCTACCACCTCCTCTTGTATTACATCTACACTTCTTCTCAGAGTCTTAACTTCCTCCTGGACAATCTCTATGCTTTTTCTCAGACACTCGTACACCTTTTCCAGCAGAAACTCCAAGAAAGATCTAACACTCAAAAAGGTGACTCTCCCAGTCAAATCAAGAATAAACCTCTTATTTCTTGCCTCTGCCGAAGTAGAAGATGCTTTATTTGTCCACTCGCTGTACATGTTCTCATCTTCGTCCAAAAATTTCTTGGCTTTGAAACTAAGTGGCAAAGAAGAGTATATTTTCGAAGTTGTATCCATATCCATATCACTACTTGTCAAAACTTGATGAGAAGTTTTGACAAGAGTTCCAACGGCACCGCTACATATGGCTACTAGCATGTCTCTCATTTTGGTTTCATGCTTGGGATTAGTCAACCCAGAAAAGATTTCATTGTAGGTGTTGATGTTCATTGTTCTGTCTAGATAAACAGCTACTGCAGTGCTCACAAACAATTGTATACAATTCCCTATCAGTTCTCTGCACTTGTCCTGGCATAGAACATCAACCCATCCTGGAACAGAGTATTCAATTTCAGAACTAGTAGCATTGCCTTTTTTCTCCGAGAAAAAAGCAAGAACCAAATTCCTCGCGAAGCTCCCAACAATTACAGAAGCAAAACCGGACCCTGCATCAGTAAACAGTTTATCTAAAACTTGGTCGAAAAGGCCCGAATTTGCAGCGCCAGAAACACTATCCACCGCAGTTTCTTGCTGGTAGCCTCGCACAACTCCTATGGTCAACGCACTTGTGACCTTAACAATAGATTGTGAAAACTCATCTGATTTTGCAATCTTAGAAATCTGTTTCAAACTTCTGGGGATTTGATCAGATTCAGAAGAAATGAATTCCTTCAGATCTTTCGAAACAATCCCAATTACATCAGCAGAATCAGACACCATCTCAGCTAAAGAAACAAAAGCACCTATGAGCTTCAAAAACCTCTTCCTCTTTCTAACCATAGAGGGTGAGCAATAAGCCTTATAAGCGCCATAACCAGTGACACCAAGAGCTCCTAAAGCAACAACCCAGTTCCTATTTCTCCTGGTATAGTCCAAACCCTTCCTTAATAGATTTGAATCCGCATAATTCAAAGCCATAAATCTCCAAAAATCTTGGATTCTGGACTTAAATTCTCAAAAGGGGTTTGAGAAAATGTTCAATAAATCCAAAATTCAGGAAAGTTGTTCATAAGAGTTGAGGGGGAAAGATGTATACCAACCTGAAAACATTCAAGGCTGACGTAGAAGCAGTTTTTGACTAGCTAGATTCTGGTGCAGGGCATCAGCAGCAACAGAGGAAAAGGAGATAAAATGGAAAACCAAAAAAAAGAAGCTGATGCACTAAAGAAATATTATATGAATTATGCATAGTAGATTGATAAGAACGACTTAAAATAGGACAGCTACTAAGGCCTGCACAGTTTTCAGCCTTCACGCTAGGTCGTTTTTGTATACATTTATTATTATTTTTTATATGATATGATTGAATCATAATAGTGTGGGGCTGAATGGATATGGATATAGTAACTTTAAAAGGAAATTCTGAAAATTTAATAGTTAGTTATTCTGTTAAATGGAAGAAAAATGGTATTGGGAAGGATGTAGATGATGGTCCCACGGTTTATCTTTACTCTTTAGAGATGGTCCACAGTCAAAAAAGCGGTGTACATAATTAGCTAGAAACATCGTGACGTGGCTTTGTCCTCTTTTGCCAGGTGTATGCAATGAAATGGCTCCTGGTGGCGCCATTCTGTTTATCTTTTTTCTCATCTAGATATTTTTTGCATCTGTTTTGGTCCTTTGGTTCACATAATAGTTAGCGTGCAATGTAGACTCACACTACAAAATAAAGAATAACTTCTATAATGGTTAAGTTTTTCGAGTTATTACTCAGTACACATGGATTGTATCTGAGAATTTTTGCGAGATGAACAGCGAGCGCTCATGGTGCAGGCTGTCACCCTTGACGATCGGAGACTAAGAAATAATGTAAGAACTCAATGTATTCTGAAATTAAATAAGTAGGGATGTTCGAAGTCCATAGGTCTTATTCTATTTCGTGATAGCATTTTCATCCACAACTTCTGTTAAATAAACTAAGCATATCGTTTTATATGTTTTCATATTGAGCTCGATAATTTGAAGTTTATGTGAATCCCAGTTCTATGTTTATCTATTTAATTATGAGAAAAGGATAAAAAATGCTCTTAAACTATATAAAAGAAACAAAAATGTCCTTCATTTTGATCCAAAGATGTCCTTACTTTTAATACTTTGGTCCAAAAATATCTTAATTGTTATTTAATGGGTAGAAAATGCACTTTTTCGAATAAATTTATTTGGTTTGGCAATGGTAATTTATAGAATTTTCATTAGTTTAGGCGGTAATTCCTTCAATACACGCTAGTTTACGATGTTACTAATTTTACAAATTTTGATAGCATCCAGATATATGTATTTCAGGATCCATGGATTCAAAATTAGGTATATTTGTTTTAGATAACACGATATTCAAGTAGATTTGCATGTATTTGTAATACATAGATAAGTCTCGTTCGGCTCTTTCCTATTCTTGTCCGCCCCTATTCCTATTACGGTGTATCTAGTAGCAAAAAATATGTATCTTAGTGTATATTCTTTGAATTTTAGCATGGATCAAGTCAAATGAATTTTTTGAAGTTCAATGATTCTCTCATATATAACACTTACTCCTTCATAATGCTTGGAATGTATGGTCTATCGATGAAAAAAAATGGAAGCTAATGTAGTTTTGATACAAAAGAAAGATATCAATCAAATAATCGGACAGCTTACATACATGATATACATAGGACGTATTCCATTTTGATATTAGAGATTTAAGGCCAAAAACGACAAGTCTCCAACTGAACTTCTTTTCATTATTACACGTAGATTCCATCTAGCTTAGATTGATTCATGATGTAAACGCGTACCATCTTTGGGAGAAAGTTGTTTTATTAGAAATAGAATGCTTTGCCTAAGTCGGTTTCTAATACATTCAAATCACTAAAGCTATATATGTCGAGCAAATTTATCCAATAAAATGGTCGAAATTTCGTAAGATATTTGAATGGGTTGTATCATATGATATTTGGCGGTATTTGAGCCAATGTGAATTCATCGCATCAAGCTTGCGTAGTGTCACGTGATATGCAAAATGATTTAGCTCTGATGATTCATCTACATAGAGATCAAAAAAAAAAAATTGCTTGGAATGCAAAATTATTATTTTAATCTTTTTTAATTATTGTTGAGTAATCGTTGACACGTACTCATATCAAACTTTAACTTTAATAATCAAGAACTTTTTGATTAGTAATTCAATTTTGCCACTTATAGAAAGATTGTATCTCGTTTGATATTCAGATTAGACTAATGTAAATGACGGCTTTGACAATAATGGTACTTTAGTTTAATCAACATTGTGTTTTAGTAAGACTAATAAGTTTTGACAACTTAAGTAAAACGTGACGTGATGTAACAAGAATCCTTATGTTCAATTAACCTAAAGTATTTTAGTAAACCCCATGAAAAAATGGTCAGATTGCCCATAACTATAAAGGGAAAAGAGCACGTGCTGAGAAAGGAGTTCGCGGCTACAATTTATGCTTAGCACCTACGAATTTGACACCTACGAGCCGAGCCGCCACGCCATATTTGACTTTATTCGTTTCGTGGCGTATCCTTAATAATAGATGTCTCTTTGCCTTTTTTTTTTAATTAAAATGAAGAAAAAAAAATATTAGTTCTTTCGTTCTACTCCTTTGAGGGGAAAAAAATTGCTTTCGTAATTTATGTGAACTTATTTTATAAAGTTTGAAGTTTATAAAGAAAAGAATTTGCAATGTATATTTTCAAATTTGTCGTGATATCATATAGTTAGATTTTTTTCAATTTTTTAAAATATGTCATAATATTATTTATGAAAAAATAAAATCAAAATTGAATCATTTAAAAATTTGGAAAAAGGCCTAAAATACGCTTGAATTTTAGGCCCTTCTCCATTTAAAATTTAGATAAGAATCATTCTTTTTATAGAGAGAGAACGTGTGTTTCATATGTCACAACGTTTATAAAAATATTAAAAAAAAATTGTTAAGGATAAAATAAAAAATCTAAATTGCATAATATCAAAAATAAGAAAAGGGACACTATCTAGCTATCTATATCAAAAATCTGAAAGTCCTCAAACATGTTATTTGAATTTTTATCTTTCATTAAAAAACTCTTCTCTAGATAAAATTATTTTTTCACATTTTTTTTTCAAATTATTATTTAAATTATCTTTATAATAATATTATATACCATATTTAAATAAGAATTAAAGCTCGTAAATATAAACTAAATTTTATAACTAAAAAAGTAAGTCGTGACCTAAAACGAACTCCTAAATCTACATGGCAACACTCCTTAATCTTATTACTCTTTTCACTCTTTTCCTTCAATTATTATACTTTATTTCTAATAATATTATTTATTACACATAATTTAAATCTTAAATTAATTCTAATAAATTCTATCTGTAACATATTAGGCTATTAATTAATATACAAATTTTTTTTTTATTAAACTACCTAATTATATAAATTGTTGAAAGAAAGGAAAGATCAAGAATATCCACAAATTAATAGAACTGTTATTTTAATCAAAATTAATTATTGTACTATAGTACAATGAAAAAGAAGACCACCAATTTTACTAATATCAAGCAATAATTTTATTGTGAGATAGTATAATGAAAAACAAAACCCATTAATTTTATTATATCAAACAAAATTTTATTTATATAAATATTTTCTTATATATTTGGGTTGTTATTTAACCAATTATAAAATATGAGTCTACTTCTGTTATTATACATATTATCAAATAATATTTTCTACAAATTCAAACACTGCAACTTCGGGTAGGTTTAGTCGTAACTTATCTCTAATAAAGTTTCATGAATTCTAATTATTTGATGATAAATTTAGTTTTAAATATGGTAAAATATTAGTTAATATTCATTCTTGTTTATCACTCATTTACTTTTTTAACCATCTAAAAGAGCAAAATATTCACACATATATATATATATATTCAGACAATATCAATGGACAAAGGTTTGTATTTTTGCAGTTTTATTTAAGTTATCAATCAAAATTTTATACTCAATAGACTTTACATTCTTCAATTGGCTAGAGTACTTATAAATAGTTGCATGCTTTTAAATATATATTTTTGTTAATTCTCGAGATACACACGTACAAAGCACGTGTGCTTAACTAGTATTTTGATAATGGACCAAGAAAAATAGGCGTACATATATTAAAATTAATAGGATATTATATCCAAAAACTCTTAAAATATAAAGTAGAATAGTGATGAAATTTTGTCATGACAGCTGGACGGTTGTGATGGGAAGCGTGACGCTAGTGATAGTTGTCAGTAATTGTGGGATGATGACAAATATATTTGGATGGTAGTAGCTGGGAATGGTTTATTATCGTGGTGATCACACGATAATCGTGATTTATAATAAGATGGTTGTCATCGTGATTGATATTGATATATAATAATAGCGATTGTTTTAACTATTGATAATTACAATAGTGAATGAATCATGTGATAATAACAAAATGAATATTTTGACAGCGAAGATAATTTGTTGTTATTGCTAGTACGACAATTATATGATGATGATAAAGAATTAGCAATATTAACAATTAAATAATTTAAAATTATTTAAATTCATTAAGTAACTAAAATCTAGAAGAAAAAACATTATATACAATAAAATGTAAATTATTATTAAAATTTAAACTTTTATTATGCACTTACTATCTCAAGTACACATCGACTAATCAAGAGTTGGTGAGTAGCTACTAGCGACTTCCTCATACACTCCCTTTACAACTACATCTCCATACACATCGAATAATCAAGACTAGGTGAGTAGCTACTAGCGACTTCCTCATACACTCCCTTTACAACTACAACGCACGGCCAAAAAGAATCTCTTTTTATTTTAATTTATATCACATAAATTCAAATTCTAGTAATCAAATTAAAAGAAAAAATTGATTGATATTTGTTTACTATTATTTTTTTAAACAGTCAATTATTATAACTTGTAATACTAATTTTTAAATACATAAATATTTTTAAAAAAAAATTATTAAAAATTAGACATTCAAATTTACAGTCAAAATAAAAAATTTGACTCTCAAAATTAGGATAATTGGAGTAAATAAATATTTTTAATAAATAAAAAAGAAAACTAGGTGAGAAAAAAGAGGTAAAAAGAGTTTTCTTGTGGATGGGAAAGGGAAAAAGAAACAGTAAGTACGGATGTGTCCTCTTTTGTATATAGTTTGGAGAACCACATATATAATACACACAACTCTCTCTCTCTCTGTATTGCTCCTCCAGTTTTTGATCCCTCTTTTGACTCTGTCTCATACTCTCCCTTTATATCTCTCTTTCTTTCATCAAAATTAATCACAAAACAAACCCAAAACTCTCAATTTTACATAAGATTCCATCTTTCTCAGGTAATCTTTTTGTCTACCCATCATCCCCTTTTCGTTAATCCAAAGTGATTTTGATCAAATTTGTGTGTACATAGGATTAATCTTGATTTGCATTCAACCTAGATGGTCTTTTACAATCTTTTTTCTTTGCTCTGTTTTCCGAGAAAGTAATGTATTAAAAGCTTTCCCCTTTTAGTCATCTGATTAAAGGGTGATTACTACTTCTTTTTTGAACTAAAAACTTATCTCAATTGGCAACCAAGAAGGGAAATTAAATAATTGCAGAAACATTTGTTCTCTGTTTTTTTTAATTGTTCTTTTCAAACTTGTTGATACAAATACAGCACAGGCGGATGCCAGCTGTATTGAATTTATTATATGTTTATATATAAATAAATGTGGATTTTCTCACATGTTGTTGTACATTTATCAATCACAGGAGTCTATGGAGATTGCTGTTTACAAACCCTATGGTGATCATGAGTTTCAATCACTCATCGAAAGAATTCACCCTCCGAGGTTTAGCTTTAACTTCTCTAATAGTCTTTACAAATTTTATCTAATTTTACCCTTGTGGTCGGGCCGGACCTTGCCCGAGAAATTTTAGTGCAACGGGCTTGTCCTTTTCTTTTTCTTTTTGAATTTAAGTTATATGTATCGATTGATACGCATAGGATTTAACTCCATCGTTTATATTTTTGCTTAATCTGTTTCTGCTGTAATTTTTCAGGGTGTGCGTTGATAATGATACTTGCCAAAACTGCACTATTGTGAAGGTTAGAAAAATCCATAGCATTTGCTCTCATTCTAATTAGAAATAGTGACCTCGATGTGCTAGATAATGACTTCATTTATTTTGCTTTGTTTTGGCATAAGTTCCGAGTACCTAACCAGCTAATGAATTTCATCTTAGATTCCAAAATAACTGAAGGAGGTATATACTGGGCCCAACGTACAAGAATATTAGGCTATAAACCTGCTTTAACATCATTTAGTTAGGCGATAATCAAATTAGTTAGGCGATAATTTTATATATTTTTCTTGTGTTTAGTGCTTTAAGATTAATCCTTCAACAATTTTTTACTTCTAAATTAGCTATTAGTAGTGACAAGGAATTTCTGAGAAGCACAGAAAAAGCTAATGATTGCCTACTTTCCACTTAAAAAACAGATTGCAATACCGCAGATGTTAATTAAAATGCTGATTATAAAAGAAGACTTTCTTATGGGGTCCAGTATGGTGTCAAGGGATTAGGAATATTTTGTGATGTTTATCAACTAATAGGAAATGTTACAATAGTTAATTCCCATCCATCTCTCGTGTGACCAAAAAGCTAAACAGAAAATGATGTGTTGCGCAATATAATATTATATTGTGCGATTGAGACGTAGTTATTGTTATATTTTGGACCACAGGTTGATAGTGCGAACAAGCATGGTATATTGCTGGAGATGGTCCAAGTTCTGACGGATTTGGACTTGCTGATTCTAAGATCATACATATGCTCTGATGGTGGCTGGTTGATGGATGGTTAGTTATCCTTTTTCTCTATGCCTTAACAGCTGTAATATTATAATCCAGTATTATAAAAATGCAACTAACAACTTTCTGATCTATATCTGAGTCATTCACAACTATAAGATTTGTCTTTTCAGTTTTCCATGTAACTGATCAGCTTGGGAACAAAATCACTGACGAAAGCCTCATCCACTACATCGAACAGGTTACCCTATGCTTTGGTTTATTCACTTGAATTAAAGTATTCCAAAAGACCTACCCATTAATTCATTTTTTCGAAAATGAAAGAAAAAAGTGAGCTGGCATCTGTTGTCCAAATGGTACTAGTAAATGTTTTTGTTTTTTGTTTATCAAATTTACTAACATTTAACTAAAAAGAAGCTTATTTTCTCACAGGCTATTTGTGCAAGTAGAGATGCGAGGCCCAGGCATGTCTCAATGGAGCACACAGCTATGGAGATGACAGCAACAGATAGACCAGGACTAATGTCTGAGATATCTGCTGTGCTGGCTGAGTTAGGATGCCACATCTCTGGTGCAGTGGCATGGACACACAACAATCGAGCAGCCTGCATTATTTATGTGGAAGATGATCTGAAGCATGGGCCACTCATGGACTCCTGTCGAGTGGCCCAAATACAGGCCCAACTGGAGAATGTTGTTGAGGCCCACCATTATGAAGGGGAGCGACGGAATGTGAGATTGGCAGCCCCTGCAGCTAGCCAGACCCATACTGAAAGACGGCTCCATCAGTTGATGGCTAGTGACAGAGACTATGAACATTGTTGTTCCTGCGGTTATGACTTAAGTGAAGATGATGTAGCACACAGGCAGAAGGAGGGATGTAATAGCACAGAAGTGAAGATAGAAAATTGTAAGGAGAAAGGCTACTCTATTGTTACTGTGAGGAGTAAAGACAGACCCAAATTGCTATTCGACACTATCTGCACCCTGACAGACTTGCAATATGTCGTGTTCCATGCCTCCATCAGCTCTTTTGAAAACATTGCCTTTCAGGTAATCTATTACTTTTGCCCTCTTTATCAAACTGCTCCCGCAAAGTCATGGTTCAGGTCCAGACAGTACCAAAAAAACACTAAATCTTTGTTTTTAACTCCTTTACATATGCATGAAAAAATCACAGGAATACTATGTGAGACACCAGAATGGATGGACTTTGCCTTCAGAAAGTGAAAGACGTAAGATGATCCAAAATTTGATGGCTGCTACTGAGAGGAGAGTGTCCCATGTACGTTTTCAAAATGGAGTAACTAGCACACTGTTTACTGTATTCTTGTAATCTACTTTCCCTCTCCCCTATAACAAAGCGCACTAATGATATCAAGTGACTATGATCTGTACAGGGATTGAGGCTGGATGTTATTACCCAAAACAGGGTAGGATTATTAGCAGACGTCACAAGAGTGTTTAGGGAGAATGGATTATCGATAAGCAGAGCTGAGGTTGGGGTACAAGGAGAGCAAGCAATTGGCACATTCTATGTGAAAGATACTTCAGGGCAAGCTGTGACTCCAGAAACCTTGGAGACAGTAAGACGAGAAATTGGAGGCACTGTCCTGGTGGCAAATAAATCCTCAGCGGCACCATTTTCTCAATCCACAACTTTGTCAAATACAACTCCTATGATTAGCACAAGCGGTAGCAGTAGCAGTGGCAAGCAACACAACAAGCCTGGTTTCTCACTAGGAAGCATGTTTTGGTCTCAGCTTGAGTGGCTTTCCAGCAATTTCAGACCTATAAAATCCTAAGATTCCAAGATCCAAGTGGTGATCTGAAGACCCTACTGTGTTTAGGTCATCTAATATTGTAAATAAATAGCAACATCCATATGTAAATAATTAGCAACTCTTTGTAAATAATGGTAGATGCATGGTACAATGTACTTATCTTTGCGGAGTAAAACCTTTTGAAGTTCCGAAGGTCAACCAGTAGAGTATGAATCTATTGGGAACTGATAAAAGGGGAAAGCAACATCCCATGAACTTCATTTACCATCTGTCTTAAGCATCCAGACAAACTCAAATCGTGGATTTATTAACTTGGCTCTAGCTTAGGTGATGCCAAAAGGTCAAGTCCCACTAAGCTGGAGGTGACACCTTAACTAAAAAAGTGAAGATCAGACTCGCGAAACTATTTTTTAACGATTTCACAGGTCAATTAACATTTATTACGCTTGACAATTATATTTGGAATTAGATCTTCTTGAGTTATGCTCATACAGTTACACAGATAGGACACAATCAGATCATCAGCTTTTAATATCACCAACACTATATTGCAAGCCTTGGATACATCTACTAGAAAGGAGGTAATTGAAGCTGCATTCGCATAATAATAGGAGCAACCAAATTGTCATTCATTATGATAATAGGAGCAACCAAATTGTCATTTATTATGCATTCTATGTACAAACATACAGTTTAGGAGTCCTCAGCACAGAGCAGAGACTGGAGGATAGGAAATAGATATTCACAAAAATAAATGAACGGGACAGCAACTATATTTAAATCTTACATAAGTTCATGCCACCTCAAGGTCATCAATGTCCAGCCAATCATTTGATTCTTTACCATCAGGATTCTGCACATTTTCCTTAACAGAACCAATCTGCTTGATGGAGCTGGTATCTCTCGACGAGTCAGTGGAGCTTTTCCTCAACTGGACCCAATCTTGTGAGTCCTTATCAGAACTGTAAATTGGGTTCTTTGATTTTGCAGGCATATCTGAATCATCCTCTTCAAGATCACTGAAAGACACGTCCTCATCATCCTCAAAGGACATGTTGGTTTTACTGGTACCTGTAATTTCCGTGTTTTCTTCCTTTAACCAATCATCAGCATCCTCTTCGTCATTCTCCTCTAACTTAGTGGGCGATGCCGATTGCAATTTTTCATCTTTGATTAGGATAACAGGTCCTTCTTCAACCACAAGTTTATCAACTGTTTGATTTTCACTAATGACAGGGTGCACGTCGGTAACAGAGCCGGCAACTGTAGATGAAGTGGCAACATCCACACTAGACATGTCTCGAACCACATCCGCAGAGAGAGCAGTGGACGGGACAGCAAGCATCTCCTCATGTTGAGAACCACCACTGTCAGTTGATTTAAAAGTCTCCTCCTTTGACCAATCTCCTTCTATTGGCTTGGTTCGTTTATGCAACTCTTGCGCCAATATGGCCCTAGCTTTGACCACCTAAACATAGGAACAGCATTTTCAGCACCAAAGGTTAACAGCAACTGTTCTAAAGTACGATAAATAAAGGACTAGTAAACTGTAGACCACTTTTAACAAGGGCACGCTTTGTTCATATGCTAAATAACTAAGCATTTTTTACTATTGGTCTCATACTCTCATAGATGGATAAATTAGAGTTATCCCCCTACTCGTACACATGCACAAATTTACAGTACACATCAGGGGTCCAAGGGAGTAACAAGAAGCTCTTAAAAATCATAGGACGCTTGCAGAAAATTTGTGAACCAAAGTAATGCAATAAAAAGTAAAACCTTGAAGCTTACTTTATCAAAAGAAAAAAAGTAAAACCTTGAACCTTTCAACTGCCAAAGAGAGGAGATGATAGAGGAGAAGAAGTATTTTCAAGCAGCAATTTAAGTAGCAAAACAAAAAAAAAAGGATCTGTCATGAAAAGATAGGTAAGAAGATGCTTCGACTAGCTTCCCCAAATAACCAAGTGCCAAATATGGCATCAATATAATGAACAATAACAGTAGTAAAGCCCCAAGAATAGCAACGCGTCAGAAATGGGATAAGGAGTAATGTCTAAGCTCTGATAGCTCAAATGAAGATGCAACCGGAACGGTAAAAAAGGTGCAGATGACGAGCTCCAGAAATACTGGCATTGGTTTAGCGAAAAATAAGATTAAAAGCTTCACACTCGGGGAAAAGCTAATTCAGATCCATACATATTAGGAGAACTACTTCCACTAGAATCAATTCAGTATAACAGTTGTTCCCCTAGAAAAGAAGAGGCCAGGCCAATTCTCTAAACCCCATAAATAACTATGATATGTAGTGATCTCTAAATCACACATTAACTTTTCTGTTTAGGATAGTCCCAACTGTATCCATTTCTTGTAAGGGTACTCCTCCTGTGCTATTTATGACTTACTCAATTATCCAATATAAATAGTAACACGAGCTACTTTACAGTAACAATTATGCACATCTTAGTCCCAGTTCTACTACAAAAACTTCAATACTTATTGTATGAGAGAACTGCCGACCTTAGAGGGGAAAAAAATGAAAGATACGACTAACTCAAATAAAGAAGGATTTAACTAGTGACCTTCTATTCATCAAATCCCAATCAGCCTTTCTCCAGGTTCAGCACCAAATCCATTAAACTACATTCTTCTCATCAGGAACCAGTAGATAGTGTCTATTATTGTCAAAACCAACGAGTTGAAAACGGTAAGTTATGCATGGCATGTCTTTTACTACCTTTGCAGATAAAGTATTTTTTTCCTTTTATAAAAGGGAAAAAAGGAGCATCATTTGAAGTGCTAAATAGATTGTAAATGAGAAATGGAACCATTTCTAGCATTACATGCACTGCCTTACCAGGGGTGTGGATAAAAGTTCATCATCTTGTTAATACAGTCTAGGGTGCAGCAGAACAAAAGTAAATCTCCCAAATGCAAGCCTTGTATTTTTCCTTTCATAAAGGAATTATCTTTATATAAGGAATTATAAAGGAGTTATCTTTATAACAGGAATTATCCTTTTATAAAGGATTTTTTTCTTTATAAAAGGGGAAAAAAGGAGCATCATTTGAAGTGCTAAATAGATCGTAAATGAGAAATCGAACCATTTCTAGCATTACATGCACTGCCTTACCTGGGGTGTGGATAAAAGTTCAGCATCTTGTTTATCCAATCTAGGGTGCAGAAGGACAAAGTAAATCTCCCAAAAGCGAGCCTCACTCATGTAACCTGGGCAGAGCTCAATCCTCAAAGCAGCCAGTCTTGGAGCAAGACGCTCGACAGCTAATGCATGCTCTTGTTGTGCATCAGACAAGTCAAAATCGACTTCAATAGATAGAGCTAAATGTTAGATATTTCGTCTTCAAATATACGTGACGCAAAACATGCATTACACAATAAAGTAGTGATACGTATGTGGGAAAGAGTTACACTCATGTATAATAACCCATAGTTTATATAAGGGTTTCGAGATTAACCAGCAAAGCAGGACACAGAAAACATGCAATAGGATATTTAAAGGTAAGAATGTGTAATATGATATATGAAGGAAAATGTTAACAATTTGAACATTTAGTCCAAAAGTAGCATTTAAGTGAATTGGTGTCATCAACTGACATATCGAAGATGTTAAGTCATTTATTGAGTCATGAGTGCCTTTTAAGACGGACTCGGGTGAGTAGACAGAAAAACTACCTCCTCCATTTCTAGTTAAAGAAAAAAAAGGCGAGAAAGGGAGTCAGCATATTTACATGTCAACATCATAATGGGAACTGGGAATATTAATAGAACTTGCAAAAAAAAAAAAATTAGTAGAAATTCAGCATATCTTCACCTACATCAGGGTGAACAAGTACAGATATGACCTAAGTCATCGGTAAATAAAAGGGCAGTCATGGAAATATCCAAAGGTTTATGTTTCACCAAGAAAATGCACATAAACAAGCATCTGTGTGACTCTGGACATTCAAAAGATATATGCACAAAGTTAGCAACTTTTAACCATCTACTTTCAAGTACCCAAATAAGCATTGCACTCTTTGCCTCTATTCAAGTTTGTTTTTTAATTCAAATTCCATTCAGAGTTGATTCCAAATTTTTTATTTCCAAGACATGTTTAACCACTAAGCAAGAAGGCATCTCAATCCCTCTAATTCCCCAATTAAAATTTGAAAACAGTTTCCACGATAATTAACAATCTCTTACGGGTTTTTTTTTTTTTTTTTTTTGATATCTATGGTGTCTGGGCCAGCTTTAAATTAACAATCTTCTACTATGCCTCATTTTGCAAAACCAACATATATATCAGAAATAGATCAGCAAAGCAGTCTTAGAACCCCAGTAAACATAATCCTGCATTAATCAATTTGAAACCTAAACAAAGCTTCCATCTTTTCTATCTTTCAAGCCACTACCTAGAAATTAAAGTGTTTTCGTTTATGGCCAATGTGAATTGATGGTGATCTTTTGCAAGCTACAATACTTAACCTTTGAAATCTGGTTATTATCCAGCAGTTTAGTTTCATATCATCTTCGGCTATGAGAGGAAATTCTTTTCATGCTCAAGCATGTTGTACGGCCCCTAAGACTGAGCAGTCCGAGCTATTATAGCATTCTCAAAGGTTAATTATAGAGCATTCTAATAACCCTAATCAATTTTGCACAAGCAGTGAGTATTGATATGAGTAAGAAAAAACGCAATGAAAACACACAGCGCAGGCTAAAAATTAGGTGAACAAATAAAAAGACACCTTCGTCGTCTTCATCATCGAGTAAAGGGAAATCCAACCAAGTCTCAGGATGCATAGCAATGTCCCTCACAAAAGCCACTACTTCCTCAGTAACACCAACTGTACCTCTACCGGAATCAAACCTCTTATCCTCTTCTTCCTCCTCCTCCTCCGGTCCCAGTTGCAGTAAGTTGGACGCCATTTTGGTGATTTCTGACACGGGAATATTCTTGGAGAACTTGGATATCCCACTCTTGAATCTGCCCCCAATTTCAGCGATATCACTCCGCAAACCCGCGATCCCCGCCGGGTCGGACTCCTCGTCATCCGAATCTAGAGCTGTTCCTGAATTCGGATCCAATAAACGCTTGTCGGGCTCGGGTTGGGGCGGTGGGGCCAGGAAAGAGGCTACTCCCCAAAATTGACGTGTTAGGGTTTTAGTGAGCTCTGAGAAGTCCTCCTTGACGCCGCGTGAAGGTGATACTGGTGATGAATCATCATCATCTGTTTGTGGCTTCTCCGTGGTCGGTTCGTCAGCTGAAACGACGTCGTCGTCTAGTCTGAGACTGTTGGCAATGGATCGAGCAAACCATGACATTGTAAGATGACTTTGACAGAAAAGATGAAGGTTTCACAGTTCGCCGGCGAAGACTACTATGGTTAAGACAGTTGGGAAATTCGCAATCGACAAGCAAATATGAGCTCAGGACAGACGAGCAACACACAATTACGTCGTCGTTCTGGGGCCGCTTAATAATTGGTGTTTGTTGCTTCAAAATTCTGTAAATTATTTTCTAAAATACTGATTTTCCTCTTTCGCAAAAACTTTTCTTCAGAAAATTTAAAACAAATCAACATAGTTTGTACAGTAACATAAGTGATTTAGAATTAGGTGTTTAAGATCAGATCAAATTCAAGTTACTATTACTAAGTGATTTAGTAGAGTTAAAATACATTTAAGTGATAATTATGTATATTCAAACACATATGATGTTTTTTTATTTTTAATATAAATAATGTTTTTATTTTATGAACCTTTTTAATGACTCTATTTCAACCATCAAAGGCAGAATAAAAATTTTTGACTGAAGTGATTCAAAAGATGAAAACGGTACAATATCTACTATATAAGAATTGTATTTACTAATTTATCCTTTAACTTTTTTTAATACATCTTATTTATGTGTCTTATTCATCATATTAAGATTAATAATAGAAGAACAAAAGATTTACAATATTTATATTTTTAAATGAATTAAATTCAAGGACTAAATATAAAAATTAATTAATTAATTTTTTATTAATTGACAAATAATTTAGGACACATACTTTAAGTGATGTAATGTGGACAAGTAATATAAAATAAAATTAATATTGTTTACTTTGGTAAGAGGCATCCCATTGGAGTGGCTATTTAATTTCTAGTATTGGACATATATGAAAGAGTGAAATAGAATTCGAGTGAGCAAAAATGCTTAGCTTAAATTATATATCCAAACACATTGGAGGTCATGCTAACGAAATTGATAAAGTATTTCATACGTAAATTTCTAATTTCAAAGAATTCAATTTAATAGCTCGGTGTTTTGTAGGCGCAAGAAAGCTTATCGAATATGGATGGTAGTGTCAAAATCCAAATTGGACATACTACTTTTGAAAGAATAGAGAAGTGGTTCTTGAAATATTCAAGTGACATAAACCTACAGTTATGGAACATTAAATTAGGATTGAAATTAATAGCAGAAAATGGGATGTAAAGATCTGAAAGTGGAGACAAATTGCCTACTTCTTGTCAAGCTTATCAAAGAGGAAGACACACAATCTCACACTCTTAATGCTATTATTATTCATATTTGAAGGAAGGCGAATCAATATGCAGATTCTTAACAATTGAAGGACATGTGCATGAGAAAGATACAATAATTTGGGAATCACCACTCTTAAAAATGGAGTTCTTTCTCCTCGTTGATTCCACAAAATGTTGCTTTTGAAAGATTTTAAGCAGTTTAGTTAGTTTTTTTTTTCATTATACCAAAAAGAAAAAAAAAAGGAGCGTTCCATGTACCTGGATTTTTAAAAATAAATTTCAAGTTCAATGAATGAATCGTTTTAGTAAGTTGACAAGGCTGATGGCTCATTTTCCTGTCGAGCTCACGACTAATTATAATGATTTAATTTCTGAAGCTTATGATGTGCTGTCTGCTATAATTCAATTGATCACAAATTTATCCCTACTTCTCAAATGAAAACACTTTGGAGTTTATTAAGCTTACAAGAGAATAGCAAACCTTATGGAACTATGATATGTCTTTATCCTTTAATCTAGACAATTGAATTGACTAGACTTAAATTAACATATTAGTAAAACAAAAAAGAATTCAACACCAGTATCTAATATTTTTCAGTATTTAAATCGAATAAAAATATATACTTGAGAAATACTGTAGATAAATTTTTTTGCCATCTCGATGAAGACATGTTTCTTTTAACTAGTTTAGTGTACGTGATGTGTACGTGTGTGGCATGTTAATCTAAAACTTATATATAAATAGGACTTGCCATGAAAATAAATATCATATTTATATAAATAAATATTATTAGTTTGATGCAGTAGTTTAATCTTTTGTAAGCCGGCAAGGACGAGAAAATTAATTTAACTACTTATATTATAGATACGTTCAATGTATGAATACACAGTATTAATTTGGAGTTGATTAGTGGAAAGTTTAAATTTTAATGTAAAAAAAGTAGTTTAATGTTACCAACATAATTTTATTAGATTTTTCCCCTTTTAAATTTGTTATATTACATACTTTTATTAATAAAATATTTTATAGTAAAAATTTTAATTAATTTAAAAGTTTTAAATATTATAATAATAATATTTTTCCTTTCCTTCATGGCCTAGACAATTATTTTTATAGAATAGTCCTAAATCAAAATGATTTCTAAATATAAAGAAATTCTAATCCAAAAAGTGAATAAAATAATAAATTAAGAAAAATAGTGAAAAAACAATTTTATCTAAAGTAGAGTTTTTTAAGAAAGGGCGAAAAGTTCAAAAAATATTTTTTAAGAGTTTTCACACTTTTAATATAATACTAGTGCTTTGCACGTACGTATCATTTCAATTTAAAATTATATGTGAATAATACTTGTTATAAGATAAATATAATATTCATGTAAACAAAAATAAATAACTATTATTAGTTTGCTACAATAGTTTAATCCATTGTGAATTCACAAGCATGAGAAATATTAATTCAATTGCTTATAATATAGATATGTTAATAGTTTATGAATACATAAAGTAATAATGGAATAGGTAGAAGTTAAATAATTAACTGATTAAAATTTAATCAAAATTTTAAAGTCTTAAATATTAATAAAATAATATTATTTTTTCTTTCCTTTCCCTCATAGACAATTATTTATATAGAATAATCCTAAATCAAAACTGAATCCTAATTATAAAAAAAATTCTAATCCAAACATGAATCTTAAAACTTGATAAATAAAAGATAAAATAAAATATTAAGAAAAATAGTGAAAAGACAATTCTGTCTAAAACATAATTTTTTTTAATGAAGGACGAAAAATTCCAATAATATTTCTGAGAACCTTCGCCTTTCAAATATAATATATAGTATAGATACAAATATAGTTATAAATAGATAGATAAGTATACGTTTAACAGTTAGTAGTTGTATATTTATGAAGTATGGACATTGTCTACGTCATCAGAATAGTCTCCTTCCCCTCTATTTCTGTTTTTTTTTTTTAAAAAAAAAAGAAAACCTGAAATTCACTCACCTAATTAATTTTATTTTTTTGGCCACGTTGAGTTCGTAAAAGAGCAAAAAAAAAAAAATCCCTTTTGTGGGTCTTGGAGAAAATATTCTATGTCAGCCCAATCCTTTTGGAGCCCTTTCTTTTTCGCCCAATAAATAATGTACGAGTTCTTTTTTTATTATTTTAAAATATATTTTTTATTTATTATATTTAACTATATCATATTTAAAATGTATATTATATATTAAAAAATAATTATGCATATAATATAAATATATTATACTATATATAACAAGTTCTAAACATGAATTAGGTTTATTTTGATTAAAGAAAAAACTTCATTACGTATAAAAAATAAATTATACGAAGAGTATAAATAAATTACAATTATATAGTTATAAATGGAGTTTTTTTAAAAACAGGTAAGTTTCCCAATAATTATAAATATTCCACCAACATTAAATCTTTTGAATATTCAGTACTAAAAATTGGTTACTTTAATACCACTCTCTTGACAATGCCCATAATCTTTAATTAGTTGTTCCCACTTGCTTATTTTCTTTTGTGCAATACTCTTCTTCACATCTTACATTACTAATTTTGTACTTATCCATAAGTTGACTTGTAAAATTTCGTTTATCTTCTCCCCCATCCCAGCGTTGTTCACGAGGGCTTGATTGTTAATTAAGGGTGAAAATGAGCACAAAGGCCAACAAAGAAAGTAGAATTAAGAAGTGCATAAAGGCACCAATAAGAATTCTAATTAAAGCTAGGGATTGCTACGTCCGAAGCCTATTGGATTGTTCTGGCAGAATTGGGCATGGAAGTGCCATTGGCTCATGTCCTGCTTTTACAGAAATCTCTTCTTTGCCCAGAAGTTTCAGTACCAATTCATCTGCGTCTAGTGGTGATGAAGATTACAGGGAGCTGCTGCGAATTTCTTCGAGAAGGAATCAAGTGGAATTGGAGATCGTGAGGGGGAAATCCCTCGCTAAAAAGGGGATAAATGTTGTGCCTCGGACTCATTCTGTTGCCATTGGAAGAATTGATGAAGAAAAGCCCTGTGAGTTTGGTGAGGAAGTCAAAATGAATACAGATGTTTATCCAAGAAGTAGAAGCTATGCTGTTTCTTCAGGAAGGGTAAAAAGGATGATGATTTGAAGCAGACTCAAAGAAAGAGATTAAAACACAAAATTGGCTGGCTTTTTTACTATCTTTCTCCGATTTTCATCGATGGTTTCCTGGATTGTAATTTGTGGTTTCTCTTCCATTGTTGCACATACATGGTCACTTAATTAGCTCTGTAATAACAAATACTGCGTCTTCATTGTCTGATTGCCCTTCCCCAAAATGTTCCTCTTTCTACGTGGACCTAATTTTATGACGATAATCTTATAGGGAGAGGTAAGCTAGGTCCTAATCGAGCAACTAGTAATCTTGTCTATTCATCTCTTCAAACACGATATCTTGAGTGTCTGTGATGAATTTCACTGGGTATATTGTTGTTATTGTTAATCTTATATAAAACATTAAGCAAGGTTATAAAGTCAAATTGTTAATGCTTTTCATATATTTACGCCAGGATGAAGGATTTAATGATCTTTCGCCATTAGCTAGCCTTCATCACACAATCAGTGGTGGAGCTAAGAATTCAAATTAGGGATTCAACAATTTATATAAGTAAATAACAATTCGTTTTTATCATATTTACCTAATATGCTTTTTTAAATAAAAGACTCCAAGTGAACTCTTTGGCATCTCGATGTCTCCACCCATGAGGTGAGCCACCACTCCACAACAACCATCCACAACTTAACTCACTAATAACGACCATCATCATCTATAACCTTACAATCATTGTTGGCAATTTCTATCATTAGTAACTGTCATTGTCGCAAGCTTTTACAGTGTAGTTTATCAATCAGTAATTTTTACAATTCTAATTAAATTAATGTTTTGTTGATATACATTTAGCTATTGATTATGTTGATTTCGTACTTATTATCATATGACATTACAAACAATTTTAAGTATTCGATATTCAACTAAATTCAAAACAATATTTTGATACCATAATTATAATTTCATCTTTATTTAACTAAACGTAAACGGGTCCTTAAAGTATTTTAAAACATTAGGATCTTCATATGTATAACAGCCAATGTTTCAAAATGTATCATAGGACAGAGAAAGTGAAAAAGAAACTTCTTTTTAATTTTTCATATTAAAAATATTTTGTAGGTAAATGTCATTTTCTAAAATTTGATTCTCTTTATTATTGTCTGTTGCTACAACTAGATGTAAAATTATCAATTATATATGCAGTTTGTTGAATAAGAAAATATTCCTTTCAGTCTTCCATTTCTTTCACGTATGTATATATTATTTCGACTTTGTCCAATTCTTTTTTCTTTTAACCTAATATTTTCAAGTGTATATATATATATATATCAAAAATCAAGCTAAAATAGTTTTGATTTTATCCTTTATAAATCAAAAATTGAAACAATCTATCTCTATCGACCTCTTTCTTATTTTTCTTTGCCGCCTATTAAGAGAATAGGTCTCAAAAATGATTCGTCATCATAAAAAATGAGAGAGAGAAAAAAAGAAAAAAAAGGTAAATAAAATAGTTCTGTGTCATCTTTTAATTCGGGAAGAGAAGTGATGAAAGAGGCTGATGTTTTATTTTTGTTTTTGTTTTTTGTATCTTAGATTAAGTAGTCAAAATCATGTGTCGTTTTCTCAATTATAATGAGTAAAGATCACTCTCACTTTATTTTATTTAATAGATTGTCGAGAATAACCAAATACTTTTTTGGTATGAATTTCAAAATCTAACTAAAATAAGTTTGAACTAAAATATCAAAATACAATTAAGTTTAAATTTAAGAATCTGTTTATGTATTTGGACTTTTAACTACAAGCCTGGCATGGGAGATAGTAAAGGATGGATAAGAAATCACACGGAAGTAACAATTTTATTATTCAGTTATTATAAATTTTCCGGTCATTTTTCAAATGAATATATAAGGAAAACTCATATTTAATAAATTCGTTAATCTTTTTATTCCATCTTATGTAGGGGTGTTTACGATTCAGTTGAAGATAATTTTATCTAAAAGATGATCAAATAAATATTGAATATTTTAAAAATATTATAATCATTTTCTATATATCTTTACTTAGTTAAAATATGTCATTGATGACTACATAAAAATATTTTGTGAACATAAATATTATATGATAAATATTCACTCGCACATACAAGGCCATATGCATGGCAATTCATGGCCATTCGCATGGCACTTTCATAACCATATTCATGGTAAAAATAAGACCTTACATCATACTTCACCACCAAGTTTCAACAAATATATATATGTGTCTTCATTCTTGAAACAAAGTATGAAAGAGCAAGAAGTGAGTAAGAAGAAGAGAAAAGGAAAAGAAAGTTACTACACTTTCACGTAGTTTGTCTTTCTTACTATTTTAGCTTACTATTACAATCCCCTTTCTGACTTGCTTAATTTTGTAGTAATATTTTGTTGATTTCTGTATCCTCTAAGTATTTAGAGAAGACTTTTTTAATCTTGGAGAAACATTTCACGCTGTTGAAATAGTTTCTTAGGACAGTGCCTATCACGACTCAAGTATTATTTTCATTTATATATGTATACTACTTAAAATACTATTTTAATAATATTTATCTAAATTTCATTGATTATTTGACATATTAATTTTCTCCTGTATTTTGTCTTCATAAAAATATAGAGAGAGAGATTTTATTTTTCCCCTACAAAAAATCTAAATTAAGTCAACAACAATATACCTAGTGGAAGTGGAGTCCGGAGAAGGGAGGATAGAATGTACGCACACCTTATCACTACGATAAATTAAGTCAATTTTCTAAAATATAAATATTAAATCAAATCGATATTTGATTGAGTCAAATTTTTATTGTTCACTGGCCGCCAAGATTTAATTCAAAAGAATAAACTGTTACCGACTTTGTCTTTCTTGTTCTTAAATGAAGAGCATTTAGTTAGAAATGGATCATTTTCCCTCTTAATTATATTAGTCCCCTTTCTAATTAAATAAATCTCGACCGGGTTGGCCAAGCCATTGTCAATCATTTCACATGTTCTTTTGTGTGAATTAATTTTAGAAAAATACAAATGAGTAATCCAACTGAATTTGTAGTTCATTCATAGAGATCATGAAAATATTATAAGTTTATAGCAACACATATTAAGAAGGGTAGTTTTCAAAAATAACAAGTTTATAGATAAAAATTACATGCCCTACCGAATTCATTGAAAAATACCATATAAAATACTAACTTTATTTATAAATTTAGGAGAGAGTGTTTTGAGTGTGATTATTATGGTGTGTGGTGTGATATAATAGTGTTGGAAAATGAAAAAGAATGTGTTTTTTTTTTGGTATTTTGATAAATAAATTTTAAAGTGTAATTTATGGGGTGAAAGTTGTATATTTGCTTAAAAAAACACTATTAAGAAACATTCAAGCATATATTTCAATTCAATCTAAGCTAGCTAGATTACAATTTATATATGATATTCCAAGTTGTATCGATCAAAACATCCACTTCTTTTTATACATTATTTAGTTAGTTGCTTTTATATTTTTGTTTTTGTCGATAAATTATAGTTTTCAAATTGCTTTCGGGGATTTTCACAAATATACAATTTTGGGGACAAAATTACATGCCCTACTGAACTCTTTGAAAAATACCATGTAAATTACCAACTTTATTTACAAATTTAGGATTTTTGGTATTTTGAGTGTGATTATTGTGGTGTGTGATGTGATATAATAGTGTTAGAAAATGGAAAAAAAATGAATGAGTGTACTTTTTTTGTTATTTTCAAAGAATTCGATAGAGCGTGTAATTTTGTGCCCAAAATTATATATTTGTGTAAAAATTTCTTTCAAATTTAAAAAATAAGTCATGAGCTATGTTTGACTTGAGACCATATGCATTACAAAATTAGGAAGGAGAAAGGCATCCTTATACTGTACCTTATCAGCAATGACGCAGCTAGAATTTTCTTTAAGAGGTTCAAAATTTTAAAAAGTAGACACATAAACTAATCAAAGGAGACCCACAAGTATTATATAAATATATAAAAAATATATTTTTATTATATATAAATAGTAGTATGTTACCATATATATAAAATTATCATATGTTAATTTTATCGTATTAGCATACTATCATGTGCTTTCCTTATTAGTCGCTCTTTCTTTTTCTATATCTAATTTGTTCTGCTTATGGGTTTTTGAGACGAGGGTTCCCAGGAGACAGTCTCTCTACCTCTATGAGGTAGTGATAAGATTTGCGTACATTTTATCCTTCCAGACCCTACTTGCGAGATTTCACTGGGTATGCTATTATTGCTATGTAGCTCCGTCACCGCTTATCAGGGAAATGAAAAGGGTAAGAGGAGGGTTGCTCCTCAACATATGCACTTACAAAAAGGAGTTCTAAAACAAAGTACTTAGAGATATACAAAATATTAAGAAGAATCAGTCAGGATAAAAAATGTTTTTCTTCATTCGTATTTTAATGTTAGCCACTTAGTTGCTTCCATATTTAATGACATGTAAATAGCATACCCAATAGTATTTATCTGGCTAAGCATATAATCAATTTTTAAGGATGAAAACAAAAGGTGATTATACTTTCAAACAGATCTTCCAATAGAGAACTGAACCAAAATCATCAGCATTTTACATATAGATTAATTAACCCATACTGATACCGTCCTACGACTAAGTACTGGAATTTGGCCAAAACTATTACTAAAATTTTTGCATATGCATATATACTGGTATACATCATGACCAACATGAGAAAACAAAAATGTCGATACTAATCAACGACTTATTCAAGATATGGTTATTAATTATTATTATTATCTTCTTTAAATTTCATCTATTGTGAGCTTAAATAAAATAGGAAAATGGCACGTATTCTTCTCACATTGACTAGGAAAGTTTGAAATGGAAAATTGTTTTGTATTTTCCAAGTCTTCTAATTATTGTGTTCCTTTCTCTGTCGTCATTAACATATTAGTAATACGAAAAATATACTTAAAAATAATTATCTTTTCCATCTCCATTACGGCGTGTATCTTTTCTTAAATTTAAAAATGTACTAAAATATATTGAACATTAAGCTGTATTTTATAGGTCCACACCTTCGACCAATATAATTTTATTCTTCCTTTCCGTTCGGTCATTATGAATTTTTTGATTCCCACACGTACCTGTTCACTTTCGACTTAAACTTTCGAACAAATATAAATTAATTATTGTATTATTATATTATTTTGATAATAAAATTTTAAGCGCTTATTTAATTAATTCTCTGAACTTTTACTTTATTGGGAGAGAGAAAGATCACATCAACTTATTTTGGTTTGTAGAAAAGAAATATTTTACCATATACTTTTTTAGATTTCAATTTATCTACCACTTGTATATTTTAGAAGACTCACAATTCCTTTTGGTGCAGGAAATCCTTCTCCTAATAAATTTGGAGAAGGGATATTATTTTCTTCCATGGACTAGGAAAATCTTTCTCTTATAGATTTAGGGTTAATTGGAATCTATATATAAATTATCCAATTGAAGATTCTAAAGCATTATAAACTTCTTTTTTTCGAAAAATTCTCTTATTTTTGCTAGGAAGAGTAGACACAGCTAAATCTCGTTAAATTATTATGCTATTTTTTTCTATTTTCTTTGTTTATGATTGTATATTAGTTAATTCACAATATTTTTCGAACCCTTTTTATATTCCTTTTATTTCTCCCGGTATACATCTCATATGATGACAGTCTGTCCCAAGTCCCAACGAACAAATTATAAATACTCCCACCAATATAGCTTCTTCCTTCATTAAAACTTTAAATTTGCTTTTTCCCCACTTGTATATTTTCTTCCTATCAGTCTTTTTTTTTTCTTGTATAGTTGTATATATCCGCCAATAATACTAAACATTCGAAAGATCGAACTTTTCTTCCCGATCAAAAGTTTGAAAATGAGCACAAATAAGAGTAGCAAAGAGAGCAGAATTAAGAAGTGCATAAAAGCACCGATTAGAGTTTTAATTAAAGCCAGGGACTGTTACGTTCATAGCCTGATGGATTGTTCTGGAAAAATTGGGTATGGCAGTGTCATGGGGGTTCCACAAATCTCTGCTTTGCCTAGAAGTTTCAGTGTCAATTCATCTGTGTCAAGTAGCAGGGATGAAGATTTCAGGGAGCTGGTGCGAATTGCTTCCAGAAAAAGTCTTGTAGACAAAGCGAAAACAGAGCTTCTTAGGCAAAAGTCAATTAGTAATGTGGTGCCTCGGAGTCGATCCGTTGCAATTGGAAGAATCGATGAAGATAAGCCGTGTGATTTTGTTGATGAAGTGAAAGTGAATACAGATGTATTTAAAAGAAGTAGAAGCTATGCTGTTTCTTCTAGAAAAACAGGGGTGTTCTGAAACAGAGTACTTCTCAAGGGGAAAAATATTGGAAGAAGGAAACTAGGCTTAGCTGTTGTTAATTATCTGCTGAACTTTTTCTTGGATTGTTTTTGTTATGGTTGCTCTTTTCCTGTTGTCATATGTTGTTACACATACGTGTTCACTTTGCACTGGATTCTCTTTGTGTATAAGGTAGGGTTGATTTCTCCCATGGTTACTTAATTAATATTAATTATCTCACTAATTTACCTTTTTTTTTTGTTTGTAAAATTTGTTTTCTTCAATAAAAATGAAGTAACTATCTAAGAAATTAACTTGTATAATGTAATGAATCTTCTTCTTCATGTTCTTCCTTTATTTCTAAAACAAAAATGGGAAGTAAGGGATGGGGAAACAGAAAAAAGAAAGAAATTATAGGTGAAAAATTGAATATTCATAACAAAATGAAATTTCAGATAGTTAATCATCAAGCTATTTGTTTATTTTTCCCTTACTAGATTAGCGTTACCTCATCTCAATAAATTTTTAGGATAGCTTGTTATATCTCTCAAAGAAGATCAACGAGCTTGAGTAAAACTCAATTCCCTCAATTCAACATGTATGACCACAGATTTTTGGAGATGAATAAAATGCCAGTTCTTTGAAGGAAAAAAAGTTTGTGCAAAAATCATTTAAGTAATGTTGATTTAGTTTATGTCTGAAAATTTTCCAAGAAACTCAACATGATTAAACAAAGATGTTTACTTTCGTTTGGTATTGCCATCCTTTCTTGTTAATTCATAGTCCATTGGCGTTTCCTTAACAAAGAAATGTTTTCGAGGTGTAAAGCAATAGCATGCCACAACGAATTATAAAAAGATTTTAACTACTCTCTCATTCAGATTTAGTTTGTCACACTTACTAAAGATTAATATTGTATTAAATATAATAAGTTTAACATTTTATCCTTATTGATTGTTAGGGTCTGTAATTGTAAAATTAGGTCTTGTATTCAACTCTCACCCCAAAAATTAGATCAAAGAAATGATAATTACCCAAGTTTTATAAAGAGTTTACTCATCTCATTATCCACCAATATGGTACTTTTGTCATTCTTCAACATTCCACCTCATGCCCAGTGTTTAGCATTTGATATGCAGAGAATTTTTAATTTTCGAAAGTCCAACATTGAATAAGATGGGTCTCGCTCTGATACTGTATAAAATTAGATATTGACCTAACTCATATCCCTAAAATTAAAAATTAAAATTTTCCACAAGTGAAGGGAGGGAGTATTATTAAACCCCCTCAAAAATGTTTGTTGGGCTATTTATTATTTCTCATTTATTACTTTAGTTAAATAATAAAATTAAAGTCTGTCTTAACCGATGTTGACAAAAATCTAACATGTGTTGCATAATTCTTTTAAAAAATATTAATTGACAAATATGATGAAAAAAATGTAAAGAAAATTTTGAGGGACAATTCAACCTTTTAATCATGCCAATACATACATTAACTTCTCTTGCGTTACTAATACTTAAAACTTGATGATCTTAATAATACACATCTTAATATATAATGAAATGTACAACTAATATTTATACATAGAATAAAAAAATGTATGTAGGGAGCTCCTTGTTAAACCACTTGATCCCATAGGAGGGAGGCATAATAAATTATGACAGGTGAAAAGTGGTTCGAGTGTAGTTATGTGCAAATAACCTCCCTTAAATTACAGTAATGATTTTCAGCTGTCCAGTGCAATTGTCAGGCGTAAATCAACCCAGGTAAACAAATTGTGCCACGTATGGCGAGGTTGATGTCTTGCTTTAAAAATTCTTGCCTGCCTTTATTAGGTGAGATAATTCTATATTTAATGTTAATCCAAGTTGACGAGATTATCTAATGTCCATCATAATTGTTTTTTATATTGGGCAATTTTGTGATTATAATCTTTGAGAAAATAATAGAGATTGAGAAGTGGACAGGAGATTTTCTTTTTTTTTTTTACGTTATTTCAAGATCAATGTCTGGGTTTAAATTTTTCAAAATCATACTTGGATTGGATTCCAAATTTTAAAAAGTGCTTCACACCTGTTTTTCAATTACACATTCATAATTTCCAAATAAAATATAATCTTCTCTTGCAAAAAATATAACCAATTCAATTTTGGAGCCTAATTCACAACTCAAAAGCTAGCTTAAATGAAGAAGGATTGTTCAATCTTTATAAAGAATTCATCCATCTCATTGACCACCAATGTTGGACTCCTTTTCATTCTTCAACACCCACCTCATGCCCAGTGCTTAGCACCTGGTGTGTGAACACATAAAATTAGGTGTTGGGCCTAACTCGCACCCCAAAAGCTAAACTCAAAGGAAAAAAATTTATCCAAATTTTATAAGAAGTCTACCCATCTCATTAACCACCAATGAGAAACTTTTTTTTATTCTTCAATAAAATCTATGGCTAAATGTATGCTGAGACAAGTTCACGACCATGGTGGGCTAATTGCGATAGGAGGTAATAATAATTAAGAATAAGGGTTTGATGATATCATTGTTTAATTTTGTTAATTGGTCAGCCGCAATATGCTGTGGGCACAAGCATTCTTTTAAAATAAAAGTAGTATGGTTGAACCAAAGGGGCACCACGTTGTATCTACACATAATCATGACAGATTCCGTATAATTGCTATATTAACTGCACCATTAGTTAATTAATTCAGCAAATCATAATGACTTGCACTTTCTTTATGCTCCCCACAACCCTTTTCTGAAAAAAGACATCATACAAACAATTGGAGCTGGGATGTACATTGACACATTATAAAGTTTAGAAGAAAAAAAAAATAGGCATTGGTCAGCTTGCATTCATTTAAAATTTGAAGATGATATATATACTAGTATAATAAGGAAAAATATACAATCTATTAAACATGCCATTTATCTTATTTCTTTTTTCAAATTATTATTTTTATTTGTGAACAATTATGTTATTTTTTAGATGATGAAATGTTACTATTATAATTAACACGACTAATGTAAAAAAATTGAAATTTTGTGAGTTAGAGGTCTTTTTGGGAAAATAATTTAAAGTCTACTTTTAAATAAAAAATAAAAATCAGAATAAACTCACATTCCCCCGTATATTATTTTATGGCACAATAAAGAAATTTATTTTTAAACATTTATAATTTAAAATAAATTATAAACATTTGCACACATACTTATAGATCATATTTTAAGCATAAAATGAGATTTTTAAAGGCAGTTATTTTTATTTACAAAAGAATGTCTTTTTTTTTTTTTAAATAACATGCTTTAACATGTTGTTAATGAATTTTGAAATTGAGAAGCCTATCATATGGAATTGAAGATAAAAACTCAAATTCCATAACCAATTTTAGATGGATCATCACTTTAATAAAAGGGGAAAGCCTCATAAATATTTCTAATCTATGAAAAAAGGTTTATAAATATCTCTCTTTTATCTTTGGGTCTAAAAATACCCCCTAAGATTTATTTTTAGGCTTAAAATATCCTCAACCTATGGAAAAAAGTTTATAAATTCCCTTTTTCCACCTTTTGTGTCTAAAAATACCTCTAATGTATATTTTTGGGTTCAAACATACCCCTCACCTTAATAAAAATAGTCAAGTCAACTTTAATTTTTTTAAAAACCATGTAACATTTTCTAATTAGTCAGATGTATTCATAATAATTCAAATCATCCAAACGTTTAAAAATTGCTTATTTTATTTTATTTTATTATGTTTTGATTTACTATACTTTTGCTCTATATTATCTCGTTGATAAATTTGAAGTATGTAATTTTATTTTATTTTTTGAAATTGTATTTACCTCTCGATTTTTTATTTTACTTCTAGCCTAGAGTTTAATTTAAGTGCTTAGTCAATTTTAGTGATTATTCAAATGGATTAGAAGTCTTTTATGTAAGCGATATAAAAAGGTATTTATAAATCTTTTTCGCAAAGAACGCGTTAACATCCTAAGTTATAATGCTACATTTCGACGTGTACATAAAGATAGAACGCATTTTTAATGAAATAAGCTACAAAAGTAAGAAAAGATTACACTTAGCTTTATACCAACATTTGACTATGTTTATAATCATTAATCCCTTAACATCTTGTTGGATCAACCTCGTTGGGCTGATTGAAGCACTCCTACTCTATAGTGACTACAAAATGGGCTGCTTCAATTGACGGAGACGGTTCACGTGTGATAGAGGGGACATTTCCACTTTTATTGTATTTTGTGTTGATTTTTAATTTATTTTCATGTTATAATAATTGATTTTAGTTTTTGAAAAAACTACATCGTACTTTACCCGTTTGATAATAGGAAATTGAAAAAAATTAATAATAAATAAATAATAGAGATAAATTTATTAAAATATTATTTTAATAAAATATAAATCATCTATTAAACGACGAGAGTATAATAAATATAAAATGATAAACTATTTATTGATTCTATAAATTGAATAAGCACTATTCGAAAATAGTATAATTAATGAGTAAAAAAACTGAAAAATGAAGAATAAAGATGGATGAAGAGTGTATTAAGAATTTTATTAGTAAAGGATAAAAATTAGAGGGCAACAATTTCATGAGAAGAAGATCATTAATTTGAATTGGGATGTATTTGTAGTGAAGAACAAATCAAATTTAGCAAAGGTATGAAGAGAGAAGAGAAACGGCAGAAGTTTCATGAAGGCCTCCTTAGGATGCTCTATCCATCCCCACCATCACCTCCTTCTCAAGTAATTAATTTTCTCCATCATTACTTTTTTCTTTTTCATACTGCTTTACTATACTATTTCCTTTATTACAATTGTAGGAAGAAAACGATGACGAACCATTTGACATTCTCGAACAAGGCTTCAACTTGGATCAAATTCCAGGTTTTCTTGCTAGCATGAGTATAATTTTGATGTCATTGCACTTATTGATTGGGAAAGGCAGTTGAAGTAATTAGTTATTATATGCAGATGAACTGGAAGAGGATGGGGGTTCTTCCTCCTCTGGAGACCAGGAGTCTGATCATGGGCCTAAGAAGCTCACAAGGGCACAGAGGAAGAGGATTCGCCGGAAGAAGCTTAAGGAAGCCGCCTCTCGCCGCCAGAATATAATTGGGCCCTTGTTGCCTACTGAAGAGAGTGATGGTAAGGTTGTAAATGTGAGTACGACAGATGAGGAACCACAAGGTGTTCGACAAAATGCCAATGAGACAGGTAGGATTTGAGGAGTTGGAAAAAATATAAATAGCAATAGCTGTAGTTTTCTTATATATGTTTATCTTATATCTAGTGGAAGCAGGGACGGAGCCACAGGGGTGCAAGGGGGGTCAATTGAACCCCCTTAGTAGAAAATTTACACTTTATAGACGGGGAAAAAAATGATTTTCTTGCATGTATATATAAACAGTAGAACTTTCCGCTTTTTTTTAAAAAAAAAAATATCCTGGCTGTGGAGATAAAGTTTTACACCTGTCAGCGTCCATTGTTCATATGATGCAGAGTCTTGCTCGAAACAAAACAAACGAAAACAAAGAAGAATGACTAAGCGGCTGGTTGGTGGCAGCTCAAAATCATCTGGGGATGGCAACAAGACTTGAGAAAGTTCCATTCTTTGGCCGAGGGATAAGAACTTGACCGACTGCTTAAAGAAGGGTCATGGCAACAGGCAGAAATGAAAATTGTAACTGGAGAGAAGAAATCGGATTTGATATAACTGCGGACAAGATATTAAAAAGGTTGTGTTGTTCTTTCAAAATTCAGAAGCATGGTTTTTGTCTTTGAACTGTGTGGTTCATGTTTGGATATTTATTTATGTAGTGCAAATGTTCACTTACTAGTAGTTAACTTTAGTGATTTGTGGTCTTGTAGTTCTGTAAATTAAATTATATTAATTGATTCATAATTCTTTTGATGACATATAGCTTAATGAACATTGGAGAAACCTTGTTTTAAGAACTTTCAGAGTTTGATGAAAACATGAGTGTGGCTAAATTGTCGATTAAGTGAGTTGAGAATCATGACACCTCACATTCGGAATATTATTGGAGGCAAAACATTAGAAGGATGGGAAATAGAAAAGAAGCATGGTTTCAATATTTGCAAGTATAAAAACTTTGTTAGTCGTACTAATAATTAATCCTAAAGAAGGATGGGGGTATTGGGCATCTATTTGGGCTGTGATAGTTGTCCACACAACAGTTCGCACTGCGTGAAAATGGGGCCGTTTATTTGGTGCGTGTAAACGGAAAGCCCACTTGTAAGATTTTTGAGGCCGTAAGGAAGAACTGATCTTCACTTTTCCGGTTTTGTATACGCTATTTTTGTTGGAGCCTCAACTAATTCAGATTTGCATAATGTAAAGTTTATCAAAAGGAGAAACACTCCCTAATATGATTTTTTTCTGTATATCTAGGACTCAAAATCAAATGAAAGAATTTTATCATTCTCCACAACCTTCTTGGCTCCTTATGTTTCCAGCAAAGGAACTGCTGCCTACTGAAAATATTAATCTCTCTTAAATGCTTCTCACACTAATTCACATTTTAATTTCAATATTAGTAAGTATGATGGTGAATGTTGGTGTATATGTATTTTATTATTATTAATTGCATATGTTAGTGGGTATAAATTGTGATAGAAATGGTTATTAGTTCTTGTAACTTATATGACCATTAGTGACTTATAATTCATGTAACCACTAACTCATGTTCTACCTCATTATGTCTTGTAACTATTGTAATTTCTAAGGCATAATGTCTCTATTCATTTACCTACATTACTATCCACACTAGTCCTATTCAAAATAAGGATGAATTCTCACCTACAAATAGTGATGTTTCTTCCTTTGTGAAGGGCAATATGGAGAGAAAAAATGTGAAGTGTAGATAAAAGATTATAGTGTGTAGTAAAGTGTGCAATAGTGAAGAAGAGAGTTGAGACGAAGAAAATATTTTAAGTCTTTAACTATATTCACTATATAAAAGAAATTATTTATATGTTGAATGAAGATGTTTTTGTGTGGAGCTTTGGACTTTTCATCAACTAATCCGGAGTTGTTTGAGACATATAATGTTATTGGGTTGTTGTATCCTGAAGGGACAAGTCAAGAGTATTACTATTGGAGCGGTGTAGATTATGCCGCAGCGGGCTTGAATCTCTTTAAAGAAAGCGAGATATCCGCGTCTCAGCCTGAATAAATTTTTGTTAATTTTCTTATTTTATTTTTAACTATAATTTATTATATTTGTGGTACATTACACCAAACCAACAGTGAAGCTTGTATTCAAAAATACTGAAATTCAATATTTAAAATAGGAAGTTAAACTTTGATGCCCAAACAGGCGTAAAAACCCCCTTTTCATCTATCAAATCCAATAAAAAGAAAAAGTGGGAGGACATTTATCGTCTTCTTTATCCAAACACCCTCTAAATAATATAATAAATGAAAGACGTGCCTTGCATATAATAATTATTTTTAATGAGGAAATCATATTAAGTGATAAGTAAGTAGCAGGTCCACAAAGTTAAGAGAGGAAGTCAGCGCCAGAAATTCAGGATCTTAGCTTAGCGGAAGGTGTGGAGTAAACTGTTGAGGCAGATTCCTTTAGGATTCTTTTTATTCTATTATCCCCATTAATCAATGCTCTTGTTACTACTTATCATTAGTCAATAATATTCCAATTCTTGTTCCTGTTATCCCTAGCCGCCACAACAAAAGTTGCACTATTGCTCTTTTTCAAATCACGAAGAAAAATGTGAACATTTAAGAACAATATTATAGGTGAAAATAGTGATCATAAAAAGTATACTAAACGACATCTGTTAAAAAGGATTATTATTAGTAAGTATTCTCTTCGTCCATCTTTATGACTTGACACAAGAATTAAAAAATAGTAAATAATAAAAATAATTTTATCAAATCGCCCTTTAAATATAATAAATATAATGTCTTGAAAAATGCAATAGAAAAATAACTAATTAATGATAAACAGAAATTAAAAACTAGATATGAAATTATCTCTTAATATCATAAAGTGGACAAGTATTATAAATTATAAGAGATTAATAAAAATAGTAAAAACCCAAAATAGATAAAAATATGATTACTTGTTTCTCTACAAAAGGACTGCATCTTTTGATATTTTTGAGCCGTTTGAGACAGAGGCATAGAGTTTAAGAATTTATTAACGAAGTTGAAAAGGAAAAGAGTATGAATTTTGTAGAAATATTTTAAAAGTATAAATGTCATACACTCATACTCCTTGAGATGATTCTAAATCAACACCAAAAAATTCTCTACCCAACAACTATTGCGATATTCGTTAAAGTACGATGACATGAAAAAATAGTATTCAATCACATTAATCTATGCAACATCATATTCGTTTATGGAGAAAAAAAAGGTTGGCGTGAGAATCAAGTCTCTGTCCTCAAATTGCTCAATCCAAAGTGGAAGGATTTAGAAACTGTAGAATATAAAGAAGTAATTCCTCGCCCCAATACAAATTCATGGAAACACTCCCCAAATCTGAATCCCTAGATTAAAAACTCTCACCAATCCTCCTCGCATTAAAATCTTCCCTGCCCATTTCCTCAATTTTCATTTTTTTATGAGCAAAGCAAATGGGCGAATTAATTACGGATCTTAGCTTCCTTATCATATTACTAAACTACCAAATATTATTCATTCTCTCTATATTTTTTATTTATTATATTATTCCTTCTCTTTTGAATCTAGCTTTAGTTTTATTTTAAGTAACTTTCCTTACCCAACCCCCAAACTAAACCACCAATAAGATTTATTCAGTTGGATAATTTTAATAGCTTAGTTAGTTGATTATTTAACTTTGTTGGTGAGAGTTCGATTCCCCACATTGTAATACCCTCTATCTACCCTATTTTTTTTTTTTTTAAAAAAAATTTATCCAGTTGACTTATAATAACATTTACTTTTTTTTGCCTGTTTCAAATTAAGTAATTCTTTTGGAGGAGAGAGAGAGTATAGTATATTTGCTCTGCTACTCATGCATTTAAATTTCACAAAGCATTTAAAGCACCCCATTGCATTCCTTGTGACTTGAAGTCTTCTCACTCTCTCACTCACATACCATATTTTCAGTACCTTTCCTTTTCATTTACATCGGGCCATGGCCCATAACGTGTTTCGGGCCAAACAACAATCGCCTTCTTCCCGAGACAAGTCTCTGTTAGCGGCGGCCATAGTTGCGCTTTTACTTGTATGTGCTATTTGGTCTTTTACGGATCCTTTGCCAAATATATCAGGTTTGTTATACAATCGAGATATTAGTTCCCCGGAATATTGCCCGCCGGGAAGGGAATCTGTTGACCGGAGATCCGACCCACCGGAGAAGACATTCTACGATGAACCGGAACTAAGTTACACCATCAACAAGCCGATTAAAAATTGGAACGAGAAGAGAAACCAGTGGCTGAAGCTTCATCCTTCATTCGCCGCCGGAAGAGTTAACCGTGTGCTCCTCCTCACAGGATCACAGCCCACTCCATGCAAAAACCCTAGAGGTGACCATTTCCTCTTAAGGTTTTTCAAAAACAAAGTTGATTACTGTAGAATCCATGGCTACGATATTTTCTACGGCAACACGCTTTTTCACCCAAAAATGCGTTCTTATTGGGCCAAAATACCCCTTGTTCGGGCCGCCATGCTGGCCCATCCTGAATCCGAGTGGGTTCTATGGATTGATTCAGATGCTATCTTCACTGACATGGATTTCAAAATCCCATTACACAAGTACAACGACTACAACTTCATCGTCCACGGCTGGCCTGATTTGATTTTTAAGAAGAAAAGCTGGGTCGCCATAAATGCAGGGATTTTTCTCATCCGAAACTGTCAATGGTCCATGGATTTCTTAGACGTTTGGGCCAATATGGGCCCGAAAAGCCAAGAATACAAGGAATGGGGCAAAATCTTACGGACAACTTTCAAAGACAAACCGTTCCCGGAGTCCGACGATCAATCAGCACTGAGTTACTTAATTCTAAAAGGAGAACAAAAATGGCGGAGCAAAATTCACGCGATTACTGATTACTCTCTACACGGGTACTGGCTTGGCATAGTAAACAGATTTGAAAAAATCACGGAGAATTACACGAAGATAGAGAGAGATGTACCAACGTTACGAAGGAGACACGCCGAGGCGGTGAGCGAGACATATGCGGCGGCGTGGGAGCCGTTGGTGGCGGAGGGCGACGACGGAAAGGGCGGATGGAGGCGGCCGTTTATCACACACTTCACGGGGTGTCAGCCGTGTAGCGGGGACCACGCTGCGGAGTATGTGGGTGATTCATGTTGGGTGGGAATGGAACGAGCGTTGAACTTTGCGGATAATCAGGTGCTACGTAATTTCGGATTCATGCATGATGATATCAAAGCCAATTCACCTGTCTCTCCGGTAAATTTCGATTTTCCAGCTGAAGAGGTAGAAGAATTCGTGTGAAAAAAAATAAATTAATTACCTCAGGTTTTTACTGTAGGATTAAAATGAGGTTACATATAAATCCTGTGAATTTGGATGTTTTTAATTAATTCAGTACCCAATGTATTTGATAGTTATTGTAATAGTAGCAAAGAAGATTTTCTAATCCCATACAGAAAAACAATGGGACAATTCACTATGGAGCTATTTTACCATTCTTTTTTCTTATTTCAAGGTAATTGTCATTTTTGATATAAAATAATAAGTTTCTCAATCCAGCAATCAATAATTCAAAAGGCAAAAATCCCATATTTTAAGAATTTGTGGACAAGTGTGGAAAATGCTTTCTAGGTCATCATTCAACCTATGATTTTTTAGTTCCAACGGAAAGATACATTTGACAAAAAAATATAAAAAGAGTGGCTTGATTGACTGAAGAAGAAATATAGGGTATTATTTTTATATAAACAGAAGACACTTAGAAGAATTAGTAGCTCCCCTTAATTAGTGGCGTGATTCAATATAGAGATTTGTCAAAATTGTCACGCCAAAGTTTTGTGACAAAGCCTAGACCAAACTTCCACCAAGAATTTTATCTTTTTTCTAATTTGTTTGCTTGTGTTTGCTGTTTAACCCTGAACTATTTTTTCCTTTTCTGAGTCCAAGTTCTCTCGTGCCTTTTCTGCCAATGTTTTTTATCATGTCACTCTCTACATAACAACTGAACGAAACTAAGGACCACAAATGTTTTGTCTGATTTAATCTTGAAAAGACAATCTTTCTGAAGTGCAACGTATCTAAGGGGTAATTTGATTGGATAAATATGATTGCGTTTATAACATAAAAAGTTAAAAGCTGCTCGAAAAACTTGTGCTTTAAGATATTGAGTTCAATTTTCAATTTCTTATGAGTGGAAACTGGAAAAAGAAAAAGGAAGCCTGTGGTGTCCGCCACAAATTTATTGACTGGTCTCGTTTGTAAAAAGCGGGCCATCCACATTTGCCCTTTCTTGGGAGTGAATTACGAGAGACAGAACATGGGCTGCATCAGCAACTCGGACAATACCGACATACTTTTAAGTATGAAGCAACAAAACTTGTATGTTTCTTCTTGAGCGGATGAAGTGCTCTACAAATACATAAAATAGGACTATATATATTCATATCATTTTAAAAGCAACGCATTCGAAATAAACTATACACATATTTATAAAATAATGTTTTATTTGGACATGAATTAATAAAACAAACTTAAAACAGAAGAAATATCCATTCCCTAATTTGTGCAAATTAATCGGCTTGCTGTCTCTTTCTATCTACATGAATTGTTCTATTGTATATGGACTATAAACATAAATTGAGCTGCTTTTGGTACAGCGGGTTCAAATCTTTGCCCAAGCCCAACTTTAAGAATTTGCATCATATTTTCATTTTCTCTCATATTCTATTACACATGAAAAGGACTGAAAACATAATTGGGCCTTGTGCTGGCTAACTTTTACCCAAGTCTGCCTTATACAATTCGCCAACTCACTTTCACACCCCTAAGTGTGGCAGTACAGACCCTTAAGGGTCACTTACTTTGTTAGGTAGGAATTAGTAACATTGTGATTAGTAATTTAGATTTAGGGCCTGTTTGAAAAGCATCATATAATTGGGATTTGATTTAATTGGGTGTAATTATATTCTTTGGCCCATTTGGCAGGACAAATAATTATTTAACAAAATAGGAAATGAGTGCAATTGAAAGAGGTGTAATTACACTCTTCAATTCTCGAGGGAGGACGAAAAGTTGGTGTAATTACACCATGTAATTATATAAAAAAATTTAAAATTCTTTTCTATTACTAGCAGTTTAATATTAATATTTTTTTCAAATATGCATTTTTTGACATTCATCAAAATTTTGTACTTTTAATTTTTAAGATTAATTTAATCAAATATAAATAATATAAATAATTTTTTATAATATTAATTAAGAATATATGTTTACTAATTAATATATTTTCCAAAGACGGCATATATCTTGAATAATTAATTTAATATTATATTTCTCAATTTTCTTATATTTAGTTAAGATAAATATTTTTAAAAAAAAATTCAAATTAACTTAGTCAACAATTCTAAGTGGCATGGATGCATATGGTGATAGATTTGGCAGAGTAAGTGTCAATGGCTGTTTAATTTGTTGGTACGTAAGAAAGACAACATTCTATATCTTCCTTGGCCGGTCAAGAAGGTATCTTGGTTGGATTGTAGATTGGGGTTGGACCAAACAATGCGTTGCGATTCCTGTTGCATTGTCTTTCTATCTCATAGTATGAAGTAAAAGATAGGATATGTTTCATGATTCTCAACAGAACATAGCTAATTTTTCTAAAATAACTAAGTGGAAAATATATATTCTAACTATGGGATAAAAATGTTTGATTAGAACCTGATTATTTTAACAGCATTTGCTAGTTTTAAAGTTCTGAGAACAGATTCAATGATGAGTCGATTTTCCCTCTGACAATTTTCTCTATTTTATTTCATAACGTTTCTGGTCCCTTCACTCCTCTCTGTTTCTTTAATTGGGTGTAATCACAACATGGCCTTAATTAAAGATGACCCACATCTTATAATCGTAACAATAATTATCAATTAACAAATTTAATCTAGTATTACACAATAAAATGGCTCATCATGATCAACACCTGTTACATTTCTGAGCAGAATACCACATGCAACCCTGTGAATATGTTCGTCATCAATACAAGTTGCTTTCAGCCCTTAATTAATCTACAATAATACACAATTTAGAACCACAATGACGGTAAGCAAAATGATCTCAGATTTGGTGGAGTTTTCCGTTGAAGCTAACAAAAAAGTTAATAATTATACATTTTGTTTATCACATCGGACCCACAGTTAAACTTTAACACCTTTTCTTCGACAAATCAATTAAATTTAGGGTAAAAATATCAAAGTGAACACCTTTTATTATACATTGATTTTTTTTGTTCTGAGAAGGTGGAATCTTTGATCACTTTCTTATGATGAGTGTTATTTTGAACCGTTGAACCATATCTCAACAAAATTTGTACAGTTTGTTTCGGCTTGTTGGTTCTAAAGTACATTAATTTAACTTGTGTCTAATCAAATGGGACATTGCTAAATGAATTAGAGGAAGACATAAAAATTATACACACATATCTATCTATCTTGTTTTTATTATTGACTGAAAACACTTGTTCATTTGTCGTTTACTCATATTATTATAATTATTATTTGTAATAGTGAGTGGGGTTGTAATAATTTTGAGCCTCTTTTTGTTTCTTTGAATCAAAAGTCCCAACAGACAATACGAGTCTTCTATCCAACAAACACATAACCATGCCGGATCTCAGTAAAGATTCGTTTTCCAGACATCAAAATATCTCTATCTACTTAATTAAAAAGAAAAAAACGTTTTTGGTTCCCTCCCTGTTGCTTTATTCAAATAAAATAATAATAGTGTATGTATTTGTGCTTTTAAAAGAAACATAAGACGAATATGTCATTAACTAAGAAGATTATGTACAGCAGAAGGCATCACACTGCCTTTATTAGTTTATTATTATTGAAGTGTTAGGTTATCGAGTTTTTAATGATTTCTTTAAAAAAAATTATTGAGTTATCGATTTTTACTATTGAATTATTAGATAAACTGCTAATCTAATAAGATTATAATAATTTACTTATCTATTTTAATCTTTACCGTACTTAAAAGACTAATTACTCACTTTAATATTTTAATTTGTAATTAACTAATTATAGCTTTTGCAAGTTTGTAAACATAGTCTTCGTACTCCATTTACTTTTATTAATACAAATTCTCATTAAAATTCTTATAGAATAAATTAAAAATCGAATCATTAAAAACTTAAAATCGATAAAAATTATTCTATTAATTTATTATTAATTTAACATATCTAAAAATAAAAAACTGATAAATCAAACAAATAATATATAAAATCGAACAAAATCTATCGAATCACACCCCTAGTCAATACGACGCGGTCCATGTTAAAGCGTTTCCCCAAATTTGGCATGCGCTGCGCAAAACTATATTGATGTAATTTCATTAGGAATATGGGATATCGAAGACCAAAAGGGGGGGACTCAGCACTGCTCCAAAACTCTTCATTCAAAAGGTATCGATTTCATAAGGTCCATGTTACCAAAAACAGTACTTCTAATTCTAAATAGAATCACATGTGATCATGTTCTCTCTATCAAAACAAGTAGTTTTCAACCCTTGCATTTTTGTCCTTCAAACCCTCACATATGTGTCTGTTTTTCTTTTTCTTTGCACCTATTTCAAGATGGTATAGAATAATCTTCTATCCTAACAAATCTAAAAAAATGAAACACTGTCTCAATAGCGTAATTTTCTTTTTTAAGTGGTCACTATATATAAGTTGAACCATATTACAACTACCTCAGCATTATAACATTGCATTTAGCATCATAAAAATAGGAAGTAAAAACAAAAGAGACTATATACTATATAGTAAGTACATATTCTATATATATAGAGAGAAGTTAAAAAATTAAAAAACAAGTGTAAGAACCCTATTTTGCAGGAAAGTTAAAAGGCACAGGAAAAACAGAGGAAGAATCAAGAAGATCCTTATGCATATACCCATACTTCCTGAGCACCTGATTATCAGCAAAATTCAAAGCCTTCTGCATAGCATCAAAACAAGTCTCACCAGAATACATCTGATTGTGATCCCCACTACATGGCTGACAACCTGTGAAATGTGTGATGAATGGCCTTCTCCAACTGTATCTCCCATACCCAGCTTCCTTAAGGTGTTCCTCCCACACCATGGCATAACTCTCACTCACCCTCTCTGCATGTCGCCTTCTTAGCCTAGCTTCTCCTTTCTCTATCCCTAAATACTTGTCCGTGATGTTATCTAATGTTCCCACGATTTCTACCCAATACCCCTCGAAGTAGTATTGACCTTCTACGTATATTTTGTTACCCCATTTTTCCTTTTCCTTCAATATTAAATAGGCTAGACCTGATTGGTCATCGGATTCCTGGAAAATCTTGTCTTTGAAAGTGGTGCGTAAGATTTCACCCCATTTATCGTATTCCGGTGACTGTGGGCCCATTTTGGCCCATGCTTCCATTAAGTCCATGGACCACTGACAGTTCCGGATCAAGAAAACTCCGGCATTGATGCTCGTCCAGCTTTGTTCCTCGTATATTAACCTTTCCCAACCATGGACTACGAAATTATGGTCTCTGTAACGATCTAATGGAAGTTTGAAGTCCATGTCGGTGAAGGCAGCATCTGAATCGACCCACCAGATCCACTCAGTTTCAGGATGAGCTATCATGGCAGCTTTAATCGCCGGCATTTTGGCCCAGAATGACCACATCTTAGGCTGCAGTAAAATGTTATTGTAAAAAATATCGTACCCGTGGATTCGGCAGTAGTCTACTTTGTTCTTGAAGAATCTCAGCAGCAAATGGTCGCCTATTGGGTTCTTACACGGCGTCGACTGTGAACCGGTAACCATCAGAATCCGGTCCTCTATTCCGGGGATGAAAGAGGGATGCAGCTTCAGCCATTGCCTTCGTTTTTCGTCCCAGTTCTTAATCGGCTTCTCCATTGTGTAGCCCAAATCCGAGTCGTCATAGAAAGTAGGGTCGGGCGGGTCGTACCGTAAGTCGAAGCCGGTCGAAACCGGGTCTGGCGGAGTTTCCAAAGCGGACTTCTGCTCGGCGGAAGTAGGTAAAAAATTGGGTTCAGCATTTGGACTAGCGCTCATAAAGGACCAAAAGGCCCAAACTACTAGCAAAGCCACAATGCTTCCACCAGCAAAGAGAAACCCATCTGAGAAAATAGAAGAAATTTTGCTCCTACAGTTTTGCTTAGCCATTGATGTGTAAGATGTATGAGTTTGGGGCAACTGAGGAGTTACCATTTTATGAAGGAGAGCATACGTTACCCGAGCAAGCTGGCTTTTCGTCTAGTAGTGTCACCATCTACTGGACATCAGTGTCCAGCTATGGGTTCTATGTAAAGAAGATACTTAGAACAGCAATTTTGGCAGTAACTAAGAAAGCATACAAATTCCGTTGAAACGTAGATAGGAAAATTTGAAATGGGTGACGATGGAAAGTAGATATGAAGATGAGAAAATTGTGTGTCGGTGAAGTGTAGACACTAAAAACAATGGCTGAAGTAAGGGTTCATCACCTCACTAAACTTGCCATTAACTGGACCTCAATCGGTTTGGTGCGGCTTTTAATGGGGTTTTCTTGCTTTCTAGCGCGTAACGCAAAAAAAATGAGCTGAGTTTGGGCCCCAAATGTTACTTTTATGTGGTGTTTCTCTTGGTTGTGGTGCTTAAGAGGTGGGACACGTGGAAAATATACCGACACTTTAGGCTTTTTTCCTTTTTGAATTTCCAATTTATATTACTACTTCCTCTTTCTCATGTAATATAACTTGTCTATTTCCAATTCCAACTCTATCTACCATCTTATTTATCAACATTATTAAATTTAATAATTGAAACTTTTTATATTCTTTTTTAAAAAATTAACCAATTTATTTTTCTGTAAATCAACAATATATAAATTTAATAATGTGTACCAGCAATATCGAATTGAGCCCGGAGGGAGGTTATTCCCATAGTTATGCGTCCGGGGATTATGGAAAGTATGCCGTTTATTCCGAATAATTTTCGGCTTTTACCGCAAATCAGGTCTAAAATCTTATGGCTCTATTTTACATTCCAACTTTAATCACTTTTTTTCCAACCGTAATGATGATGTTAAAAAACAATATACATATTGTAATTTTACAATGACAATATTATCTCTTCACCACTAAATATAAGATTTGTCTACATTTTATGTTAGATTGGGACTTGTATTATTGTAACTGTATTAGAGTTAGATTTAAAATTTGTTTTACTTTCCACCTATTGATTTGATATGTCATTGGCAATCCTCAAGTTCAATGTTACATAGGAACGTGGCATATCCACCCTCTTTTATTAATCCAACCCAACCTTGAGATTCCCAGTCTTTCACCTGTAATACCACCAACCAACTCTCACTCCATACACAAACGTTAAATTCTTTATACAAAATTTGATATATTACTTTTTTTGTTTTCTTAGCTTCTCTTACGACCCTATATATGAAAGTACATTTCACGTTTCAAATTCAAATAAAGAATGAGAATCAAGCGTGAATTGACAAAATAAAACTAACTAATTTACAATATATTTCAACAATGATTTTTATATTAGCTTACTTTGATATTTGCGATATAATTATTATTATTGTTCAATTATCTTCATGTTATTATGTACATTAAAGCAATTAAAATGGAGCTAGCAAAAATTTAGTGATTAACATGGGTGACGAGGTTGGGTAAATATAAATTAGCGAAAGTCGCAAATGTCTCAAAGGGTGAGGAGGGTAATTAAACATATGGATATTTCTATGAACTTATAATATAATGAGATAATTACATCCTAAGCAGTACTTTCCATCAATTAATTTATAAACAACATATAAATACATATGTATATAGAGAGAGACACACTAGTATCAATATATATCTAGTTGATTGATCTTTAAATATGAACATTCTCACTTATAATATATATTTTATCTTTTTAGATCTTACTTATGAAATTCAATTGGGTATGTTGTTATTCCCAACTATAATTGTATCAGGTATGACCATAAGTTAAAGTACTACTCCGTTACTAACTACCAGTCTATAGATTATTTTTTTTTGATTGACAGGAAACTCAAGGCCTACCTCTTTATTTCCGCCTTCCCTTTAATTTTCCATGTGACTTCTTATGTTGTGTCAGAAATTTTCCCCACTTTCTTTTTCTTCTTCAATTAAAAAAAAATTGTTCATCCAAAATACTAATTTCTGACTATTCTGTTATTTTTATATCCACAGAATTGAACAAGCAATTCTGTAATTTCAAACGCATACATATTTGAAGCCACGTCTTTCCCCTTTTTTCTTTTCTTTATTGTTTCAATGTGAAAAAATGAAATTTGTAAATTTAGCTGTTTGCTTGCTTAAATTAGGTCTTAGGCACATACTAATTTGCAATACCACAAACTAATTTGCTTAAATTATTTATTTTTATTCAATTTATAAGTGATTATGAAAAATTGTTTTCTTTGTAAAATTAACAGTAACAGGGACCACTAGTATTTAAGGGGTGCAACTGTTATAGGGCCCATTTGGTTAATACAAAGATCTGTTATTTATTGGACTGATTATTTGAAAGAAATTTTGCATGGGAGTTTAAGTTTTCAAAAAATGATTTTTGATCGATTTTTATAAGTGAATATTCCCCGCCCATTATTTCATTTTTTAAAAAATTTAAGTTAACTACTTGCTAAAACACAACCTTATACTTTTAAATACTTATCTACTTAATTGATTGTTCTTATATGACTGAAAGCAAAAGACCAAGATGTTTTTTTTTCGGTAAAAATGATCTTTCATGATCATTTATAATTGAATAGATTTTTTTTAATCTTTTTAAATAACTTTTTTTTTTCTGTAATAAGAGACATAGAACTAAAATTTAAGCTCCCTCTACTTTTTTTTTTTTTTAAAAAAGGTGCTTATGACAAATTACGAAATCAAATCTCCCTTTAATTTCCAGTTAAAAAAAGTTTCATTAATATATCCATTTATGAACGGAAATTTCATCAAGCTCTTGTAGCTCAGCAGATTAATCTTTTTCTGATAAATTTTTCTAATATAGGTGTACATAGGAAAACACAACTTCTAATTTCTTTTTATGGTCCACGATTGGGACAATATTCATAATAATAACAAAGTTAGGAAAATCATTAAAAAAGAATATGTACAATTACAATCAAAATAGAGAAAAGTAAGGAAATTTATCCAAGCCATTTATGGTGTTAACTCCTCAAATGACGTTATTAGATATCGATATTGATTTTTAAAATAGGTTCATTTATAGGTTAGATCAACCTGCTAGAAAACATGGAAAAAATAGTCATACAATTTATAACATCTTATGTTCAAATAAACGAAATAAAGGACCGAAGACAATAACTAATCTGGACAGCAAGCAATATTTGTTTAGAGATACCATCAACACTTCAACTTAAAAGGATAATGGAAAGAGATTCAATAGAATGGTGAAAAATAACAATTAACAAAATATACTTCAAAACAGAATGTCATGTCACCTTTACTGGATAAGCTCCTCTATCAAAGCATGTTTTTCCCCTTTCCAAAAGATCACCAATACAGAACCAACTGATTACATTCATAAAATAATTATGATTCTCTCTTATGAGAGTATTAAGGTAACAAAGAAGTTAGATAAAAATCACCTTTATCTTCTTTCATTTGTCAGGCACAATCTCTTTAAACAACTTCTCACAATTTTTTGCAGCTTCGCGAGCTTGATCATTGCAAAAAGAGTCTCTAACTGCTGCCAAATTCCTTCTCAAATGTAGCATGTATCAACTTTACAACTCTAAGGGAGAACGATGATTAATCATAGACAATATCAATATTAATCTATTTTCTAATTAATATCAATATTTAGCACTCAAAGTTATATCTACATCCAAATACTACAATAGTAGAAACAACAAAATAGCATCCATGTAATCATTTATCGAAATACTGGACAATGTTCTTCCAGAAACTGATATAGAAAATGTCTTAAAAATATATGACCACAGTCAAGTATTTTCTAAACAAATAAGAAGTGTTGATATAGTTTTTGCACAGCAGTGAATCATAAGCAAAACGGAAGAAGCCGTAGAAAAGGTAACTGAAAATAGTCACGACACAAAATTATAACAATGGATTTGTAAATTGGAAAGCATAATACATGGAGGGTATGTAGTGATCTTGGCCAGCAATTTATACAACTTCAAAGTTTGTAAAGTGCAACTTTCAATATCTATTGTAGTAGATGATAGAAGAAAAGATGTTTGGAAGAACAGGGACAATAGGAACGTATTTGTTAGCAATTTAATGAGCAGGTGGTCATATATTTTTAAGTGAACATATTGAGGTAGAAGGACTTAGCACCATTTAAGATTGGCAGTCCTCATGTGGATCTGTAGTATAGTGAAAGGAAATTAAATTGCAAAATTCAGTAAAACAGGATTAAAAATTACGTCCAAAGTACCAAAAATGCTTTTGGATAAATAATTATAAGAAGATAATGAATATGTCCAGTTATTCATAAAAAGGTTCAAACACCATAAAAGAGTATCTGTTGAGAACTTGGTCAGTTCAATCTACAACAGTTAAAGGAAACGACTTGTAGACTCTAATTGATTTCATTCCATTGTTCTTCTGCATAATATTTAGGCATAAGATTTTGAAAGTTTTCTGCTCATGGAAGTTATAATTGGTGACAGAGAATCAGCAAAGATCGAGAATTATTCGAGTACACAAATCAATCAAGCAGATCAGGAATGTTGCAATCAGGAAGAAAGGAAACGCCTATAAAATCAGCAAATATCAAAATAAACAAAGACCAAAAGAGAAATTATATAGCAGAAAGAGTGAGAAAAGAGATTACCTGTTGGTATTATGTGCTCCTACAGGCCATCTTTGTGGGTTTTCTTAACTTGAAGGCAATAATGTGCACCCTAATTTGCAAGGAGTTAGTACCATATCTTGGGATCAGAGGTATCCTAATAAGAAGAGGCACGAGAGCCCTAATCTGTTGGCAGTTATGAGTAGTGGCTTTTGGAGTCTCCTTAAAACCTTTCATGTATAATCATACCGTTGTGTTCCTTTGTGAGCGTGTAAAATACAAAATATAGGAGAAATGGAAAAAAAATTAAAAAGAAAAAATATAAATACAAATGCTCAGAATGTGCCATGTCATCAGGTCCAACATCCTCTTTTATATGAAATACCAAACATAATACACTAGTACATATTGAGCCTGATCATATGCTAGAGGATGAATCTTTCCTAAATGAAACATTTATTAACGAAGATGGGCAAACAACAGAGGAACAACAGATCTTCTCTACATTTATTACCTACAATTGAACTAAGGATTCACACTGACTTCTCAGTTTTTGAGTGGCTCTTAGCACCCTTGCAGGTCCCGCCACCTCAGATAAACCAATCCAGCCCGGTAATGAGTATAAGCCCCTGCCACCACGAGTACATGAAACAGTTGGTGGCTGTGGCCAGCAATGTCAAACTTCCCAGGCATCCATCTTTCTGGAATTCTCATGGCATATACCAGTGCTCCAATGCCGTAAAATATGCCCATCAAAACTTCATATCCAGTTGTATGAAGTGCCTCAGGTTGGTGCCAAAATAAAAAAAGCTTGTGCAGAATAGGTACCGCACCTGACAGGCCCATTCCAAAGAATAGAGATGCTCGAATGGTTCGATATTCTGGGGTCTGGAACACAGGAAGTAGGGAACACAAGATTGTGCCAATTCCCAGGACGGTAATAAATCCCAAGTACAGATTGCAAAAGAAGGGGTAACACATGAAGGAATAATAGACGGGAGGGTAAAATGAAGTTGATATCAGGGCAGCAATACCAGCATAGTCGAGCCTCAGCATGATGTATGATAAACGCTCTGAATGGCAAGAAAGTAAATGACATGTGCTGCTTGCTAACAAACAAAACATTGCCCCACCAAGGAAGGCATAGAACGGCCAGCGCGTTATTGGTCTAACCAGCAATGGTGCTAATATATTTGCCACATCTTCCTTTACACTCTGCTGCAAAAATTGAACAATAATGAAATGTCAATATCAAAACTTGACTAGACCATTGACTGCTTCTACTATTCTTGAAATCCAAATAATTCACCATTGATTATTTCAAAATCGATTACTTATCCCTAGGATTAGAAGAACTCAGCTCTCAAGCAAAGAAGCTTAATATTTAGCATCACTTGAAAAGACATAATAAACCAGAAGTAATTTGTGAAACGACCATCCTTCACAAAAATTTTCATATGCCAGCACTTCTAAGGTTGTTTGGCTGAATCTCTTAGAATAGGGCGGGCTCCAAGTTACTGAAGGGACAAACTGTGACAGGGAGTCTAAGAGTTGCTGGTTGATATGTGATGGCTTTGTGGAGAAATCCACATTAGACAACAGTATTACAACTTAACTATGTCAATAATAATAATAAGAATACATGAATTACTATATTACTTTGTTTTTAGTTATGATGAATTGATATATCTTTTTGTATTATGAAAAACGAGTGGAGGTAGTTCAGAAAAGCTAGCATTGGGAAAGTAATAAATTTATGCTATCCAGGAAAAGAAAACTCAATCTCAATCACAACAAAAGATTAAGTTGCAAGGGAGATATGGCTAAGTACATTAAAACAATACGACTTTTCACTGGGGAATCTAGTAATGTCCTGCTACTGCAATCCAGGTGACCTCTTATCTCACTCTTGGAAGCTCCAATAGCAAACAGACATGAGGGTCCTTTCAAGGAGATAAATTAACAGAGCTTTTGGAGGATGAGAGAAAGATGCAACTTAGTGGGTGCTTGAATTGGCTTATTTTACGTGACTTTTGGCTTTTAAGTTATTTTTCAGTTTTGAAAGTGTTTGGGAACAACAAAAAATGCTTAAAAGTACTTTTTATAAGTTGAAAATGTAAAGCCAAAAGCCAAAAGCCAAAAGTTGGGTGTCTCCAACTTATGGCTTTTGGCTTTTATCTTATAAGTGACTTCTAAAAAGGCAATCCAAATACCATCTATAATCAGATGAACAGGGAGATGATTTCCAATGGTTCAAAACCAATGTCAATTTATACATTTGATAAGGACAGCACATACATACCTTACATTAGGCAGCAGCCCAACCCAGCCCCATAAGGAAAACAATAAAAAAATTAAGTACCATAAACATGCACCAGAAAGAGTAAAACTCAAGCTCAAACCAAGGATTATCTTATCAATAACTATCAGAGCAAGGAAAACTTGGTTGATTACATTTTTCAGAGGTGAAGTACTTAAAGCAATAATTTCATTTGGAGAATTCTTATATTTAAGCATCAGTAGTAACTCCAACTTTCTAACAGCTCCATGTCCCTTTTTTCTAAGGATACGTCAGATAACACCCTATTGTAGATTTGTGAATTCCTGGAGTAGCAAATTTATCTTGATGGCATTTATTACAAATTGAATAGTACCAGTCACAATCAACAAAATGAAATTAAACTAAACAAGCAATACAGTGTGTCTGAATAATTATGGTTATCTTTCATATATATGCAGCCTAAGAAAATAGTAACAAGTAGTTGAATAAGGCATTCTTACCAATACGCAGACATCTGTATGGTTGCTGTGAGAAAATCGCTCAGGCAGACAGTTGGTTAGGAGGTCGATAATATGCCAATTAGAGGGGGAACGTAGCAAACCATCTCGAAGTTTGTGGAAATCAGGCATATGCGGCAAAGAAGGAAGACAAGTCAAAAGTTCTGCTTGTAATTTGTGCAAATCAGCCTTCCTCAGCACATCAGGCAGATTCTGTAAGGAATGTAGATCTACAACCTTGGGAACTTTGGTTGCAGTATAAATGGTCAGCGCAAGGAAGAGGAAGAAACCTATCAAATGCCTATAAAAATAGGAAAATCAAGATCCTGTTCAGTAATCTTTAGTAGCTTCTTTTTTCCCATTAGAATGTTGGAATCAAGATAGTATAGAACAAACCAAGGAACCAGTAACATAAAGGAACCAGCAATAACATGAAATAAGAATTGAAGGTAGAATATTTGTCCACCTGCTACGACAGCAGGTGCTGCATCAGTAAAGATTTAGTAAGGAAATTCAAAGAGTAAAACCAAAGTTCTCGGCCTTGTACCTAAACCCCTTACAAGGCACAAACATAGAATAAATAGTTTACTCTTTGAATATGAATTACCTAGTATTTCTCATCGTTTTCTCAAGGATGCAAGAGTCTTTTCTTAACTTTGTGGCAATTGCATAGATCAGTTTTGGAGTTGTTGCCAACTATTACTGCACACTGAGCCAGAATGTAAATGACTGGAGTAAATTTTTCTATCCTTGGTTTGATCACAGTAGCACTCAGTAAACACTTCATGCAATTAGCATCAAAGTTCTATTAATCATAACAATCGATCCAATAACCCTTATAAACAAAGAACAAATAATTGCTCTTTCAGCCTGAAGATCCTCATCTTAGGACAGCAGCTAAATGACTAATTAACCTCTTTTCAATCAAACTCAAAGGACCTTAGATTGCAGAGTGGCTTATATTGCCCTCAACAATGAAGTGAAGAACTTTGTGTCCGAAATTCAATTAATCGAAGATCTCTACAAGGGAAATAGTGAAAAAATCAAGTCAATTAGACAAAGAATGTAACAGGGAGAGAAGACTCAACTCTCAAGTACCCAATAAAAAATGAAAGCGGAGTAACAGGAGGATTGCCAAAAGTGAAGAATGGGAATTCTTACGTCCAAACATTGAGAGTCTCATTGTGAATTGTGAAGACGCTGAGCAATGCTTGCTTCAATGGCCATTCGGACCGGTAATGACCTAGAATGTATTCGTTGTCTTTCAAATACCCAGGCAACGAATGATACTCCACAAGCTGGTATTTCACTTTCTTCCATAATCTCTTCCCTTTGCCTTCCTTCGAAGGAGACAATAATTGATTCTCTTCATTAACAGTCAATTTCTCTTTGCCCTTACCCATCTTCACATTCAATCGTTATCTGTCAACAAAATCAACACTGATTAAGCTGAAGAAACCAACAGATTCGAGTTCTAAGAGAAACAAATGGGTATTTCGTAAAGAAATTCCTAATACAACATACAAATCAAAAGAGATGATGACGTGTTTCTTGAACATAAAATCCTAAACCTTAATCTTTGGAAGAAATTAGGGGATGGGATTCTTTAAAAGCTCCACCAGGAAGGAAAGGACGCAAACAAATTTAGGTGGAATTTAATTTCACAAGAAACTTCGACGTGGTCGATGCAACATACTTTTAATGCAAGACGCAAATTGAGAAAACAACTGATGACATCCTTTTCTTCAGCCCAATTAAGTAGTCTCTCGATTCATTTTTACTTCTCCACGTCTAATAATATTTATTTACTTTAAAATTAAAAAATAATTTTATATTTAATTTTTAATTTATTTTTATTATTAATTATAATTTATATTCATTTTTTTATTATATTTTTCAAATATTATATTTATTATATTCAAAGAGTGATTTGATAAAATTACTTCTATCATTTTTATTTTTTTATTGTTATGACAAATCAATAGAGGACAAGTAAAGATGAGCGAAGGGAGTAATATTCAAAAGTTAAAGAAACTAAAAATTTTATACAAATTCTTGAAATTTATATAATTATAAGAATATAATTTTTTTTTTTATAAATTATAATAATTAATAATTTAAAATATCTAAAAAATATATATATAAAAATTTAGAAACTAAATAAATTTATCTTTTTATAAATTTCATGCGAAAATAGATTGACTATGCTGTGGGTGTTTGACTGATGAGATGCCTTTTCATTGAAAATAGATGCTGAGGTGATTTTGTTTGTTATAGTTTTGGCACCATATCTGCCGATGCCAGATTTGTCAAACATGTATTTATTTGTCCTCAGTGCTTACAAATTGCATTGCCTAATGTATGTTCTAAACAATTTTTTATTATTTAATTATGATTAATTAATACATTGGCATGTTAGTTGAGTATTTAATTACTCCTATAGTAACTTATTATCATTAGATTACGGTAAACAAAAGGTAAATAGACCTCTCCTTTCCTTTTATATATACAACGATTTACTTGGACATGTTACTTAAGAAATAAAAATAATTTCATGTACTGAAAGTATCATTAATTAGAACCTGTTATATAAAGCGTGGGATGGAATTTTTAAAATTATAAGAACGTGTTATTTATTAAAAGTATGAAATTTAAAATTAAATAATTCCAAATCTGAAAATATGACCTTTTTTCTACAAACATTTTTGCTCCATCACACGTGGCATTTGCCTTTTTGCTTCATCACTAGTTCACTACCACACAATCCACACGTGTTTTCTCTTTTACTTTTTTTTTTTTTATATTTTCTCCCTTTATTTCATGAATTTTTCATGGTATCATCTCTTTTTTAGTTCGTCTAAAAAATATTATTTTATTTTAATTAAAAATAATTTAATTTTAAATATTCTTTTACTTTTAATAAAATAATTACATAAATATTTAAATAATTTCCTTAAACATCATGCTAAATAAAAAAGTATCACATGGAGGGAGTAATTTACTAAGCTCACTTGAACAAAATGGAGTAAAACTATTTAAGAAAACACATTTAACTTTTCGAATAAAATTTGGATATCTTTCATTTTTAAATATATGAAAATAAACTTTATATAACCAAAGTCTAGATAAAATGTCTAGGCTTTATATGATGGCCCATGGGTTAGTAGAACTTGGCATATTCCAAGCCCACTTGATTTAATTCTCTTGGATCTTATTGTGATCAAACATCATGCCAGCCACTATTTGGCACACATTTTGCCAGGTAAAACGCCTAAATAAAGAACCAGACTAGCTCTGAGGTGAAATATTCGAGATATATGTGTATATATTTTTTCTGCATTGAGAGGGCTATTTATAGCCAAGCAATAATACTACACAACAAGAAATATGTGGAACCCTAAAGTCAATAATTCATTCTTACAATTATCACGCTTCACAACAAGAATTACTTTTTTCTAAAAAATAATAAAATAATATTCATGATATAACCGTTATTAAGTTGTATTTAGGAAGAGATATTCTCTCCATAATTTTTATGCTTTTGATATTTGTTTTTTCATATGTAAATATTATGCTTCTTCTATTATAGTTTTTTTTTTAAATTTGATTTATTGTCGCTAAGATTTGTAATTATTAGCTTTAATATGACATCGTGTTATTTTGATTGCAATATTTTTTTTGTTTTACGAGTTTTTTTTAAATTACTATGATTGACCACTCGAAGCTCACCGTGTCATTGTTAGTGGCACATCTATTTACCAACTCTGCAAAAGTATCATTTCAGTATCTCCCATCTTTCACAATTCGCATACTTATAATTGTATTTTAATTTCAAGTTAGTCAATCTGTAGTTGTATATTTTATGTACTCGATATGAACTTCTCTTTTTTTGATATTAATAAGTAATAATGATCGAAATAATACTTCTTCATCAGCTTTGTTGTAACTTTGAATTAATTTTTTAAAATTTTTTTATAATGTAACTTTTCATCGTGATACAGACGTGCATCGTGCTCTAAACTAATAAATAAGAAAAAAGTAATCTATATACTTACATAGTGCGAATTTAATTATGAAATATGATTTAATTTACCGTTAAAAAGTATTTTCCATTGGGCTTTATATGATGAGAATACCTGTACCAAACAATGTATGTGAGCAATCCATAAAGAAAAAAAGAAAAATAATATGGATGCTCAATTATTTTTAATTTGAAAATTGAAGTGGGTACTCAGCTAATATATTTTAGTGGGGTCCAAAGCACCTTATTTGTTGTAGTAATAAACTTATACATCAATTTTTTTTTAAAAAAATTAAACGTCCATTTCTATTTTTCTATAATCTATTCCTTTTATATCTATTAGTGCTAATTAATTTACATGACAAAAATATATAACAATATACACCACAAAGGATGCGACGGGGTAGATGGGGTTGCTCCTCCCTCAATTAAAGGTCTCAATCCTTGGTAGGGAGTGCAAAGTAATAATACACGTGTACTATAATTAGAAGATATCACGTATACTACAATTTACAAAACACATATGTTTTCATTTAAATAAATATATTATTGCATATAATGTATTTTGATTTAAATAAATATATTATTTCATCTGTTATAATTTATTCTTTATTATTTTTATATGCAATATTTTATATAATCGTGACATACACGTGCATCGCACATATTTAAAATTAGTTAAAAAAATATATCTATATACTTACATGGCGGAAATTTAATTATGAAATGTCATTTAATTTACCGTTGAGAAATACTTTGCATTGGGCTTTAAATAACAAGAATATTAGTACCAAACAATGTGGGAAATAAAAAGAAAAAGAAAACTAATATTGAGACAAACAGAAATACATGTGTGCATTCAACCCGCAAAGAACAATCAAGCCTAGATTTTCGCCCGTAAGGTCAGAAATTCATCAATCTTTTTACCTCTATCTTCTCTGCACATCGTCTTTTTGGTGTTAAAAAATGTATGAATTTTCATTTTCTTTTTGATCCGTCCCCTAAAAAATGTCATCTTACTCTAATTGGAAACAATTAAACCTTGAAATTTCTCTTTTATCCTTAATGAAATCATTCTCAACCACATAAATATATCAGAATGATTTTAGACCCCAAGTTTCAAAAGTCTTACTTTTTTCTTATACATCGTGCCAAGTCAAAGGGTGTCATATAAAATGGGACGGAGAGAGTAATAGTTTTGCATGTTGTCTCAAAGAGACACATGTTCATTCATTTTGTAAATTGGAGTCTCATCTAGACTCCTCTTCTTCTTCTTCCAAATAGCTTCTTCAATATTGTTTCTTATTCTCAATTCCTTTGATTTTTCTGTGCTGCTTCTTCCTTTCTTTTTTTCTTGTTCTATATCAGTATTTCTATTTGTTCGTTAGTCGCTTATAGTTAATGTTGCATGTTGGTAAAAAAAAAAATCCCTATTTATTATATCAAGGAAATTCAAGATTTTAATATCTTTGATTTTAAATTTTTTTAGAGATGAACTAAACAACTGAAGGTAAACTGCAGATCTGATTGAGTTCTATGGGAAGAAATATGTGATGCTTCCAACAACATAAACTACTTGATTGTGCTCTTTGGGTGGCTCATTTGAAAGGTAAAAAAATCCATCCCTCAAATTCTCAGTAAATTAGATCTCGCATGTTCTATTAGTTTACTGAAATGGTAAGAATATAATAAACCTAGGTATATTAAAAATAATATTTTCCATTGTACTTAATTTATTAAATTTTACCTCCTTGATCTCTCTATGAATCCAACACATCTTGCTTTGGGAGAAGATTTCTCCTTTATTTGTGTTAACTTCTGGATGAAATGTGAACTACAAGACTTTTTTCCCTAATAGTATAAATTGAATCGTCATTTAAACACTCATATTTATCTATCTAGAGTGAATGACTCTTTTTTTTTCCCTATAACTTCTTTAACCTATGTTTTTTTTTTCTAATAATATGTAGAACATTTTTAGTTAAGCTAATACTTGCTATACATTGATGGGCAAAAATAAATTATTTTAGTTTTTATTTAAATTAGTCTACACCAAAACACACATTTCATTTATTCTAATTTGAAGATTTATCTACAAACCAAAAACAATTGGGCTTACTGGCAACAAGACTCATGAAAATTAAGGTGAGGAAAATGAAGAGTTGATCATCGGACCCCATTTTTAAATTTCTTAAATTCACTATTAGATAAGAGATAGAAAATGTAACAATTTTTTTTTTTAAAAAAGCAACTTTTAGAGTGATCTATGCATTTGTATGGTAAGTATGCAAACGAATATGTTTAGAATTATAATTTGAAATCACAGTTCTTTGAGCAATAAACGTTCAATACTACATCATTTGGATTGGAGTATGCCTTTTCCCCCTCAAGTATTTAATGTTATGAGGCACAAGATAGTGCACCAGTTCAAGAATAGATGGGGGACTTGGATACTGTTGATCATTATTAGTATCTTATTAGGTTTGGGGGAAGGAAGAAATAAGTCATAGCTGACTCGATTGTATTAACATGTTGATGTTAACAATATTTTGGTATCGGATAACAAATTTTGATATGTCAATTTAATGCTTTTTTGCAGTACTTTACCCGATCCCTCTTATCTGAGGTCTTTCGTTAGATATAAGTCTTGCCAGTATATCATATATAGAGCTTAACAACATTTTACACCAATTCTAAAGGACCACCGAAAATTTATATCTAAGATTCGATCTATCACTTAGTTGTTTAAATAATTTTTGTAGTTCACTATGCTGAGGATAAAAATTGAAAGTTTTAAGTTTTTATCGATCATTGACTTGATCTTTGCCTTGTGAATATGTTTTTTGCCGAGAAATATCGAGAAGATCTGAAATAGCAACTACAATAGTAGTTGTAAAGCATCAAAGAATAACATTTACTGAATAATAAGGCACTTTTGATTTACTTACTTGAAAACAAATCAAACAACTGAGATGTTAGACTTTCTACTAATTTCTGATTTTGTTTATTGATCTGAAATTATATGCAACTTTGCATTTTTTCTATTAATCTTTTTTTTCTAAATGAGCGAAATTTATCTTTAATTTTATAGCGCTCAAATTTTATTTTTGCAACCCTCTCAATTTCAAGTTCTTTAGCTGATTGGTTTTCACTCGCTCTTTGAAGTACCTAGCTCAAAATAGTTTCTTGCTATGTGATTTTTGGAATAGCTAGGATTATTGCCTATTAAGCCATGGTTCATTTTACATGATATTATATTTTTGATGTCCAATAGTATTTTTCATCATACATTTGTACTTTTTATATGTCGACGAGATAAATATTTTATTAAGCACAATAATTTATACACAAAATATATTTATACTTTTTATATGTCGACAAGATAAATATTTTAAGCACAATAATTTACACACCAAATATTTTTATATGTAATAAAAGCTTTCTGATAACGACGTATCTGAATGAATTTTTATTTGCAAGGAGAGTTGCTCAGTTTATAGCTAGGTATTTTTAGGTGGAATGACATACACCTAAGTGGTGATACTTGTTTTGTCTCCCTATGCATTTGCTGATGTCATCTAAGAAGCACAATACTAATAGAAGTCTCGATATTACGTAAGAGCACAAGACAAAAGCCTAGAGCATTTTAATATGATCTTTTGTCTGACATGATTTTTAATCAGTTTCATGTCATAAATTTGACTTGTCTAGTTAATAAATGAAAGGAAAAGAAAAAGAGAGAAAAGAGGCGGTGCAAAAGGGCTTAAATTAGTTGTGCTGGTTTCAGATTAAAGCTGTCCACCGCCAGCTTCTTGAGAACGAAAAAAAAAAATAGAGGAAGAACTGTGAAGCAGAAGAGAGAAGAAAGGTAAGGGTTTCATCTCTTAAGACCTGAAACGAGCAATTTTGACTTGAGTTCAAGGTTATCCTCCATTCTTGATCTTTACTAATTTCCTCCATGAATTGATCCTCTAGTTGAGATTAGTAGACACAACAATCAGAATTTTGGATTAAGTAAAATCTATGAATTTTCTTTATAGAGTCTCAACCTTGAAGAAACAACCTGGAATTCTGCCAAACAATCTGGTATTAATGATTTTTGAAATTTTTATCCTTAGGATTGAAAAAATAAATAAATAGCATAGGAATCAGATGAAATCAATATTCTACATGAACTCACTTATGTAATTAATATTTCTTTAGATGAATTGTTGTGTCTAGGGCAGAATCGTTTCGATCAAATTGGAGTTATTTCACAAGAGTATTGTGAGTGATAACTCTTTCATAGTTGATTTGTAACTTTCCTGTATTTTAAATTTGGTTTCGGACTGATGGATCTGCTGAAAAAGCAATGTATGACCAATTGAAATGCACTGAATATAATCATGGTTACTTTGAGTTACATACTTATTGCTCTTGAATTTATGCATTTGTATATGTTGTGGGATTCAAAATGCACTGAATCTATGCTGCATTACGAGGGAAGTATCTCAAGAGATTAACTTTGTCAGTATCGCCATTATCTAATGTCGGGATACCTGAAAAACTAATGACATGTAAAGACCCTCTAGAAGGGAACCTAGTTGACGGGGTAGTCAGACGGCTATGGTAACTCCGTAGTGTTAGAAAACATATTCCCATACTGACATTGGGACCCTTCCATATGTGATTACTTAAATAACTTGAAAATAGTTTCATACATGAAGTGCTATCTTGGTTGAAACTAGCTATGGATGATCATTTATAGTTGCATGCTTTCTTGTATTTATACTTGTCCTTGGTAAAACATATGATTGATAGTATCACTTACGCAGTTAGTGTGACTGACCCCTCTCTTTCCCTTTCTTTTTCCCTTTCAGAGAATTCAATTGAGGGCCGGGTGCTTGACCTTGAATTAGTGGTAGACAGAGTTGGCGTTGCCATCGGATCCAGTAAGCCTGCACTTGCTTCACGGAGGCCATTATTTTGCTTAGCCTAATGGAGTATGCTAGTATATTTAGAATCTAGAGTCTTGCTCATTGAGTTGGTCTTGTGAATCTTATTTTTGGTTTATAAAGAAAAAAAAGGGCGACTTGGAACTTCTAGAGTTTTGTAGAAGTCACTATCTTTTAGACGTATCTTGTTGCTGTTGTAGTAGGTTCGGTTGTTGGTTATGGAATATCAACAGCTTTAAAACTTATGGTTTATTCCCAATGCAAAGGGAACTCTGTCAAATTTTAAAAGCCGGACATGGTGCTGGCTTACTCGATGGGCTTAGGCCGACTGAGTGCCGGTCATGGCTTAAGTGGATTTGGTCGTGCCAGGTAATTAGTATTGTCTAGCTCTCCTCAGTGTAGGGTTGGTGGGTAAATAGTATTACCATTATTCTCATAGTTTCTTATGCTTTATTTTTTTACATTATTCTGCTTTATATGGTATGTTATACTTTCTTTATGTCTTGTTTTATGTCTCTATCTTTACGTGATAGTAGTAAGGTCCGTATACACTCTATCCTCCGTAGACCTCACACGTGGAAATACACTAAGTATGTCATTGCTGTTGAAAAAGTTTTAACATTCATGTCGTTGTTCTTAATCTGCTTGAATAGAGTAATAGAATGGGAGATATTTTGGCTGCTGATGTAAGTAATGGCAAAGATATTCAAAAGTTTGCCCGGAAAAGGGTTACCAGGAAAAGGGTTATCATTGATAGAGCTTGTGAGACATCAGAAAAGGTAATATAAGCTTGAATTTTAATTACTTTCTAATTTGTTTTGATGAAAAAAAATGTTGTATTCAATGTTGATTTGGTGTCGGTTTTCCTTTTTGTATGTCAACAACAGTGCAAAATCAGAAAGAAAGATGGTTTATACTATGACTTAAGATATAATACAGAAAGAGTTATTCCGACTTTCTCTCACTTCCAGGTAAATTTCAGAGCTTTGTTAGCTCTCTACTTTTTTATTGTGAGTGGAAGAAACTAGGAGTTTACTTAGAGAATAAGTTGAACGACATTTTTGAGATAACAATAACGCCTTTTTATTTAGCTATTTAGTGAGAAAAATCTGTCTATTCTTTTTTTCCAATTTTGTGACTTAGCTGAGGAACATGATCGCGGCAACTTCTAAGCATGATGTGTACATGATGTCACATTTTTCTGTCTTGCATTGGTCATCATTGACCCGCGTCAAAACTGAAATTCTCGATTTATTAGGGAATGTAGCGCCATGTGAGGTATGTATTTTGTACATCAAATTCACTTAATGTATTTGTAGTCTTAACTTGGTTAAGACCTTCTTTTCATGCTTTTTTTTTTCTCTTCTCTGTTAGAAACATCCTGAAAGTCTTTCAGAGGGGTTTACGAAGACCGAAGTAAGCACCATTGCCGTGAAAGATAAGTTTTTTGTTGCTGGTGGAAAGCAAGGAGAACTTATTGTCAAGGTTTGTCAATGTCCTTACCACTAATTTTTTTTAAATACTGTTGGTTTGAGGACTTCCTTTCCCTGATTTCTTGTTTAAATGTTGGAGTACCGCCGCAACCCTCGTTTTTATGTTTAGCTTATGCCATTCAAATTCTCTAAGCATGAAGAAGCTTATGTATTTTTTAAATTATGTGCAGCACTTAGATAAGCCTGGAATTTGCTTCTATTCTCAGCCAACCACTGATGATTATGCCATTACCACTGCGATTGATATTTACGACACTGACAGGTATTGTTTCATCTTGCTTATTTTCTGAACCTTTCTCAATAGATAATTGTATACTTTCTTTTCATAGTCAGAATGAAGCTAAATGAGATATCTATTTCTGTGCAGTGGTGCCCTTCATTTTGTAACTTCAAATGAGGATTCTGGAGTTAGAGATTTTGATTTCGAGAAATTTCAACTCTCTAATCATTTCCATTTCCCCTGGCCAGTGATTGTAAGTCTGATTTAATTAGTCTATGCCTAAACCTATTTCATTTATAGTTTCTTTTTAGCGCAGGTCCTATCTTGATACAATGATCTTCCAGTTCTATACATTTTATTTTGATATTACTAAATCTTTTTCCCCTCTTTATGCTCACAGCATACATCAGTCAGCCCTGATGGCAAACTTCTCATAGTAGTTGGGAATAATCCTGAAGGAAGATTGGTCGACTTAAGTAATGGAATGGTATGTTTTCACATCTCAAACATACTGCACCGTGAATTATTAGTATACTAAGAGGTCGATGTGAGGTTCACCAACAAAATTCATTTTTTGCAGGATGTTTCTCCTCTGAGTGGACATGTCGACTGCTCAGTTGCATCAGCTTGGCATCCTGATGGTCGAACTTTTGCAACTGGGAACGAGGATAAAACGTGCAGAATATGGGATATCCGAAACTTGTCCAAGTCAGTCACTGTTTTGAAGAGTAACATTGGAGCTATCTTGTCAATCCGCTACACGTCTGATGGCAGATTTATGGCTATGGCGGAGCGTGCAGATTTTGTCCATGTCTTTGATGTAAAAAGTGGATATGAGGTGGAGCAAGAAATTAATTTCTATGGTGCGATACCAGGAATATCTTTTAGTCCCGACACAGAGTCCCTTTTCATTGGCGTGAAGAATCCTACATTTGGCAACCTCTTTGAGTTTGGACGACGACACAACTATTCATACCTTGATGCATTGATATGAGCACTCTGAAGGCTGCAACCAGTAAATACAGTAAGCATAGGTTGAAGTGAATTATATTTAGGCCCTATTTGTTGTATTCTGCTAAGAAATTGTGCGCACAGAATATGTAGAGTGTAGTGATATATAGAAAGCTAGATGATCTTCGTTCATTTGAATGATAAAACTGAGTGTGGTCTTGTTTAGCATAGGCCAACCAGTGTAACCTTCTATAAACAATTGATTTGCTTCGTCACAATTGATCTGTGTCGTCCTTGATAAGCATATGGCTTGCTATGTTATGCTTTCTTCACCTTTGAACTGTTTGAAGGAGGAATAATTGTGGTGTGTAGCCTATTTGCATATGGACATAAACTTTGTGTTACTAAACTTTGGATGGACCTATGAAGTTGATGCCAATGGTTGTGTGTCAATCTTCTATTATGATGAGTTGTTTGCGTTTTTAGAGTTGAAGAAGTTAGTATTCTTCTGAACTCATATGCAAATTTGAATTTTCTCTATTAATTTTTCTTTTCTAAGTAAACGAAATTTATCTTTGGTTTTATAGCGCTCAAATTTTATTTTTGCAACCCTCTCAATTTCAAGTTCTTTAGCTAATTGGTTTTCACTAGCTCTTTGAAGTACCTAGCTCAAAATAGTTTCTTGCTATGTGATTTTTGGAATAGTCAAGATTATTGCCTACTAAGCCGTGGTTCATTTTACATACACGTGATATTATATTTTTGATGTCAAATAGTACTTTTCATCATATATTTGTACTTTTTATATGTCGACGAGATAAATATTTTATTAAGTACAATACTTTACACACAAGATATTTTTATATGTAATAATAGATTTCTGATAACGGCGTAGCTGAATGAATTTAGAATGATTAATTAATTGATGAGCATCAATTTTCATTTGCAAAGAGAGTTGCTCAGTTTATAGCTAGGTACTTTTAGCTGGAATGACATACTTGTTTTGTCTCCCTATGCACTTGTTGATATCATCTAAGAAGCACAATACTAATAGAAGTCTCGATATTATGTAAGAGCACAAGACAAAAGCCTAGAGAATTTTAATATGATCTTTTGTCTGACATGATTTTTAATCAGTTTCATGTCATAAATTTGACTTGTCTAGTTAATAAATGAGAGGAAAAGAAAATGAGAGAAAAGAGGCGGTGCAAAAGGGCTTAAATTAGTTGTGCTGGTTTCAGCTTAAAGCTGTCCACCGCAGCTTCTTCAGAAAGAAAAAAAATAGAGGAAGAACTGTGAAGCAGAAGAGAGAAGAAAGGTAAGGTTTTTTCATCTCTTAAGACCTGAAACGAGCAATTTTGACTTGAGGTCAAGGTTATCCTCCATTCTTGATCTTTACTAATTTCCTCCATGAATTGATCCTCTAGTTGAGATTAGTAGACACAACAATCAGAATTTGGATTAAGTAAAATCTGAGATTTTTCTTTATAGAGTCCCAACCTTGAAGAAACAACTTGGAATTCTGCCATACAATCTGTTATTAACAATTTTTGAAATTTTTATCCCTAGGGTTAAAAAAAAAATAAAAAGCATAGGAAGCATAGCTGAAGCAGTAGCTAGATGATGAAATCAATATTCAAATGAACTCACTTATGTAATTAATATTTCTTTAGATGAATTGTTGTGTCTAGGGCAGAATCATTGAGACTAAATTGGAGTTATTCGACAAGAGTATTGTGAGTGATTATTCTTCCATAGTTGATTTGTAACTTTGCTGTATTTTAAATTTGGTGCATTGGACTGATGGATCTGCTGGACAAGCAATGTATGACCAATTGTTTCAAAATGCACTGCATATAATCATGGTTACTTTGAGTTACATACTTATTACTCTTGAATTTATGCATTTGTGTATGTTGTGGGATTCAAATTTGACATGAGAAGAATATGAATATATGCTGCATTACGAGGGAAGTATCTCAAGAGATTAACTTTGTCAGTATCATCGTTACCTAACATTGGGATCATTAGACCTGAAAAACTAATGACATATAAAAACCCTCTAGAAGGAAACCTAGTTGACGGGGTGGTCAGACGGCTATGGTAACTCCGTAGTGTTAGAAAGCATATTCCGATGCTGACATTGGGACCCTTCCATATGTGATTACTTAAATAACTTAAAAATAGTTTCATACATGAAGTGCTAACTTGGTTGAAATTAGCTATGGATGATCATTTATAGTTGCATGCTTTCTTGTATTTATACTTGTCCTTGGTAAAACATATGATCGATATTATCACTTACGCAGTTAGTGTGACTGACCCCTCTCTTCCCCTTTCTTTTTCCCTTTCAGAGAATTCAATTGAGGGTGCTTGACCTTGAATTAGCGGTAGACAGAGTTGGCGTTGCCATCGGATCCAGTAAGCCCGCACTTTCTTCGCAGAGGCCATTATTTTGCTTAGCCTAATGGAGTATGCTAGTATATTTAGAATCTAGAGTCTTGCTCATTGAGTTGGTCTTGTGAATCTTATTTTTGGTTTGTAAAGCAAAAAAAGGGCGACTTGGAACTTCTATAGTTTTGTAGAAGTCACCATCTTTTAGACTTATCTTGTTGCTGTTGTAGTAGGTTGGGTTGTTGGTTATGAAATATCAACAGGTTTAAAACTTATGGTTTGTTCCCCAATGCAAAGGGAACTCTGTCAAATTTTTAGCCGGACATGGTGCAGGCTTACTCGGTGGGCTTAGGCCGACTAAGTGCCGGTCATGGCTTAAGTGGATTTGGTCGTGCCAGGTAATTAGTATTGTCTAGCTCTCCTCAGTGTAGGGTTGGTGGGTAGATAATATTAGCATTATTCTCATATGTCTTATGCTTTGTTTTTTTACATTATTCTGCTTTGTATGGTATGTTATACTTTCTTTATGTCTTGTTTTATGTCTCTATCTTTACGTGATAGTAGTAAGATCCGCATACACTCTATCCTCCGCAGACCTCACACGTGAAAATACACTAAGTATGTAATTGCTGTTGAAAAAGTCTTAACATTCATGTCGTTGTTTTTAATCTGCTGGAATAGAATAATAGAATGGGAGATATTTTGGCTGCTGATGTAAGTAATGGCAAAGATATTCAAGAGTTTGCTCGGAAAAGGGTTATCAGGAAAAGGGTTATCATTGATAGAGCTTGTGAGACATCAGAAAAGGTAATATAAGTTTGAATTTCAATTACTTTCTAATTGGTTTAGATGAAAAAAATGTTGTATTCAATGTTGATTTGGTGTCGTTTTTCCTTTTTGTATGTCAACAACAGTGCAAAATCAGAAAGAAAGATGGTTTATACTATGACTTAAGATATAATACAGAAAGAGTTATTCCAACTTTCTCTCACTTTCAGGTAAATTTAAGAGCTTTGTTAGCTCTCTACTTTTTTATTGTGAGTGGAAGAAACTAGGAGTTTACTTAGAGAATAAGTTGAATGACATTTTTGAGATAACAGTAACGCCTTTTTATTTAGCTATTTAGTGAGAAAAATCTGTCTATCTTTTTTTCCAATTTTGTGACTTAGCTGAGGAACATGATCGCGGCAACTTCTAAGCATGATGTGTACATGATGTCACATTTTTCTGTCTTGCATTGGTCATCATTGAACCGCGTCGAAACTGAAATTCTCGATTTATTAGGGAATGTAGCGCCATGTGAGGTATGTATTTTGTACATCAAATTCACTTAATGTATTTGTAGTCTTAACTTGGTTATGACCTTCTTTTCATACCTTTTCTTTTTCTCTTCTCTGTTAGAAACATCCTGAAAGTCTTTCAGAGGGGTTTACGAAGACCGAAGTAAGCACGATTGCCGTGAAAGATAAGTTTTTTGTTGCTGGTGGAAACCAAGGAGAACTTATTGTCAAGGTTTGTCAATGTCCTTACCACTATTTTTTTTTAAATACTGTTGGATTTAGGACTTCCTTTCCCTGATTTCATTTTTAAATGTGGGAGTACCGCCGCCACCCTCGTTTTTTTTTTTAGCTTATGCCATTCAAATTCGCTAAGCATGAAGAAGCTTATGTATTTTTTAAATTATGTGCAGCACTTAGATAAGCCTGGAATTTGCTTCTATTCTCAGCCAACCACTGATGATTATGCCATTACCACTGCGATTGATATTTACAACACTGACAGGTATTGTTTCATCTTGCTTATTTTCTGAACCTTTCTCAATAGATAATTGTATACTTTCTTTTCATAGTCAGAATGAAGCTAAATGAGATATCTATTTCTGTGCAGTGGTGCCCTTCATTTTGTAACTTCAAATGAGGATTCTGGAGTTAGAGATTTTGATTTCGAGAAATTTCAACTCTCTAATCATTTCCATTTCCCCTGGCCAGTGATTGTAAGTCTGATTTAATTAGTTTATGCCTAAACCTATTTCATTTATAGTTTCTTTTTAACGCAGGTCCTATCTTGATACAATGATCTTCCAGTTCTATACATTTTATTTTGATATTACTAAATCTTTTTCCCCTCTTTATGCTCACAGCATACATCAGTCAGCCCTGATGGCAAACTTCTCATAGTAGTTGGGAATAATCCTGAAGGAAGATTGGTCGACTTAAGTAATGGAATGGTATGTTTTCACATCTCAAACATACTGCACCGTGAATTATTAGTATACTAAGAGGTCGATGTGAGGTTCACCAACAAAATTCATTTTTTGCAGGATGTTTCTCCTCTGAGTGGACATGTCGACTGCTCAGTTGCATCAGCTTGGCATCCTGATGGTCGAACTTTTGCAACTGGGAACGAGGATAAAACGTGCAGAATATGGGATATCCGAAACTTGTCCAAGTCAGTCACTGTTTTGAAGAGTAACATTGGAGCTATCTTGTCAATCCGCTACACGTCTGATGGCAGATTTATGGCTATGGCGGAGCGTGCAGATTTTGTCCATGTCTTTGATGTAAAAAGTGGATATGAGGTGGAGCAAGAAATTAATTTCTATGGTGCGATACCAGGAATATCTTTTAGTCCCGACACAGAGTCCCTTTTCATTGGCGTGAAGAATCCTACATTTGGCAACCTCTTTGAGTTTGGACGACGACACAACTATTCATACCTTGATGCATTGATATGAGCACTCTGAAGGCTGCAACCAGTAAATACAGTAAGCATAGGTTGAAGTGAATTATATTTAGGCCCTATTTGTTGTATTCTGCTAAGAAATTGTGCGCACAGAATATGTAGAGTGTAGTGATATATAGAAAGCTAGATGATCTTCGTTCATTTGAATGATAAAACTGAGTGTGGTCTTGTTTAGCATAGGCCAACCAGTGTAACCTTCTATAAACAATTGATTTGCTTCGTCACAATTGATCTGTGTCGTCCTTGATAAGCATATGGCTTGCTATGTTATGCTTTCTTCACCTTTGAACTGTTTGAAGGAGGAATAATTGTGGTGTGTAGCCTATTTGCATATGGACATAAACTTTGTGTTACTAAACTTTGGATGGACCTATGAAGTTGATGCCAATGGTTGTGTGTCAATCTTCTATTATGATGAGTTGTTTGCGTTTTTAGAGTTGAAGAAGTTAGTATTCTTCTGAACTCATATGCAAATTTGAATTTTCTCTATTAATTTTTCTTTTCTAAGTAAACGAAATTTATCTTTGGTTTTATAGCGCTCAAATTTTATTTTTGCAACCCTCTCAATTTCAAGTTCTTTAGCTAATTGGTTTTCACTAGCTCTTTGAAGTACCTAGCTCAAAATAGTTTCTTGCTATGTGATTTTTGGAATAGTCAAGATTATTGCCTACTAAGCCGTGGTTCATTTTACATACACGTGATATTATATTTTTGATGTCAAATAGTACTTTTCATCATATATTTGTACTTTTTATATGTCGACGAGATAAATATTTTATTAAGTACAATACTTTACACACAAGATATTTTTATATGTAATAATAGATTTCTGATAACGGCGTAGCTGAATGAATTTAGAATGATTAATTAATTGATGAGCATCAATTTTCATTTGCAAAGAGAGTTGCTCAGTTTATAGCTAGGTACTTTTAGCTGGAATGACATACTTGTTTTGTCTCCCTATGCACTTGTTGATATCATCTAAGAAGCACAATACTAATAGAAGTCTCGATATTATGTAAGAGCACAAGACAAAAGCCTAGAGAATTTTAATATGATCTTTTGTCTGACATGATTTTTAATCAGTTTCATGTCATAAATTTGACTTGTCTAGTTAATAAATGAGAGGAAAAGAAAATGAGAGAAAAGAGGCGGTGCAAAAGGGCTTAAATTAGTTGTGCTGGTTTCAGCTTAAAGCTGTCCACCGCAGCTTCTTCAGAAAGAAAAAAAATAGAGGAAGAACTGTGAAGCAGAAGAGAGAAGAAAGGTAAGGTTTTTTCATCTCTTAAGACCTGAAACGAGCAATTTTGACTTGAGGTCAAGGTTATCCTCCATTCTTGATCTTTACTAATTTCCTCCATGAATTGATCCTCTAGTTGAGATTAGTAGACACAACAATCAGAATTTGGATTAAGTAAAATCTGAGATTTTTCTTTATAGAGTCCCAACCTTGAAGAAACAACTTGGAATTCTGCCATACAATCTGTTATTAACAATTTTTGAAATTTTTATCCCTAGGGTTAAAAAAAAAATAAAAAGCATAGGAAGCATAGCTGAAGCAGTAGCTAGATGATGAAATCAATATTCAAATGAACTCACTTATGTAATTAATATTTCTTTAGATGAATTGTTGTGTCTAGGGCAGAATCATTGAGACTAAATTGGAGTTATTCGACAAGAGTATTGTGAGTGATTATTCTTCCATAGTTGATTTGTAACTTTGCTGTATTTTAAATTTGGTGCATTGGACTGATGGATCTGCTGGACAAGCAATGTATGACCAATTGTTTCAAAATGCACTGCATATAATCATGGTTACTTTGAGTTACATACTTATTACTCTTGAATTTATGCATTTGTGTATGTTGTGGGATTCAAATTTGACATGAGAAGAATATGAATATATGCTGCATTACGAGGGAAGTATCTCAAGAGATTAACTTTGTCAGTATCATCGTTACCTAACATTGGGATCATTAGACCTGAAAAACTAATGACATATAAAAACCCTCTAGAAGGAAACCTAGTTGACGGGGTGGTCAGACGGCTATGGTAACTCCGTAGTGTTAGAAAGCATATTCCGATGCTGACATTGGGACCCTTCCATATGTGATTACTTAAATAACTTAAAAATAGTTTCATACATGAAGTGCTAACTTGGTTGAAATTAGCTATGGATGATCATTTATAGTTGCATGCTTTCTTGTATTTATACTTGTCCTTGGTAAAACATATGATCGATATTATCACTTACGCAGTTAGTGTGACTGACCCCTCTCTTCCCCTTTCTTTTTCCCTTTCAGAGAATTCAATTGAGGGTGCTTGACCTTGAATTAGCGGTAGACAGAGTTGGCGTTGCCATCGGATCCAGTAAGCCCGCACTTTCTTCGCAGAGGCCATTATTTTGCTTAGCCTAATGGAGTATGCTAGTATATTTAGAATCTAGAGTCTTGCTCATTGAGTTGGTCTTGTGAATCTTATTTTTGGTTTGTAAAGCAAAAAAAGGGCGACTTGGAACTTCTATAGTTTTGTAGAAGTCACCATCTTTTAGACTTATCTTGTTGCTGTTGTAGTAGGTTGGGTTGTTGGTTATGAAATATCAACAGGTTTAAAACTTATGGTTTGTTCCCCAATGCAAAGGGAACTCTGTCAAATTTTTAGCCGGACATGGTGCAGGCTTACTCGGTGGGCTTAGGCCGACTAAGTGCCGGTCATGGCTTAAGTGGATTTGGTCGTGCCAGGTAATTAGTATTGTCTAGCTCTCCTCAGTGTAGGGTTGGTGGGTAGATAATATTAGCATTATTCTCATATGTCTTATGCTTTGTTTTTTTACATTATTCTGCTTTGTATGGTATGTTATACTTTCTTTATGTCTTGTTTTATGTCTCTATCTTTACGTGATAGTAGTAAGATCCGCATACACTCTATCCTCCGCAGACCTCACACGTGAAAATACACTAAGTATGTAATTGCTGTTGAAAAAGTCTTAACATTCATGTCGTTGTTTTTAATCTGCTGGAATAGAATAATAGAATGGGAGATATTTTGGCTGCTGATGTAAGTAATGGCAAAGATATTCAAGAGTTTGCTCGGAAAAGGGTTATCAGGAAAAGGGTTATCATTGATAGAGCTTGTGAGACATCAGAAAAGGTAATATAAGTTTGAATTTCAATTACTTTCTAATTGGTTTAGATGAAAAAAATGTTGTATTCAATGTTGATTTGGTGTCGTTTTTCCTTTTTGTATGTCAACAACAGTGCAAAATCAGAAAGAAAGATGGTTTATACTATGACTTAAGATATAATACAGAAAGAGTTATTCCAACTTTCTCTCACTTTCAGGTAAATTTAAGAGCTTTGTTAGCTCTCTACTTTTTTATTGTGAGTGGAAGAAACTAGGAGTTTACTTAGAGAATAAGTTGAATGACATTTTTGAGATAACAGTAACGCCTTTTTATTTAGCTATTTAGTGAGAAAAATCTGTCTATCTTTTTTTCCAATTTTGTGACTTAGCTGAGGAACATGATCGCGGCAACTTCTAAGCATGATGTGTACATGATGTCACATTTTTCTGTCTTGCATTGGTCATCATTGAACCGCGTCGAAACTGAAATTCTCGATTTATTAGGGAATGTAGCGCCATGTGAGGTATGTATTTTGTACATCAAATTCACTTAATGTATTTGTAGTCTTAACTTGGTTATGACCTTCTTTTCATACCTTTTCTTTTTCTCTTCTCTGTTAGAAACATCCTGAAAGTCTTTCAGAGGGGTTTACGAAGACCGAAGTAAGCACGATTGCCGTGAAAGATAAGTTTTTTGTTGCTGGTGGAAACCAAGGAGAACTTATTGTCAAGGTTTGTCAATGTCCTTACCACTATTTTTTTTTAAATACTGTTGGATTTAGGACTTTCTTTCCCTGATTTCATTTTTAAATGTGGGAGTACCGCCGCCACCCTCGTTTTTTTTTTTAGCTTATGCCATTCAAATTCGCTAAGCATGAAGAAGCTTATGTATTTTTTAAATTATGTGCAGCACTTAGATAAGCCTGGAATTTGCTTCTATTCTCAGCCAACCACTGATGATTATGCCATTACCACTGCGATTGATATTTACAACACTGACAGGTATTGTTTCATCTTGCTTATTTTCTGAACCTTTCTCAATAGATAATGGTATACTTTCTTTTCATAGTCAGAATGAAGCTAAATGAGATATCTATTTCTGTGCAGTGGTGCCCTTCATTTTGTAACTTCAAATGAGGATTCTGGAGTTAGAGATTTTGATTTCGAGAAATTTCAACTCTCTAATCATTTCCATTTCCCCTGGCCAGTGATTGTAAGTCTGATTTAATTAGTTTATGCCTAAACCTATTTCATTTATAGTTTCTTTTTAACGCAGGTCCTATCTTGATACAATGATCTTCCAGTTCTATGCATTTTATTTTGATATTACTAAATCTTTTTCCCCTCTTTATGCTCACAGCATACATCAGTCAGCCCTGATGGCAAACTCCTCATAGTAGTTGGGAATAATCCTGAAGGAAGATTGGTCGACTTAAGTAATGGAATGGTATGTTTTCACATCTCAAACATACTGCACCGTGAATTATTAGTATACTAAGAGGTCGATGTGAGGTTCACCAACAAAATTCATTTTTTGCAGGATGTTTCTCCTCTGAGTGGACATGTCGACTGCTCAGTTGCATCAGCGTGGCATCCTGATGGTCGAACTTTTGCAACTGGGAACGAGGATAAAACGTGCAGAATATGGGATATCCGGAACTTGTCCAAGTCAGTCACTGTTTTAAGAGTAACATTGGAGCTATCTTGTCAATCCGCTACACGTCTGATGGCAGATTTATGGCTATGGCGGAGCGTGCAGATTTTGTCCATGTCTTTGATGTAAAAAGTGGATATGCGGAGGAGCAAGAAATTAGTTTCTATGGTGCAATACCAGGAATATCTTTTAGTCCCGACACAGAGTCCCTTTTCATTGGCGTGAAGAATCCTACATTTGGCAACCTCCTTGAGTTTGGACGACGACGCAACTATTCATACCTTGATGCATTGATATGAGCACTCTGAAGGCTGCACCAGTAAATACAGTTAGCATAGGTTGAAGTGAATTATATTTAGGTCTCTATTTGTTGTATTCTGCTATTTGTATGTCTCTAAAGAAATTGTGCGCACAAAATATGTAGAGTGCAGTGATATATAGAAAGCTAGATGATCTTCGTTTATTTGAACGATAAAACTGAGTGTGGTCTTGTTTAGCTTAGGCCAACCAGTGTAACCTTCTATAAACAATTGATTTGCTTCGTCACAATTGATCTGTGTCGTCCTTGTTAAACATATGGCTTGCTATGCTTTCTTGACCTTTGAACTGTTTGAAGGAGGAATAATTGTGGTGTGTAGCCTATTTGCATATGGATAGAAACTTTGTGTTACTGGACTTTGGATTGACCTGCGAAATTGATGCCAACTGTAGTGTGTCAATCTTCTGTTATGATGAGAGTTTTCTGCGTTTTTAGAGTTGTAGAAGTTAGTATTCTTCTATGCAAATCTATTTGCTAGTAGTCGAACAGGACACTTGCATGCATCTCATACTCAGTGTTTATATCAAATTAATGCCACTTATCATAATTAAGTGACTTAATGAAGTAGTTATGTACATTAATTAATCATGGTTAAGTGATAATTGTATACTACAAAATATTCAAACACATGCCATACATTTATTTGAATTATAAACACTCAGTGGGATGAATTTTTATCGAATTATTATGTATGGCATAATTTATATCGAATTATGCCATACATAATAATAATGTAAAGAATTTTTGGAATATTAAGGTAAACTAAGGTAAGAATTATAGTGAATGTTTGGTGACACTTCATTTTTAATATGACTGAAAAATAATGACATATCTTTAGTAATAACTTAAAATTATTTATTTTTTATTTTATCTGTATTAGTGAAAGGATTTATAGTCATATAAATATTTATAACTAACTTGTTCGCATACATCATCATATAATATTCATTGCACCATCAATTGTGTTTTCATCTTAAATAGTCTGTAGTTTTAACCAAGTGTAATCTCAATATCATACATATAGTGATAAAAATAGCTTGATTCTCTTCATACAATTACAGAAACTTCTCCATTCTTGGATTTGTAGATCGAATTTGAAAGCATGGATGCTTGAGCAATCACCACACATTTATTAAAATTCATCATACATTCATATGAATTTGATGGCAGAAACTCCCTAAATTAGAAAAGTTGGAGTCGATTAAAATTTGATGGCAGAACTCGATCTTTCGACTAACTTTTCATGAGCAATCAGGAAGTTTAATCAGTGGCCTATCAGGATTTTTATCAGGGGGTCGAAAAATAAAAGTATGAACTAGAGTGCAAAGTACAGACTCCAAAAAGAGATTACTGTCAATACTTCTCAAGTATGGTTTTAAATTTTAATACCACTTGACGAAGTTTTATCCCTATAAATAGAAAATAATATCATGAGTTTAAACACCATTAAACACACCTTTTCCATTTAAGCAACCATATAACCATATATGGTAGAAGGTATTAAGAGGATTAATAATTAATGAGTTTTAAAATGTATAATAAGACAAAATATATTTTAAAACTTGAGGAATTCTAAAAAATATGATAAAAGTTCTAAAGTTAAAAATATTCAATTGTAATAATTCATATGTTTAAATTACTTATTAGATGTCTCTTTAATTTGCACGGTATTTAATTCGAAAAGGAGATTAAGTAGCATCTTTGATTAATACTTTTTATGTTTAAGTATTTTAATTTATATTTAAATAAGTGAGTAGTTGATATTTGCAATTACACTAAAATGTTTCTATCATAATTGGAATCTTCTTTTTTGGTAGAAAAAATTTGCTTCTTGGAAAAAGTCTTTTTAGTATTTGGTTATATTCTTCTGGGAGGAAAAACCTTAGATGTCTATAGATTGAGAATTGTTATGAAATAAATTTAAATTAAGTAGAATAAATTTAAGGAGGAATAAAATCTGGAAAACTAAAGAAAGAAGAGAGAAAGTGGTAAAATATTATATTTCTAAGTTTGCTTTCGTATCTATGTGTGTGTATATTTTTTCTGCACTGAGAGGGCTATTTATAGCCAAGCAACAACACTATACAACAAAAAACATGTGGAACCCTCAAGCCAATATATAATTCATTCATCCTTTTCCTGTACAATTATCACGCTTCACAACAAAAATTACTTTCTTCTAAAAAATAATAAAATAATATCCACGATATAACCGTTATTAAGTTTTATTGGGAAAAGATTATTCTCTCTATAAGTTTTATGCTTCTGATATTTGTTTTTTCATAAATATCCCAGAATAATTATATGCATGTAATGTATTTTGATTTAGATAAATATATTATTTCATCTGGTAAAATTTATTCTTTATTATTTTTATATGTAATATTTTATATTATTGTGACATACACGTGCATTGCACGTATTTAAAATTAGTTAAAAAAATATATCTATATACTTACATGGCGAAAATTTAATTATGAAATGTCATTTAATGTCACCTTACTCTAATTGGAAACAATTTAACCTTGAAATTTCCCTTTTACCCTCAAAGAAATGATTCTCAACCATATAAATATCTCAGAATAATTTTAGACCACAAGTTTCGAAAGTCTTACTTTTATCTTAAACATTGTGCCAAGTCAAAGAGTATCATATAAAATGGGACGGAGGGAGTAATAGTTTTGCATGCCGTCTTAAAGAGACACATGTTCATTCATTTTGCAAATTGGAGTCTCATTTAGACTCCTCTTCTTCTTCCAAACAGCTTATTCCATATTGTTTCTTATTCTCAATTTCTTTGATTTTTCTGTGCTGCTTCTTCCTTTCTTTTTTTCTTGTTCTATATCAGTATTTCTACTTGTTCTTTAGTCGCTTATAGTTAATTTGAATGTTGGTAACTTTTTTTCCCTATTTATTATATCAAGGAAATTCAAGATTTTAATATTCTTTGATTTTAAAATTTTTTTAGAGATGAACTAAACAACTGAAGGTAAACTGCAGATCTGATTGAGTTCTATGGGAAGAAACATGTGATGCTTCCAACAACATAAACTACTTGATTGTGCTCCTTTGGGTGGCTCATATTTGAAAGGTAAAAAATCTCTCCCTCAAATTCTCAGTAAATTAGATCTCGCATGTTCTATTAGTTTACTGAAATGGTAAAAATATAATAAACCTAGGTACATTAAAAATAATGTTTTCCACTGTACTTAATTTGTTAAATTTTACCTCCTTGATCCATTGATCTCTCTGTAAATTCAACACATCTTGCTTTCACAGAAGATCTCTCCTCTATTCGTGTTAACTTCTGGATGAAATGTGAACGACAAGACTTTTTCCCTTAATAGTATAAATTGAATTATCATTTAAACACTTAGATTTATCTTTCTATCTAGAGTGAGTGACTTTTTTTTTCCTATAACATCTTTAACCTATGTTTTTTTTCCTAATAATATGTAGACCATTTTTAGTTGAGCTAATACTTGCTATACATTGGTTGGCAAAAATAAATTATTTTAGTTTTTATTTAAGTCTACAACAAAGGGCACATTTCATTTATTCTAATTTGAAGATTTATCTATAAACCAAAAACAATTGGGCTTAACAATTTGATAGGAGATTGAAAATGTAACATTTTTTTTTTTTAGAAAGCAACTTTTAGAGTGATCTACGTATTTGTATGGTAAGTATGCAAGTGAATATGTTTAGAATTATAATTTGAAACCACAGTTCTTTGAGCAATAAACGTTCAATACTACTTCATTTGGATTGGAGTATGCCTTTTCCCCCTCAAGTATTTAATGTTATGAGGCACAAGATAGTGCACCAGTTCAAGAATAGATGGGGGACTTGGATACTGTTGATCATTATTAGTATCTTATTAGGTTTGGGGGAAGGAAAAAATAAGTCATAGCTGACTCGATCATATTAAAATGTTGATGTTAGCAATATTTTGGTATCGTATAACAAATTTTGATATGTCAATTTAATGCTTTTTTGCATTACTTTACCCGATCCCTCTTATCTGGGGTCTTTCGTCAGATATAAGTCTTACCAATATGTCATATATAGAGCTGTTAACATTCTACACCAATCCTAAAGGACCGCCAAAAGTTATTTGTATCTAAGATTTGATCTATCACTTAGTTGTTCAAGTAATTTTTATAGTTCACTATGCTGAGGATAAAAATTGAAAGTTTTAAGCTTTTATCGATCATTTACTTGATCTTCGCCTGGTGAATATGCTTTTTACCGAAAAATATCGAGAAGATCTGATGCATTGATACGAGCACTCTGAAGGTTGCACCAGTAAATACAGTTAGCATAGGTTGAAGTGAATTATATTTAGGTCCCTATTTGTTGTATTCTGCTATTTGTATGTCTCTTAAGAAATTGTGCCCACAGAATATGTAGAGTGTAGTGATATATAGAAAGCTAGACGATCTTCGTTCATTAAACGATAAAACTGAGTGTGGTCTTATTTAGCATAGGCCAATCAGTGTAACCTTCTATAAACAATTGATTTGCTTCGTCACAATTGATCTGTGTCGTCCTTGTTAAACATATGGCTTGCTATGTTATGCTTTCTTGACTTTTGAACTGTTTGAAGGAGGAATAGTTGTGGTGTGTAGCCTATTTGCATATGGACATAAACTTTGTGTTACTAAACTTTGGATGGACCTGTGATATTGATGCCAATTGCAGTGTGTCAATCTTCTATTATGATGAGAGTTGTCTGCGTTGTAGAAGTTAGTATCCTATGCAAATCTATCGGCAAGTCGAACAAGACACTTCTTGCATGCATCTCATACTCAATGTTTATATCAAATTAATGCAACTTATTATAATTAAATGATTTAATGAAGTAATTATGTACATTGATTAATCATGGTTAAGTGATAATTGTATACTACTATATTCAAACACATGTCATACATTTATTTGAATTATAAACACTCAAGTGAGATGAATTTTTACCGAATTGAGACTCATTTCTCATGACAATTTTCAAATTCCGAATTTTTATCGGATTGAGACAGTTTATTGAATGAAAATTGTCAAATTCCGCTTGGTAAAGGTCGATTTAAGAAGAACAAAAGTATAGTAATTCAAGTTGTTAAGAGGATTATAAAGTTAAAGAGTACAATGAAATACCCTAATACAAACATATGTAATTTGAACTGAAATATAAAACTACGTATACGATGTGTAGAGCATCATTTTCTCCCGTATGAATATGATCTTCTCTAATAGTTTGTAGGTACTGAAAAATGCAGAAATATATAATTTGACATAGGTAGAAAATTGTTAGCTACCATATAAAGAAACTCCTTTCTTGCGTATGCTTTACCTGAAATAACAATATATCATATTTAAAATATTTCTTAGTCCAATTAAAAGGCAAGCAATTGTTGACACAAAGGGTAGTTGAGGTCCTCTTTGACCATTACAACAAAAGAGACATTTAATAGCAATAAATTTTTCTTTTAGTAGCAATGTTTATTATCGCAAATACATTTAGTGACAGTTGAGTTAATAGGTCACTAGGGTCAGGTTGATGTCTGGCCATGGGGTATAATAGGGTAGTAGGTTTAGTCATACCTTTATATCTTATATTGTCATATTAATTTTACCGTATTTGCATACTATCATGTGTTTTTCCTTATAAGTCACTCTTTTTGTTCCTTTTCTTTTTTCCATATCTAGTTTATTGTGCTTATAAATTTTTGAAACGAGGATTCCCGGGAAACAGTACATTATATTTTAGCCACCTCAGACCCACTATTCCACTGAGTAATGTCGAAAGAACTATGGTAGAAAAATATCAGATAGGGAGGCGCGGGGGAGTAAGACACGTTAACAACAAATTTTTGGCATCACAACGTATTAAGTCCGAAAGAAAAAATTTACTTTGCGTTTCAAATAATTTGTGTATGTGACATTTTTTTTATTTGTACCGCATATGCTATTATGAGTACATCTACAATAGTGATTCACTGTAGTTTGCAACTCAAAGCAATTTAATGCTACTCACATGGACGATATTATGGTCCAAACTGCTCATTTAAGGGATCATTCAATAACGTTTATGACAAATTACATTCATGTTTTATTATCTAACAACAATTTTGCCTTGAAGAATTAGGAGTTAATATGCACATGTTAGTTGGGGGTGTGGGTCACATTAAATCTGGTGATTAATTTGGCCAATTCTTTTGACCTGACCACTACAAGGAAGTGCTTAATTACATCCAGAGCTAAGAATAGGGACACTAGCTAATTGCAATTTCATGTTACACAAGTTTGCTTTGACTACGCAACTCTTTATCCAGAACTATGAATAGGACAGCACCATCTATTGGTCAGCGGTTTGTAAGAATCCTCTTTAGTAGAAAATCTCCCCCTTGAACTTTCAACAAGTTTATGTGTTTACTTTTTCAAATTTTAAATCTCTAAATTAAAATTTTAACTTCGTCACTGCAAAGGAGTTGAGGCTCGAGAGGATTCAACATCTCATATATACATAAAAAAAAATAATTTTAATTTTGAATTATATAGTGTAATCTTACTTTCACCTGGTTAGCTATTTCCAATTCCTACCATGTCGCATGCCCACATTTTTCATCCGTCACGTCGAAAGAGATGTTTTGACATAATAATGACATTATTTTTACTTTTGCAAAACAGCATAAGCACTATTAGTTTAATTTAATTAATCTGCACTTAAGATTAAGATATGGAGTGCAAGAAAAGTATATATATTAATTGTTAATTACTTATTGACCATAAAAAAGTTGGCCATTATGCGACAAGTGACAACAACCTTAACATGTGTGTTTTAGAATTTCAACCCGGTCAAAAGCAAAAGGGAAACAATGTACATATATCTATAGAGAGAAGTCCCTTTTTAAGGTAAGTGGATTTCCAAAGATATATAGATGAGTCACAAATCACAATAGACATTAGCAGGTAGAGATTAAAATCCACAAAAATTGATTCTTTTGAAATGTGGGAGTGTAATAGTTGAAGAATCTAACAGAATGAAGAACTCACACATATGCACTTATTAATTTTTTTGGTTTTGTATTTTCCTCAATAGTGGAACCTTTTGACTTTCAGGAGTCTGCTATATCTTCTAACTCTTTTATCTTTTGTGGTACCAAATTAAGAGAAAGGTATGTCACCAACTAAGTACACACCCTTTAATTCATAACACTTGTTACACATGTACGTTATCTTGCTATTAAATATGGCAAATTATAGATGTTGGTTAACGAACATGGAGCAAAAAGGTTTCGCATCCATTTGATTGAATTCCATTTTCATTTCGTAGAAGTCCCCACAAAGAAAAAGACATGTATATTGTATTTTTTATCTAGAAAAAATGTTCAAACACTTAACTATAAGAAGAGGCTATCGAAATTTTATTGGTTCCTATCACATGAAGGATATTGTCACTCAATACTCGATAAGGCCTCTAATATATTCAAAGTCCAAGCTTAATTAAGATTAACTCTTGGAGCTAGATACCGTTTACGGTATGGGAGAAAATAATGTTTGTCATATTAGTTGGCGGTTTACAATTTTAAAATTAAATCATGAAGTTACGCATTACCGGTTTTATTCCTAGAGAAAAAAGATATTAATTAATCTATTAATAAATAGTGTGACGCATTTCGAAGTTTAAAAGTTATTTAATTTTAATTTCTCACTTCATCCTAAATGACAAACTTTTATATTGTATTTTAAAAAACATTTTCAAAGTGAGTTTTGAGATGGGCGTACCAAAAACACTTTGAAACATTTAATGAGGGAGCAGATTCATAGGGTGCACGTCTTACAATTTGGAGCGTACGATGGGTCTCATCCCATACCATATAAAATGCTTGCTTCATGCCCCATCTTTTAAAACACTGATCTCGATTAAAAAAATCATACAAATATGATGGTCACAAGTACTATTATAGAGAGGATTTTGTAAAATTTCATATTTAATTTGGAGAAAGTAAAATGTTTTGCCTCACGTCTCTCCATTTTAGGAGTCTCAAGCATTAGTTTATTTATTTTTCCTCCCTAAATCAAATTAAATAACGCCACGGTTGAAGTATACCGTTCGATTCTTCCTAAATCCTTTTTCTCTTACAGCTTGTTTGGATGATGGTTTTCCGTAGTATGGTATGGTATGGTTATTAAGAGAACGACGTTTGTTTTGGTTGTTTCATTAATTATATGGTATGGTATGGTTCTATTTCATGGTTCTGTACCCATGAAAACTCCCACTTTTTGAAACCACCAATTTGGTGGTATCCCATGGTTCTCTTATTTTTTTTCCAATTATATCCTTATTTAAATTTAAATAATTCTAATTTATCCTTTATTCTTTATTAAACTTTACCCTAACATATATTATTTTTGTATTACTTATTTTCTTCCGCATCAACTTTTGAAACTTCTTTTCCACCTTCCGTCTTTTCTTTCACGTTTTAGTGTATTTTTTGAGGTTCGTTTATTTAAAAGTTCTTACTAATTTTTTATTTTCTTGTGTTGTTTGTGTAGAATGAAGATATATTAGCTTGTATGTTTCTCTACTCGATTCTATGTCTTTATTTTTTTAAAAAGTTATTAAAAACTATTGATAAATTTAATATTTATAATAATTAAGGATATTTTTGTAAATTTATAAGTTACGATACGGTACCATACAGTCAAATCAAACAACAAATTATTATTAGACAATAGAAACCCGTACAGTCGATCCAAACATTGTATGGTACGGTACTGTACGATACCATACCATACCATACAGTACCATACATTATGAAACCATGGCAAACCACCATCCAAACAAGCTGTTATACTTACTATCCGTTTGGCCATCTATATTACAAGTAGTTTCTGGGGGAAAAAAGACAAAATTTGTTTGGTCATAGAATTTGTCAAGTTTTGAAAAAAGAAAAAAAAAACTCATGATCGCAAAATCTAAGGGAAAATATATGATTTTTGGCTAAAATCTAATTTTCGTATTCTTTTAAAAGTTTAAAAATTATCCCAGCTTTTAGATAAGATACATTACAAGAAATAAAAAGCAAAATAAAATCACACCAGGGAAAATTAGGTATTTATCCATCATAACATGACCTAAAATTTGGTATTAAAAACACATTTTATTTCTGGCATTTAATAGCTCAAATACCTTTTTTAGAAATTTTGTGATGACAATATAATATGAACTAAAATTTGGCATAAAATAGTCCACAATTTTTTTTGGCATAAAATAACCGATAATTTATTCTTTTGGTATCTAATCACTCAAATATAAGTGTGTTTATTTGGCATTGTATTATCAGATATCAAAATTTTTTATATTGTTGTTACAGGTGAAAAGTTCATCCCCGACTTAATAATTTTTATAAAAAATTCTATATCATACTCATAATTATAAATTTATCATTCTTTTTCATCTTTGCTTTATTCCTAGTATGTTTTGACAATCATCAATAACTTTGAAATTATATTTCAAGACTTATCTCATCCATTATTTTTAATAATTTTGTGAGTTATTGTTTCTAAATATATAACACATGTAATGCGATTACACTAAATTAGCTATTAAGTCTCATAATATTTAAGATTATCAATTAATTAAAGTTATAACTATTATATCAATATTTATAATAGGTAAGAATTCCTAATATTTAGTACTTTAAAATCAATTAAAATTTCATTTCTTGAATATTTCTTTATTTGAACTATAATAAAAGTCATTATATTTAATATTTTATAATCCATACTTTTACCTTATATAGATCTTACTTAAATTATTGATAAAGAAGAAAAAAATATTAAATAATTCATGTTTTTCAAAAATAACTTTTAACTTTCATATGTAAGATTTTCATCATTTAAATATATATGATATTATTTTTTATTTTAAAATGATTTTATTCGGCTTATGTATAATTTTATTGATTAATCTAAAATATAAAATTAATTTGTGGATATTTTTTTAAAACTTACTTCAAGTTTAAAGTGAGGAGAATTGTATCTTAAAAAATTTGAAGTCTCAAAAAGGCAGGGTCCACATGCCACACTCTGACTTTCAGAATCTCTCACCTGCAAACGTGAAGTCGTAACTCATAAACTACTCCCATCCATGTTTTATTTTATTGTTTCATTTTTGTAAATTATAAAAAGAGTCTAATGTTTTTTTCATACTATTCTTAATATTAAATAATTATATATAATAATAACAATAACAATAACCATAATAATAATAATAATCTTTAATTTTAAAATGCATTACTAAAATATATGTTTAGTTAAAAAATATATTAAATCAGTATAGTAATACACAAGAGAGCAATTACAATAGATCTATCTTTGCAACAAATTTAAAGTAATAGAAAATAAATTGCAATTACAAATAAAATATAATTTAATTGATAAATAATATGAGTGTAAATTTGTTTCTAATTTTTTTTCATTAAATTTTTTAATGATTCAGAGATCGTTAGTAACATATTTTTTAAACATAAAATAATTTGATCTTCTTAAAATTTATTTTAATTTTTTTATGAATAATTTGAAATAGGATTCAACTTGTAGAATCGTACAAAATTACCGTCTCCTTACCAGAAGAATAGGCCATATAGCCCTCAGGTTGTGGGGTTTGGCAGATGTATACTTTTCTGTTACGTCTCTCTATTTAAAGCTACAATCCCTCATTCCTCCATTTCATGCTTTCTTCACACGCTCCTCTTAATTCCATTTACCACCAAATTTACTTCATTTTCTGCCACGCTTCCTACATCATTATTCTCCTCCTTCCCTACTACTACTATTTCTTCTTCCTTCTCATATAATCCCCCAAAAATAATACACAACTGAAAACCATCCCTGATTTGGTGATCCAATTTCTGCGTAGAATCTTCCCGTACCTTCTGCATCGGTGACCGTGTAGACTTTGTCAGTGTTCATCCCTTAATTATTAGTACTTGGCAAGTCAGTTTCGAGTAATCAATCAGCTTTTTCTATTCATCTCTAAATTTTTGTGCATTTTGGTACAGTTTTGCACTCTGCATTATCAATTGATCGGACCTAAAATGGGGAATTGCCAAGCGGCAGAGGCAGCAACAGTGGTGATTCAACATCCAGGGAACAAAGTAGAGAGAATTTACTGGTCTATAAGTGCAAATGAAGTCATGAGTTCGAATCCTGGCCACTACGTGGCCCTTGTAATCACTTCTCCAACTGAGAGAACACAAAATGGTTCCCCCGTCAGGCAGCTTAAGCTTCTCCGCCCCGGCGATACTTTGCTTCTTGGACAAGTTTATCGACTTATCAGCTTCGAAGGTAAAAATAATTGAGTAATACTCAATTTGTTTTCCGATCAATAATTTCTGTAATCATTAATCTGATCAAATTTTTTTTCAGATGTACTGAAAGAGTTTGCAGCAAAGAAGTGCGTGAAACTTGGCAAGTTACTGAGGGAAAGCGGAGGACTTGTTCTCGATTCGAAGAAAATCTCCGTCGATCCTTCGGCAGTGAACCACAAGCCCAGATTGGTGAAAGGAATCCCAGACAAGGTAATTAATTTTTGCTATTCCTTTTTGGGCCATTTTGATTTTGATGTGCTTTAAATTCTCAGGTCTAATTTAAGTCACTTTCTCCCTTTTAAATACACCTAACGGCCAACTGAATACAAACTTAAATTACTGTATGGAATTTCTATTTTTTGCATTCATTATAAATGATACTACTCTGAGATTTTGCTTTTTAAAATTTTGAAGTAAAAAATTGGCTTGTAATTTGGGATTCTGTTGTATTTGATTTGGTGATGGAAAGTAAGATTTCGCATACAGACTATAAAGCATCTTTCGCTTCCGTAAAGTTGAGTGCATAAAAAAATAAATACAAAAGATCTTATAACTTTATAAATCTTCACTCTGTCTCATATTAGTTGTCTAACTTATTATAAATAGTTATCTTAAATTAGTACGGGTCAATTTATCAAACCAAGGCAAGGCTAATCAAAATTTTCAGACTTACCCTTACAATGAGTAATATTTTTTGAAAGCCTAAACAAATTTTCATGAAAAGTTTCTTTTTTAAAAATGTGAATAAAGGATATTCTCTTAAACGACTTGTAAAGGAAAAAAGTGAAAACTAATATGGAATGGAGGGAGTACATAATAAAGACATCTTTTGTTCCTCATATTAGGAGTATACATGCACCGGGCTAGATCAAAATTTTTAAATATCAAATTAAATTATTTGTGTTTAATTTTTTAATATATAAATCAAACCAAATCAATAAAGTTCTGATTTTTCAACATCGGATTTTTTCAAAAATTTTCGGGTTTTTGGTTTTTTTTTTTTTTTTTTTGAATTTTTGGACTTTTTTCAAAATACTCGTATTTTTTTGAATATTTGATAAAGTATTTATAAAAATATATAATTGTATTTATAAAAATATATAATTAACTTATGATTCAAATATTTCTTTAGTCCTACCAAAATACAAAAATTTAGGATTTTTGTTAAGAAAAACACAAAATATGATATTAGTGAAGACACAAAAATATTCAATAAAATATAATAATGAAATCGCATAAACAAATATTGCAAATAAATAAGTCACAGTGAAGATGATTTTAATTTTAAATTACTAAATCATGCTAAAATAAGTCATAATGAAAATATCATAAATTTAAAGTGCTAAATCATGTTAAAATAAGTGTGATAAGTACTTATTAATTATATGAGTAAACATTAAAGAAAAATTTAAATTAGATTATGTATTTTAATTATCTAATTCAATGTAAAACTAAACAATAAATATTCATTATTATTATCACTCTTAGTGTTATATATATATCAGATTTGTTTAGTCTCGAGTTGATTTTTTAAAGTTAAATCAAACTAAATCAAATATAGTTAGGTTTTTTTTTCAATATCAAACCAAGTCAAGCTAAACATACACCAGTCGAATTTTTTTTTCCGAGTTGATTCAATTCGCGATTTGATTCGATTTTTGATTTGATTTTGTTCACCCCTCCCTAGAATGAGGATATTGAACCTGTTTTCAAGTGTGTCTATTTTACCTATGAAGTATGGCAAGTGAGATTATTATTGCACCTATGAGGCCATGATTATCCCATATTTTTTTATAGGAATAAATGACATATTTGGTTGTTAGTACTTACTTGTCTAACTAAATTATTTTACATATCTCCTAGAAATAATTGTCTCTACATATAAAGCGGGAAATAATTTGTTAGGTAACCATCCTTAGAATGGTTCCCTATTTATTTTCTGCTAGTCAATTATTTTCTGATTATACTATCACATTGAGGTTGTTATTGGTGCACTTTTAAGGAAAATGTACTCTATTTAATAAGGCAGATGAACCTTAGCTACATTTTCTGTGCAATTATTAAGCTAGGTCAAGTGAAGTAAGTTTGGCATGTTATTAGTAAGACAACATTAGGGTTGGCAAAGATCAAAAGGATACCGATGCAATTATAAAGGAGAAAGGCTGTCTAGAATTATGTTTCTTTTCCTTTATTATACTTGCTAAATGAATAATGGAAGCCATGTGCTTTTCCTTGGTTAATTATGGAAAGGTATAGTGGAATCTCTATAAGAAGCCATTAAAATGTGTGATGAGACTATCTCTCTTGATCATTATAGCATATGTTTTTAATTTTACTTCCCAATTTTGCGGGCTTTATCTCTGTCGATCAAAAAGGGAATCACATGGGTATTTCCTATTCGTTCTTGTGCGTTGGAAGAGAAATTAAAGAATTAAACAAGAGTTTACTAGAATATCAAGTGGTTGTTTAGAGTATATAATATTCTTTTTGCTGATTCATTGTTAGTACAGTATAAGATTTTAAAAAATAGCGAAGAGGCACTGAATCTGTTTTTTCTCCATCTCCAAGCGTTTTACTTGCAGAGTCCTAATCAGAAACTGTCGTTAGTCGCGTGACCTCTGATTAATTACTTAAACAGATAATGAAAATTAATATCTTCAAATCCATTGACTTTGTCATATTCATGAATTTTCTACTATTTTGCAAGCTCAAGGAATATTGTGATGAAATCTGTGGAACTAAATAATTTGTTTGATAAAGTGAATTAAAAGTAATGGTGCGTCTGACAAAGTCGTGACGCGAGAGATTCTGTTGAAAGCATAATGACGAATTGGTCATTGGTAAATAGCGGGTCTTCTTATCCAAGTAGAAAAGGCTTTTTACTGTTGGTCTTTCTGCAGAAGTATCTTTAGCACAAAATTCATGCATCTTTTGTGCACTTTTTTCAGATGGAACATGAAACTTATCAACATGGAAGCAGCAGCAACAGTGGGCAGAGAAGTGTGGGAAGACATCATGGTGGTGGGGGGCAATGGAAACCATCCTTACAGAGTATTGCAGAGATTGGAACTTGAACTATACCCACCCACTGCACCATAAAGCACTACTCCTATGTCTATGTCAATGTCAATGCATACTTTTCCTACCTTGGCCAAGCCTTTTCCAAAATAAGAAAAGATTGCAACTCAATTGTCCCTATCTACTAGTAATTAGTTTAGAAAATCACCCACTTAATTACTACAATGGAGATGATGTTCGACGGATTCGCTCTAAAAGAATTGCATGTACTTAGCTGCTTATTTTTTCAAGTTTGACGTAATTACCTGCCCAGCATCATACATAATACTGGTCTTAGCTTAGTTATTATGATCATTTGTTTCCATTCGCAAAAGCCTTGCAAATTAATCTATCAACTAGTTGGGAAACTTCAAGAGTAAATTGCTACCTGCTCATTCAAAATTTCAAATTGAATCGACATTTGGTCAAAAACAGATGAACAGTTAGCTCATTTAGTAGCTCATAGTAGCTACTATAAACTCAAAATAAACCCATTTTACTGTTATAGCAAAATGTGATATTGTCATGGACACATATTTTTTTTCTGGTTTTTGCCAGTTAGGAGGAATTATAGGGATTTTGATTTTAAATTACATAATTTTAGGAATTATGCTAGGATATTCCATCTTAAAAAGATTAACTATGTGAGGCACGTCTTACTCATCCTTTTTAAGGACCAAAACATCTCTCCAAGTCCAATATAATTTTCAAAATATAGAAACAGAAATTGGATTCTTTATGTTTCAGCATTTGCGTAGCACCAACATATAGCTGTAACTTCTGTTCCATTCGTGATTAATACAGAACAGAGATGTGATCACAATTAGCTTAAAAAAATGATTGTTATTTATTTTTTATTTTATTCACTTTAAATTTTACATATTTCTTTGGAACTGCACGCGTGCTAACAACCAACTTGACTAAATTGTAATTTGGTAAGTATCAACAAAGCAAAGTGTAATCTAGCAAGATTTGTAACAAGTAATAAATTTGTAACAATGCCCACCGATAATAGATAATAGATTTATAATAATACCCCAAAAAAAAAGTCCAGGTATTAAGTTTTTCTTAATTTTTTTTATTGTGAACTATTTGTTATTCATTTTTTCTGTCTAAACTATAAGTAAATGTACTATACTTTTTTCTTTTTAAATTAAAAAATGATACGAAGTGACACATGAATAAATAATTTCAACATGGCACAATTTAAATAATTGTTAGGTTAAAAAAATTGGGGGGAGGGGGTTACACATTTTCGGGTGAAAAAATTAGATACGGGTCATTGTGAAAAATTATGGGTTGTTCGAATTTTTCATTTTCTTCTGTTCATCCTCAAGTTCCGTGTTATCCTTTTTGAAGATAAGAATTACCGCCTTTGCAGAAGAACAAGGTGGAGAAGAAGGCTGATAAATGAAGAAGAGATGAATACCAAAATCTGCACCAGAGAAGGAGAAATGAAGAAAAATTGTTGAAAATGATGAAGAGCTTAGGGTTGAAGGGGTCGTTTGGAGGTGAGTTATGCAGCTATTAAATCTTGCATAAGTTTCAACTGGCAAATGCACCTTTCTCATTTTAATGTCCTTCCTCTTTGGCAAGTTCTTTAAGATGTTTGACAACTTAACATAATGAGGAGGGTAGGATAAAGGATTGTTATCAGATCGAAGGGATGACTAACAGGGCAAACATGGGTTTGATTAGCATAATCTAACTTGATCTTAATCAGTACCAAATCAGGGGTTCTATTCTTCTCATGATGGGGAATCAATGCAACACCAACTTTGAAGTTTATAGGAAATGATCCAATAGTGTGCTGCATTTTCTCTTAGAGACTTAAACTTTGGTATTAACATTTGATCGTATTACTGATTTTCCAGCTTGTGTACCTTGAAAGAGTAGTAAAATTCTCTGTCAACTTTCACAAATTAGCTGCACTACAATCTTTCGTTGAGTTTGGATCGGGTATTTTTTGCCAATATAGTGCATTATTCGGGTTCAATATTTTCGAGGTCAGATAGTTTTATGTCTGTCTATCTGTTCCTCTAACTTGATTGTTTGTCTTCCTTCTGAGATTAAATTGATTACAACAACATACCCAGTGGAATCCCACAAGTGGGGTCTGGGAGGGTAGAATGTACGCAGACCTTACCACTACCTCATGGAACCCTCATCTCAACAACCCATAGGCGGAATAAACTAGATATGACAAAAATGAAAGAACAGGAAAGAAATAGGAAGAACGACTACTAATGAAAAGCACATGATACTATGTAAATACGATAAATTTAACACACATAATACATATAAAGACAACATCCTGTAATACCCCACGGCTACCCCTGCTAACCTATTAAATTGATTGATTTCAAGAAAATGGTGCTAAAAGTTATTTTGACCTTTGATAATATTACACATTCTACTTTAACTGATTAATTCATGTCAGAGCAGTATTTTGATTTGCTTTTGCAATATAGTTGGCCTCAAACAGCAGTTGAATCCCCATCGCTGATCATATTTGATAAAGAAAGTGAGATGGTGTATTTTTTTTCCCCAGTTCTAATACATGTTATTAAATTGTAAAAGCCTTCTGTACTAGCAATGGTACCATTGCCTAGTACACAGAGACACATTCAGAAACTACTTCAACATTAATTTGTCTGTAGATAACTTACTATCCTTCTATCATTTGATTTAGCACATACATTAATCAGAGACTAGACAAGAGTGTTCTTCTGTCTGGGCATATTACAAAATGTGGACAGCTAGGTGTATTCATGAGGTTGCTTTCATTTTGTTACAGTCAATAACAGTGTCAGATAATAGAGGAAAAAAAGGACTAGAAGAAACTTTATTTTATGTGCGTACTTGTGCATGAGTCATCAGTCTTAGGATTTGGAAATATAAGGTTTGGCAACCAAGTACAAATCATTCTTCCTCCCTGCTGTTGCGCCAAAAGTCTCTGTCATGTCAAGGTCACTTGCTTCAATTCCATCAGGGAGTTTCCAGTCAAAATGAAATAGTAATTTGGCAAGTGGAAGTTCAACATTTGCAATTCCAAATAATGTCCCTGGACATATCCTTCTGCCAGCTCCAAATGGTATATACTCAAGATTAGTCCCTATGAAATCAAAAGCTGAATCTTGGAATCTTTCTGGTTCAAAGCATTCAGCATTTTTCCAGTGCTCTGGATGTCTACCTATTGCCCATGCATTGATGATCATTTTGGTTTTGGCAGGTATGTCATAGCCACCAATTTCACACTTTTCTATAGCTTCTCTTGGTAGTAACAATGGTAAAGGTGGGTGCATTCGTAGTGTCTCTTTGATAACCAATTTCATATAATCTAGCTTTTGAATTTCTGATTCTGTGATTTTACTTTTTCCTTTAAAAACATGTCTCACCTCAGCTTGTGCTTTTTCCATCACTTGTGGATTCTTCATCATTTCTGAAATGGCCCACTCTAAAACTGTGGATGATGTGTCTGTTCCCCCTATGAACATTTCCTGAATGTGTACAGCCATATGACAAACTTTTAGTTCCGATGAATTCAACTGATGTTAATCAGCAGTCATTTAGAATTAGGCAAAATGATAAAACATTTTCTCTATGCTCTATGATAAGTAGGCAACATATTGATCTGGAACATCAATGCGATAATTTTGACATATCAACCATTCAATTGTAAAGTAATAAAGTTGCCATGATTGAATTCCTGTATAATTAATTTCCTTTTAGTGAGCACATAATTTTCTCTGTGATCAAGATTAGCTCTTAAGTTGAGACAAACAATAATATGATGTTCCAAAAAGTGTTTTGCAAACTAAAACACCTAAGAATATATGGTGATAGTCTAGGTAGGGAAGGGAAACAACTGATAGTTGAGCTGTGTATGATAAATAGTTGGTGATAATTAAGATAGAATAGTGAACACCTGATAATTCAGTAGAAAATTAGATAATTCAGGCATGTTTTTGGCCATTTTCTCTTTGGAAAAGCAGATTATAAGTTTGAAAAAACGTACCAAAATGATAGATTTGAGAGTATTTCTTGAGATGGGAATTTCTAAATCACCACTTTCTTGAATTCTAAGTAGAACATCGACCAAATCTTCCTTATGCAACATGTTACTGCACATCTCTCTCTTATTTGCCTTATGCTCCTCTATTATATCCTCAAAGATTTTATCAACCTTTTTGTGTACTTTCTCAAGTGCAGGCTTCACTCCACTTAATGAGTGGAAAATTTTCAAGGAAGGAAATAAATCTGGTATATCAAAACCTCCTGATAGCTCTGTAATTGTTTTCATAGCTTCAATAAACTCATCTTTGTGCTTGTTTTTCTTACCAAAGGCTGCCCTGGCAGTTATGTTATTCGTCATCGAGAAGATCATTTTACTAATATCAATAGGAACTTGTGGTGGTGTTGATGAAATTGCTTCAATAAGATTCTCTACTTCCTCTTCCCTGATTGACTCAAATGATTGAACGCGCTTTGCACTTAGAAGCTCCAAGATACATACTTTTCTAAGCTGTCTCCAAATAGCGCCATAAGGTGAGAATGAAAGGCTGGGGCTATTGTTACTTAGAATCTGTACAGAAAGAAGTTGTGGCCTATTAGCAAAGGTTAAGTCATGAGTCTTCATTACCTCTTTTGCAACTTGTGGTGATGATACAATAACAGCAGAAACTTCTCCGAGTTGTAGGTGCATTATGGGACCATATTTCTTTGACAAATTCTTGAAAGTATGGTGAGGTAATGAGCTAGATAACTGGTGCAAGTTCCCAATAAGTGGAAGTTTTCTAGGACCTGGAGGAAGTTTATTCTGAATCTTGGATTTTTTCCATAGCTTCATAGCTATTGTTACAAAGAGAAAGAAGGCAATAAGCATAGGAAAGGTGGAGTCCGGAATCTCCATTACCATAGTAGTTGTAAGATCTAGTTTATCAGCTGGCTCTTCTGTTGTTTCTTAAGCAATTATTGGGAGCTGAACCTCTGTTTCTTTATTATTATTATTATTATTATTATTATTATTTAAAAAAAAAGAACTTCTGATCGGGCAGTTTTATCTCTTAATTTATCACAAAAAGAAAAACCAATTGCGTGAACACACATCATCTCATTATTTTATTTATTTATATTGATTGGGAGTTTCTGCCGTTACCAGTACTTGTTAAACATAATACTCTTGTCCCTTTCAAGTATTGTAGTTAATAGTTGTATTTGTTTTTAATTGGTTAAATGGCTTACACAAACAAGAAATTGAGGAATCTCTTATAATGATTAATGCAGAAGAAGATCTTTCAAATCTCATCGACTTTCTTCTATCTTGGGGGTTCTGCCGGATGGAACTGAGGAATCCGATTATCCGGCATAATTTTGAGGAAGTGAAATAAAGTAGCTCACAACTTGACATGAGCTAATATTTTGCTAGACGTGTTAAAAAAAATTAATATATGAACTAAATTTTAAGTTTAAATTTAGATTAAAAAGAAAAAACATATTTTTTAAAAAGGGTTCGGTCTGCCCCAATCTGCGTCCTACTAGGCTTGGATTGGCTGACTGTTTCAAGGCTCTGAGTTAGCCCGTTTTAATAACTCTGTTGACAACAAAACGAAGCAACAACATCAATAATCGAATATTTTTTTAAGACTAAAACAACCTCAATTTGTGTTACGTAGTTTATTAGAATTTTTTAGACCAACAACCTCAATTTGTTTCACATAGTTTATTAGAAGATAAAAAGGATTACCCAAGCCTTATAAAAAGTCTACGCATCTTATTAACCACCAATGTGAGACTTTTATTATTCCTCAACTTTATGTATAAAAAGAATCTGTCCTAATACATGTAATAGTACAACTCTTGAAAATCAATGTCTCTGCATATTTAGTGCAACTTCACTGTTCGATTAACAAGTTTTTGGTACGTATGTATTTGGTTCCTAATTCTGATTAAGATTTCTGATAAGGCGTTGATTTTATCATAATGCAGTCCATCAAGGGCGACACATAATTAGATATATGATCAAGATGGGATTATACTACTAGCACAATCTTGGCTGCTTTACGTAACTTAATTATCTACTTAAAATTTTTCTAGAAATAAGGTTCAATTCGATCATAAATTCTATACAGAAAGAATTCATTTAATCAACAATTTTTATATGGCGGGCACATTCTTGGCTTTTTGGGTAACTTATGTCCACTTAAATTTTTTTTTAGACACGATCTAATTTAAATATCTAATCATGAGTTAATAGTGAAAGACGTTTTTATTAAAAAAAATTATTTAACTAATAATTAGTTTAAATAATTGTATATTTTGAAAAAAAAAATATGCCACGCTCCCAACAATTCTTAACATGAACTACAGGAATCTAGTCCATATTTTTCTCATTTATTTGATGTTTTATGATTTATGATATTACATCCGACATTTAAAAAAACTAAGGCTGCCGACTGACGGCCAAAGTTGTTAAAAAAGAAAGGATTTTCTTGGACTAACAAATGTACGAGGCAAACCTAATGAAATTACTGAGGACCCGTATACGTGGCGAGTCGTTAGTTTACCGGTACAAATTCTTCAACTCCACCTACCCCCAACACCACCGTATTCAGCCGCCAGTAGCCAGTGGCCAGCAGCCACAGCCTTCCGCCGCCATAAAGCCGACTACAATATCGGAGTTCGGCGGGCATTTGGTAGCTCAAACCTGAGAAACCATGGCCGCTTTGCCTCCAATTCCCAGTAAAGAATGTCAGCTAAAGATTCTGTGTGGTGACTCTATATGGAATCCTCAAGCTCGGAATTGTTTCCAGAGGGGATTAACTAGTTCTAATTCGCTAAAGTTTTTACCTTTTCAAGTTAATCGTTGTAAAAGATTGTGGGGTAGGTCATTGAAGTGCAGGGTTTTGGGGGAAACGGACGATGTGGGTTTTGAAGTGAGTAGTGCCGTAAAAGACGATCTATTTGTTGGGTTTTTCAGAGAAGCTTGGCCTTATTTTCTTGCACATCGAGGAAGCACGTTTGTTGTTTTAATCTCAGCTGAAATTGTTGATAGCCCTCATTTGGATAATCTTCTCATGGCATGTTCCGTATTTTATTGTATTCCTTTCTTTTTACTTGTTCCTTAATTTCATTTTAACTGTTCTGTTGGCTGTAGATAATCTTTTTTGCTAAATTATTGCAGGACATCTCCCTCCTTCGTGGTCTGGGAATCAAATTTGTTCTTGTACCAGGAACTCATGTTCAGATTGACCGGCTTCTGTCTGAAAGGGGTGAGTGAAATTCTGATGTATTCTTTTCTTGTTTCTTCCTTTTATGATATTTCTTGTTTATGGTAAATGGAAATAATTTTTTTTCTCCATTTCTGATACTGATAGCTGATATTTGTGAGTACTACTGATGAAACAAATATGTTATTCCTCATGTTGCTACCAGTTTTAGCATCATCTTATAGATACCTTTTATCTCGAAAATTGTAATTTCTAAACTTATCAAGGTTCTCTTTTGTTAGGAATTTTCGTTTTCATTCTCAAATTGTCTCGGATTAATTTCCTTTTTCTAAAGATTCTAATGAAGAAGTGTTGATTAGGAAAAATGCGGTCAATTATGCATGCACCTCTGCTTCTCCATAAGACAGAGGGTGTACGCATTATTTGAATTTCTGAATAGCTAAAAGTTGTAAAAGAATTCTTCAGCTTTAATATTAAACAGCATCTATTTTATTGTGACAATTATCTTCTTTTCTTGTGTTCCAGATAATGATCTTATTTATCTTCTTACAATATTCTAAGAAGCAGTTGATTTTGTTACTTTATTTTAACAGGATGTGAGGCCAAATATGTAGGCCGGTACAGAATTACAGACCCTGATTCACTCAAGGCAGCTATGGATACATCCGGAAGAATTCGTCTTATGATAGAGGCGAAGTTGTCACCTGGCCCTTCATTGACTGGTGTCCGCCGACACGGAGAAAATAGTCGCTGGCATGATAGTGTTGGTGTTGCCAGTGGTAATTTTCTATCAGCGAAGGTGCAATTGATACAGCCACTGTCTGTTCGTCTGTTCATTTTAGCTTTCTTTCCAGAATCTACATAAAGTGCCACCTAGTCTCCTTACTAGATGTATAATCATTTTTGGAGTTTAAGTTCTATGATATGTCTTCCACTGTAATGGTGATTTCATTTCAATTTGCTGGCAGAAAAGAGGAGTTGTCAAAGGAATTGATTATGCTTCAACTGGTGAAGTAAAGAAGATAGATGTTTCTCGAATTCGTGAGAGGCTTGATCAGGATTCGATTGTGCTGTTGAGCAATCTTGGTTATTCCAGCTCTGGAGAAGTATTAAATTGCAAGTATGCTATATGACTTTTGATAGGTATTTTGTTGTTGTTTTGCATAAAATGGTGCTGTGTCATGCTTACATAATTTGTTACCTGCGAATGATAAATGCAGTTCAGGCAGCTAGATACTAAAGCTTAGTTATTTTGTTGTTGTTTTGCATAAAATGGTGCTGTGTCATGCTTACATAATTTGTTACCTGCGAATGATAAATGCAGTTCAGGCAGCTAGATACTAAAGCTTAGTTATATGCTTCCAGGATAAATTTCAATCTAACTCGTATTTGTCATGTTTGTGCTACTCTAACTTATGTAAAGTCACTTTCTTACTGTTGAACTGTTTGACAAGTACTCAAGGGATTTTGTGATACTCGTCCACTTGTAAGTTGCACAACTAAAAGTTTAATATTAAGATGTCTGATGATCAATGTACATTTAGATACAATTAAAGAAATCTAGAAAGTTCACAAGGAAATTACACTATTAACCCTCTACCCTAGCTTTATTCCTTCTATACAAGTTAGTAGTCTTTTCCTATCTATGAATATGTATAGGACAAATAAACTTTCATCTGCTGTTCATGCAACCGTAGCTTGTGTTCCTTTTTTTGCTTTGAGTTGTTAAGACTGATGATATGCTCTATTCAAAATTGAAGCACATACGAAGTTGCAACAGCTTGTGCCTTGGCTCTAGGAGCAGAAAAACTAATTTGTATCATAGACGGCCCAATTCTTGATGAGTCTGGCCGTCTCATTCGTTTCTTAACTCTTCAAGATGCTGATATGCTGGTCCGCAGACGAGCTGAGCAGAGTGAGACTGCTGCTAATTATGTAAAAGCTGTTAGTCAGGAGGACTTCAATCGTTTAGGTTACAATGGTTCCAATGGATCGCTCCCTTCCCAAAATGGCAATGTTTATAGCCGAAGATATAACCCCACATTTCAGAACGGTATTGGTTTTGACAATGGAAATGGGCTTTGGTCTAGTGAACAAGGTTTTGCAATTGGAGGACAAGAGAAACTAAGCCGGTCAAATGGTTATCTCTCAGAATTAGCTGCTGCTGCTTTTGTTTGCCGAGTAAGTTCCAAATAACACTATGTTTTCAGTAGGTAGTAGTCGTCGAATTCTTTTTTACTGTGCTTGGTCTTCCTACTATAACCTGTTACTGATGAATCTAGAAGATACTAAGGAAGTTTACAGATTATATTGTAAACTAGCATCTCTTTGTTATTAATTTTCTATGATAAGCCTTTGCAATTGTGATTGTGTGATTCATGAACAGACAACTCTTTATTTTTAATGCTAGTGCTTGACATTGTGGAGAATATTTTAAATATCCACTCTCCCAATGGTCTTCCATCTCAATTGCTATACGTGTGGAATTTTTCATTATTAAGAATATTGTCAACTCGCTTATTAGCGTGATATCTTTTTCTTGTCGAAACTCATTCAAATAATATATTCCCATTTCCATCAGGGAGGTGTTCAAAGAGTGCACCTGCTGGATGGCACTATTGGTGGAGTTTTACTGAAGGAATTGTTCCAAAGAGATGGAGTTGGGACAATGGTTGCTAGGTATGAACATTCTGAAGAATATTAGTTGTGCTTACTGTCTCAAGATCTGTTAATTTTCAATTGCCAAATTTGGATCATTACATGAATAAGCTGTCAGAAGTCATCAGTGAAAAGATTCAGAAGTTATTAAGATGTTTAACCAGCTATATGTCTTGGGTCAATTTAAGCATCCTATATTTTGGTTCTTAAAGACTATGGGTTGGAAGCTTTTAACAGATATATTGTGCTATTGTTTAATCCAATTTGGACATGTTAAAACTATCAGAAATTTCTATCAACTTAAAGATCTGATCACCTAAGTTGCTCGGACTCTGTTTCAATACTGATATGGGTGCGAATTGGGAAGTTGGATCCTTTGTGAGCTAATTTTAAGATTTGGGGATATGGTTGATGGATCGAAGTATGGATATGGGTGAAGGAATTCGGCTAAAATTAATTCAAATATCTAAAATTAGAATTATAAAACCTAAACTATGAGGAGAAAACGTGAGAAAATATTGATCAACAACAACAACAACATACCCAGTGAAATCCCACAAGTGGGGTCTGGGGAGGGTAGAATGTACGTAGACCTTGCCAAAATATTGATCAAGAGGAGAATATTGTAAAGAGATAGAAAGAGAAGGAGTGATGTAAAAATTTCTGTATACAAGGTATTCCACTTTCCTAAATGTACCCAAAATCGGTCACTCCTTTTCATTGATACCACAACCATGTTGTGTCGACACATGTGGGGTACTGAAAGTGAAGTGTCCCAGCAGCTTAGCCCGTCACGATTTATGAAGGATATTTGAAGTCATCAATAAATAGTTTCAGAAGTTAATGAAATGCTTAACCAGCACTTTTGTCTTTCTAAAAGAAACTATAACCTCCTTTTAAGTTTTACCTTTGATCTGCACTATATTGACAGCTGCATGACCAGTGAGAACCAGGATGTTATCATGATTTTGAATATCAATACCTTAGTTTCCAGAGTACTACTTATGACAGAAGTTCGAGATGCAAATGAGGGACCAGGTCACCTAATAATTGGAATGGACATTTTTTCTGTTGACAGATCATTATCTTAATCTTTGGACATACCTAGTTTATTCTTGTGTTAATCCCATCAGCTAACGCGTGGATGAATCTGTGGTTCAGTGATCTTTATGAAGGTGCACGGATGGCCAGGGTGTCAGATATTCCTGGAATAAAGCAGTTGTTACAACCGTTAGAAGAGTCTGGTACATTGATCAGGAGGACCGAGAAAGAGGTTACACCAGATGCTTGTCATTACTAAGATTTATCTAGTCAGCTTCTATTCTATCTTTATTGGCTTGTGCTTTTTTAAGCCATAATCTTTTATCTTTTAACTTGTTCTAGCTGGTGAAAGCACTGCACTCATTCATTATTGTGGAGAGAGAGGGCCATATTATAGCATGTGCAGCTCTCTTTCCCTATTTTGAAAAAAAATGCGGGGAGGTTGCTGCTATTGCTGTGTCTCCTGAATGTCGTGGCCAAGGACAAGGAGACAAGTTACTCGGTATGGTGACTCTTTCATCATAAAAGAACCATTTCTTCTTCCACATTGAAGGCATATGAGCAGCTTCAAAGATATTTTAGTTATCGTATTTAATCTATATTGGAATAGCAAGCACATTAGCAAGAGAGTACTAGTGTATATGTGTTTCCTTAGGAGTCTTTAAGAACTTGGATAAGCCTGTAACAAAAGGAAGTCTCGTTCAAGTGGGTATACTTAGTTTGTTTGCCATGTATCCTTGTATGATTGGATAAGCTAATCAGATTCTTGAAAATAACTTCATCTGTCTTCAGATCTTCTATCCTTCCAGGAATGACATTTCTTTTCTCAGAGCTAATATCTTGATTTTTATTTATCTTAATAAATCAGTCCAAGTTTGTAGGAAGAAGACAAATAGATGATTAAACATCTAATGCTGAAGACAGACACTCGTATACAGTAACTATTCTATTTGTATTCATACATGAAAACTGATATCCATAAGTCAACTTATTCCATTTAGGTAAAAGACATGTCATGTGTTGAGAAGTACATCACTGAACTAGACATAGTATCGCTTTGTTGATCCTCTCAAGTTTCTTATCCTGATGAAGGCTTATGAATTGTTTTCCCCAAAAGATCGAGCTTACCTCATCTCAGTTCAATCTTCTCATAAACCTGAACCATTTGCTGAAGCCTCCACATATGTTAAAAATGTATTTACTACTTATATCTACCCAGACACAATGTTGTCGAGCGTTTAGCTTATATTGCTGAGCTTGTTACCATATTTACCAGTATCTTTGTGTTCCGAAATTTTGCAGATTATATTGAAAAGAAGGCATCTTCCCTTGGATTGCAAATGCTCTTCCTACTAACAACTCGCACAGCTGATTGGTACTCTCCTCAGTCCTCTCACATTTCTACCTTTTATTCCCATGGCATTCACTAGTTTACTGATAAATTCTACTCTCTATAGTCCAAGTGAACATAGTTTGTCCAAGTGGAGGTTTGGACAGACCTAACTAATTGGCAATTGTCCAAAGACAGCTTAGAGTAATGTAAATAAAACAAATTTGTGATATTTAAGCTGAATTTGAGTATGTTTGACATCTTAACAAGAAAACAAAATAGATTGAAAGGCCATCATGGGTATTTTAAATAAGACAGACACTTGCCAAAAATAACAAAAAAATGCTTCTATTGATTTTGACTTAGTACACATAATTATTGGATTCACTCTACTTGAGACACATATAAACTACTTGAAACTTTTGTTACATTGACAGCATATCTCCTATATTTCTCGTTCTTTTGGACACTTTCTCGTCCCTGTAAAGTGTGCTCAAAAGCTCATCTCTTATAGACGTTAGTTATCTGTAATTCATTATCTGAGGAGAAGAAAAGTCAAAAAGGCATTTAAGGGTTCTTCCACTGATCAGTGAGCTTATTGGTCATGATATATTGATTATACTAGAGAGATCAGTCCCGCCTGCTACTCCTTTAAGTTTGAATTTTCTAATTCTGTATTCCTCTTGCATCAGTTAAGTTATTGATCAAAGTTCTCCATTTTATTAATTCTCATCTTTATATGCGGGGTTTGTTGTTTTGATACCTAGATAATGAGTATTTATTCAATAAATGAATGTTCGATGAATCATATTCATCTTATAAAAAACACCTTCTTTGTTCTATAAGCTAGCCTACAATGTGCCAATATTCTATTGACGCCAAGATCTCCAATGTTTTTGTTAAATATTTGATCATCCAATTGTTTTATGTACACATTTTGCTTAAAAATTAACTGGGTCACCAAGAGCGATTCTAACTAGCTGCAATGAAACAGGGAAGTTTTGCTTTTTCTCTGTTTTGGCATGTATGTCTTTATTAGGATTACAGTTTAGCAGGATTTTTCTGGAAATGTTGATTGAATGAAATGGAGATATCTTGTATCTTTCAAGTTTCAACTTCTACAACTCTAGATGTTGATCCAATATGAATGATGGTTCAATATTCATTTTTACTTGTCACAGGTTTGTGAGGCGTGGCTTTTCGGAATGTTCCATTGATCATATACCAGAGGAAAGAAGGAAAAAAATCAATCTTGCCCGCAGATCAAAGTATTACATGAAGAAGCTGCTACCCGATAAGAGTGGTATACGTATCGATTGCACCTTCGCATAGGAAGTAAACGTTTTTCATCTGCCTGTGTACTAGTTCTGCAACAAGCTCATATTTAGTGAAGTTGAAAATCAACCCATTTTTCCTGACAACTGAAGCCATTATATAGGCAGAAGATTGATATTTGTTGTTGCTGGCTGCTATTTTCTTTTGCGGTAGGTCCAAGAGTGGGCATGGAAGAGAATTTTGATCAACATGTATGCTGCTTAAAAGTTAAATCTAAGTTAGTGATCTCAATTTATGGACAGGCCTTGTTATCTTTCTGTTGTGGGTTCTTGGTCAAAATGTTCTGAAAAGTTTGTTTAAAACGAGGAGATATTGTCGATGAGAGTAGGAAAAATAAGTTCCATAAATGTCATTCATCAGGCGGGGCGGGTTGAAGTAGCTATTTGTAAAACTAATGCGGGGCGGGATGGGTTGAGGGTTTAAAAATCAAATAGGAATTTGAAAAAAAATAAGTATCAATAATTAGTAACAATCAAAGAAATAATTTTTTATATTAAATATTAATTTTAATTTTATTTTTTTTTAATTTAAATTAGACATGTCTGATAAATTATTAATTATTAAAATGTTAATTAGAAACTTTTAATTAACGATTAAGAAACAATCATAGAAATGTCAACTAAAAATCATTCATTAGTGAAAAATTAAAAAAATATGAATTTTAATTTTTCATATTAATTCAATTAGAAAATAATAGAACTTAAAAATTTAAGCAAAGCGGGTCTATGTAGGACGGGGCGGAATAGAATGAAAAAAGTTACCCTGCGAGGCAAGACGGTTTAAAAAAAAAAATTATAGATTGAGCTCAATCCGCCCCATTGCAATCCCTACTTGGAATGCCTTTGGAATTTTTTTTTTTTTTTTTTTTGGTTACTAAATACTAGAAAATTAAGAAGCTTATTTGTTATCTTGGAAAGTATTTTCGAAGATACACCCTTATCGGGCTTGGGATCTTGGTTAAAGCTCTAAATTTTGGGTCGTACTCCATTCAGACAAATAATTAAGAGGATAATTAAAACTAGTTTGATATTTTAACATCTCTATCTAGAGCGAGATGATTGGTACACCAAGAAAAGTGTGGTTTCCTCGTAGTTAAGCGAGCTTGACGAAACTCAACCCGCCATATTTGGTTATAGCAAGATTATTGGCGGGAAAACCCCTCGTATTTACACTTCCAATATTCTTCCCATAGTCATCAAGGAAAGTTCGATCTAGACTGCATCATACATACACTTTGTAAGTAATTCGTCTTGGACAATCCACTGCGCACTTATTTTCTTTTAGAGAAAAAACAAACGAGGCTACAAGTATTTTTGAGACATCATCATGTCTTGACCTCCAATAACAACTAAAAAGAAGGATCAGGTATAACACCTCGAAATTGCTTCATAAAGGTTTAAGACGTTCCATGTACTTGAAGATTTTTCACAAGTTTGATTTATTAAATCCTTAAAGTAGGAAATAACCGGAACTTTAGAAAAGGTGAAGAAGAAGAAGACCGAATGCAAGGCATTGGGGCAGAAAATCCAGCAGCACCTCCAGTAGAAAATAAATTATTCTGCCGTCTTGGGATGTCCCTTCCACTTGAAGTTCTCTGCATATGACTTGGCCTGCGAAAAACACAGGCAGTATAAAGAATGTTAAACATGGATAACCAAAACAGAATCGAAAGAGAGAAAACTTTGGATGAACGAATAAATGCCCTTCTATTAGGTTCTTGTTAAGGTGTATGTACGCTAAATGAATATATGCTATCCTTTGAGCCAGTCAATCGTTAAGTAAAAAAAACTTTGTAGTGCTTGTAGTTTAAATGTTCTATTCAATTCCTTTGGGACAGCATTACATCAAACTGGAAAATTTCGTGCGTTTGTATTACATCAAGCTAGAAAGTTTGTTGCCTTGGTGTATCTGCAGATATGAGAGGAACTTGAGAATTGTAGTTTTGATGTAATGCTGTCCCATAGAAACATGAGTTTTCACAATCCCAAGAGGAAATAAACCAGCCTAGATGTCTAAATCGGAGTTGTAGTTTAAGCTAACCTTCAACAATGGTGTGTGGCGCTTCTTAACCTGCAGATTAAAAAAGAAAAAAAAAAGAAAAGGAGTACTGCATAAGCATCCTGTTGAAACCAAACACAAAAGGTTATTCTGTTTATTTCTTAATATAAACCAAAAATGTTTAGATTAAAGCTTGGTTAATCCAAGGCTCTGCGATAAAGCTAAAGGAAACTGCAAAATCTTGAATTTCCTTCTGGGCTTTTAGTTTTCTTGTTCGTGATATGACACTTTAGCTGTTGTTTGTCTATCTGTTAGAAATACTGAGATTCGTCTCAACTAGTCAATATTCTAATACCAAATTGAAGTCAAAGACTTGAATATGGGGACAAATTAAATGATTATTTCACGGCACAACTTGTCAGATTGAAAGTCTGTCAGGCTTCATAGAGGATTAAAAGGCTAGAATAGTCAAAGAGTTTTATAGAGGTGCCAAAACCTACGATTTCATACTAATTCATGCATTTTCCTAACATGGAGTATTTCAATAACTTGTTCATAATTGGATAGAGAGGTCAAAGAGCTTTCAGGCATCAAAACCCAAAATCCCAGACAAATTCAATTCTTCGACCTTTAATTATAATCATGCAACAGGGAAGGGGAAAATCTCCACTCAGCCCTCACCCTTGGCCTATGCTTCTAGTAAGTTTCTTCTGTTAATTCCAGAATACTGGTGAGCCGCTGGAACCAATAAAGGTCATTAAGCTACATAAAAACACAATAGAAGTGTAAGAAACTCTATGATGTACCGTATATTCCCAACCATGCTTTTCAGCAAATGCTTTTGCAGCTTCTTCACTCTCAAAACTAAGTGCTGAATCACCGACATTGGCATATGGATCCCCAGTGGATGTCCACCCCATCAATGGATTCTCCCATCTACATATATAGAAGAAAGAAACATCTCACCCTTTATAAAACTTGACAATACATATATGTAAAGAAATTAATTTTATGACAATGAAATTGCAACAAGCGGAGTAAATCAAGACAGCATATGCAAATGATTGAGAAAAAGATGGAAATCTGGATGGGAGAATCCCATAAGCAGGCAAAAGAAGGATTTTTAAATTTAACAGACGGAAAGACTACAACTCTAGTGATGCTATGTCCCCAAACAATCCACTTTACAAAACAAACTTTGATTCTTCAAATTTTTAAAAAGAAATGATGTGTCACACAGTAAAGCAGTCAGATATTAGGTTGGATAAGTATTGTTTGTTCATTTAAGTGGCACCACCTAGATAGCTATACTTGTATGGAAATTTTATGCATTTTAGCAACCAACTTGTGTTTTCTCTGACCAGATTTTAGCATTTTTTATTTTTTTATTTAATGTGATATTTGGGCATAGTCAGAGTCACCGTCCATTACAAAATTTAATTTAATAAATTTGGTACGTGAAAGTTTCAGTTGGATGACCATCCATGAAATTACCCAAATCAAAATAGTTTGATCTGCATAGAGGAGAGTACAAAGCTTTTACCATGGACATAAATTATGAGTTCTTCTCTCTCAGCATCTTCAGATATGAATATACATTTTATTTCATCAATATCAGCACAATTTTTCCTACTCAAGTATATACTCAAAGAACTGCGAGCCTGTTAAGTTGAATGCAGTGAATGGGGTTCTTTCTCTATTGAAGTTTAAAGTCGATGAAGAATTGCTCTTTACAGCATAGTAAGAACTCTGGACACTTATTAGTAATTTCTTTTTGTGAAACCCAACAGGTTTGGCTCTGTCGAAACTACCCATCTTCCTAATTACCTCCCTCCACAACCAAAAAAGAAAAAAAACCATAATCAGATGCACTAACATTGTCTTAAATGATAGAAAAAAAGACAATAAAGCCACATCTGTATAATTATATGAACCACTGGAGGAAAATAAGTCCACAATCTCTTTAACCTTCACGAAGAAGCACTGCAAATCAATCACCAAACTACCTATTGTGGTCCAAACTTCATAGTTAACCTTTTATGTTGCGAATAGACACCTAGGCAAAATGAAATTTATAGGCTGTACTAACCAAAACTTTCTTTCAGGTTTTCTCTCTGTTTCTTCTTGTTTACTTCAGGACGGAAGGATAAGGTAGATGAGTTTGTATATTGTAATTACTGTACAGAGTCCTGCAGAATTTTGAGCTGGCTAAAAATAGACCAATATCGATGGACCTTGTTAACTTCTTGACACTAAAAAGAAAAGGCAGATATACAGAAACATACTTTTGGGTTGACAAGAAATTGATTTTCCATCTGCCAACCTTTCCCGACCCTTGTTGACTAGCAGTCCGAGCAGGTGAGAAAATCACAACCTGATAAGCAAGCATGATTAACTACCAAAAAATGGCATGGTGCATAAGAGCAAATCCACTAACTGATAGCAATTTTTCAAGTGAAGAGGCAGAAAATATATGTACTAAAAGAAAATTAGGATCATTTGGCACCTTTAAACACCAAAGGAAATTTGAGAATACATTTGAATTCATTTACAGAAATTTGAGAATACATTTGAATTCTCCACATATTATTTGGCAAGCCATACACTTGAATAATTCTTTTTTTTTATGACAGAAATTACTAATTCTAAATAATTCATTTTTCACATTAGTAGCTCCAAATCCAATAAACCAATTTTAAAGAGTTCTTTGTTGGCTGCACAACTTGAAGTTTAAAACTCTAACCATCTCGTATTCAAGTTAAGTACAATCAAATGCAATCTGTAAAACTATCTAACTAAATTTCAGAAACGGATGAAAGTACTCTCTGCAGCAAAAGTTGGCATTAACCCAAGCTGTGTTCTGATATTAAGGCTTAGCCAATTCAAGCTCTAGAAGGTTCGAGTTCAATTAAATACTTGCTAAGCAAAACCTACTCCTTAACATAAAAAATAAAACTTTTTACTTCTCAAAGTTTCAGAGCAATTGTGCCCTCTTCTGCATCACTGAAATAGGAGTCAAAATAAATTCTCAAAGGCACAAATGAAAAGCAATCAATCAACTACAGCAATCCGAAATCAATTTGATTCCGGATATATGAATCCTCCATATCCATTTCCCAAATCATTTGCTAACCCTAAGCGGCGGAATCCATGGATCTGTTATAGAAGCCCTAATAAGTTGGTAACCTACAATGAAGTTTCCATACACCTAAATGACCTGAAAAAAAGAGATTTACCGAAGAGGAATAGAGAAAGGAAGTTATACCCTTCTGCGAAGATGTTCATCTGGAATACCAGAGACCATACCGATCTCTCCGGGCTTGATTTCGACCAACGCATCTGATGCAAATTGTCTCCGTATAAGCGTCAGAGAAGATCGCCAGGTGGCTTGAGGGGAATGCGTCGCTATTCGTCGCAGAGAAGTAGCCATTTCCCTGAGATGATAGAATCCGGCTGAAGTGATGAACCCAGAAAATTCACTTGCCCTTTGTATTTTATTTTCACGGTGATGTGGCGTTTGCCTTGTATAATTCACGCTCAGAATTTATATTTTCTAATTTTGGAGGTTTATAATTAGATATTTAAATTTATATAAAATTAAATAAATAGATAAATTCATCTTATTCTGTATAGAAATGTTGTGCATAAGACATTTGTATCTGTTTGTTCTACTTTATAAAAGCTTAAGTGTTTTTGTGCAAATTCAAAGTTGGAATAAATAAATATCAAATGAAATCAAGTTAAAGAGCATATGTATGTATTATATCTAAAATAAATAAGACATAAACTTGATAGTTGTTACGTGACATACAATGATTGAAATGTTTAATTTTGATCATGAACGCAAATAATTTTCTTTAAAAAAATATAATTTGAGGAAGGGAAAATCAAAATCCATGTAGTCTTACTAATTAATGAGATAAAAGCTTCACAATTTGATCACTTATTTGAATAACTTCAATTAAATTTTACAATAATAACATACCAATAAAATCCTATAAAATAGGATTTAGGGTGGGTGAGTATATGCAAACTTTGTCACTATATCATGGAGATAGAGAGGTTATTTTCAAAAGATCCTTGGCTCAAATATATCCATTCCAAGTAAAAGAAGAAATCAATTGATGTAGAACAACTGGTAACTTCGATGCACCGGAAAAATCGAATTTCTATCTATATATACACATATATACGCAAGTCCTTAACCAAAAAAACAAACGTCCATAAGCAATTAAACCATTTATGAGACAAATCCAAATAAGCAACACATTTTTTCATATAGTGAACTTGAAATATTATTTTCCAAGATGAACCCAAACGTATTTTTGCCGATGTATGTCATGTAAAAAAAACTCATCTTCGTACCTGTTTTTCTCGAACTATAGTTGGAAGCACAAGTTCTTGACAAAGATACAACAATAACATACCCGAGGATTATCCAGTGAAATCCCATAAGTGAGATCTGGGGAGAGTAAAATGCATGCAGACCTTACCATTACCTCATAGAGATAGAGAAACTATTTTCAAAAGACCGTCCAAAAATAAATATGATTTTTAAAGCACATTAAGTGTTTCAAATCGTCACTTAACATGATTTTAAATTTTTAAGTATCTTATAATTTGATTTGGTCCTCACATTAGTTCGCACCGAAAAATGTTTTAAAAACACCAAATTAAATAAAATCAAAGTTGGAAAAAACTTAATTGAACTGAATTAGTTCATTTCAATATTTGGTACACACTTTTTTAAAATCAAATTGAAGTTTGCTAAAAAAATCGAATACGCACCCCTAAGTAGCACATTTTAAATAGTTGCGTGCGAGTACATTTGACCTTTTTTCCTTTTCCTTTTTAATAATTTATTTTCGTAAGGGTGCATTTGGCGGCAAGTAACACTTTGTTTGGATAGATTGTATTATTTTTCGTCATTACATAATATCATACATTCATAATTTAAATGATAAATTTATAAGAAATGGTAAGGTATGTGGGAGATACTATGAAAAAGATAGGGTAAATGGTAAAATAGAACTATTAAATGTATAAATATAGTAAAAGTGAGAAAAAAACATTAAAGTAATGACTCAACCACACCAAATCAGTCATTACACAAAATGAATCTTTTTGTCGTTATCTAACGATATGAAATTGAAGTAACAATCAAAACAAACATTATATTTTAACTAACAAATCAATACCAGTGACATCAATCCCATTGTTCATAGATGACAGACTAGAACAAACACAGGTCATGGAAGAATTACTTTGCATAAAATGCTGAAACACATTTGAATGTAGATCCCAAAGAGTTTACATGCAAAGAGGCTACTTCTATCCAAATAGAAAAGGGTAAGAATTTGTCATTTATCATATATTCTAGTGAAAGTAATCCTTCACATGAAAACACACACATTGACAGATAGTGAATGCAAAAGAAAATGGCTACAACTGAACGAGTACATCTGAGATACAAGCAGGGTCATTCAACTTATCCTTAGACAAGCAATTATCAAAGAAGAATGATATGTCCAACGATAACTAACACTCGACAGTACTTGACATTTAAATTGGAGAGAAGCATACTGATGGCCACCAAATGAAGAAAGGAGCAAGAAAACAAATTTCTTAAGAGAAACTAATATAATTGCAGGTCAACTAATACAGTAGCAGAAAAGTTCAAGAAAATCACAGTATTTGTTTGGATTGCTGATCTATAAAAAAGCGAAACATCTTTAGACTTTAGCCTTCTAAGATTTCAAATAATATGCTAGCAATAGAAAAATCATATGATATAGCAGGTCATATAACAATGCTGTCCACTTCAAATTTGGGTATATATCTATGCACTTGCAATTAGATTCCAACAGGAATATGATATACAAAATAAATGATCGCCATGTAACTACCTAAATTAATCAGTGTTAAAAACCTTGAACCAATACAAAAGCAGAATGGATCTTGCAGTCTGAGAACAGTCAACACCACCAATCTCAGCAAGATATACAAATTCGGCAAATTCTATGGAAGATTGCGAATGAACAAAGATAAGCAATTGATCAACAAGGTAAACCTGCATAACTAACAAAAACAGTGGCAAATAACCCTACAGCAGTACAATTGCTAAATTGTATGTGTGTCGACAGTAATGACATGCATGTAGGTATTTCGGGTAGATTCTCTAATATATATTACAAATTAAGAGAAATGCTAAATATACTCATATCAATACTTACACATCCTCACTACATACTAGTAAATCCATGTAACCAGGGAAAAAATGGATCTTGCAACTCAATAATAATCAACATCCACAATCCCAGCAAGCTATAAAAATTTCGACCAGCTCGAGATTTCATTGCAAATGAGCTAACATTATAGTTTATTGAAGCATTAACCAGAGACTATCAACAGCTGGGGAAACATAAAAACAGTAAAGCAAATCAATGTAATAAAATCTCCAGCACTATGCAACCAAAATTCATCAAAATGGAGTACGATTTCCGTTTCCATTCCCCATAAAAATAACAATTTAAAGTGTAAGAACATGAGTTGAAAATTTCATTCTAATACCGCTATAGCTCCTATGGCCTTGAGCTTTTCTATGATGGCATTAGCTTCTTCTTTCGTTACTCCCTTTTTCACCACTGCTGGCGCTTTTTCTACCAATTCCTTAGCTTCCTTTAAACCCAAATCAGTAAAAGACCTAATTTCCTTAATCACCTTAATTTTTGCCGCCGCATCAAACTTATCGAGCTTTACATCAAAAATAGTTTTTTCTTCCACCTTTGCATCCGCAGCCGCAGCACCAGGTCCAGAAGAGGAAGATCCGGAACTCAGACCTGAAACAGCAGGCCCATATCGATTAAGACCCATTTTGTGCCGGAATAGGATGGCGTAGTCATGTTTTTCGAGCTTATTCAGGTCCAGAAGTTGGTCGGCGATCCGCTCCAGCTTCTGCATTCGGGTTTCTGTAGCTGTGCATAGTGTGTAAGCTATTGCTGGGGCACGGATCCGGGAAACCAGTTTTGTCAATGAGATTTTCGAAACTAGAGATGCCATTTTCACTAATTGCAAAGACTGTATTAGGGTTTTAGATAAGTGGGAAGAAGGTGAAAGGAGAAGAGGACGGAAGAGAACAACGGCGTCGGAGTTGTAGTTTAAGCTAACCTTCAACAATGGTGTGTGGCGCTTCTTAACCTGCAGATTAAAAAAGAAAAAAAAAAGAAAAGGAGTACTGCATAAGCATCCTGTTGAAACCAAACACAAAAGGTTATTCTGTTTATTTCTTAATATAAACCAAAAATGTTTAGATTAAAGCTTGGTTAATCCAAGGCTCTGCGATAAAGCTAAAGGAAACTGCAAAATCTTGAATTTCCTTCTGGGCTTTTAGTTTTCTTGTTCGTGATATGACACTTTAGCTGTTGTTTGTCTATCTGTTAGAAATACTGAGATTCGTCTCAACTAGTCAATATTCTAATACCAAATTGAAGTCAAAGACTTGAATATGGGGACAAATTAAATGATTATTTCACGGCACAACTTGTCAGATTGAAAGTCTGTCAGGCTTCATAGAGGATTAAAAGGCTAGAATAGTCAAAGAGTTTTATAGAGGTGCCAAAACCTACGATTTCATACTAATTCATGCATTTTCCTAACATGGAGTATTTCAATAACTTGTTCATAATTGGATAGAGAGGTCAAAGAGCTTTCAGGCATCAAAACCCAAAATCCCAGACAAATTCAATTCTTCGACCTTTAATTATAATCATGCAACAGGGAAGGGGAAAATCTCCACTCAGCCCTCACCCTTGGCCTATGCTTCTAGTAAGTTTCTTCTGTTAATTCCAGAATACTGGTGAGCCGCTGGAACCAATAAAGGTCATTAAGCTACATAAAAACACAATAGAAGTGTAAGAAACTCTATGATGTACCGTATATTCCCAACCATGCTTTTCAGCAAATGCTTTTGCAGCTTCTTCACTCTCAAAACTAAGTGCTGAATCACCGACATTGGCATATGGATCCCCAGTGGATGTCCACCCCATCAATGGATTCTCCCATCTACATATATAGAAGAAAGAAACATCTCACCCTTTATAAAACTTGACAATACATATATGTAAAGAAATTAATTTTATGACAATGAAATTGCAACAAGCGGAGTAAATCAAGACAGCATATGCAAATGATTGAGAAAAAGATGGAAATCTGGATGGGAGAATCCCATAAGCAGGCAAAAGAAGGATTTTTAAATTTAACAGACGGAAAGACTACAACTCTAGTGATGCTATGTCCCCAAACAATCCACTTTACAAAACAAACTTTGATTCTTCAAATTTTTAAAAAGAAATGATGTGTCACACAGTAAAGCAGTCAGATATTAGGTTGGATAAGTATTGTTTGTTCATTTAAGTGGCACCACCTAGATAGCTATACTTGTATGGAAATTTTATGCATTTTAGCAACCAACTTGTGTTTTCTCTGACCAGATTTTAGCATTTTTTATTTTTTTATTTAATGTGATATTTGGGCATAGTCAGAGTCACCGTCCATTACAAAATTTAATTTAATAAATTTGGTACGTGAAAGTTTCAGTTGGATGACCATCCATGAAATTACCCAAATCAAAATAGTTTGATCTGCATAGAGGAGAGTACAAAGCTTTTACCATGGACATAAATTATGAGTTCTTCTCTCTCAGCATCTTCAGATATGAATATACATTTTATTTCATCAATATCAGCACAATTTTTCCTACTCAAGTATATACTCAAAGAACTGCGAGCCTGTTAAGTTGAATGCAGTGAATGGGGTTCTTTCTCTATTGAAGTTTAAAGTCGATGAAGAATTGCTCTTTACAGCATAGTAAGAACTCTGGACACTTATTAGTAATTTCTTTTTGTGAAACCCAACAGGTTTGGCTCTGTCGAAACTACCCATCTTCCTAATTACCTCCCTCCACAACCAAAAAAGAAAAAAAACCATAATCAGATGCACTAACATTGTCTTAAATGATAGAAAAAAAGACAATAAAGCCACATCTGTATAATTATATGAACCACTGGAGGAAAATAAGTCCACAATCTCTTTAACCTTCACGAAGAAGCACTGCAAATCAATCACCAAACTACCTATTGTGGTCCAAACTTCATAGTTAACCTTTTATGTTGCGAATAGACACCTAGGCAAAATGAAATTTATAGGCTGTACTAACCAAAACTTTCTTTCAGGTTTTCTCTCTGTTTCTTCTTGTTTACTTCAGGACGGAAGGATAAGGTAGATGAGTTTGTATATTGTAATTACTGTACAGAGTCCTGCAGAATTTTGAGCTGGCTAAAAATAGACCAATATCGATGGACCTTGTTAACTTCTTGACACTAAAAAGAAAAGGCAGATATACAGAAACATACTTTTGGGTTGACAAGAAATTGATTTTCCATCTGCCAACCTTTCCCGACCCTTGTTGACTAGCAGTCCGAGCAGGTGAGAAAATCACAACCTGATAAGCAAGCATGATTAACTACCAAAAAATGGCATGGTGCATAAGAGCAAATCCACTAACTGATAGCAATTTTTCAAGTGAAGAGGCAGAAAATATATGTACTAAAAGAAAATTAGGATCATTTGGCACCTTTAAACACCAAAGGAAATTTGAGAATACATTTGAATTCATTTACAGAAATTTGAGAATACATTTGAATTCTCCACATATTATTTGGCAAGCCATACACTTGAATAATTCTTTTTTTTTATGACAGAAATTACTAATTCTAAATAATTCATTTTTCACATTAGTAGCTCCAAATCCAATAAACCAATTTTAAAGAGTTCTTTGTTGGCTGCACAACTTGAAGTTTAAAACTCTAACCATCTCGTATTCAAGTTAAGTACAATCAAATGCAATCTGTAAAACTATCTAACTAAATTTCAGAAACGGATGAAAGTACTCTCTGCAGCAAAAGTTGGCATTAACCCAAGCTGTGTTCTGATATTAAGGCTTAGCCAATTCAAGCTCTAGAAGGTTCGAGTTCAATTAAATACTTGCTAAGCAAAACCTACTCCTTAACATAAAAAATAAAACTTTTTACTTCTCAAAGTTTCAGAGCAATTGTGCCCTCTTCTGCATCACTGAAATAGGAGTCAAAATAAATTCTCAAAGGCACAAATGAAAAGCAATCAATCAACTACAGCAATCCGAAATCAATTTGATTCCGGATATATGAATCCTCCATATCCATTTCCCAAATCATTTGCTAACCCTAAGCGGCGGAATCCATGGATCTGTTATAGAAGCCCTAATAAGTTGGTAACCTACAATGAAGTTTCCATACACCTAAATGACCTGAAAAAAAGAGATTTACCGAAGAGGAATAGAGAAAGGAAGTTATACCCTTCTGCGAAGATGTTCATCTGGAATACCAGAGACCATACCGATCTCTCCGGGCTTGATTTCGACCAACGCATCTGATGCAAATTGTCTCCGTATAAGCGTCAGAGAAGATCGCCAGGTGGCTTGAGGGGAATGCGTCGCTATTCGTCGCAGAGAAGTAGCCATTTCCCTGAGATGATAGAATCCGGCTGAAGTGATGAACCCAGAAAATTCACTTGCCCTTTGTATTTTATTTTCACGGTGATGTGGCGTTTGCCTTGTATAATTCACGCTCAGAATTTATATTTTCTAATTTTGGAGGTTTATAATTAGATATTTAAATTTATATAAAATTAAATAAATAGATAAATTCATCTTATTCTGTATAGAAATGTTGTGCATAAGACATTTGTATCTGTTTGTTCTACTTTATAAAAGCTTAAGTGTTTTTGTGCAAATTCAAAGTTGGAATAAATAAATATCAAATGAAATCAAGTTAAAGAGCATATGTATGTATTATATCTAAAATAAATAAGACATAAACTTGATAGTTGTTACGTGACATACAATGATTGAAATGTTTAATTTTGATCATGAACGCAAATAATTTTCTTTAAAAAAATATAATTTGAGGAAGGGAAAATCAAAATCCATGTAGTCTTACTAATTAATGAGATAAAAGCTTCACAATTTGATCACTTATTTGAATAACTTCAATTAAATTTTACAATAATAACATACCAATAAAATCCTATAAAATAGGATTTAGGGTGGGTGAGTATATGCAAACTTTGTCACTATATCATGGAGATAGAGAGGTTATTTTCAAAAGATCCTTGGCTCAAATATATCCATTCCAAGTAAAAGAAGAAATCAATTGATGTAGAACAACTGGTAACTTCGATGCACCGGAAAAATCGAATTTCTATCTATATATACACATATATACGCAAGTCCTTAACCAAAAAAACAAACGTCCATAAGCAATTAAACCATTTATGAGACAAATCCAAATAAGCAACACATTTTTTCATATAGTGAACTTGAAATATTATTTTCCAAGATGAACCCAAACGTATTTTTGCCGATGTATGTCATGTAAAAAAAACTCATCTTCGTACCTGTTTTTCTCGAACTATAGTTGGAAGCACAAGTTCTTGACAAAGATACAACAATAACATACCCGAGGATTATCCAGTGAAATCCCATAAGTGAGATCTGGGGAGAGTAAAATGCATGCAGACCTTACCATTACCTCATAGAGATAGAGAAACTATTTTCAAAAGACCGTCCAAAAATAAATATGATTTTTAAAGCACATTAAGTGTTTCAAATCGTCACTTAACATGATTTTAAATTTTTAAGTATCTTATAATTTGATTTGGTCCTCACATTAGTTCGCACCGAAAAATGTTTTAAAAACACCAAATTAAATAAAATCAAAGTTGGAAAAAACTTAATTGAACTGAATTAGTTCATTTCAATATTTGGTACACACTTTTTTAAAATCAAATTGAAGTTTGCTAAAAAAATCGAATACGCACCCCTAAGTAGCACATTTTAAATAGTTGCGTGCGAGTACATTTGACCTTTTTTCCTTTTCCTTTTTAATAATTTATTTTCGTAAGGGTGCATTTGGCGGCAAGTAACACTTTGTTTGGATAGATTGTATTATTTTTCGTCATTACATAATATCATACATTCATAATTTAAATGATAAATTTATAAGAAATGGTAAGGTATGTGGGAGATACTATGAAAAAGATAGGGTAAATGGTAAAATAGAACTATTAAATGTATAAATATAGTAAAAGTGAGAAAAAAACATTAAAGTAATGACTCAACCACACCAAATCAGTCATTACACAAAATGAATCTTTTTGTCGTTATCTAACGATATGAAATTGAAGTAACAATCAAAACAAACATTATATTTTAACTAACAAATCAATACCAGTGACATCAATCCCATTGTTCATAGATGACAGACTAGAACAAACACAGGTCATGGAAGAATTACTTTGCATAAAATGCTGAAACACATTTGAATGTAGATCCCAAAAAGTTTACATGCAAAGAGGCTACTTCTATCCAAATAGAAAAGGGTAAGAATTTGTCATTTATCATATATTCTAGTGAAAGTAATCCTTCACATGAAAACACACACATTGACAGATAGTGAATGCAAAAGAAAATGGCTACAACTGAACGAGTACATCTGAGATACAAGCAGGGTCATTCAACTTATCCTTAGACAAGCAATTATCAAAGAAGAATGATATGTCCAACGATAACTAACACTCGACAGTACTTGACATTTAAATTGGAGAGAAGCATACTGATGGCCACCAAATGAAGAAAGGAGCAAGAAAACAAATTTCTTAAGAGAAACTAGTATAATTGCAGGTCAACTAATACAGTAGCAGAAAAGTTCAAGAAAATCACAGTATTTGTTTGGATTGCTGATCTATAAGAAAGCGAAACATCTTTAGACTTTAGCCTTCTAAGATTTCAAATAATATGCTAGCAATAGAAAAATCATATGATATAGCAGGTCATATAACAATGCTGTCCACTTCAAATTTGGGTATATATCTATGCACTTGCAATTAGATTCCAACAGGAATATGATATACAAAATAAATGATCGCCATGTAACTACCTAAATTAATCAGTGTTAAAAACCTTGAACCAATACAAAAGCAGAATGGATCTTGCAGTCTGAGAACAGTCAACACCACCAATCTCAGCAAGATATACAAATTCGGCAAATTCTATGGAAGATTGCGAATGAACAAAGATAAGCAATTGATCAACAAGGTAAACCTGCATAACTAACAAAAACAGTGGCAAATAACCCTACAGCAGTACAATTGCTAAATTGTATGTGTGTCGACAATAATGACATGCATGTAGGTATTTCGGGTAGATTCTCTAATATATATTACAAATTAAGAGAAATGCTAAATATACTCATATCAATACTTACACATCCTCACTACATACTAGTAAATCCATGTAACCAGGGAAAAAATGGATCTTGCAACTCAATAATAATCAACATCCACAATCCCAGCAAGCTATAAAAATTTCGACCAGCTCGAGATTTCATTGCAAATGAGCTAACATTATAGTTTATTGAAGCATTAACCAGAGACTATCAACAGCTGGGGAAACATAAAAACAGTAAAGCAAATCAATGTAATAAAATCTCCAGCACTATGCAACCAAAATTCATCAAAATGGAGTACGATTTCCGTTTCCATTCCCCATAAAAATAACAATTTAAAGTGTAAGAACATGAGGTAATATTGAAAATTTCATTCTAATACCGCTATAGCTCCTATGGCCTTGAGCTTTTCTATGATGGCATTAGCTTCTTCTTTCGTTACTCCCTTTTTCACCATTGCTGGCGCTTTTTCTACCAATTCCTTAGCTTCCTTTAAACCCAAATCAGTAAAAGACCTAATTTCCTTAATCACCTTAATTTTTGCCGCCGCATCAAACTTATCGAGCTTTACATCAAAAATAGTTTTTTCTTCCACCTTTGCATCCGCAGCCGCAGCACCAGGTCCAGAAGAGGAAGATCCGGAACTCAGACCTGAAACAGCAGGCCCATATCGATTAAGACCCATTTTGTGCCGGAATAGGATGGCGTAGTCATGTTTTTCGAGCTTATTCAGGTCCAGAAGTTGGTCGGCGATCCGCTCCAGCTTCTGCGTTCGGGTTTCTGTAGCTGTGCATAGTGTGTAAGCTATTGCTGGGGCACGGATCCGGGAAACCAGTTTTGTCAATGAGATTTTCGAAACTAGAGATGCCATTTTCACTAATTGCAAAGACTGTATTAGGGTTTTAGATAAGTGGGAAGAAGGTGAAAGGAGAAGAGGACTGAAGAGAACAACGGCGTCGTTTTGTATGTCAAACACTTACCAGTTGGCTAGTTTAGAGTACTTTGGATTTCAATAATGTTTCTCAAGCATCATAGAGATTTTCTCCACCTGCACAATTTTTTTTTTTTTTTTACGTTTATTAATTCTTAAATATATTACATACTAATTGAAAAATTCCTTATTTTGGTATGCTAGATATTCTCCCCGTCCATCTTTAGTTGTCCCTTATATTATTTTGAGATGTCCAATAATATTTGTCCACTTTATGAAATCAAGAGATAATTTTACAAGTTCCTAAGTTGTCCTTATTAATAATTATAATAATCACTCCCCTGTTACATTCTTTTAAGACATTGTATTTATTATATTTAAAAGATGATTTGATAAAATTACTCTTATTATTTACTACTTTTTAATCCTTGTATCAAGTAACGGACAAACAAAGATGAACAGAGGGAGTATTTATGTGGTTTTTGAATATTATTTCATTAAGAGTAAGACAGAAATTTTAAAGTTAAATTATTTTTTATTGTAATAAGATACATTTATTTAGGGACGGACTAAAAAGGACGACGGGAAAGTATTAAATTTGGGATAAATTTATTGTACCATCTAAGTGAAACGTGACAAAGTATCTATATTATGATTCACGTCTAATCGCTAATCTCAATCCTTTTACTTCCATTGATAACGAGTGCACCCAAAAGCAATTGGTTAATGGAAAAGAGAATCATGACTAAATATTATTAGAACGAGTAAATTAGTTGTTGGACAATCATATAACATGACATCCCATATAATATGCTTCAACCATCTTTGCTACTATAATACTCCATTTTTACAAAGTTGAAATTCCTGGAACCCTTTATCATAGTCGATTTACACCATCATTTCATTGCATTTTGCAAGGAGGCTTGTCATAAGGAAGGAGCAATGTCTGTGAAAGGAAACTCACATCTGGCCTAATTGAAAATTGAAGAATGTAGCATCTTTTTTCCTCATGTCCTCCCACGTCTTTAATATTTCATACGCCGAGGGAACCTTGGTTTCACAAGAGTTGTCATCTTCATCACTAGACATCCCGAGTTCTAACTGATCGATATCGTCCAAGTAATCAGATTGGTCATCAAAAGTTGATTCGTCATCAGAAGGCTCAAAGATTGTGCTTGTCCCAGCTCTCTCATCTTCTCTGTGACTCAAGTGCAACATATCCGAAACTAACTTCCTATCAGCACCTTTTTCTCTCTTATCGTAGCCTTCATCACTACAGTCATCTTCATCAGTTTGAATATGCTGAAGGGATAATTCATTTGTATTAGCAGCAGCATTGCATCTATATAGACTTCCATCCTCATCAACTGTCATAGCATTGGCATCTGTTAATTTAACAGGTTCGGCGATTGGAAGCACTCCTGAAGTGCAATATCCACAAACAGATTCCAATGCCCTGCACAAATTTACGATGGTCATGTCCGATCCCAAACTCTGGCTGCATAGCACATCCAATAATCCTCTCAAACTAGAATGGCTAATTCTTTCATTGTTGCTTTTGAATAGGTCAATCCACTCTTGCTGACTGACTTGAAACGGAACATGAACCATTGACTTTATTAGAGCAAGGGCTCTTTCATGATCATGTTGACAGGTAGCTTGACATAGAATCTCAAAGAAGAAGGATGGATGAGGTATTTGACCAACTTCCAGAATTGCATCAAAGGCATGCTCTAGCAAATGCACCTGCAGCAACAACGAAAGAAGCTTATAAAAAAATGTTGAATAAAAATAAACAGGATCTGAGTTTAACCTAGTTCCAACAACTGATTTTTCACAACTCTAAAACCGGAGACTCATCTGGAACACAATAACACATTACAAGTAACCAAATTCACAATTATAGAAGTATTTTTTCTTTCTTCCACTCAACTTTTTTTCTTCTGGCATAGCTCAATTGCAGGTAACAATTGAAATGAGTTGAATCAACCTATAGGCATACACATTTTGACCAGGTAGACATCATCACTTAGTTTTCTTTCTATCTGGAACAAGGGTATTAGTCTACTATTCTTGTGTCAAAAAGATATCATAAAATGCAGGTCCTGATAAAGAAGCCACTCTTTCAAATTTTACCTTCCCAGCTTTTGAGGCTTCCACCAAGAGGTACGCATGTCTGCTTTGATCAAGCTGATACCCAGCTAAAGTCATCTCCTTGTACACATATTCAAAGTACTCCCACTGTAGAGAGCAAGCAGAGGACTCAAGCATCGAGGTGTATGTATATGCATCTGGCCTATGGGAAGAGCTAAAATCATCCTGGCAAAGTTGAGGACCAGGACTCTGTGTCTTTGCCCACTCAAACAATTCCTTAGCTTTATAGAACATATCATTCTTGCCATAAACCTTCAACATGGCATTTATGATTCCGATGTCAGGTTCACACTGCTTTTTACTGTGCTCATATATACATACACAACCATCAATATGCCCGCCTTCCATGGATGCCAAAATCATGCCAGTAAAGGTAACAGACAAAGGTCTTGTGTGACATAGCATCTTCAGCTTCTCAATCTGCAGTAAGAGTGGAATGACTGTCATTGAGTTTGTGCATAAAAAGATCAGCAGAAGATGTACTATGCAGACACATTTACACAAAGAGGAGAGTAGTCTTGAATATCAGCAGATACATTGTATGTTATGCCACCTTTTATTGAGAGTGAGAGAGAACATAAACAACACAGCAAAAGATGCATATTTTAAGGCAACAAAATTTTGAGGCATGTATGGTCAAAAAAAATGGGAAGGAACCAATGCGCGACACGCAGTGAATTACTCTACAAGTAATATAACCAACATTTCCTTTTTAAAGCTCATGACAACAGTCCTGGCTAAAAAGGGCGAGAGCCAAAAATAGCTACATTCTATCAACAGGCTCGAAGAACTATCAAGAATCAAGCTTAAGAGAGGATGCATGAAATTGCTCGAATGAACTTACTACTGATTTCAAGTAGAATCCAGCATCTGCCAGAGTAACTATCATCTAAAACAAAAGTCCTCAATAAATTTGCCTTAATTTAAATGACAGTCTTTATAACTTAGCCTGAAAAAAGTGCTCTGCTACATGCAAACTTCGTGTCGTCTAAAACTAAAGAAAATGCGCTAATTAATGTTTTTTTAAAAAATACCTAATTCACTAGTCCTGCTGTACATTTAGCAATAGAAACAACAAAGGAACTTCTTTACGCAAGCAACATCAGAACTGTCTTCTGAGAAGTCCAATAATTATCGATATAACTGCAGCTTCAAACAAGAAAGTTGGGGTTATAAAAAACATTAAAAAGAAGACAGATAAAGAAAAGGGGTATCCTCACCTCCAAGAATGCTTCTTTCCACATCCCATGGTAGCAAAGACAGCAAGCCAGCTCATAATACACTGAGGCACTTCCAACAACTCCTCTTTGTTCCATTTCCCTCACTGCTTGAATGGCTTCATCGACTCTCCCCTCTTCCCAGAATGATTTTACAAGAACTAAAGGAAAGGCCGCAATAAGTCTCTAAGTTAAAAAAATTTGAGTGCTCTTTTTTCTTCTTTTTCTTATCGTTGGAAGTTGGGGAAGAGAAAAAAAAATCATCTTACCTTTATAACTAAGAGCTTTTAGGACTTCCCCACTTCTCTTCATCTTTCCAAAAAATTCATGGACAAGCTCATATTTTCCAGATTGCAACATTACCTTTCAATAAAATTGCAGCACACTGGTAACACTTTGCAATGCCTACTATAACTGCTTGGAAATAAATAACAATCATGATATGGTAAATACCATGCTCCAATTAGTAACTACTATAAATCCTCACTGAATGGTTGTTTGGTGATGCTAGTCTAAAATCTCCTGTGTCAGTAAGTCACACAATAATACAGTATTTATTTACTTGCTTCACATATGAGCATGTCCATCTCTTTGCTTTTCTCTTGAAAAGAAATGGCAGTTCGTAAATAAGCATTTGCTTTTCAAATACTAACAAGAGAAATCATCTGAAAATGTTCTCTATTTTGTTCACAGAACAGTAATCAATGTGCAATTCGCAATGCTGTTCACAATTTCCTAGTATCACTCTATCCAAACCATGAATTAGAAGGAACACAAAATAAACTTATCAAAGACACAAGATGGACAACAGCTATTCAAGATATAAGCAGAAGGAAAAACAGTTACTAATAGTGATTGCTCTTACTGGTATCAAAAATATAAATTGCCTCGAGATATAATAAATAATTATTTTGATTTTACAGACTCTTTACAGTTATAACAGGGAGTCAGGGACCTAACTAATTCTGTAACTAAAAGCCCTTCCTTAGATAGACTTTGCCAGCAATACAAAGTCAACTTTTATTAAATGTAAAAGGAAAGAAGGTATGAACTACCTCCATTGCAAGTCCATAGCTTGGCCCATTTGGCTTAAGACCATTCTTTCTCAACTGCTCAAAGACCCAAAACACTCCTTTCCACTGGCGGGATGGTACACAAGCATTTAAAACCTGGAAGCCATTTAGGTAAAGACCAATGAAGTCATAAATGTGCAGATTATCAAACATGGAAAAGAACTTAGGACCCAGAAGTAAAAACGCTACTTCATATCAGAAAAGAAAAAAGACAATAGAAAGGACAACAATTACTTACAGCATTATATACCACAAGATCCGGTTGAAGAACAGGGTCCCAATTCTTCCTCCGCATGTACTTTAATTTTTCCGGTTTTTGCTTCATGCAGTCAATGATGTTGATCAACTCTTTGAGCAAACCAGCTTGGCCAAGTGTTACTGCTACACTATGGTAGGCTGCTATATCAGGGTAAATATGGGCATCCACCTAAACAGCACAAAGAGTTAGGCTCTCTCCAACCACATCATATGAGTATATTCAAGAAGAAGCCGACAGGTAAGAGTTAGGAAATACTCTCATCAAATTGAAAACTTGAAGAGCTTCACAGGGCCTTCTTGACTTCCCCAGAACTGCCAACAGTTTGGTGTACACGAACCTAGATAAAGCAAAGACTATAGTTTCTCCTTTTTCAAGAAATTGAAAGCAACGAATGTATATGATAGATTAACTACTGATAAAAGTGTAACTCTTAAATAAAAACATCAGAATTACTTACATACACATAATAACATTTGGTTAATTGCTGATAAGACATTAAAATAGTGAACCTGCTTTTGCTGTGTCTATGTTCCTTAGAGCTGTAAACCCAATGTACAACAGACATGGCGTGTCTCCATTGTCCCTTTTCACCAAGCCCTTGTACTAACCTCAGCATTTGCTCCTCAGTATACTGCAATCCAGAGTGTTTCATTAACTTAGAAAACTTATAATCCTTCACACCTAGTTCCGCCCCACTCAATCTACAACAAGAATGTCGAAATTTATCAGCTTCAAAATCGATTCTTCAACATACTGTAAGAATGCAGAATTCACACATTTATGAATAGTACTACAACAATAATTACAACTTAATGCCAAACTAATGGAGTTGGCTATACTACCACACCGATCAATACAACAATCAGGAGCCTCAATCTCTGACTAGTTGAACATGAGTCAGCTATATTTGCTCATCAATTGGTACTTCAACAATAACAATGTCTTAAGTTCAAATTAGTTAGGGTTACACACCTATCAATGATAAACCGGATTGTCTCAGCTTCTCCTCTACGACGCTGTCTATAGTCCCATTTAGCCCTTTCGTTATCAAACCATCCTTGCTTGATTTCAACATCATTATCCAAAAGCCATGCAAATTTCTCTCTTTCGCTCTCAATTATATCACTGAGTTCCCACAGATGCTCAGAATTCAGTTGATCACCAGAATACACCTTACTCTCACGGGAAAGCTCTTTCAATTTGAGTTTCTCAATCCTCTCCCAAGGTCTTCCCACAATCCTTTCGTCATTTTTAGCATTCATCTCTTTCTTGAAGCTTTTGTACTCTGACTTAATGGCTTGGAAATAGGATTCTTCGTAGAGGGCTTGTTTTTGGGTTTCTGTGAGTGGCGGTGGTTCTTTAGCGGCTTTTTTTGCAAGGCGTCTGTTGAATTTTTGAAGTTCCTTTTTGCGGAGTGTGTGGATAATTTTCGGAGTTGGATTGACGCCTTTTTGCAGGAGGTTTTGCTTTAACTTTCCGACGTCCATAGCCGGTGACGGAGAGGGAATACGTGGAGGTCCGGTGGAGGCTTCCATGGATATGGAGGGATGAGGAGTGAAGTGAAATTTGCAGAAGCAATTACAGGTTGGTCCTCCCCGCTCTTTGCTGATAAGATTACCAGGAAGGTAAAAGGACAAAAATACCTTAACTATTTGAAATTAGAGTAATTGTGGCTCAAAAATACTTTCAGCGTAATTTTTAGCTCAAAATTATTCGAAAATGGGAAAGGGTAACAAATAACTGGGAACTATTTGAAGCAAAGAGCCATTTAGTTGGTTTTTTACTCAAAAATACTCATTTGGTAAATTTTTATCAAAAAATAACATATTTCTCTAATAAAAATGTCATCACATGCTACATGGACAAAAAACGTTATTTGATTAGTTCATGTGGTCCCCATTAAGAGACCCAAAAAGTTTTTTCATTGAATATTAAGTTCAAAACAAGTCATTTCATCTCGAAAGAGACCATCACTTCACTTGCTAATGTCTAAAAAAGTTGATCTCGGAATGATAACATTAATTCATCCTTGTTATCATTGTTGCCTTCTTCCTTAAGAATCAGTTTCTCGAGTTCAATAGGATTTAACTCTTCAAATTTTTTGAACTAATGAAGCTCGTATTAAAGCCATAATCAACATAAGTCATCATTTTTAAGAGAAAAATTAATTACAGGCATAAATGATTAATTTTTTAAAATATGGACAAAATTTGTACTACTCAAAGATATGATAAAAATTGATTTGAAGATGAATTGGTGATTTTTCATGGAAGAGGGATATTTAAATGATTACTTTAAAATTTTAATGGAGATATTTTTTGAGCTGAAAACTAATAAACTCCACTTCTAATATTTCGAGAATCGAGAGTATTTTTGACTATTTTCTATTTATGTTAAAGAAAGAGGTATTTTTGAGTCAAAAATTTAACTGAAGTATATTTTTAAACCAAAAACTTAATAGAGGAATATTTTTATTCTATTCCAAATAGTTTGAAGGTATTTTTTATCCAATTTCCTTTGGAATTTAATAGAAGCAAGATTTTCTTTTTTAATATATCAAATAGTAGTAATAATATTGCTAACAAATTAGATATTAGTAGTATAACTCTGAAGCAACTATTGAATATTAAATGTCCAAATGTTGATTCGAGAAGTAATATGAAGTTTGACAATATAAGTCATTTCTAATACTTGGTTGAAAATGTTTTTGTTAAACAACATTTTCCGACAATTAAATACTAAACTGATAGATCATAAATTTTTATTTAATAAAATACCCACAAAATACTTTTTTGAAAAAAATAAAAAAATTTGAAAGCTTTAATACTCAAAAAAGATCTTTAATAACTGCCTATTACCTATGCAATAGAAAAATCCATCATTCCAAAGTTGACGAGAAATTACGAGACATAATTGGCATTAATGACTGGGCTTCTATATAGCAGAAATATTACGATATCCTTTCACAGAAATTCGTGCCGTAAACACTATAAGAATTGGAAACACAATAGAGAGTGTTGAGACAGAAAATGGCAAGATGAAAAAAGAAACATGTAACAAACTCATTCATCAGTAGACAATGATATAATTTACAGTGCAAGAGAACTCTGGAGAAACCAGCAGAAAAAACCAATAGCCTCACGAATTTATCATACATATCAGCACCACTACAAAAACAGTTTTTATCATCCTTTAGCTCTTTGACTTCGAGTGCTTAACAAGCCAATCAATGACTGAGTCAATATTGGTGGAATTCTTGCACGAGATCATATAGCAGCACACTTCTCTATCAGTTATTGATTTCAATCCCCTGCAAAACAACATAATGTTCTTTAAGATAAGTCCTAAGGGATTAGAAAATTGGGAGGGGTAGCAGGAGGGATGATAAGGTCAAGATACAATCTTCTCTGCAACTAAGATATGAAAAGGACATGCTGAGATATTTGCATTCCCTCCAAAAGCTTTATAAACCGTGTGAAACAAGTTAATTGCTTTTCCTTCCTTTGCAGTTTTATGGACCTCGACCTAAAGTGAAAGATTAAACTTTTCCCTCCCACCCACAAACCAACAATGCTGTAAACTACGGCCAGAATGGCCTTCAGTCACTTGCACGCAATTTTCTGCACTTACATCTGGTTGGTCAAATCCTGTTTGGACAGGGCACCGGGCTTGTCAATCTTGTTTCCCAGCACCAGCAAGGGAATACCACTCAGTGATGTCTTGCTCAGCAGGTCATGGAGTTCACTTTTTGATATGCTGAGGTTATCAGGATCAGCAGCATCAACGACATAGCTGCAGGGAAGGACATTTCAGAAATCCATAAACCAAATTAGCTCAAGGCTGTAGTATAAGAATTCATTTATATATATACACTCGAGGTCCTTGAAATTTGTTACCACTCTAAGGGAGTACATTATTTAGTATCATTCCATTAAATACACATAAATTATCAAGATCAAGGAATTCCACCTATCGAAGGCATAAAAATATAGCACTGTCAAGCACCAGATCGGATAACTTGATCACACAAACCATAAAATTCAATATAACTGTTAAATAATAACCATCCAAAAAATAAAATTCATCTCAATTAGTAAGAAGAGCCACCATCTACCATGTTTATCTTCTAAATGAGTTTATAAATGGATTCATCTACATCTGTCTGTTAAAGAAATTCAAATAATATAAGCTGGAGACGAGATACATACACTATAGCAGAAACTGCACGACAGTATCTCTCCCACATACTGCGGAATCTGGGTTGACCTCCAAGGTCCCACAATTTTATAGTGACATTTCCCTTAGTCACTTTACGCATGTTAAATCCCACCTGAATGCCAATAATATTCATAAAATTATAAAAAGATCAGTTTGAAGTATTTAGCAGAGTTGACCAAAAATTAAAAACTCCTATGAGATCCTTTAGGATGAAAACTTACAGTTGGTATCATGTCTTCACTGTATCCACCAGTCTAAGAATGAGAAGAGAGGAATAAACCAATTAAGAAGTCAGATTCCATCAGTTATATGGAAGCAAAGCAAGTGAAACAATAACGATGAGTTGGCACTAGAAGGTTAACGAGTAATTTACTTACAGCAATAACATTTACAAGAGATGTTTTTCCCGCATTTTGTAATCCTATCAATGAAAGCTCCATTTCCTGCTTAAAGAAGAGGCTGGAAAAGAAGCAAGTTTTGACATGAGGAATCACTTAATAAGGAGCCAAAGGAAACACAGTATCAGCACAAGTACATTTGCAATATTGCAATTCTGACATGTTCTATAATTTTAAGTCAACCTCAGAAAGAAAATAACAATAACTTTAAACAGTCAAATTCAGAACTCAAAAATAACGAGACACAACACCATAAATGAAAGACCTTACACTAATAGCAACTACAAGATCTGAAGTGCTTAGCATGGTGGAATGACAGAAGACTGAATAAAGGATTGGTAATATTTTTTCCTCTGTCAGACATTAGTTTTTTCGTCAAGTCATTTCTGGAACCAAAAACCTCAGGGAAAAGTAGGATATGATGAAAGCTCAAGGGGAAGTATAAATTGCCAAATAAACAAAAGCAGAAAGGGCCGTGAAGATTAATTTTACATATTGTTTCACTTTCACCAGTGAGTAACTAGTCCTCTGAAAAATATGAAAAAGCATTTCAACCACATATATAGACTTTATTTTTCTGATAAGAGGTGGTCCATGACTGACCAGGCAAAGAATCTGTCTACAGCAATGACTTCCAAGAAAGACATAAATCATTATACAAGAAACTTAGAAAAGTTAAAAGCTACAAGAGTTTCAAGGATTTAGGTGGAAAATTCAAATAAGAGTTAAAGAAGGGAAATCGTCAAGCCAAATCTGGAAAGTAAATAAACCAAAAGGATACAATACAAAAGGAATAATTTCTCAAAACCTTGTCATGGACAAGAGAAAATAATAAGAGACTATCTAAGAGCAAAGAAACACGATTCAGCTGCAAAGAATCCATAGAAGAGGAGACGTGAAATCACTTCTTATGTCTAGCATAAGATTTACAAATTTTCAGCAGCACAATATGACAAGGGAAATGAAACTACCAGTGCCAATTGAGAAGTTTCTCTTAAAACACTCACTTGTACTGAATGACAGGACAGATTCTTTTGTTTCAAACTAGAAAATCTCCTTACACTACTCTTAAAAAACAATCTTTTAATGTCCATTGCCGTGCCATGTTGGGAGGTGTAGTGGCGAAGTACAATAGAGAGGTTTAATGACCTCAGAAACTTCCACACTATAACTCTTTCAGAAGTGAACAACAAGGACAAGATAAGAGGGACGCTGGATAGAGTTGACAAAAAAAGCATGTTTCTATAGACAGTTGAACATCTGGTAGCCTTAAAAATTCAAAACCTTATTATGCCCACTTCTGATAAACAGACTGAATGTTTGCTGCCATTCACCTCCCTCTCCAATTTCTTTTCCACGGTATGAAAACCAGTCATGTAAATTACTAAAATATGTGGGGCTACGATGACCACTATTACCCAAGTTTCATGATAAAATTCACAGACTCACAGTCGGGCCCCAGCAAACCAACGACTCATTTAGCTAAAGACGAATCATAATAATTAATAGTCATCCAGACAAGCAAAAGAAGATGCATAAATCACATCTTTTTATTCCAAATTCCAGAAATTTCAAATTCAACAAACACGAAGACACAGGCATCAGAGTCATTAATCAACCGTTCAACAGATACACACCAAATACAAAAAAGAAACAAACAAAAAGGAAGGCAGATCGTACACCACAATCAAATTCATATACCTTTAACCATAACATTCACTTATTTATTCTCCTCAAATCCATAAGCCAACAACGGCATATCAACATCCCCATATATAATTAATCTATCGACAGCATGCAAAATCCTCAACAATTAACACATTATGAGAAAGAAGATGCATAATAAAAAGAGAAAAATTCATCATCTCAGCCTCAAACCTCAATTTAATTCTGCTAAGCCATATAGATCCTAGTTAACTTTATAATTTTATCATAAAAAGGAAATATACCTCCGAAGCCAATTGAGAAAAGCTTCCCAGATACCCATGGCTGATGCGAAGAATTGTAAAGGAGAGAGATCTGAAATAAGAATATCAGTATAAAGAAGAAAGATCCCTCTCAGACATAACACAATACCCTCTGGGTATTCTCCTTTCGCTCGCTATATGCGTACAAAAATGGCGAAAACCAAATCCTACGAGATATGGGAACAAATTATTGCGATACAAGACAATTCTTTTCTGATATTTAGCCCTGGAAACTAGATGAATTTACCAAACAGCCATTAGTGTGGGCAGCAATATTTCGCTGTCAGATGAGTACGTGGACCAATAGAAGTGATCACTTAAAGTAGCCAATAAGGGAATGATAGGTTACGCGCGAAGAGGATGTGCGTGATGTACACGCGTTCAAATTCATTGGCGATGGGCGGGGATATATGGATGATTACTGGACGGTGGGCGGGCCCCACGGGATCTTTATTCGTGGACGCACATTTAGCCTAAACCGAGGGTCAACATGGCTGGTGTCCAATTTATGATTGGATAAACATATTTTCTATTTTAAAAAGAATAATTTTTTTTTCCTTTTTAATTTATTTGAAAGTAATAACTCTTTTGATAATATTTTAATACCAATCTTTTATATACTCCCTCCGCCTATTTCTCCTTGACTTATATTTAAGGAAAAAAAGTAAAACTTTTAAAAATTGTAGTTTTAATGATTTTTAGATATTTGTGTGGTTGAGAATCATTTCATTAAGAGTAAAATAAAATTTTAAAGGTAAATTATTTCTAATTAGAGTAAGGCGACATTCTTTCGGGACTGACCAAAAAGGAAAGGGTGCCACATAAAATCGGATGGAGGAAGTAGTATATTATATCTGATACATTTGATATAACTTTAATTTCGAACCACAATTTTTTTTATTTTTAAAACTTCATGTCGTGTCGTGAAAAATCAAATTATTCTTTTTATAAACTAAAGGAGTAATAAATTCGATACGTTGGATTCTTAGGCTTATTTTATTGTTTAAAATAACTGAATTATTCGAATTCAAGATGGATGTTTGAATCTTTTTTCATATTGACCCTTTCTTCGTCGCATTTTAGTTGTCAAGTTTACTAAAAATAGTTATCCCAATAAATAGTTGTTAATTCAGATAGTCAAGAGAGAATTAATTAATTTTTTTTCTAACTTTTTCCTTAGCATTAATTATTTTAGAATTAAGAGGCACATAGAGATAAAAGTTTAATTATTTATAAAGGAATATACTAATCAAACAACACTTTCAAATAATTTTTTCTTAAGGATTGTGTCAAATCTTATCATGACAACTAAAATGGAATGGAGGGAGCACTTTCTGGAAGATAAATTACCTTTCTTGCAAAATTATATTCATGATTTTACAAAGGACAACAATAGAAAGTATAGTTTAAATTATATTCTTGAATATTATTTTTTTTCAATACATGTGCATTGCTTCATAAATTCAATTGATATGAAATAGAGGAATACAAAAAGTACTTAGAGGACTACTTTTAAACTTCCAGAAAATTTTGGTCAAACAAGCAATAAACTACATCAAGATTAAAAAAATTCTTGGTACCATTATTCATAAGTTTCATCCGTCATATTCTATGTAACACAATTCCTATATAAGGTGAGTATCCAACGGATGCTAATCAATCCTTGCAACGTTCTATATAAATGTATCTCCAAATTAATTATTATGTAAGAGACTTAAAGTAGTATTACCTAGCATGGTGACTGACACTCAAACTGCCTTCATTTAACTTTAAGGTAGATCCTTCGTGCATAATATTCTTTTATGTCATGATTTACAAAGATATTACAATAAGAAAGCTGCCCTCTAGATGTATTATATAATATTATATCCCGTCTAGGAGGTTCGAACTTTGAAGATTTTCTGGTATCTGATTGTGAATAGAGAATTTTATATTGTAACAGATACAAAGAGAAATTAGGGGGACGATAGCTATTAGGCAAGGAACATAGAAATACATTAGCCGTAGTGTTTGGTAATATGGACACTCTTCATGGAAAGTAGTTGAGGCAAAAAAATTAGCCCCGAAACTAACGTATCAATCTAGGTCAAATTTGAGCATTTAAAATACCCACACATTGTCTTCTCAACTTGCCACTTTTTTAAATTTAGAATTAAATTAAAATTAACCTGCCTTATCTGGTTTCATTGTTTGATTACCTATTAAAAAAAAATTACTTCAAAATAATTACATATACTTCAAACTAATTCATAACCACTCATCCCGCATCCCGCCCTCCCTTTTGCTCTCTCCCCCTATACTAGAATTTAATACAGAGAAATGTATTAATTCATTTTTTATACTAGATCCATGTATCTATACATTATTTAAAGAGAAATTAAATATATCAGATGCACAAATGAAATTAATATGGAAATTTTGTGTAACTCAGGGGAGAGAGGCGATCAAACGAATTGATATATCTCATATGTATACATGTGAATCGTTCTTGAATATGATGTATCTAAAATAAATTACACTTAATTTGATTCGCATATATCAAAGATACTTGTATCTCTAAGCCGTTCAGTACCTAGCTAGCGAACAAATAGCGGTAAAAATGTAATTTGATAATCTCTGTATCCGATTGGGATTACGACTTAGACTAATGAAATTTGTGTTATTTTCTAAAATAAATTAAACAACCGAAGTGTTAATGTTAGAGACTAAGTAACTAAGTGAATTTGAAATAAATGATTTGAGTAGGAGTTGATTTATTTTTTTTAACACGTAATTTGCATTTTGAAGTTATATTTTTTTCATAAATATAAAAATTTCACAATTTAAAAAACTTATTAAAACCTTCTAAGCCAATTTTTATATAATTTTATTAAAGTGTAATTTTTAGGGATCCCATACTGTTTTTAAAAAATCTCTAAAAATCCCGAATCTTTACCTAATTACAAAAAATCCCGACTTTTGACATTTATTTGATACCTTCTGAAGACGCTTGATACTTACAAAATTGTAACTGAAAATTAATGTTGTAACGTTAAATATGGAAAAGAAATTACTGCCAACTAGCAGTATCCCTTGAATTAAGGCTGTAAGTTACAAATTATTCAATTAATCCCTAAAAAAATGTTTTGGGAGTTATAATTTGAATTTTAAAAAAAATGACTAGATCAGATCAATTTGATCTGTGAAAGGAAAAAAAATAAAAAAAAGAGAGGCATCAAGGAAGTATGTTTTTAGAAGTCTACTAGGAGGCGAGCCATGATACCTGAAGTCTTCTACATTCCCGGTACACTTAAGGCCAGTAATGAGAGCAAATTCTCTGATTCAGAAACACAGAACATTTCCCTTAGAATGTCGGACATGCACAATGTCCATGTCTTTGTGTTTAACTTCATTCAACATAATACACTTTATACTTTGCCCTTGGAATTTACATGGAGGAATGTCAAGGAAGTGTCCAAAGATGGTTTCACGAAACTTGGCAACAGCCTCGTTGCTAATAGAAAACTTAATATCATCAACAAAGTTGCTATTATACGAAGATCCAAACTTCAAAGGGTGTTTAGGGATGGTTTTTATCACATAACTCATACCCCTAAAACACAAATATATCAGTAAGCATGAATCCGAACCAAATAACACAAATATCAGTAAGCATGAATCAGAATCAAACTTTGCATCATATCTAAAAACAATAGGTATCACCAGTTAGATGCACTATTACGATCATATGGAATTTTTTCTTAAGTATCAAGCTTAGTTTATTTGTTAGGTATCCACATCAACTTTCAGACCCCTTGTAGAATAGGCCTCAAATACTTAAGTAGCAATCATATTTAATTTGTTAGGTATCCACATCAACTTTCAGACCCCCTTACAGAATAGGTATCAATTACTTAAGTAGCAATTCTACTTAATTTGTTAGGTATCCACATTAACTAACCAGTGCAAAAAATCAAGAAATCAGTTAGTTGAGGTATCAAGCTAACTTAATTTGTTAGGTATCTACATCAACTTTCAAATCCCTAACATAACAGTTATCAAATACTTAATTAGCAATAATACTTAAGTTGTTAGGTATCCACATCAACTGTGAAAGAAGAATACTCAAACAATTATGTAACATTTTGACCACCCAACCAGTGAAAATAACAAAGAAATCAATTAGTTGAGATATTTCGCCGGCCTCGTCGCCGGAACTATTGTGCTGGTCGACATTGGCAATGTCGACTTCTTCACCACTTTCAACAACATCTTGAGTGAGGCCAAGACTAAAAGACGGAATAGATTCCATTGTTGATTCAAACAAGGAATAATGAGATGAAAATGGAGATGGAGATGGAGATGGAGATTGAGATGGAGATGGAGATGGAAGAAACGTCCAAGAGAGATAAGTTGGAAAAAATTGAAAAAGGAAAATTTAAATGTTTAAAAGGTAACTGTAATATAGATAAAAATATCAAAAAACAAAAATTTAAAAAACAATGGATTTAAAAAAGGAAAAATTAACATGTAAAATGTGATTGACAATAAATAGACTTCTAAATTTATAAAATTGTACTAATTATATTCTTTAATAAAAAATATAATAATGAGGTAGGAATGGCCTAATAGGCCCCTATACTTGGTCCCGTTTGTCACCTAGGACCTTATACTTAGAATTTTGCCAACTAAACCCTTGTACCCACTCAAAACCTACATTTTAAACCCCTCCGACTCACCGTGTCTCTCAATCGCGCTGATGTCACACTCCATGTCAGATCAGATTTGCCACATCATTTTTTATTCTTTACAACAATTTTTTTTTGTCAAAAAGTCAAAATCCTCATAATTTTCAACATTTTCTCCTTCAAATACAAGTACACCAACCCCTTCTTCTTCAACCCCCACCTCCAATTCAATTCAAGAAACAAAACCCACCAAAAATCCAACTCCAAATTACCAAAAAAGTTGTCTTTTTTAGTTAGATCAAACCCAAATCAAGAAAAAAAAAGACCATTTATGTAAAACTCTATAGGAATGAGCTAAAGTAGAATGGATGAAAATTTTTTGAGAAACAAAATGGATGAAATTTTTTTGATATGGATAAGAGAGAAAAAAAGAAATTGAACTTGAAATCAAGAGGATGAGAAGAAAAATAGGGAAAAAAGGATTGTAAATGGTGTGGCTACTAATATATGGTATGGGTTCTTTGAAAAAATGAGAATTAAAACAAGAGCAAGAGTAAAACCCACTTTAGCAGAAAAATAATTTTCCAAGAAGAAATTATGGCTAACAAGAAGAAATTTCATTTGGAGAGACAAAAACAAGAAGAAAATTGAAGAATTTTGAGAAGAAGAAATGGAGATTTATATATTTGGGCATTTGGGGAAGAAGATGGCTGTTAAAGGGGGTTTTACAAACCTTTCACGCTCCAAAATGGAGTGAAACTCATGCACCAGGCCTGGTATGCCACGTAGGATGCCAGGTCAGAAAAAAATGTTTAAAATGTAGGTTTTGAGTGGGTAAAAGGGTTTAGTTGGCAAAGTTCTAAGTATAAGGTTCTAGGTGACAAACGGGACCAAGTATAGGGGCCTATTAGGTCATTCCGCCTATCAAAAATAAATGGAATTTTTAGAAAAGTTGGGATTTTAGTAATTTTTATAAAAAGTTGGGAAAAAATTATATTTGGATAAAAAAGATTGGGATTTTCATAAATTATACTTTATTAAATAAGTAAATCATAGTTCATAAATAAGTTAACAACAACGAACCACTAGTCTATTACATCAACAATACCAGTAACTTAGCTATAGTTATATATTAATTAATTTATATTTTTACTTACTTTAAATTACTCAGCTATGATAAATTGAGTTTATTTTAGATGTAAATATCAGAGAAGTATCCACACCAGTATATCCTCTCCTCATTTAGCCTTACAAGTGTCAGCCTGTTGTATAATAATTGCAAATTGATTAGTTGGACACGTAGTTAACGTGTGGTTCATGACTTTTTTTTCGTTATAACTAACTTTGGATATATAATTTTGAGAAATAATTCTAGAATTATCTAATATTTTCAATCAAAATCGAGATAAAATAATCTTACATTTTATCATGAAATAATTTTATCTTATGCCTCACGTCAAAATAGTCAAAACCATCCATAGTCCCCCAATGAAACCCTACCCCCACCCCCCACCCCCCCAAAAAAAAACTCCACGTACAACCAACAACACTTCATTCTTCTAGGAACTCCTACAAGGTAGTATTTGAAAGTTGCATTTCGTGACTCGTGAGTGATTGTTGCATGCATTGTCTTGAAATTTATCTGTCACATTCACACATTCAATCAACTTGTATAAGTTCACAAAAAAAGGTTATTCATCAGTAACCACATCTCTACTCTTTCATATAAGTACGAAACCAAGAAATAAATGTAGATTTCAATAAAACACCATTTATTTGTAGTTCTTACGATATATTAATTAGTTAAGCAATTATTGTTGGAAGTATGTATATGTCCAAATCTCTATATTGGTACTCCCTAGTATTGTGTCTACGTGTTAGATAATGTCAAGCGAGTCTCGTAATTTTGTTGTTGTACTGAGTAAAATGAATTAATTAGATAAGTTATTAGTAAACATTCATAATATAACTTGGAGAGACAGATAAGCAGACATACCGATGTTTTGATACCATCAGGAACAAGAAATTTTTTTTTTAAGGAATACAAAAAAGTGAAAAGTTGAATTTATGTCCGAAGAATTACACCTAGCGAGCAAAAACTTCATGTTCTTAAGCACTCTTTTTAGATTAGTAAATTTTCTTCATGTATATGATTTTCATTTGGAAGAAAGTCTACTGTGTATTGATCTCCTTCTTTTTCGATATGTTTAACTGTGGTTTTGATAGCTTTAAGCAAAATATTTACGATCTTCTATTATAACCTAATTGTACTAAATGTCATCCTTCTCTATAAATTTGACAATAAGTAGACAGTCTGTTTTCACTTTTAATTCTTTGTATCATATTCTTTTGCCGACTTTAATCCTCATTGGATACTCCATAACTTTTATAGAAGGCTTAAAGTAGATTTCAAACTTACCTAAATATCCTAACATTAACCTATTTTCCAAGATTGTTTCTAAAAATTCTTCCAAAAGCAAAGAAAATCCTTTATTTTTGCAATAGTAAAAACTACCTTCCAATTGTTAAAAGTCATCATAAGATAAGGCTTCCATGTTTAAAGTTGGAAAATGGACGAACTTTTGACTTTGCACCGATTAAGTGCCAAAACATCCTACAAATTGATACTCAATGTTTCAACAAATTATAGATAAGCAAAGAAAAAACCTGTAGTAATTTGTTCAGGAGAACTTCTATCTTAAAAATATTTCATTTGCCTTAAGTACCTTCACAAAAACTTTCTTGGAACAATAAAAAAACATCTCTCCAAAATATTTTCCTAAATTTTTTACGAAAACAAACAAAGAAAAAAAATCCAAAAAAGTTGCACAAACAGTGTCTGCATTTAAAAAAGAAAAAGAAAAAGAAAAAGAAAAGGTAATCTTTTACATTTCCTTAAAAATGATAAGATATATTTCAATCGTTTTAAATACGTAACTATAGTTGTTTATTTTAAATTTTAATCATTAATTGAATATACTTTATCATGTTTTGTTCGGAGCTCTGTAGGCTCATCAAGGTGGCGTCCCCGATATTTTTTTTTACATAATTAGAATTCTAACTCAAAATTTTTGATCAAAAGCGAAATAATTTTATCACTATACTGCAACTGATATTTATGAATACAAATTGTTGCAATAAAGTTCATTATGAAATTATTACTACGTATAACATTATTTAACAATTGTGCACTTCACGGTGAAATTATTAGTACGCATTACATTGTTTAACAATTGCGATACTTGTGATTTTCAATTAATATAAATATTGAATAAGTTTATCCATTAAAGTTTGGACAAATTTTATTCTCTCCATTTAAAAATAAGTAAATTATCGTGATGATACACACTCTGTGAAAAAGAAAAGTTTAAGGAATAAATTGAACACCACATTTATTTTTGCCTTTTTAATTATTTTTAAATTGTTCTTGAAAATATAAATAATTCAAAATAAGATCACAAACATGACCAATTAATTCTCTTAAAATCATCGCCTTGAAAATATACATGAGTAGCAAAAGTGAAGAATTTTTTAATAATTTATTTATTTTAAAATGAAGGGAGTAATAAAAAGAGGATAAATGGAGAAAACAAAAAGTCAAAAAAAAGTAGTGATGAGTGTGTTTTGTGATGGAAAATACATCCATAACATTATGGGTGACGAAAGGAAAAAAGAAAACTTATTAGGCGGTCAGAATAATCCCAACTTAGAATTTACGAAAGGAAGCCATTAAATATCGCATACTTTATAGGCCAAACTTGATTAATCTCCTTTCATTTCATTTTTGAGTTGATCACAATTCAGTCCTTTGGTAGTGAAGAAAAGAGATGGAGTCGATACTTACTAAAAGAATATTATTAATCCCAACACACAAGAATAACCAAAAGTTTCTTACTAGCCACAAGCTATCCTAACCTTAATGATCAAGTCAAGGGATGAATTTTTCTCTGCTTTTATACAACTTTTACTTTTTATGTTTTGCCTCAAAAAAATAATCAAGATCATAGTATATGATGATCATGCCGAAATCACATGGAAGGGTTCTCCTTCCTTTCATTCTTTTATTGATTTCGACAAATATGGTTGCCCAAAAATCTCTTGTATTTGGGTTCATTGACCATGATGAAATTTCAAGAAGACCTGATCCACTCCGCCATTTTAAGTCATATAATGGGACTTATAATCTTGGCGACAAGCACTATTGGGCTGTAAGTTTTTGTTTATAATGAGACAACAAAGTTTTTTAAGGGAAGCTGCTGATTTATCTTTTATTTTTTGTTTACAGTCTGCGGGTTTCACAGGCATTCATGGATATGCAATTGCTGGGATTTGGTTATTATTTGGTTTGGGTTTTGGGAGTTACGTGATTTTTAAGTATTTTCATGGCAATTCAAGTAGTGCAATTGTTGAGCATTCGCCTTCTTACCATGTCTTGATGTTCTCGCTGGTTGTACTGTTTACCATCCTTGCCATGTAAGTGCTTTTGCTTGCTACTCTTTAACTATCTGCTCTGTTCCTATAGGAAATTCATTAAACAATCGTGTCATATTCATCAATAAATTAGTAAAACAATATGTCGATCGAGTTCGAGTACATAACTGTACTTTGTACATTATCATTATAATAACGTCGGTACGTAGAAGTTGGGTTACCTAGTGGTTTGGGCTTGCGACTTTCATGTTGGAGGTCTCGGGTTCGAAGCAAGGGGTTTGCCTTTTGGGTCAAGCTCGTCACACCGGGCTTGTCTAGTGCAGGTTACCTCCTCTCTTGTAAGGTTTGTGAGCTATTGCATAGAAGCGCGGGTTTACCTGGGCTGGGGGTTCCCTTGTCATAGAAAAAAATTGTAGAAGTTAAACTATGTGTCAAAGTAGGGGTGGAGCCAACCTTAAAGCTACATGTTCAAAGAGGATGATGGTTCAAAACTCAAAAACTTAAAATCTCGGTTACACTACTGAATCAAACATATTTATTGTTCCCTATATTGTAGTATTGATAATGATTGGTGACCAACATATATATATATGTATACACACTAAGTGATTGGTCTTTTCAAATAGGAATCAAGTAATGGAGTACAATATATTTGATATTTCATTCATGCTAAGTTTTATAAGAAGAAGACTGACTGATGTGTCTTAATACTTTTCGTTTTGTTTGGAAGAGTTGCAAGCTGTGTTGTTTTGGCTGCAAACAATGGTTTTGAACATAAAGTCGAAAGGCTTCGCCAAACAATTTTTGATGCTGGTGGCGATATTTGTCAATCCATTAGAAGGGTAATAAAGGTTTTGCTAAGTATGCAAACTCTTTTAAGCCCTTATAATTTTCAGGCAGACCAGATGTTAAACGCAACAACCCATAAGCTTCGAAGAGGATCTATTAAGATTCAACAGTTTATTGACAATACCCAACACACAAGCAATGAAGCAATTAGAACTCTGTAAGCCAGTGATATGCCATTGGGTCAGATCTTATGATCAGTATCAAATTTATAGCTTCCTTGATAATATACTCTGTTTTCTTGCAGGTATGTTGCAAATATTGTTGTTGTCACTGTCAATTTGGTGCTTTTGGTTAGTGCATTAGGTGAGATTTTGTCACACCATGCATAATTTTTTGAAAGGAAGTTAAATGTATTTTCATGTTTGGGTGTAAAACTAGTGAGTTTTTGAATTTTGTGAGTTAACGTTGCTATAATGCCATTTCTACTTTTGCTAGCTAGCGTCTTCCTATTGATTTTTCTGTATAGTCAGTTCCTTCTAACGTACGTGTAAACCGATCATCAATGACATGGTTAGACTAATGGAATGCTGCTTTGGCTCAGTTTTGCTCTTTTGGCATTGGCCTCTTGGATTTATAATGTAAGTAAGATTTTGATGCTTATGTTTTGACATAAAATCACCTTTGTTTTCTGAAAGCCTAATTAACCAGCTCTTATTAATTACTAGAATAATCTTCTGCTGCTGGATTTTGACAACTCTGAGTTGGGTGCTGACTGGCTTTGATTTCTTTGTCCATACGTGAGCACAAATCCTTCTCTTCCTCTCAGTACTTAAGTTTAATTTTTTGATTATTATGCATCGTAACTTTAGCAAATGTTAATGCAGCTTTGCAGAAGACACCTGCTCAGCTTTGAAGGACTTTCAGCAGAATCCTCAGAACAATAGCTTGCAAATTGTACTTCCCTGTGCAGAATCTGGACCTTCTGACAAAATTTTGCAGCAGATTGGCGCCACGGTTCATAATTTCATTACTCAGGTACTGTTATCTATGATATACAAGCAACAAAGATAAGAACATTCTCTTAAGATCACTAGGAACAAAAAATTACTTTCTTTTTATTTTCGGTTTCCAGCTAAATTCCAAGCTGAGAGAGGTACAAGGATTTGGACTAAATGATATCGGGGAAAATAGCGTAGGATCAGGAGGAGTTTGTGACCCCTTCTCTGGTGCACCTAATTACAGCTTCACACCTGATCTCTGCCCCAAGGATACTATTCCAATTGAAGAACTGAAATATGTAAGTAACAAGCATTAACTTACAGAACATGAATAAGGATCTTTATGGCTAATGTCCATTGAAAAATTGGAGTTCTTTTTAATGTTTGCCTGTAGCTTCTGTCAAGAGTCACATGTTATGGAGGAAATTCTACAGGCAATTGTGCAGGTGAAGGAAGATTCATTCCACAGGCCTCATCGGTGATATTATTCGCTTATACTCAATCTATTCAAGATCTGATAGAAATATTCCCTGAGTTGCTGAGCCTAAGTCAGTGCTCTGAAGTAAAACAAGCGTTTGCCAACATTTTACAGTACCAGTGCAGGCCATTTAGACGCTCAGCACGAATACTATGGTCATCTATGTTGTCACTCTCCATTATCATGGTACTTCTGGTACTAGCATGGATAGTAAAATTTCATCAAGAAATAGGAAAAAGCTTCAATACATGTTCCATTACTCCTAAAAGAGCCTAACAATACCAAAAAACTTGCCCAGTTGCAGTAATTCTGCAGGCAATGTAGAGAAGACGTAGATAGTTGTAGTTGAAGTATACAATATACTCGTTCCCCTGAAGTCGTAAGACGCCTACAAATTGGGGATTAAGTTATAGAAATAGAGAATATCTTGTAGTTGATTTATTGGTTCTTGTCATGTACTTACTGTACATATTTTGGCATGAACAGTGATTTATAGGTACTCGAGGCCAAGGATTGGCCATGTAAATTTGCTTAATTGGCATATTAATGACACTGCTTCTAAACTTATACGCCATCTCTTAATTGGTTTTAAGTTTTAACATCGTCTTTTTGTTGGATTGGTCTGTTACTGTTAGTGGATTTAAAAATTGCAGATACTAATAAATAGGATCCTCAGTGTTGCCTCATCTCCTATGTCTCTTCTCTATACTTTTTTATAAGCGTAAAGTTAATAATTTGAATATTAAATTAGTATAGTATCTTCGATCAAAAGCATCTCCAAATTTAAATATTAAATTACAATAATATCTATAAATATAAACACCCAAATTTTGTGTCTCTCCTACCTTTAATTGTTTATTTATATTATATTAAAAAGCATACACTTTTTCACATTGAAAAATTGTAACTTTTTAGAGAAGTTTTGATTTTTTCAAAGAATCGTGACTTTCTAAACATTGTCACTTTTTTTACAAGAGATATAAACACTTGTCAATATTATCTTTTCTTGGTTATAAATAGAGGAGTTTCCTCTCATTTTTCAAAAATACCCTCTTAAAGGTATGAACTTCCTAACTTGAATATTAAATTATTGTAATACTCCTAAATAAAAACATTCAATCTAATATGTCTTATATTACTGTAAACACTCAATCTTATATTATATTATATTGAAGAGTTGCGATGTTTTCAAGGTAACTTTTTTGAAGGGTTACGACTTTTCTGATATGGCACAATAAACTTCTGTTCACACTACTCTTTGCCGGCTATAAATTGAAGATTTTAGTGGGCTCGATTTTTTTTAATTTTGTTTTATTATTATAATTATTATTATTGAATATCTTTGCTGCTCAAAAAACTTAATTTTTTTAAATAAAAAGTACATTTATATTTAAGCGAAAACAATTAATTCAAAATTTTAAATGATCAAATTATTTACACCGAATACATGTGAAACCTGGGTGTTCGAGAACTAATCGGTAGAAATGAGGAATCACTAGAAAAAAACTAAGTCGCATAATAACTTCGGATTACCCTAAGTATGAATATAGCATATTTATCACTTGATTTTACTTAAATTTAATGACACATAATCTCACGTCTTTATTTTGTGTTCTTTAAGGTTGATTATTATGCTACAAATATGGGGTGCGAATGAATAGTTAGGCTCTTTTTAAAAAGTACAATCTTATACATATATTAATATTGTAAATGCTTTTTATATTATCAGAGTAAAAAATATCTACAATAATCCTTATAATAAATGAGGATTTGAATCTTAAATTAAAATAAATTATTTGTTACTATAATATAACTCATAAAAATAATTTAATAGAGTGAAAATTTATTTAAACTATTTATGAATATTAATTAGTTAAACTATGATAATTGATGATAATGCATAACTGGAAACCTCGATGACAGCGGAAATTCGGACACCTAATGTTGGTTGGCTACCATTTTGTTGTGCACTTGACCAGAAATTATAGAAAAACGATTCAAGTTTACGCATATGTAGCAGTAACATCGTACGTGTCTTCAAAATAAAGGACCAAAAATGACCACATTAGGTAATGACACCTATTCATTCACTGACTCATGCTGATGCCAATATTTGCTAACACAAAATTACCCACTAAAAATAAAGATTTATTTTTTATTTGTTTGATTTTAAAAATATTAAAAAAAAAAATTCACTCCAAGCATTTTGTTCCTTCGGACTCTTCATTCTGATTAGCTAGCTAGAGTGGTAGGTGAAATTCGTCTCTCTTTATATATATTGAGTAGGTAGGCGGTTAATTGCATTTTACCCTTATAATGAGAGAAATCTTATTTTATTCTTAGTTCAGTCACAGTCACAAAATTATTCTTTTTGTTATTATAATTTTTTGATATATTAAACTGACTATTTATAAAAGAAAATATAATGAAAATGTAAGTTTATTTATTATTTTGAAGAAATATATCAAAATAATACTCCCATCCCTTTTTAGCTGTGTTGCATTTATTGAGATTTATTTTGATTAAATTTTAAAATTAAATTAAATTATATTGAATATTAAAATAAACAATTTAAAAACTATATTGAAATTATTATAATTTTGTCATATGAAAAAATTAAGAGTTAAAAAGAAAAATTGGAGGGATAGATCGAGAATAATGGAAGTGCATAAAAGATCTCGTGAAATCATTATTCAATGAATTGAATGGCATCTTAAATATTTTTTCGATCAGTCATCACTTTTCCATTGGCTATCTACTCAACGTGGATCATCTAAAACGGGCAACAACCATGCCTTTAATTTATCACTCCTTTCTTCCGTTCTGGGATTCAAAAAATATTTTTTGATATTTTAAAAAATATATTTTAAGTTATTAATTGTTTATAGTATTTTATATAATTTTTAAATAATAAATTTTATTTTTAAAAATAAAATTTTTATATTCGCATTTACATTAAATATTAATTTATTTGACTCTCATAATTAATTTTCTCTTAAATAGAGTAATTTTCGTGATATTGCTAATATAATGAGTGACGTAGCTAGCAAGTCAATTTTACAAGTTTTAGATATTAGAACATACTTTAATAGTTAATGAATTTTAAAATTAGTAATTAAGTTTATATAAGAAATTTATTGTTTAAATAAAAGATTCAATACTAATTCCTACACTTTTTTCAATTAGATAAATATAGTGTGTAAGTCAACTAATTATCTCTCACCTTCACTGCATCAGATAAAATTAAAACAAATGAAGGGAAGAAAATCACCTAATACTAGAATTTAGTTCTCCTAATACAAGTATACTTAATCATAAACAAGAATGAAACAGTAATTAACCAGTTAAAGGATTCACATTATTGTAACACTTGGAAACGGTGCTTTCTACTTTCTAGAGAGAGAAGGAAGAGAAGTAAACAATGGATAGGTGGAATTTGGGGGGGCCAAGAGAGGATCTTTAGTTTCAAGTTATCATCATCATTATTAGTATTAACAATTCAAGATCCAATAAACTACTTATTACTCAACCTTCTTTCCTTTTTCTAGTTATTAACCCTTATCTTCCCCTGCAATCTGGGTATGTTGGGGGCAAGATTTTGCAGAAATTGAATACCCAAATTGACCTTTTAACAGCTAGTTAACCAGCTGATCTTAAGGGGAGATTCATATGCACAATAGTTGATGACTTGATGAAGAATATTGCTACTCCTGAAACATATGTCGAGAGATTTCGTTCAATCTTCAGTTAGGTTGTTTTCGGGTAAGCTTCTTCGTTGCCACTGTCAGCACAATTTGACTCTTATACTTACCCTTTTTCTTCTTCCTTTCTGAGAATAAAATTAATCTCTTTCAACTGCCTTACTTATTTCGTTAAGATTTTGTGGCCTGTTTGCGGATCTTGAACTGATCGATCCTGAAACTTTTGGTTTTATGTCAGATAATAGTCAAGATCATAGAGGACTGCAAGTGCATCATAACATACAATCTGTGTTAACCTTTTAAGTTTTTTCTTGCGATATAGTTTCGATATTTGTGTTGATATTGAGAAGAACATACTGTTCAAATGCATTGTAGAAGCAGTGGTTGAGTTTGGAGTTCTCCAGTCTCACAATAAAGAAGAAGATGCAAACCTTAAACTTTCAAAACACTAAAATTGTATATGCATTTTATATCTTAATATCTTTAGTAGGGGGACTGGCCTCTATTTCATAGAGGGTCTACCCATCACAGACTTATAGGTGAAATGGGTTTCCACTCATCTATATGTAGTTTGGATTAAGGCTTACAACTTGGACTATGCCTTATCCTTTAAGGCTATAGACAATGTAAAATCGAATTTTGACAATCTAATAAAATTTTCTATTAGTAGCGATTAACAGGTCATCTGTGTTTGCTCACTGATAAACATGTTCCATTTGCTTTTCTCTTTTGTTGGTGCGCAGGAATTCCGCTAAATTGAATTGCTGTTCAAACGATTTGATTATGCATGTATGGTATTGACATATTGTTAGCAGTCAAATCTAACAGAGATATAAACTATAGAAAACTTGATCTGAGTTATTTTCTCTGCATGTTAATACAAGTTACACAATTTCATTTATTTACAAATTATTCACCTTTACTGAGAGAGATATGTGTGGATACATTCAAACACAAATATATATTGTCTCTATTATGCTCCACATATACTGATTATAGTTCTGAGTCTCCATTGGTTTGATTTTCTTTTCTGCAGCATTACATTCACGTTAAAAAAGGAACAAAATGAGGTCCAAGAACAAGTCCAGGAACTCAACCACTATACGTTGTAATCTGGGACGCAGATGTTCATTTTCAGTTCTCGTATGGAGCCTGGTCGGTTGCCTTATTTTACTTAATCTATACTCCTTTATTTTCCATAAAGATGCACCAAATGGGGGGACACACTTACATATAAACCAACACCCACACTTTCGTGAGCTTGAGGAGGTTGAGGAGGAAAATATACAGCTGCCACCACCAAGGAAACGATCCCCACGTGCTGCCAAACGGAAGCCTAAACGACCAACCACCTTGATTGAAGAGTTTCTTGATGAGTCTTCCCAGCTAAGGCATGTTTTTTTTCCTGGTCAAAGAACTGCAATAGATCCTCGTAGGAGTTTTGAAAATGATACCTATTATTATTACCCTGGGAGAATGTGGTTGGATACTGAGGGAAACCCAATACAAGCTCATGGGGGAGGTATTCTCTATGATCACAGGACAAAACTGTATTATTGGTATGGAGAGTATAAAGATGGGCCAACATATCATGCTCACAAAAAAGGAGCAGCTCGAGTAAGTCCTGGATTTCGTACATTTTTATAGGTGAATAACTTGTATGTTATTGTTTTTACTTTATTTAATTTGTTGTCATGAGTCTTATAGTTGTTTTTTCTTTATTTGAATTGTTGTTATGCGTCTTGTAACTAGGGAATTTTATGTCCCCCTCATCTCTTCCCTCTAAGTGTATATACATGTGAACTGTTATTGGAGCAGGGTGGAAGAGATGGGCCAAAAAAGAACTAGGAAGAGGTGATTAGACATTGAAAGACACATCTTCAGCTTAGTAAGGACATAACCCTAGATATGAAGGTGTGAAGGCCAAGGATTAGGATAGAAGAATAGTAGGTAGCTGGGTGTTATTGTACTTATATGTGGACGAGGAAGGGGACTACTCTCCTTTTCTCATGTTCTCCTTCTTTAGTAATATTATTTAGTAGTTGCATCATATAATATTCTTCTTTTACTACTACATGTTGCTTCATTTGCTTTGTCTATCTTGCTATTTGTTGTCGTTGTTTTCCTTCCAATCCTCCTTTGATTACACTTCTTTTGAACCATCAGAAACAACCTCTGTCCCCCCACAAAGGTAGGAATATGGTTTGTGAACATCCTACCCTCCCAGACCCCCATTGTGGAACTACAATGGGTATGTTGTTGTTGTTGTTTGCTCATAGTGTACTCTTAATCAACACCTCCTTTCCTTGTTTGGATGATTACTTCATTTGCCAACCTGCAAGCTCCCCTTGAGTTCCGAGCTCTTTCCACCAAAAGATAAGTGATACCCAAAAGGTCTTTTTAAATTCTGGAACTTCTCTCATTGCCTGGAAATAACCTCACACTATTCCTTTCATTCCATGTAGTCCTAAAATGGCATGGGAACCTAGTACTTAAAGCTATTTTCTGATGGTTCCCAGCTTTCTCAATCCTTACCCTTCAACTTCTTAGTCTCTAACATTATCTTCAGGGTATCCAATCAAAGTCCAATAAAGAGAACACTATTGCCAAAGCTGCGAGGTCACTCTACATTGTAAAGTTAAATGATCACCAACCTCCTGTTACGCCTTACACGGACAACACCATGTACCGATAATCAATTTCCTCTTTCTAACTTCTAAGGTTGTTTTGCAGTAAGAATTGCATCTGCCCTAACCATGTGAAGAAGGTCGCTTTCTTCCGCACATGTCCGTATCCTCTTCCATCCTGTCTTATTGCTACCCTTCCTTGTGAAGACTTAGGTAATTGGATCTCACTGAAAATGTTCTTTAGAAGCCATGATTGATTTTTTGAACACATTACATGACAAGTAATGCTGCTGTACTTTTTTTTTGCTGTACATATCTTCCCTTATTCTCTTGTTGCTGGAAGTCAATGAAATTATCTGTATCGAAAAAAGAACACAAGAAAAGGATTTCAATGGAAATGTGTTGGTTCCTCGTCTCTTCCGTACCATTCTATCCTCACCTTCTGTCATAGTGTCACTGAATTATATTTATTGGACTCATCCCTTTATTCCCAATCCCTACCCCACAGTGACTCAACCAACCAATCAGATGTCAGTTACTAAATTAGCAATCTTAAGCAGTTTCTTAACACTCCTGGACACTTGAGAAACATTTGGAATCATTTGAGCATGAGTGCCTCTTGAAGGGACAGTTTGGTGTCAGTCGTCTTAGATGAGTGACCTAATGGGGTGATCTTTCAGACATCAGGCTTGAGTAAACATTGGCAATGTATCATATGCATAGCGATAGTGAGTTGTTCTTTATATTTATGTATAGGTTATGAGACTTTTCCATGAGTCCTAGATTGATGATCACTTGTCCATTATCTAGATTGGTTTTGCTTTTTGTCAAAGGGGTGACATTTATTCTTCGTCTGGGAATTAGTTTTTGCTTTACTTTTTCATCTTTTCTAACTTTCAGGTTGATGTTATTGGTGTTGGTTGCTATTCATCTAATGATTTGTGGACGTGGAAAAATGAAGGCATTGTTCTGGCAGCAGAAGAAAATAATGAGACACATGATTTGTACAAATTAAATGTACTAGAGAGGCCCAAAGTAATTTACAATGAGAAGACAGCTAAATATGTAATGTGGATGCATATTGATGATACAAACTACACAAAAGCTTCGGCTGGTGTTGCCATTAGCGACTTCCCCACTGGTCCATTTGATTATCTGTACAGCAAACGGCCCCACGGATATGAAAGCAGGGACATGACACTATTCAAAGATGAGGATGGTGTAGCCTACCTCGTCTACTCCTCAGAGGACAACAGTGAGCTTCATATTGGTCCACTTAATGAAGAGTACACAGACGTTACCCAAGCCATGAGAAGGATTCTTATTGGGCAACACAGGGAAGCCCCTGCTTTGTTCAAGCATGAAGGAACCTATTACATGATCACATCAGGCTGCACTGGTTGGGCTCCGAACGAGGCCCTGGCTCATGCAGCTGAATCAATTATGGGGCCATGGGAGACCATTGGAAATCCATGCATCGGTGGGAACAAAGTTTTTAGAGAAACAACTTTCTTTGCTCAAAGCACGTTTGTGCTTCCTTTGCCTGAGCTTCATGGTTCCTTTATTTTTATGGCCGATAGGTGGAATCCCGCTGACTTGAAGGATTCGAGGTATGTTTGGTTACCTTTAAGAGTAGCAGGGCCAGTAGACCAGCCCCTTGACTACAATTTTGGTTTCCCATTATGGTCCAGAGTGTCTGTTTATTGGCATAAAAGATGGAGACTTCCTTATAGATGGCAGGAAATAAAATGAGTAGGAGGGTAATAGGGAATTATTTGTACAATATGATTTCCAATTTTTTTTCTAATAATTCTTCCATAGTTGTGTTGCTGTAGTATTTTTTGTTTTCCTCTTCACCATAAAGATTAACCAGTTCCATGCAGAATAACAATAGGTGTAAATTTTAGATATTGAACCGTAATAATGTAATTTTTGAGTTAGGATGACTGTTCTCGAGTGAATACGAGCTCGCTTTTCTCCTCCATTTACACTTTTATATGTTTGAGTGTATTAAACAAGACAATTTTTCTAGGCTCTCTAGTACCTTTTATATGTTACCTTTTGTGTTTGCACTTGCATTAAGAAAAAAATCACTTTATTATTTTGTTCTTATTTAATGTTCATTAATTGTTTTTTTAGTTCTTCTAATTGGTTATATATATTTTTTCAAAGCTTTAACTGTCAAGGGTTAAATAGAAAGAAAAGTGTCATTTATGCATTGATTTTATAAAATGACATATATTAAGAACATCTATTTATAGTACGACAACATATAAAAGGAAACGAAGGGATTACATGATTTTGTTTTCAATGGAAAAAAGTTATCCAAAAGTGTAGAGAAGAAATAGCCAAGTTTCAAATGTACAACCCTTTTCAGTTGTCCTCAATTTTAGGTTATTCATTACTGTGATATTAACTGTGGCTGGTGCTGTGAAGAATTCAAAGAGTTCCTTTTTCCTCGGCAGTGACGGAGCCAGGAATTTGGTGAAGGGTCTTTTTGATTGTGCTTTCCAATTTGTTTGTCCTAACAACGTCCGTAGCCTAACATCCTTGCAAGCTTTGGATAGAAGTGTGCAAAATTAACACTGGGTCAAAAATGCTTAAACTACGTGAAAGGAATAAAAATTCACTTGATTTATATTTTGGTTCAAAAATATCTTGTGATTGATACTTTGGTTCAAAAATGCTTTTATTATTACCAAATGGATCAGAAATGTCATTCTCTAAATAAATATATATGTTTTTTCTTTTTAAACAAATTGTGATCCTAATAAAAAATATTATTTTTAAAGAATCCTTTTCTTCTTTTATTTTTTTTAAAATCATATTTTTTAAAAAAAAATCACATTAACTAATAAAAATGCAAGAAAATAATTTTTTTTCTTAATCTCATTTTATCAATTAAAATAGAACATTGTACCCCTGTAACAAATAATATATGTCATAAATATAAGATTATAGTAAACCACGCATTAATTTTTATTTAATACTTTGGACCAAAAATACATTTGTTGTTAACAAATAGTAGAATTACTATCTCACGTAGGAGGTGGGATAAAATAATCACGAAATTAACTAATACTTCAAATCAAAATATGGAACAAAGTTAATCCTATCCCGCATACTAAACGACCCTGAGTGAACAATCTCAAAACGACTCTATTTTTTGTTTCATCATTTGGTTTTCCTTGTGCTTAAACAGTTTAAGAAGCCAAGTGATTGTCTTTTACTAATAAAGGAAGAGGTGAAACATAATCCTAATTAATTAGAAGCTTAGTTTATAATTCCTCCTTTGTGTTTTGCCTCCAAGAAAATGGTGACGGAGAAGACAAAAAATTCCTTTGAATTTTAATTCGATTTGTATCCATGAGTAGTTGTGCAGTCGTTCTCTGTTGAATTAATTATTAAACATCCATATTTGGGTAATAAATCACTTTCACACTGTTTAAGCATTGCAATTATATAATATAAATCATACAATAAACAAGAAGATAATGTAAAGACTTCCCTTCATCAGATGCCTAATAGACGCAACATTTTTCACATTTTTTTCTATTTCTTTTACAATGTATATTAGCTAATTAAATTCCTTTTCTTTAATAATTAATACGGTTGAAAATTGACAAGGATTGATCAACCATTTTTGGGCGGTGACCAACCTTTACGCAAATGTGTTTAGTTAGACTATCATTTATATTTTGTTTCTATATTATACTCCCTCCGTCGTATTTTACGTGACACTTTTTGATTTGATATGGTGTTTAAAAAAGGAAATTTTTTAAAATTTGTGGTCTAAAATTAAATTTAGATATTTGTGTGGCTTAAAATCATTTTATTGAAGGTAAAAGAGAAATTTTAAAGTTAGATTGTTACTTTAATAAAATAACATGATATTCTTTTGAGACGGACCAAAAAGAAAAATATGTCATGGACAACGAAAGTAACAATTATGTAAATATGGTCATTTGAAAAAATATCCTTTCAAAAAACATTAAACTCAAGCTTAATATTTGCTCCTATATATATTCCTTAACCTTAAAACTATTTAGACAAATGTTAAATCGTGGTATAACATTCATAATAACTTACAAAATAATTATACTATAATACTCTAAAAATTTCATAAATTACAACAATTAAAAAATCATTAACGAAATAATTGTCCCAAATGGAACAACCGGGCCAACTATTGTGGTCATCACAATAAAGTCTTGGTCAATTTTCCATCACCATAATATATAAAATCAGGGTTCTTAAAGAGAATCAAATAAACCAAATCATAACAAAACAGTAGCAAATGAGACCATGCATTTGGAAAATCATATAAAAGAAAAGGCCCACCTAAATGAAGAAGATGAAGTTCTTACGTTATTATTATTTTAAAAAAAGAAAAAGGTGAAAAGGTAATGAGATTGTATTAACGTGGAGGGGGCAGGTCTTATCAAAAGAAGTTCCCCTCCACTTCCCACTACTACTATTTTACTGAATGAATGTCTTTTTTTTGTAGTTTGCTTTCTTTATTTTAGTGGGCCAAAACCCAAAAGTAGTCATCCACTTCAGAGACCATAAGTTTATTAACATATAAAAATCCCATACTTTATTTTTTTTCAAAATTATCAAAAAAAAATTTTTTTATATAAAAAAACAAAACTACTGATACATATCGAAAAGGTAAAATTATTAAGGAATTTTAACTATGATACATGGAGGAGTAGGAATTGTAATTTGGATCAATAAGTGTTGCAGTTTTATATCATTTAAGAGATTTTTATAATCTTTTAAAAGAATCGGAATTATATGAAATTATGTAAACTGTATTTATGTTATTTTATTGATGTGGAAAAGAGGCCATCAAGTGGGCTTAAAAGTAAGGAGGAAAAAAAGAAAAGGGAACATGAATAGGAAAAATAGAATATGAAAGAGACCATATCTATCTATCTACACAGCGTGCAGGCCACTTATGTATAATTCCATTAATGTATATATATTTATATTCTATTATCACACAAAAGACTAAACACCTTTTGTTAGATTCCCAAACTTAATGGCCGTCCTAAGATTCTATGGTCCCAACCGAAGATAACGACCCCTTTTTTCCCACTCAAAAATCCACCCTACTTCTACTTCTTTGATTCCTTCAAGTACCCTATCATCATTTGTTAGTTTATTTTAAAGACCATCAAACATCTATGCTTATATCATCTTTTGGAACCTAATACCTACTCCATCAAGACACAAATTTAGACCAAACACTTAGACAAATTCAAGTACTTTAAAAAGCTACTTCTGAGTTTCATGAAGATTATGTACTTGTTACATTAGCTATTTGTCCTGTTCTTCTCCTACTTAACCATAAAGACAATAGAATCCAGATAGAGTACTTTTGTGCGTTACTCTTTAACCACATGCTGGCATTTTGTCAATTATCACTATAACTAGCTAGTGGATGTATTAGAAAGCCAGACATATAATTTGGTTGACTATTGCATGTGTATAAGCAAGAAAGACACATAATTTAGTTTGGATTATACAACCAACTCCTCACAAGTAGGGATTACCACTTAGTTACCGATTACTTCCATATAAATATGACTGCAATTTAACCAAAAGTCAAACTATAATATGGAATGTATAAAGGATTAGTGTAACTTAACTTGTTCTGACCACGGGTTATCATCAAATCAAAATGTTAAACAATCGTTATGCTAACTCAATTAATAATACACATAAACTCAATTGAAAACCCAAATTTTCTTTTTCTTGAATGCCGAAATCAACCACCAATGTTAACAAAAGGTTAATCATCATATCCGACATAATTAGTATGTTACTACTAATTAAAAACTCAAAAATTCTATTCATCATTTAAAAAAAAAAGACAAAGGTACCTTTCTTGATTCCATATCCACTCCAAACAAATCCACTAACTAAAGTGGAGAGATCTCGATGGTGACTCACCACCAATTGGTCCTAATTTTAATTAAGGCCGCCATGCACTGGCCCACACCACCGGCTGTTCCTTCCACGACAAGAATATTCCGGCGGAATCTCCACCAGACTGTCCCATAGACCACCCTTCTTTATACCTTCTCAACAAAGCCCTCACATCATCACAAACTTCATCACTATATAAAACCGGACTGAACCCTCCTGCATGCATACGATGTGACCATTTTGCCCCCGTTTCCCGCCTCTCCATTGACTCGGACGGAGGGCATGCTAGTAAATCAACAATCGATCGTCCAGCTTGTCGTTCCAGCATCAAACGTTCGTTACTCGTTTTCGAAAAACTCTCCTCTAATGATTCAAAATAAACCCTAATCCATTTCAAACATTCTTGGAAACCTTTGACAAAATCATAACCATCAACGCCAACATCGAGATCAGCTTCTTCTTCAACAACTGTAACAATCCTAGGTTGTAACCTCCTAAACAATGATATCAAGTAGTCCCTTCGATTGCCAACAGGCGTAACCGAATGTAACGCACCAATACAATTAATCGCTAGCGCTTCATCTTCTTTAATATCTAATGCGCCAATATCCAATTCGGATAAATTTCCCACATGGTGAATCACATTAAATTTAAAAGGCACCCCCATAAGCCTAGCAAATTTTTCCATTCTACTACCAATCTCCTTCATCACTTTTTGCACCGACGCTGCTCCTCCGCTAGCGGCCACCACCGTGGTGAGATGGAGGTGAGGTGTTTCGTCGGTGCGGGTGGCAAGTGCTTCAAGCAAAGTAGGCCATTGAGTACAATAAGTATTGCTGATATCAATTATATGCAACTTGGACTCACCTTCTAACGCCTCCATAATTGCACCATTGGACGCAACGTGACCAAAAGTCGTCCAAGGGCTAACTTCCTGGAATTTCAAAACTAACTTCCTGGTTGACTCGAAGGAACATGTTTTATCCGAAGCGGACAATAACGTACGATAACATCGTTCGCCAGAATCCGTCATGCGGCTAAACAATGCTTGAAGAAAATAGGAAGCCAATTTTTGTTCGGTATCTCCATAGGGCGAACTCAGCTCATTCAACATCCACATGAGTTGTTGGACACGTGTGCTGTTCTTATCGGCTATCGCACGGGAAGTTTCTAGAAGGATATCCGTCGCCCATTTTCCGGAAAACGAGGAAGCGAATTCGTGATTTAAGTCACGTGCCGGGGAGAACTGATGATCGTAATGATGATGATGAGATTGTTGTGTCGGGGTGCTGCTGGTGGTTGTCGGTGTGGGAGTGTTGGAAATTTGTTGTTGTTGGTAGTGATTGTAATGAGGAGGAGGGTAATTGTGTTTAGAAGAGGAAGAAGAGAAATCATCTTCATCCATGAAAAAGTTGAAGCATTCTTCGTCTTGATTATGATGGGGGTGATAATTATAAGTAGTACTGTTGTATGTGTGTTGTTTGTTAGAAGATCTAGAGCTGCTTGAAGTTCTGCTGGAGTTGAAGGAGTATTGATCAGATTGTTGTTGTTGGATTTGTTGTTGCTGTTGTTGAAGGGTAACTAATCTAAACAAAGTATCCATTTAACGAAAAGGGTAGCGCTCTTGCCTCCAGGCCACATCAAAGTTAAAAAGAATAAAATGTACAAGACTAGTATAGTATAGTACCTTTAGTGATTTTGTTGGATGGGTTCAAAGCAAAAGGATCAAATCAAGTGGAGTTGTTGGAGGAAAGAGTGGGAAGGAATTAAAAGCATAAAAATCTCTCTCTCCAACACTTGGATTGTAGCAGCTTGAGGCCTATTTACATAATTAAAGAAAGAGAGAAGTAGTGGGCATAGAATAAAAGAGAATAATGAGTAAAAATTACTAATTTCACTTTGCTTTTTCTTTTTTATATATCGAGGCACTCCATTGATAAGAACGGAATAATAAGAATGAAATAGGGATTTGTTTGCGCTATTCTTTAATTTCATTCCTAGTCATCAAAATGGACTAAAAATAGTTCCTTTTTTTTCTCTTTGCCGTTAAGACATGGAGATATAGAAATTATCTGACAAAAGATATATAGATAGTGGTATGTATAATAATAGAAAAATGTATCGTACTGTATAAAAAGTGGATGGAGACCAAGAGATACTAGTTGCTTTTCATTATATTTGATACACAGAGAAAAGAGGGAATGGAAGTGAGTGGGAGCATGCAGATATAGATGCAGGCGTGACAAATTAAATAGAGTAAAATTGGGTTTTGAGGGGAAAGAGGAAAAAGAAAGAGACATACAAAGAAAAGCTGCCGGCGTGCATCATCGTGATGATTCAAGAATTCATTATCAAACCCACCACCACCCAAATCTTTTTTCTTTTTTTTTTTTACATTCTTTTGCCTCCTAATACATCTTCAAAGCCTGCCAAAAGAATACCCAACAATTAAAAAAACGAAATTTGATACCTTTTCTTAACCATTTGTAATAGCCCAAATCGTATTGTTCGTTTTCGGCTTAGGCCCTCACGATTTTAAAATGCATCACTAATAGATAAGATATGTTTACTTTCATAACTTCATTACACTAAGGGTTGCCCCACCTCACCAGAATTTACCTAAAACTAAGCTGAACTCTAGCCCACATCAACAAGATTGACATAAAAGTGACTTTAATACCATTGTAACAGCTTAATCCGCTGGTGATACCCAACATCTCTCCTGTGTTTTATCGATGTGGGACTTTTCATCTTAAGATAGGTTGTTACATCTTTCTTATATACTTGTAAAAAAAATCCGTACAATGTGTAACATCATTAATATCGTTTCAATTTTAAATAAGATACCCTCTTCATTCATTTTTTATGCACCATAATTTGCTTTTTGAAAGTCAAACTATATAAATTTCATAAATATTTTAAAGTATATCTTTTCATTTCTTCATATAAATATGTGAAAGATTACTATACATAATATTTTTCATATAATTTTAGGTGAACGTAGTGAGTACTAAGTACTAACACTGGACAATTAACATAAAGCCAGGGCATGCTCCTTCACTTTTCACCCACCCCCATAACATATCCATCATCACAACTAGATGTAGTTACATACTAGGTCATGCATTTTCCTAGATATATAATACTTTTGCCGCGCCTTCTTGTGACAAATAATGAAACCTGCTTAATCCATGCACGGTCACTAATAATTTTCTTGACAGTCTACTTCTTTTAATTGCACGAGTATACTAAAATAAAATTATTAGAGTATATTGATCCAAAAAATTACTGAATTTGTTTCAAAATATTCACTAACCTTTTTAGTAAAGCAAAAAAATCAATATATAAGTCTTCTTTTTTCAAAAAAAAAAGAAAGAAAGATTTTCTCTTTAATTACTGTTTTGTTGTTCGAGTGTTAATTGACTAAGATGTCTTATTATGGCTAAATACAATTTATGATTATAAGCCTATTAAGCATTTCTTAAAAGAATACACAAAAACTATAAGGACCTACGTGTATGTACGAAGAAAAACATTTTCAGAATATTATTTCTAAGAAAATAAATTAAAACCAGAAAAATGACTTTCTAGTGAAAGAACAAATAAATATTATACTTCATAAAAAAAAAAAAATCTCGTACCACACATACCCTCAGTGAAAAAGGAAGGGAGATTGAAGAGGAGGCATTAAGCTTTTTCAAAAGATAACTAGGGTCTTGCGCCCATTTAAAGTGCATACTCAATTCACAACTTTGATTCTTAATTTAAAAATTTAATTATGAATTTTTTCGATAGAAATTTTAATTCAAAAGTCACTCTTATAAAGTCACTCGACCATTTTAATTAATTTTTTCAACAAAATTTAATGAAAAAATAATTTAACCTGGTTGGATGTCTTTGTAAGTGATATATCAAAAGTTGAGTGACTTTATAGGTAAAAATATAATTGAATAGCTTTGAAGAAATAAAAGAAACTTAAGTTACTTTTTATGAGAAAAACCTTTAGTTGGGTGACTTTCTGTGGAAAAAATCTTACGTCGAGTGATTTTGGAATTATAAAAGAAAGTTAAGTAATTTTCTATGAAAAAAACTATTAATTGAGTGACGATGTGAGATATTAACTCCTTAGTATAATTATGAAAAGCAAGCTATAAAAAAAAAGGGTAAACAATCATTGAATCAAGCTCGAGCGCTTCATAGCTCAATTGATTAGCTATCAAATTTTCGAATTTTCACATTATTGTCCCCTCGTAATCCCCTATTCCTAACCCATACAAAGACCAAGAATACTTCAACTTTGTCACATTGCGTACATGTTACATATATCATTGCATTAGTATGTAGCTACTAAAAATAGTCAATTCATATTCTTGCCTCTATCCTACAATCATTGGAAATTTTTCCTATATTTTGTACTCTTCTCTTTCCAGAGAATGAGCAGTTGGTTTGCTATACGTACAATTTTATAGCTAGGAAAAAAAGAACAATTTGTATTGGCCTCTAGTCCATTTATGATCAATTTGGTAAGGGTAGATTGGTCATTTTATACAACCAGGTCTTTGTTCCACCACCAATTTTCTGAAATATAATATTCTCTTGGGAACCTCTCCCAAGAATTATTTCTTCTTTGGCATTGGAAAATTATAAAATTCTAGTTCCTAATATATAAATACAAACGCTTTTTAAAATTCTTTTCTTTCGGTTAGAATATGTCAAACTAACTTTCTTTTAATCTATTCTTACACGTCGGAAGCTTATTATATTTATATGATTTTATATATATATATATATATATATTAAAGTAAAGAACATCAACAACAACATAATCCCCACATTATTTTTTAAATGAAACTGGATATGATATGACAATGTCTTGTGTATAATTTAGATCGTCGTTGGATTAGTTTAAAAGGTGATTATGAAAGATCATTAAACAAATCTTTAACTCCACTTTGGAGGATAATCCCAATTTAGTTCCTTAGTTTATTTTTTATTTCCTCTTTGATTTAATAATCAACACACAGTATATTTATATATAACGTGTTTGCGTGTTTAATGGGTCAACTTTTCAACAGTATATATACTCGTTTTCTCTACCTCATCATTTGTCCAACAATGAGAAAATTAAAAACAGTCTTAAAAAAATCCTTTTACTTGACAAACTAAACTAAAAATAAAGTAAAGAGGTGTTTTTAATGGATGAGACTAATAATTCGTGTCAAATTTAAAAATGTTTTAATAATTTTCTCTCCAACAATTTATATACTATACTATGTAGTAATACTTGATCAGTATGTTTCAATATGACATACATAGTATCAAGTGAAAATGACTTATTAACAAGCCACACTTCTAGGAGGTGAAAAAAAGACATAAAACAATAGAAAATGTAAATGTAAGAAAGTGTGTTACTTTTATGAAAAAGTCGAAAAAATTCAACATCGTTATATATACCTAAAATTACTTTTTGAGTTATAAACTCGTGAAGAGAAATATGATGAACACGCCTAACTCCGCATATGCATGAGTTCAATACCTAGATTTTTATCTTAGTGAAGTTTTAGGTGTTAAATTGCCTTCTTTTTTTTTCCATTTAGTTCTTGTTTAACCTATTGATCCAAGTCAGAGAAAATGAAGTTTAACGCCCCTTTACATATACGCTTTAAAATTAGATTGATTTAAGAGTGTGAGAGGGGGAGTAATTTGTAATGGAGTGAGTATAACCCCACTGGTGGTTGACTAGTCAGAGTATTTTTGTTTTTCATGTAATCAAAATGTCAAGTCGAAACATTCTTGTGAGGTCTTTGGAGTCAACATTAAATTATGAATGCCGGTCACCGTGTAATTCCAATTTAACCTTCACCAACCAGCCTGACAAGTGTAAACGGTCTATATTTAGTTCTCCCCCTCTGTCTATTTTTACTTATTTATATTTAATTTACACATTTCTTAACAAGTACAATTAATAAAATAAAAGTTTATTATATTACCCTTTGAATATATAAAATTCAATATTTTGAAAAACGCAATGAGAAATGAATAGTACTTAATAATAAGAGAACGATAAATTATCTCTTGACTTTCCAAACTGGACAGAAAAAAATAAAATGATAAGCTATTTCTTGATTTTTCAAACTCAGACAAGTAAAAATGGATGTGATGATAGTAAATGATGTGCCTTTCGCAGAGGTTTTTCTTTTCTTCTACAATTATTCTAACTAAAATATTGATCTTGAAGTGTAGACTTACCTTTTATAATGAATTGGTCAAAGAGGAGAAAGGAGTGAGTAGGAGGCCGAAGGGACAAAGGGATCAGCTTTTGTTTGTTTAAGTAGGAGTCCCACCACTGACTCCCATTAAGAAATGCTTCAGCACCTCAGTAGTCAGCTGCAGATTCCTAAAAGAAGAACCCTTCATTATGCTATTGCTGTAGCAGGCCATGTGAATAGGTGCTACATAGTACTTGTATTTCTCCTCCACCTGAACTTCCTTTTCTACTATCAATTGCCTATGGCTTTGCTACATAATGAAAGGAGCCACCAACTCACCCATACTTTGTACCCCAGGAACATACTGAAACGCCTAGATAGGAATTTAGTGCAGTTATATATTCACGAGAAGTCACTAAATGTGTATAAAACAAGTGTAAATACATTGTTTCCAATTCTGCACTTCATTCAGAGAAATGAGTATTTAACATTTAAATGACTAAAGTAACTCTAACTGAATTAAAAATCAATTGGGAGAAACTCTAAGCCTTTCTTCACATGTTCATAGTACAAACAGATTTACTAAAAAACTGATGATGTAACAACATACCTACAGTTCATATTATCGGGATTGCATATGTTACAGATGATAGCAGTTCCCCTCATCGTTTAAACAACAGTAAAACTCAACCCAAAGTATCTCTTCATGTGCTTTTATCAAGTATCAAACTGAATCACCCTGATAATCTTTAAAAAGAAGGTACACATTGAGAGTTTAGAACCTACACATTTGGTTTCCGTCTTACACCTGTATGCTGAATCGATTCAACATCACAGTATTAACAGATAACTACAATTCTACCATGCTGAAAAATCTTTAAGCTCTGCTGTTGATGTGCCTGTTTTTCTCTTCTTTGTTGCAGGAATAGGTGGCAGACTGCTGTCAGAAGAAGTTTTGGAATCAGCCTCTGCAGTCCTTGCTTTCAGATACTTCCCAATACCACTGCCAACAGCTTGAATCTCTGAGGTGCCAGTTCCAGGGTTGCTGTACCATGATCCAACCTTCTCCTGGAACAGAGGAAAGAAGAGAAAAGAGATGGACACGGAGTATTAAGATCCAGCCAAACAAGCAAAATGGCCGTTATTAACAGGCTAAAGAAAAAGAATAGTACTAACATTATCTTCATCTTCAACTTTGTTGTCATCATTTATTTTCTCTTCTTCTTCATCAAGCTCTGTGTAGGGGTTGACATACACTTCGACGCTTATTATCTTGATTTCTTCCTGCGCAGAAAGCAAAAGCAAAAGGAGCTGAAGTAAGGACTCAGGCATCAGAACAAACAACAGTAGCTTTAAAAAATATCTATATTAAGAAATGAAAACACTCAATGTTCAGAGAAAAAGCAGCAAGTCTGGGCTGTGCTAGGGGAAGGAAATGAAAATAAACAGATGACTGAATGAAAATAACCAGACAAATGAACAACAAAATGATATCTGGAAGAACATAAAGTCTTCTTTGGAAAAAGAAACCGTTGTCTATAAAGGTATAAAACAACCCAACGCTCACAATTGGCAAAAATAGCACAACCATAATCGTACTTTTTTACAAATATATGAAATCCTGATATGATCCTATATCACTCCACTTTCTGCTGAAACCTGAAAATCAAGATGAACTTGGGGAATGGAAGATCTTTACCCCCTTTTCTCTTAAGACAAGTAATTCATTTATTAAAAAGACCTAGCATACCATTTTGACAACCAGAGATGAAAAAGGCATAAGCATGAAGACTGCAAGGATGGAAGAAGATAAATTAACACGCACATGCAGTATAGGTCTATATTGAGAAGATCTTCAAATCTCATTCTTATCCCAAAGCTGAACAGGTTAAAACAGATTCTTGACTTGTTTGGTCTCGATTATGGAACTGCTTCTAGTAATTTAAATGAAAAACTAAAAATTACTGCAAAAGCAGAGCAGGTCAACAGAGATTTTCGACATGATTAGTTTGGATTAGGAAACTGTTTCGAATCATTTAAATAAGCAATCTAATTTTCCCTCAAAGTCCCAAGCAAGCATGTTGATCTCCTGTGTGCCTAACTCCCTCTTACAGTATAGTAGAAAATATCAGATTGATCACTTATACTAGAGAAATATCAGTTTTTGGCAAATCAAGTGTAATCACGTAATACTAGCTCCACGTTCCAACCATGGAAACTAACCACATAAGCTTTCAGATACATTGATGGAGTAGCTACTCTGGCTACAATGCTGGTATAACTAGTCTCGCACCCAAGAGTGTAGCCTAGTGAAGTGGTTGAGAGCCATGAGGTCTCAAGTTCAAATTCCAACGGAGATAAAAACACTAGGTGATTCCTCCAATCGTTCCTAGCCTTTGATGGACAGAGTTATCTTGTACTTGTTGCTAGTGGGAGGTGGCGGGTATCCCGTGGAACTAGTCGAGGTAGGCGAAAGCTGGTCCGAACACAACAATCATAAAAAAATAATAATGACTAGACTTATAGCAGTATTTCTCCCTAAGGTAGTTTAGCTCTCAATCAAAGCATATTAATTGCTTCCAAGGCATGACTCAAGATGCTAAGTTGAAGAATGAGAGTTAAATATAGAGTTACTCTTCCTACTAACCAGAGGCCGGTCATTATCATCAACAGGGACTTTCTCCATGGTAGAAAGTGTTGGCAAGCCTCCAACAACCATACCAAAGACGGTATGTTTGAAATTTAAGTGAGTAGCAGACTTGTATAGGATGAAGAACTGTGAGCCATTTGAGTGAGGACCAGAGTTAGCCATGCTAACAACACCTCTACCAGAATGCAGCAACTTGGAGTGCACTTCATCCTTAAAGGGCTTACCCCAGATAGACTCACCCCCTTTCCCTGTGCCAGTTGGGTCACCACCTTGAATCATGAAATTCCTGCACAAATGGACAAATAAGTTCCTTTACATTCAATATTTCCAAATGATTAACAAAGGTTTTACAACCATTTTCAAGTTAAAAGGTATCAAATTACCGGATGTTTCTGTGAAAAGCTACTCCATTATAATATCCTTGTTCACAAAGAGTAATGAAGTTTTCACATGCCCTTGGAGTTATGTCACAATGAAGCTCGATGTTCAAATCACCATGTGTTGTATGCAGCTGGACGTAACCTTTCTTCTTGGGATTTTTCTCAACTTTAACATATTCATATTCATTCTTTGTTACTGGGTCATAGGAGGTGGAAGTGAAGGATCGAGAAGCAGCACCAGTGGTAAAACGACTTTTAACCTGAAAGAGTTGACTAACTTCATAAATCATTTTGGATAAAATAACAGATTTTTATCATGGTTCTATGTGTTATTTTCTTGTTGAACCTCGCATCTCTATTTTTTTTTTAAGAGTAAAAATTGTTGCACTGAGCATCTCATAAAACCTCAACATTATAGAAGTTAACACTAACCAACCAGCAAGAAAATGTTAATAAAAACTATGCAAAGAGAATAACAAATGGATATGAAATTCCAAAGGTAAGTCAAAGTCAATTGTTTTAAACGATTAAAAAGGGGCACAACTGATAGCTCGCTAGGTGTAAAAATCATGTTGTCGTGTCCCATAACAAAGAAATGTATGTTTCTTAATTAACGTGTGAAGAAGGAATATTATACCAGCAAAAAATTTTAATAAAGATACATCGATACTATGTTTTCAATACTGAGACATGGTTCCAAAATGGAATATCCAGGTGAAAAAACCATACTGACAAGCCACAGGAAGGTCAAAAATGACAACTATGCCAATCCCAAGCAAGTTAGCGTCAGCTACATGGATCCTTACTAACCATGCTTCTCCATTTGAACTCATCTAGACTTGTATATACAATACAGTAATAATAATAGTAATTACTAGAAGCTCTCAGTATTTCAGCTGGCATATATATCTCATATAGCACCAAAGGACTCCTAGAAAACGTAAGACCTACAGTAAACATACGACGTGGCTAAACATACTTCCAATCAGTGTTTTAGAATGTGGGGACATGAGGCGAGGCGTTTTATACAGTATGGGACAAGGCATAAATCCCGAGATACAAAGCGTAAGTCCCCTGGATTTGCAGCGCGTATACCTCATATATCTTAAATTTTATAATTTGATTACTAGGAAAATAAGCAAAAGTAGAACTTTCAATAATTCTACAAATAAATTTAAATAAATCACCAATAATACGAAAAAAATTGTATTGTTATTTGAAAAAGGCTACAACACGAGAAATGATAATAGCCAAGATCATTTTTAAAATAAAATAATTATCCATCTCCACATTTACTAATCTTTTCCGTCCTCAACTACTATTTACATTGATTATTGTGTATATATTTCAAACAAGGAAAGGATAAAACAAGCAATAGTAATTAGAAAAGATGAAAAGGTACATAATGCTATGAAATCCCTCTCATATTAGCTTGAGGCACTATTATCTATAAATTATTTATAGGAGTTGTTTTATTTGCTCATATAGTTTAGAAAATATCGTATAACCTGAAAAATATGATAACATAAAGTATAAATATTATTACACTCATAATAAAAAAAATATAATTTATAGCAAAAACAACAACAACAACAACATACCTAGTGGAATCCAACAAGATAATTTATAGCAAAAATACTTTTAAAATAGTGAAAATAAAAATTAATGTCCAGGATGCATTTTTATGCCCGGGACTTACGTTTTTATGCCCAGGGCTTACGCCCCAAATTCTAGGACTTACGCCCTATGGAACTCGCCTTCAATTTAGCCTCGAAGCATTTTTAGTGCTCCCCGCCCCAGAACTCTCCTTGAAAACGTTTTTGAAAACACTGCTTCCAATTAACAGGTATTTGCCTACATATATCTTTTTCTTCAATTGTGTCCTATTTTTGTTACGAGGTAAAGTGACAAAATTACAATGTATCATTAGTTATAGGAAAAAATCTAGAAATAGACCAATGATTTGGGCTTGGGACTTCCATGTAGGAGGTCTCAAGTTTGAAACCCCTTGCCAACGAAAGCAAGGGGTTTGCCTTCTAGGTCGAGCTCGTTGCACCGGGCTTGCCTAGTGCAGGTTACCACTCCTATGTGATTTGTGAGCTATTGCATAAGAGTGGAGTTTTTTACCCTGTGCGCACCCAAATGGTAGCGGCCACGGGATTCCTTGCCATCCAAAAAAAAAATATGTGCAATTTTGAAAGCCAAACATAATGGAAATCTAGCATGAACATAAAGGTTCCCAAATTGAAAGTGTAAACTACGCATGCAGTTTTAATATTACTCTTTGTGAATTGATCCGAAGAAAAAGCAAAGAGATGATTGCTTTCAAAAAACTGACCAGCTTAGCATTTACTGGTGTCCTTTCACCCGCCATGTGCAAAGCTACCCGTGCAGCTGTTTTATCAGCTGAACCAGCCTTTGCAGCAGCAGCACTTCTTCCATGAACTGATGCAGATGCAGCATCCACAATGCTGAAAGTCTGCTTTTCTTTTCCTTCACCATTTTCGTTTGTTTTTGTGTCATCTTTGATACGTGATCTTGCAGCTAAAATAGCCTCAAGAGCAGCAGCTCTTTCATTCTGTGCCTTGTTCCCACCTCCGCCATGCAGTGCGATCTCTTTTGCTTTCTCACTTCCAAGTTCCTTAAGCATTTGCTTGATGTCCCCAGTAATATTTATGTTGTATGTTGGGTCAGATTGCATTTTCTGTATTTCTGATGAAGTACGGAGCACTTATAAGAAGTGGAACCCTTTTTGCAGCAAAATGTGCATGAATAAAAGAATCACTCACCTTCATCGTCAACTTTTAGACTTTTCTTAACATGATCAAAATCTAGGAGCACCTTGGTGTCCAGTGCATTAGGATTCTGCAGTTAGATGTTCAAAAATATCAATGTAGACAACATTCTCATTAAGCATATATAACAGTTAAGGGAAGGATAGTAGTTTAGAAGCTTACTTGAATTGTTATAAGGTCTTCTCTAGTGAATGTTTCATCAGTTAGAAGCTCCTTCCAGTTCTTTGTTTTGATATTCAGTTCTTTAACTGCCTAAGCAAGAAAGACTGGATCAAACTTTCCATGCAAGGAATACAGGATGCTCTTTTCTTTGAATCACATATATGAATAGTTGTCAGGAGGCAAATATCCCATACCTCATAACAGAAAACATTTCCCGTAGTTCTTACAGCAACTATATGTGTGAACTCTGTAAAAACCTTGTTCAAGACAGGACAATGATACTCTCCTGAAACAATAAGACACCAGTTCTCAACCCATTCCTGGAAAATGACAACAACTACTAATATGACTGTTCTCCCCGAGCTAGTAGAATTTCTAGGTATAGCTATCCCTAATTACCAAAAGCTAAAGACCCAAGTTTTCATCTTTGAACTGTGATGGAAGTTTGAACTGATTAATGTGAACGCAATAGGCATAAGTGTTTATTGATCATCCCACATTCAATGTCAGAAAAGACGCATACAATGTTAGTACAACTTTAAGTATCCCTTTTTTCTTTTTAGTAAATAATTCATGTGCAATTGGACTTCCATTCAAATTCCAAAGCTAATTACAGATTGTATATCTTCAAAACAAAGTACTACCTTCAGCATTCTTGTGGAAAGTAAGAGGAATTAAATCCTCCTGCTTCATTGGTGCTCCAGTCACTGGATTCCTCCCGTATTTCCTGATGTATGGAACTATATGCCTGCAAAAAGAAAAAAGAAAAGAAAGCCATGGATACTACATGTCCAGATGAAAATCCAGCTTGATATAGAAATTGAGTCTGGAAATACTGACATTATTTCAAAGACACTGCCATCTTTTGTGCATACTGGATCCTCAAACGGTGTAAATGTAAGACTGCATATAAAATTAAACGCCAAATTTAACCAAAAATTAACTTTAAAAAGTTGATAATGAGAGAAAAAAATAACAGAAGCAATCAATATAGCAGGGGAAGGAACTTACGCGCAGCAATAGAAGGGAAGCCGTTTAAAAGGGGTTTTGAGTTCTTTCGATTTAGCGCCACCCCATTCAGTAGCCCATTCTGTCTTTGTTATGAACATTCGATCTTTACTGTGCTGTTTCTTCCCCATGATGTAATTGTCACTTCCTCGTCGAAACTATAATCTCTCTGAATTAGGGTTTTAGAAGAACACTTCTTTTTTTTCCAATAAACAAGAAAATTTGTTGACTCTGTTCTTCAAATTAATCCTTAACGATACCGTTTTATAGCATCAGATAAATATCTGCTCCGTAAGACGGTGGCTGCTTTGGACCTTCTTCTCCGGTGCCTGTATCCTTATTCCTAAATCTGGACCTAACTTGAACCCGGTTATGCAGTTCATGTCGTGAATCTGACCCGACCCGTATTTAAACTAGGTGGCGACTTGGCGTATTGCTCTTATCATTTTGAAATAAAAAGTTTAAAAAGTAGAGGTAATTATAAATTTAACATAACATATAAGTAGTTAAATGTTTAGAAATTAGTAATTTGTTGAATTTGTCAAAATCCATAAGCATAATTAGCAAAGGTGCATATTTAAATAATTAGTGATTAAACATACTCAATTAGATATTCATATGATGAAAATTTAAATTTATCAATACTTAGAAATAATAGTAATATCAAAAAATAATATGTATTGGAAACTGCAAAATATGAATCTTCATCACAGTGAAAATGTTCAATTCAATTCTCCTTTTTCTTAAACTTTTGTCTCAAGATGATTGAATAACATTTAGAGTTTGTTTGGGAATTCACCTGTCAATTGACATTAATGTAATTATTATGGTAGTACACACTTTGTAATTATATTTCCTCGTAATTACACTGTCATGTTTGTTTACTAGAATGTAATTACAAGGTTATATTAAATTTTAAAAGTAAAAATTAATTATTTAAGATATATATTGTCTTTTAAAAATATATTAATTAGTAAATATATATTCTTAACTAATATTATAAAAAAATTAATTATATTTTTTAAATTAGTATATTTTAATTAAATTAATTATAAAAATTAAAATTATAAGTTTTATGCGAACATCATGAAATGTATGTTTGACAGAAATATTAAATATTATAAATATAATGTCATAGTTAAATTGTTAAAATATTTGATAAAAAAAAATAATATATCTAATATAACTAAAAAAAGTAAATGACTTGTAATATGAAATATCAAGCCAATACTACAAAAACAAATGAAACTAAAAAGTATAATATAAGTTTTAAAGTCAAAATAAAAAAACTATCATAATACTCTTATGACAATATTCAATATAACATACATAAATATGATTTAAAAGAAAAAAATATGTATATTTATAACTTTATCTAACAATGAATTCAATTTTAATTTAAAAACTAGAATGCTAATAAAATCATGCTAGTGAAAAATAAAATAAAACATAGAATAAAAGAAAAAAAGATAATGTGAAAAATTGTATGGAATCACATGACAAAGATTGAGAATAAGAAAGAAATGAAATATAAATATTATAAATAAAATGTTGTTATAGAAAAGTTAGAATAATAAAAATAAAAAGAATTTAAAATAATCGAAATAAAAATAAATTAAAATGAAAATATAAAAATAAAAATAAAAGAAAGAAATTAAAACGTAACCAGCATGTAATTACACTATGTTGTTACCTGCGTGAATTGGAAAGTGCAATTACACCCAGTCAATGATACTTAATTATTTGTTGACCATGTAATTATCTATCCAACCAAACACATCAGACATTGTAATTACACCCAATTCTACTAAATCCAATTACAGAGAGTGTCCTTCCAAAGAGACTCGTAATATTTATATTTTGTAAGTACAAATGTACAATAATCATCTCCATAATTACTAGTCTACTCAGCACTTTTTCCATTGATAAGCATATTATGTCACTAAGTATTCGATGAAATTATACATTGATACAATTAGATTGAGCAATATAGACAATGTATACAACGAAATTATATATGCTGATACAATTAGATTGAAGGAATAAATATAACTAAGGCAAAACAATAATTATGAATTTTAATAAAACAAAGTAACTATAAATGATGTAATTATACTTCCAAATCCAAAGTATAGTAATTAGTGAAATTTAAATCTCACCCAAAGGTAAAGAAAAAAGAACAATTATATATCATAATAAGAAGTTCAGCCCAATGAACGCAGGCTTTAGGCCCAGTAGTACTTCGCCGTAACTCAAACTGTTTGGGCCACCATTAACGCCGCCGGATCCCCTGAGAAGTTACTCCCGCAATCAGCGACGATGGTTGATGATCGGAGTAGCAGCAGCAGTGAAGAGGATGGAGATGCTGATTGGAGAGCCGCCATAGATTCTGTTGCTGCTACAACTACATTTGGTAAAACTACCGATAAAGTTCATTCATCAGCCACTGCTACTAACGGAGAATCTGTCGACCATCCATTCCAAGAAGATGAAATAGATACTATCCAGCCTCGGAAGCTCAAACATTATCAATTAAAGGTAGTTCCCTATTTTCTCATCCTCACTTGCTTCCTTTATTCCTTGCAACTCTTGTTAACTGAACTAGCAAGTGCTCCAATGATAGCTTTGATACTACCGAGTCTTTTTATCTCTGTTCTCATAGCCGGATTACAGTAGGCCTTATCATGCTTGCACTGGTAACATGACAATTGAAACTAATAACCTTTTGAAACTATATGTCTTTCATGGTGCACCGTGCAAGATTATGGAGTTGTAATATTCCCTAATATTGTATTTTGGTCTAACATCTTTTTGCTACTGCGGTAATTGCTTGATGAATCAACTTCATGAATGGACATTAACAGGCCCTGAAGACTTTGGAAGACATTTTAGACAAGAGTATAGAAATAGTGAGAGACATTGATGATGCTTCCCAGGAAGATACACCCTCGGTGAATGGAGGTGGAATTCGGTTGTTTAAGCGTGCTCCCCCTGGGATTGTGTTTGATCACACAGGTAAAAGAAAAGAAAATCTGAAGCAATTAATTTGACGATTGTTACATCCGCTAATATTTGTTTATTATGTGCTTAACATTCTTAAATTTCAAATTTGACTGGATTAAAAAGAAAAGAACATTGACCAACCTTGTTTAATAGAATAGAAGGCTAAGCTTGATATTGTGTTAGCTTGCTTTCACTTACGGGATAAAAATGTTATTAAATGTATAATGGAAAAGCCATGCCACAGTATTCCCATACTTGTTTATTTTTAATAAATTAAAATAATGTTACTAATGAATCCCAAGTCAGTGCCAAAGTATATACAATGTGGCTATGAGGCAAATTTCTTACTAACACTAAGAAAGGAGGTTGGACCTGTTTGACAATTGTTCAAATTATTGATGTAGCGTCCTCCTTGGGTTCGCAACACTGGTCAACCTGCTTGACGATATTACTACAGATGACAAGTTTAATAGTTTTGAGGTTGGTTTTGAGATAATTCAGAATCGGTAATTGAGATGAATTTCATATGAAAGCTGGTTATCTAAGTATTATGCCAAAAGTTCAACACTCTGTTAAACTTTTGAGTATAGAGATTTTGCCTTTTTACTGTCTTAACTCTTTTGTGGCAATTTGGATCAACATTTTCAACTTTGAAATCGAGCAACCTACTATTGCTGTTCAGTTCCTTTATTATGATGGATGAAATTAGACAACAATTTCAGTTAGGTGTACTGGCTGGTTTCATGAAGAACAAAGGACTTCAATATTTAAATTATAAAGAGATTCCTTTGTCTGTTCCTGGTTGCTCCTCTACGCCCGTGGCTCTTTTGGTTTCATTCATTGCTGGCACTAGAGTGGCACACTTAGGAAGGTATCTTCCATACTAAGTTCTATTTCAAGCCTCCTGGGCTCTCAAACCTCGTGCTGATGAGTGACCATAACAAAAATATATCTGAGGGGGATCTAGAATTTGAGGAAGCAGCTGAAAGGGAAGAAATCGGGTAGTTGATCTTCTGTAGTAGCCTAGGAAGTTGTATTAGCCACAAGAATAAACATGTAGAGCTAGAATCAGTAAGGTCAACTGAACATGCTGTCTGTCAGTATAAAATGCTGACCAGAGCTGCTGGCTGGAAGAGCCAGGCTAATTTCTAACAGCAACTGCCATTGCTTCATCCTACATTTCCAGGCTATATTTTATATTTCGAGTTTGTTGTTTCACCTACTTTGGTCGCTTTAGTATAGATGTTTACACTTCACAGAAACTAACAAAGGAATTATCTGCTGAATCACTACCCTTAAATGATGATGCAATTGCCATCAGAAAATATTTTTGAGGACACAAGCGACCAAACTACAGAAGTTTTGGGGGTGGAGGGTTTGTTTAGTGCGCTTCACTCTAATAAGTAGACTATATGATTGGAATTGATTTGTTCTGATGGTCACTACTTAGATGGAGAAAGTCAAGGATGTGATTGAAAGGAATGATGAAAATTGCATGTAATAACAAAAATATTGGGCATACAGTGGGGTGAACACTAGATAAGCAGGCAAACATGAAGTACTCCTTTTCTGTTTTTTGACAACGGGTGCAGGGAAAGGATGGGTGTTGTGACTTTTTTGTACTTAGAATCCATAGCGGAATGGATTCATAACCCAGTGACTTACAGGAGGGAGAACTAGGTGAATGGGGTGGGTTTTAACTTTTAACCACTTGCCCTCCTTCGCCGCCTAAACACATTGCTATGAGAGCAACTATAGCTGCATATTGTTGAGAAGGTGCCCACTCTTAACTGTCAGTAGCAAGACTAGAGTCTAAAACTACAACTATTGTTGTCCCTGCTTTTTGCCAGATGAACTCCAAGAACCCAGAAAGAAACCAAAAATTCGTCCTGGGAAGGAATTTGAGGAGAACTCAAAAGAGGTTTGTCTTTTCTATTTCTCATTTTGATTCATAGCTGGTGAAATCTTTTTGAGCTCTCCTTCCACCTTTACTGTTTTGTTATTTCACCCTCTCACTCGGCCCATCATGGTTGCCACAGTTCAAAAACCAAATCAAGTCCATTGTTGTTGATGGAATGGATATTTTAGCTGCATCTAAAAATGCTTGCCAGAAATCATTGGCCAGGCTAGAAGCAAGAGAAGCAGCAGCTAAAGCAGCTGCCAAAAGAGAGGAAGAAAGAGTTGCCGCATTAAAAAAAATTAGGGGGGAGAGATGGCTCCCTTCTGTGGCCAGAGATATGCAGTCAAGGCTTCAACAACGTTGACACCTCTAGATGGACTATGCTTCCATTATTCAGCACTCATCTTTTATTTCTTGTACTCCCTAAAGTTTCTATTGCTCATTTCAGCCTGTGTTTTATGTTAGGCCGTTGTCCCTGTAGGTCCAGCAAAGGACGTTGACTATATTTCTGTATTGCCAAAAAAGTTCCTTCTGATTAAATTGTTTTGACCTTTCTGTAGCAAGTTAAAAAGTCTGGTTATTAGTACCGCCATTGGCAAACAATTGGTGTCAAGGCAAAGCATTTCTGCATTCATTTGTAACTGAAGATGGCTTGGTGTTATTAGTGAATGCCAGCCAGTAATTATTTGGTCCCTTTTTTTTTTTTTTTAAAGAAAGAAGTTGCTGTGCAAACCCGACAAGCCCTCAATGTACTAGTAGATACAAACAAGAAGCTTAAAATACATGTAAATTTTTATGTGTACAACCTCAACTAAACATCTCTTTCTTCTTTTGGTATCATCATCATAACAGTGACATAGCAGAAACAGCCAAAAGAATCTCAGAAAACATGAACATAAGGAATTGAGCCTCTTAATCATTAGTTAATACAAAGCCACCTAGAAATAATCTCCACCAGCTGACCCTTCAACGAGTAATCATTAACACTCATGGTTTAAATACTCCCTAAATCTCCCTATATTCTTCTCAGCAGAAACTGCAGTATGGGATGCTGCAACTCAAGGAGAAAAAAAGCCCTCAAAATAGGCTGTGGCATCACAGCAATTCTCTTAATTATTCTCCTTATAGTTGGCATTACTCTGTATTTCACTATCCTTAAGCCAAAAAGTCCAAAAGTCACAACTCAGTCTGTCACATTAAAGGCAGTAAAATTTGAGGCATTTCCAGCATTTCACCTCAACATAACAATTGGCCTAATCCTCACTATCCATAACAGAAATTATGGTAGCTTCAAGTATGACAGTAGCAGAGCTTATGTGACTTATCACGGAGATCCAGCAGCAGAAGCGCCCATTGAAGCAGACACCATTCCAGCTAGAGCAGATCATGATTTGAAGACAACTGTGCTAATTGATTCAGATGGTTTCTTCAAGAATCCTAATTTCTTAGCTGATGTAATTTCTGGTTGCTTAAATTTCACATCGTCAACCACTTTACACGGGAAGGTCACTGTATGGAAAGTCTTGAAGCTCAAAGCCAGAACAGTTAGCACCTGTGACATCTCAGTTTTCACCAAATTCCAGAATGCAACTTCTGTATGCAAATCCAAAATTAAGTTCTGATTTCTGTTTATTCATTATTCTGCTATTCTTTTGTCTATTTGTTCTCTGTTGACTGGTTTAGATGAAGAAACCATATCAATAAAAATAGCAAGAGCGCATGTTTGATTTGAAAACCGAACCTCAAATATGGGTCTTGTTTTTAGAAACTAAACATCTGGGTTAGCTTCACTTGAACAAGAATAGGGGTAAGGGGGATACTACTTCCAGAGTTTACATGTGTTCGTGGGGTTTCACAGACAAGTTTAGAAGACAAAAATATGTATTTTAGATTGGCAATGAATGCAATGCTTCTTTCTGTGATCAGATCCTAGTCTTGTATAATAGCAGTGCTAGGCCTTCAGTTCACAATCTAACTCAATATATATCTATCATTATACACTTATACACAAGGGCAACATGCCTATATCTATTATCCACTTATACATAAGGGAAGCTTCCTTGAGATCTCTCATATCTCGCTTGAAAATAAGGTCCTGAGCAGTTAAGCTTTCAGGTATCCTTTTTTGTCCAAGTATGAGATCACTACATCAGCCAAGTCATTAGGAGAATCACATAGCCCTTGGTTCTGACGCAGCACTATCTGCACGACAAAGACAAGATATAATTAGAGAGTTTAGAGAAGAAGCCATGATGCAATTGAGCCCACCGTCCAAAGAAAGTTGAGTCTCAATGGCATAAACAGAATGATTGAAGTTATTTATCTTAAGTTTCAAATGTGGAACAAGCCCCTAAAGTTAGGAAATGCTGATTATCTGAATACTGACAATTACTGAATATATAAGCGACTTCAAATCAGTATAGCATGTCCAATTAGTTTAAATAAGAAGGGAGGTTTGTCTTACCTCTGATTTCAGAGGTGGCTCATATGGATCATCAATACCAGTAAAACCTGCAAATAGCCAAAATCCCACATTATAATCACTTCACGAGCTAAGATCAACCAAATGCCACAAAAATGAGATCAGCAGAGGAGAGGGGAATCTCCTGCCTACAGCAGCAGGGATACAAAAGTTCGAGTGGTAGGTAACTTAATAGCTAAGAGAGAAGCAAACTCAATTCTCAGACCACCTATATGATATGGTTTTTGACTTCTCAAAAGTAATCTAATTCATTAGTGCAAGATGTATATAAGTATACAACTATAATATACTTCCTAGTTCATAAAAGATAGAGATACCGAGATAACAGATAGAACCTTTTATCTTTCCTGCTCGAGCAAGCTTATACAATCCCTTAGGGTCCCTTGCCTCACATACATGTAGAGGAACATCCATAAACACCTAAAACTTAGCCAACTCAATCAGATGTTTAGATATGCCAAAAACAAGCAAGTTGTCACTTGAGAAGCTAATCTTTTGGGTACCACTCCTTGTACAAACCTCAATGAAATCCCCTTCAGGTAGTAAAGCACGGCAGGCATCTCGCTCCTTTCTGTAAGGAGATATCAAACTGGCAATGCAAATAACTCCAGCATCCACAAAAAGCTTAGCTACTTCTCCTGTAAATAACCATTTGCAATTTTTAGATCCCAGAAGGAGAAATATGATAGCTTTGAAACGTGGAGAAGGTAGAAACCAACCAATCCGCCTTATATTTTCTGCCCGATCTTCAGCTGCAAAACTAAGGTCACCATTTAGACCATGGCGAACATTATCACCATCAAGGATGTAAGTGAGTTTGCCTCTAGCATGTAAGCTGTGAGCTAGAGCACATGCCACAGTGCTCTTCCCTGAAAACATATTTAAAATTTAAAAATGAAAAAGAGTAAGTGCCAATGCAAACAGCTCATAGACTGAAGACAGCAACCTGCAGGGAGGGGGACGGGGGATGGGGGTAAATGGGCTCGTGCTAATAAAATAGAAAAAGTAAAGAATTTAAGGAAAGTCAAGAGAACAAAATAACTGGTAGCGTATTAAGATGTTTTGCCACAATCATTCCATGTTGTGGAAATTATGTCTACACTCATAATAACTTTAAACCAGCATGTTTACAAATAATGTTGAATATAACTAGGCAGTCCGAAAGAGACCAGGTTGAAATTCAATATAACTAGGCAGTCCGAGAGAGACCAGGTTGAAATTGCAATCATGTGAACCATTTGAACGCTGACATGTTTGACACACTGTTTTCCATTATTTTAGTTACAACTCCAGGTTTTCAGATAGTTATTCCCTTGTCTACTGATGAATGGCTTCTTAAGCGAAATTGGTATTCATCATGCAAGATTCTGGTAGGATAAATATCCAAAATCTTATACTAATATGATCCTGTCATTTCTTAATATTGTAGTGTAATCAGCTAAGCATGCAGCGTAGAACATAAAACGGCAGGAGTATACTATAGCTGAATGCTGATGTAAGATTTTCAAGAAGCAACACAGTTAGCATGACTTCGATAATTAACCATCTAATAACTAAAAAATCATAACTAAATATCGACATGCTACTGCAAATGAAGGGATCACAACAAAAAATCCTGAATGTGAAGCAACAATGAACAGCCTAATCTTTCTTTTTATGACTAAGCCTAATCGTATGATCTACAAAAGCATCTTTGGATTCTGCTAATTTCAGATGACCAAGGATGAAAAGGAAAAAACACAAGTAAATAGGAAAAAACACTATCTAATCAGTACTTCAAAATCAATTAAATATTAGATTGGAATATTTCTTGGTTTAAATCTTGAATTTGCATTTAGACCCACAGTATGTTGGAAAAATAGCTTATGGAGAAACTGGAAATGCTTCTGTTACCACTGGAAATGCTTTTGTTGGTAACAGAATGGAAGATTAAACTTGTGCATTGTTCTGAAGTATCATTTGCAAACAAAACCAAGAAAATGCAGAAAAGGCAGTACATCATACGGAAAATATGATAACTGGTATGAGCTTATGTGATGTGAAACAAACCTGAACCACTGAGACCAGTTATCCATATAACACAACCCCTTTGCTGAAGCAACTCCTGTCTGTCACTTTTGTCTACAGAACACTTGTGCCAAACAATGTTCGTTGCATTCCCGTTTGTAGAAATCAGGGGTATACTTTTACCTAGTTAGATTATACGTCACATCAGTAACTTTAACTTCTTTTACGCTCAAATTACATTAATACTTCCCACTTAGAAAATAATACTCCTAAGCCACAAGAACAAAGTACCCGTTGTTCGTCTCTTGCACATAAGCAATAAAAACGCAGATAAAATCAGAGGTAAATTAAGAACTTCTAATACTTCCACAGGATGCAACAGGAAATAGCAATATAAAGCCAGGAATCAGAATTTCACAATGTTTCCATACAATAGAGAGATTCAAGATTCAAGCCGGCTGGCGTGATTGTTAATTACACCAAGTGTCACCAACTACTTTTTCATGATAATGGATTCATAGTTCAGATCATCTTTAAATATACATCGTTAAATTTTTTTAATGAAATGTATTTTGATTCAAAAACAGTAACATTGCGCATATTCCATAATAAGTTAGCAGTTACAGACATAATGTGCCTCCGGAAAATATTACATACAGTAAAATTTAAGGGAGAATGTCAATATCAATACCAGAAAAGTCAGGAAAATTGCTTCCGCTCATTTCATCGTTTGAACTATACCCTGGCTGATGAGAACTTCGGACTTTCCCAATGATATGAACCGTTATAGAAGTCTCCCTTTTCCTTACAGGCGCTAAGAAGGTGGTTTTCTCCTCGCCACCGGTAATATTGAAGCCCAGTGTTTTAGCTTTGCAGTTACATGCCGGTAGCTTCAAAACCCCTAACTTCATCGACGCACAAGAAGATTCCGACTGAAGACCACAAAACAACGAACTGTTTCCGATGGAAGTCATCATCAAACATCTAAACTGGAAACAATCTTGAGTTGAAATGCACTAGAATAGTACTACTCAGGCTGAGTTTTGGTGAAGATGTGCAAAGCAGCTATAGGTTGTGATCACAGCATCTTGGACCCAATGAAGGGAGAAATGGTTTTATAACTTTCCAGAAATTTTTATTTTTACAAGTGAGTTGTAACGAATCAAAAATAAATAAAAAATTCTTCCACTGTATTTAATTTATTAGTGCGCCATAAGATATTAATTCATTTTGCCGAGAAGGATATATATACAAAACTAATAAATGCACAATATTTTTTTCCAATTATAGATTAATAAACATTCTTATCTTAATTTGAGTCTTCTAGATTAAGTTTCTTGGATAGGTGCATATTATTTATTGAGTATAAATAAAGTATGCTTTTTTTTCTTATCTGTAAACATGATATTACAAATCTATTTAGTATGATTTCTTTTTTTCAAAATTAGTGAAACTTATATAATTATCATGTTAATAGTCAATTATATTACTAATATAATTTTTTGGGTCGTTCTCTTTTCTAATTCACGCGCGAACCTATCCGTTCCCCTAAAGAACAAAAAGAAGGGAGTCATGATAAATTGAATCCTAGTCATTATTTTTTGGCATTGTTCAATAGTGGAATGAACAAAGGAGATCCCACTCCTGTGTGAACCTTTGTTTCCATTCTGTTGAGATGCCAAATTTTAATCAAATCATATATTTTGGTGTAAATGTTAACATATTATTTTCTGAAATATTTATTTGATGGTAAGATTTAATCAATTTTATGATAAAAAATAAATAAAGACAAAATTTAATTGTGTTTTTTTTTTTTAACTTTTTAATCTCTAAACATTCATTTATTTCTAATGTAAAATTCAAAAAAATGAAGGGCAAAATTGGAAAAAGTTTCCAACATATCTCTTGAAAAACGAACAATTTAATTATTTTGAAATAGAGAAAGTATTTAAATATAATTTTTCAAAATTTGTTTTTTAAATATATAGTTAAACACTATCTAAAGTGCCATGAAGACATCCCAAACAAGAAGTAAATCAAGTTTATCAGGCAAAAGGTGAATAAGGGAAAAGAGCGAGAAAAGAAGAAAATCATATTTTACATCAAGAGACTTCAAAATAAATAAACAAAGATATTGACCAGGAATAGAAGTTCGAATATAACTTATTTACTAGGGTGCAACTATATAAGGATCATTAAGAACTTTAGAAGATTAGCTTTTGCATCCATCAAGTATCAGCGATCCAACAACAAAGACAAGGAGAAATTACTAAGCACCAGCTTGGAAGAAAGGAGAACTAGAATTGGTTTTCTTTCTGAACAGAATTTTATTTTGTTTGTTCTACTTAGAATTATTGTTTAAGGACAATTATTGAAATTATGAATGTTTTTTGAGAGAGTTGTAAAAGAAGTGGGTTTGGCATCTTGGAAAGTAGAGTAAACAATTAAAGTTAATCATTAGAGTTGTGTTGAGAGAGGAGATAGGGTGATTAAGATGTAATTTGAATATTGATCTTTGAAGTTAGTGAAGTTGATTGAAATCCTACGACCTATAATTATTTCTTCCTTGAGCAATGTATTTTTCCACTATAATTGTTGGTGTCAAAACCAATTTAATATTTTTTGACACCCATTAAACAAGAACTTGATTCTTGTACGAGTGACAAAAGTCTTTTCACGTTGACACCGAACCATCTTCTATTTGCACATTGTGTTTAGGTGAAGCTTCAAATATTTTGAAGTTGCTTATAAGTCGGGGAGGATCCTAAGATTAATAAATCACATGCGACCTCCCATCCATATAAGCTTCATTAATCCGATTCAATTTATCGATCCCTTCTTCAATTTTTTCCGGGAACAATCAAGGCAGTGTGAAATCAATCCGCAATTTATTTTTGCCTCTTTAAATAATTCACATGCGAGCGTATCAATAAATCACGTTATTTTTATTGGACTACACTCTGTAGCATAAATGAGGAATTAGTTTGCACACAGGCACTGAAATTGTAAAAAGCTAATTACTATAGCTTTACAGTAATTTGTCAAAAGGACATTTTTGAAGAAACTCATGTTTTTAATTTTTTTGGGAGAAACTACTTTTCATCTTATATTGCTACTATTCAAAAAAAAAAAAAAGGAATTGGGAGAAACTACTCACATCACTAGTTAAGAAAAAATAAACTGAAAGCAACACAAATCAAGCTACTAGTAACACAATTCAAGGCCTATACCAGTCCCCAAATCAATTTTGAGAAACGTTATCTTGTCAGGAAGGCAAAATCCGATAAACTAATAAGAGAAGATAAGTTCAGAGAAAGCTCAAGTAACACATAAATCTAAAAAAATTGTGAAAACGAACAGAGCGTTATTTGTAAATTTTAATCTAGAGAACGAGGCTGCCTGCGGAAAGGCAGATCCTTCTTAATTACCACAACTTCCGCATGTTGTTGTTTACCATCTTCGGCCTCTTTTACATTTTCCACCTTTGTCTCTGTTTTCTTCTTGGATACTCGGAATGCGCTCTTCAAGCCGTTCATAAACCTTCGACTAAAATTACTCTTTTCCACTTTGGTACTTTCCTCATAAGATACATCTGAGGAGTTTGATGACCCAATAACTGCTGTATCTCTAGCTTTAAGAATCCGAAAGCTTGCTGAGGAAACTGATCCAATTTGCCCTCTGTCGATCTTATTCTCGGAACTCAATCGAAAACTAGAAGCGCGGGCAGAGTTATGCAACAAATTATTCTTCGCGTTTTGATCTGATTCGTTAAGAAGCTTCTTCATGCCATTCAACTCTTGCTCTAAACTTTGGATTCGCGAGCTCGTCGCGTTCATTGCCGCCTTGAGCTGTGATACTTGACGAAGTGCTGCGTCTCGTTCGAGAATTGTACCCAAACTGACTTCCTTTTTGTTCTGGAGATGATCAATGTGATGGTCCTGGTGGTGGTGGTTGTCAGCAGCAGTCGCTGTGATGATAGAGCGGCGGGTGCTCAATTGCTCAATGAACATGGCTTGGACGACAAACCTTAATGGCATTCTGGCGTTTTGGACCGCATGCATGAGAAGTTGAGGCGAAAGGATGCTACAGTCAATGTAATTGCACAGTGTGATTTTTTCTTCATCTGTTATCTTCCCCTTGTATTCCTGTTGAAAGAATTAAAGGACAAAACCAATGAAGTGCATCATCGGGACTAATAGGAAACTATGAACTAGATCAAAAATCAAATCCCCTCCCAAATTGTACCATATAATTCGACTTTTGAGAGTCGAACTTATATAGTTTGATCGTGCATTAGCACAAACCTTTAAAGTCGTTGTAAATCATTTATATATTCAGAATCGTACAAATTGGGATTGGAGTATCTTACCTTAAGATAAAGATCAACAACCCTATAGAGCTGATCATGTCTTCCACTTAACCACCGATTCATTGACTTGACGATTAACTGAAATTCCAGCGGCCGCAACTCTTTGACGTCGTTGAGGCACTTCATAATGCTGTCACTGTTGTTTACCAAACTTAAAGCCTCAATACATCTACTCAACAGGGACGACGTCGTTTCACACTCCGGGAGCAGAGAAACACAAGAACGCAGCACGATCGACGCATATTCTCGATTAACTGCAATTACTCGGCGGAAATATGCTTCCGTTTTCTGAACCAAGTTCTCGCCACCCGCAATGTTATTAGCCTCCCCCATCTCTAGCAATTCCGCCGCCGTACGAAGAGCGGCGACGTTAAACGGCGTAATGACGATATGCGAGTCATAACAAAACTCCGCGATCAAGGAGAATGTCTCGGCCGTTATCTTTAACGGCGGAGAGAGGGTTAATTCCGACAGACCCTTCAGCTTCCTTTTCAGATATCCACTCCTTGCAGCCAATGGATCCTAAGGTTAATTTAGGAAATATTCAGTAAATACCCCCAGCTTTTGCATTAATTGCGAAAATGGACACTTCAGTTTCTAGGCACAGCTCTCACGCACATACGTAAAATATAATTAAACAATTTTATGATCTTCAATTATGTAATGGAATTTTTCCAAAAAGGTTGAATGTGCAAACTGTAATATGTGCATTATATATCTTAAAATAGTCAAATTTCATGAAAACGAGGGAAGAAGAAGCGCTCCTGAAACTATCTCCAATTCAATATCAAATTTTATTTTGATATAAAATTTAATATTTTCGAGCTTCAATCTCATATCAAATTTTACTCTATTTTAATGTGTAAATAATGTTACACCACATTACTCTATAATACATTTTGAATTTTTTTTATTTTTTTCATCTCTATCCCGTTACACCTACCCCACCCCCACCCCAAAAAAGATTTGAAAAGTTTATTTTAAAAAAAAAATATTTCAATTTTAAAAAAAAATTATCTCATATTCACCTCCAGCCCCTTCCCCCTCTCCCATCCAACAAGAAATTTTTTGAAAATTATTTCAAATTTTGAAAGCTTCATATTTTTAACCACACCCACTGCCTAAAAATATTTTAAAATTTATTATAGAAAAATATTCTAAATTTTAAATTCATGTCTTCCCTACCCCAAGCCCCACCAAAAATTAAAATATTTTAAAATTATTTCTCGAAAATATTTCAAATTTAAATTTTTATTATTTTACTCCATCCCAATATTTCAAATTTTTTTAAAAAAAATTAAGCCCAATCCCCAACCCACTAGCCTCCCCCCACAGACCACCATACACACAAAAATAAAAAATATTTTTTAATTTTTTAAAATTTCATTTTTATACGCCACCCTCACCCTTGATTTGCCCCATCACCCCACCCCCACCCCTCCCCTTCCAAAAAAAAATCTAAAAATTATCTTTTAAAGAAATTAAATTATTTGAAAGTTAGGCCTAGAGTCAAGTGTGGTCAAAAGACAATTGAAAAGTCGGGCCGAGTTTGAATTTGAAAGTCAAATCTTGAGTTTGAAGTCGAATTGGTTCTTGCATCAAGTGTCAGAGTCGGATCCCGAATCGATTATTGAGGTTATTTTTATGTCAGAAATTATTTTTCTAAAAAATATTTTCTATTATTTAGCCAAAAATAAAAGACATTTTTATTCACTAATCAAATAACAGAAAAAGAATTTTACTCACCTATCACACATGAGAATTCAACTTGTCATATAAAACACACCCTAAGTTATCCTATTAATTAGATATTTCTTGAGAATTAAGAACTATCGTTCTTTAGTATAACAGAAAAATTGATGATTAAAATATTTAGCCTTGAACTCTTAAAAGAGAAAATTACTTTGAGATAATTCCATTTTGTCAATGCAACCCTTATTTCGGGGCGAAAAAAAGTAAAATCTTCCAATAAAACATTCTAAAAGTGGAACAAGAAAGGGAGTATTCTGGAAATATATACTACTAACTAGGAATGGGCCTTAATGACTAGACAATTGCATCTCATATTAACATTTTATTTTAGTGTCCTACTGTCCTTTAATCCGCATTTGGATTCTATCTTTTTGGATTATTACTGTTAGAGCTTGGACTATCATGTTAATTCTTATTGTATACATTTGTGTTGAAACAATTTAACTTAAGATTACGCTAAGATACCAACAAATAAACAAATTATTCAGTCAACATAAGTCCTGTTCAGATTGATGGAGATGTAACAACAACACATCAAAATTAGTCAATAATTTTAAAGCAAAAATTTGTCGTAAGAAACAAAACATGATTATTTTTTTTAAAAAAAAAAAGGAACAAATTCCTTTTGAATCTATTTTAACCATGGGAAAAGAAGAAAAGAAGATAGAGATGAATAGTGAATATAATTGGAGCATGAAAGTACCTTATGTAGCCGAACACGTGAGCTCTCAACGTGTATGACTACATCAGTCTCGTTCCCTGTAACTTGGGTCCTTAACAATTTTAAAAGATTAAAAAAACAAAGAGTAAATTAATCATGTTCATCGAATGTAAATTGTCAAGGAATTGTTAGTAATAAATCGTACAAAACTTCAATTCACAAAGACAGATTATCTGTTACAACATAACATGAATTCTTACCAGGATACGACCGTAAAGCGGAGAGGTGAAGGAGATGGGGAGATTTCCGGTGAAACAGAAAGAGAAGTAGTGGAGGAATCTTCAGCATCGTCTTCATAGATTGTATCCACAACTCCTAAATCTGCCCAATTTCTGATGGCTTCCATGGTCAACGCCGTTAATTTTCAGCGCTGCTGCTTCCGCTCAAACGTCACGTTTTTTGTTTATGATTTTAGGGAGTGAACACTAGTGAAGAAACCAAGGAAATAGAGGAGGTGAAAAAAGAGAATTATTCCCCCGCCGGTAATAATGTAGTTGGGGGCATTAATTATTTGCAGGTAAGGTAGTAAATGCCTTTCCCTTAATAATCTTTTGGTAAGGAAATTTAAAATCACTTACTACTGAATAGTGATTCACTTCCTAAACCAGATTATGCAATCTGATTTGTTTTCTCTTCTAAATCTCCACTTTCCTTAATAACCCATCAAATTAAACGCAGACCAGGAGTAGTCCAAACGGCTGGAAAGCTACACTGGATGCAAGAGACACATATTTTACTAAAAATAGAATGTGACGATGATAATTTGTTTCTCAGTCGAAAAGAGATGTACTAAACCTGTTTACCAAATGGCAACGTCAAAGAAGAACCATCACATTTATTCAGCGTGAATCTGAATTAGCAAGACATTTCAAATACATAAAAGAAAAAAAAATTCTTAAGGTTATCTATCAAATGACAATGGCAAGTATTAGTGACTATTGAAGGAGGGTGAAAGCCATCGCTTTCAGGAGCGGTGCATGTAGTTGCGCCAAATTGAACTACTCCCTCTATCTACTATATTAAAAAAAGATGTCGAATAATATTTTTACTTTATAATTTTTATAAAATTAAAAAATAATTTTACACGAATTTCTAATTTTTAATTATCATTAATTATTATTATTTTTCTATTATATTTTTCAAAATATTATATTTATTATATTTAAAAAATGATTTGATAAAATTACTTAAATTATTTACTACTTCTTAATCTATTGCAAAGTCAAAAGTCAGTAATAGACCTCTCTTGTTGAATAGATGGAGTATATAAAAGACTCGGTCAAAGAGGGTGTTAATGGACTAATTATTACTTTTTTATGGAATTATTATCATAATTGTTTGTGTTTATATTTTCCGTAAATTAATATTCATGGTTGTTACGTTATGTTGACAACTTGTGATAACGTTATGTGCGATACATTCACCAAATTAAAGAAAATATAAATAGAGCAATGATTAATTTTCTGTTTGTATTCTCCCTGTTTTGATGGTCAAAGAAACTTATAAAATTATCTTAAGTAGGGTCAAACATATAACTAAATATGCAAAATTAGCTCATGAAATTATCAACCCATTTAAGTTAAAATTGATTATTGCTCCAATTATTTATTAGTTTAATTTATCAAAATTTGGGTTGATATCTAGCTAAATTAAATCATGAAAATCTTGTCTTTTTATTTCATGTATATACCGTCACAATAAAAAAAAATTATTAGGAACTAAAAATAATAAAAACTAAGTAGAATTGGATGGATTGAAATTTTAATTTGCAAATTCACTCATTCATCAGAAGTAACTTTTGAATGGATCATTATTGATCCGTTTATATCAACTCATTTCATCTAGACTCACCAAAATTTTAGATTCGCCAAAATTTTAACTCAATCCATCCATTTTCTGTTTATAAATATAACTGAAGAAATGAATAAAATTTTTATCATTAGTTTCTTTGTCGGTCAATAGATAAAAATCTTGAAATAATAGCGAAATCATCTTTACATAGCTTACATGTATGCCTCATAGCATCACTTGTTAAAATTCATATTAGGTTAGATTGTCTATATTATACGCTTTGAATCATTAGAGTACGTTTTTTTCAGAATTCTGAATGAACGTGAAGTATCTAATTCATATCAGATTAGATTGTCTATCTTATACGCTTTGAATAGTTAGATTGAGTTTTTGTTTTGTTTTTTTTTGGATTCTAAGTGAATGTGAAATATTCATATATTTTTTTAGTTTCTACGTTGGTCAAATGAGATCTTTAATACTATACCGGTAAGAAGGTATACCATTGTACTGGTGAATTGATTAAGTACTTGTGTATTTCAAGCAACAGATGAAAGAGAACAAAGCTAAAAAAATAAAATAAAATAAATAAAGAGAATAAACTAATATTTTTCTCTCTTTTCTTTTAGTTTCTTTATTGGTCAATGAGATCTTTAATACTATAAATTTGAGTACTGTTAGGAAGGTGCAGAAGGTAATTGTGAAGTCTTGATAGCCCCTCTAGTATTCGAATATTTATTTGAAAGCTAAGCCAAAATATGCAATGTAAGAATATTTTTTTTTTTTAGAAAAACATCTAGATCAGGTGTTTAGAGTCAAACAAGCATCAACAGTCTACTTTCTTTGTTTCTGCTGATGAATCATTCTGCGGGTTATATCAACAGATGAAAGAGAAAAAGAAATTAAGGAAAACAAACTAATTTTTTTTATTATGATTACTTTTTAAAATTGTGAGCGAAATGGATGGGTTATTTATATTTGGACTCATTATTTATGTTTCAACTCATTTTGACACTCCTAAGATATTCACAATTCGAATAAAAATCGATCGAAATCGAGGATTCCAAAAAAATTGATTAATTGAATTTAGGTTTAATTTGGTTTTTTATATTTTTAAAAATCAATAATTTTTATTTGAGTTTGATTTTATTAAAAAGATCGAAGAAATAATCAAATCGAACTGAATCGACAAATTTTATACATATATTTTATAATTTTACATATTTAATATATTATTTTTTATTATTGTATATTTTTATCAAAATTTAATTATAAAAAGCAAAAAGGTCCAACACGAGAGTATTTCTCCCATATGTTTCATGTGTATTAGTGTTTGTGATAATTTTTTGTCGGACTAGAAATGTAACTGCCTCTTTCTTATCTAAGCCAAAGTGGTCATTTTTAAAACTTTCTTAGTAGTAAATTAAGAGATCAAAAGTTCTATAATGATAGCAACTATTCTTCTTTTTTGAATAAATTTTGTTGTTTTACTTCTTCTAAATAAATTATTTCTTTTATTTTGTGTGTGATTAATAATCGAATAATCAAATCGAAAACAATAAATATAAAATATATTTGATTTAATTTAAAAAATAATCAAATTAATTTAATATTAATTTTAATCAATAACCAATTCAAATCGAACCACGAAGAATTCCCCTAACACGACGTCAAATAGAGAAGAATAGGCACTTAAGTATTATTTTCTCACAAATCGTAACTGATCAGGGTCATGAGACTGAATGGTTATGTAAATATGTTGACATGATTATTTTGAAAAAAAAAAGAACTATACTCAAATTAATTGATTTTTTAGATTATTTTTAATGGCAAAATAATTGAGTGGTTCAAAGTTCAAGATAAATATTTAAAATTTTTTTCTATATTTGTCTTTTCAATTATCAAAGTTTTATATTTTTTAAAAGATAAATTACACTACATATTTATGATTTCACAAAGGACGATAGTGGAAAGTATGTTGCTAATTTGTCTTTAAATATTTTTCTTAATATGCATATATTATCTCACAAATTCAATTAAAATGGAACAGGAGAGTGCATTCTTGGTAAAATAGGCTATTGAATGCTCATTTTAAATTTAGGTTGTCTTGTCTGAAATAGGCTATTAAATGCTCATTTTAAATTTAGGTTGTCTTGTCTGAATTATTTTCGAAATTAAAATAACCCAAGCAACATGTGTCACAAAGTTTTTAGTACTGAACCTGCCCATCCAAAGAGAGTTTTGACATTTATTTTCACACAATTCAATAGAAAAATCCGCTTCCACTGACTAGTGCTAATATATACTAAGTTTGGATAACCAGGCAGGCCTGGCAGCATTAAGGAGTAAATCAGTCATTCATCAACGCTCATCCAATTTATTTCAACTGCGTGAATCCTTTTTCATGGCCTATACGTATCTACTATAGTAAAAGATTAAGTCTCTTATCATAAAAACAAAGAGCGACATGGAAAAATTCCTTACTTGAGGAAGGTAGAATATAAAATTTGTATTGAGAAAATAATAATCAAGAACGAAAATATCATAATAATTATAGTATTTTATTTCAATATGTGAGTGTTACAATTTCTATCTGATTCGCCTTTTCAAGTGTAAATTCAAGGGCTCTTAAGCTTGATCTTGAATTGAAATTTTTTCTTGAACTCGATCTTGAAATTTGAATTAATTCTTGATCTTGTTCTTGAAATTTGAATTTGTTCTTAAATGCGTGAATGTTTGAAGTCTTAAACATAACTCACACCCCAAAAGCTAGCTCAAATGGAGAAGGGTTGTTTAAGCCTTATAAGGAGTACACACATCTCATTAGTTATAAATATGGGACTTTTGTATTTTTCAGCACCCCACCTCACGCCCAGTGCTTAGCATCTGGTGCGTGGGAAATTTTTAATTTTTCGGAGCCCGACATTGTGTAAGATGAGTCCTGCTCTGTTCTGATGTAAAATTATGTCTTGAGCCTAATTCACACCCCAAAAGCTAGCTCAAAGGGGGGAGGACTGTCTAGACCTTATAAAAAGTCCACCCAACTCATTAATCACCAATGTAGGACTTTTGTATTCTTCAACACAAACGTTTCACTAACTTCAAGGAGCAAAAATAATTACAACCTCTTGCAATCTAAGGAATAACCTCTTAATCCCTTTTCCCCTTGCAAAGTAATGAAAATACTCTTCAACAAAGCAACAACGTTATTGCGCACTAAATTAATCAACTCAGATCAGTCTAGACTTCAAAATCCATCCCAGCTAACTCTAGCTATGAAGTGCAAGATGAGAAAGTGAAATGATTCTAGATGAACACCAAGTTCCTTTTATAAATCAGGAGTTGGTTTACATAAAATAAGCAAATAAATAAACTAAAAAATTAACAAGGTATAATAATAACATTCTTGAGCTCCATTTGTTGTTCTTCATTGTATTTCTTGAGAGTAATTTTTGTGCCCTTTTTATTACGAGAGAGATGATATACCATGAGTTTTTATTCCCAATGTTAATGAGACCTAATATAGGACGACCATCTTGTCTTGGAGCAATTCTATTGGTCAATAGGTCTGTCATACTGCCAAAACTCAAGCACTACAAAAGTGGTTGCTAACAGTATACTATTTACAGCTGTCAATTTCATTTACACACCAATAATTCAACCATGAAATCAGGTCCCATCTCAAAAATTTTCAAATCATCATAAATGTTAACACTTAATTACTTTTTAGAAAATTGTTTAAGGCAACCTTTTGCCTCTGGTTCTTTATTTTATATCATTATTTGTATTCAGGCTCTTCACAAAATATTGCCAAGTTTAAGTGCTTTATTTGTTGAGAAAATGTCATATGATGTCAGAGGCATTGTTGGTCGATGCAATGTTATCCTTTATTTCTTTACATGTTCTCATGCATTTTCGTGAATCTACGCATATTGAGGAATAATTCTCGAAAAACTTCATGTATAATTTTGGTATGAGACAAATTGGATAAATTAATTATATACCCTTAAAGTTATATTGGGGTTTGAAAAATGTCCTTCTGATATAGAATTCATAATATGTATTGGTTATGATTTAAGTAGGAAGAGAATGATATCTTCTGTAGTTACTCATTTCTTTACAAAAATGAAAAGGAAAGTCAAAAATAAGAACAGCAATGCTTTAAACGTTTGAATAAAAATTGTATACATATAGCATCTGCAAAAATGAATATGCATCACTAGAGCTTTAATTTTTATTTGAAAGGTTAACTTTATTTTTATGTTAAATTTAGTAAATTCATAACACACTAATGATTATAACATACGACTTTGATATTTCATAATATGCATTTTTGGTAAAGAAATAAATCTTGATGAATTTAAATTTATATGCGAAACTTGATTATCATAAGACAGTGATAAAGTCTGCATCGTGATCATTAGGCCAGTGTTGGTACGTGCTTAGTGCCCCTATTATATAGATAAATTAGTATGAAAATTTTCAGAAATAACAATCGTATGAGGCCTAATTATTACTATCTCCATACCATTTTATGTGACATATTTTAACTTGGCATGGTGTTTAAGAAAAAAAAAATGAAGACTTTTGAAACTTGTGGTCTAACATTATTCTTAGATATTTGTGGCTGAGAATCATTTCCTTAAGGATAAAAAAGAATTTTAAAGTTAAATTATTTCCAACTACAACAAGATGACATTTTTTTTAAGAGACGGATCAAAAAGAAAAAAATATCACATAAAATGAGACAAATATATATATAAATATCACATCAAAAGTTATTGTATGATCAGTGATATAGAACAAATTTCAGAAACTTCCGGTATGTTTAGTAAACATCGTGTACAAATTTGTCTCATTAGTTAACTATCTCATTCAGCATTCACCGAGGACCACCTTTCATGTGGACTAAATCAAAATCTGTATAAAAGAGCCAAGTGCACATTTACATGTTTGCGTTTCGGTTTATATAAATCGCTTAGGGTAAAGATAAAGTATTAATTATTATTTCTTCCGATCCTTTTTTAATTTATAAAAATTCCTTAAATATTATAGCAATTCAAGGTAATCTGAATATACTAATTCAGTTTCGGATACAAAAATTAGAATTATTAAGTAGCAGTAGGTAATATTTAAAACACGATACATTGAACATAAAATAATTTAAGAATCAGGATTAATGTATCCGAATGAAAAGTAGAGATTTTTGAAATTTTTTAGAATGAATGAAAATAATAAAGAATATGATGAATAAAATAGTGTAATTAGATAATTATTCCTTTAATTTAAACTTACTCATTTGCATGACATATTAGTCGAAGTTTGAAAATTTGCATTCAATTGATCAAATTTCAAACATTTGACATAAGGTTAGGACATATATTTGTCCCAACTTCGAACATATACTGAAGCTGGTAGTTGGATACTGTATGAAACAGATTTGGCCCAATGTGCATACATATACGAATGTCACACAATTAGTTATTAGGCCGAAAAGAAGCAATAAAACTGAAATTTGGGATCCAGGCCAAAATAACAACTAGATAAAAAGATGACCAGAGAAAGTGGTTATGGAAATTGTTGAGAAAAATGTCTCTCATACCCTTTCCTTGCGTCTAAGCTTCTCATCTCCTCTTCTTTAATCTATCCTTTATTATTAGTTCTACGAGTACTTGTTAGTTCTACTTTCGATTGTAACTTGGAGTTTGGTGTATTATAATAATGGAATGTTCCTATTGTAAAATTAGAGTTGTTACATTGGTGCTTTCATTGAGAGTACTCTAATGGCGTTGATCAATAGATTTAGCGGCGGTAATCCAACTGGGTGGATTTTAAGAGCAGAGCAGTATTTCACGATGGTACTGCGTATGATTAATTTCAATGGTATAAAGCAATAAACAATTTTTTGATTGGAAATACTTTACTGAAAAATTATTTGAGGTTGTTGCTCGGACGCAGTCAAAAGTATTTCGTTCAAACTTTCTACCCTTACTCCTAGTCTCCCAAGTAACTAGAAGTACCAGACTTTCGAAGATTGAAATATTTAAGGTTGTTGCTCGGGCGCTTCTAATATGGGCTGTAGCTACATCGGTAGCTGGCAGGAATTTTGAATAGTTTAAAATACATGGATTTGAAGTGTGCCTCTCGATATACAGTTCCCTATGAAAATTGTTCGAGAGCATCAGTGACCAATATCTATAGCTCTTGCTGAACTTTATATTTTGTATCTCAATACGATGAAATGGCATAAACTTACAACTTAGGAATTCGAATGCAACGGACTTCTTATTTTTTGGTACAGAACAAGAGTGTACATAATACCGAGGAGCTTTGGATTGGGAAAGCAGAAAATCGAAAAAAAAAAAGAAGAGAAAGTCATGCTTACTATAAGAAAGGGAAGCGGAGACCAGTGCTACAGCAGGAAACAAGGAGTTGTCAGGAATAGAACTGGCACTCTGGCAGCTACTGATAAGAATAGAGCACCAGAAACTTTCGGACTCTTGGATGAAATTATTATACATGTAGGCAAACTATTCCCTCAGCAGCTTATGGCCTCCTTGGATTCGTTATGGTTTTTGACTTTCTTAGTATATTCGAAGATCAATCTTCTAACCAAGTTGGTTCTGTACTTTTCAGAAATAAAATAATCCCTGCTTTAAAAAAGCCATATGGCTGACTTGAATCTTTTCCCAAAATTCAGAGAGTCTCAGAAAATTACTCTTCAGCGATTCCAACAAGCACAATGAGATATGACAAAACAGAAACACAATAGATAGATTTAGAACTAATCAACTGTCTGCATGATATCCTCGGCGGTGAACTTAGTACCCTTATCCTTGTCAGCAGCAGCACGACCCTTAGCCTTACGGTCAAGAAGAGACTTACGGTCCTTGTCGAGCCTGAGTTTGGAGATGACGACCTTGGATGGATGAATACCAACATTAACAGTGGATCCATTAACCTTCTCCCTGGTAATGCGCTCAATGTGGATCACCCACTTCTTACGGTAAACTTGGACAACTTTTCCCTCGCGGCCCTTGTAGGTTCCACGAACCACCTGAACCTCGTCGTCTTTCCTCACCGGCATGGACCTAACGTTGTACTTGGTTCGCAACTCGGAGGACAAGGGGGCGCTCATCAACACCCGACGAAGACTGGAAGGCGCCGTGAAATGGGCCTTCCTGCTCTTGCGGCGGGAGGAGGATACTCTTGGATTGTACTTCATCTTCGCCGATTCCTCTCACTCTCTCTCTCTCAGCAAATGTGGCCGGTGGATATGACTGAGATTAGGGTTTTTGAGATCTTATTCGCCACGGAAACTTAAGGCATCTATTGGTAGGACGGTTATTAGGGCCTTCGTCAACTCTTAATTTTCCGGCCCAACTGAATATATTGGATCTCTTGAAGTAGATGTACTCGGGCATTTTGACGGAGCCCACTAAAAGGGGTCATTTGCATTTGGAGAATTTTCATAAATAGTCTAGGCTTGAAACTTAATATGATCAAATAGCTATATTTTACATAATTACACGATATAACCTCGACTATGTGACCTGGAGGGGAGGAAGAGGTGAATTGTATGTGTATATTTTTCAAATTTTATGTGTATGTCTGTCAAATAATTGTATATGTCTAATTAATATATATATATGTTATACATTTGTAATTGTATATCTGCAAGAAATTGCAAAGCGAAAGGAGAGAGAGAATAGCAATAAAATTCTAAATATAGCAATAAAACCCTCACTGTAGCTATAAATTATAATTTTTTCAAAATATAGTTGTATAATGCAAATACATATCATATGTTTGCCTAATTATATTATTTTTCCTTTGCATTTTTATCCCTAACTAAAGTCAAATTAATTGTTTCTTTTTTTACATAAATTTATATTTTTCGTACCATAAAATCTAATATTAAGTTCCGCAGAAGAGAAAATTGCTTGGAGGGTAAGTTGAAATAACAAGATAATTAGCAGATTTTCATGCAAATGCTATGGACAACTTTAGACATATATGTATGTGTAACAACTCTAATTTCACAATAAAAATATTCAGAATCAAAATTAATGTATCCAGATGAAAATAAGAGATTTTTGAATTTTTTGAGAATGAATAAAAATAATGAAAATTATGATAAATAAAAGAGTGCACTGAGATAATTATTCCTTTAATTCAAGCTAACTCGTTTGCGTGACATATTAGTTGGAGTTTGAAAAATTACATTTGATTGATCAAATTTCAAACATTTGACTTAAGGCTAGGACATATATTTGCCCTAGCTTCGAACAAATATTGAAGCTGGTAATTGGATACTCTTATGTACCAGATTTGGCTCAATGTCGATACACACACGAATGTCGCACAATTAGTTATTGAGTCGAGAAGAAACAATAAAACTGAAAAGCCTTTGCAAAGGCTGATTTGGGACACAGGCCCAAATAATAACTAGATAAAACGACGACGGATGAGAGAAAGCGATTATGAAAATTGTTGAGAAAAATGTCTAGCTCGTCACCTTTCCTTGCATCTAAGCTTCTCATCTCCTCTTCTTCAATCTATCCTTTATTATTAGTTTTACAAGTACTTGTTAGTTCTATTTTCGATTGTAACTTTGAGTTTGGTGTATTATAATACTTGAGTTTTCTATTGTGAAATTAGAGTTATTACAGATACATACATGTCTAAAGTTGTTCATACCATTTGCATGAAAATCTGTTAACTATCTTGTTATTTCAACTCACCATCCAAGTAATTTTCTCTTCTGCGGGACTTAATATTAGATTTTATGATACGAAAATATAAATTTATGTAAAAAAAAAAAATTAATTTGACTTTAGTTACGGATAAAAATGCAAAGAAAAAATATATAATTAGGCAAACATATAATAATTAATTTGACTTTAGTTAGGGATAAAATGAAAATTCCCCAAATGCAAATAACCCCTTCTAGTGGGCTCCGTCAGAATGCCCGAGTACATCTGCTTCAAGAGATCCAATATATTTCAGTTGGGCCGGAAAGTTAAGAGTTGATGTAGGCCCAAATAATCGACCTACCAATAGATGCCCTAGTTTCCGTGGCGTATAAGATCTCAAAAACCCTAATCTCAGTCATATCCACCGGCCACATTTGCTGCGAGAGAGAGAGAGAGGGGAATCGGCGAAGATGAAGTACAATCCAAGAGTATCCTCCTCCCGCCGCAAGAGCAGGAAGGCCCATTTCACGGCGCCTTCCAGTCTTCGTCGGGTGTTGATGAGCGCCCCCTTGTCCTCCGAGTTGCGAACCAAGTACAACGTTAGGTCCATGCCGGTAAGGAAAGACGACGAGGTTCAGGTGGTTCGTGGAACCTACAAGGGCCGTGAGGGGAAAGTTGTCCAAGTTTACCGTAAGAAGTGGGTGATCCACATTGAGCGCATTACCAGGGAGAAGGTTAATGGATCCACTGTTAATGTTGGTATTCATCCATCCAAGGTCGTCATCTCCAAACTCAGGCTCGACAAGGACCGTAAGTCTCTTCTTGACCGTAAGGCTAAGGGTCGTGCTGCTGCTGATAAGGATAAGGGTACTAAGTTTACCGCCGAGGATATCATGCAGACAGTTGATTAGTTCTTCTATCTATTGTGTTTCTGTTTTGTCATATCTCATTGTTCTTGATACTTTGAAGCTTGTTGGAATCGCTGAAGAGTAATTTTCTGAGACTCTCTGAATTTTGTTTCCGTATTTTAATAGTATGCAGTTTTCGGTATAATCAGTTGTCATTATTATTAAGGTTTTTCTTGTCTTAGTTATACTTATATATGCTTCCCCGTGTCTGTTTGCCCTGTCACTTGTGCAAAAATGTTTACTTCTTCTGCTAGTATAATTGCTTAACAAGTTTATTAAACATGTTTGCTGGCACAGTCAATGTCGTATTAACATTTTGAGGATGAAATGCTTGGTGTTTAATGCTTAATCACTTGATTTCCTGATCACATTATAGAGCCATGGGGATATTAAAATGCACCTAATTTGAGTTTTTCCAACTAGGTTTGAAGTGTCTATTAGAAGCTCAAAACTGTAATAAATTTAGCTGTATTCTGATTTTTGGCTGCAAAGTGAATTTCGTTGGTTACTTTCAGGGTATGTGATTGAAGTTCTTCCTACTTCATTATTTGCTAGGATTTAGGCCAATTTGTGAGCTAGCTGCTACTCTGTCTAGCAGTCATCTTTAATAGTTTCTCTCCTTTACCTTCGTTGTTGCATTGCCTCCTACAACTCTTAGTAGGGTTGATTGATAAAAAGGTGGACACAAGATTTTAAACATACAGGTGCAGATTACTGCCGCACCCATTAACTAATCTTGTAAAACAATGAATTTAGCCTTGGTACAAGTATATTATATAATGAATTTTGCCTTGGTACAAGTATATTATTTTTTGAACCTATCGATTATTCTTATGATCTTTGAATCTAAGAGTGCTGAACGGCATACGAAGTTGACACATGAAAACTTGTGAAATGTGAGGCACTAGTCTTAAAATCTTCTCTTTACATTTACTTTCTATAATTGGAACTTCGAAGGACACTACACTCTCCTTATGTCTCTTGATTTGGTCACTTTTATTAGTTGACAACATAGGTTTCTCCATTTTTTCTTAAGAATTTGTTCTTAGGTTAGTTTTTCAGTTTCAGACTTTTTCTCACACACTTCAACAGTACAATTTATAACTTAGACTACCATTCTGTGTCTTCAAGCTTGTTTTCCTTGTGCAACTAGTAGTAATCTCTGTTTGGTTCCTGTATATCGTCCTATAGCTGTATTATTATTTCAATTTTAAATTAGATAAATATCTTTCTCTTATGTTCTTGGTTCTTATGGATCTGACTGGAAGAATCATCAAAATCTCCGCTTATGTGTCTAGGCGAATCGCTTTATACCCCCCTCCCCCCCTTGATTTGTGCCCTCCTAGTTGCAGTATGCAATGTTACAGGATAACAGATTATGTCATCAAACACTATTTCACTTTGAGCTGCAGAGCTTGTGGTTATATTTTCTGGAAATGCTCAAAGGCTTCAAAGCTTTAGCTTTCTGGGAGAGTAATCTGAAAGCATAACACCAGACGGCAACCAGATCAATGACATCTAATAAGCAAGTGATTTCTAATTAGCACAGAAAGAATCTAGTCGGCGGTAGATCATAAACTTGGTCAGAACACGAAAAAATGAGTTATGACTTTGAATGTTGAAATGTTGTGAGTGCAGAAGTTTTTGCAATACAACCAATTTTTCAAAATTTAAAAATTTATCCAAAAACTAACCAAAAATTATTGTAATTTATGGCCAAACAATGTTTTTAAAAAAAATTGAGAATAATATCAAGTTGGAAGAAGCCCTTGAGATAAATTGCATTTCCACGTGCTCTGTAGCTAAAGGTACTACCAGATGAAACTCGTCGAGACTCGAGAGTCCTTGAGAGAGAAAGGGGAGCAGGCTCCAACTTATTTTCAGCGTACTTGAAGAAATGAAAAATTATCCGGTCACATCAAACAAATTCCAAAGAACCGAATGTAGCAATTAAAGAGAGATCAACTTACAAACAGTTGAAATGAAATTAACGCAATTGGTGAAGTAACTATTGCACCAAGCAAAATGAAAAGGCTCTTCCAGCGGGAACACATCAAACTCTTAGTCTTTCTCCGAAGGGAAAAGTGGAGAAGACGGGGAAAACTAGAAAAATACCATAAACAGGCCCTAGAATCAGAGCAACTCATCCAGAAACCATCTAATTTGTGGAAAAAAACACAAGTTTGTTGAACCACTTATTGAGCACCTCTCCTCCAGGCACTACCCCCAAAAAATGTTAGTTGTTCACATCCAAAAATGCAGTTCAGGGCTTAAGAGCAAGGGCCACACCAAATTTGGGAGTCTTTTCCAAGGCTTTGGTGTCAAACTCGCTAGAAATAGTCAACAGTGACTTCGGAATCACTTCATGCTGCAATAGAGCCCCCAGGTTGCCATGATTATTGAGCTTGAGCTTCACAATTGTCAGGTTATCAACAGCATATGACCCTCCAACTGTGAAGGTGTTCTCATTTGTGGAGAACCGTCTAGTGATCTCGCCCACAGCTGCACTCTTCTTCAATTCATCCAGATGATGTATGTATGATGCCTTTATTGTGTCCCCTTTGTCGCCACTGGAGTAAAAAAATAAATTAGAGCAACAGGTATGCCAAACTTCTAATTTTCTTATCATCTATGCTTTAGTTTCATTTCATAGATACAAATGCCCAGACGGTAACTTACAGTATTATAGCAGCACAGGAATCTGGTTTTGTCACACTAATGCCTGCAGTATATTTTGCAAGTTTACCTTCGGTGGTCTCGTAACTTGCCTCTGCACCGATGGCAAAAGTGGGAGTACCAAGCGTGACAGATAGATCAACTATAGGACTTGCTTTCAGACCAACAGCTGTACTAAAGGCGGCATGATGGTGATAGTACTGAACCTCTAGCTGCAAAAACAACCAAATTTATGTTTCAGAACGGAAAATTCTATGATTTCCAGCAACCGATTAATAATAGTCATTTGCCATAAATATAGGATCAAATTTCACCTTCCCAGAACTGTAGTCAGGGAATTTCAGAGAGGCAATGGTTTTCGTAGAGGGGACAATGTCATTAAGAGTAAGAGTAGTTGAGATCTGCAAGCAAAAGGGTGAAACATGAAGACATTATAAAACGAATAAAAAGAGAGGCATGGTTTTGCAAAGAAGACCAAGGCGTGAACTCACGTTTGACCCTGTGTCAACTTTGACATCAATCAAAGTGTTCTTATATTTGTATTGTGCTCCAACATCTCCGGTTGAAAGTCCTCCCTTCTTTACTGCAGTTGATGTAAGGGCCTGTATCGAGAAATCAAGATTAAAGAGCATGAAATTAGGAATCCAAATTGATATCTATTATTGTCAGAAATCCAAATAGAGAAGAAAACTTCATCACATAAAAATCTGAAACTGTCTACTGGAGCGAATAAGATCATTTACTTTTGGGAAAAGATTCAAGTCAGCCATATGGCTTTTTTAAAGCAGCAAATAAAAGCGATTATTTTATTTCTGAAAAGTACAGAACCAACATGGTTAGAAAATTGATCTTCATATATACTAAGAAAAGTCAAAAACCATAACGAATCCAAGGAGGCATAAACTGCCAAAGCTCCTCGGTATCATGTACAGTCCGGCAATGATCTCCTTATCGGTCCTAAAGATTTACCATCCTTACGGAAAATGGATATAGATGATAAGAATTTAAGTGCATCTGAATACAAAACCTTTTGGTAAAATTCCGCAAGGAAGGGTGACCAAGAGGGTGATTGTGGTTGCAGTCTGGTTAACTGCTTCCACAAACACCCGAAAATAATAAGTCCATTGCATTCGAATTCCTATCCAGATATAAGAATGGAAATACCAAAGTTTTAAGTTTAGTTGCCCTTTCAACGTATTGAGATACAAAATACAAAGTTCAGCAAGGGCTATAGATATCGGTCACTGATGCTCTCAAACAATCTTCATAGGAAACTGTATATCAAGAGGCCCACTTCAAATCTATGTATCTCAAACTCTTCAAAATTACTGACAGGTACATACCGGATCCTTCAAAAGTAGTGCAATTTTGGAGGATCCGATGCAGCTGCAGCCCATCTTAGAAGCGCCCGAGCAACAACCTCAAATATTTCAATCTTCAAAAGTCTGGGTACTTCTAGTTTCTGGGAGACTAGGAGTAAGGGTAGAAAGTTTGAACGGAATACTTTGACTTAGATATTAGCTAGAATCGATAGTTGAAATATTAAAAAGAGTTCACCATCTATGAGAAACATAAGCTGGATCTAAAATATTTATTCATTATTATTGAGATCCCCATTTAACTCTGCAAACTTTAATCTATTTTACAGACTTCTATAGACGTAAACTTAAAATTTTTTTTGGGGGGTAAAAAAATGTTATCAACAGTTATTTAAGACATATCAATTAGTCAATTCATATGTACAAAGTACATATATTATGATTCACATATCTTCAACATATCAGCTAAAGGATGATTAGTTTATCATTTGAGCATCTTAATATGTCTGCCACAAAAGTTTTGCGTTGAAAGAAAAACAAATAGAAGAATGTAACATTCCAAGTTAACTCCAAGCAGAAATTCTTAAGGAACTAGCCGAAAAGAAAAGAAATCATATAACTCCATATTTGGTTGTGAAAAGGCACAAGTACGATTTCTTTGGCATAACCATGACACAAGCAATTGTTACTCCCCAATCTCAGTTTATACGAAGGGGTTCAGAGTACGAGGTTCAAATCACCTCCTTTTCAGTGTGAACTTAGGCATAGATTCTTCAAGTTGTTTAAAATAAAAACACATATGAAAACTACATGAAAAGTACTATTTCAACATAGTTAATAATTCAAAATAATTAAAAAGAGTTTGAGAAAACTATAGTCGAAGAGAAAGTTGTTTTCTGGTGAAATAGCAACACATTCACATAAAATAGGAAGGAGTAGTAATATGAAAGTAAGACTTTTTGTGCTACTAGAGTTTTTCTAGTTTAAAAGTAGGGTCAACATTTTAAACTTCTCTATTTATAATCAGATAAATATTTAAAACCTTAAATCCCCTCCTCCGTCACTCCCCATCCCCAAACCCCAACTAAAGAACGTTGAAAGTGGATGATGTTTAAAATTTGACGAGAACACTCATATGAAATAAAAGAGGCAAAAAACTAGATTTGTTTTCCCAAGTTAGTTTCCCTGTTAAATGGTGCTCGTATCATCTATCCATCTTTGTTTTCTTCTTTACATGTTTATTATTTTATGTAAGATTTCCTTTTGCAGCTGATTTCATACTTCTTGGTTCTGTTGTACTTTTTCTATTGTGCCAAGGGATGCCATGTTCTTTTTCCTTTCAAGCAAGTAGTATGGGAGGTGGGCCATAGGCATCACGACAAATAGAAGCATGCCAAGGTGCAACTTGGATTGGGAAAGGGTGGCAAGGGTTGCGGAAGGACGAATATTCCTGTCGGGAGGTGGGAAAGGGTTATAGGAGGCTGGTGCTTGGGAATTTCTTTAGAATTTTCTACTTCTCTTTTCAACTTCAAGAAAGAATCCATCTAGAGCAATCTTTGGCCAAAATGTACTTCAGACATATGGCAAATAAACAATGAAAGAAGAGGTAGAACTTTCTGTGTGTCGTGTCAAATCATTACTTAAACACCTAGTATATACATCAAAATTCTACAGCATTTTCTTTCAGCTTAAAAAAATATAAGAGGAGAATTCAATTGTTAGGATATTACTGCATCTACCATCCCAAATGAGTGAAATCCATTATCAAGTTTGAGGTTCCTAAATACTAAGATATACCATCAATCTCTACTAGTGTTCTGGACAGCGAAAGGCGACAAAAGGCGATAAGGGTTTACCTCGCCACAAGGCGATGCGAGTGACAAGGCACTCACCTTTTTTAAAGCATGGCATCAATTAATACTAAAAAATTAGAATATTTAATTGCATATATAAATAATCGAAATCTTAATCTCCATAACATGTAAGCAAACATTTCAAAACACTAAAATAGATAGACACCAAAAATCTAGAACTTGAATAAGAAAAAGAGAGAAGTACTAAAAACACCCTCGAACTTGACACGAATTATTAGTTTCGTCCCTAAACTATTGATAGGCTTAAAAACCATCCCTCAACTTGGCGAACTAAACTTAAATACACCCTCGAACTTGACACGAATTATTAGTTTCGTCCCTAAACTATTGATAGGCTTAAAAACACCCCTCAAGTTCGAGAGTGTTTTTAATACTTCTCTCTAAGAAAAAAACAAAACCAAAGTCAATAATGAGGGGAAAAAACAGACCTAAAAGAAACTCTAAAGTTTGAAGGAGAAGAAAGAAACACGGGAAGATGAAATCTAAAGAAGAAAAGAATAAGTGCATATTGGTTGGACTTTGAAGTCTTCGGAAAAGTTTGGTTGGTCGCTAGGGAGGTTTAGTCGGGTCATTGGTTGGAGTCACAGTCTAAGTCTAAGGGGTGTTTGGATGGGCTTTATTTAAGCTACTTAAAAGCCAAAAGTCAAAAGTAGGTAGGTACCTACTTTTGCCTTTTTTTTTGGTTTTAAAAAAAAGTGCTTTTAAGCACTTTTTGTGTTTCCCAAACACTGCCAAAATTTAAAAAGTGCTTAAACGCCAAAAGCAACTAAAAATAAGCCAATCCAAACGCCCACTACGAGTGCAACCGTGCAAATTTGTAAAGAAAACCTAAACTTACCTTTTGACTTTTAGAACACCCTAAAATAGTCTTTTTTTAAAAAAATATACAAAAAGCAACATCTTTCTCGCCTCTCGCCTTTGTTACCATTCTCGCTATAGCGTCGCTTTTTGAAGATCGCCTTGCGACAAAGCTAAAAGGCGATGCCTCTCGCCATTGGCAACAAGGTGATCGCCTTTCACAACATCAATCTCCACTCACCATTTGTGTAAGCTTTAGTCTTCATAAGTACGGACAACTTTGATTTTTTCGAAATGGAAGTATTAGCAGCTTTATTTCCCTCCTTCAGGAAATGATTAAATATTCCCCCCAAGACATCTATGTCAACTCCAATAAAGAACCACAAGAATTCTAGGAATGAGTAAACTTAACGGTGATGCTTGATCATTTTATGAGGTATATGGAGGAGAAGAATTGGAATTTAGTTGTGCACTGTGGAATGGAATAAAAGATATAGCATATCCAAAAAATAAGGAATAGTATATTGTTGCCATAGAGTCAGCAATATCCTTCAAGAAAATAAGACACTATAATTATCGATTCAGATTGATTCTATTGGCATCTAAACAGCATTATCCAACTTTTGTTGTTTTGTAATTTAAGTTTAAACAAAAGCACTGTGCTTTTTCAATAAAAATGACTGGAACAGATAACAAAAAATTCAAAACACACTTGAAAAAAGAGGCTAACATCATAAAATTGTAAGTCCGAAGGTGACCTCCTTTGCCGAAAAGAGGGGGTGTGAAAGCAGGTCCATATGTTTTGTTTGTAGAAAGGCCTGGCTTTTACTTGACTAAGTGGTACTGTAGTGTTCTCCCCGCCAAAGATATTCTGCTCAGAAATAAGGAAAGAGAGCGTTTTACCCATTATCTAATCGAGTTGTCTAACCGCGGCACTAGCGAAGCTTGAAACAATAAACAATTTTCTATATCTAACCGCGAGAAAGTCTATCTCTAACCAAGGTGAGAGGCTCTAATCTCAATGGGCCCCTCTTCTCTTGAGCCTTGCTTCGTTATTTCCATTATTCGTGTTAGAGGAATAGGTACGCTTGTAAAATAGATATAATATATTGGATTCATGACTTGTTCCTATCAAGATTGTTCCTAAGAAATCGTATTTTTTAGATGATTATTTCCAGAATCTGAAAATGTAGTCACAACTAAATTGTTGGTTTCAATAGTATGAGAAACCGGGGGTCGAGTCTTGAGCGAGCGAATCTTCTTTCCGGTTGAGCTTAGACCTATCTTCCTTCATTCCATAAAGAAAGGGGCTGTGAGTCTTGCCAGTTCGAAAGTGCCTTCAACGGAAGTCAACAAATTCGCTTACATTATGATCCCTTTCTGGAAGGATCCATGAAAGCTTCTATCGTTCCGAACTTTATAGAGCAAATAGCTTTTTTTTCAAGTTAATGAAATCCTACGAAGTAGGGTCTGGAAGCAAATAGCTGTTTTCTCATAGTTGAGAAATCCAGCACACTAGGTAAAAGATCACTAATAAACACAAAATTCTGCCTAAAATATGAAAAATGAGTTAGAACGATCCGGACTCAAACCATCCGAACTCGAAACGAAAACTCAAATCATGAAATCACTACTAAAAAACTCGCATAAACCCTAAAATACAAAAATTCAGCACGGAAATCTAACCAAAGCCAAAATCTCGACTATAAACTAAGAAGAAATAATTATGAATCAGAGGTAAAGTCAATAAATCATACCACTCCAGTATCACTGTAGGTTGAAATAGATAGTTTCTGATCGGAGATATAGTCCTTCGTCAGAAGATCTGTATCAAATATCACGTCGTCAGTGTAAAATGCATCTATGTATGGTATTTCATCTGCTTAACTAATAATCATCGCTCATTATTAAGGAAACTGAAATTGAAAATGAAAGTAAATGGATCGGAGAATTACCTCTGGCTTTCTTGCCAATATCAGAGAAAAGTCCAGGTCCCTTGCTCATTTTCTGTCGGAGAGGAAGTAAAAGCTTCGAAAAAACAACAGAGACAGGAGAGAGATTAGCGTAGCGACGGGAGCTAAATAAATATTGGGGCAGCCACCACGAGAGAAGGGTCCGATCAACACAACGTGACAGTTTGTGGTCGCCAGCAAGGATCCATTATACACCGTCCATTTTAATCGGATGGCCAGTATTTGGGATTTTTGGTCTATTGAAACACTTGCCTTATGTGAATCTGGTAAACGGGTGGCAACTGATTAGAATCTTCTTCTTTAATCTTACAAATTTAAAAAAATATTAGTCCCCTTTGGATGGTGGTTTGCCATGGTTTTATAATGTATGGTACTGTATGGTATGGTATGGTATCGTACAATACCCTACCATACAATGTTTGGATAGACTGTACGGGTTGCTATTGTTTAATAACAATTTGTTGTTTGATTTGACTGTATGGTACTGTATTGTAACTTTTAAATTTACAAATATATCCTTAATTATTATAAATATAAAATTTATCAATAGCTTTTTTTTTATAACTTTTTTTAAAAAAAAATACATAGAATCGAGTTGAGAAACATATAAGCTAATAAATCTTCATTTTATACAAACAATATAAGAAAATAAAAAAGTAAGAACTTATAAATAAAAGAAGCTCAAAAAATACACTAAAACGTGAAAGAAAAGATGGAAGGTGGAGAAGTAGTTTCAAAAATTGATACGGAGAAAGTAATAAAAAAATAATACATATATTAACTTAAAGTTTAATAAAAAATAAAGGATAAATTATAATTATTTAAATTTAAATAAGGGTATAATTGGAAAAAAAATAAGAGAACCATGGGATACCACCAAATTGGTGATTTAAAAAAGTGGGGGTTTTCATGGTTACAGAACCATGAAACAAAACCATACCATACCATATAATTAATGAAACAATCAAAATAAACGTGATTCTCTTAATAACTATACCATACCATACCACCGGAAACCACCATCCAAACAAGCTGTAAGAGTCTTGATGTTGGCAAAGTAAAGTTCAAATCCAAATTTTACTAGATTAGTTTAGATGCCAGTGAAATTTGGTTTTGAGTATGTTGTTAGGAGTTGTTTGGTAGCCGGTAAGAGGTAAGTTATGTAGATATTTAATTTTGTATAAATTGTACTTATTATATTTATAGTTGGTTACTATGTTTGGTTTATAATTTGAAATTTTGCATAACTAATACATCTTTCATTCCAATTTAATTGTCAAAGTTATTAAAATTAGTTATCAATTTAAAGAATCAACAAATAGTTAATCACTTTTTTTTCAATTTTATTACTACTCTGAAATGTGAAAATTTTACTTATTAGGGTACAATTTTTAAAAAGTACAATCATATTTAATTTACAAGACTACTTCAATTTACTGTAATAATTTAAACTAAACTCACTGACAGTACTGATATTTAATTCTTCATGCGGTGCATGTGTTTTTTTTTCCAGTGCCACTATATTGTCTTTAATATTTGGCTCAATGTTTAAATTCAATAAAAAATGATTCATCAAAAATGTTTTAGTAATTACATTCGTTCAAATATCAATCAAATCATGAACAAAATCTATAAAATATTGAAATTAGATAATTATTGTCCAACACCGTTATCATTATCAAATTTAATAGACATATTTAGATCTATTTGAAATAAAAATAAATTGATAACTTTGTCTTATGTCCATATTTCTCTTAATAATAAGTGAAGCTTTGGTAGTACGACGAAGGGTACTTCCGTAATATTTTGGTCTTCCAGGGGCATTATGGACGCGTGGCATTTTCGTGATAAATCTATTTTTGGAGGGCCTGATGGCCGGTGGCAATTCTGTAATAAACATGCCTTCCGAGGGCATTTATGTGCCGCCCACGTTGCCGAATGAGCTCCCTTCTTCTCCACTTGCCTCACCCAAACCGCTCCATTGAACCATGCAGCTGACTTCACGTAGCCCGTATAATCCGGCAACCATTTTCTGTAACTATCCGCACGAGTGCTAAGCTTGCTGGTTCAAGCTGGGCACCTTTTGCTTCTTGAATCACTGGCTGGTAATGTTTGCTTTCTTGATTAGTTTTTACTGTTTATGTCTGAGTTAGTTTGTGATGTTTAACTTGCTGGTTCAAGCTGGGCACCTTTTGCTTCTTGGATCTCCTAAAGTCAAAGCAGATTCTGGGTCGTCTTTGGTTGATGAAGTTGAAGCAGTTAGATCGGATGGTCCCACTTCTGCAGAATTGGAGCAGCTGAAATCCAAGATCCAAACTTTAGGTTGGTTGTGACTTGGGAATTGCTCCCTTTTTGCTTGATTGGTACTGTGAGTATGCATGTTTTGATTCTTGGGGAAGTAAATTTTTTTTGGAATTTCAGTACCCAGTAGTGTAGATGTTTACCCAAAGAAATTGTTTGGAAGTTAATTTGATAGGTTGACTTACTTAAAGGGGTTATTTTTCTTTTTTTGAAAATTTGTTATTGGTGAGCTGTAAATTATGAAGAAAGAAGGGATTTTTAGTAACACTAGCACATTATTACAGTTCTTTTAAGTTGTATTGTGTGTAATGTTCACAATGAATTACTTTGACCAATAAAAAGAAGTGAATTGAACTTGAATGCTTCAAGTTGAAGTCCAAATTCTTTTGAGTACTTTTGAAACAAACTTCAAATGTCAAATAAAGTAACATTTTTCAAGTGAAGTTGCTAAAGAAACATGCGCCTTAGATTTTGCTATGGGAAGCTGCAGACTCCAATTTGGTAGTGTTTTCCAATGCCAAGATTTGTGTTTCATTCAGTTTCAGTAGAAGCGTGTCAATCTGAAGATGAACATAGTGATTTGATAACTTTGAACATTTGAAGCAGAATATTGAGTATTGGATTGTTGCTTGGATGTAGGGTGCTCCCATTTTTTTAGTTTCAATTTTGGCTACCAAATATTAATAATTAGCCATCTCTCTCTTTTCTTCTTATGGGTTCTGTTTTTTCTAAGAATCAAACATTGAGGAGAGTGCACGACCACTGAAAGGGAAGGATGAGGTAATTGCTGACAAAGAGGACATTATAAAAGAAAAGGCAGAGAGGATTAAGTCATTGTCAACTGAGTTGTCCTCTCTACAGGTGAGTCCCTCAAATTACCAAGTTGACATTTGTATGCTATTTTAGTTTCATGAAGCTGCCTTAGTAGTAGTGTTAATGTAAGTCATAGCCCCTTAAGTCGTATTGTTTTGTATAGAAAAAGGGAACACTAGATTCTGAGGAGCAAGTTGGAAAGGCTCGTGCGATCCGACAAGTTTGTTCAAAGTTTGGTACTCTTTTTTGGCGGATAAACTCACTGAACTTCTTTGCTTTGTTCTACTCTTCTGGTAAGAGTTTGAGCTTACAAACGTTGGTAATTCGGTTCCCCTTGCTCGACGGAGAAGAACCACGGCGGCGACTTACAGGTATATATGGCTCTCTCTCTTCTTTCGGCTTTTACTGTTTCTTGTTGAAATTCGGAAAAAGTTGTTGTCAGCTGCAAACTGGGTTGCTGCTTCTTCGTCGCCAGCTAGGGTTCACGGAATTTGCAGGTTTTCTTTACTTCTTGGCTTGTTTCTTTGTCTTCTCCACGTCTTCCCAATTATTCTTTGTCTTCTCCACGTCTTCCTTGTCAATTTAACTGTAATTAATATAATTGAGCTACTTGATGATTCCTTCTTACAGAGGATTAGATTTCAGAAACTATGATCTCTGTAACTGCCACACAAATGCCTTCTCCTTTAGCTAAATCGGCAGTCACATGTTGACGCTTGAGTGATAAATAGTTCAAATAGGATTGTTCTTATGGTCAAACTTTACGTTGTTGTATTTTTGTGGGTATCTTCACCATTGCACGTCATTTTTTAATTTTGAGTTCCCCATTTTTAATAAGCAGTCTGTTTTGGTACAACGTGATACACACTAATACACACATATATAGAGATGAACATATATGTTCAGTCCATGTTGTTGTGCTAACAGAAGTTATTCGCTATTGGTCATACAAAAATCATGTACATATAACCACATTCTTTATTCATAATTTTAGTGCTCAAAATGCTATTACTGGAGCTTGTTTAAAACTTATGACTCAATGTGAAAACCAATTTAATTATAGCTTTAACTTGCCATGTCTCCTTCTACAATTAATTATTTTGGATATTTAAGGACCTGCTCGCAGCGTCGAATGTATGCTCAAAAGACATCAGCCAAAAGAAATGGACATTGTTATTTCACCGATAACTTAGAGATCACGGATCAACAAGTCATCGCCTTCTTCAACATAGCCCGTGTGAAAAGTTCATGCAGGCTGCAGTATCACGTATTTCTCCAGCTGTCAATTCTACAACACACACTGCACCAACTGTAAGGTATTTTTGTTTTCTTTCACAAACAGGTATGGCAGCTCTTTCTCTATCTTACTGTTGAGGACATATTTCGACTATTTGCGATTTTCAGTTTCCCAATAGTAGTATTAGAGGTTCAAATTTAAGCTGTTGATGTTGGATACTGTCATGCTTTCCACAATTAACCAACATGGAGTTTTTCCCTTAACTGTGCCTGTGTTTGAATTATACGACAGTACAACATAATTCCAAGCTAGAATAAAGGAGAATTTGTTGTCTATCACAGAGCAAATTTTTCGCTACTATGTTTTCACCTCTGTATTGGGTCTATTAGGGAGGATCTATGTTCTAAACTCCTGCCTTTTCATGAAAAAAATCCCCTTAAAGCCAAAGTGCTTCTACAATAACCAACCTGCACATTTAGTACTAACAACTACATCTCTTACAAACCTTTACGGTCAGCAGAGTTGTGACAACCTTATAAAGGCTTAGATTTATTCATGGAATATATATATGGACCAATTTATACACCTGCTATATGTTATTGTTCTTGGACAAACTCTGGAGACTTTTAGTGAATATTTTGCTTCCTACATCCTTCACATTCATTACTGAAACGACGTTTAGATTCTCGTAAATTGTACTTCTTGAATTCGTTATCATGTCAGAAGCAAAGTAACTTACATTAACAAAACAAGTCTTTATAACTCAAGCGCACTTTTGGATTTTCCCAGAGATTCCTGTCCTTCAGGCATTGAATAGCATTCATCTGATTTTGAAAGTGAAATGCCATTGTTTCCCTCTAATACTACTATGCACATGTAACTCCTCCTGCCACTTTGTAAGAGTCTCGAAACTCTTAATAGTTCTATTCATCCATGAATTCTACCTAACGAACTCTCATTCCTATTAAACTGTCATAGCTTAGGGTCTCAGACGAAGAACATAACTCCGTTTCTTCATTGTGAAAGAAGCAAGTTACGCGATAAACCTTTTCCATATGGTATGACCACATAGTTTGTATTTCTGCATGATGTCGCTATGATGACATTCTTGACAACTGAATAGTCTACATGAGAACTATCTTGCTAGGACTCTCCAAAATTATTGCTGCACCGTGTCGGATCCTCACGAAATGCATTGCTTTCGTAGGATCCAACATGCACATGGTGGTATTTTTGATGAGTCTGAGCAACATAGCACGATAATTCTTTGGTGGCCCTGTGTGTCATGTACACGGTAAATTTTGATTTGAATAAAGAGGTCCATCATTTCATTCATTTCCTGGGTGTTGATGCAGATGGTATTCTACTCAAGGAAGTGAACCGCCTGTTAAGAACAAATGGATACTTGTCTATTCGGCTCCACCAGCTTATAGAAAGGATAAGGATTTTCCACAGATATGGGACAAATTAGTACATCTGAATTCTGGAATGTGCTGGCAGCTCATTTCACGGAAAGTTCAAACAGCTATTTGGATTAAGCAAGAAAATAATTCATGTCTCCAGCATAATGCAGCATAGAAACTCGTAGACATATGTGATTGTCAGGATGATTTTGAACCATCATGGAAAACGCCTCTGAGGAACTGTATTATCCTAAGTGACAGATCATCTAATACAAAGAAACTACCGCCTTGGCCACAACGTCTTTCAGAGTATTCACAAAGTCTTAGTCGGCTGGGTTTGTGAGTTCTATTCCTTGGTGTTATATTCGTTAATTGATTATCCTGTTGGCCAGTGTTTGGTTGTGACAACAATCTTAAAATGACTGAAAATGTCACACAATGTAAAGTTTTATCTTCTTCAAATATGTCTTCTAAAACGAGCGAGGAAAGCACCCTTTCTTTATTTATTATAAGTTGTAGTAATTATGAATTATAGTACAAAGGGTAAATTAGTGACAAGAATCTTATTCATGATCATATACTTGTGTAATATAAGTAAGAGATCAACTACCAAGCCACTGAGCTCCATACAACTTTGAAGCCATTTTCTTTTAACATTTGTAAACTTATGTGACTAATTCTTTTTTTACTTTCTTTTGGGGAAAGAATATTTGTTTCAGCATGTTATAATCTGTTTGCTGCAGGTATTGATCGACAAAAGTTCTTAGCGGATACAATCTATTGGCAAGATCAAATTCGCCATTACTGGAGACTGATGGATGTAGAGGACAAAGAAATACGTAATGTAATGGACATGAGTGCTTCTCTTGTTGGATTTGCAGTCGCCCTCAGTACCTGGCCAGTCTGGGTGGTGAATGTAGTTCCTGTAACCATGAACAACACGTGCAAATGCATACGGATGGAATACTTCTATTATTACTACCACATAATTGTAGAACAAAGTCATACTCCAAAACCAAACCTTATCATAATGTGTGAGAGTTATTGGCGTTAATGACTTATTGCTCCCCTGCTCTCCGCCTATATCGTATTTCACAATTGTGAGACGCATTTACCCAGGCCTAATATTCCCACCGCCCGTGCCTCGCACGGGCACCACTATCTAGTTTTTTTAAATACCATGCATTCTTTTATAATGTTAATTGTGATGGAAAATTTTGCTTAAACTAAATTTGAAAGTAAAAAAAATTTCATTCATGAACAGAGCGGCAAAATTTTTTCATTGAGAAGTGCATAAACTTTTAGCTCTTTGAAAAGTTATCTTGTTATCAGAAAATAACTCTCTACTTCTATGTAAATACGAGGTAGTGCAAAGGTCTGCGTACATTTCTACCCTCTCCAGACCCTACTTGTGGGATTCAACTGAGTATGTTATTGTTGTTGAAAAGTTATCTTGTTAAGCGTTTGGTATTCTTTGTTTATTTTTAGCTCTTTGAACACACCAATCGATGATATTTAATATATAAATTTAACGATTGAAGAATATTTATTAGAATTATTTTAATCAAATTACACTTTTTATTAATTTTTTCTTAAGAAGTGTGTCAATTATAAACCTGACAACTAAGTTGAGATGGAGAGAGTATATGTATAAGTTATAAGAAAATCTATCATTTATTTTATGCATAATAAAAGGCAAAGGAATCAACTAAATCATGTATAACTATTTCTGCATAAAATAATATATAAATTTCACCATAATTAATCTATGTATTATTAATATCTCCATATCTCTAACCAGCTATCGAATGATTTCTTAGTGTTGAAACTTGATCTAGAGTTGATTTTTTTTCTTCTTCTTCTTTTTCTTTTTTCAATCCAAATATGTTGCAGGAATTTATAGTATGCGTTTCATGCTACTTTATACCAATTGTTAATATGTACACTCAATTTCTTTCTTCATATTGACACAAGGAAGACCCAAAAAAAAAAAAACTCTAAATGAACATAATGCCTCAAATTCAGGACAACTATTCGTCCAACAAAGCCAAATGGTACCTATGAATTTCCTTTCGTCTAAACTCTAACAAGTTCCCAACTACTTGCATGTTTAAAAAACAACAAACCTACACCAAAAAAAAAGAAACTATTTAATTCATATAAGTATGTATGATATGTTTTAGTTTAGAAATAAATAAATTATGTGGTTAGTTAAAACATACTCCTCATATTTCAATTTGCTTATGATATATTCTTTTATGGTTCATTTGAAAAATAATATTTTTTTGACAAATGTGAAATTTTAACTTTTCACTTAAAATACTTAAGATTTAAAAATTGAACGATATTTTAATATTTTTTTAAGTATTTTTAATTTAAAATTATAAAATTTTTAATTTTTTTTTTATATGTTTAAATTGTATGTCAAATCAAAATCAAATTGAGAAGAATGTTTATTATAGAAAAATAGAGAGAGTATATCTTTGGAAAATGAAGACTACAAGCGAGATTACGAGGTAAAGGTACGCGACTGACTTATCGTTTACAAAAGAGCCAGCAGTACTATAAAAGAAGGAACCAAAAAGGAATATATGCCTGCCAAACGCGTAATTATAACTGACTTTACCTCAATTAATTTTGTCTTAATTAAGAGAGTACAAATAACCCACTAATTAATTTTTTCTTTCACGTAGTCAGTAGACTTCTTAGGCATACTTAATCGACTAATAAGTATATAGATGAAGCATAACGTAACATTTGACCCCCATCCATTTCGGTCAACTATGCCATAAAAGAAGGACCGTTTTAATGCAAAAGAAGAAATGAATTAAGGAAGCTCCATTAATGTTAAACCAAGTATTCATAGCTTCTCTCACCCAAAACTCGGATCCATTTCTTCACTAATCCTTAATTCTTTTACTACAACTATTGTTCTCCTTGTCTCCATAAAGCTCCCACACAAATCACGTTGTTCTACTTTTGTTCTTCTGGAAATATATTCTTTCATCACAACAATGTCTTGGAAACTCATTTAACTTTCCTCTCCTTTTCTCTTTCACCGCATTCCTATTTTTTCCCAATGCGTTGCGTTGCCTAGCTCGTAGCGGTTCGTCTGTGTATTGATTTTTGTAATAACTATTAACAGAGAAGAAACAAAAATTTAAACATGGAGAGCTATTTGAATGAGAATTTTGGAGGAGTGAAGCCGAAACACTCCGAGGAAGAGATGCTCCGACGATGGAGGAGCCTTTGTGGTGTAGTTAAGAATCCAAAACGTAGATTTCGTTTCACTGCAAATCTCTCAAAGCGATATGAGGCTGCGGCCATGCGTCGTACAAATCATGTACTTTTACTTTTCTACCATATCAGTTTGTGTTTTCTCTATTAAAGATATATCACTGATTAATTACTTTTGTATGATTCAATTGTTTACACTACATTGGGCGCGGTTCAGAATGCTTATGTCAGTTTGATTGTACAAAAGAGACTGTGTTTATCGTGGGATATAAAAGAATTGAGACATAGTTGATTGGATTTGATTTAATTGATATAGGAATTAGACAAAATGATGAATTGCAGTATCTACATTTATAACACAACTAATATATTACATACTTTTTAGTATGGATCCTTTTTAAACAATTTAGTCTAATCTTTTTCTTTTGTTCAAAGCAAAAGTGTTCCTTACCTTGCAGCACCAGTGTCTTGTTATCTCAAAATTGTATTTAAACTTGGTCTCATTTGATGTTACTATGTATTGTGTTGTGTACTGAAGCGACAGATTCATGAACAAAATGTTAGTTTTTAAATGTTGTTGAACTAATGTTTCATGTGTTACAGGAGAAATTAAGGGTAGCAGTTTTGGTTTCCAAGGCTGCGTTTCAGTTCATATCAGGTGAATTTCAATTTATCATTTGGTTAGATAAGGTAATGCCTTTGGAAAATCTTAATTCTTAAGACGCTAATTCTCTGGCTTGCAGGTGTGCAAGTAAGTGACTTCACTCTCCCTGATGAAGTTAAAAATGCTGGTTTTCAAATTGACGCCGAAGAGCTAGGATCCATAGTTGAAGGCCATGATCTGAAAAAGCTGAAATTTCATGGTGGAGTGGATGGTATTGCAAATAAACTGGCTACTTCAAGTACTGATGGGTTATCTACGCGGGATTATAGTTCTCTAATGCGTAGACAAGAAATATTTGGAGTTAATAAATTCCAAGAAAGTGAAGCTCGGAGCTTTTGGTTGTTTGTTTGGGAAGCCCTTCAGGACATGACACTCATGATCCTTGGTGCTTGTGCATTTGTTTCTCTATTAGTCGGCATTGCAATGGAGGGATGGCCAGATGGGGCTCATGATGGTCTTGGTATAGTAGCTAGCATTTTGCTGGTGGTCTTTGTTACTGCAACAAGTGATTATCGACAATCGTTGCAGTTCAGAGACCTGGATAAAGAGAAAAAGAAAATATCCATACAAGTTACTAGGAATGGGTACCGACAAAAGATGTCTATATATGATCTAGTTCCAGGCGATATTGTTCATCTTGCAATAGGAGATCAAGTCCCTGCAGATGGACTCTTTCTTTCAGGGTTTTCTGTTTTAATAGATGAGTCCAGTTTGACTGGTGAAAGTGAGCCAGTGATGGTCTGTGCTGAGAAGCCCTTTCTTCTTTCTGGAACCAAGGTCCAAGACGGGTCTTGTAAGATGTTGGTAACAACAGTTGGGATGAGGACTCAGTGGGGAAAACTTTTAGCAACTCTCAGTGAAGGCGGAGATGATGAAACTCCATTACAGGTCAAATTGAATGGAGTGGCAACAATCATTGGGAAAATAGGCCTTTTTTTTGCTGTTGTGACTTTTGCAGTACTTGTGCAGAAAATGTATAGCCGCAAACTGACTGAGGGATCCCACTGGAGTTGGTCTGCAAGAGAGGCTAGGGAATTATTAGAATACTTCGCGGTTGCAGTTACAATTGTAGTGGTTGCAGTTCCTGAAGGACTTCCCCTGGCTGTGACGTTAAGCCTTGCGTTTGCCATGAAAAAGATGATGAATGATAAGGCACTTGTTCGGCATTTAGCAGCTTGCGAGACAATGGGATCTGCTACAACTATTTGTAGTGACAAAACTGGCACGCTAACAACCAACCGTATGACTGTAGTGAAAACATGTTTCTGTATGAATGTCAAGGATGTGAATAAGCCGAGTGATGCATCCGCCCTTTGTTCTGAAATCCCAGATTCAGTACTCAAAACTTTGCTGCAGTCAATTTTTAACAATACCGGAGGAGAAGTTGTAGCTACCAAGCACGGGAAGCCTGATATATTGGGAACGCCTACTGAGACTGCTATATTGCAGTTTGGTTTAGCTCTTGGTGGCGATTTCCAGGCAGAACGACAAGCTGGGAAACTTGTAAAAGTTGAGCCGTTTAACTCTACAAAGAAACGCATGGGTGTGGTGCTGGAGCTTCCTGAAGGAGGTTTAAGGGCTCATACTAAAGGTGCTTCGGAGATAGTTTTAGCTGCTTGTGACAAGGTGATTAATTCCAGTGGGGAGGTTGTTCCCTTGGATGAAACATCAACTAATCATCTACAGACCACAATCAATCAGTTTGCCGACGAAGCTCTGCGCACTTTGTGTCTTGCATATATGGAGCTGGATAAAGGATTCTCCCCTGCTGCTGATATTCCAGTTTCTGGCTATACTTGTATAGGTATTGTAGGTATAAAGGATCCTGTTCGTCCTGGAGTAAGGGAGTCTGTTGCACTCTGTCGTTCAGCTGGGGTCACTGTTCGAATGGTTACTGGAGATAACATCAATACTGCAACGGCTATAGCTAGAGAATGTGGTATACTGACGGATGAGGGTATTGCCATTGAAGGTCCAGTTTTTCGGGAGAAGAGTCAAGAAGAATGGCTGAACCTGATTCCCAAAATTCAGGTACTTTGATCATATTGGTTTATAAATAGGAATGAAGTGATTATAACACATTATTCTTATAAAATGTCCCCTGCTCATTCATTGCGATATCTAATTTTTTCACTACATCTTTTATACTTCTTCAGGTGATGGCTAGGTCTTCACCGCTAGACAAGCACACGTTGGTCAAACAATTGCGTACCACATTCAATGAAGTGGTAGCAGTTACTGGTGACGGAACTAATGATGCTCCTGCACTACATGAAGCAGATATAGGACTTGCTATGGGCATTGCTGGAACTGAGGTGAAGCATAATCTCTCATTAGTCCATTCCCAATCAAAGTTGTTCAATAGTTCAGTGTTTTGCATTTTATTTAAGTACAAAATTCTCGTTGGATAATGCATTTACATGCACAGTTAATTGAATCGCCTTCAATATGAGCCCTTAGGCCAAATAAGTTTGTATCGAGAAAAGAGTTTTCAGGAATTTGTTCAACTGTTCTTAGCTGATTGAAACAGTTTGATGTAAAATAAGATAGAAATAAAAAGGATTGCATCTATCTTATGGTGAGAGTCTTAACTATATTGACTAAATAAGGGAAAGTTTGCTACATGGAGTGGTGTTAATTTGTAAGTTTATTCTGACATATTTCCTCTGACTCTGGTTTCAGGTTGCCAAAGAGAGCGCGGATGTCATCATATTGGATGATAATTTCTCCACAATTGTCACAGTAGCCAAATGGGGACGCTCAGTCTATGTAAACATTCAGAAATTCGTTCAGTTTCAGCTGACTGTTAATATTGTTGCATTGGTTGTTAACTTCTTGTCAGCTTGTTTCACTGGTCAGGAACCTTTCTTGTCTTGTACTATGCTTTAAAGCAATTTTGATTTACAGTTACTTATATTTCATAGACACACGAATATTATTCTCAACTTTGTTGCTGCTGCTCAATATATCCTTCAGGAACTGCTCCACTTACTGCTGTTCAACTCCTGTGGGTTAACATGATCATGGATACTTTGGGAGCCCTTGCCCTTGCGACTGAGCCTCCTAATGATGAATTAATGAACAGAGCCCCAGTAGGCAGGTCGGGAAATTTTATAAGCAACGTCATGTGGCGGAATATCTTGGGACAGTCTGTATATCAGTTCCTAGTAATATGGTTTCTTCAGTCAAATGGGATGGGATTATTTCGTCTAAATGGCCCTGATGCAACACTAACCCTCAATACAATTATCTTCAACACCTTTGTATTCTGCCAGGTAAAATTTGCAAAACACTTGCAATTTTTCACTCCAGTAAGCCAGATTATGGTGTAAGAGAAGCTCAGTGGTTTACATTACTTTCATTCTTATTTGCAGCTCTTCAATGAAATAAATTCCCGAGAGATGGATAAAGTTGAGGTTTGGGAAGGAATGCTTGATAATTACGTATTTGTTACAGTTATCTGCGTAACATTCGTGTTCCAAATCATAATTATAGAATATCTGGGGACATTTGCAAGTACAACACCCCTCTCACTCTGGCAATGGTTTGTTAGTGTATTTTTCGGATTATTGAGCATGCCAGTTGCAGTAGGCTTAAAGGGTTTTGAGGTATGACGTACATGAGTGGAAGGTACCAGGTCTTTTTGTGTAATTCCTCCACGAAAGGAGTTGCCCTGCTAACTCTCTCAAATTGCCTGAAATTCAATATAAAAATGTTTTTTTTAAATATTGCAGCTTCAGTAACACAAGTATAGATCCCAAAATTCCCTGTATTTCCCTAGTTTTTCTTTGCTAGAGGGGAAAAAGGAAAAAAGAAAACAATAGAGTAGGAGGATCCAGTATCCCAAAGGTTGTGATTTGTGAAGAGTGTCTAGCCTAGGCTTTCAAGCATCTTGTGATTTACCTTAAATTATAGCACATAGAACAGTACCTACTCCTTTAAACAGCTAGACGTAGTTCTTCATCATTTTTTTGATTTGTTGTATTTTTCATGTAATTAACTTGTTGATGAAGAATTTCTTTCCTTCTAACTGTGTCTCTTCTTGTTCTTCTTGACGCGGAAACTGTAAAATTTCAGCTTTCTTCTTGGGTTGCATTCTTGATTTTTCATAATTAACTCAGCTTCTCAAGTTTACCTGTTCCTTCATACAAGAACAAGATTGTTAAACGTGATTGGTCATTTCATATGAAGTTGCTACATAAATAACTGCTGGAATGGATTTGAGCAACACACACACACACTCTTTCTGCATCCTAAGATCACATGATTTGAGATTATTTTGGTCAGTCCTCCGCCTTCGAGGAACAAACATTAGTTAAAAGATGATCAATATTTTCCTACTTTTCAGATAGACATGATAGGTACTACTATAGTATATGCATGATTAAGATGCGTCAAAGTTCATAAGACATTAAAATCTTGGAGAGGAAAGGGAAAACAAAGTAAAGATGAATGGCAATTGTAAGCTTCTAAGTCATTACCATTAATAACAAGGTGTCAAAATTTTCTTAATTTGGAATACTAGGGCTAAACTATCTTATGCTTGATGAATTGGGACCTAAAATCTTCAATTATTTTTTTTCAAAAGGGGGTCTAAAGTTTGCAGAAGATGTAGTAGTTGAGTCTTTTGGTGATGCTGACCGATGTGATAAAACTTTAGTGCTAATAAGTCGCCTCTTACTGCCCTAAACACAGCCGGTGGCGACCTTTTTGATGTCGCCAGAGCTATAATTATCAGCACTTTACTACTGTGATTTTGTAATTTGGGAGTATTCGGATTAATTGTACATGTTCTTACAATAATTGATTATTATATATAGGAACAACTTTGTTTTATGTTTCAATAAAATCGTCCTAATTTGTTTGAGAAAACAAAGGACAAAACAACGAATATAAGAGAACAGAAAATTTAATTCTCTGCGATAATTTAACTTTGTTAGTAGTTCCATATTGGTTGGTAGGATATATAATACTTTGCCTCCTTATATGATCTTGAATAACTCTATATGTATGAAAGCAAAGAGAAAGTTTATAAAAAATAAAAATGAAGAAAATAAAACCTCTTCAAGCTGAGGTGTACATTTTTCACTCTCTTTAAAGAGATTTAAGTCGACCGTAGCAAATTTTTTCATCAATCCAATAGTAATTTTTTTGACTTGACCAAACTTTCAATAAAAACTGGGCCCAAGACTTCTAAAAAAAAAATATCTTTTTTCAACTTATAAGAATTTTATTTTAGACTAACTTTTGTGTACTTTATATCTTTTTGTCATCAAAATAAACCAAGACCATCATTATTTATGTAAGAAAATTTTTCTAACAATGAATTGGAAGATAATAGAAAAGATAAATATTCAAGAGATGATATAAGTTACAAGATATAGTAAGAAAATAAAGTAAGGACAACAAATGCATCCAACGTGCAAATAAAGATGCCGCGTACAAAGACCATTAATCCACCATTTTCTGCAACGTGCTATTTTACCAAACAGACGAAGAAGCAATGCACCATAATTAGAGTATTAAAACTTAAACCATATGCCACTTTAAAAACATGAAAAAGAGGCTGCCCACCAACGCACACATCAACAACACAAATGACGTTTTATTTTATTAATATAAAAATGTTAAACAACCAACAATAATAACAGAGCCAAAGGGAAATAACACAAATTGACATTGCTGTCATTTTAAGAGTTATTAATATACGATGTTGTAATTATTTGAATCTATTCTGTTAAGATGGCGCTGGTTGGTGGTAGAGATATTGGACAATATTGATTATATCCCTAATTAGGGGTGTTAAATGGGTTGATTGGGTTGAAATTGAAAATGTAAAAATTGGTTGAAATAGAGATTAGATTTAATTATGACCCGCCCAAATTTACTTTGGGCACAAATAGGCTAAATTTTGGGTTGGGTCATGACCCACCCAATTTGACATGTCAATTTTAATAATTCTAAGATGTTATTCCTTACGTTTTGTAATCACAATTTGAATTTCATCTCAAGAAAATAAAAAAGTTACGAATAGATAGATAAATCATAAAAAATATAAAATAGATAGAAAACATAAATTACATCAATGCAAGTAGAGGGACTTAAAATAGATTGAAATTGAAGATTCAATTGGGCTCAATTAAAGATTTTTTTTTAATAATGGGTTGAAGCTTGAATGGGTTGAGATTGAACCCAATTCAAATTATCTTGAGCCAAACTCATATAATTTTAGACGAATTATCTATATTGACACCCTTATTTCTAACGATGGAAATTGTCATTTTATACTAGTAGGTACATATGCGATTTGAGTTGCCCCAGAGATCCACGATGCACCTTGACAGCTTTACAATGTTTGCATGTGGTACGTCTGTATATTATAAAAAATAATAATACCGTAAAATTGATAAAATAATATCCCACAATGCACAATATAAAATTCTGTATCAGTCTTACTATTTAAAGTACAGGAGTTAAAATAGAGGGAAAAGTGCTAAGGGCCCAAGAGAATAAAGTCCAAAATTAAGAAAAAAATTAAATTAGTGTTGCTTCACCGACACAAGCAGGGCGGAACTGCCCAGTTCATCTGAGCCTCATTTTAACGAAAAAATATATTATTTATATATATTTAAAATAATTTTTTATATATATACAATAAATATCTGATTTCCTTCGTCTAATTTGTATAATTATTTTTTAGATTTTAAACTCCTTAATGACCATCTTTGTTTCGCCAAAACGAATCAATTTGTTAAGTCGTGGAAGTGGAAGCTTGTTCTCCCCGCCATTCTTTTTCTGTCCTCCTTTTTTTAATATCTGCGTTGCTTTCAGCTGAGTCAAGTGAAGTTACGTTTTCCTATACTTAATTTTCAGGTAGGTATAAAAAGAAAGAAGACAACTTATTACTTTTATTTTCTTTATGTTGACGGTTTCCAGCTACTCAAATAACTTTTGCAATATAAAGATGGTAACGTCTCGTGAAGTGAAGGGACGGAAGGTTCAATTACCAAACTTTTGGTTGTATGCAATAAATGAAAGGTGTGCATCCTTGAGATATTTATTTATACTCCACTAGTTTTATACCATTACTTGATTCCTAAAAAATCTTTTAGATATTTCATTTACTTATTCAATTCAAAAAATCACACATACAAAAAAAAGAAAAAACAATTGTCCTCTCTTATTTATATTCTTAGTATTAAATCTTTAACTTTTAAAACTAAATTATATTACATTAATCTAATATTTTAATATTATAATTTAGATAACGCAAAAATTATATATAAAGTACTCTAAATTATAATTTTTTTAATATTAAATGATGAGAATACTCAAGTCAATACGAACTAACTAAAATAAAATTGAAGGAATAATTGTGTGCAATTATTACTCCATCTTTTCAATTTACTTGCCACTTGTTGCTTTGATGATTTTGTTTTACCAAATTATCATTATTAATTATATTTTAAAAATATAATTTTAATATGACAATTGCTTAATAATAAAAATAATAATTCTCTTGAGTATAAAATGACACAGAGGAAGAACATGTAATGACCCCGAAATCATGAAAGTTAATTTCTTATTGAATTTTTATACACTAGTTTTGTTGTCACTTCGCGCATGATCAAAGCATGAAAAATTAAAGTTAATTATATATGAACTAATAAAAAAAAAAAATTTACTATAAAAGTAATTTTAATAAATTATTTATTTATAAAAGTCTTATATAGAGATTCTATCACTAATTAAAACACATGATAAATTAGAATTTTCCTTAGCAACTGCAATTTATTTTCTTGATTCAAATAAGAAAAAAGTAGAAGTCTATCAAGGAAGATAGTCCTTATTTTAATCACTTCTAATAATTTAAAGAAAAATAGTAAAAATATAATTTTATCTAAAATAAAATATCGTAATGAAGGACAAAAAGTTTAAATAATATTTCTAAATATCTTCGTACTTAAAATAGATAAATTATGATAATAAAGTCAAAAAGTTGTATCCCACTGCAATAATTGAATTTTATCTACCGTAACAATAATTACAAAACTACTTTTTACAACATTGAAATCAGTATAAATTAAAAACAGGAACAACAAAACTTCACGACTATTCAGAAGAAGAAATTTTTTTATTAATGATTTGATTGGTGTAAGCTTAATCTTTTATTTACAAAAATCAAATCAGCAATTACAAAATGATTTCCTAAAGCACGACTCGGTTTGGGATTATATTTGACTTAAATAAGATTCACTCAGTCTTTGGCTAATCCTATTGGCTAATTCAATGGTGTATTGTCGCATAGGAGCTGACACATAAACACATCATCACATGTTTATCTATTCCTTAATCAATTAACTAACACCCATTCTTAATTTAAACCCAATTCTTTCTTCCCCTTTAACTAATAATCATCCACCTTCATTATTACTCTCCTTCTTCTCTCGAAAGTTCCTTTTGATCCAAACCCCCAGTTGTTGCCAGAAGCGGCTGGCATTTTTGCCGGTGACTTCAGCGGCAATATTGTTAATATTAATTTTTGGGGGTTTCGTGCCAAAGCGTTTCGTTCTGTAACAATTGGGTTTAGACGGATTGGTTTCAAAGGTGAAAATTTTGGCGCATAAAATCTAGATATTAAATAGAAACTTTGTTCAAATCGCCAATACCGTTTAGGTTTTTCGAATCGAGCCATTATTGATTGATAGAGAAAAGTCTGTTTTTGTTCATAAATGTTTTTGGAAGGACAGGGATCAAAGGGAGTTTGTTAGAACATTGAAGCTGCTTCCAGAATTTTCTTCATATAGTTTCTCCGATAGGCGAATAACAAGGTAATGGCCATGCAAAATTGATTTATAATTTCATTGCGCTATCAACCCGCATTCTTTCTACGAATGTTCACGTTCTCCATGAATGGGATGTCCCATAACTATCTAGGCAAAAAGTTTTTAAAAAATCAGAAGGAAACATTATCGGTTCTGTTTCTTAGGGGATACGGAATCGCGTTTTATTGATATCGCCTAAATTGTAATGGATTATGTGATCTTGTTGTTTCCCTAGAAATTAAAGTTTGAATCTCCAATTTGACACGTTATTGATAGTGATTTACCCTTTCAAAATTCTGTAGAAGGATCGTTAAGCGAATGAGCAGGAAAGATGAGGAATGCCCGTTGGTGAGAGCCTCACCAAACCCGCCTCCATTGCCAGTGGCTTTGTCAAATAGCCGGCAGGAGAGCACATTTGTAGCGAGGAAATCAGCAGTGAGAAAATACTGCTGCAGGCCAATAGCTACAAAGGATACGTGGGATTGCCTCTTTGATGAAGGTTACAGAGCCGACGTCTCAATTAACACAGATAACGGTGGCATCCTCTACGCACATGCTAGTATTTTGGTATGTTCTTTTCACAATTCTGCGGATAACATTTTCCACAAAAGATAAATATTTTAGCTTGGCGTGTGGTAATTGTTTAGGATGGCAGATATAGTATAACAATAGAAAACACTTGAATAATATTTTATCCTGAAATATGATGGTTATTTAAGGAAGAAGACAGTGGTATAGCTAATGCTGTTTTGGTTGTACATTTGAGTATTAAGGAAATACCTTTATAATTTTGTATATTAAAGACAACAATATGTAATTGTTTGTTAAAACAATTAATATCCAGTAAAGAGTTGGATTGATACAACATTAATTTATTTCCCCTCTTTGGTTGAAATTCATGTAATGAAGGTAATCAAACACTTGAAAAATCATGAAATAAAAGATTTTTCAAACTTACAAAATAGACACTAAGATTTGATCCCATTTATGTGAACAGGGTGTGAATTCTCCAGTACTTAAAAGCATGTTGAGTTTAAAACGATCAAGAGCACATGGCCGACGTGGTCATCAACGATCCATCTCCATAAGTGGGGTTCCACCTGAGGCTGTTCAAGTTTTCATCAGATTCTTGTATTCTTCCAGGTACAATTATTCTCCTTTGACATCATTTGTGTGCTTTGGTTCCTAGGCGCGTGCCTATTTGGCTTCCAAATTCTTTCACTATATTTCTAGGGTGGTCACATGTTGGTCAATAATGTTGTTAAGGTGTTTTTGTTCTCTTTCTGTACAATTATTATAATTTAACATAATGTTCTTATAGCTGTCATATTTTCACGGCAAGGCATTTAATCATGGTAGTTGTCTTACGTTGTCATTGAGAGCTGTAAATTAATCTTTACAAAGTGATCAAAAGCCAAATCAAAATTGAGATAGCAGTGTAATATGCTAATGAAACTATATCCGTGATCTAAATTACAATAAACTAGTTGATCATCTGTTTTTCATTATTCACTTTGCAGGTACGAGGAAGAAAAAATGAAGGAGCATGGGTTGAGCCTTTTGGTGCTATCGCATGCATATGCAGTCACCCACCTAAAGCGAGAATGTGAGTGGCAGCTGGAGCAAAGATTAAGCATAGAAAATGTGGTTGATATCTTCCAGTTAGCACTGCTGTGTGATGCCTCTCGGCTTAGCCTTGTTTGTCACCGTTTTATGCTAAAAAATCTTAAGCCTATTTCTGCCACAGAGGGATGGAGAGCCATGAAAGAAAGCCATCCTGTGCTTGAAAAACAGATGTTGAAATCCGTAATTGATGAGGATATTGTAAGTAAAGTATCCCCCATTTGAACAAAAGGGATCTTACCCGATTTAAGTTTTTCCGTTTTTCCTTTTGGGTTTAATACTAATACGATGACGTGTTTGCAGAGGGAAAAGGAAAGGGTGAGAAAGAACAATGAGAGGAAAATCTATATGCAGCTATACGAGGCAATGGAAGCCCTGGTTCACATATGCAAAGATGGTTGCCGTACAATTGGTCCACACGATAAGGTATTGAAAGAGGATCAAGAACCATGCCATTATGCAGCATGCAAAGGGCTAGAATTGCTTATTCGTCACTTTGCCGGGTGCAAGTTGAGAGTCCCAGGTGGATGCATCCACTGCAAGAGGATGTGGCAAGTTTTGGAGCTGCATTCTCGCCTTTGTGCCAATTCGGATGTTTGTAGGGTTCCTTTGTGCAGGTTTGTTATGTTTAAGTTATCTTTCTCCTATACTTGCAATTCACAAACACTGAAAATCAGCCACTTGTTTTGTATCGATCTAAAGGCATCATGTTTATAGGTTGATTGATTTTCTTTTATGATTTTTACACAGAAATTTTAAGCAGAAGCGCAGAAAACAGAACAAGAAGGATGAAATGAAATGGAGAATATTGGTGAGGAAGATAGTGAGATCCAAGAGCATTTCTGGAGCTCCATTCTTCTCAATTGAATCCACGTAATGTGCAATACAATCAATCATTGTTGCACCTTATTGAATTCGTTCTTTAAATAGATACGAATCATTACTATTAATATGCAATTTTGTGTCAAGCTATACTTCTACAATGTATGTATCACTCATTGTAACTATTTATTAAGAACAAATTCAATGGACAATTAAATTACTCAGCTAAACTTGATCTCGATAACTCACTGCGCTTTCTACAATGTATTTATACAACTAACTCGCTACAGTAACTGACAATCACATAACTGCCAAGTGCCGACGGTTCCACACTGCTGAGCAGCTCGGCTCTCAGCTATACCTTATTGCCTCCAAACTATCCTTAGCTGCTTACTTGTAATGAGTCAATTCTTAAAATGTAACATTTATATTACTGTTGCTGTTATATTGTTGAATGGGGAACTTTGGAGCAACAATAAAATTGTCTCTGTACAATCTATAGGTCATGAATTTAAGTCCTGGACTAATGCTTGATTAGTCTAGACTGTCTACATCACAACTGAAGGGGCGCGACCCTTCAGTCTTCTTTGAACTCACGTTCACTGGACTCTCCTTGTTAGAAAAAGAGAAGAAAGATAGACGTTGGAACATTAGAAGAGTAGCATGGCCTTTGTGCAAGTATGACATACACAAATCAAGAAATAGTCCTTTGTGGTTGGAGAGAAAGCGTAGAGCAACAATATATAGTTGTCTCCATGTGATTCATTGGTCAGAGGCTTGAGCAATGAAATCGTGCATTGATGCATAATTGTCTACATTATATCCCCTTACTGGTGAGCTCTTTTTTCATAAAGAAACTTGAATTTTCTCACAACACTAAGAATATGTCAGACATTAATTAAGTCGACTTTGAGATAACATTTTATTAATTTTATAAAATGAACTGTGTTATACATAAATTTATTTTTAATGTTAAATTTTTGTCTTTCTATAATGAAGTCACATAGTATAAAGAGTTAATTAACATTTTTTCCTAATTTTTTTTTCAATTTACAGAAATTCCTTAAAAAAATATGACAATCCGAATACATTAATTCAATTCCGAGTACAATTACGGTTTTTAAATATTAACATGTAATATTTAAAGCATGATACATTAAAGATAGAGATAATTTAAGAGTCTGAATTAATGTATTTGGATTATTAATTAATATATTCAGATTATTGAATTAATATATCCGAATGAAAAATAAAGAATTTTTAAATTTTTTAAAAATGGACGAAAATAATAGATAATATGATAAATAAAGAAGTGTAATAGGTAATTATCCCTTGGTTGTAGTCATGAATATGATATAAAAAATAATTTATTTTATTATGTTAAATCTTTTTTAATCATAAAATTAGTTGAATGATTTTATTAATACAAAATAAATAAAGTTGAATCACATTGCCGGGAGAAAGAAATGGCGGCTGTTGCGGAGGGAAATCGGCGTCACAAAATCAGTGTAGTGGGGCATTACTCAACATCAAAAAACACATATCAGTGTAATGGGTATTTTCTGGCTTGCCCTTCCACCGGATATTTTCAAATTGAGATCTTTCTCCACACCCTATTATTCACATTTCATCACTCAACAACCGACGGAACATGCCTAATTCCGATCCCTTCACGAACAGGAAATGTCCACTGCATATATGTTGGATCTCCCTGTCTACATCACGAAGGGCTTTGAATATCCAAAGAGTTGATTAGGTTGTTGAAAATGCTCTACTTTATTTGATTTTTACTCATCTTTTTGCATTAGTTATGGCTGCGGGACCTCAATCGCCACATGCTTTCCGTAATTACGAGACTTAAGTTAGACAAAGGTGTAAAGAATGTTTATTCTATAAAATAAGACGAAGAATTTCTTTGTATTACAGCATGGGACTATGAATGACGAGATCAGACTATCATGTTGCTCGGCGTTGAACTTTTATGTCTCTTCACTACGTTTATAATGAACAGGACTGTGTCTAGGTCTATATCTGTCTTAAAAGGAAAAATGAGGAATAATCCCTTTACCTTGCAGCGACTCATTTGCAAGGAAGGTTCATTATGAATAACAAGTCCCATTTTGATGGAATCCTAGAATGTTGCTGTCTAATATTTTGCATCTTTGTGAAGGCTTGATGTATAAACTTGCCTACTCTTTGTACCTTTCCTTCACTTATTGCGTCTTGTTGATGGAGCTGTGTGCTATCTTTGCCTACTAACACCAAAATGTTATTGTCTCCTTGAAGATGTGAGATTGCTTCAATCTAGTGTTGCTTTGCCCATCTCCATGCTCCATCTGTGCTTGTCCATTAATGAGATTCAATTATTTTCTCATAAATCTCATGGTGATAAGCTATTATCATCCCTACTCCGTTTTTGTTTCACATTATATCTGCTTAAGACTGGTAGTGATGCATTAGCAGCTATTCTGAATGATCTTGCACCACCTACCACAGTTTGATCCTGCATCCGCCTAACATCTTTGCACACATTATCCAATATGGAGAGGAAGTCTCGCACAATCACGAATATTCTGAGGGGATGAGCTTCCTCTTTTGCAGCATCACCATGAAAATATTCTGTTACCTGTTTGACCATGGATAAGGCTTTTCTTTCTTCTGCCCTGATCCTCACTATTCCATCTTCAGCCTCCTTCAGGAATACTTTCATTGATTCAAAAAAGTTACCTTGCATACCTTGCTTTTCATATTGCAAAACTGATCTTGCTTTATCTAGTCCCACTTCAAGCTTCAAGACATAGCTTTCCAGTACATCTGAGTCCATTGCTGCTGCTTTTTTGACATTATCAAGTTCTCTGCTTAATCCAGAAACGACCTGCAAGCCCTGCTTCTTGAAATCCTCCTCTTTGAATTTGATGTTTGCTTTATTAGAAAGATCGTCGCCTGGGGGTTCAGAATCGAGCTCTTCTGACCTGATAATCTCCTGGACCACAAAGTGAAGCAAGGTCGTCTTCCCATCTGTTCCTTTTATATCTACTAATTTCAGAAGAGTATCAAGTTTGAAAGCTCTGGCATCACCACGATTAGTTCCAACATTCATGCGGTTCCCTGTCCTTAGAACAGCTTCAAGAAGTTTGAGGAATAGTCTACTATTCTTCAATTCTTCACTGGCTACCTGTTCATATGATGTGCAATGCACTAAAATTATTATGATTCTTTTAAGTTATTGTAAGAAAAGTCTAATGCCAGGTATAAATGCAGAAAGAAATACCTAGCTAATGTTTATTCAGGTAATTGGTACAGTATTTCTCCGAGAGTGGATCAAGTTTACCAGTGGAATAATTTGTTGTAGTCGAGATTATTAGAAAGGTGATCCGTGCTAATAATATCATTGGAAGTGTTAAATTTAACTCTAAATTCAGGCACAAAGAACACCAATGTGAAAGTTCTAGTGCCGCCAAGATCCTGGGAGACGTCAATATATATCATATTTATGTCACACCATTCTGAGAAATCTGAGTCATGAGGCATACTAACATTTATTTAAACGATGAGTTTAAATGAGATGATAAAAGGGTTAGGGTACATCTGAACAATTCTGATAGCCTGATGCTGATTCTACTATCTGAAGGTTCTATATCTTTTTTTTTTTTAAAAAAAAGAACAATTCTTGAGGAATCATAGTGGAAAGGAGTCCATCTTAATGTATGTTGATGGACGACTTCGCTATTATAGTGGTTATATGGGTCGCATATGGAATGTCCTAGTTTTGTCGCAAGCATCTGAATTTTGTCCTAATCAAAATATTGATGTATTACTAACACATGAATACAAACGACTTTTAAGCTCTTTGGAGATGGTACAAATTTATATAGCTAGTTGATAGTACCTCAAGAGTTTGGAAGGATTTCCTCAAATCTTTTACTTCGCCATCAAAATTTGCTCTGTAGAGCATGGCTTCTACTCTTTTGAAGGCAAATGGTATATCCAGCACAGTCTTGAGGAATCGTTCTGCAGACCCTAACTTTGAGGCGTCTTCACGGTACTCTTTTAGTTTTATCTCTTCTTCTTTTGTTGGAGCCATCTTGACCAAAGTCTCCAGAAGCTCAGGCCCTAGTCCTTCAGGATTTCCTGCAACACCAAAAGACATTACATGTATCATGAAGCTGCAAAAAGAGGGTTTCTGGAGTGGTAGTTAGGATAAATAGGCAGCATTAATGAAAATTCCAATCTGATATGATGTCCATAGAAAAATACCTAATATACTGATGTCATAGGTAAATTATTTTGGCATATGAACTGAAATATATGCATTAATTACTCCTAACTATTAGACAAATAGTTTCAAAATGGCATATGAAGTCCTCTGGTTACTGGTGCGCTTGTCGTGTTTAACTCTCTTTGTTCAAAGATGGCCCAACTTAAGATAATACTCCAAAGAAAGATGTACTTAATGTTATCTTGCATGCATGTCTTAAAAGTGTGGTGCAGCAAAATGCTGTCAGAGTTTCCAGGAAATTTACAAATACTATAACTAAGAATGAAAATAATATGCATATTTTCTGGCAAGATGCAACACATATAAGTATCCAGGAATAATATTATAAAAGATGAAGGGATGTCCGTCCTAAATGCTTCAAAGTGTTGTTGAATTCAACAGGACCTAATGTGTGTTTGGATGTCTGTTGTTTTCTGTTTTTTTGCTCTTCTGAAGAGGTTGGAGTTATTGCTTGATGAGAAGCAGAACTCTAAGCTTTTACTTTTGGAATGGGAAAACTTTCTTTTTTTAGCTGATATAATTTGATTATTCTCCGAGGCACCTAATGGGATTATCAAAAGCACTTGAGACTACTAAGGATTGGATGCTTGATACAATTGCCATTAGGAACTTGCAGTTGGAGAACTAGAAAAAAAATATGCATTTCAAATGGCTTTCTCATTACACGTGGAATGAAAGTAGGAAGTAATACCATATGCAAAATGCAAGTTGTTGCAAGCTATTTCTAGTAAAGAACTTGATTCAACCTTTCTAAATGTTCTCTAGCCTATAGGTCCAATGCGATTTCAGAAGCTAATGTCTATGCTTGTTATCTACCAGCATTTATCCATTTCAACAATATGCAGAAAACAATTGCAGTTTCACTTGTTTGGGCATATCTGAGTTATGTACAAAATATTGAATCCCGACATAAGAGGCCACATACCATAATACTGAATCTCAACAATGAAAGATTACGTACCATTTAGAAGGGCTTCAGAAACCTCTTCCTTAGTTACATTCAGTGCTCGCAACATTATGGCAATGTTCTGCGACTTCTTAGGGTCAAGTACCTTATTCTGCTCAGCTGGAGGAAGGACTGATCTCTTTGTTGCTTCCTTTGGAACAGAATTTGCTGAATTACATCCAAAAAGTGATTCCATCATGTCCTCATTCAATCTACAATACAAAAGGTACTTCTTTGGTAAGATATTAGTGTTGCTTGGCGATCCGACCATTATATATTTGAGCATCTACTTACTGAAAGGAACTCGATTTTAATTGGTCCCACACTGTTGCTCGATCAGAGGTTGCTCGCACTTTGTCCCAGTGCAAAGGCTTCAGCTTAGGCTTGGATGGATCTGTATCGCTAGAATCATGTCTTTCTAAAGAACTGGCACTTCCGTTTTGTTCTTCAGAACCGCTTGTCTTCTCACTTTCTGGTGTTGATTTTGGAGTGGGACTCCTTGATTCTGTCTTGACCATTTGCTGGTAAGCTGTTGAAGGAACATTTCTTTGTGATCCTTCCAGTTTGTGGAGTGTTGTGAATGGAAGTGGAGGAGGAGGAGGAGGTGGTGGAGGTGGTGGTGGTGGTGGTGGTGGTGCTTTTGATATTTGTTGGGCTTGGTTGCTTATCAATTGAAGCCTCGTCATATCTGGGGGAGGAGGTGCTGATGAAAACTTGGCTCTTTTTGGCACATATGGCAGTTCTGGCTCAGTGTATTGCAAGGGAGGCTCAGGAGGAAGTTGTTCCAACTGACCCCCATGGGGTTGCCGCGGTGGAAGTGGGGGAGCTGAACCTGGAGCTTGCTTAATGGATGGTATTATAGTATGTTTTACTTCTGGGGATGAATCAGAAAGGCGTGATCTTGGAGAAGTTCTCTTTGAATAAGGGACATAATTCTTGTTGCCTTGGTAACTCTCACGTAAACTGGGAGTGTAGTAGCCTTCTTCATTGCTGACAGAGGAGCCTTGTGGAGTGTGAAATGCAGTGCCATGACTCTCCTCATCGGATGATGACATTTCAGTAGGTGAATTAATGCTAGGAGGGGGTTGGGGTTTGCTCAGTGGTGGAAGGGGTTGAAGGTCAGGACTTGGCCTATACCTGGTATCCAATTTCTTTACAGAGTTCAATTTTCGATAAGGTGAGCCAGTAGCACCATTGGACTCAGTCACTGCTGATGTCTTAGCAGGTGGTTCAACTGTCCCAATGTAAAGTAAAGTAGAAGGGGGCGTTCTTGAGTCCTCATTGATCCTCTGATCAGAATTACGCCTTACAAGCTTTTGAGTTTCATCTGGGTGCTTGACACGGTGCTTGTAAAGGTAGAATGCCAAGGCAGATAACATTCCCAAGGTAACAATTCCAACTGATATTGCAATTGCCACTTTCTTGACTGGCTTTGCTGGTTGTGTGGCAACTGAGTTTGACACTGGAGTTCCATTAGCTGCAGTTGGTGAAGGTAGATGTGGCTGATCTGGTGTAGTCCCAGTAGGTACTTCTGGGAAAAAAGGCTGAGAATTGATCGGCTCAGCCGGTGGCGGCGGCGATATTTCAGAATCCGGCGGCGGTGTTGAACTTACTGGAAAGAGTGGTTGATGCAGAATCCTCCTGGTGTTTCCCTTGGCAACCAAATCTTGAAATTGAGATGTGAAAGATGAAAACAGTGATAGTATGAAAAAGATGCTTAGAGCTGCGCCTGCTGCTCTCATGGTATAGTTTTGAAGGTATGTCTTAAATTATTTTGTTTTCCCAAATTCATCTCCGGTTTTTGCTCCACAGGGATTTCTCAAGAGAGAAAAAGACAGTAAAGGGAAGCTTCTGTTAGCTGCAAGATCTGGTTGTTGTGGCCTATAGGTGTGGCGTGAGCATTAGCCCGCACTTTCTATAATTATGCCCTGATATTAACATTTTGTCAAGTTTACAGTTTGCAAAATAGATTAACTTATTAAGCAATTTGATTTAAAATAAAAGGGAGGAGGAAGGGTCAAAAATACCCCTAATCTATTTGAAATAGAGTTGAAATATCCCTTCATATTTTGGCTCAAAAATATTTTTCAATTAATTTTTTGGCTAAAAAATACCACTCAATCAAATTTTTGGCTCAAAAATACCCCTCTCTCTAACCGAAATAAAAAAGGGTTAAAATTACCCCTGAACTATCAGAAATGAAACAAAAATATCCGTTGGCTAGATTTTGGTTCAAAATTATCCCTCACTTAAAATTTTGCAAAAAGAAAAAAACGAAAGAAAACACCCTTCTCTCTAACACAAATAATGTGTGGACAAAGAGCGTCACATGATCCGTTCACGTGAAACCCCATTTAGGAATCCAAGAGGTTTTCTTCTGGATATTAGGTCCCAGACTAGCCTTTTCATGTCAAAGGAGACTGTTATTTCACTTGCAAACGTCTCAAAAAGTCGACTCTGAATGCCAACATTAATTCATCCTCATTATAATCGTTGACTCATCCTTCAATCAGTTTCTTCTTCAAATTTTTCGAGCCTACGAAGCTTTGTATAAAAATTATTGTGCTCGTGTTAGCAATGTAACATAATTATTATAAGTTATCATTTTCATGGGATAATTCAGTTGCAATTATAAATAAATTTTTTTAATATAGTAAGAGTGTCGACTACTCAAAATCTGATAAAAATTGATCAATTTGAAGATGGGTTAAAGTTAAATTTTAATGAAAGAGGAATATTTTAAATAATAACTTTAAAATTATAAAGGAGAAGTATCTTTTAGCTGAAAACTAACGAAAGGGTATTTTTCCTCCATTTCTAATAGTTAAAGGGTATTTTTGGCCCTTTTTTATTTCTATTAGGACGAGGGATAATTTTTGGGCAAAAATTTTGTTCGGGGGATATTTTTGAACCAAAAATATAACGAATAGATATTGTTGAACCAAAATATAACGGAGAGATAATTTTACTCTATTTCAAGATCACTTTTAACCCTTTTTCCTAATTAAAAAGAGGTAGTAATTATCAATACATCTAGTTGTGTAATGTATTTCAAGAATTAGATGGTCCATGGTAATTTTGTCAATTAAAAGCATCTCAATTGAGGTCCACATAAAGGAACAGAATGTTACAGGTGTAGTGAGAATCTACTTTTACAAGATTGGGTGCTTTTTTCCACGTTGAAGGACGATGATGAGAGGATATGACAATTACTGCTGGGGCTATAAAGATCACGTTCCATGTTGCTTTTTTATTTTGTCCATCTATAGAAAACTTTTTATAATTTCGTTTTCCTCCCCCTCCCTAAACTTTCCCTTTTTCTTGACCGAGTGGAGGGGACAAAATAGCGTTCCACTCTTTCGTCGTGGCCCTTTACATACGTAGTCTAATAATGTCCAGTTGTAGCTTCCAAAATTGTTTGGGAAAAAATGGTAAATGAAATGTATATTTGACTGCAGTGGTTTATCATTTTCATGTGTTCACAATCACACGTGTCATCTCCAGGGAATTTCTGGAGATGGTGGAGTACATTTTTAGCAAAAATTACTATAAGTGTAATTAATTAAGGGTAGTAATTTGAGAGAAAATAAAGGTAACGTTATTGTCCTTTTTTCCATTTTTCTGACAACTAGATCCACCGACGAGTTATTCATCTGATCTTGCTAATATTTTATGGGATTAAATAAAACACGTTGTTCGAGTATATGCTTTAATCTTCTTTTTCGGGTTTACTTTTAATTATTTAATTATTACTAGTAATATAGAGCTCACTACGAATCAAGAAAATATTTTATTCAAATTAAAAAGTGTAACCTCTTCCATTGAAAGTTTTTATTTCTATTTTTGTTCCTCCTGATTATTGTTTTTTTCACATTAATGTTGGAATATTAATTAATAACTCAGCGTTCAAAAGGGTATTAAGTTATTTTACATGAAAATGGAGCATTCCTTCACTTCACTAACGTATAAGAAAGGATGTTATAAAGTAATATGCAAGGTAAGTTGCACTAAAAATAGGGGTGTAGTTGACAATAATGGAATGAAATGAATTCTTTCTTCATAAATAAGATAATATTAACTCGATATTTTAAAATAAAAATATATATATTTAAAAAATTATTAAAATTTATATATTGATATAATAAAAAAATAAATTCTAAAATATAAATCAAAATTCATATATTACGCTAAAAAAAAGTATAATTACTTCAAAAAAGGGAAAATACACAAATAGCATAGCATGTCTTGGGAAAGACATTGTCGTTCACGTAACTGCACGTATGGTACGAAGTCATACTTAAATCTTATATATTGTGATAAAGAATATAATTTATATTCTGATGAAGAATATGATATAACAATATGAAATGATAGATTATTAGCATATTAGTATATCCATGCTGCTGCTCAAGGAAGTTTTCATCTTCACTGTGAAAAACAAATTGGAATCCCTCCCCTCATAGCTTTTGATGTTGCCTTGCACTAGTTCTTTTAGTCTTCCATGAAATAACTTATCCTTCCCTCCCCTCATAGCTTTTGATGTTGCCTTGCACTAGTTCTTTTAATCTTCTGAAATAACTTATCCTCCACTCAAGCTAACTTGAACCGAATGACCTCTTCAAATTTTATCCTTAAACATTTCTATAGTTGTATAACTAACTGCTTTAGAACGCTCCATTTCAAGAATACAGATTGAACATTAGAACTAAAACTTAACAACTTTCTAATTGAGACAAAAAACAATCACTCAATGCAATTGAAAATCTCAATTTTCACTAAAAAATGAACAAAGAAATTTTGAAGAAATTGATGACCTAGAAATGCCCGAAAGTTTTTTCTTCTTCCGATACTCCATATTTAACTAGGCTTTGATAGATAATAATATTTAATCTAAACAATTATTCTCATAATTTGACAGGGTATCAATTAAATGGATTGGATAAATATCTTTTGTTTGTTAGATAATATTCATCTGAAATTTTGACAATTAATTTGGATAATTTGTTGCAAATCTGAGTCTTTTACTATATTTTTGGTAGAGCTAAGTGTTTTGTTATTATTTAATTTGTTATTTCGTTATTTAATGAGCGGTATGTTTAAAAAAATTAAAATAACACTAAAATTTTGATTTGAAATAGAAAAGAAGTCCCAAAGATTATTGTTGTTTATATATGTTATGAAATTTGGTCATATATACTATATCCTTATAGACAAAAGCCATCTAAAGAATAATATATAAAGATATCACAAAGTGTTTATTCTAACCTTTTAAAATAAAAAATTGTTAAATTTATTTTTGAGATATAAAATTTATTCAAGTACTATTTTTTAAACTATTTAAAATAATGCTTCGTTTGTTTTTAAATTTTTATCTGATTTTAACTTGATATGAAATTTAAAAAAGTATAGATGCTTGTTGAATCTTATGGTCTTAAGTTATATATATACACACACATCAAAATATCTTATAATCTACTGGTATTAAACATATCAAGTGGAAAGGTAAATTTTAAAATTGATACAAATGAAAGAAACATTCTTTGATATTTCAAAATGAACTAAAATAATTGTAAGACAAATAAATTGAAAAATTCAATTTAATTTTTTTTAAGAAAAATTATTTCCTCTGTCCCAGTGTTTGTAGTACCTTTTTGAATTTTGAGATTCAAATAAGTCTACCTTTTGACAATAAAATTTTCATATATATTTTTTAACTATTTTGAATTATTAATTATTATAATTTATATTACTTTCTGTGTAGTTTATAAATATATAAATTTCATTTCAAAAAATTTGAAGATTCTATGCACCAATATCCGGTTAAATTTACACTACTTAACTCTCGAAAAAAAATTACCACATAAATTGAGATAAAGGAAATACAAATATATGATTATAGAAAAATGGAATCACCTTAATTTGAGGGCTAAGGCGGATGTCTCATTTTTAAAGGCATTGAGTCGTCCCTAAATCCGTTGACATAAGTTTTGTATTGAGGTTAGAGATTATTCGTGACGACTAAATATGATCATCGTCAAAAGGTTATTGTTGATTGTGACGAACTTTTGAGTAGTCATATACAATTTATTTTTTGTTGCAACTGAGAAAGTGTCTCAAACCAAATATCTTAAAAATCTAATTTCTTCTAGTGAATCTGTCGATATTACTCTGAAAATCAAATGATCTTTCTATGTTTTTTTTCGTGTTATTTATACATATCATGAAATTTAATCATATATCGACACTATATCATTAAGGTGAAAAACTCAAAAGAATAACACGTAATGATATCACATAGTGTAAGGATATTCTTTTTAATTTTTTTCGTTAATACAATAAGTCACTAACTTGATGGTATATATTAGCTCTAAAGAAATCAAATTTCATCCAACTTATTCACATAACAACTTGTCTAATATTACCAAATATTAGTACTTCTACATATGATTACACATCTAAGGGGTTATTTGGTTAAAAAATGAATAACTCAAGAATTAGCAATACAGGGATTAGTAATACAAGAGTTATTTTTTATAAAGTGTTTGATTCATTATTTTCCGCCTAATGCTTAAAACTCTATAAAAAAGGCTTCTTCCCAATTATATCCTTGAATTATTATAGAATTTTCTATTTTATGTAATTGAATCCAAATAAATTATTTTATTGTGACTTCTAACTAGCTAGGAGAACAACAATTTTGCCATCATGTTTGTTATTTTCTCACTTGAATTATTTGAGGATAAATAATTATGATCTTAATAAATTGATCACTCATAAAATGTCAATTTTTAATTTAATATAGATAATCCATCTACTTTTAAAATAAAAAAGATGATAAACAATTATAAAAATGATTAAACGTATTTACATCCTATTTTATGTGTGTGTATATATATATATATATAAGATAAGATATTTATTTATTCATTCACTTATTGTAGTTAGATCTACAGGTGCATATATACAAACGAGAAATGACAGCATAATCCTTTACACCGCCCACCACACACGATAGATTGGGTGCACGTTTACATTCCAGCAGTTGACAATTTTTCAAGAAGGTAATTTTTTTTATTTCTTTATTTTTCATGTTTTCTCAAGATACACAATATCAACATTATTTTAATATAATATGTAAATTTTAAGCAAAATTATAAGTTTCATACTTTAAAATTTTAAAAGCTCATAAGACTTGCCGAAACAACCCCAATGACATGGACTTTAGAATCTCTGTATAATTTTTACGTCCATGTACTTGGAAGCTTAAATTTTCACTAAAATGTCCTAATGAACATAATTAACCATCCCTGTCAAATTTATCTTTACCTATTTTCTATTAATTATGGAAGATTCTTTCTGAATTTTTTTAGAAAATTATAGGGTCCTATAGCAGGATTTTACCATTGCTGGAAAGAGGAGTGAGGATGTAGGCATGTTTAGTGATTAATTAGTGCTAAACGTTACACAAACCATATGATATAATTAACCATGATAATTATTTCATATAATTTTGTAATGTCTATCTCTCATCATAATAACTTTCACATGAATTTGCCTTCTTCTTTTGCCTTTTCTATTACGCCCAATGGTGGCACAATCATAACAAGCTCATGGTTTCCCTGTTCCCGAATGAGTACTTTGCACTTGTTTTAAATAAAAAATACATTTAACACAAATATATGCAATAAGATAATTTATAATAATAAAAACATAATCATGATTAAATAATAAATGTGCACACTTTAAAAATATTTTATGAATTTATTGATTTGATGTAAATATTCTTACCCGCATTCAGTCAAATGCAAATTAAATAGCATAGACATTCTTGAACTTTTTTCCTCTCAATTTTGCTTCTTTCTCAAAATTTGAGCAAGGGAGTTGTCCCGTACAAAATTTAAGCGTGCTAATTTGGTTCAACTCCAAACACGCAAAAACTGTCGGTGTTTAATTTAACTAAAGTAGACAATTAAGAAAAAAGAAAGCTTGACTTAGCTAGGTCACAATACATCATTTATCATTCATATGGCCATAATTCAACTTAAATTATTTTGATTAGACATGATTGACACACTCATTTCTTTTCCATGCCCAATAAAGCATCTAGCTTAATTAACACGTCTAGATGCTTGCCATATAATATTTAACAACTCTACACACGCACATAAAAGATAGCTAAATATATGTTCTTATACTTTCTTCATTTCAATTTATTTCTCTTACTTTTCTTAATTCATGTCAAAGAAAGGTAGAAGTCCACATTGATGATTAATAAAATGGATGGACTTCTTATAAGACTTGGTAAGCTAACTTTTGGGGTAAGAGCTAGACTAAAGATCTAATTTTACATGGCACCAGATGCTAAACACTGGGCATGAGGTGGGGTGTTGAATAATGACAAAAGTTTCACATTAGTGGTCAATGAGATGGGTGGACTTTTTATAAGACTTGGGCAATACTCCTCCCTTTGAGCTAGCTTTTGGGGTAAAAGTTAAGCCCAAGACTTAATTTTACAGTGCATTTCAAAAAGAATATCTCTTAGCAATTATCCAATTCAAATTTCCATAAAACATGTTTAAGATTACTAGATTAGAGGACGTTTTGCTACATTCTAAATATTTTTAATTTAAAGCGACAAAATTTAAAAAATTTCTATACTTTTTAAAACTATGTATCAAGTCAAATCAGGCAAACAAATTGAAATGAAGTCCGTTCGCAACAAAATACTAGGATTACTTATTAATTTGGATTCATTTCCTTTGACAGTATATTCAAAAGTTAATGTTTGCAGTAAATGAAGCTTATGATTGATATATGGCTTGATGGAGTAATAAGCTTACCCTTGCTGGAGGTGGAGGATATATGGTTGAAAGAGACTGATACATGTCAGATTGTTTATCGACTTTTCTGGTTCCTCTCTTTAACTCAAGAGCCACATTTGGAATGCTGAGTTTATATTTGCAGTAAATGAAACATGTTAGACTGTTCAGCATTATTAAACTCATCCTAAATCTGCCTTAATGTTAGGTATATAAGGTAATAGAAATACTGAGAACTTTTTCAGACAAAGACTAATTTGGAAACGTAACGGATGAAGACTTTATGATCGGTTGAATGTCATACATCAAAAAAGTCATAATTTATTTATTGAACTTTGAATTTCTTTAAAGAAATTTCTAACCCAGTCATTATTAGATTACATCATTTCAGAAGCTTGGTGGATAGTAAAATCATTGAGGAATAATAACAATTTGGTAGGTAAACCGATGGAGTCATTTTTGCGCGATCGTAACACACACATTTAATGAATGGTTGCTGATGAGGTCTATGGTGGGGCAGCAAAAATATACAGTATGATTGGGAGTGACTTGAACTTAGACACCTTGCCTCGAATCTTTTTCCGTATTTTCCTATCATCTGATATTCTAGGATTTAAGATTGAATAAAAAAATATTATTAATTTATTAATTTAATGATTTTGATAATGATTTATTTAACGATTTGAATTTTTTTTTTAATAATTTAACTTATGCCTCGATAATAAATTACTAAATTACAATTATATCCTTGGATGTATAAAGTTGCACATGTTCTTGTATATGATTGAACACCGTCCATTTGTCCTTTGACATATAACGGTCCTGGGGCCAATGATGACACCCCGACAAATTAAAACAGGAAACAAGGCATCTTTTCTTCTCTTACTTTTAAGGAGCCGTTTGGCGGGGATTAAGGGAAATAGTCCAGGCATTAGAAGAATGATATTAGTTAATACTATATTTGGTAGAAATTGGATTCATATATTAGTTAATACTTTATGCATGGTATTAAATACTATCTCTCATTTGGTGGTATTAGCTAATACCCTATATTTATTCCATGGTTATATATAAAGACAAAAATGTCTGCCAAATTCTTTTACATTTTTTTTGTTTTCTTGATTTTATATTTATTTGTGATTTCATATTTACATAATAGACAAAATATGTTTTGTCATGTCAATTTTTTTTTAATAATTAATTTAGTTGAGTGATTTTATTGATACAAAATAAAGTCCAATGATGTTAAATATAATCTCAAAGTTGAGTGACCTTGTAAGATATAAACACTATATAAAAACTACAACTTCCAAATTTTGATGTGTAAATATAGATTGTCTATTTTATAATTATTTACCATCTTTTTTATTTTAATAATAGATGGTCTATCTTTATTAAATTAAAAATTGACATTTTATTAGTAATGCATTTATTAAGATTACAATTTTTTATTCGCAAATAATTCAAGTGAGAAAATAGCAAACATAATGATAAAATTATTGTTCTCCTTACTAGTTAGAAGTCACAAAAAAAATCTACTTTGATCTAATTACATGAAATAAACAATCTCATAATATTCAAAGGCATAATCGGAAAGAAACTTTTTATAGAATTTTAAACCAAGCACAAAATTAAGTGAAAAATAATAAACTATATATTGAATAAAAAATAATCCCAACATTATTAATCTTCGCATTACTAATTTTTGTACCAAACGACACCTTAATGTTTTGTTGAATATTACTACTATTGATTTTTGGTGGTCAAGATTTTTTTGAATTAGATGGTACTTTGCTATACGAGAAGGCCCGGGAGTAAATTGTACGCGAGGAATATTTAACAAGTGTCCCAGGATGTGGTCTTTTGTGTGGATTCTTTTAAGACAAGTAGTAAATTTTTTGATAAACGTTAATGGATCATATGATAAAACTAATAACTAGTCTGCAATAACAAGTTAAATTGCCAATCCATAGAGAAAAAATTTGATAATGCATGTACTAATTTGATATATTAGTAGTATTTTATTTAGTGTATTTTTTTATGCTATTTATAACTAATATTTGCATTAGTTATATACTTTATTGTGTATTAAGGTGTAATTATCAATGCCATGGATTTTTAGGTGTTAACAATGCAATAGTTTTAATGCATGTATTAGCATGATTAAAGACTCAAGTGCCCCTCAAAACTTTTTTTTACATCTTCTCTGACATAATTGTGGAGAGTATCTTTATAAATAAATTCTTTTATACAATGCATGTTATTTTTAATGCATTAACCAAACAATGCATAAAAATATTCTGAAAACGTTTTCCTTCATTTCCTTGAGAAATGACAAAAGATGGACATTAGTGGGATTTAAGAATTTTTACTAACGATTCAAAATATGAAGAAGAATACATATAAAAGAAAAACAATGAGGTTATACATAGTATATAAAAAATTAATTATAATGATCTTATATGAACAATGTATATTTTGTCCAAGGGGGTTTCCACTTGGCTCCTCCCTTGGCCGTATTAGCTTCAAAATCTTAGGAGATCATTCATCTCATTAACTAATTTGGATGATTGAATTAAGGGTGACAAAAAGATTTCAAAATTTAAAAAAAGTGATACAAGTTTTAAAAATTGAGTGTAGGTGACAAGTTTATAATTAAGAGTTAATAATATTTGACTATTTTTTTAAAAAAAAGTCCCCAAATTTTGTTTGTACACTTCAACCCACTAAATAAAATCTCCTAATTTCCCAATTTGGGAAATGTCCCCAACGGCTGCTCCTTTCACCTCTCCCTTTCCCGCGAATTTCGTGTTCTTCTCCTCCTCCTCCTCCTCCTCCTCCTCCTCCTCCTCCTTCTTCTTCTTCTTCTTCTTGTCACTATTTTCCACATTGTAGCTTCAAATTTGGAAGGAAAAAAATCAATTTTGGGGGCATTTGTTCGTATAGCTTTGGAAATTATTTGAACGGTAACTTTTAATCATTATTATGACTGATAAAAGTGAATGTGGTGTTGTTTATTTAAGTTTTGTGTTTTTATTGTTATTTCCCCCATTGTTGCAATTTTTCATTGCTGAGCTATTTTTAGCGACGTTCCAGCAGATGCTGAAATAGATTCAACAATTGTTGAACGATATAGAATAATAATTGAAATATTTTTTTAGCAACTGGTTCACCACTTCTACAGTAGTTTTCAGTTACTACTGAATGTACAACAGTATTTGGTGCATGTAATGTTTCAACTAATGAAATAGCTGCTGAATTAAATACAACAGTTATTGTATTTCTGTACAATTTTCTCATGTTGCACTTTTAATTATTATTTATTTAGGTACTTTCAACATCATCAATGGGAGACAAAATAACAACACCCAATACCCATACTCGAAATTGTCTTTTTCAAAGAGTCCAACAACATATCAAACAACACCAACTTGAAATTAGAGTATGCAATAACAAAATACATAGTTTTTCATCTTCCTAAACTTAAATAATCATTTGTACATCAGAAAAACAAAAGCATAGCAGTGGAAAAATAAACAAAATCTTACCTTTAAAGAAGATGACGACAACACGGGAAAGTTTAGGACCAACGACGACCGAGAACAATGGCAACAATGAAGGGACAATGACGAAAAAGAAAAAACAGAACGGGTGACCTTTGAAAACCCTAAAAAAAATCGCGCCTAGAAGAGGAAGAAGAAGAAAACTAACGGGTGAGGAGAGGGGAGCTGAAAAGTTTTTCACTTTTTGTGATTTGATTTTAAATTGATGGAAGTATATTTTTTTAAAAAAAAAATTGAAGTTATAGAAGTTTCTTTTAAGAAGAAGTAGTTGCTAAGTTTTAAAATGTTCCTTTTGGTCCCTCATTAAGTTAATCAAGATTAATTTTTACTTAGGGAAGGTCAAAGTTATCGCATTTTTTAATTTTAAGACTTGATAGGCACAATTACGTCAATTTTCACAACTAATGCATATATATGAGCTTTTTCATTCTTCAACTGTCCACCTCACATCTAGGATCAGACATCTAATGTTGCTCTGATACCGTATAAAGTTATATCTTGAATTTCGTATGTACACACCTTAAATAAATAGCTCTAAGAAAGGAGGATTGGTCAAGTCTTACAATGAGACATCCATCTCATTAACATCAATGTAAAACCTTTTCATTTTTCAATATTTAAAAATAGTAATTAGTTTGAAATTTTAGTGAATTTTTTAGGTGAAACTTCATAACAAACTCCAAAGACAATGGGTATTTTATGGTCACATCATAAAAAAATAGCTGACACATGCTATTACTACAAGCTTGAAGTGCATAATTACTCTATTTTGGTGCCATTCATGCTTTATTTCTTGTGTTTTCTCTTCCCACAAATCAACATCATTTTATGTCAAATCTCTCTTTCTGTACAGAAATCTATATATTGGGCTGCAGTATGTTTGTTTTGGGCCTTCACTTTGCAGTAAGTGAAAGCCCAATTCGTTTTCTTCCTTATCTAGTTTTCATATTTTGAAAGAATTATTTGGACCAGTATTTTAAAAAAAATAATTACTGATTTTAATGATATTGTTTTATTTATTATTATTTATAAAAATATAAAGCAGTATTATGATATTTTTACAGTCCTACACTTATATTAAAAGTGAATTATGAATGCAATATAAATGTATTATACGTGTTTAAAAATATTTTGTACTTATTTGGTAAAAAAAATTGACACTATACTTATTAGTCCAGGTTTTATATTTTCTAGACAAGAATAAACCAACTGAACAATGGTAATTCTTTCATCTTGACTTGTCCCATATATATATTCCTCTACAGAATGTTTTAAACTTACTAAATTTATAGATTCAGCTACCTCAACCAAAATCCATAAGTTCCGGTTAGTGTAGCAGCAGTTTATTCATACTAATATTATGTTATTTAGGACCACAAATGCACAAGGGAAAAAGATACATATTGTATATGTTTATATAATCCTACAAGTATATAACCCGTCCAATCACTTTTTCTTGTCTCATTTCGTTTTACAAAAATTATTTTATTAATTTTTAAAGTTAAATTTAGATTAATTTAATTTAATATTTTAAAATTTAAACTCTAGGTGTTAAAATACTATACGAAAAATGTTAAACAATAATCCTTCTCATTAGTATAATAATTAAGAATATATATTTTAAAATATTAATTAAAATTCATATGAACTCTTAAAAAACGAAACCCAACGAGTAAATACTCTCTCCAGTCATCATTATTTGTCCATTATACTATTTTGGGATATTCCACCAGTACATGCCCAATTTATGAAATTTAGAGATAAGTTTACACTTAGTTCCTAATTTATTCTTATCATTGATTGTCGTTATTTTTCTATTATATTCAAGATATTATATTTATTATATTCAACAGTAATTTGATAAAATTATTCTTTTTAATCTCTGTATTAAATCAATAAGAAATAAGTAATATGAAATGAGTGAGCAACTGCCAAAACTCCATATGCAATCCTGTAAGATTGATAGGGAAAGTAATTGATTATAATTTGGGAAAGTACGTAAAGTGATTGCGGATTAGCGGTAGCTTTCACTTTTATGTAATGCAAAAACGGAGGCACTCATCTTTTTAAAACCACTCTAATTTTTCAAGCATTAATTAATTAATAAAGTAAGTTTGTGCTTATTGTAGCCGTTGGTCTTTTTCATCTTAGGCATGTGCATGTCAAAATTACTCTTTCAGTTTGTTCTTTTTAATAAACTTTTACTTACATTTTAAAATATAGGTTTTACTAATATAAAAAGTTACAATTTATATTATTTTTGATAGAGTATTTTAATATTTAATTTTTTTTATTTGAAAAAAATCATATTAATGTAATTTAATTTAACTTTAAAAGTTAGTCAAATTAATTTTCAAAAACCGTAACATGATACTCTCTCGATCTCATTTAGTTGTCGTGTTTGAAAGTCAATTTGATTAATTTTTAAAGTTAAATTTGATTAAAATTAATTTAATATTTTAAAATAAATATTTTAGATAGTCAAAAACTATATAAAGAAAAAGTATAATTGATTATAACTTTTTCCACATCAATATGATGAAAAAATACATCTTAAAAAGTTGGTCAAAATTTACCTAGTTTGACTTTAAAAATAGAAACTATGAGAACTAAAGTGGACGAAGAAAGTAATTAAAAAGGAATACTGATAACTACTTTCTTCGTCTCTTTTTTAGTTGTCAATTTTACTTATTTTCAAAGCCAATTTAAATTAAATTAATTTAATATTTTAAAATAAAATTTTAAATATTAAAAATTATACTAAAAATATTATTGATTGTGACTTTTTCATATCAATATAAAAAAAAATTACATCTTAAAATTTATATAAATTAACTCTAAAAGTAAAAATTATGACAACTAATAAAAAAACAGAGAAAGTAGTCTAATAGTCAAAACAAATTCTCGAATAAAGAAAATTCTTCACCTCGAAAAAGTAAATGGTAAGATAAAATGAGAGTGATTACATGTGCTCCTACATCATTCATTCGATTCTATGCTTTGACAATTACTGCACAGCATCTTCACTCATTCTTTTCTACATTGGCTAATAGAAATGGCAAAACTCATTTGGCTAATAGAAATGGCAAAACTGAGTCACAATCGAACATAATATTTATTCAATGAATTTAATTAATAAAAAAAAGTTATATCTTTCCTACCAATGTCCCTCAGGCCCTCACAAAGAAAATGTAGAAAACTGTCTAGTGTTATCGGGGTAAACAAAGAAGGAAAGGAACCAAAGATTTCATGGACTTAAATATAAAATGTGATAATGTGTTCTCTTAGAATTACTATTAAGTTTTCGTTGAATAGAACCGAACCCCCAAATCAACTTTTTTTTTTCCTGTATATTTGGTACATACAATTATATTTAGAATTGGCTAATAAAAATTTGTGCTATGTAAATCTCATCGAAAGGATCACTCTTTACCAAAAAAAGGTAAATAAATATTATTTTTAAAACTAGACTCCGCTATTCAACTCTAACACTCTGGAGAGCGTGATGATAGGAAAAATTCTTTCTACAAACTTCTAGACATAGAGACATTTTTTCATCATAAATTAATAATATAAAACATGATTTTTTTTTTAATCATCGAATTAGCTTACTGGAAAAACACATGGTAAAAATAGATTTTCACTGAAATAATGAAAAATTTTCTAATTTTTCTATGTGAAATTAAATACCAATACCATTTTTTTCCTTTTCTTATTGATTCAATGAAAATATTTGTGATTATTTTTAATAGGACGAGAGTGAATTTGTAGTAGCGAAATATAGGCAATATTCCTTGTACCAGCAGCTCTGGATTTGTTAATTTGGTCTAAGGAACACTGTTTGACTTATGGAAAAGCACTTTTATCCAGTTTATTGATAAATGCCCCGTTAATTGTTGATTCTTTAAAAGTTGATGAAGAAAGCTGCCTAATTGTTGCATATTCATTGAACCAATCTCGTTTTCCTACTTAATAATATATTCACAAGTATTGAAAATCATGATGATGCGTAATTGATAATAAGGATGCATGTGAGCTACAACATTTTCTTATTCTGCTCAAACTCAATCCCACTTTTAAACTCACTAGCCCTCATCATTGCGCTCTTTAATCTCAATTTTACGTGCCATATTCGCTTCTTTAATTATAAAACAATTCATGTGACAAAATATTTTCGCAAATATATATATATTATAGGGATAATTATATTAGATGGCTATTTGTTTAAAATAATTATTAAAAAAAAGTTATTTACTATTATATATATATATGTATAGTCAAATTATATTCAGTTTATGAATGTATCATAAGTTATATTTAGTGTATACCTCATGTATAAGTAATTTATATTGTATACTTTTTTATGACTTTTGGCAAGTTACATTGTATAGTCACTATATATTTTCTATGATTTTTGGCTACTTTTTATGTAAATAAAATATGATTATATTTATTATAAATTAATTAGTTAATTGTATATATTTTAAATTATCTCTATATTATGCTCTTATAGTAGATAAAATATGCCCGCTCATGTAAAACTAGTTTGAATATTTATGAATTTTTACAATGATTTTTAATGTCATATTTTGCTAAATAAATTGTGATACATCGCAAGACACATCCAACCAAATATCATATTCCCCTAGGTGTAATATTTCAAGAAAACAAAAGGAAATTTTTGAAGTTTATGAATTTTTATAATATTTCTGCGATTCGAAATGAGATTCTGAATTGAATGATTAGAGTGATTTATGTACAAGCATATATATACCTATTGATATAATGAAATACGAGTAATTAACCTTGAACGAAATTCAAGCTAGAAAAATTAATGAATTTGTCAAGAAAAATAACATTCTTGAATCTTCAGAATGAGGATGTAAGAATTAGTTTTTGTTTTTTATAATGATACTGCTATCAAAGGAGGTGATTGGCAAAGTAGGGTGGGAAATTCATAAAAAAGAAAAAGTTGTTCTCACTACTACTACTGCTTGTCAATTTAATATGTTTATGTATACACAGACATACATAATTCTCCATTTCAGCTATTAAGATAATTTGTTATAATTTCCCCTTCACTGTATTTGGAAAGAAAACAGTATACCAAACATTCATATATAATATAAAATCGAAAAATGAAAGAAATAAAATAGTGTAATTCCCAATGAAGAATAAGGGAGACATGGAGTGGCACATGTAATGCAAATTATAGTGCACTCGTGTGTGTGTGTGATGGGAAGATGAAGTTTGTTATTATTGTCACAATGCAAGAAAACAAAACCAAATCTGTAAGAGACATCCGACCAAATGTGGTGGAGATATCTTTCTCTAAGATTGCCTCTAAAATCTATGTCACCTTAAATAAACTCTCAATTCCAATTTTACCTACATCTTATTGAAAAAAAATAATTTTTGTTGCTCATTCGGTATTTGGTATCTGTATTAAAGTTTAATTACTTTAGATTCGCGCCATGTAAGATTTATTCAAGAGAAGCAATGCTTATCAAGAAATTTTTTCATATCGAGGGCTCAAACTCAAGATTTCTGGTCAAGGGAGGAGCAGTTTCATCCACTACACCGTATTCTTTGGTGGTGATGCAAAATTATAATAACTACTACAATATATAATAAATAAATAATTAAAGGAAGCAAAACCAATGAAAATTTATACTCTTTCCTCTTCAAATTGTTGCCGTTTTAGAAAATTAAGATATAATTAATTATTAATTTTTATTTTTATTTCTTAATAAATGTGATGAAACATTAATGTAGTGAAAAAATAAAGTTGGATTAAATTGAAATCAAAGAACAAACAAAGATAACTTCATTAAATTATTTTTAGTTATTTTTTTAAGGGTTGACCCCCAAAATGATCGAGAAATGAAATGGATTGGATGAATTACTGTTTGTTTACAATAAGATTTTAAAATAATAAGAAAATAAATTGTGCTTACAAATAAAATATGATAAAACATAAATTTTATTAATAAAAATTTGTAAGTATAATTTTTCTTTATTCTTCTTTATGAATTTTCTTGAGAGTTGTTATTAGCATATTTATTGAATAGATCTCTTTGACTCTTTCCAATGTATTTGATTGCTAAAAACGTTGAGTGATGACTTTGACAAAAATATGAGTATTTGATGTCTTAATTTTCTTTATAGATATCTTAAAGATTTATGAAATTTCAAGATCTTGATTTTGTATAATTATTTAATAGTTCATGAAAGTATTTTAAAATACCTCTTAAAAAGAATATATTTATAATCCTTCAAATTGTCACAATAAGAATATAAAAATCTTTTGGGCAAAAAGATTCCTCACACGATGTTAGAATTTATTTAGCAATGGAGCATTATCATGGGAAAGTGTAAAAAGCAAAGAATATGGCATGTCAGAAAAATTTATAAATTAATTTGATTTTAGGTGACATAGGAAGAAGAGTAGCTTGAAGTTTGGGACATGGGCATGTGAGAGGTTTCCAGACGAAAAAATGAAAATAAATTAAAAAATTTATTTTTTGGATAATAGAAAAGGGATATGGTCACAATTTGTCCATGAAATGAAGAGGGGGTGCCCATTTTCTTGATTGGACTACTCTCCATGCCATATATACGTTAAAAGTTAAAATATAATTGTCCTAAATTGTTTGGAACTTTTAGTTTATTGAGGGTCCATTTAATCAAATTTTGGAGTTACATTTGTTGGACTAGTTTTAATTTATTCTTTGTTCAGGAAAAAATACACACAAAAAGTACTTTATGCTATACTCATATCATTTCTCATATGTCATATCAAAGTTAACTTAATTGGCTCTTGAGAGCAACAAAGTGGCGCTTATAAGTAGTTTGTAACAAGTAGTAGCTCATTACATAAATGTAAAATTAAATAAGGATAACTTCAAAATTATCTATAGTATTTTATTATTAAACTTTCAAAAAAGTTCACTAGTATCAAGTTTCATCATTTAAGAGAAGTTATTGGTTCACGTAGAAATTACTCCGAGATAATTCTTTCTTTCGAGTTTATTGTGTAATAATGTATAACTAAATTTACATATGAGTGTGATTTACTAGTTAACGTTAGTAATTAAGAATCACAAAATTTTCAATTTTATTTTTAGCAAAGACAAACAATTCTAAATAATTTCTTTTTATTTATTCAAATCTAAGTGGATAAATTTATTCTATAGGTGAAAAATAACAAATAAATAGTGAAAGTAATTGACACAAGAAAAAAAACCGAACAAAGTATGCTCAAGTTTAAAAAAAAAACCTACTTTCTTTTTTGATTTGTTTCAAAAAGCAAGATTCATTTTTTTGGGTAAAATTTTAATTTTAACTTTCCATGTGGCATGTTTAGGACGATAAGATTAAAAAATATTTTGATATATTTGACATAACTTTAATTTAGAATCACAAAATTAAAATTCTTCTTTATTCTTTCAAATTCCAATCAAAATAAATTATATCATTCTTTTTCAAACAAAAAGACTAATAAAAGAGACGCAGTCCTAACTACAAAGTTAGAAGCCATTAGATACTCATGTGCCACCAACAGTATGGTCCAGTCCGTAACTCATATGGAGCGAGTCCGGTAGGATCGAGAATTCATTTGAACACTAACAAAGAATTATATTATTTCTATATAATTAAAATAATTATATATATAATGAATGTTAATTTTTTAAATTTTTCATATGTTTATTTTTTTATATTTTAAACTCTTTTGATAAAAATTACAGTCTTGAAATTTATTTTTAATATTTGATGGAACATTGTAAATATCCGTTAACGCTTAAATTCATTTTACAGATTTTGGTTTTATGACTTTCGTGTGAACGAAATTACACTCAAATTAGTGCAATTGTCAAATAATTATATTCTACGTTATATTTTTCAAACTAAGTTGAGTCAAGTCTATCTGTTTGAATTTCTGATATCCATTAATATCAATCAATCTGATTTCGTATTTATATCATTCAAGAATTTAACTATGTAATAGCATAAAATGACTTCCATTTTTGTAGCTTTTCATGTTGTAGCATTATTGTTAATTCTTCTACTTTTTGTTATTTCTAATGTTAATATTTTTCTTTTATTATTCACACTTTCAAACTTATTTTATCTTTTTAAGTTGAATCTATTAAAAATATAGTGATAAAATTTGCGTAAACTTTACCGTTTGGACGTATAACGGACAAGTTGCTGTTGGGCGGTGGCTGAGCTTAACTATACTTTGGTGCTCAACAATTAAAACTCCAATTTTACAATTTTGTAAGTAATATCAACTTGCCAAAGGCCAAGGCTATACTGCTTCAGAAAATTTAAATAAGAAAGAAAACAAAAGAAGAAATACTGTATTAAAAATTCTAGAGTACTATACTTTTTTGATGAATTTTTTTTTCAGAGTACTATAATATTTTGACCGGCTCAATTTATTTGTCAAGTATATTAAAAATAGTTATTTCAAAATAATTGTCAATTTAGATAATCAAGAAAAATTGTATCTTTTTTCAACTTTATCTTTAGCATTGATTATTTTAAAAATAAATCGCACATATATAGATAAAATTTAATTATTTATAAGAAATATATTAATTACTCTCTCATTTAAAAAATAATTACCTATTTTTTATTTTTAGTTCATTTCTAAAAATGATCTCTTTCTATTTTAATAATATTTTAATTTCAATTTTCTATATGGCATATTAATGACTATAAGATTAAAAAACATTTCGATAGATTTGATATTACTTAAATTTTGGACCATAAAATCAAAAAGATTTTATTTATATTTTTAACTTTATCCCAAATCAAACTAGATTATTCGTTTCGGAAGGAATGAAATATATTGATAATTTAGAATAGGAGGGAGGAAATAATTAATGTTATTCCATTCAGTTGTTTAGAGAAATGGAGATGGAAAGCACTGTTATAAAAGTAGGAGAGGAAAAAATGGAGGGGTCATTATGTTAATGCTAATACAATACAGGTAAAAGAAAGCTTTGTTTAATTGGGGAAGTGTTGGCGAAAAAGTCGACTATGTCAGATTGGCGTGCGTATCACTGTACCAGTGCTTAGAAGAGAGAGGGAAAGGATATAATTAGAGTTTGGAGGATTGATGATTCTTTACACCTTTATTTGCGAAAAGAATAAGCCACCCCAACTTTCCAGTTTCATCTAAAAAGTGAAAAAAGGGAACTAAATACAGCTATTTTGTGTATTAAGGGGTTAGTTTTCTTCATTATTTTGTACTAGGATTTCTGATTTTTTTGGGGTGGAGAGAAAAAGGAAAGGAGGGTAATGGTGGTGGGGACGGTGGTGCTGATTCTAAAGAGATAGATAGATAGATATCTCTGTTTTTTGGGGAACATTCTGAGATTGGCTTTTTGTGAATACAGGGTGTTGCTTTGGTGGCTGGCAAAGATTAGGGACAAGTCAACTTTTTCATGGTTGGTTTTTATGTTCTTGTTGGCTCTATCTCTTTGCTTTCTCTGATTGCTCATAGTGGGTTTTGTGTCCTTTGGAATGTCTTCTTGGCTTTGTACCTCAAAGTTTTTCTGCTTTCTCTAGTACCTTTACGCTCTTGGTTTTTTTATGGCCTTTGCCTTGTCATGAAATTTCATTGCCTTTTCGGTGAGTCTTTAGAGATCACTCAATCAAATAAATATTCCCTCTTTGGCTCTTTTCTTCTATATTTTGTTGGTTTTGAACTTGGGTTCCTAATTTCTTGCATTTTCAGGAAAGTATGGATTTTTTGTATTCACGAGTATTTGTGATGTTTCTCTGTGGCACGTTTTCAGTTTGATTTGTGTGTTAAGTGATATGTTCGATGTGAATGCTCTGTTTTACGCAAATTTGTTTCGTTCTCTTTTCAAGTTCAGAACAAATTTTTGGGTATGTGTGCATGTTTGTTCACATATATGCGACCTTCTAGACCCAATTGATGATTCTTGTCGACAATTTTTGGTGGTTGTGTTCTTGAAAACATAGTATCTTAGATGATGTTTCTTTGTTATTACAGGTCCTTCGACTTCATTGGTGACAGAAGAGTATTGAGTAGAGGAAGTTGTTTAAATAAACAATTATAGGAAAAGCGGTGGTCTAAGTGGTGAGCATGTGGCCTCTGGTTTTGAGAGATAAAATTTGCATATTTTGAGGTATTCAGTCGGTTGGGCTGTATATCTTGGACTGGCGTTTTGTGGTTGGTTGTAGTTGAGCTTACAGCAAAAACCAATAAAGAAGTCATCTCTCCTTTAAATCTTGTCAAGTTTGCTAGTTTACAGGCACTGCCCTTTCATTTCCTTGCATTGTTCTCTCAATTACTGCAAGTTTAGAATTGACATACAGTAAGTGAATCACTACTTCGAGAGCACAAAGATGAAGTTTATGAAACTTGGATCCAAGCCTGATCAGTTTCAGACACAAGGAGATAATATCAGGTCAATAGTTCAACCATCTTTGTGAATTTAGTTTATTTTTCTTGTGTGAATTGTACACTCATTTCCTTATTATTCTAAGTAGATAGTATTTCTTTATTCTTCATATATGTCTTATTATATGGACGATATACTATTATATTTTTGTTGTGCTACTATACTTGTTTCCTCTCTTACAATATGTGTGTATTGCTTTTCCTAAAACTCTTGCTGGAATTTTTCAATCACTTTTACATTCTTAAGCATGTTGTTCACTAGAAGAGTGGGGCTAAGTGTTTGAACAAACAAGTCTCTTAGTTGTTTAACTAAGAGCCTGAACCACTTATTCTTGATTCCCCTCCTCTTGTCAAATATCACATATGCATGATGTGCTAAGTAAGCTGTGAGACCTTGTGCTGCTCATAATTTCTACTCTGTTTCTGTCCGACCTGATTCCTTCAAATCCAACTCATTATGTTGCTGTACCGTTTTAGCTTGTGAAGTTATTTGAAAAAACTTATTTGCTTCACCATTTTAAGTTGGTTGTAAGAACTAGTACAGTTGAGAATAACATCTTCACCATTTTAAGTAAGTTGTAAGAACTAGTACAGTTGAGAATAACATTCTTTACTTATAAAACAACTCAACTTCCAAATGAAGAAAAGCGAAAACTACCAAATGACGTCCATAGCATCATCCAAAGAGAAAGGAGTAGAGTGTATAGGACTTCATTTTTCTGATCTATGAACTAAACTTTAAAGATTGGTTCATAACATAGCCTCATTGATGCCGAAAGCTTTATCTCAAATCGTGTTTGTCCACACCATTACACTGCCTCGGCAAAAGCTGGCCTTTCAGTGATGGCTGATCTCAGATTGTCCTTTGTTTCGGCAGGGAGAACCTCTATTTTCAGCTGCTACATATTAGTTATGTGCACTATGGTGGGGTGTATCATCTCAACTTTTTAACTGTAGTGTTTTTTTTATTGTGGGATATGTAATGTGGTAGCAATGTGTATATATATTATTTGAGTTAACATTGTTTTAAATGGTTTCATCATGAATATGATTGTATGTGCTTCCTATTCAGGTATGTAGCAACTGAATTGGCAACGGACATCGTCATCAATGTTGGAGATGTAAAATTTTATCTCCACAAGGTATTATCTCCATCTCAAGCTGTATTTGTCACTCTTTTCTTCTTGCTGAACCAAAATTGTAATTTTGAAGTACACATTTAGATATTGATTGACCTAATTATTCCAGAAATACTATTATAAAATCAATTAGTTATCCTGTTGACGTTAGACATGTCTACAAATTATCGAAGTGGTTAATAGACAAAATTAATAAAGGTGTAACTTTTAACATACATCAGCCTGATATTGCATTAAAAAGAGTTTATCGATTCCATCTTGGCGCCTGTTTACTGCTGGTTATTCAGAAAAATACCCTAGCTTTGAACGGATTACTCTCAATGAGAGCCTAATCCTTCATTATATCAGTAGTTCACATGCAGATAAATGCGAACCATATCATGTTCATATTTTTGTCTGCTTACTATCTTATCTATTCGATTCATTACTTGTTAATACTAATAGGATTATACTTCTCCAGTTCCCCCTTCTGTCCAAGAGTTCTCGTTTACAGAAGTTGACAACACATACAAATGAGGAAAACAATGATGAAATCAACATCGATGATATACCAGGTGGACCTGCAGCTTTTGAAATATGCGCAAAGTTCTGTTATGGTATGACAGTAACTCTGAATGCATATAATGTGGTTGCGGCTCGTTGTGCAGCAGAATACCTGGAAATGTATGAAACTGTCGAAAAGGGTAACATTATCTACAAGATTGAGGTTTTTCTTACATCTAGCATCTTCCGGAGCTGGAAAGATTCAATCATCGTTCTCCAAACAACAAAAGCTTTTCTTCCCTGGTCTGAGGAATTAAAGATTATTAATCATTGTCTGGACTCTGTTGCATCTAAAGCTTACATTGACACCTCGAAGGTGGACTGGTCATACACATATAACCGCAAAAAGCTTCCATCTGAAAATGGAAGAGATCCACTGTGGAATGGTGTGCAAAAACAACAGTATGTTCCAAGAGACTGGTGGGTTGAGGATCTTTCTGAACTTAATATTGACTTGTATAAACGTGCTATAACAACAATAAAAACAAAAGGAGGAATGCCCTCAGAAGTAATAGGTGAGGCATTGAGAGCATATGCCTACAGAAGGCTACCAGGATTCAGCAAAGGTAAAATCCAAGGAAGTGATCCTGTTAAGTATAAGTACTTGGTTGATACGATTACTTCTCTGTTGCCCACGGAGAAACATAGTGTTTCATGTAGTTTTTTGATCAGATTGTTACAGACGTCTATTTCTTTGGAATGTGGAGAAATAGTAAAAAGTGAACTGAAGAGGAGGATTGGCCAGAAGCTTGATGAGACATCGGTAGCTGACCTCCTCCTTCTGGCACCAGCTTATGAATCTACTAGATATGATATTGACATAGTACATGAACTTGTTCAGCAGTTCATGCTGCAGAAAAAGAGCAGTCAGAGTGATTTTCACGAAGATAATGAATTTCAGGAGATGTACCCTGCATTTGCATCAGACGCTTCCAAAGTTAAGGTGGCAAGGGTGGTTGATGGTTATCTTGCGGAAGTTTCTCGAGATCCAAATCTGCCTTTGGCGAAGTTTGTCAGTCTTGCTGAAATGGTGTCTGGCTTCCCTAGACCTTCTCATGATGGAATTTACCGCGCTATTGACATGTATCTCAAGGTATCCTTTTTGCAGTTCTTTTTTTCAGACAGCACATTATATAATCTATAAGATTGAGATAATTGGGGAAAAAAGAATTAATTAGTGAAAATCTCTATCAGCTAACTCAAGGTGCACCAATGGCACATTTGCATGACTTGAAGGACTCTGAATGATCATTTCTTTTTGGCAGGAACATCCAGGAATCACCAAGAGTGAAAGAAAAAGAATATGTAAACTAATGGACTGCCGAAAGCTATCAGCTGAGGCTTGCATGCATGCTGTGCAGAATGAACGCCTTCCGTTGAGAGTAGTTGTACAAGTTCTGTTCTTTGAGCAAGCCAGAGCAACAACATCATCTGGTGGTGGCAGCACTCCTGACCTAGCTGGAAACATTAAGGCTTTGCTTCCAGGGGAATCCCATGGGAGCTCAAGATCTGCTACAACAAACACAGATGAGGACTGGGATGCTGTGCCCACTGCTGAGGAGCTTAAAGCTTTGAAAGGGGAGCTTGCTACTCTAAGGTTGAGGGACAAGGAAGCTGGTTGCAATGATACTAACTCAATAGACATGAAAACGAGTGCCGAAAAAGTTACTGGTGGCAAAGCAAAGGGTTTAATCATGTCCAAGAAGATCTTCTCAAAACTGTGGTCCAACAAAGATAGACTTAGCGAGAACAGCAGCTCGGATACATCAGAAAGCCCCGGATCTTCCAATGCCGGGGAATCAAAATCCACCCCATCAAGAAGTAGGAGGCATTCCCTGTCTTAGTCGCAGATTAACCAATTTCTCTTCAAGTTTCAGCTCATGTTTAATGCTAGGATTGGAAAAAGTTATGTCTGCTGCTAACCCTTGTAGTAGAAAGGAGAATTTCCTCCTATAATTTTTGAGCATTTTGAAGAATGTATTTGCAAAGGTTAGGTCAGCTTGGGACTGAATTGGATCCTTTAGTTTTGATAGGTTTTTCTGTTGTATTCCATTGTTCCCCAAGAGAAATATAGGTGGCCACCTTTTGTTTTAGGCTCTCTTTTCACAATACTAGAACAAGCGAGTTATCTTTTATGCATCAAAATGTGAGAACCAAATTGTTTGAACTTGCATTTCTCTTCTTATACAGGTGAATACATAAATCTGGTAGAAACTGAAATAACTCAAGGCAAATGTAGCATGGTCAAGGACAAGGCAGGAACAATAAGGACACTATTCCACAAGTTAAGGGAACCATGTAGTTTTCTTTTATGAACTTACATTTTTATGTATAGCATGAATTGATCTAACAATAAGCAATATTGATTGTCAAGAAATTCTAATTCTCTATATTGTAAAAATATCATAGACCTTTGAATGAAGAGTAAAAACTGTAAACTCTGAGGGAAAAGAATTAGGATATCAGACGGGTTTTAGGCAATGTGTTTGGTCTATGGTCAGCTAGTATACTTAAATTATACAAAGCTATACACACGTTAAACATGAATTGTATACATATTATTTGTCTAATGGATCTTTTAGTTTAAGCGATTGGGTGGTTGGTTATTTAAGTTAATTATTTGTTCATAAAATTACAAAAATACACAACTTATGTTCACATAATTTCATATAATCTCGGTTCTTTTAAAAAATTACAAAAAATCTCTTAAATGATACAAAACTACAACACTTATTGATACAAATTACAATCCCTACTTCTCCATGTATCATAGTTAAAATCCCTTAATGATCCTACCTCTTCGACATGTATCACTGGTTTCGTTTTTTGTATCAAAAAGAAGGAATTTTTGGTAATTTTGAAAAAAGTTGATATTAGTTGAAATTAGCTCAAAAAAGTATGAGATTTTTGTAAGTTACCCTATTTTTTTCCTCCCTATTCCTGAACACTTGCTTTATACAGTTGGGCCACTATTTTATAGGGAATTTTCATAAATAGCCTAGGTTTGAAACATAATATAATCAAATTGCTATATTTTACATAATTACACAACATAACTTCGGCTATGTGACCCGAAGGGGAAGGGAGAGGCGAGCGAGAGAGGGTCGAGAGTGGAGAAAGGCTAATTGTATATGTAAATCTGTCGAATTGACTATGTATATGAATCAAAATAAATTGTTATGTATATCCATGATAATGATACTTTTAGTTTTGCTAGATAATAAATTAAATAAAGAATCCTAAAAATTAAACGGTTGAATTATGATATTGTGTTTGGCTCAGTACTGATTCAATTCATTTTGATCTGTTTAAATTAAATCCAAATTGACAATCTGTTACCCCTAAATAATAGAAGTGAATGATATTTTGAAGTACTCCACAAAATTCTAGAAAGAGTTGTCAAACTCAAATGTCTAATAATTTGGTACGAAAATATTCCTGTTGTATGTAGTAAGTACCACTACTTTAATAACTAAGTTCCTACGAGTTTACTATTTCTCAGGTGAATGCACACATAAGGACAAGAGATATATAAATAAAATGAAACAAAAAGATTTCTATAAATATAGTGGGGAAATATTGATATGGGCCACAAAATCCAAGTCGTAACCCCACAAATTAAGGCCTAATATGAAATAAATAAGGCCCAGACCGTACACGAAACCAAAGCGCAGCCAATGGAAGTATCCTTCGCCTACCGACATTCCATTATGCTACTTTGTTTTCACATTAGAATGTTCTTTTTCAAAATGATTTTGCCTCTGAATTGTGTCTTACTTTATAATTGCGACATATATCGTAAAAAGTGGGAAATTATTCACTATTTCGTGTGTTCCAGCGATCAGACGAAATGGGTGGGGATAGCCAGAGTTACTAAATTGGCCCAAACATCACATATGAGTTAATCGCTTCCCATGTCTAATCTGATGGACACATTAACCAAATTCGCCTTCTTCCTCGACACCTACATAATTATTACTAAATGTTTTTGAGATCTTAATTGGAACGAATAGATGAGTTTGTTCCTGAGTTTTTCTAGTTTTTAATAAGCTAGTAGGGATATGATGATGTCTAATTTTGTATTACAGTGAGTTTTGTCGTACTGTTATATCTTGTATTGTTATTGTTTGCCTTATAATTGTTACTTCTGTTGTATTTATATATTATCAATTGTTTTTCACTTTAATCGTTTTTTTCCCTCATATTTAGTATCTTCTGCTTTTGAGGTTTGATATTTTTGAGACGAAAAACAGTCTCTCTGTCTCTACGAGGTAGTGGTAAGATCTGTGTGCATTTTCCCTTCTCAACTTGTGGGATTTCACTGGGATGTTATTGTTGGTATATTTTTCGTTTGTCTTCTTACTCGTGATCTTTCGAATTTTGCTTTGCTAGTTTTTCACACGACACCTTATTATTTTAATCCTAACAGAGTGAACCAACGAGTACAAAAGAAAATTCACTATACGAAAGATATTTAATCATAATTGACTAATTGTATGGCTAAAATATTGTTAATTAAGGCCGACAAAACTTGACTTAGTAAAAATTAATGCTGCTTTTCTCCCACCTTACCTAAACCAATTGTGGAGGATCGAGCCAGGTGTGGAATTCTTTTTCTCTGATTTGGTATAATGTTGGGCAATTGCTGCTTAATTAAATATAATTAGGACCTAATTACTTTCCCTTTGCCCCAGTCAAACCTCGCCTAATTCGTTATCTTTTTACCACACTGATACAGATTAGAGAATTATAATATTGTACTTCCAAAGTAAATTAAAAATCTATTAAACTAATCATCCATTCTGATCTTAGATTTTTTCTTTTTTTTTTTTTGTGCTTATTTTGGTTTTGATTAATGATGAAATTGAAATAGACAGCTAAGAAACGTTATGTGGCATTGGGAATTTTGGTACATAAATTTGTTTGGACAGGGATCAATTGCGTCCGAAACATAAAGTATCAAATTATAACTGTGTGCCCCATATCAAAAGATTGCAATGTCCTCACCATCATCTCTAAAATTGGCTCAGTAAATTTTGTCGACCCAAAAAAAAATACAAGTCATTTTCTAAATTATTTTCTAAATAATGTTTGCTCTAGACGCCTATCTTCTTTAATAATTAAATTATTTTTTAAATATTTCTTTAATCCTATAAAGATTGTCGTATCTCGTTAAGTGAGGAAGATAATGTAATTTTGAGGATATTACCATTAGTTTTTTGTTACAAGATGTTTTTACTTGAAAACTTCTTTGCTTCCGAGGCGTTTTCTTTTTCAATATTGACATAAAGCCATTTTGGTATGTCTTTGCCCAAGTTTCTATCATAAGGGATGTAGATGGATGGAATTAAACTTGTTTTTTTTTTTAATTATAAGCTTCTTTTTTTTTTTTTCATTTATTTTGAATATTTTGATAAGTCTTCATATAAATTATAATTAATTGGTTCTTTAAATATTTCTCTAGTCCTGCTAAGATATAACTATCTAAGGTGGCTTTTTTGAAAAAATAACACAATACGAGATGAGTGACAACACTTAAATATTCAACAAAAGTAGTAATGAAATCGCATTGTAAAATAATAAATCATAAATAAAATGATCATAATTTAAAAGTACTAAGTCGTGCTAAAGTAAGTTCAATAAATATTATTTACGTGAGTAAACATTAAAGGAAAAAAATAAAATTAAGTTATCTATTTAATTGTCTAAATCAACTTAAAACTAAATAACATATATCTAATATTATTCGTTCTTAGTATTGAATGATATTTGTTAGCATTAGTATTGATTTGAAATTTAATTATTTGAGTTACTAATATATTTTTGAATTTTTACAAATAGAAAATCTTTGAGATTATGATAAAATGAGATGTGTATTTAGATAATTATATACATGTAATTAATGTGAGTTTGATTTGACTCCATATAGTCAAAGACCAAACCAAATCAATTATGATTAATTTTTTTTTTTCAATATCAAATCAAATCACTTATCAATTTTTTAATGATAAATTTGATGTGGTAACCCCTATCTGTCGTTAACTGGATAAAGCCAGCTTGGGAAAGGTGTGTAATACCAAAATGGATATATATTATGCAAAATTTATTTAGGTAGATTATATTGTCTGAAATTGACTATCCATAATGACAACTAAAACTTGATCCAACACACACAAAATTAAAATAAAAAATTAGAAGCACTCAGCACCAAGCAAATTAAAGCCAACCATATATCCAAAGTAGCCTTAAAGCTTCATGAATTATATGATCATACAACTACTTTCCCAACAAGATAGAAAACCATACCCCGTGACATATTATTGTTTGATGAAATAGACATATATGATTGTACCAACAAGTTTCAATTCTTATTCTAGATTCCCATAATTTTGCTTCAGAATGTAAACTAACTCATGAAAACTAAAACAAACTGCTGTCATATATTATCACTATATTTAAAGTCGTTACTATTTTGGATAATTATTATGGAACTTTGTTAATCATGACAGGAAAAGATTTTAAATAGCATTTTCACTTGACACCTAACTTATCATAGGGTTTAAGTGGGAAGGTAAGAGTTTCATGCAAGAAAAAAGATATGCAGCATTTAATTATATTAATAGTCATGATGCACCAAAGGTCTTTAATTGCGTCTTCCTTTTCTTTCTTCTTTAAACTCAAACTTTCTCCTTATACTAGTTCCTAAAGGATCAAATATCGTTGAAAGTTATGATGGGATATAATCTCTTCGCTCCTTTTAATTAGAGGTTCTAAATTTGAGTGAAAAATATATAAAAATCTTGGAAGATAAAAAGCGTTTTTCTTTAAATGTGTCTCGCACAATGTAAATTCATACTAAATAAATTTTAATGCAAATATAAAAAAAAGTGTTTTCCTTTAATGCAAGTATTTCTTTTTCTTTTTACGTTTAAAATAGAATGTCTTTTTTTTTTTTTACAATTTTTTAATCTAAGCATTTCATGTGACATGTTTAAGACTATAAAATTAAAGGTCATTTTGATACTTTTTACTATGTACTTTAGTTTAAGACCAGAAATTTTCAGTGTCTTTATTGTTGTCTCAAACTTCGTATCAAGTGAAAATCAGATAAACAAATAAAAATAGAATTAAATTACAGTTTTTTTTTTACAATGAATTCTTTTTTAAACAACAACATATTCTGTGAAATCCCACAAAGTAGGGTCTGGAAAGGGTATAAAGTATACACAGATTTTACCATCATTTCATAGAGATAGAGAGACTATTTCTGAAAAATCCCTAAGTCAAATGTATCGGTCCCAAGTAAAAAGAATTTGTAAAGTTTCCTAGGGGTAAATTAGTAAAACTTGAATTTATGATTTCTTAACGAGCTGGAAAAAAGAAAAAAAAGAACAACTGAAATAAGACAATGGATTATCAGGAGAAAAGTGTGTAGTTTTATATTTCGAGATATGATGGTGACTGATCATGTATAACAATATGATGGCCTGATGACATCCAAATTTCACCACCCTCTTTGACAGATACCCCTATTTAATGCAGAGATAAAAAAGACAATAATAATTGTTCTTCCATGCTAAACACTGAAGGAGACAAGCAAATATTGTATAATGTAATTACTAATACCCCTACCATCCAATAATTAATGTTCATAGGTAACCATCAGAAGCCTTTAATTTGTCTTCCATAAACATTACACTTGGAGGAATTCCTGGCTGGTCCCAAAGGTAATGGAGACCAGAAAAAAACAAAAGTATATATAGTGGAAAAGGAACTGGTCCCTCATTGTTATTCATGTGCAGTTGAAATAAGTGGAATGAAGTCGATCTCCATGGCCTACCCCCAAGTGATCCCTAATCACTACTATATACCTTTCTACTTCTATTTTTATTTTATTTTTGTTTGGGTTTTCACAAAGAAACAAAACCCCGTTCTTGCCTAATCATAATAACGGAGTACGTATATATTTGTTTTGAAAAGACAAGGAAATATGAAAGTAACAAAGCCAAACCAGAAAAAGGTACTTCAATTTGGCTATCTTATCTTAATTATAATGACTTCGTCACACATATATTATCTATCCTACATAGCACTTGCGCACATTTAGTTCCATGTTTTTGACAAGGGTCCCCCATATTTCTCAATCGCTACATCCTCATTCACCCACTTAAAATTTCCTTTCATGCCTAAGCACTACCACTTCCTTCCTTTCTTTTTTTCCTCGATCATCAGAATATGTGTTTTCAAATTTTGATTAATTTAAATTTCGTGTAACTTTCACTATCAAGATTTTGTTTTAGTTTTATTTTTAAAGCTTATATAAACTTGAAATCTTTAGTTAAAGCTAAGTAGAATTATATAGAAAACTAGGCCAAGTGCAAAGGGTCATTCCAATTTGCACACGCCTCTTATGTCCTCTACACAAAATATAATACATTATTGAGTCGTCAACACAATTTTTCGATTATTTTTTTCATAGAATATTGTAGTTTTCTGCTCCTTACTTCAAATTAAGATTGTGAAAGAAACCAACAAAATTATGGGTTATTGTCTGTCATTCATTTTGTTATTTTTTTATCTTTATAAATTATCTTTTGCATTTCGTTCTAGTTATTTGATTTCATATCTAGTATGTTTTACTTTTTTGGGTGAGGGTCTTTGAAAAACAACCTCATGATCTCTATGAGGTAATAATAAAATCTGCATACATGTTACTCTTCTCAAATTCCACTGATATGTTGTTGTTATTTCATAATTATGATACTAGAGTCTCTTGCAAAATGTTAAATTATGCACAACAAAATTTCCACAAATAAAAAAGGTGATAATAAAAATTGAACAGCATAATGAGCTTTTTCTAGAACTCAGAAAATTAAAGATGAACATGAGAAGATTAGATATGGCATTAAGAACGTGTGTACTATGGAATATAGATGGGTAGAATATTGTGTGATAAAAAAATGGTCATCTAGTTAAATGGATGGTTTACTTTTTGCATCTAAAGTATAGAATAAGGAAAGACAAAAAGGATGAGATAGAGAAGAAAATGCAGCTTATAACACAACCGATACACCTTCTCTTTGGCCGAAAGAGGATCCAAAAAGCCACATCCATTTTACATAAAATGTGGGATATTCCACCCCTTTACAGCTAACCTACATCATCATACATATTTCTCACTCTGCTTCAACTTATATATCTTAGTTTTATAAACTGACTTGAAATAAAAATTATAAAAAAGAAAGAGAGACAGAACCTACTAAAAGGGAAATATCAACTTTACCACCTGCTTTTTCTTTGAACTTCTAAAATTAGATTCCCTATTGTGAAAGGAGATGGAGCCCCCAATTTTTATAAAGTTAGACTTCTCTAGGATCAACAAATATAGAAAGACCAGGTTGTGATTTTGTCCAGTCACCTACAGACCCGTCACTATAGTCTTCCCCAAGTCGTTTCATGCACCATAGATCCTCTGCGCATGATAGCTTCTTCCAGTGTGGGATTGCTAACCTCAACGGCTCCCCGCTCGCCACCTCCGTCGCCACCACGCTGCACCCCGACTCTTTTGCTAGATTGTGCGCGAAATCACAAAGGGATCTCATCAATTTGATGGATAATGGGCCTTCGGCCCCGAGCCCATACAGAAAGTGAAGCCCGAATGGCCTGAAAACCTCCGGCACCGACGGCACTTTCAGCCATGGAAAAGCCCGGTCCACTATCCGAGTCGTCTTAGCAAGAAACTTCGTCATTCTCGATGCGCCGCGAACCTCCAGATTGAATACCTCCTTGCAGTTCCACACGCTCAGCAAAGCCCATGACTCCGGCGGATTCGCCAAGAAATCCTCTACGCCGGGCCAAGTTTGGGCGGAGTAAAGCCCCTTTGGAACCGCCAGAAAGGTACCCAGATTGAGATTGTTGTTTAGAACGGCATCAATGTCGCGGGGGAAGAACTCGGTGGTGGAGAATCGGCGGCGGTATAGGGTTTCAGCGTCAGTTGGATTGAGCTTGATGATAGTGACCCGAGTAGATATCCGGACCCGATGAGCGAAAACGGGCTGAACCAAAATGGACGGGGTACGGAATTTGGAGTAGCCGCATTTGTGGTTGAAGAGGTTGATGGAAGCTTCATTGTCATTTTCAGTAGCTATGTACGAATATTCAGCACCATTAGCTCTGAACCACTCCTCCATTACGCACACCAGTTTTAACGCAATTCCCATTCTCCTGAAATACATTTTTTTTATATCATTAAAAATATTACTGTATAAAAAGACAAAGAGTAGTAATAATAATAGTAAATATTAGAATGTGCCCACTCATTGATCAACTTTTAGCAAAAACTAAACTATACAGCAGCATTGAAGTGAAGATCTAGTCTAATGCTTAAAAAAATGAACCTTACTCAGAATCTCTATAAATTATTTGAGATTGTCGGCATGAATGGATAAAAAAGAAAGGTTACCTGTGAGAAGGAGAAACACGGAGGCCTAAAATATAGGCGAGTTTGCTGAAGATAGGAAGCGGCTTAGTGGAATCAGAGCTGTTTTTGACACTCCTTGAGAGTTTTTTTCCACACGTAACGGTTTTGATGCAGCCCCTTATCATCCCCACGATTGATCTCTCTTCGTTTTCTCCATTATGCACCACCGTTTCTGCAACCTGATCATCATCATCATATAATCAATCATCAATAATATATAATCAATTTAATTTGTATATACAGATGAAATGTTTTAATTTACCAGCATGAGATAGGCAGGAGAATTGCGAACTCTGCAAATTGGGTCACCCAAAAGATCGGTGTAAAGAGAGAGTTTACCATTGGGCCCAACCTCGCATCTCCTTTCTACTTCTTCCACCTCTTTGCTATCATTTTTTGCATCAAATTCTCTCACAACTATCGAAACTAAATCACCATTCTCCACCATTTTTCTCCCTTTTACTTTCACTCTATATGCTATAGTACTAAAAATGTTTCAGACTGAATGATTTGTAGAAGAGCAAAAGAGCGGTTTATATAGCTGTAATACCAGTGAAGTATAACGTATAGGGGAAGGTTACAAAAGCAGAGCGGCAGAAAAAGCTATTTTTGCTTATCGAAATTGAAGAAACCCCCCAAAGGATGATGATATAGCAACGACAAAGAGCAAGCGGCAAACAAAAAAATTGAAAAGAAAATGAAAAAGGGGCGGTTAAAAAGCTCTTCTTCTTTCTTTTAGATGTTCATGATTATACACAAGGTGAGAAATAGAGAGATTTGCTAAGTTACATGAACTCACCGCTCTCCCTTTTTATACTGATTCATGGGGCTAATCTTTTCTTTTCTCAAGCACCCCACCCCCTCGAACCCCCCCTCCCTTTTTTTTTTTTGGAAAAAAGAAATGAATAGGAAATAATCTGTAGTTAAACAAACTAATCTTTTTTAATTTATGTTTTTTTGTCTTTTGCTAATTATAAGGAAAGAAGATTTGAAGTAATTTGTTTCGAAAAAAGAAAATATCTAGTTTGCTTAGTGGGACAAGTCGATTTCTATGAGTCATGAGTGGGACTAATTAATGGAAGAGTTAATATTCACAACACTTCTTTTTTTTTTTAAAAAAAGAAAAATTTATAATTAATCATGAATCATCATCAGAATAAAAAGTGTTGGGAAAAAGAAATGGCGGCTGTGGCTGCGCAGTTCCCTTGTAGATTAATGATTTTTTTTTCTTTTCGATTTTTAAAAAATGCTTTCAAATGACACAATTTGTAATCATTATCAGCTCTTAAATACAGTCCTATTGAGATGGCAGCACATATTATAACGCCTTGCCATACATGCCTACCTGTATCGGTAAAATAAAAAAAGTTACCACCAATTAAATATTTAAGTTGAATTAATAAATATATATTATTTATATATTTGTATATATATGAAAAAAATCAATATTATTATTTCAAATTAAAAGAATTTAAGCATGCATTAAGATTAAATTATTTTGGCTCAATTTATTCTCCAATGATTCGTCCATAGGAATTATATATTATCGTTATAGAATTAGTTGGGATTTTCTTTTTCCTCTTTCACGAAGGCATGCACATATCAATAAGAAGCATAAAAAGAACAAGAAAATAATATATATATATATATATATATTCAAAGAGAAGTGAACGCAAATAGAAACATTTCGTAAAGAAGTCTCACGATCGAATAATTTTTATAACTGGAGAGATAGTTGATCATACATTTCCGTACGTGCACTTATTTCTTTTTAGGTATAATTATAAATAACTAAAACTTGTTATTGATATAAGTAGAAACATCTCATAAATTAGGACATGTTTAGAAAACCATTTTGCTAATCGAATTTAATATAATTAGGTATAATTATACGGTCTTATCAATTTGATTAGTCAGATAATTACTTGATACGGTCTTAGGTAATGATAATTATATGATGTAATGACAAGCTCGTCTTTTTAATTTTTTACATCTTTATTATTATTATTATAATTATTATTATTATTATTATAGTTTTTTAAAAATTCTAAAACATGCATAAAGAGATCAAGATCTTGAAATACTATTAGATATTTATAAAAAGGTTAAGACATCAAATTAGTCTTTGTCAAATTATTCGCCCAACGTCATTTCTATTGATCAAATACATTATAAGAAAGTCTAAATCATCCATCCTCAATGTAATTGCATAAGTGAAGATTAAAAAAAAAGAAGATGTGTAATGTACTTAATCTATGTGTGGTGAAAGTAGATAAGTTATTGCAAACATCTGAATAATGAAATTCTACTGGATGAGTCCAATCTCTATTAGAATTTTTAAAAATTATTTTATCCTAAAGTTATATTGTGGGTGACAAATTCTTTTAAGGAGATATTTGAATATTAAAAAAAGTCTATAATATTTATAAAAAGATTAAAGCATCAAATAATAGCATAATTCTTGCCTATCATTTCAAGTGACATATATCATACATATGTATAATTAAATGTGTATGCATTCTTAAAATATCTATTTTACGATTCTTGAATAATGGAATTTTTTTCTAAAAAAAAAAGGAAAAAAACATATCTAGTTGAATATACATCAAGATATCCATTTCATTGTATTTATCCACTGTATTACAATTTATTTTATTTAACTTTTCAAATTTTTATTCAAACAATTGTTTCCTAATTTTACTTGCGATGAAATAATGATTCGGAGTGTTAAAATGTACTTCTTTTAGTTTATATTAGTAAATTATTAAGATATGACATACTTTTTTAGAAAAATATTTAAAAATAAAAATGAAAGGTAACTTTTTACAATCAACTCTTTTGATTATTCCTAAAACAACTTCTAGATAATTATAGTAGTTAAGATATTTTTAAAAAAAAACATACATATGAAAAATAATTGCAATAATGATTTTGATAATCCTCCCACTATCTACAGTTAAAATAAACATATAACATCATTTACTGAGATCGTCGAACATATAGCAGCATTATATAGAAAATTGACTTGTCGAATTAATCAGAAAATTTTCGTATTTCATTTCATTGACAATTAAAATAAACCTAAAAGAATTAGGCAATATTCTTGATCAAAAATATTTCAAAATGAATTTTTAAAAAATCAATATAAGGCCCAGATATAACCTATGCGAAGCAAGCCTACACTGACCTTCAACTACTTTCTCATTGGGTCTATTGGGGTTCATAGTCTCATCCGGAGAAGATTTTTCCTTTCTCAATTATCTATGCTATCCTATCAACAGGTTAATCAATATCAGTAGCGGAAGAAGAAGAGTAGTACCTTTTTTTAGCTAGTCTTAATAGTTTTATAATTTAACTAGAGATCTTTTCTTTTTTTTAAAAAAAAAAAAAAATTGAATCCTTCAGTCTGATTCAATTATTATAATAATTAAAAAGGTGTTTCATTATTTTGAAATTTTTTGTCTTTGTTTTATTTTAAATCAGTGCTTTTTAATTCTATCAAAATGGTAGCAACATATCCTTTTTGTGATTTCTATGAAAGAATTCTATGAGATGATGAACTCTCTCGTGAAACGCTTTGTATCGAGAAAGCTTGATCAACTTCAATAAAATTCTTTTTTTAAAACTTGCTAGAATTGAATTCTTACGATTTTCATACTTAAGATATATTTACAAAGTTTTTTCAAATTTTTAATATTGATTGACATTAACCCTAGATTCTTGCTCCGAGAAATGAAATAATACTTTCTACTGGAGTTCTTTCATGGACTTTTTATATTTCAACACAATAAAAATGAGGGGTTTTGGTGAAACAAAAGCAATGATGTCGAGCTAAGGATATCTTCGTTAAAAAAAAAAAAACTTAAGTGTCAAAATAAACTTTAAAATCAAGTTAATGGGAATAGCAATGGAACAAAGTAGATCGGGTACGGAAAGGTCTAGAGCTATGCAAAGTGGGAAGGATTTAAAGTTATATGTGTTGGACGTGTGCAGAGCGGTTGGAGCATTTATTTTTTAAATTAATGTGGGACAAGACAAGTTGCGGATTTATACGAGTTTATGGTATCAAATAGAAATTCGAAGAGGATTAAATTTTTATAACTAGTAAAAAATCAAAGATGTAAACCTTTTATGTTAAACTTTGATTTAGACTTCTTTCTAAAATTCAAACTAGATGTGTCGAGTAAATTGTTAGTTATTGAACTATTAATTTAAAATAGTTAATTAATGATAAAGAAATAATTATTGCAATGTTAATAAAAATAGTTAATTAGTTATTGAGCTGTAATTATCTAAAAAATAAAAAATTTTATTTTTCATATAAAAATCAATTAAAGAAGAAAAAAACTTAAAAATTTATGTGATCGAGATGAATTGAAAATAAAAGAATTATACAAAGAAAGGTCAAATAATTTAAAAAATTTAAGAATTAAACTCAATTTGCCCCGTATCCACACCTATCCTGCACCGCCAAATTATCATTCCTACAATCAAAAGAATTCTATATGTATTTAACCATTTATATATACAAAAATAAAAATTCAGTTCATATTAGATTAAAAGGGAGTACATGTAATAGAAAATTAAGGATAACGTTTGATTTGTAGCAAAAAGAATTAATTTAGGTTATATATGGAGGTAAGTGGCACAAACAACAATAAAGTGATGGATGATGCATGAATGACACTCTCTATAATGCAAGAAACAATGGCCAATACAATTTCTCCACATTCATAACGGACCTTCAAATACCAAAAAGGCGTAGACACAATCGCAATCGTTGGTGTAAGAATAGTGAATTATATTTAAAAATTAAAAAACTAAAAAGGACAAAAAATCTATTCAGGATGACGTCTAGTGTGGATATTTTGCTATTTTTATTGAGATTCAACTCCATTGATGTAATCTACATCGATTCAATAGTATATCTATTAACTTATCTCCTTCATCATATAATAACTCAACAATGTTCTACGATACAAATAACTTCATATTAGTTGAAGAGTTCAAAATTCACAAATAAAAAATACCTTCGTTCAACATATAATTACCTTCTTCTATTATACTAAAAATAGTTGAAGATTTAGAATATTTTCTTTACCTCAATTCTGTCTTTCTCGATTGCACGTCTATAATATTTTTTCACGTGCACATTAACATATTTCATGTCTTTCTTGCATGTTCTTCACAAAGGAAGAAACACCAATATTTATGGGTGAAAAAATCTTCCATGTAATCAATGGGTAGAATGAGGAATAGTAATGTCGGTTGATAAATGTGATAGATCAATGTTATATGAGTTACAAGAAATTAATAATCATGAGAGTTACAAAAAATAAATAAAATACACAAACTATTAACCATCTTCTAGCATAATTTATATTCACTAATATATATACTTAATATTTTATTTAAACAATAAAATGTATATACACCAATGCCCTCATCATGTTTCCTTATATAAAATGAGATTCATAAATACATATATTTTATTGTATTACATTTATGTTTGTTTTGATAAATTTGATGATTGAAAATATTATATAAATCAATTAAAATCGAGCAAGACATTCATTTACGATTTGACTGCCTACTTCCCAAAACTATAAATATGCTGATTTTTATCTTTTTGGAGATATTGATTAAGCATTGTAGAGTCGTAAAAATACTTATTTTTTTTTATAAATTTTGAACCATAATTCTATGAAAGAATATGTTATTGTTGAAATATCAAACAATTAAAATCTTAGAAATCATATATATTGATAGTTTGAACTATCTAAACAAAAAAATTTAAATAGAAAATAACTAGTTCAAATATATACGATCATTAATTACTGAATTCTCTTTTAGTTAAATCCCAAAAAAGACGAAAAATTTTAAATGCCAACGTACATTTATTATATTAAATTTACTCGCTTATCTTCATTTTAAAAATGTCCCATGGTAAAGACATAATTCTTTAAAGGAGTAGTCAACATAATTCTATTTGAAAATCAAATTAATTTTACCATCACTTAATATATACTTATCAACTATTTTTAATAAACAAAGTTAAAGAAAAAAAGAATTTTTACTCCTTCTCACGAAATCTTAAAAGAAAAAAGTACAACTAATGTAACACGTTTTCTTTTCACGGGCTCTTTCCAAAATGCTTTTCTCACAAGTTTTTCAAAGTCGAGTCATTACAGAGAAATTTCAATTTCAGTGACTTTGCTTGTTTTTCATTTAACAAACACGAGATGTAGTACTCCATCTCAAAAATAAATATTAAAATGTTAAAATATTAAATAAATAAATAAATAAATATTTAAAATGTTAGTCAAAATTCATATCATTCAAATTTAAAAAAAAATTATAACAATTAAAAAGGAACGAAATGAGTAATTTTTCTTTGTGGGGAAATTTACTATGAAATATAATGTTAGCTTCTAAATTGTGTGTCTATAATTAAGATATGATCATATAACCATGTATTAATTAATTAAGTACTCTATATTAGGAATTTATTTAACAAAGTTGTGGATGGTCGTCGAAGTTTGTTTGCAACAACACTGTCAACACACATGTAAATGGTGTACTTTTTAATTATTATTAGCCATCATATTTTCCAATTATGGCCTAATTAAAAAGTATAGTTGATAGTGAATCAACTAACTTAATCAATAGATTTTTTATTAATTAATTAGTAAAAAATTTAATGACAAAGTTAGGCATCTAATAATAATGATTAAGACTACTTGATCAGATATGGGACCACATTTACTTATTTAATACACAAATTAAGTAGTTAACGTGAAATTAAAGTACATCTTGATTGTTCGTTTTGTTTAACCAAAAAAAAGAAGGAAATCTAATACTATATGCTTTTGAAAACTATATATAGGGTTTGAATAATTCTTTTTCTTAGCTAGAACTTACTAGTAACTTTACATGTTCTCTTACCAATATAAGAACTAGTTTTAAAACAAAATAAACATCTTATTTTTTTCATTCATTTAAAGTTTTCAACTGTATTATTTTTTAAGACGTTTTTTTTTTTTTTTTTTGCTTTTTTTAAAAATACATTTGAGACGTGAGTTTTATATATCTTTCTTCAAATTTTTAACAACTCATTTTCCAAAACCTATATTATCCCTAAACCAAATCCCACCACACACTTCATTTTCCATAAGAGAACCAATATCAAAGCAAACCACAACCAACCACCTATGATAATAAAGGTACATTAATTATAAAAACATTTTATATGACAGAAAATTCAAAGGAGGGGAGATTCGTGTATTTTATGGTAGCATTATTTATTCCCTACGAATGATTAAGCAGATGCATATAGCATACATTTATATGTATTCCTCTAATATTTACCTTGAACGTTCGTCTACTTTATCATGAAATTGATGCCTATAAGAAATCACTAAAAGGCCACTTTATTGTTGAGTTTTAAGAAGTGTGGATAAAAAATGAAGAATTGTGATTTTTTTAAAAAATTATGATTTTTTTTGAAGAATAGTCTGACTTTTGTGAAGGGTCATGACCTTTCAGTATGGCACAATAAGCGCTATCCTTGGATTTTCCTACAGTTTTTGAATAATGAATCTTTGGACTTCTTGTTCTTCTACTAAATCTGGTATTCTAAATGTATGTTGTTGTGGAGTGGTTCGCTGATATCGTAGTTTTAAATGTTGATACATCGGTGAGTAAGATCATTATATTCTAGGAAGATATAAGATATATCCCATTGACTTTGATTATTTGAGGGGAATAAATTCCTTAATTAAGGACACATTGTGCTTTCAATGGACTCGATTTTTTTTTTGTCAATATTATTTTTGTTTTTCATACAAATTCTATTTTCATTATTAGTTTTAATTTATCGTTTTGAAACTTGCTCGAATCTTTGTTGTTTATTATTTCTATTTTTTTTTCTAATACAGGTTGAATAACATTTGTCTCTATAACAAAGTCCAAAAGGAAGAAACTAAACTCGCTATTCACAAAAAGACGGTTAATTAATGTTAAGAAGACTCGAAAGTATATAATATTTCATAAAGGACTTCTTTTTTTTAAAAAAAAAAAAAAAAAAGACACAACGGTCTCCATAGATTAATCGATGGAATCATGGAATACACTTCTATTTCATCTTTTTGTCATAATATTAATTTATTCAAAACGAACATATAGTAAAATGACAAAAATGTGTGTGTCAAAGTATTGGGAATTTGAATATTCCCCTCCCAAATAAGGTGCAAGTTCTAGTGAAATTACTTTAAGAAAATCTGTAAGCAACTTGAGTCTTTGAAGGATTTGAAAACTTTAGTTTGGAAATCTATAAAATTATTTTTTATTGTAGGTAGGGGAAAGGAAGAGAATGTTATGCCACGATGAAATTTAAACCGTTCATCTCAACTTTGAAAGTCATGAATGAGGTCATGAAATTAGTTAGCCCTCAACCCCACTAAGCATGACTATCTTTACTTTAATTTTATGGGGAAACTTATTCCTCTAAGTTTTACCCAATATTTCTTTTGTTATTCTTGATGAATAAGGAATGTTCGTCACTAAAATTATAGGCTCTTTATAAAATTTGGGGAATTTTTCTCCTTTTAAACTAATTAAAATTTTTGGGGTGTATATTAGTCCTAAAACCTAATTAATATGGTGGCAATTATGACCTCTAGAATTGGATAGTTGCGGGAGTGAAAATATCCTTAGTCTCACGTCGATGAATGAATGGATTTTTTGACGTAAAAATTAGGTCAAAAGCCTACTTTGCCATTTTCTAATTTTTAATTTAAAGGTGTAATATGATAAACTTAATTTGAAGATGCTCAAAATTAAAGCAAAAGAAAGTGGAACAATTATTTGGTGATCACACCGTACCATGTTGATAAAAAATTCATAGGCGTAAAGATAGAATTACTCCTATTAACTATAGCCTTCATGAAAGCGATTTTTATCAATTGCAATATACTTTACGTGATGTCACATCTTTACACTTTGATTAATTAATCTCATAATTTGTTAGTCTAAAGTCAACAGAGTTCGATTTAATGAACTTCATTAAGTTGAAATTATTATATACACGAATTATTACAAAGGTTCTCTCACTTTTTTCCTTTTGTTAATGATAATGATACTTTGGTTGTCAAGACGGTAAAATAGATACTACGTATATATTCCCAATTACTGTTCGGTGACTAAAGGAAATAATTGGAATATTAGAATAAAGTGAATTTTTGAAATATGCTAAATCATGAACCTAGCTTTGACATATTCTTGCCTATCATTAGTCAATTTTTTGAGAACATAGAAATACTGAATAAAATTAATAGGAATTTTTATTTTTGGTATCATGTCCATGGACCACTGTGAAAACTGTATTAAGAGATTTCGAATCAAGTAAAGATAACTCGATAGATTTCCTAATGAATATTAAAAAGATCACTCCATAATTTTTTTAATTAAAATTTCGAAAAAATTTAAAAAAATCTTGAACTAGTGCTCTCACTGAATATGCCAAAAAAGAATCTTCCTTAGTTATATGGGAAATGAGCATCGCTGGATGTAATGATGACGATTTGATAATCCAATGGTGATTAATTAAGTACGATAATTATCATTAACACATGATTAACGAGACTTGGGCTTTGATAATTCTTTGTTTAATTTGTTCTTAATGGTATCATTTAGTGCCACTAAACATAAAGAAATGAAAATGTGCTTTTGATCGTGTCGATGTTTGATTAGTGTTTGAAGACATAATGTCATATAATTCAGCCACAGAATTATCGTTGAAAGGATTAGCAATGAGTCAAAGCACGACAACACAGTTCAATTAAGGTTGGACCACAAAGGTTGTTCAATTTGAATGGCTCTCCACAAGACAAGGAGAGATACCATTATCAACATTAGCGCCAGCATCTACTAACAAATGCTAATTACAAGATTTGTAAGAAAGATTGATCTATACATATATAAGTAATTAAATAATTAACGACCTCAGTCAAAGGGAAAGAAATTCAAAGAGAAAACGTTAGATTCCCACATGCTTATGTAGGGTGAATAAAATCGAACAGAAAATTGCATCCAATCATAAATTAAGAAAAAAAATTGATTAGTGATTTGATTTGACTTGATTTGGTATTAAAGAAAAAAAATCGACTATATTAGGGTGGTTTGTTTTAACTTTAAAAGTCAATTCGAGACCAAGCTAACCCAATATCATATGTATAATTTTTAAAAATTACTTATTTTATACATTAATATATTTACTTTTATAGTTTGTTTTTATAGTTTGTTTTTATATTTTAACAATATTATTTCAAGTTTGATTTAGAATTTTGAATAGTCCAATAAAAGGTTATATTTTAGTAACTTTAATAAAACTTAAACAAATTCAAGATCACAAAACCCAAATTCTGTTAGTTTGGTTTGATTTATAAATTTAAAATTTGTCACAAATAATTTAATTCGATATCTAAAAAATTCGAAACAATTCGATTCAATGTACACCCACACGGTTAACGCTCTCCCTAGCTATTTGCTTTTGATTATTTATGACTGAGTATAAATAAATTTTGGGTCTAATTCAAGTAAATAAGAAAAATTGTCCTAAGTCATATACCTAAAGAGTTTCTTTCAACACTGATTTTTGAAGTTGTGCTAATAAGATTCAAAATTCATTTTCTAAACATAATTGCTTGCGCGATGTAATTGGTTACTCATAGTTATTTCTGGTTTATTCTATAGTTTCTTTATGTTGTCATAAATAATTACCCACTGATAAAAATTAGTCTTTATTACTATTCAATCAATGATCAATTTTCTTAACCCCCCAAAAAAATAAAAAAATCTTTGCGCGTTAGGTTAGAATAAGAGCTATGCAATCTCACGCTACATTTAAATAATACAAGATCCAAATTTCACCATAATCTTTTTATGTTCTTAATTGCGTCTATATATCACCTATATATTCATAGATCTATACTACTCCAGACTAATCCAATTAAATATATATATATTTTTAAAAAAATTAGCCAGAGAAAAAAAAAGATACTAATAAAGAAAGAAAAAAAAAACAATTAGAGACAAAAGCCTCGTTATGATAATGTGAGGGATCTTGTTGCCTTTACATAATCTAAGTAAATGTCCGTACATAAGCTTTTAGGCCAATCATAGTGAGATTGTCAAATGAACACGAAGCACAATGAAGTTTGTAGGGCCATTCTTAAACAAACAACTCCTCATATATAATGCAATGTCCCTTCCCCACATGATTAAAATATATTCCTAGTAGTTATTTGGAAACCCTAACTAGCTACTAGTATAACCACAGCTAATCATATATATTAATTAAGACTAATATATACTTTGGTTAACGTACTTAACATAATCACAATTATGGTGCTAATTGTCGTGGTCAAGGGGAACTTTTAGTTGACAAGGTGGGTTAATGTAGGAGTCTTGCGTGTCAAAGACAGTTGGTGGAATATAAAGATGGTTTGAACGGGTTGACCCAATTAGTTGGTCGTGTGGCTCGAGGCATTAATAATTGGGTTTTATTACTAGCTTTACTTAGTTTATGTACAGAATTATTTCAGATTAATTAGTGTTTTCTTTATAATATTTGGTACAGTATTTCAACTTCAAACAGGTTTGATATTTTTTTTAGAAGTTTTTGGCAGATATTTTTATGTTCATATACAATTTCAAACTCTAAATTACTTTCAACTCAACTTTAGATTAATTTTCTATTAATATAAAACTATTCTTGTCCAAATGACTACATATTTGACTAAGTTGCTAAAAAGCCAAAAGTACTTTTTTTTAAATGTTAGTACTACTTTTTTTTTTATACACTTGAGAGATATTTGGTCAAACTTTTAGAATAAAAATAAGTATTTTTGGATAGTAGCATAAGGCATAAGCTATCTGCAAAAGGTGGAAAAAATAATTTTAAAAGTATTTACAAATTGTTGTTCTAATATTACGAAAGTGTATACGCAAACTGATTAATCACCCATAATTTGCAACGCTCCTAAGATAATTTTGACAAAAATTCACTTTTTAAAATAAGCAAATTTTAAAAATGGGCCCAAACATACTTTTAGTTTCATAATTTATCCAACCCTTTTGATCTGCTGCTTTATTATACTGGTACTAGTAGTAGGAGTATAATATATTAGTGAAAATTGAGATTTGTTAATTCCTAGGGCTTGCTGAATAGAAGAGATTGTGACTTGCCCATGACTTTCTGTAGTTGGTATCAGACAGGGTCTTTTGTCATCGAGACCTTCAATTTTGACCCACCACAAAGGGCAACAATAGTCTATATGGTCAAAATAATGAAAATATTAAAATACTGTTTTCTTCGTTTAAAAAAAATTATTTACTTTCTCTTTTAGTCTATTTAAAAAATAATAATTTCTTTTTAGTTTTGATAACATTTTAATTTTAACTTTTCACGTTGCATGTTTAATGCCATAAAATTAAAGGACATTTTGTTACCTTTGATGTAACTTTAATTTACAACCACATAATAAAAAATCTTCTTTATTTTCTCAAATTTCATGCCAACCTTTGATGTAACTTTAATTTACAACCACATAATAAAAAATCTTCTTTATTTTCTCAAATTTCATGCCAAATCATACTAGGTTATTCTTGTTAAAATACGTGCGCTTCTACTCTAACAAGGGACCAGGTCCCTCTACACAAATAACGGAAGAAAAACAAAAAATGAAACACAACAGACTTAGAGTGGAAATCCTCCTTGCTCAAAGGAGGTAAAACCACTACCTGATCCACATGATTTCAACACAAAGTTTCACTAATCTTTAAGGAGCAAAATAATTGTAATCCATTACAATCTTGAGGACTAATCCACAAGTCTTTTTTCCCTTTACAAGTAAGTGAAATTCACCAACTCCCAGTTACCCCAAAACTAAGAACATGAGCAGAATCCAGCAAATCAGAACTTGAAATCAAACAATTTCAGAATCTTTTATAGAGTAGGATCTGGTTAACATTCAAAACAGGAAAACATCATTTAAAGAAAACAAGAAAATAACACTTAAATATTCAACGTCATGCATGTTTTCTTCAAAGGCTCTAAATTCTGTCCCTTAATTGCCAGCTCAGCAACTCAACTAATTGTATATTATCCACGAGACACTATATAATCCCTGTGATTATTACTAATGAAAAATATGGGCTAATAAGTGAGTTTTTGGATTGACTATTTTTTAATGTGGCTTTTTGAATTTTGATTTTTAATTTTTGAAATGTTTGAAAACAACAAAAAGTAATTAAAAGTATTTTTTTTAGATTGAAAAAGTAAAGTTTAAAGTCAAAAGTTAAAAATCGAATGTTACCAATTTATTCCACAACTTTTAATTTATAAGCCATTTTGTAAAAGCCAATCCATCACAAGTTTGATTAAAAAGAACTATTTTTTCAAAAATTTAAATGATGTCACCTAGATATTATATAAGGTAACTTTATCATGATGTGACAATTCTATGCACATCAATTTTGACACGTGTTTTTGCGTTTTAGCATTTTCTGGTTTTTTTTTTCTGATAAAATCCTTATTTCGTTGCAAAATAATTTCATGGGCGTAGTGCAAAAAATTGAAAGTAAAAAGACAATTACAACAATAATAACAACAAACTCAATATATTTCTCATTGACATAGATCTAAAACATTGCTTAATCATCATAAAATAGAAATATTTTGAAAAAAAACGTTGAAAATAAATTCTCACTTGCAGGCTTTTTATTAGAATATATATCATATATAGTAAATAGAAATGTATATATATGAATTAACATACATCGCCAGACGATTTGAAATTAAATATAGACCCTTTGCATCCTCTTAATTATAGTTGGAGAAAAGGGAAATATAGATTAATGATCAACAAGTAAATTGTTATCATCCAAACCATATAAAAAAAACTAAACAAGATTTTAATGAGAAGTCAAATCAGTCATAGACAATATAGTTATGGAATTATTATAATATTAATTAAACTGATTTACTAGGTGTATATAATATTTTGAAAGAGTTAAATTAGAGCAGGCAATGTCTATGAGATAGGTGCAGTACAGCTTACTGTGTCGGGGTAGCTAGGCAGAGGAAACATAAGACAATTGGATATAGTAAGGATTTTGTTTCTACTTTGGAATTAGCTATACATTAAAATTAATATACATTACATTATTTGTAAAATGAAAATCAGTCATAGACAATAACCTGTCATTTCTACGTTTATATTATATAGTTTTAATTTAAGATACACTTTTGTTTGCTTTTGGGCTCTTGTACGCCTAGTTTCCGACACTAAGGTGAGGACCTTGGCTTAGCCAAATCCCCAAGATTATGCACCTTGTTCCCTTCCCCTCGCCCATCATTTACGAGCGTCATATTCAATTATAATTTTGATTCGGACCATCCCAACTTTATCTTGCGAACAATCTTTATTTCAATGCTCGCCTCATACAGTATGTTGCTCTTGAAAATCGAACCGATAACTTTGACTCTGATACCATTTGTTAGGAGCAAGCGTTTATTATTATTATGCCAAAAGCTATAGCTGACAACAAAGCCACAACTTTATTTGTTAACCAAATCTACCACACAAGCGTCATATTCGATCATGAGTACTCAGACGCCGGCCATCCCAACCCGCTCATGGGCCGCCAAGATGTTAACATTACTCAACAATTTGGATTCATTCAACTCCTAAAGTGATATGCGAACAATTTAGAAGAAGATTTTCTAATCAGATTAAAATTATAAGACAATCAATTTGGTTCTCTAGATCCATTTGTCAAGAGAGAGGCAAAAGAATTCTCCTAAGAAAAAACTCTCAGTAATGACCGACGACATTGATTATTACAATCTCAGATGATATTATTTTTTATTATTAAACACGTGAGCATCTATTTTTGACAAAAATAGCCGTAATATTATTTGAATTAAGAATCTCTACTTGCTCTGATATCAACAATCATGACCAATTATGTTCGTCTCTCTCCATCATCCATCAAGCGAAATGACAATTCATGTGTAGAATGACAGATGAGCAATCGATTTCTTTGAAAGAAGTTTATAATTGCAATATGTAGTTGATCACTACCATTCGTTTCTTTGTACATTGTACTTTCACCTAGCAATCATCTATATTCCTAGCTATCCTCAATATGGCCTTTTGATTTAATTTATCATGATTTTAGCCATGTTCATACTTTTACATGGCCGTCTCTTGTCTCTCCTTATATATCCCTAAAAATTATAATCGTGTCAACTCCATGTGGCTTCATCCAATAATATTATACAAAAGATTTTTGTTGGTAAAGTGATTAAGCAAGTAAAACAAACATGACACCGCCCTAATTGATCTTACTTCCTTACAAATAAAAATTTAACTACAAGAAAATTAAAGAATGCATGTGAGGCTCAATTGCCAGCTAGGTGTCTTTGAAGGAACAATTGTGTTAAAATTAGCGAATCATTAAATGAACAAGATTTGAGTGTTTCATGGTTCATGCATGCATCTAACTGTTTGACTAACATTTTTCTTAATTAAAAGCTACAAACAATATATATTAACAAGGGTTTAGTTGCTGGATATGTCTCTTAGATGATGATTTAGGGTCCATTGCATATGACATGTGTCCATACTTTAGTTTAACTAATATCCTCCTATGGAAAACAAATTTTACTCTACGAAGTTATATCTTTACTTGTTACGACAGATAACAAGTTTTATTATTAAAATTCTAAATCATAAGTATATTTTAAGAAGGTTTGATGGTACATATCATTGATTAGTGTCAAAAATTTCACGTACTAACGATGTATATTACTTAACCTCATATAAATGACGTACTTTTTTAATTCTAAAATTTTTTATTCTTACATTGCATTATAACAAAAATTTATTTAAATAATTACATATATATGATTGAACGCGTTCATCGTTTCTTGAGTATTCAATAATGTTAGAATTGAATCAAGAATAGTAGAAATGATACGAATGATTAACGTACGTTTACGTTGGAAGCAAGCCGTGATTTCTGATTTTCTTAATTTTAGGAATTTATAGCCTATATTTTTATTTAACATGTTCAAAAAGATTATCACACTTTTATTATATAGTGCTCTGCGTATGCTTTGTCGACACTATTTCTTTAAGGTAATTTTAATTACTTATTATTTTTATTTTTTTTCAAATTATAAAACTCCTTAAAATTTAAGAATTTTGAATAAATTAATCAACGTCCCAAAACATCACATCCTAATTTGGGGTACATTACTTAATGTTTCGCTACATCATATTACGATACATTTACTAACTTTATTAATACAAGACATACCTATCTCAATACGTCGTTCGATATCCCGATACATCGCATAAGAGTGATGTATATGAGAATATGAGAAAGTAAAAATATTTTTATTTTTTTTCAAATGATAGTAAATTTTGAAGAATATGATAAAGTAAGTTATATATTTAAGTAATTTTTCCTTTATTTAACTGCATGTTCAGTAAGATACAATTCACAAGAAATAATGTATCTGGTCCTAGCTCAATTTGAAAATAATAAAATAATTCATGAAGTAAAAACTGTTTATTCATGTGAAGAGATTGTACACACTCATTACACATTTAGACCTAGTAACTGGAGTGTAAACAGTTACATAAAATATATGAGCGTAGCATGAGATAAATCATGAATTGAAATGGGTGATTTTACTAAATAAATAAATAACCTATATTATATGAATCATGAAACCTCATCTCTTGGGATATAGATAAGTCATTATGTCGTGAATTTTGGAAAGAGGGCTATAATAAGGTGCAAAAAAACAAAACCTAATAAAAAAGAAAAGGATAACTGAAACAGAAAGCATGGTAGATAATTAATCCTCCATACCCTTCACTCTCTCTCTTTCTTTTGGTTTAAAACACTTTTTCTCAAAGGATAAGAACAAATTCATAACATCCCTTTCTCTTATTCATCTCTCATTTTATACCTATCTTTAAATTTATTATTATATATATAATATGCAATTCATGCACCAAGCCTCAAAATATATATATCCTGCAGGAAAATAAGTGAAAAAATTACTAGACGTATATTTGGTAAGGAGAGATTTTTTTTTCTCATATGTGATTGATTGATTAAATTATTTTTAAAAAAAATACATTTCTTAAAAATTAGAAAAAAAAAGACGATCTTGATGGAAGTAAAATAAGTTTCATTGCTAGTAATTAGTATTTCGTGTTTTGTCTCGATTTTTGTAACGTTGATTGTTTTTCTTAAATATATTTTTTAAAATTATAGTTTGTTAGTTATGGTATTTGTATTTGTTTTATCCTAATTTTAATATTTACATGACTTAAAATGATTGATTAGATTAATGTAATAAATCACAGTTGAAAAAGCTAGTAAAATGATTTATTAAGAGTAATATCGTAAAATCGCAATTGAAGCAGTTGAATAAATAATTAATAACAGCTGAAATAGGTACGTCAAAAAATTAAATTACACAATACGCAAAATATTTTTATGGACCCCACGTAATAAAGAAAAAGCAGACAACTCAAGCAGGCATGTCGTCCTACGGTTGCCTGCTTCTTCATATTTATGTATCAACAACTGCCCTGGTTACGGCTAAAGCAAACATATCGTCCAACAGCTGTCTGCTTCTAGTCGATTATATTATATAGTAGAAATAATAGGATATTTTTCATTTTACGTTTTGTACAATTAAATTAATAAATATCAAAAACATTGTTAGACCAAAAAAAAAAAAAATTTGAATATGTAGATAATTTTGCTTACTGTATAACAAAAAACAAGTCATGACATATAGTTTCAGATCCTTTCTCTTTTAGATGGAGAATTCAATTTGAAGGAATTTGCATTTTTCAAAAAGGGAAGTTTATCTTAAGCTAAGCATACATGGGACCCATACAATCTAATATAAAGTTTATTAAACGATGGAGATTAAATTGAGAATATTAAATAGGTTAGAGAATCAGTTTACTTTGAGAGTAATGAGCTATCATTGTCATAATATTAATATGTGTATAATGAATGATATGTCTATTCAAGTAAAGTGAAAGATCCCATTTAGTCTCACATTCCCTTTTGTCTCTTTTCATTTTCATCTTAATGATATGTCTATTTTCATTTAACATTTTACTTGTCTATCATGCAACATATCTTCTCCCACCATATATTAATTAACATTGATGGAGATGGTAGAATCATTCTTATAAAATATCCAAAAATTATATTCACCTTTTAATATTGCACATTCAACTCACCATTATTCCCTAGAATATCTGATTCTAGCTCCATTCTTTTATTCTTATCCTAATTTCATATATGCCAATGATGTTCTTTTTAACTTTTTTTATATATATATTATTTGAGTTCACCAGGAAACAGTCTCTCTACTTCTATAAGATAGTGGTAAGGTCTGCATACATCCTACCCTCTCCAGATCTCACACGTATTCCACGGGGTATATTGTTATTGTTATATTATTTGAGTTCAAATCAACGAATCAAGGGGTTAGTGCACAAATGGTTGATTTAATGACTACTCAAAATTGATTTTAGACTTACATGATTGAAATTGAAAGATCAGCATGTGAAGTTACTAACTTTAAACATATGAGTCTAAAATTTGCAAGTGAATTTTAGTTTTGAACGTCTCAAACTTCAAATATTTTTTAAAAAATAAAAAATCATATTTAAATATTCTAATTAATAAGTAGTATGGTATATTATTAATTATATGCCATGTGTAAAAGTGTGAAGTGGGATTTGGGAGAGGCTAATAATAGGAGGTGGGGTAGGGTTTGTAAAGACCCCATGGAACCAAAGGAAGAGTAGAAATCTGATTAGATACCAAATGTCTAAATTATTCTATTTTCTGTCCTTAATTAATCTGCCTCTTTTCTTTTCCTATCATTTCGTTCCTAAAATTAGAAATAATTTATTTGTCCATGTTTATAATTATTATTATATTTAGAAGAAAAGCATGCTTATTTTTCATTGAACCCATTTATAGTTCAATAGTTTTAAGTGACTGTCCAATGACTCGATTCATGATTTTTCTCTCTTATTTACGATTCTCATGTGAACATAATAACACCAAAGATCTAAATCAAAATAAAAGATTAATTTTGCCCCTTTTTGAGCAGTAATATGTGTGTCGTTTATCATGATATTTAAATCTTAGCATACAGCTAAAATCAACTGAAATAAACTATATTAAAATTGATAGAAAAAGAATCGTGTCGGCTTTGCACTATTGCGTTAGCACAAGTTGTTAAAAAGTTGAAAGGCTGGAGCCCCCCTCCATAAATTCTGCTTGATATATCATAAAATTAAGGTCAATAACCCCTAACAAATTTCGTAATTCTTAACCCTTTTGTTTTAACTAATATAAAAAAACAATGAGAATTAAATCAACATTTATTTCATTAAACCCGCTACTCTATGCCTTAATGTTTAGTCTAACAATCATGTTCAAGACAATCCTATCTAAACAATTTTTAATATAAAAAATAATATTATACCATAAATAAAATATGCTACTACTATTTTTATTTTATTTTGACAATTTTTTAACATTCTCAGTGACATGACCATTCTAAGGTTATATCGCCGAGGACATGACCTTAGATAGAAAGCATCAGCAATCACATATTAAGATAGAAGGCTAGTAAAGGTATGATATCGTCTTGCTGTGTCACAATTTAAGGTATATCATTCATGCCATTATAGCTTATTTGTTATTGCTCTTCAATTATTTTACTACTTTTTTTTTTTTAAGGAAATTGATATATTTCAGCCAAAGATTTTTCAAAAACATCTTCTTTATCTTTATGAGATTAGTAATAAAGTCTGTCCGTTCGAATATTCTGATTAAATTATCTGCAATCAAAACTTGATAGAAACTCAAACAGAATGCCAGATATGGATAACAGTCGATATGTGGCGTTCGCTTAGCAAATGATTCTGTTGGCAAACTTACGTAAAATTTCAACAAATTCGGCCGTGTCTACTCAAACAGTATTCTGTTTTTCCTCGGAAAAAAAAAAGAATCAGAATTATTGAGTCCATTCTCCCACTTCCACACATCAACTGCTGGAGCTGGATGTAGTATATTCTATTAAAGTTATTTTCAATTATTTAAACATAATAGAGTCATCCAATTTATTAAAATATTTTATTTACTAAAGATAATAAAGTTATTCAACTAAGCATTATATTTGACTCAAAAATAACACACATATTTTACATCTCAATATCATATTAAATTGCACGAATCCTGACAAATTATTGTTCCACTTCAAGACATTATAAATCAATTGAAGAACAAAATAAACACTGACATTTAATGATGCGGTGATTCACAAGATTTAATGATACAACTAATATATCTTGTTTTCATTGCAAATCACAGTTGGTTATGTAAAAATCATTATTCTAAGCAAGGTGGAGTATGAACACAAATTTAAAACTTTCAATTTCAGCCATTAATGCTATGCCTTGAATTCAATTAACAACTTCAAAATGATTTAAACTTTGATCCTCTTTTAATTAGTAACAGAAAGCATTCATCTTATAGATCGATAGTTATTCTGTTTCACGGTCAAGAGTCAATGAGTATGCTATAAAAGAGATTTCAAGGTCCAGACAAGATGTTATAGAAAAATTTACATGTTAAATAAATTTAATAATCTTAAATATGCCTTGTATTTTTGCATTAGAAAACGCAACAGTTAAGTAACTTTGTTGTCCTAACAGATATAAAAATTAAGTACTTTGATAAGAAATTTTATTGTCCTAAAAATAACTTAAAAAGGATATTTCCACTCCTTGACAATCATATAATGCACTAGCACGATAATATGGATTGGACTAAAAATTTAAAATATTGGAAACTTGCGCCTGACTGCATATATCAAATTTATGAGGGTCAAATTAAGTCTAAATATAAATAATCAGTTCAGAATATCATGAGTTGAACCTAAAATAATTTGAATTGGACCAATCTCATTTGATTCAAGCCTTTATCCATTTTTAAAAAAATACATAAATTGAATCTAATTTATTCTCCAATTTCAATTTGTGTTAACATTTCCATTTACATTAGTATAATGTATGTTATAATATTGAAGGTTTGGTTACTATCTGTTTTTATATTTCGTAGAATTTCTGTATGAATTTAACTTATTTTTAAAAAATTTCCAAGTTAAAATTCAAATTATAATAATAATAAATAAATAATAATATATTATAATTATTGAGATTAAAGGGATCAAATTGGATGGACAATTGTCCAACTCAATTTAACTCATTGAAGCCCAACATAAATTTGAACCCGTTATGACCCAACCCGACTTTTATTTCTACCCCATTTTAATACTATCAATCTAAGTTGCTCGGACTCTCCAAAAATATTGTCGTACCCATGTTGGATCTTCCAAAAATACACTATTTTTGAAGAATTCGATACGCTCATCGACATTTTTGAAAAGTCCGAGCAACATAGGTATCAATTTCAATCAAACCTATCCATTTGACATTCCTAATCAAATTCTATTTTAAAAAGAAAAAATAAATTGAGTCGTGAAGTCTTTTCGCAGCAACTCGTAGCCTACTGACACAGACATTTTTTTGGATAAGCTGGATGTTGATAACACTATTGAATCATCATCAATAGTAAGACTCTAGTTGCATATTTCGACGGTGGTTGCACTAAAAAAAAGGTCCCAACTAAAAAAATACAGAAAAAAGAGTGACCAATTTGCATAGTGTATTCTTTCTTTTTGGAAAGTGACCCTGGTTTTAGGGCGTGGATTATGATCTGTGACCACTCCATACATCAGAAATCATTGTCTCTCTCTATATGGAGTAGTATCTTAGTATCTCTTACCTTGAGCCATGAGAAGTAGGAACACTGCCCAAAGCAACAAAAGACCCCAGAATTGTGGGCTGCATCACATGGCACTGCAAAAGCCCCAGCTACAAACCAGAAACCTACTAGTCTATCCATAGGCAGGTCTACTTCTTAGCCAAACATAGCTCCAGTGATTCACACAACAGCTCATCCAAATTTCTGGGCCCATTTGCCTTCTTTAGATTTGGACCTGTTCAGATTCTCATACCTCAACATCTAGACTTTCCTTTCGGCCCGTAAACTAATAGCCCTTTTATTTTCACAAGTGCAAGAACATGTTAATAACCAAAATCTAACAGACATACTTGGGGACCAAATTCTTGTAGCAATAATGCCTGACAAAACAAAAAATGTAAGACGCTGGCAACATTAAACTCTTGCATTTACTCAATCTTCTCTAAGCAAATTCATATAGTTCCCACTTAGCAGAGCACATATTTTTAAGATGGTGTAGGCATCAAAATTTGGAGGGACTCTAGAAGACTCTGCCATAAATCCCAACTCAGTTCTCAGGCCCATATAAAAGATACGCTTAAGTCATTTGCACTTGAACTCAGACTTGTACCTATTAAACCCCTCTATCCGTTCGAATTTGTATCATCTAAACACTTTTGACAATCAACAAAAAATATAAAATGAGTGAGATACACTTGTGATGACATGACAATTTGACAAATTAAATATGACACGTTATTTGGATCCAAAAAATAATTTTAAAATATGTTATAGAATAAAAGAAGAGAAGAAAATATATATTTTAAGTTAAAAAAAAAATGAAACTCACCCACCCTCCTCAAACACTTCCCCTACTATTGTAGCACACAACCAATCATCTTCTTTCCTTTTTTTTCCCTACTCTTTTTCTTTACACACACACCAATCCTCTTTACGAGGAACAAAATCCAACTAAACGTCCACACATTCACAAAAATGTACTTCAATTTAACATCAAAACACAAAATTAACCAAAAAATATATATATTTAAACTTCAAGCCCCATAAGTATTAACATGGTCAAAATGACCTTAACAATGATGGCAATGGCGAATGTAATGATGATGGAATCATTCATCTATAGATTAACTAGACAGAAATGATGGTGGTAAGAAAGCTGATGGTAACGAATAATAATGGGAAAAATCAAAATTGAAGCAGAGATCTGCTCAAAATGGTGGCAAGAATGCTGGAACGTAGCCAAATGACGATGATGACCAAAATAATAACAGTTGTGGTGGTGGCGATGCTAGTAATCCTAGTAACAATGAGGTCAAAAAAAACAACAACGATGGTGACAGAGAAGGCTAAGCGTCTAGAGAAAAAAAAAGGAAGAAGAAAGGCGACGGCAGCGAACTAGTGACCATGATGGAGGTAGTGATAGCACAAAGACGAGGAAGAAGAAAGAAAAAAAAAATCTAACGACTAATAAAATACCTGTCACATGTTCATCCGACGTGTATCACAAACAATGTACCATGTAAGCATAAAATGTTCAAATGATTCAAATTTGGAAGGACAGAGGTGTTCAATAGATACAAGTCTGGGTTCAAATATCTAAGTGAATTATGCAGACAACTTTAAGGGGCCATAAACTCCAAGGATAATCATAAAGTGTTTGGATGGTTATTATATATTATTTCATAATGTATTGTGTTGTGTTGAATCGTATTAGATCGTACTGTATTGCTTCAATGAATAACTTTTTTGGATAGTTTTTATTTTTTTTGCCATTACACAATGTCATACATTCATAATTTGAATGATAAACGTATAAAAAATTGTAGAGTGTGGTAGAGCCACCATGAAATGATATAATAAATGATAAAATAAAATTATTAAATAACAAATAACGTCAAAAATGAGAAGAAGATATTAAAGTAAAGACGCAATCACATTAAATCAGTCGTTATACAAAATGGGTACTTTTATCGTTACCTAATAATGGATTTAAACGATAGGATACAATGTAATTAAAGTAACAATCAAAACAAGCATTGTATTGAAACCAACAATACAATACAACTGGTAACAACCATCCAAACAAGAGGTAAGGCATCAAATACTACCTTTGTCAAAGCTGCCGCCCAACGTTCCTAGCGATCAAATATGCCCTCAAATCACAAAGAAAATTCAAAAAAAAAAAATCAAGAGAGGAACAAATGGATTCACAAATATCGGTAAAATCCTTATTTCACATATTTTATTTGTGATTGCAATTTATTTTCCATTACATTAAAATTTGTTGCAAATAATGGGTACGTGGCAAATAATCAGATTAATCAGAACAAGGGAAATGATTTGCATACGTCCTCACAGTGAATTCGAACTAAACTGACCATGGTTTCATGCTATGTCTGATCCAAGAAAAAAAATTTAATTGTTTATTGAGGATATTCTTAGGAAAAACAAGAGTTGTTCTAATTCATCATGAGATTCCACAGTAAACCAGCAAGATGGCTGCAAGATAATGATCTAATTCCAGTTGGTACTTACTTACGTGAACACTAAATCTGTCTGCATGATAATGATCTAATTCCAGTTGGTACTTACTTACGTGAACACTAAATCTGTCTGCATGATAATGATCTAATTCCAGTTGGTACTTACTTACGTGAACACTAAATCTGTCGGTCTCTTCATTTCCACAGAGAGATATTTTAGAGGGTGTGATACCAAGTATCTGATTTCTTTTAACAGTAAAGAACCTCAGACAAAAAGTATGCCATGTAAACGCAAACATACAGCCCATGCCTCTACCCTTGTAATCTGATCTCATTTGTCCTTTCACTGACTAATAGAATCAGAAATCTCATAAACAACGGCATCTGCATCATATACGTAAGCTAAGTACAGTTAAATAATTGAGCAGCCAATTTGACAGAATAATAGAATTTTCCCTTTTTAAAACTGTTTGGAAATGCTTTATTGAAGTTGTGAGTCTATTAAAAACAACCTCTTCATCTCTATAAGACAGGTAAAGTCAGCATACACTCTACACTCCCACACTTGGCCATTTGTGTGTTTACATTGTGTATGTTTTGATTGATGTTGACTTCCATTTTGCAGGGGAGATCACATGAGAGATCACTATATATGAAAGACTCCATGAACTTGACTGATCAAAGAGATCCTTAAAGTTTGTAATTTTGTTTGAGTTCAAAGATCTTGAAACTCCAGATATACAGAAAATTTTTTGGATGGTTGTTGCGTATTGTTTCAAGATATGTCGTATTGTATTGTATCTACTATATTGTTTTAATGAATACAATAATTGGATAGATTGTATCATTCTTCGTCGTTACATAATGTTAATTATCATACATCAACAATTTGAAGTATAACACTACAAGAAAAGTAGTATGGGTAGAGCTATTATAAAAAGACAGAGTAAAGGGATAATATAGCATTATCAAATAATAAGTAAATTAAAAAAAAAAAAAAGCCTAACCCTTTACTTTTGTTTGCTTCTTGGTGTAAAATACACAAGGGAGTATATACTAGTCAACCCATTCTGATCCTTATCTCCTTTCTATACTAGAGACCTTCGAAACTCTTCATGTCAATAGCCCAGCACCCACTTAATGCTCGTTTGATGCCAGTGAAAAGCTTTTTACACTCTAAAAAGAAAATCTTTGACTTAATTGTTCAAGGTGGAGGGGGTTCTTCTACAAGGCTATCAGTCCCTCGCCTCTATATCCTGATACATTTAGTGACGATGGTAACAGTAGGCATCCTTACATCTTTTTTTCACATGCTGAAACTCCTGATTTTATTCAGCAAAAATAAGATGAGACAAACTTTTAGGTTAGAGGTTTAATGCATTTAAGTATGGACGTGATGTCAACTATCAAGATCCCTAAGTTAGATATATTGGATTTTATCTTGCTCTTTCTTCTGTCTCCTCTGCTTCTTCACCGTTATTTCTATCTTGCTTGTTCCTGTTCACTACCTCACCAATGCTTTAAATTCAATCAGCAACACTCTCGGTCAGGTTGATAATCAGGGAAAACAAAAGTCTCGAGGAAGCTGGAAACAGTTTCAAAAAATTTATTTTACAAAATTATTCCAAGAGATTTAGATTACTTTTGACTTCCTTTTGTTTTCATGAAATTCTTGGGGTTGAAGTAGTGTATTGCGGTCATCAATTGGACATTCATTTTGCATTTCAGTTGGATAATCTACATAATTCACAGTTGAGAAAGAGAGTAGCTTGTGACCTTTGGTATCATCTATTTACTGTCGAACTCACCTCACATATGTGGATTACCTTTTGCCTTTTCATTTATTAGCATCACGATTCATTGTTAAAAATTGAAAGACAAGAGTCACAGTATCGTGTTCATTATGTATTTTTTCCAAATCAAATTGTCTCAAATATGTGGAACCAAATCAAAAGTAAAACCTATAAAACAAATTGTAATCAATAGAAGAGACTCTTTTCTATCTACACCAATTTAACATCTCTCAGAGGGTAATAAAGACATGCCTTAGCATACCTTTTCATAAGCAAGGAATGAGCCAAAAACACCACCACCATATCCAATGTAATCCCACGGGTAGGATCTGGTAGAGCGTAGAATGTATACAGACGTTACCCCGACCTTGAGAGAGGCAAAAAGGTTACTACCAGAAGACTTATCAGCTCAAGTAACGCATAACAACAACAACAACAACAACAACAACATACCCAGTGAAATCCCACAAGCTCAAGTAACGCATATCAAAACAAATTTTAAAAAGGAATAAAATGCACAAGTAAACGAGACATAACAAATACACCCTCTATCCCAATTTATATGATTCATATACATTTCTATATTCAATATCAATTTAACTTTAAAATATCTACTTTGCCCTTACTGAAATGATTTAGGGCCACACAAACATCTATCCCTTATTTTAGATCACAAAATTCTAAAGTCTTTCTTTTTTCCTTAAACCCCATGTCAAGTCAAACTAACTCATATAAAATGGGATGGAGGAAGTAATAAGAATCATTATACAGCATTCATAAAAACACAATTACAACAACAAAATAATGCAATAAAGGGAACAAAAACATGACAAGCTATAACATAAATCGAAGGACGAGAAATTACGAGACTAGTACTATGCGACTGGACAGTAAGGAGAAACATGTATGGTGAACCAAGCCTATCTTGCAGTAAAGCGAGACAGCTCTCAACTATCGACTATCTATCTACCCTAATTCTAGACCTTCATATCCTCTTACTTAAGGTCATCTCTTTCATAAGGTAAAGATGCATATATTGTCAAATTTCCTCTCTCAAATATTTCTTTGGCCTATATCTATATCTTCTTAAACCCACCATTATCCTCCTCATTGGGCATTTGCTTTCTTCACATGAACGAACCATCTCAACCTCGTTTCCCTCATCTAGTCTACCATGGAGACTACTCTCACCTTGTCCAAAAGATCTTCATTCATAATCTTATCTCTATTACTATACTCATGCATCTACCCCAGCATCTTCATTTCCACAACTCCTATCTTCTTAATATGAGAGTTTCTAAAATATCTCTCATATTATGAGCATAGTTTTTTTTAAAAAAAATTTTGCACCGAGTGTCCGAGTCTCTTAGAACCCCGACTAATCCCGAAAGTGCAAAGGGTCTCGGCAAGGAGTTTCCCGCAAGTGCACCACGATTAATTCAGGTTTTACCCAGTCCAATGGCCCTCAGAAATTGTTTGCACCCAGTGGGCGGAGGGTAGTTTTGTAACAATTCAAATAGTTAAGGGGCATTTTAGTCCCTTCTCTGTTCCAGAAGTAAATGGTGAATCAAGCTAATTACCAATAGTTTGAGATTTCTATCACAGACGAGTAGAAGTGGTTTTACTTTAAACGATGAGTTAGGTTCAAGGGAATTTTTAGAAAAAGAAAGTTACAGTCCATTATAATTTCCACCGGCAAAGCACCCTTACTATTTTTTATCCAATAATTACCTTTTTGAGCTAGTCTACAATCCAAAGAGATAAAAAGAGCCAAATTGTTTTGAAGCACAACACAAAGTTTAGTTTTTTCCTAACAGCTTTTGTTATAACCTTTGAGACCATAGCAAGTTCGTTGAGAATCAAGCTTATCTAATCTCTTAACAAATGATTCCCAACTAGTTTACACTCCCAAAAAACACTTGAAAACGAGCCAAACTTGCATTGTCCTTACTCAAGCTGTGGTGTGGAAAGAGAAACCGAAAATCTGGTAGCTATAATATAAACAAGCTGTGAATCTCGTACGCAAATTCTACCAAATAAAAATTAATATTTCATACAATCATCAATTTCCACAGAGTGGCGAGTCCTTCTTACATAAGCAATTTTTTTGAACAGCAAAGATAAGATGCTTTCATGGACTACTATAACTTAAGGCATTTGCTTTGTCATTAGCTAAAGAAGAGAGACAGGGGGAAGCTTAGTCTAATTGTCAAAAGTGATTCATTATTGATTGGTACCAGTATTCTCTTAATTACTATTGTGCACTTGAAACAAATCCAGAGGTAGTTCATCTTCTTCTAACAAAAATATCCTTAGTTTCCACTTTCTAATGGAATTCCGTCCAGTAAGAATAAAACAAAGGCATAGGCTTGCATTTTGATGCGTGATACCTTATGTCAATGAATAAAATGGAGGTTTATCACAATGTAGTAAAACGGCAAAATAGACAAGGCTAACATGACTTATATACTCGTGTCAACCAATGTCAATTGAACAACCAACCTCTTTTTCTTCTTTACAACTTCAACGATTTTTGATAACGCATTTTGCATCATCCACAGTGTGAAATCTCTCAAAGGCTTCACTGTACTTTCCCCTTCTGAACGCCTTTACCTTCTTTCTATCAGCCTGCTCCCTAAACAACCAATAGCAAATACACAAAAACGTTTAATTCAGTGACAAAGTAAATTACGTAATTCGAAAACTTTTGGGAGAGGATTACATCGAAAATAGGGGTAACCAGTGTTTAATTAAAGGATGCACCGGAACAGTAAATGCATCTTCTGATCTTCTACGCCAGTCCCGCCAGTGCTTCCAACTAGAGGCTGAGGAGCCGAGCTGTGATGGAATTGACGGCGGCGGCGGGGCGAAGGACGACCGTGTTCGTTCCGTTTTCCTGTTGATGCGTACCGGACGAAAGAAGAGGAGCAGACGCGCGAACTGAAACGATCACATAGGTGGGTAAGAGAGAGGATGCTGAGGAAGCAAGAACGGGAACGACACCGTAAAGACTAATTTAGGGCTAAAATTAGGGGCGGCAAAATCTGTCTTACCCACCCAACTAAAATTGACTTTGGTAAGAATAGAGCGTTCTTTGATCTCTCGTACTTTCTCGCTCTGTGCTCTGTGTATTTTACTAGTTCCTGTTGACTTGATAGAGAAATTAAAAAATAGTAAAAAATAAAGGTAATTTTATCAAATTAACCTTTGAATATAATATTTTATAAAAAAATTATTATAATTAATAATAAGGACAAATTAAGAACTAGAGTAAAATTATCTTTTCATTTCATAAAAAGGATAAAATATTATTGAATATTTTAAAATAGCATAATGAACAAATAAAGATGAACGAAGAGAACAATATTTAATCATTTAAATATACTTTATTTAAATCCATAAGACATTCACATAACTTGTAAAAAGCACTCCAATAAAATTCATCTGATAATTATTTTCTTTTTGATAGATGTTCAGAAGTTGTGTGTCATGTATCTCTAATTTTCAAGATTGATTTGTTGAGTTTCTTTTCTTCAACATAAAGTTCTTTGAAGCCAATTATTATTGCATTCTATAAGCCAAATGTTGCATTTACTTGCAGGACATTAAATAATTGATTGTTCCGTATTTTGATTCATTATGATTGTTGAGACGAGAGTTCCTAGGAAACAAACTTTCTATTTATATTTTATAAGATAGTGGTAAGGTTTGCGTATATTTTATCCTCTTCAGATTCCACTAGGTATGTTGTTGTTGTTGTAAAATTATATTATCACACTTTAAAATATTATTTTAAGTGAGATTGATTACTAAATTTTATTGTATTGTTTAATGATATAATTATTACTATATTAATCACAAACACTGAAAAGACCCCAAAAAACAATTATGAAAGAAATTAGTTGAAATTTGTACATGACATTAACTTTTAATATTATTATGTCATGGAGATCAATTTAAAAGAAGTTGAGAAATTATAATTACTCAAATTAACAACAACAATATACCCAGTGAAATACCATAAGTGGGGTATGGGGAGGGTAGATGTACGCAGACCCACTGCCACATAGGTAGAGAGGTTGTTTCCTGGAAACCCTCGTCACAAAAACCCATCAGCAGAATAAGCTAGATATGATAAACAGGCAAGAAAGAGAAGAACACATGATAACACGTAGATACATGATAGTAAACATATAAAGACAGATAAATAACATATAAAAGGCAGACAATTACCACTCCTTCCTATCCACCCTCCCTATTAGCCTGCTACTCTAATTCTCGACCTCCACTCCTTCCTGTCTAAGGTCATGTCCTCGGTGAGATCAAGTTTCACCATATCATATCTAATCACCTCCCCCCAATACTTCTTTGGTCTACCTCTACCCCTCCGTATAGCTCCCAAATCTAGCCTCTCACACCTTCTAACAGGGGCATCGGTACTCCTTCTCTGTACATGTCCAAACTATCGCAGTCTCGCTTCCCTCATCTTGTCAGCTACAGGGGCCACCTCCAACTTCTCCCGAATGACCTCGTTCCTAATCTTATCACTCCTGGTGTGACCACACATCCATCTTAACATCCTCATTTCTTGGACCTGCATCTTCTGAACATGTACATTTTTTATTGGCCAACACTCCACCCCATACAACAAAGAAGGTCTAACCACCATTCTGTAGAACTTACCTTTGAGTTTATGTGGTATTTTCTTATCACACAATACTCCAGAGGCCAACCTCCATTTTGTCCAAGCCGCCCCAATACGATGTGTGACATCATTGTCGATATCCCCACTACTCTGGATGATAGACCCCAGATACTTAAAGCTTTCCTTCTTGGGGATAAGGTGAGCTGCAAGTCTCACATCAATGTTTGCTTCATCCCTCGTAACACTGAATTTGCACTCCAAGTATTCTGTTTTGATCCTGCTCAGTTTGAATCCCGTGGTCTCCAAAGCGTGTCTCCAAACCTCCAACCTATCATTAACTTTGGTCCGGGTCTCATCAATCAGGACTATGTCATCTGCAAACAACATACACCATGGGACTTCCTCTTGGATAGATCGCGTTATAATTACTCAAATTATATTTGAAAAATCTAAATAAATCTATTTGATAGATAAGAAAATAATTTTATTTTAGTTCATAATAAAAGACAAGAACTTCATTTTTGAGAGTAGGAATAACTTCTTTTATTTAATAATATATAAATTCTGTCCAAATTTAACTTAATTTATGAGATAATTCACATCTATTAAAAAAAAATTAAAATATTTACCTTAAAATTGAATAATTCAATTATTTCAAAGACAAGGGACCCAGTTACTGACGGGCGACGGCTAGATTATTAGCCAGAACTTTCGGAAGGGCTAGCGCTGAAACGTGGGCGCGAAATTTCGTTGGTTTGAGAAGGCGCAAAAACAGTTCCTCTTTTCTTATAACTAAAAATATACAACTAGGGTTTTAATCTTCTGCGGTGGCCGCCATGGAAGAAGTTCGTTCTACCACAGCTTGGGTCGCTACTCAATCCTCCCATGTTGCCGTTGATTTCTCAGGTCCCTCGGCATTCTCTCCTTTTTTTTCCCATTACATTTCTCTAATGCATTTCCACTCCGCATTGAATTAATTAGAGTATGTTTTAATCTGAAATTAGTTAGAATCTGTTATATGAATCCATTATCACTCTTTGTCCAGAAATGCGTGCCTAGAGATATCTGCAATGCTCTGTTTCACGCTTAATGGTGGCTTGTATTTTTTGATTTGAGATTACATTTTGGTATGAGTTATGTGCAGGCATTGAGAAGGTCGCTGAAAATATGAAGAACTCTTTACCAAAAGTGGAGTGGGATTTTGAAGGGATTCACTATTTTGATAACGGGCCACTCACTGTTCAGTACTTGCTGGTCTTGGATACATTGAATTTCTGTTTCTGGCCAGGTACCTTAATAAGTTGTGAATTATTCAGATGCTAAACTCGTGACATTGGTTTAACAATATTTGTCTTTAAGAAATATTCCTTATGAATGACTCTTTCTGGATTTTATGCAAAAAAGTTTTTTATTTTCTTGTTACCTATTATAATATAGATGAAATTTCTATTGGTTTCATGTGAGTTTGAGACTCCATGGAGCTTTGGTTTGTTAAAAGAATGTAATTCCAATGAAGTTGTCTACTTACACCAAGTGTTATGCTTTTCCTAAGACATGATCTACCTTTCTATGCTAACCTTCCAGCAGAACGAGGCATAATACTCCCGGGTAATTATTGGTCTTTCATCTATTAGTTTTTCATTTGATGCTCTTACATTGACTTGTTTTCATTAATTCCAATGTATTCAACTTACCTGGTATGTGGTTCATATTTCTGTTATCTGTCTTCTTCCATACCTGATGATGGTGCAATATCTTTGATCATGTTTGTTGGTTATCTGTAAAATAAGCTTGTTTCCTTCCTGTAATAATTCCATACGGACCAATCAAACAATTTATCTGTTGATATTCAGACAAAAGCACTAATGAAAGAAATGGTTTGCTCTCTGTATCTGGGGGCTGGGTGCATGATAGACGTAAGTGGTGGGAAACTTCAATGTTGTACTTAGGCAAAATGTCAGTAGTATCTCCCAACTTTTTATCGTTGAACTTGCACATTTATGTTGATCAAGAAAGTTTGTAATACAGAACACTGTTGATGATGCTTGATACCATGGCTTCATTAAAGCTTCTTATAGAAGTTTTTATTTCAGTTGTTTGAAAATATGCTCTGGCCTATTGACTTTTTCTTGCATCTAATTGTAGATGAAGAGATGAGTTATGATCATCTGGCATCTGGATTAAAGGTTACTCTTGAAAGTGACAAATCTGCATTTGATGCTGATCGTCTACAGAAATATTCTGGTAAGCAGGTTTCTTTGAGACTCTTCCTTTTGGATTCTTTTTAAATTTTCCTACTCCAGTGCGAGGAAAGCCTTCTAGTAGTTGCATGAGACTCTTGGTGTCCACTGATGCACTGGGGGGGTTATGTATATAGGATGTTCACTGAATAGTTTCTCAATTTGTATACAAAGGTGGTCCCTTAAAAATGCAAATGAGTTTTACTATTTCTTTTGAATACCTTAATGATAATTCAATCCCTTTCAATCCAACTAACTACCATCTAGGGGGAGTGCCTTTGGGATCGTTAAGTTTAAAGTCCTTGCATAACTATTACAAGTGAGGTAATCCAAGATCCAGAACACGTTTATCATTTTTGAATCTTTAGTTGAAATCTTTTTTTCTCGTTGAAATAGCTCATCATCTCGAGAAAAAAATTGTGTGAAGTCGTAGTTTAAAATCTCTAAAATGACACTCACTCTCTTAAATCTTTAGAATTAAACTCCCATTGCAAATTTATTCCATGTCCTCAAGGTTAAATCAGGAAATGGGAAAGGATTATAATTGATGTAGCAATAGAGACGCATGAGATTAATAATATATAAAAGGGATCATAACTGATGTAGCAATAAAGACTCATAGGATTACAAAATATTTGACCCAGAACAGAACTAATTACCTAGAAAACATCTTCATTAGTTATGTTTGTGTTCAGGATGTCTTTATGTTAAGCAATTCACAGTTGCAATATATATAGTTTGGCAAATGTCTTAAATGTTTTCAAGTTCTGAAATCTTGTAGCCTTTGCCTGCATAGTTTTTGAAGATAATCTATTGCAACCACCAATTTTTAGGTCCTCAATTAAGGAAAATGTTGAACTGGTCAAGGCCGTTGCCTTTGGAGGATGAACGGGTGCGCTTACTGCATGAGGTACAATTCTTAATTCTTGAATGGTATTATATGCACTCTTTTAATGTTCCTGTACGTCATAATTTTTTTTCTTTTTGAGTTATGTGCATTCTCTTAAATGTTCCAGAAGTTGTAATTTGCTGTGAATTAAAATAATGTGTTCTCTTAAGCTTGTTGGTGAGCTTATAGCTCTGTGAATCATGGTTAAGGTTGGGCTTGAGCTTGAGAGGAGCTTTGAGGGAAAGGCATCTAAACTTGTCGAGTCCTGCGACAACTCTGCTGCAAAACTTGTAGCACTTATGACACGCCACTTCCCTGGTATCGTTGTTTGCTATAGTTTTCCTTTTACATATTACATTTGATCATTCTTTCCAATAATGAGATGCAATTATATATGTATCTTTGTTTATTTTACTGTTGCAGGCTTCCGTGATCACACTGTGTACAAAGGCCACCAGATTTTCTTGTATAAAAGAGCTCAAATTTTTGCTGCTGATTTGTGGGGTGCATTTAAGGGTCAAGGATACGGTGATTTTGAAGACATTAGCTCAATAACCATATTTGCTGATTATATTGTTCCAGCAGTCCTTCAGCAACTTGGAGTGCTGAGATATTGTTCATCCCTTGATAATATTATCAAGAAAAATACTGAAATTGTCTCAGGCAGTGAGGAGGAGGTCGAACTCCGGGCCTGCTCTGTTTATGCTGTGGAGAAAATGAAGGAGTTGATCAGTAAAAAGACTGGGAAGCAGGTTGGTCTTGCTCATTGCTATTGTTTTGCTGTTCTTCGGTGGTTAGATTTGGTGATTCCTAACTTATACTCTGCTATTTTATAGAATATGTATTTTCTTGCATGCGTAAAGCTTGGTGCCTCTTATTGACTGGGCTGTGAGGAATGAGGCAACATGCAATAATTAGTTAAATTACCTAGAATAATTATATCCTGAATTCACAGATAGATGACTTCATGAAATAGACCAATCCACAATATAGAAAATCATTCTTATTGCTTTAACAGTTGGGCGACTGATATTAGTTGAAATCCTGGCCATCTAAATTGTTGGTGTTAGATCTGTGATGCCTACTCTTTGATTTAAAAATGTACACAGTGGAGTAAGGAATTTTCCATTTGTATGGTTTGTTTTTTTGACTTTCTAATATATAGTTATTGCCTATTTGAACAAGAAAATAATCAAATGAAAAATATTGGAAAAAGTAGTAAAAGTGAAGTATCGAAGGCAATAGGCAAAAAAATTGCAGCTAACATTCCTACTCCAGCTAAGGTTATAAAATATATAGTTATTGCTCCAAAGGTTTTTGCTTATATCATGTTGACTTCTTAATGTAACATACAACAAATAAATAAAAAGGTGAGTCACATGTGTCCAATGGTTAAGGTAAGTTATATATGAGCTGAGATCTATATACCTGATTTCATTGTGCAAGCAAGCAATAAATAAATAAAGGCCTCTAGTGCGGTTACAGTTAGTCTGACATGTAAGCGGTGTTCCTTGCAAGATATTTGGTAGAAGTTTTTCCTATCTAAAATTCATTAACTTGAATATTCCCATTTGTGTATTCCAAGTGAGTTCCCAACTTTTCAATTTTCTTTGTTTGACTGTCATTTGCACTAAAATGTGGCATCTTGGTTTACTTTCCAGGTGTTAAGTGTGGAACTGGATCTTTGGTTATGGGCTTTTGGCATACAATGCCCATCTCTTCAACACCATCGGACACTCTCTATCTATTATTGACTATAGAAATTAAGCTCCATTTCCATTGCAGTCCGGCATTCAAATGGTGGTTCCAGTTTTGGAATTTTGACATATATATGTCTAGGCGTAATAGTACAGAAATTAAACAGGATTCTTTTCTCCTCCTAGTGGTGAATTTACTCTTTAAAGAGTACAGAGGTTGAATATATTTAACCTCTTTCAGTATCGTTACATTTCTGTAAATTGACCTACGTACATATTTTATTTAATGGTAAATGTTGGCTGCAGAAGTGCCCCACTTTTTGCTTAGTTGGCCCTCTTTGTCCTGTGTTTTTTATTGCCTTCGATTGTTTTCATGATTTTTTTATGGTGGAGACATTTCAACGAGAATATCTTCTTTAAACCTCATTCACTTCATGGACTCTGGAAGACACGTTACTCTTTCCTATTTATAGGGCTCAGGGAATATTTATCATCTCTTAACATTCACTGAAGGCAGCAACATTATAATGATTAATCCTAGTATGAAGTTTTCCATGTTTTGATTTAAAGAATGTATATGGTCTCACTGGTGATACCGGAGCTGTTACATTTTGAGGAACATGTCTACATCTTTAGATGTTTAGAAGGTCTAGTTAGGTTCTATGCATCTCAGTGTTGCTTCTTTCAACTTGGTCGTGTATTCCAGCAGTAGCTGTAAATGCACATCCCCTGCTCAAGAAAGAGCATCCATGTTGCAGCTGTTCCCTTGTTGATGGAGCGAGGGATTTTTGGTGATTGGTAAGCTTCCATCATAAGTACATTGCGGAATTCCTGGATTCCTCACAAGTCTTGGTCCAAGAGGCACTTTATTGACCTTTGGGCGAATATCCTGCATCAAACAACTGATTCTGTTGGAATAAACTAGAACTTCCCATTCATGAACACTAGCAATAGCAGCTGATTTCTCAGAATTAGGTTTAAATAGTTCTAGATCAATTCCGGTTACGGGTATCTGTCATTTTTAATTGCCCACCTAATGTGGTTTCATTCCACACCCAGCAAGGAATTTCTGTCCTGGTCATGTGATAAACATTGATTTTGACGCTAAGATGTAAGATCGTGTCAGACTAGACATCCTTGCTTTATCTTCCACAAATAAGAAATGAGAAAGCTATTTGTGTATGGAGCTTATTTGTCCGATAATCCAATAGGTTATTTAATTAAGCATAGCACAGGAAAAGAATGCTACCTTAGAAAAAATTTTGGAGACAACAGAAATGGAATTACCTAAATAGTTTGGGAGGGAAAGACTATGTAGAGACTAAAGCAACTTGTAATCCTTACAAATCATTGGTATTTAGCATTATATGAGGAGCATTTAACAAAATCTCATCTTCATAGTTATTTGTCCCTAGCACAACAGGATTCAAAGATCAGCAGGAAATGTGTGACCATGAATGTACTGATTCAGCTACAGGCTTATAAACTGTAGAAGAAAAGATATTTATTTTGCTTGTAAACTCAAAGGTATTTACTAAAAGTTGGGACTCCTTGGATACGCAATCTTTACTATTATTATTGTTATTTATTTTTGTTTCAGATTAGGAGACTGGAAAAAATAAGTTCATTACTTGCTAATTGTTCTGAGAGATGCAACATAACAGACTTTGAGACACATCCAAACTCAGGTATTTCTGAGAGGAGCAACATAACAGGCTTGAAGATGTGTCCAACACTTAGTTATCTTCACAGTTTGTGTATGCATGATATTCTTTTAAAAGACCGTAGGACATAAGATTGCACAGGAAGATTGACTTTGGTTATCTCATTCTTCTTTGGTCTCTTCCTATATGTGTGTTTCCTATTGATTTCCAGGAGCTTCTTAGAATTGTTCTTGTGGACATTTATTGCTCCTAGCTTAATCTGGTGAAAGATATTATACTGGTTGATCCATTTCAGATAGCTGAAGAATTATTCCAATTACTTCTTCCATTTGCTTGTCTAGCCCATCTGTTGTCAATAAACTGGAAAAAATTTCCTATTCATATTTTATCATGTCATAGCCGGCTTCCCTCAAGTTAACGACGTATGCTACTCAGAGTTTCCAGAATCCTATCATGTTAGGTTTAAGTATTCACATCCTGCTTATTGGCACTATGCTATAGGTTGTAATTCTATCTCCTAGGTAGCCCGGTTTTCAGTCATTGCATAAAATTGTAGTCACTAGATGATGGTCATCATTATTCGACTTGTAGGTTACAACTCTTAAATTTACCATGATTGAACTCTGAGAACTTATAGTACCTGGTCAAAAATAGCAGTTGGAATGGCAAGGGTGGCCACAGCATTAGGGGCATCAACAATTCCTGAAATCCTTCCTTCGCAGGGACAGCACGAAAGTAGAAGATAGACCTGATAGCACCAACATCATGGTGGTCATAGTAATTATTAATATTCATACTTGCTCAAGTTTCTTTACTTTCCTGGATGTTCATATTATCAATTCCCATGAGTTTTCTGTTACAAGAGAATTTTCTGGGAGAGATATTTAATACCTGTTCCTTTGAGTAGCCAAATTTTGAGAGGTAATCAATTGCATTTAGTACTGCACGCTTGTATGCAACACTGGCATCAAGATAGTGTTGTTGTCCACTTTCGTCTACACTGATGCCCTCAAACACTAACCACTCTGAGAATCTTGGCTCCATGGGCCCTATCTCAAATATTGGGTTCACATGTAGTGGTGTGGGTCCCATTGGAGTGAGATATTCCTTCATTCCGTTTCTTATAATCTCACACCTGTTTACAACCAAAAAAATGTAAATCTATTATCTGGTACAGGTATATTGTTAGCTTATAAATGCAGAGGTGTAGTGCATAGAAAGAAGAACACTTGATGCAAAAAAAGTGATGCTTAAGGAGGTCTGCCTTGTGTTATTGCTGATGAAATGAAAATTTAGTAGCTGGTGATGTTTTCTAGGTTGTACTTCATTGTTCAGGTTCGTAAATAATCAAGTTCTAGGATGTTAGAAAGTAAATAAAGTTTAGGAGTATGTAGTTTCTCCCGGTGAAGTTTGGTTTAATTATCTGTTTCTCAAGCTTATTGTGCTGAGTTGTGTTTTTGACTTTACTTACCTTGCTTGGATTTCTAATTCCAGTTACTAGGTTGGGCTTGCCTCTCTCTGCAGTAACTAGCAGATGAACAAGAATTCCTCTCAGTGGGAGAAAGTTAAAAGTTACTGATAACTAAAGAGGGAATTGGTTGCTTCAGCAAGTTTAGTATCACTTAATTGCTCTTCTTTCAGTGTATGTAGCTATTAGTTTTCTAAAAAGATATATATACGTAGCAGAATAATTGACTATCCAACTTGGAGGCTGTTGTAATCAAATTCTCGACTAAACCTTGGGAACCAGTTGCTCTATGCCTATACAGATACCTTTGCAACTCTTATAATATATTTGCAAGTACCTTAAGATGGCTAATATTGATGTACCAAATCAGCAGTGATGAGAAAAAGGGATGGCTGAGGAAAAATAACACAAAATTATTGATGGAGCCCAGTTTTGAAGTTACTTGATATTAGCATGTAATGGAATGGTGCATATGATTTCATTTCCTGTTTGCTGATTGATGTAAGGGATTGACTCTGATAATAGTCAATACCAGGGCAGGAAACGATTGTTTAGTCATGACCATTTAGCGCTAAATGAGATGTGGAACATACTTGAGCTCTAGGAAGCCACTCATCTCGATTGCCCCACAAAATGATACTTCACCATCACCTTGAGAAAAATGCATATCACCAGTACTGAGGTTTGCTCCTTCTACAAATACTGGAAGGTATATTTTTGATCCTCTGCTGAGATTTTTGATGTCACAATTTCCTCCATTTTCACGTCCAGGTATTGTTCTTGCAGCCTCATTGGCAATTCTATTCCACTCTGGAGTTCCATCTTGAATCTACATATAATCACGAGTTGTCCAAAAAAAAATTGAAGTGCTGGTTAGTGAAGTTTGTTTGTTCATTCTCTCTCTCTTCAGCTTGTTTAACATATTGTTATGACTCGATCATATTCTGTTTACTGTTATAGAATGATAAAGTCGTCAGTTCCTGAAACAATTGCAAGTCATCATACCTTGCCAAGAATGCACCCTTTTGTTGAAGGTAGGCTAGCCAATGGCCTAGAATGCAAGACCTCACATAATTTGAGAGATTGAGGACCGGTTTCTTCAAGCTTTCTTTCCCTCTCGTTCCATATATTGAGTAGTTCTTTTGAAGGCGCTGTTCCAATTATTCCAGGATGAATTAAACCAGGAAATCTTACACCTGTTTGTGAGATTTTCAATAGATCTTATTAGGATTTGATATGTATGTCTAGGACATATTAGAAGATACGCAGCTTTACCTGGTATATGAGGTGAGTAGGCATATATGCCTTCGAAATACCAAATAGCTTTAGTTGCACATGGAAAATGGTCTGTTAGAAATCCTCCACCGTTCTCTCTGTCAAATATTGCTGTAAAACCCCATTCATCTCCAGGGAGAGGCCCTAAGTTGCATATTTCGACAGAAAGAAGGTCACCTGGTTCAGCGGGTTTTCCATCTGCGTCTATGACTCTTATTGGCCCACTGAGATAATGAACCTGCATAGAAGAGTGATGATTCAGCCTGAAATGATTTCAAACATCACATGACTTAGGATCTAGGACTCTTTGTTGGTTGAATATGTATGTTTATGCACACTTACAGTGGATAGATCAATAGTTTTTACATCAATTGCAGAGTTATTATCTTGGATAGCACCTGCTGTCCAATCAACCATCTCAATTCGGAACATTTCCCCTGTTTTAATCTCTGTTACAGGAGGTATCTCTGGGTGCCAACGGTTGTGGAGTGGCAACTTCTGTTCCCATGGCTTTTTCTTTAAGTCTATGGGGATTAATAGTCTTGGAGTTGGGGGAACCATGGTGACTTGGTGTTCTGTGAATCACTGAGCATGTTTACTTTCATTACATGGCACTCTAAGGGAAGGAGGTGACTGACTGGGACAAGGTTGCTAGCTGACAAAACGGAGTCACGTCTCTGTAATGGTCACGGTTTGCCTTCTTGAAAATGACGAGATATTGGACAATGGACAGATTTGACATTAGTAGCTATCACTACGAAGTATATTCAACTTGAAAAAACTCTGCAACACTAGTAAGAAGAGTGACCGAAGGATTCATGATATATAAAGTGATTTTACCTGAGGCAAGAAAAGTTTAATCTTCCTGTGAAAACAACTATAGCTCAATCGAGCCCTATAAAATAACTCTTTCTGGCTTCAATGGCAACTTCTCTTTAAAAATTGGATCTTGAGCTTCTTAAGCAAAAAACTTGCTAATATTTATGAATAAGGTAACGGTGAAACCACACCAGAGTTTACATGCTCCGTCTTATCAATTGAATTTATTAATGTCTTTTTGTACTTCCTCTATTATTTACTGTTAACTTCATGTGGATAGTGAGTAATTTAGGTTGAAAACAATGACATAAGAGTGTTGTGAAGAACTCACAACAGACTGATCAGCATACTTGATGTCCTCGGCAGTATAGTTTTTTGTTATGCCGCCTCCACTAAAATCCACCATCTCAACCCTGAACACCTCCCCAGCTCGCACCTCTGCTACTGGAGGTATCTCCGGGTGCCACCGGTTGTGAAGGGGTGGATTTTGTTCACATGGCTTCTTCTTTAAATCTACCTGCACTACTAACCTTGGACCTATTGAATTCATACTTTTTTCTCTATGCAGAGGTGGAATTATGGAGTGATCAAATAGCCTTAGTAATAAGAGCTTTTACTCATGTTCAAGCAACATACATGGCATTTGTTCAAAGTTCATGACAGGTGAACATATGGTTAGGATTTTGCTTCCAACTGGACTATCAGCCTTTTAGTATCCTCTCAACACAGTTTCTTCCAAAGAGGCAAAATCAGTACAAATCAAGTCTTGTTGTTTAGCCTTTATTTCCTAAGAATATGACAGGCACACAAATAAAGGTTATCTTGATCCGTCCGCAAACAACATTAGCCACTCATCAGGGAATAACGTGAAAATATTTATCGTGTATATAGATTGATGAGTTCTAGTGAGATGACTTAATTTAACCTTTCATTAATCTTTAGTGATTCATGAGAGTACATAATCAGTGTAACTTAAAGAGTACCTGCTGTTTAGGATTAACAGAGATACAGAAATTGCATTCTCCATGAAACAGAGAAAAGAGTGTGTTTTTTTTTTCATAACTATAATCATTTAAAGACAGAAATAATGGTCCTAAAGCTAATCGTAGAGGACCCACAAATCAAAATCTTTAGGATTTGGCAATATCTTTTGATGGCTTCACTTCACTGCAAGTGCTTGAATTTTTTGTCTCCGCAGAATGATGGTCCCTCAACGGCTGAATGTAGTCGTCTAATATTTATCTGAGAGAATAGGACTACATATCACACATGTGGTTGCCATCTCTTCAATCAGGAAAGAAATGACACTTCTTATTTCGATTATTAATTGCATCCTGTGGGGACATCTTCACTTTAGATACTTTCGAGGTGGTAGCCAGACGATTTGAGAAGTGTTCACTCGTATCAATTAGGTGAACTTTCATGCAAAAATCTAACCACCAAGGTTGTTTGAATCGACTTTCTTTAAGTTAGCAAAAGTCAAAACACATAAAAATAAGCCAATTCAAACGTACTATATTTAAATCTTCTACCCACATATGTACGAGTCACACTAGTCGTTTTGTGCGTTCAAAGCCAATCAGTTAATGAAGGGTCAGAGCATTAGCTGCCCATCAAAGCTCCAAACCAAGTAAGGGCATTCGTGCGCAAGCTAAGAGTAAGCGACGGCGAAGCTGACCTTTACTGATAAACGACCAAGTATTCCTATCTTTCCATATTTGTTAAACGCTCAAATTTAGCAAGTCATAGATTTAGAGAAGACTTGGTATTTACACTAGTTAGAAAATACCTAAAGTTAATAGTTATCCAAAGTTGGTATTTAATACATTACGTAATCCTCAATCTTTAATACATTTCTATCTAAAGTTGCAACAGTGATCATCAACGTAGCTACGCATGGCCAGCAACTGGGAATAATTCCAAAAATAGGTGATTCCTTCTTTCTTCAGCCTTGATGTCGATTTGCACTATCCTTTTCCCTCCAAGGAAAAAAACTCACTCAAATATATGTTTAATACGTGCCTAATCAGTCCATAATTTACATATGCCAATCAGGAAAAATAAAACATGAATCTGGCCAGCTGTTTCTTAATGATCCCAATTAAATGAAAACAAGATTGTAGATTAGACAGATTTCCTTAATTACTAACATAGAAACAATAAGACATTTTAATAATCTAAAATAAAAAAGGAGGATCTCAGAAACCCAACGATGAAAAAGGGATGGGCCTAGGCTGCGGCATATGTAAACCATGTGATAATGTTTTCCTTTGTTAAACTTCGTACAGTCGAGCATATCTGCATTTTTATTTGTGATTCTCTACATTTATTTATACATAAAAATTTCTAGAACTCTTTAAAACATATTTTTTTGGTTTCATTTTATCAGACATACTTTCTTTTTTAGTCCGTTCCACAAATCTATTCTTTTTAAACATCGTGTCAAATCAAACGATGCTATAAAATGAGACGGAGAAAGTAAAAAAATTAACCTAAATAGTTGTCCACCTATCTGATTAAATGAAAAATAGCCGATGCTTATATTAATACATGTGTAATTCATATATAATATTCGTATAATCGTATAAAATGAGTGTACCTGCTATAAGAATTGTATACAATGAGTGTAAAATCTTATGTATTTCCCATGAACAAATGCATGTGCTTATAGAAGAGATAAAGAGTTGTTAATTATATGCTTTCCTTTCATCATAATATTCAATATCTTTTGCGATATGGCACATAATAATCGAGCATATATAGTTTATAGTATTTGCATTATTAGGTGCTGTTTTCACACCACAATCTTTCCTCATTGATTCTTGAATCTTTTGTTTCTTCTCGTGAAATTTTAAAGAGAAAATTTAATAAATAACAATATAGAATTAAGTTATTACAAATAATGACAGAAGAATTTAATTTTCAAGTCATAGCAATAGAAAGTTTTTACAAATTAACAAAAATGAAAAAAATGTGTAATTCTATAAACTCGGAATTAAAATTAACATATACATTAAATGATTGTATTAATTATAACACATTTTTCTATTTTTGGTTGTGGTGTAATCACTAATTACCCATCTTTTTATTTTTGGTTATAACATGTACATTAATTTCATCATTTTTGTTCCTTTCAAAATTGTAAAATCTTCCATATTTGAACCTATTTTAAATCTTCCATCTCTTCGAACGAATTATGGGCAGTGGTATGATTTTAAATTTCGAATTTTTAGGGATCTCTTTTTTTTTTTTTTTTTTTTTTTAAATAACATGGAATCCAATTTTTGTTCTATTTTGATTCAACATGGTGGCAAATGGAACTCTTCAAATTTGTATTTTTTTATTTTTATTATTATTATTTTTTTATGTTTTACCTCAGTTTTTGTTCAAATTTTTCATGAAGAAAAACATTTTTTACGTTTTTTTAAAATAATATTTTGCAGTGTTATATATGTGTATATTTTTTATGTTTTTTTTTTGTATTTTTTAATTTTTTGTATCTTGAACTGGGTATCAAGATTTATACTTCACTGATTCAATACATTTGATTGGTATTACCCCTAACGAAGGGGTTCATGATGTAGACGAAGATGATGTCTCTATAATAAATGATTCTAGAAGAATGGATATGATTAAACACCGCGCATTTGTCAACAAATTTCGATTTACATTGGTTAGGTATAGCCCAACATGGTAAGTTTCATTTTTTTTTGTGTGTATGTCTGGTATAATTATGGGTAAATCTTGTAGTGCTTTTCCGTAAAATATGTATAATTCAGGGTGTATCTAGTATTTACCGATATACCAATTGCATAAAATTGAAGCACAAAATAAAACCACAAAAAATATTTAGGTTTGTTTTGTAAGAATGAAAATGATTAGTATATTTTGTGTATATATCTGGTATAATTGTCGATAAAACTTAGAATACTTTTTTGTAAAATAAGTATAATTCATGTTATGTCAAGTGTTTATAAATATACCAAGTATATATCAGATAAACACCCAAAAAATACACAAAAATAAATTTGTGTGTTTCTTTTTGTATATGTCTGGTATAAATGTGGATAAATGTTGTAAATTTTCTGTAAAATTTGTATAATTCAGGTTGTGTCTAATATTTACTAATATACCAATTATATATAACTTAAAAAAAATACATTTCAGTGTATTTTTAAGAATAGTAACTTTCATTTAATCTTGTGTATATATCTGGTATAATTGTGGATAAAAATTGAAGTACTTTTTTGTAAAATATATATATTTCATGAGATGTCATATATTTACAAATATACCAAGTATATAACACTTAAACATCCAAAAAAATACACAAATCAAATTTAGTTGGTTTTTTGTGTGTGTGTATATGTCTAGTATAATTGTGGGTTAGCCTTGTAGTACTTTTCTGTATATTATTTTTATAATATTTTTTAATGCAGCTATTATGTACAGGAGTTTACATGGCGAAGACTATACTTCTTACTATTACAACAAAAGAAACATTGAAGATGCTTATGCAATTTCTGTAGAACCTCTTTCATATGAAAGTACTTGGGATATACCATCCGAACTTCTGGAACTAAAATTATTGCCACTTGATTTTATGAGACAACCTGGAAGGCCACATCTCGAACGGTGAAAATCATTCGGTGAAAAAGACTAAGCGAGCAAAAGTCACATGCAACACATGTAGTCAGGTGGGACATAACAGAAGGACATGTTCTAGACATCCCCAGAAAATGTAGTGGTCTCGTAAAAATTTGCTGCTTGTGGTATTGCCAGACTGTTTTGAGTTTTTTTTATGGTATTGCCAGACTGTTTTGACTTATTTTTATTTTATTTTGGAATGATTATTGGATGATTTTTTTCCAAGAGCTTAATGGATTCACAATATGTCTTTTGTTGTGAGATGATCCTTGGTTAAGCAATATATATTTCGATTTGTAATACTACACAAAATCTATATATACTTGGGTGCCTAAGTGATATATAATTGGTATAATGGTAACGACTTGATACACACTAAATGAACCCAAAATATTTTTAACAAATAAAATACTCGTAAAAATGATATCATTGAAATCCCCTGAATAAAATCAATAGTATACTAAAAGATTTATTATTTGCATTTAATAGTGGATATATATTTTGGTATTTAAGTTATACATATTTGGTTTATTGGCAAGAACTTGACATACGCTTAAATAAAATCAACAATAATCTTAAAAATATAGCACACGTGGAAATCATTAAAAATTCCTGAGTAAAATCAACAATATACAGAAAATTTAGTATATTTGCATTTTATAGTAATATATATATATAGGTGATCTATATTTGATTTATTGGTATGAAATTGTCATGCCCCGAAAGAAACCAAAAAATTTCTTAAAAAATAAACCACACGTGAAAAATGATATCATTGAATAACCCTGAATAAAACCAATAAAATATTGAAAATTTTAATATATTCTCATTTAATAGTTGATATATATTTTGGTACTTAAGTGACGTTTATTTAGTTTATTGGTAACAATTCAACACACCCTTAATCAAAACCAAGTAAAAAGTAGTGAATATATATTTTTGATATTTAAATGGTATATAATTGATTATTGGTAAAAATTTGGCGTACCCTTAATAAAATCAATAATATTCCTGAAAAAATATGACACTGAAAAATAGCGGATACATATTTGATTTTTTGGCAAGAACTTGACATACCCTTAATTAAACCAACAATATTCTTAAAAAAATGCAACACATGTAAAAAATATATATCGCTATAATATGTAAACCAAATTCTCTCTCTCTAATAGAAATTAAATAACACCATGCATGTTATGTGGACAAAAAGTGTCACATGATCAGTCCACGTGGAAATCCATTTAGGGACCCAAGGTTTTTCTTCTCGGATCTGAGATTAGCCTTTTCAAGTTGAAAGGGACTGCCATTTCAATTGCAAATGTCTCGAAAAGTCTATCTCTGAATAATAACACTAATTCATCCTCGTTATAATTGTTATCTCCTCCTTGAATCAGTTTTCTCGAGTTCAATAGGACCCAACTATGCAAAATTTTCAAATCTATGAAGCTTGTATTGAAGTTGTTGTGCTCATATTAGCAATGTAACACAATCAACATAAGTAATCATTTTCAAGAGAAAATTTCAGTGCAACTATAAACAAAAAGGTTTTTTTTTTAATATTGTAACAATCTAAACTACTAAAAGTGTGATAAAAATTGATTTGAAGATGATTTGAGGTTGAAATTCTAATGGAAGTAAGGTATTTAAATATTAACTTTAAAATTTTAATGGAGGGGTATTTTTTAGCCAAAAACTAGCGAAGAATACTTTTGCTCCATTTCTAATAGTTAAGGGGTATTTTTGGTTCTTTTTTATTTTTATCTAGAAGAGCATTATTTTTTAGTCAAAAATTTAACTAAGCGGTATTTTTGAGCAAAAAATTGAATGGAGGGGTATTTTTAAGCCAAAAATTTAACTGATAGATATTTTTGAGCCAAAATATAACGAATGAATAGTTGTTAAATTTCAGACATTCATTAGTAGTTATTACTGCTGTCCCATTTTAGTTGTCATTTACACTAGAAATAGTTGTCAATTTAAGGGTTGTACCCAAACCTTGTCATAACAACTGCAATATATACGATGAAGGGAGTGCAATATTTTCTTAAAGTTTATTAGTTTGAGACGCCATTAGAATTACTCGAACTATCAAATCGTGCCTGCATCCAAGTTATAAGTCAAAAACATTATGATAAAGCGAGCTATATATAAATCTTATCTTCAAAATCTTGTATCTTAACTTTCAAGAAAGCTTGCCTACAGATATCATTTAAATTACTTGATAATTATATATTCTTTAAATGAAACAAAGACTAAAGTGAACAATAAATGTGCTATTTTTAGTTAATCAAAATCCTTTTGGGTCCTCTTATGATTTTTTTTCCCTTTCTGTTACGTTGCAATTTCCTTCTTTGCACCATTGTAACCTCAAACTTTCAAATACATGTCTTAAGTGATCAATACAATCTCACACGTAATAAACTATGTAGCTAGTTTTCTTCCCCTAAAGATTTTGTAATTTAGAAGATTGTGCAAGTTCCTTTTTGTTTCCTACTAAACAAGTTTATATTATTATGTTTCATTTCATAAAAGGTAGACAAAACCATGCAAAATTCTCAAACTTAATGATCGAAAAGATGATATCACCAATATGGCTACACGCTTTTTTCCTTCTTACAATTAATCATTTCACCAGCAGAATAAATTTACCTTATCCTCTTGTTTGCACAAAAATGATACTCCCTCCATCCTTATTTATGTACTCCAATACACTTTTCTTTGTTACTCCATTTTAAATAAAATGTCATATTTCATTTTAGTTTTTTTTGTGTCAAGTCAAATAATATAACGTAAAATTGAAATAGATGGAGTATACTCCTATATATATATATATATTATCTTGTACAATCCACTCTTTGAGTCTTTGATGCAGTGTTCCAAAAATAGTCTTTTAATTGTCCCTACCATGCCCATGGAATGTGCCCTCTATGGGTGAAATGAATTCTCATCACCTTTGGCCACTTGCTTATCTATTTGGTTTTTTGCTTTTGGTGATTGAAGAGGAGTTGTCCCTACAACCTATGATGGACATGTTCATTTGCTAAAAATATATAGAAGACCAATAATATAATTGAGTACCCTTATGGAAAAATTAAAATTGTGAAAGCGATAGGCTATCATATCAATATCCCCAAAAGCACAGAGAGAGAGAGATAAGTAAAGATGAAAAATCCAACGGTTGAAAGACAGCCAACCGCGGAGACACGGAGCCGCTTTCGCCCCCAATACTTTTGGAAAATAACACAACCCAAACTATAAAATGCTAACCCCAACAAATATAAGTTGTTTATTTGAAAAATAAAAAAGAGGTCATTAGGTTTTAAAAGGTATGAATGAAAAATAAAGAGTTATGACTATTTTGAAAAATTGTGATTTTTTCAAAGAGTTGCGATTTTTTAAAATAATTGTGATATTTCAAATAAGGTATAATAAACATATGTTCGCACTATCATTTGTTGTCTATAAATAGAAGAGTTTTTATTTATCAACAATGAACTTTCTGACTTCTTCTTCTACACAAACAAATTTTGATATACTTTACTCTCATTGAGTGGTTTGCTGACACCATAGTTTTAGGTTTCAATATACCTGTGAGTAAGATCGTTCTATCATGAGATGATATATTTTATATTAATCTTGAATACTTTAAGTAAATAATTTTCTTAAGAAAATATTGTGTATTCAGTGAACTCAATTTTGTTTTTGTCAATGTTGTTTCTGTTTTTTCTTACAAGCTCTATTTTCTTTACTAGTTTTCTCTTGCAAATTCTATCGTTGAGTGGTTTGCTGACACTGTGATTTTAAGTATTGATACACCGGTGAGTAAGATCGTTCTATTTTGGGAGGATATATTCCATTAACCTCGGATACTTGTGGGAAATAATTTCCTTAAGAAAACACTGTGTAGTTTTTGCTGACACTCTATATTCAGTGAACTCGATTTTCTTTCCGTTAATATCTTTTTCTATTTTTTTTCCTACAAAATCTGTTCTCATGACTAATTTTAATTTTTGATTTGAAAACTTGCTAAAATTTTTGTTACAAATATTTTTCTAATACAAATTAGTCAACATATATAATATGAATGGCCAAGTGTAACTTTTTTTTTTTTAACATTGAAGGTATATGTAACTTAAACTTCACTTGTTTAGGTATTTAAAGTTCTGGGCACTAATATTTATCAGAAGTCTTTTAAAATGTAGTAGAATTTTAATTTTAATCTCATTTATTTTTTTCACTAACTGTGTAATAAGTTAAAAAGTATTTGCACAAAGCTTTATTGAAAACACTTACATAACTCCCCCATATAATAATTTTAAAAGGAGGAAAAAACTTGAAGCCGACTCTTTCTCTCTCACCTCATTGTTTATATATAGACACATTTCATTCTCTTTCCCTTTGCCTATATCTTCTCTCCCTTTTTCTACCCAAGTTTCTGTTTCTTGGTGCAAAAGTTTATTGTCTCCTCTTTCTGCCTTTTCTTTTTCATTATTCTTTCTTCATGCCCTGGTAGCCCTTAAATATATAAAGATAGGAAAACGGAAAAATGAGTTGCAATGGTTGTCGAGTCCTTCGAAAAGGATGCAGTGATAACTGTATTCTGAGACCTTGTTTACAATGGATCGAAACCCCTGAAGCACAAGGGCACGCTACTGTATTTGTTGCTAAGTTTTTTGGCCGTGCTGGACTCATGTCCTTCATTTCCGCCGTTCCGGAAAATCAACGACCTGGTATGATTATCTACACCTCTTTTGTTCATTAATTTGCTCGGACTTTTTTGTAAATTTTTTGGTGAGCTGATAATTTTTTTTGTATTTGCTTGTAGCTTTGTTTCAGTCCTTATTATACGAAGCTGCTGGGAGAACAGTGAACCCAGTGAACGGCGCCGTAGGCTTATTATGGACGGGCAATTGGCACGTCTGTCAAGCGGCGGTGGAAACCGTCCTCCGCGGCGGCGCGTTGCGGCCGATCCCCGAATTTCTCGGCGCGTCGTTAGAGATTGATGAAGTGTCTGAGTGCACCGACGCGTTGAAGCTTCAGGATCCTCGTCATAACATGTTACCGAAGATGCAAAAACGCCGTCGTTTTCCTGAGGAAACTTCAATGTTGGCGGATCTCGATCTCAGTTTAACACCAGGTTTTAATCAGAAGGTTTATAGTACTCACCCTTTGCCAGAGAATCATCGGCGGCCAGAAACTCCGTCGATGAATTCAGAAGAATCTGGAACAACTACTTGTTTTGAGAGTACTGGTGTAATTGGAGATCATCAAGGAAAAGAACCCAAATTACTCAGCTTGTTCAATTAGTTTGTACTAATATTTTCGTTTTTCTTTTTATTTATATATGGGGAAGGGCTTTTCCCGGAAGTAAATTCCGGCGAGTTTTTGTAAATCATTGGGCACTAGATTTCCCTCCTTTCAAGCTTCTTTATTACGAACAGTAGAAAGAAGGGGAAAGTGAAAGTTTTCCGATGATTCCTTCCTTCATTTGTCATTTTATCCTTATTGGTTTTTTGTTTTCTGTTTCATAACGAGTCTTATGAATGTTGGACATTAAATAAACTTATTGTTAATCTTTCTTTTCTCCTTTTCCTTTGTATTAATCTTCGAATGATCAAACCCTACAAAATTGTAGATCTACCATGAAACACAAGTAGTAATAATTTTATTAAACTTCTCTCTCAAGCAAGGATTTAGCACCTATGTGAATCATCTTAAATTCATTTTATACAATTAAATATGCAACTATCCTCTTTCCTTTTTTTTTTCCTAAGTTTCATATCTAAACTATCACTTATTTAGTTTGAGAGAGTATGTTTTCTCAAATTAATAAGTGATAGTTTAGATATGAAATTCACACTTCTAATAGTTTAGATATGAAACTCAAAAGAAGAGAACAGTTTATGTGTATTTTTTATACTTTATCTCATTAAATATTATGAAAAAAAAGGCAAAGGCTCAATGATCATCTTTTATGGTATATAAGAGGTTACTAAAGTCCTCGATTAGATAAGATTTTGGACTAAAATAACATATAGTCACCATCATGTTCAAGATAATTGTACTAAAAATGTGTTTTATTAGGGCAGAGCTGACAAGATAAAAGGTTGTTATCATTGTAATGCTAATTAGGATATAAGAATTTAGAAGAGAATAAAAAGAGGTAACACTTTGTGGAAGGAAGGGAGTTCCAAGTAGCTAGGGGGAAGTAGTCAACATAATTGACCTGCCCACGTAGATAAATATGTCCAAGAAGAAAGAAGTAGGTCGAGATTTGTATATTTTAATTGGAGGAATTCATAGTTATCCAAAGTTGAGGTAAGCAAAGCATAGAAATGGAGTTACTTATTATTGTAAAAATGAAAGAGACAACCAAGTGGGTAGGTTATTGTGGGCCGTGAAAACCTGCAACCGGACATAAGGGGTTGTATAGGAGAGAGAGAGGCGGCTTTTGGAGAGCGTTAAGAGGCGTACTACTAATATTTATTCTTTATTTTATTTTTTAAGCTATGAATACTATGTGTGTTTTAGCAAATGCAAGAGAGCATTGTTTCGTAAAATTAGATTTTGGGCATGGATTCTACTCTGACGTCATATAAAATTAGATTTTGAACCTAGCTCATACTCTAAAAGTTAACTCAAAAGGTAGATGATAATTCGACGCTTATAAAGAATTCGCTCATCTCAATAACCATCAATGTAATACTTTTGTTGTTTTTAATGGTATTGAATTCAAGGGATTAGTCCGTCCTTTATGTATATAACATAACAATTTTGTTTTTTGAAAACATAAAGGACGAATCTATTCAAAGGGATGATGGAAGATATTTTGTTTCTCCGTAAGGAATAGGTCGTAGCAAATAAGGATGACTATCAAGAGAGACTAGAGCCAAATCTACAATTCAAACGAAGATTACAAGTTGAATTTTAAGAAATAATTTTTATAAAATTGTAAAAAAGTTACAGAATCAAATCTCTCCTAATTCAATAATATGATCCAAACTCTAATTTACATTAACAAAAGTTATTTAATATATATAAATTTTTCTCTTTATTTTATTTAAAAAAAGTGGGACATGGGCCGGGAAGAAAGGAAGCAAGAAATTTGCAGTTTCTGGCTGTCTTTATCAACTTATTGAAATGAAGGAGTACGGTCTGTGTCAGCCTCGTGTTGGCATTGTCCTTTCTTTCTTCTTAATTTACTGATCAGTTTTAAGGTATATTTTTTTAGCATAAGAAGCTTGTTTATGTTAATAGTTATTCCTGTCTCATATTATTTAATCCATATTAATCTAATATCACTTAAAAAAGTAATTAGAGATATATTTCATTAGTTATATTAAAAAATTTATAGATAAAATGAATGAATAAAATGAAACATCGATTTTTAGTATAAGGATCAAGTAACATGAATCACAAGGAGTACTTACTCTTTCAAAATTTATATAACATTTGTTCTTTTGAAATTTCAATTATGTAAATTTAATTTATATTTACATGGATAATCATAAATTATAGTATTTATCTTATAGTTTTTTAAATTGAGTTAATATAATTTAATTTAGCTTGAAAAATTAATTAAATTAGCTTTCAAGAAACGAAAAGAATCACGTAAATCGAGAAAAGAAAACAAATTCTTATATGTTTGATAATCATTTTTAGATGTTGAAGTTTGATTTTAATATACTCCTATTAGTTATATGTGTTAGGACAAAAATAGTGAAAACTGTTAGGTTATTATTGTGTTTGGTAAAGAAAGAAGTGGGTGATATACTATTTTTCTGTCAAGGTGAATATAACGCGCTCAAAGCTATTTACAAGAAAACATAAATGTAAAAGTAATTCCCAGGAAAAGGGGAAAATAGCAAAAATAGAATAGGCAGATAATTAAAAGTTGTGTAATGTTTTAAGAAGGGTGTTTGGAGATTAAAAAAAGATATTAGAGACGTTTTTTTTTATTCTTTTTTTTTTGGGGGGGAGGGGGAAGTAGGGGAAGGAAAAATAGGAAGATACCGAGAATCAAACTCTTATCAAAGTTAAAATTTAAATAATTAATCAATTGAGTTACTAAAATTTCCCTTAAAAGACGTTTCTTTCCGTTTCAGTTCTAAGGGATTTAAGACGTTTCTGTCCATGAAACTATATTGTGCTTGGGATTTCTTATAAAAACATCTTTATATAGTATAGAATTTTTTTTTAGGAATTTGGGTGGTGTACATTAAACTAGGTAATACTAATGCCGCATGTGAATAATGAGCTAGGAAACTTATTAAATTATAGTTTAATACGTGTTTTGCGTATATGTATTAATTTAAAATTTATATATAAATATTATTTGATATTAAATAAATATAATAATTATGTAAATAAAATTAAATAAATATTATTGGTTTGATGCAATAATTTATTTTGTTGTGAAACAATAAAGATAAGAAAATTAATGCAATTGCTTATAATATAGATATGTTATAGTTTTTGAATACATAAAGTAATAATTTAGAGTTAAGTAATTACTGATTTAAATTTGATGTAACAAAATATTTCGGAGTAGTTTAATGTTCCAACATAATTTTACTTGAATTTTTTTCTTTTTAAATTGGGTATATTACCTACTTTTATTAATAAAATATTTGATAATCAAAATTTTAGTTAATTAATTACGTAGAATAGTCCTAAATCAAAAGTGAATTCTAAATATAAAGAAATTCTAATCCAAAAGTGTATCTTGAAACTAAATAAATAAAAGATCAAATAATAAATTAAGAAAAATAGCGAAAAGATAATTTAGCCTAAAAAAGAGTATTTTTAATTAAGGACAAAAATTTAAATAATATTTTTAAGGGTTTCACGCTTTTGATATAGTATAGATAGATAAGTCATCTAAATATTAAAAAATAAATAATATTTAATAATAAGAATAAAAGAGACACAAATTAACAAATTATTCATTGATTTTATAAATTGCAAATATTATAAAATTTAACGAAAAGAAGTACATCTTAATCAATTAATTTAACACATCCGGAAAGGATGTATATAACTCCCAATGCACATATATGTTCGAATTTTAGGAATAATTGACTGAGAAAAGACAAAAAAAAAAAAAAAAAAAACCTTCAAATTTAGTAGCAAAATTTACTTTAACACTTAAGCTACACGGCCGCTTAAATACCCTCCCTTAACAACAAGGAATCGTTTGGTACAAAAATGAATAATGCAGGGATTAATAATGCAGGGATTAGTTATGCAGGGATTAGTAATGCTGGGATTATTTTTCATCCAATGTTTGGTTTATTGTTTTTCATTTAATTTTATGCTTGGTTTAAAATTCTATAAAATGTTTCTTTCCAATTATGCCCTTGAACTTTTATGAGATTTTCTAGTTCATGTAATTAGATCAAAGTAGATTATTTTTTTATGACTTGTAACTAGTTAAGTAAATAATAATTGTCATTATGTTTATTATTTTCTCACTTGAATTATTTGAGAATAAATAATTATAATTTTAATAAATTCATCACTAATAAAATGTCAATCTTTAATTTAATAAAGATAGACCATCTATTATTAAAATAGAAAAGATGGTAAACAATTGTAAAATAGACAATCTATGTTTACACATAAAAAATTATAATTTTAATATAGTATTTATATCTTACGAGGTCACTTTGAGAATATATTTAATATCATTGGACTTTATATTGTATCAATAAAATCACTCTGGAATTAGTTATAAAAAAAATTGACATGTCAAAATATTTTTTTGTGTATTATGTAAATATGAAACAAATAAATAAAATTTAAAAATTTGACATGGTAAATTTACTTATTTTTATATTATGAAAATATGAACCCTCAAATAAATAAATTTTTTGTAAGCTAATTTATTTAAATAAATTTACTAGTACAAAACTACAAATATAAAATACAAAATCAAGAAAACAAAAATATGTAAAAGAATTTGAGGAATATTTTTGTCTTTGTGTATTTAATCCCATGGTATTAATCCAAGGTATTAGCTAATACCATGGGAGGTATTAGCTAATACCATGTATGTGGTATTAACTAATACCATGGATTAGTTATACATGGTCCAAAAATCCAACCAAGCATAGCATTACCTAATACCATGGTTAATACATGGATTATTTTGCCTAATACATCCTACCAAACGACCCATAAATGATTTAATCATCCCTTAAAAGTTGAAGTAGCGGATAGAGTGAATGCACACTCCTTAAGGCGCGTGAAAATAGAAAAAAAAATTAAATTTATAAAAGTTGTACACATTTTATTGACCGATATCTAAATGATGAAAAAAAAATTGAACTTCTAAAATCATATACATTGCATCTTTTTATTGGAAAAAAAAATAACTAATATCTTAAATGCTGTTTTTCATACATTAACTTTTTTTTAAACTGTGAGAATCCACTGTTTGTGGTGAGAGATAGAAAAGAGTAATTTGGAAGATGGGTTAAAGGTTAAAAATGGAGATTGTGAGGAGAGAAAGAACAGGAAGAATTAACGGGTCCAAATTTTATATTTTAAGTTTAGAAAATGCATTTTTAATTCATTAATTAGTGTAATTAATTAGTAATGGTGAAGAAAAAAAGAAGAGGAAGAAATGAGAGGGCAGGGGTGGGAGTGGAGAAAATTAAAATTGGTCCACATTTTAAATTTTGACTTTAGAAAAGAAATTTTAAATAATTAATCACTATAAATTAATTTTAAAAATATGTTAGATTAAAAATAGTGAATAAACAAAAGAGCGCTAATATGGTAGACGAGAGCGGTAATATGATCTCAGGATAACATTTAATTCATTTGAAAGTTATTAAAAAAATATATGAACGCCCATATAATTTAGGTGTTAAAATAAATTTAACTAGTAAATTTAAAAGGTTTTTTTTATGTCTTTTCACTAATTAATTACATTCAACACGCATACACAGCATAGATGACTAGCTGTGTTTCTAATGAAAGAGGATTTAATTAATATTTAATTTAAATAGGCCCAGTCTATTGCACTATTATACCCACACACAAGAAAAGAAAAAAAAACGTTGGAGAAATTTTATACGGAGCAGTTCATTGAAAACAAAAATTATGTATTAGTATAATATTAAAAAAGTGTAGGGGGAGGTTCATGCATCAGAAGACTTTAGCAGTGTTAACGAAGCTGCGTGCGCCTCGCCGCAGTTGCAACGGTCCCACCCCACTAAGCCTAATTTTTGGGTTATGTTCCAATTCATGCTGCTCCAACCAAATCACAGTTTGATTCGGTGTATAAAAATAATATTAAGTAAAATATATTTATAATATCATAAAATTTTTAAATTTTGAATAAAATTTACATTTTAAAAATTACAACACAATAGTTAACAATTAATTAATATTTAGAAAGTATTTAAAACATGATAAAAAATGAGGTTTTAAGTATAGTAACTAAGACAAGCAAATTAACATAGAGTGTACATTTACTTTCAAAACACCTTATTATTAGATATTTAGATAAAGTGCTAGTTGTAAAATTTAAAATTTTTAAAATATGATTAATAAAAGTAATCCTTAATAAATACCGTATTTATGTAAGGAGAGTGTTAAGTTAAAAGAGAGCTGAGATAATATAAAAATTAAATCCACAAAGGTATAAAAGGAATCTAATCTCTAAATTAATTAATGCTAAACAGACATTTATGCATGCTACTCGCCACTTCTCATGACTAATGAGTGACGACTCTTCCTACTTAGTGGGGAAATATTCTTCACGAATAATTATTCAAGTGTATATATATATATATTTGTATTTTTTGTACAATTAGATAATAGTTTAAGGAATTGAGAAAAATGAAAAAATTGAATGAGGTTGACCAAGTCCATTAAGTTTGGAGTTTTCTCATGATAAGTGTGAACTCCATAATTCTTTTATTTTAGTTTTGGTTCCCTTCATCTGGAAAGAGAGCAATAAATTAAAAGCAATTCTGAATCGATCAATTATCATCTCCACTTTATATTATTAATTCTTTTAAACATAATGTGACATCCTTATTTATGTGCCACTTTATATTATTAACTTTCTATTTTAGACGGTCCTCAAAAAATATTATTTTATTATAGTTAAAATGATTTAACTTTAAAATTTTTATTTTAATAAAATAATGAATCTAAGTCACCTAAATAGCTACGGATTGTTGGATTAATATATTTAAAAAAAAAATTCTTTTTTCTTTAAACACTATGTCAAACCAAAAAGTATTACATGAAATAAAATGGAGGAAGTAGTAGTCGGTTCAACAAAATTTTAAAGTTTAGAAAATCCAAAATATTATAAAACATTTCGATCTACAAAAATAATTACATTAGAATATTTCAAGTTTGGCTATTCTTTCACGATCCATCAAAGCAAATTACGTGGAGTATGTCAACTTTCCCTTTTATTCGAAGTTGCAGCCTATTGTTTATGCAGAATTTACAAATTAGCAGAGTCCCCAAGTAACTAAAAATTATCAAAGAGAAAATATATTGTTACTCTCCTAAGCTTAAATCGTTTTTTGAATAAGACACCTTAAATTTGTGGGGGTCCTATTATCCCACCAAAACATTTCAAAATCATAATAAATATATGTTTTTTGCACCACTTGTATTCTCAATGCTTGAGCGTGTCTCACCTTCACTTGATAAAATAATTACTTTTTTAAAAAAAAAAACTCATTTAGTAAAAATTGAATAAAATCCTAATCCATTAACATTTAGTCTTGACTCACTCCATTTAGCCCTAAACCCTTTACAGATTTGATTCTACTCTCTCTCTCACACACACACTCACTTTAATGCATTTTAATAGTTAGAAAAAATTTATTTTGTGGTGATAATTTCTTGAATTATGGAGTCAAAACAAAGAGTGGCTTCTTGATTTGAATACAAATTTTGATTAAAAATATTCTTTTTATATAGTAGTGTTAAAGAGGAATGAATTGGAAATATGAAAGATGGATTGGTCAAAGGTTCTCCAAAAAAGATTTTTTTAAAAATTATCGCTGTAGCAATTTGTTGTTATTTTTCTTCTTGTACTGTCTATTCATGGTTATATAGTGTTAGTTTAGTGATAATTTGAGTTTGAATATATTTTTCATTGATTTTAGTGTTGAAATTTGTTTGCAGTTGTATTTTTTGGAGCTGCAAATTGAATAAAAAAAGAAAGAAATTGAAGCTAGTAAAGATAGATGAACTTTTTGTTGAGGATGAGCGGTTTTTTTTTTTGGGAGGGGGAGGGGGGAATCGTAGATCAACATTTATCAATGTAGATCTTGGAGAAGATCCGAAGTGGGTCTATTAATAAAAAAGAATATTTAAAATTAGTTGTGTCATGAGGCATTTTTATACTGGTTTGGGAGTGTAATTTTTACTCCTCTACGCGCCTATCAAATGTGAAAAATACAATTGTTGTTAAAATGGATCAAAAGTGTGTATATATTATGATTTGAAATAATTTTGTGGGATAATAAAACCCCGTAAATATAAGGTGATTTATAAAAATGATTTAAGTTTAAGAGGATAATAACGTATTTTTTTAAATAAAGTTAAATGAAGACTGCAAAAATAAACATTATTCTAATAATTATAATAATGATAATAAAATAAAAATGGAAAGATATTGTTATGGGTAGGGAAGGATTATGTTCCAAGGGTAACAAACAAAGCCACATGGGCTTGAAAGAGCTAGGAAGAAGGAAAGAAAAAATTAGGTGGGTGCAGGAATCAATTAATATTTGTAGTAATTAATAATTTTTTCGAAAAATAGATGTTTAATAATATTTATTTATTTTATAAAATTAAGAAATAATTTTATATTTTATTTTATTATTAATTATAATCATTTCTCTTATTAAATTTTTTAAAATATTATATTTATTGTATTTAAAGAAATTTGATTAAAGGGAAAAGGGGCAACAATACTCCTGAACTATTTGAAATAGAGCAAATACACCCCTCCAATACTACTGTTATTTTTTTGTTTAAAAAATATCCCTCCATTAAATTTCAGGCTCAAAAAGACCCATCGTCTTAACAGAAATGAAAAGGGCCAAAAATTACCCTTAACTATTAAAAATGGAGCAAAAATATCCTTCATTAGTTTTCCGCTAAAAAATACTCCTCCGCTAAATTTAAAGTTATTATTTAAAATATTCCTTTTTTCATTAAAAAATTCAACCTCAACCCATCTTCATATCAATTTTTGTCAGACTTTGAATAGTCCAGATTCTTACGATATTTAATAAAGAAAAACTTTTATTTATAGTTGCAAATGAATTATCTCTTGAAAGTAATAACTTGTATTAATTATGTTACATTGCTAACATGAGCATAACAATTTCTACACAATCTTCATAGGTTCGGAAAATTTGAAGAATTGAATCCTGTTGAATTCGGGAAACTGATTGAAGGAGGAGCTAACAATTACAATGAGAATGAATCAAAATTATCATTCAGATATTGACTTTTTGAGACGTTTGCAAGTGAAATAACAGTCCCTTTTGACATGAAAAGGTTAGTCTCAAAACTAGTACCCAAGGAGAAAATCTCTTGAGTCCCTAAATGGAGTTTCAAGTGGACTGATCATGTGACTTTTTTGTCCACATAACGTGCATGGTGTCATTTCCGTTAGAGAAAGGTTTTTTCTTTTTTTTTTTTTTTTGCAAAATTTTTAAGAGGTGGATATTTTTGAATCAAAATCCAACCAAGGGGTATTTTTGCTCCATTTCTGATAGTTCGGAGGTATTTTAAATCTTTTTTTTGTTTTTGTTAGAAAGGGGTATTTTTGAGCCAAAAATTTAATTGAGGGGTATTTTTGAGCCATAATGTAACACATAAGTATTTCTGGTCCATTTCAAATAGTTCAGAGATATTTTTGAACCTTTTTTTTTATTAAATTATCTTTATCATTTACGACTTTTAAATCTTTATATCAAATAAATATTGAATAATTATTATTGAACGAAGGGAGTATACGATAAGTGGATATAAAATGTCTTTTTGTGTGTGTATATCCAATTAAATTAAAGAGCGGAGAAATTGTGACGCGGATATCACCACACACTTCCTTTTCATTTCATTGAATAAGAGTCTAGAGAGAGACATTTATTTATATACGTTTCTGGCCAACCACGACAAATTCCAAGCTTCTTGGTGCATACGCAAACATATATTATAGAGAAAGATACTACGGACTAGTACTATTATTTTACTTCTAAATATAATATTATTTAATTAAACATACATTAAATACTCATGTTTGTCCATATATTTGAATAGGTCGTCGTACGAAATTTACCCTGTCGTTTCGATAACAGAGACGAAATTTAAGAAATATTTTTTAAGGAAAACTTGTCATCTAAACAAGTTTTAAACATTAATGTGATTATGAATCGGGGTAAAATGAGAATTTTATTATTAAGTTTTTAAAAAAAATTAAAATAATGTGATAGAGGGAGTTCTCTTTCATCAGGCACGCTTTTATAGACGTATCTGTTTTAGGAAGGATAATTTTTTTAAAAAAATTAAAAGTTATTTATATAATTTTTCAAAATTATGAGATTTGCTTTAACTATAATTTTTATTTTTAAATTTATATTCTTTAATTATAACTTTGTTATTGTAAATGTCGATAATATTTGCGTATATTTTGTAATTATTTTGAGCAAAAAAATCAACGATCAATGGCGAAAAATACTTTAATTATGGACTTCTTCACAATAGATTTGGTGAAAAAAAAGACACAATTTACTACCACACAAATACATATTATAATTTATTTTGAAGTAAAAATTTAAAATCGTTTAATTTTTATCATCTAGAATTTATCAATATTAATAATATTTATTTTATATTTCATGAGATGATTTAATATCATTTAATTAATACCACTTACAAAATTAATTGCATAAATATTAAATTCGTACACTTCACAAATTTTTGTAACTAGTATAAAATAATTACAAGTCACTGAAACTCATTCTTCTTTTATGTTTGGGATATTTCTTGCACTTATTACCAGAGAGATAAAATAAAGAGACAATGAAGATTTTTATAATTTGATTTGATCATTCTCTACAACGTTGTCACCTATGCAATAATCATTCTTTTACATCGTCATAAAATTAGTTATCATCTCCTGCATACATAGTAGCTTGTACGTACATACATTAATAACCTCTTCATTTTTTCCCTCTAGGAGGACCCCCCTCATTCTTTAATTTGTTGTATTCCGTATACAAATAAAGTCCCACGTTAATAAATAAAAAGATTGAAAAATTATTAATAAGATACAGAATATTTTAATGATATGAGATCTTTCAAAAAAGTCATGGAGAGAATAAATATGATGAAGGCAGGTGATGGCATGGGGCTCTATTCGAAACAAACATATAAGAAAAAGGTAGATGCGGATTTTTATTGTCATAAAATACTCTAACAAAGTGGGTGATGGGTCATGTTAAACTTATTTCAAGGAAGAGATTATTAAATGCGTGAATAAAGTCTCACATTAAAAGTTTAAAAAATTGAGAACGTATTTTTGGACTGATTTAGCACAACAAATCTTCCCAAAATTCACATTTCATCGTGCATAGAGTAACAGATAATGAATGTATTATTCAACTTACATCATTTAATCAAATGCTGAATCAATTAAACATATTAGTAACTTATGATAAAAAAAATTTATTGAGATTAATTATTTTAAATCATGGACCAAATGAACCACCCCATTCTATTAATTTCAACGTGCAATATTTGTTCTCGAAGACTAGCGCCGGGATAAGATTGGAAAAAGAGTAGTAGGGCCGGTCCAAATAGTCTGCTTTCAATTTTTTATGTGCAAGTTGCCTTAGCAAGTTGTCAAGTAGCTACTGGTCTAGGCCAGCTCTAATTAAGTGGAAAATTTGTTCACAAAATCTGACTCACAAAATTATGATATTTAAGTCCCACATCACTGGAAAATTGGGTTGCTCTCAATCCAAAATTTGAGTGGCTTTCGATGTTCTCAATGTTGCTTATATATATAAAAACTAAATCCAAATTACCTAACAAAAACAGCACATCTGTCCATTTTCACATTACAAAGGACCATTAATAGTTATTGAGTACTACTGTTGGCTCTTACTATAATATAGATATGACCTGTCTCTTCAAGTAATTTTAAGGTCATTTTGTTATTTATATTTCTTCATTTAGTTCCTCATCTCTCTTCAATTATCTATCCATATTGTATACTTTATTTAGTACACTTCTTCTTTCTTTTTCTTTTGGATTTAAAGTTGATGTGTTGGATTCCTTTCTTTGAGCTTATGTCATCCACAACTAGGAGGGAACATGCAAAGTGAATAGAGATTAATTTGGCTTTGTGTGTTACAAGGAGCCCTTTCTTTCAGGAGTATAAGTACAAACATGTCCCTCATATGCAAGAATTTAGGACACATAAAATGTGCATTTCTCTTTCACGTATTTAATAAAATACTCCGTGTGTTAATGTACGTGACACAATTTGAATTTTAATTGTTGAATTTTTTAAATTTTGAGTATAAATTCAAAAATAAAACTATAAAAATCTTTAAGGTTTTTGAATTAAAATTTACATATTAGAAAATTAAGTTAAAAAGTACTCCCTCTAATCACTTTTACTTGTTAGTATTCCAAAAATAGATTTTTATTTTTATATGTTACTTTTAATATATTAAGAAACAATAATTATTTTTTCCATATTTTACCTTGGCATTAATTACTCATACTCCAAATCATTTTCCAAGACCTAATACTAAACATCATTCAATTCGAATAGTTTGGTGAAAAGATCAGGTCAATCATTTACTTAATGGGTGTATTAAATCCAAATGACAAGTAAGAGTGAACAAAGATAGTACTATATCACGAAATCTAAAGGATATCACATAGATTGAAACGAAAGAAGTATTTTTCACCATGATCTATAATTTAATTATCAAAAGTAATGTGATTTTTTTTTTGAAGTATTGGGTATAAGTAAATTTTTACCAATACAACATGGATTTGCAAATCCTTCTTCTTCAGATTCATTTTTTTTTCCTTTCTTTTTTGTACCTTTTACCATTACACTTCATTTATACTGAACAATACTTGCAGCAATTAACTATTCCAAAGTCAAAATTCCAAAAATGGATGTTCACGCTTAATGATTCACTAGATCAAATTAGATTATCATGGTCAAGTGGCAAAATATATTGATGTGAAAATACAGAATTTAGTTATTTTAATCTAAAAGCTTATACAGGGAAAAAAATATTGTAGTATATTTATAGGATTAGTGTAAACAATGAGTTCATACAAGTATTTTGCAAATGTTACACTAAGTCCAAGTGACTTAGAAGTATACATATGAATCCTTCTTCATGGTACATATATAAGAGAAATCAAAGATTACAAATAAAAAATATGTACTTTACCATAGTATATACCATATTTAGACAATAATGCAAATATAGCTTAGCTGAAATCACGATATTGAATGACGTCTATCTTTACTTGGTTTATTTCGGGCTTTGCCTTGCGTGAGTCCATCAGCTCGAATAAATCTTCCGAGCTTTTTGGATACTGAGCTCATGAAGTTAGATTTTCTTGGCAAAGGAGGTTTAGCAGCAGATGGATGAGTGATGCCCAAAGGGCTGCTTGCAGCTGATGATTTGTTTGAACCCGATTTTTCAATTTCTATCAACCTCGTCTTCATTTTCAGCAGCTCAAATTTCAGCTCCTGATTTTCTCGTTTTAGAATCGAGACCTCATCTGAAACAGGGGCAGGAGAGAACTGATGATTCATTTTGGAAGGAACAAGAGCAGGAGGTTCAGTTGCTACTAGCTGCCTCCCTTCATGAAGACGTTGCTGCTCATAGTAAAGTACTTGCACAACTGTCTGAACAGGGAGCCTATCATTTTGAGCAGCATGAGCACAAGCTTCTCGAGATAGTTTTTGACAGTCCATAACACCGCAAACCTTTTTTCTTTCCACGTCGCTTAAAGCTGGATGTGCCTTCAAATTAGCAGCAACAATAACATATGAAACACGCCAACATAGTTTAATTGATATTTGGTAAAAGACATAATTAAGCAAATGAAAGTGTGGTCATGTTCTCTCTAGTAGTTCAAGCTTTTCGATAAGATGGTCACACAATCCAACAATAAGAAAATCATGTTAGCTTGGATCTACAATTCCACGCTTTTTATTCTGCATTTTGAAAAGCTGAAACTTTCAGATCAAGTTCAACTCATTGCTCAGGAATAAAGTTGTCGTACTGATGACATGAAGGTCGTCAAACGGGGTATATGGTTGATATATTGTTATTACGTAACTCAGTAGCAATACGATTTGGAGTCTGCAGTCTGCACTGAAAACCTATTGGAGTAACAGGGGAGGTGCAGGTTGCACATCTATGATCACATATACAAGTTTCTTCTTTAGGATGAGATACCCTATATGAAATACATGTATGCATTTAAATTTCATGACATCCGTCAGTGCGTAGAACTGAGACTAGTTTTTCACTCAATACCATGTGTATAGGCATGCCAAATTCTTACATACCATGCTTAGACACATGGTATTGAGTGTAGAGATAAGGATGCATAGAATTTAAACTCAATATGTATAGGCATGCCAAATTTTTTAGGAAGTTATTTCTCCCTGGTTAACATTTCAGAATAGAAATGATCGAGAAAGACCTCAAGTATAAACACACGCGCAGCAAAGCCTGCAACATATAGGATAAAACAAAGCCACCATATTGTAGAGATGATCTCTGCAGACAAACGAGATGGCCCATGATCTTTGGGTAGTTAAGATTGCTGTAGGATAAACGGGTACAGGACACGGGGTGATTGGGTCAATTCGTGAGGCTGGTTGAACAATGCCTGCAAAATGTGTCTTTTAAGAGTTATGATTGTAAAGATGACCAGTTTTCATTGGTGACATATTGTCTGATTTTGAATATTCCCAAGAAGCTTATCAGACTGAATTAGGCCCATATAACTCCAGCAACCAGAGAACACAGAAGGGTATTAACATCCCTTGTTTCAGAGGTCCAGGTGCATTTCCTAATAAAGGGAGACTATCATGCTAGCACTAGAAGGTACGTTGTTAAGGAAATTCTCTAAATCAAGATTATTAATTTTAGTATGGCAACTACCATGTAGCAATCAGGACCAAAAGTTTTTATCCATTACTAAACATGAAATGCTGCTTGTATGCGTAAATATGCACAAATAACCATAGAATTAATCAGATAATTACATCGTGCATACCTTCAAATAAATGTCAATGGCCCTGTACATCCCATCTTCAGTAATCCTTGCTTGCTCTGGGATGACTTCAGCAAGACTGATGAAGTTTATGACGGATAGATTACGGTCAGAGGATATTTCAGCAAGGTAATTTTCCATAAGTTTTCCAACCCGCTCCATTTCACTTAATGAAGGAGACACATGATGCTCTTCATCTCCCAATTGATTTCCCTCCATTTCATTATCAAGGAAATTCATCATAATACGCTGCACGGTTTCAACATCATACAAGGTGTCTCCTGTGAAGGAACATGAAGGAATTAACAGATCATCCAATACGGCCTGTCCAAGCTGCATTGCCATCCTCTTCTCCAAGTCAAGCCTGCAAGCAATCGTGGTGTCCAGATATATTGCAGCTCGGAGCAACATTGACAGAAAGCTGACTGACAATGCATTTTTCTCCTTTGGCAAAAGACTAACGATGGTTTCTAAAACAACCCTCTTTTCATGTTCTTGTTTTGGTTCAATTTTCTTCCTTCCCTTTCCAAATATTTCCTGTAATGAACAACAAATTACTATATGCATAAAGATTTCATCTAACCAATTCATCAAGATTTTATAGTACAAGGTCTCACCAAACCTCGAAGAGACTTCTGTGCATAGAGCATTAATATTGGTCCAAGTGCATACTGCTTGAATCCCCTTCCCATCATTGCAATGAGAACCCTTTGGAAAAAATCAATTCTAAGGACGGTTAAATCCTCAGACCACCAATCAACTATAGGCTTCGGGTTTGAAAATGTGGAGGAAGTTAATCCACTGATACCAGCTTCTGCTCTACCGGATGTGGAGAATTGGTTATCCTTGCAGGCTATACGTGCAATTGTGTCTATGCATCGGCTCACCAATTTTACTTTCTCTGCAATGGGAAGAAGGTTTTCTGATGCATGCAGAATTGTAACTGCACCACCAAGGCTCTTAATTGCTACTTCATTAAAGTAGGCCTCAGATCTCCCCACCAAATTTCCTGCTGCATAGTCTTCTGTCATCTCAAGATATTCCGCGGCACATCTTAGCAAGGCAACGTTTTCTGTGCTTATCTCAAAATTTATCCCATAACAAAACTTTGCTGCAAGTTCAAATGCCTCTCCTCCACCGGGTATATCAGGGATTTCGATAATAGAAACATCAGCATCATTGGATTCTGAGATCAACTTTCTTATGTATCCACTCTTTGAAACTAATGGGAACTGCATGGAACACAATCAATACATTATTGAACCTACTGATCAATCATCAAAAAAGGAAATCAAGATGTGACCAAGGCCTTAACTCCACTTGTGTAAGCTGGTTGTCATTGTCAGTCCCAAGACCAAATAAAGGAGGGTTGTCAAGGGTCAATGAAAACAACATCTTTACAACATAAAAGTTAGCACCCATCTTACCCACTACTACTGGGATTACATGAGTTTGTTACTATTTGTAAGATGTGACCAAGGCTGAAAATTTCGATCCAATTAGGAATTTAACTAAAACCAACAACAATTTTGATGGTGTGCGAAGTTTAGTTATAACTTGTTATGAAAAAAACAGAGAGAACTCACCTTGTGCAGTGTAAAGGAGGTTCCTCCTGCATTTACAGTTACATCACTAGGGAACTCTTGGGAGAAAATCCTGTCAAGATTATTATATAGGCAAGTAATTTAGAATAATAGTTTCAATAATATTATAAGAAGAAAGAGGCTACTTTTAGAAAGTCAGAAAATAGAACATACCATTCAGAAGTCCTCTTCATAGCAGAGGAAAGAAGTTCATCCTTTTTAGTGGACATATTATTGTTAACAGCAGAGGATTATTCAATCCCCTCTGAAAATATGTATTTTGTATTGGAGGAATCCATTGTTATCCAAAGTTGAGATAAGCAAAACCATACAAATGAAATTATTGTAAACGAATTGTGGGCCTTCAAAATCCACAAAAGGGCTTGGATTTTGATAGAGGTGGCTTTGGAGGGCGTTAATACTAACCGTACGTTTAGGATATTCCTTTTCTTGCACTTAATATTACAACAACAAAAAAAAAAAATGAAGAATTTTTACAATTTATTTATTCTCTACCATTTTGTCACCTAAGTAACGATCACTCTTTCACATCGTTACAAAACTAGCTAAACACAATAATATGGGTAACCACGTGATATAAGTCTCATATCCTTTAATAGTAGTTTGTATGTACATACATTAATAACATCTTTTTTTTTCCCCTTTTCCTATTCAATTTGATTAGGTTGCTATGCCAATAATGTCTCACATTGACAACAGAAAAGATTGAGAATTAGATGTAGTATTTTTTAATAATGTGAGTCTAAACTTAAATATTTTAATAATTTTATCATGATATTATTAAAATATTTAATATTTTTGTCAAAAACATATTTCATGATGTTCGCATAAAACTTGTAATTTTAGTTTTTATTATCAATTTAATTAAAATATATTAATTTTAAAAATATAAATAGATTTTTTATAATATTACTTAAGAATATGTATTTACTAATTAATACATTTTTGAAAGACAATATATATCTTAAATTTATAATTTTAGATAATTATTTATTTTTAAATTTAATATAATCAAATGTTTAAATTTAATATAATCTTGTAATTATACTTGTGCAACCAAACAACACACTTGTAATTACACTCTGGCAAACATATAGGACAGTGTAATCACCAAGGTGTGTAATTACACCAATTCGAATTACCAGGTGGCTTTCCAAATAGACCCTAAATAGAGACACGATGGGTGTAAATTAAAGGGATAATTATAGTAGATGACCATTCAACCAAAGAAATTATCAAAAAAATAGTCATTCATTGTATAATCATGTATAGTCAAGTTATATTCAGTTTTTGAGATGTACATTCTTTGTATAGTCAGTGTATATTTTATGTATAGTCAAGCTATATTTCAATTTTTGAGTGTATCATAATATATATTCAGTGTATAGCTCATGTATAAATAATCTGTATTATATAGTCAATATACACTTTCTATGACTTTTGATAATTTGTATTATAGTCACTGTTTATTTTGTGATTTTTGACTATTTTGTATGTAGATAAAACATAATTATATTTGTTGTAAATTCATTAGTTTATTTGTATATATATTTGAAATCATCCCTGAATTAAAGTTGCAAAAATGACCCAAACCCATCCAGCCCGTGTAACATATCACAGTCTTAGCATGTATAATTTTCTGATGGGCTGATTTTGAGAAGCCCATTTTATCCCGCAAAAATAACTAGCCCAAATGAAACTCGTGAAAGAGCCCAAATCCAAAGAAAAGAATAGAAGGGAGACCAAATACCTGAAATTCTCCATTTTGCCTCTAGGTGTCTTTTTAACTAGAAAACTAAATTTTATTTTAATCAAGTGTCTAAATTTATTTTTAAGATGATTACTTTGAAAGGAAAAAAATGGAGTGGCGTGGAAATTGAATACTGGGAGACTTAAAAGGATGCGTTCAGTATGAAATAAAATATTAACTGAAAAAATAAATAAATTTTTAATTTATTTTTTTGTGTTCGATATGTTAGTGAAGATACTATTTATTCTAAGAGTATATGAATAAGACAGGTGAGGGCAGGGGTGGGGTTAGATGGGGGGCTAGCTATTGGGGTGAAACTGAAGATGGAGGACGGAAGATACAATTAATATTGCATGTTCCAATTTAAATGTCAACTCCAGGTTTGGGATAATAGATCCCATCATTAATTTATATCTATACAATTTTGTCTACAGAAAAATCTTTTAATGAAAGACAAAGAATTTAATCAACTTTTTTAAGAGTCTTCACATTTTTAATATAGTATAGAATGATTTTAAATTATCCTATTATTATTACTAAATATAAAGGTATATTAATTTTTTTTATATCGACTAACAAAAGGAAAAACGTTGGGTGAGAGAAAATAGTAATTTACATATATCACGATCATGATTAATGGTCCCTCCTCGTCATGTAGCGCACGTATTGAGCCAGCTCAAGATAGAAAGAATCAAAAGTTTTTGGATAATGATTGGACAGATTTATAAAATTTAGCAGTATATATTGGCACATCCAAAGTTGTTAAAAAAAAAAAATCTAACAGGGGACAACTCAGTCAAAACATCACTAATATCAAAACCTAATTAGCAATTTTCTTTTGTTAAACATTTGATCCAGTGTCTCTATTCCTTTGGCCTTCTCCTCTAGTGGGAAAGTTCTTCTTTGGTTAATGAAAACAAATACATTATTAATTAGTTTAAGTAGGAATAGTTCTGTGGGTGTTAATTACATTAAAAAATGACGAGGAAAAAAAGACAAGCTAAGCTAGCAATTACCTACGTAAGAATGGTATCTTAAGCACATGGTTATTAATTACATTACAAACTTACAATTCCTTACTTTCATGGTTAGGCACTTTTTGTTTGATTTGTTGTCTTAATTATTTAAGGAATAAAAATCTCCCCAAGTACCATGGATACTTGAGAATTCCTTTTTGACAACTTCCAAAACAAATGCTCTAACTTTACTTTTTTCTTTAATTTAACACTGGATTGGTGTCTTCTAGTCCTTGTTTCTCAAAGTTAAGGAATCCTCCTCAAAGTTCTCAAGAATTCATATTAAACTTCACTAATTATTTTTATTATCTAATTGGATTATATATGTTTTCTCTAGAATTCTTTTGATTTTAGAAAAGTTTGGAGTGACGTTGTGTGTACGTATTATATTTATGATAGACGACAAGAAGAGACAAAAGGTGATTCGCTTTCTTTACTCGTCCTTTTTTGGATTTTGCACCTTCAAGGTATGTTAGGTTGAGAATATTAACGTACGACAAACCACGCCACCTACATAGTTTGTTTGTAAGATTTAGTAATTAATTGCATGTAAACTTGATAAAGTGTTTAGATTTTGGAAGACGCAATTGTAATTGGGAAAGTTAGGTGAGCAGACAAATATATACTAATTAATTAGTTAACATAGTTAACATTTTTGTATAATTACAATTTGAGTTTGTGCAACGGGTTGTATTAATGCGAATTGTATAGCGAGTCATACAAATGTTGCGCGAATTGTATAGAAATACTATGAATTGTATAGCGATATATACAAACGATATATAAAAACTGCAAATTGTATAGCGAATTATACCAACACTGTTATAATTATAGTTACAAAATATAACTACCCAAACTATAGCTATAAAATATGGTTAAGATATTTTTGAGAGGCCGAAATTCCTCATTAATTATAATTTCATGCTTAAAAATTTGCTGACCAAAGTACCTTTTATAAGTAGGGCAAGGTTTTGCTCGAGAGAGAGAAAAAAAAGGCTACACTACACATCAGTTCCACAAATTAAATTCCACAAGAAGAAAATAACGGTAAATTTACTTTTTACAAAAGTTTAACCATTATAATCATTGACATGTCATACATTGAATGTACAGGCTAGATGGTTAAAATATTTTCATCTGCCATAAAAAATATTCTCCCCCTCCATCCCCTGATATACACATGATGCATTATTGCATTAGGGGACAGGGGTAAATAATTTATCTTTCTGGTAAATAGACTGGGAAATTTTTGTAGCATGGGCATGAGAGTCGGATGAATAAGTATCCTACCTTTTTATGCAACATCACCACTAAGGATATATATATATATATATATATATATATATATATATATATATGAGTGATACTGGCATCAGCTAGCTAGTATCAATGACGGACTGAAATTAGTGCTAAGGAATTGGTCACTAATTTGGATGGATATGATGATATTTGTAGTCTTATTTTGTTAATAATGATCTATACAGGGATACAATTAAAATTTACTACTTCTAAATTAAAGTTATCCATATATTATGAGTTACGTTTGAACATATATGATTTGATATTTTGATTAGACCAAACATGAACGGAGCGTGGACAAGTCATCAACTAGGACCAGGAGTATATTCATAACCTGCACGGTGGGAGGCCCAAAATCAGACCCTTAAGATTATATTTTCTCCGTTCCATTTTAGTTATTATGATAAGATTAGATATAACCTTTAAAGAAAAAAATTTAATTAGAAGTGTTGTTAATTGACTAATATATACCTTATAATTAAACTTTTATTCGTAGATGTCTCTTGATTTTAGAATAATTAATGCTAAGGGCAAAATTGAAAAAAAATATTTAATTCTTTCTTGATTATCTAAATTGACAACTATTTTGAGGTAATATTCCCTCTGTCCCACTTTATATTACTCACATTTCTTTTTAATTAGCCTAAAAGGAATGACACATTCTATATTTAGTAACAATTTAACTTTTAAACATCTATCACTCATTCTAGATCATACATTTAAAAAAATCTTTCTTTCTTTCCTAAACATCGTGCCAAGTCATACGAACTTATACAAAATGAGTCGGAGGGAGTGTGTTTCAAAAAAAGGATCCCCCCCCTATTTGCAACAATTTATTTTTTTCCCATGTGACATGTCTAAGGGCACAAGATTAAAGGATACCTTGGTACATTAGACATAACTTTAATTTAAGATCACAAAATTATAAAATCTTCTTTATTTTTTTACACTTCCCGTAAATTCAAACTAATTTTTTTTCGAAGCAGAGGAATATTTATCTAATTATTAACGATGTATTATGAATTTTGAGATGAAGAATGGAGGGAAAAAGAGGGAGTTACGTTAGGTTGGTGGGGAAGGGTATATATATGTTGCTTTTGTTTGTGCGGTGTCCAATTTCGTGTAGTCTATTTGAGGTGGGGCGGGGTTAGGGAAGAGGAAAAAGCAAGCACTTCACGTGGAGGCAGAATACATATATGCATGGACCCATAATTAAGTCGAAGCTAGCTTTTAGTGTTTCCAAATAATCTTCACATGATGATGCTCATTTACGATCCTCTTAAGTCGCTTGCATGCCAGTACAGGATTCATATTTCTGGTGGATATCAGGAAATCCTACTCTGGATAAGGTCTAATTTGTTTACACTCTTTTGGATACTTTTGCATGTGTGTGTTTTTAACCAGGAGAGAGAAAGAATAGAATAGTACTGGTGAGTTTTTGGAGAATGTTATATTACCTAGAGAGCAGTGTTACATTTGTGATATTGCGTGTGTTAGGTATAAAGTTTCTGCTTTAAAAGATGTGTTCTATTAATTTAATACTAAGAATACTCCCACACTCACAAATTATTTCCTCTATTTCAAAATAAGTGAATTGTTGGGGGATTTTTGAATTTTTAAAATAATTGAATTGTTCACTTTTTAATGGATATGTTGAATTTTTTTTTTCAATTGAGTTTTTAAGATTGAATTTTGTATTAGAAATAAATGATGCATTAAATGAGTGTTTCGAGTTTGAAAAGGGTAAAAATGAAAAAACATGATTAAATTTTGTCTTTGTTTTTTTTTTCTTAATATATGTGATATAGTCTAGCAATTCACTTATTTTGAAATAGAGGGAGTAATTATCTGTAGTGGTATAGCTATCTCAAGTTAGTCCATATGAAGTGAATTGTTGGGGTACGACATACTCTTTAAGTAAATATTAATGAACATAAATAAAAGACTACTTTTCACTATATCATTAAGTGAAGGGTAAAAATGGAAAAAAAGGCCTAATAATTTTCTTGAACATCTAACAATTCACTTGTTTTGGACTGGGAATCTTAGTAGCTCAATTGGTTGACTACTCTCACCTTGTTGATGAGGATTTGATTCTCCACATTATAATCTCCTTCCATTTTCCCTTCTCCTATCCCGAATTAAAAAAAAATATTATGGAATATGCAAAAAGTCTCAATAATTCACTTATTATGGACTAGCGGAGTATAAAATTAATCATTCTTTTCCAATTTTATCCTTAATAGTGTAATTGTTCTTGAAGACTACGACACTTTAAATATGGCCTAGTGATGGCATATATAAACAGAGTAAACATTCGATGACGATAGATTACATCTTAAAATATGAATAAAAATAAGATAGTTCAAAACCTTGCTCAATTTATTTTTTAGGATACATGTATAAGAGTAGCTCGACAGATAATTAATTTGAGAACCATGGAGTAAGGGTAGTTGTTGCAAGGGTCAACTTATAATACCATCACCAGAAACCTTAGGCTTCCTGTTTTTAAGGCCGCATAAGTTTTAAAAAAGGATTTTGTATATTATATAGTAACCTCACTGGTTCTCCTCCACAAGAGCATTAATTAAATTATTTTGATCTCTTAGTATACGTGTTGTGGAGATTAAATTTGTTAGTAACTATCAATCTGCTAAATTAGATAATGACTTGTCATCCATCCTATCGATGCATGAAAATTTTTTTTGTCTCCAAGGTCACTTCAAGGTCCCTAGACGAATTGTAGTTACATGCAAATTGTGGACAGCACACATACATACACGGATTGAAACATTTCCATCAACATTACTAGTTGAATTTAACTAGTATCCACAAATGGTGTAAATAATTTGCACCCATTAGTCCACTTTTATGTGTTATACCAATTAAATATTTAATTTTTAAGACAAGAAATTTCACATTTTTATGGAGGATAATCACTTGTAAATGTTTTTTAGATAATCTTATAACGTAAATGGAAAAAATTATACTATCAATGTATACAAGTCATATATAAACATATATACTGTCATTGTTAGGATTTTTAACATCAAACATGAGATATGTATATGTTGAAGGTTCATAATCTATCTTATTTTCAAGACTATAAATCAAAATTTTACATTTTAAGGACACTTAAGTATACCTATAAATATTCTTTGGCGGACTAATAGTGTAAAAGTAATTTTTTAATGTTGATGATTGATATAAACTAAAATCTAGTGAAATTTTAATAGTTCAATTGGTTAACTATTTGAACTTAGCTTCCATTTGGTGAAGATTTGATTCTCTATCTTATGTTTCTCTTCTCATTTCTCCTTCCCTAGCGAGGGTTTGATTTTTTGGCTTATAATTCCCTTCTCATTACTCCTTCTCCAACCTCAATTTTTATTTAAAAAAGGTTGAAATCTATATTTGCATATGTAGGGTACCCCACCAAAAGGAAAGGAGCAATAAGTGCAAAAAGTTTTATTCTCGGAATATATGTGCATATATAATTCCTGCGCATATATGGAATATGAAGTCATGACCTAAATGATTTGTGCATGATGCTGATGATGAACCCGTGAGTGAGCCAAAACTGACTTCAATCTTTTCCCCTCAGTTCATTACGTGACAAAATCCCAACTCCCACATATTGACAAATCCTTGGCCGGCTATTTCACATGCCCCCAAAATCCATCAGAAATCCCAGCCATCACCAATTTCTCTCCTCTCTTTTTCTCTCTGTCTCTGATAAAGAAGATGCAGCGCTATTCATCCGTTTTGTAGCCTGTGTAAAGTTTCTCCTTATGAAAAGTCCTTATTCATGCCAACCCAAGTGTCTCTTTTGCCCCAATATTGACTTTAACCGGTCGATTGAGCCGTGTTAATTTCATTGGAGGTGAGACAGAGATTTTCACTCACCAGTCATTTTATTACTCTTGAAACAAAAAAGTTGAACAGTCAATTACAGTTGATTCAATCTCAGAATATTGCAAAAAGTTCTCTCCCTGCAGTACTATACGCAGCAGCAAATCACTAATGGATCGCTTCCCGATAAAAATGGTCAGGTACCACTACTACTAGTCCAGTCTTTTTCTCTTGTCTCTCCTCTTCTTATTTACCAATTAAAAAAAAAAAGTAGTCCACTAAATCTAATAAACCCATATTCACCAGTTCAATTGACAATACTTGATTTCTAATTCCTTCCTCTCATGATGCAATTTACTGAGAGTTTACCTCCACAAGTCTCACCTTTTTCAAGTGTGATGATGAACAAAAATAGTAGTAGTACTAATAATAATCAGATCCAACATGCGCGCCCGTGGCCTGTTTTTCACGCATCGAAGAATTTGGGAAATATCGGAGACACTAATTGCATGGAACAATTGTTAGTCCACTGCGCCAATGCCATCGAGAGCAACGACGCGACTTTAGCACAACAAATATTGTGGGTCCTTAATAACATTGCCCCTCCTGATGGTGACTCAAACCAACGCCTCACTTGTGGATTCCTACGAGCCCTAATTGTTCGTGCTGCAAAAATTGGGACTTGCAAATTACTCACTGCCAATCTCAATCATTCAATGGAAACTCATAAATTCTCCATCATTGAGCTTGCAAGTTTCGTTGATTTAACCCCGTGGCATCGATTTGGATTCACGGCTGCTAACGGAGCTATATTAGAAGCTGTGGAAGGTTACTCTATTATTCACATTGTTGATTTTAGCTTGACTCATTGCATGCAAATCCCAACACTTATAGATGCAATTTCTACTCGAGTAGAAGGACCGCCCATAGTCAAACTAACGGTAGCTGGTGCAACGGAAGATTTACCGCCTATGCTTGATCTTTCTTACGAGGAATTAGGTGCTAAATTGGTAAATTTTGCAAGGTCACGAAATGTTATGATGGAATTCAGAGTGATCCCTTCGAGTTCATCAGACGGATTTTCGAATGTAATCGAACAACTACGTGTCCAAAACCTGATACGTCCTGAGAATGGCGAGGCACTAGTAATAAACTGTCACATGATGCTTCATTACATACCGGAGGAAACAACGTTACTGTCCAATCGGTTTACCTCGGAGTGTACTAGTTCTTCGTACCGTACCATGTTTCTTAAAGCTATTCGGAATTTGGACCCGACGATTGTTGTGTTAGTGGATGAAGACGCGGATTTCACGTCTAATAATCTGGTGTGCAGACTAAGATCCGCGTTTAATTATTTATGGATACCTTATGATACTGTGGATACGTTTCTTCCGCGAGGGAGCAAGCAAAGGCAGTGGTACGAAGCAGATATTTGCTGGAAAATAGAGAATGTGATAGCTCAGGAGGGTGTACAACGACTCGAAAGGCTGGAGCCGAAGAGTCAGTGGGTACAACGGATGAGAAATGCAAATTTCAGGAGCAGTGGATTTAGTGAAGAGGGAATTATGGAAGTGAAGAACATGTTGGATGAGCATGCAGCTGGGTGGGGGCTAAAGAGGGATGAGGAAGATCTTGTGCTTACATGGAAAGGACACTATGTTGTGTTTGCTACTGCTTGGGTTCCTTTTTAGTTAATTTCATTTGACTAATCATTAATTTTCGTTTTTATCTTCATCTAATATTCTTGGTTATTAATTAGTAAGTACTAATTAGTATTCCATATATCGCTCTCTTCCCCTTCTTGATGAATGTGATGAGCTTAGTTAATTGGCTAAAATATAGGAAGCTAAGAAAGTTGACCTTACATTATATAAGTTTTAGGTTGTATGGAGTTTGAATCCTTCATCTCAACTCAACCTTAGAAAGCAGAAAACTTACAAACCCAGCTATCGTCTCCTCTAATTTTTTTCTAATTATCTATCTCACTTGTTATATTTTTTAACCATCTCTTGTGTAAAAAGTTCATACAACTGAAAGAATATTCTTAATTAATGGGTCATAAAATCGATATCCCCTATAATGCATGTATTTCACTATTAAGTATCTTTTAGAAACTTTATTTAGTACTTCTTCAGTTTTACTTAATTATGTGAATGTTTTGCTATTGAATGGGTTGTATCTTTATCTATCTCATTTGTTATCTATATAACTGAAAGAATATTGTTAATTAATGGGTCATAAAAATGATGTATATCCCCTATAATGCATGTATTCACTATTAAGTTATTAAGTACTCCTTCAATTTTACCTTATGTGAATGTGTTGCTAATTGAGAAGTTAAAACACGATTATGCATATATTTTGTATGTGGATTTGAAATACTAAAAATCATGCATGAACTGTCCTTTTTCTTTTCTTTTGTTGGAAATAACCATGACGTTTAATTTAGAGGGCCAATTTGTTTGACTACTAATTAACTTGTGATTTATAAATTTAATTCCATGATTATTTTAGTGCACTTAATGATATGTGACTTTGCTCTACATTGCACTTCTTCATTTGTTTGATGAGCAAGCTAGAAGCATGGGATTTTCATTTTTCAGCAGGTATTTACCGACTGTTTTTTCATAGAATGTCCTTTTACATAAGACTGGTAGAAAAAATATGACTTTCATGCATAGACATGTTGTATGCATTATGTTAATTTACTCTCTATGAATGATTATTTTGATGTATCAATACTCTATTATAAATTTATTTACACTGATCAACCAATTAACTATCTGGGTTATATGGAAGGTGAAACGATAAATGGATTTGCAATTGTACATTTTTGGTGCAAATAATGGTTATGTAAATAGAACTGATCATTTTGTGAACAGTTTATGTTGAGTTTAAGTGAGGTGTTGTCCATTTTTGATGCAAATAACAGTTGTGTAAACATAACTGATAATTTGTAAACAGTTCAGGTTGGGTTTAAGTGAGGTATTGCCCTTTTTTGGTGCAAATAACGGTGGCGTAAACCTTACTGATCATTTTGTAAATAGTTCATGTTGGGTTTAAGTGAGGTATTACCCATTTTTTGTGCGTAAATAGAACTGATTACTTTGTAAACAGTTCATATTGGGTTTAAGTGAGGTTTCAATAGGAAATGAGAATCGGAAAATGTTGGAGAACCAAATAAAGAGAAAATAATGAAGAGTTATTTCTCTCTCATTGGTAGAATAGAGAAAAAAGGTTTATCCATATTAGGGAACACTACCTTTAACTCTTAAATAATTAAGTAAAGAGTACCCCTTGCATCGTCATCACCCGCTTAGCTTCAGCTTCAACTTCAGCAAATGATGTGATTGATTAATCATATTTTAAACAAAATTTATTTATCATTCTCATTAGATTTCTTATATATATATTACTAATTAATTAATTCATGAAATTATTAACTAATTCAAGTGAATTCGTACTCGTTGTTGGCTATATATTGAAATGTTTCGTCTCAGTTTTCATATATTTTCTTACAAAAAGAGTAAAGTCTTTGTTTGATTTTGTTGCTGATTTTTGAATTTGCTGAAGTTATTGAAGTTCGAGGCGCTGCTACTTTTTAACGTTTATCCATTTTATTATCCGGTCTATTGATCTTTCCTTGTGCCTATTTCACTATAATCCAAATCTTCGGGTACAATGAATTGATTATTCCTTAAAGTCACATGATGAATTTTATAAACTCAAATACTTTTTTTTTCTTTTTTTTTTTTTCTTTTTGTGGTTTACTATTTTTAATACAGGAAATATCAGTTTAAAGAAAAAGATATCTTTTGTTACTAGATATTTAGATATAAATTTGGTAACAGAGTAATCAATATGGACTAGGCCTGTTGGGTCGGCGTAGCTTAACCCGTGATTTAGCAAGGTTGGACTAAGATTTTTGAAGCCCATATTTAAGAATGAAAATTTTAGCCCTGCCCGAATAAGCCGGCTAATTTGTGGGGCTTTTGTAATATGAGCTGGGCCGTTCGCTGGGCTAAATTAAAAAATAATTAAAAACAAAAATAAAGTATTAAAAATAGTAAAAACCCAAACTCAAAGTTCATTTAAAAATTTTAAATATTAAAATTTAGATAAAAATTATGTTTTTATAATTTGTAATAGTAACACTAATACCATATAGTATTTGTCTTGTTGCAATTTATTTTGATATTTATAAATTATAATTTAATTTAAAAATTTATAAAAAAAAATATACTTGTAAAAATGTTGGCGGACCCGGCAAGACCCACAACCCATGTACTGATGGGCTAGGCTAGCAATTTTTGGCTACAAAAAATAAAGACGGGCCAGCCTGGCTTGTCAAATTTCAAAGACCATATGGGCTAGCCCGTATTTGTGGGTGGGGGGGGGGGGGTTTAGCAACGATGACTTCACATGCGATATGTGTCAAGTGATGGGTATAACAGTGCTTTAGATTCCAAAAATTTTGAGGCTTTGGAAAATTTAAATAGTGAATTTTATGATTTTAATTTCACTTGAAGTAATATTGAACATTATAAAAATTTAAACAAAAAAGGGAGGAAAAAACTAGCTATCTACCTTTTTGCCAAAAATATTTTATAACTTTAAATTAAACAATTCAAATTTTCATATTTATAAATAAAGTTTTTACATCAACCTCTAATGTGTGTATTGCAAACAAATGTCTAAGGCATCTTAGTTGAGAAATTATCTCTTGATATCTCGTAATACTTAAATATTGAAAATTTTATTAAAAAATTATTAATCTACATATACTTTGCAATGAATCAACATGTATGAGGCGAAAGTAGAATTGGTGAGATATATAACATGTAATTCATAACGGATACAGTGGAGTAAAAAACAATTTACTAATAAATTAAAAAAAAAGTGCTATTATAAATGAGATAATAGAAAATAGTCATAAAATAACAATTAACCATTTCTTAAAAAACAAAAGAGTTCTCCACCTAGACTAGTATTAAAGTTATAACAGTAAATGTAGATCACCATCTATGCTGATCAAACACACCTTTAGAAACAAACATGACCAAAGAAAAGATGTCTAGAAAAATTTATTTATGAAAAGGGAAAAAAAAAAGCAATAACATTCCTCGCGAGCTATTAATATGGATTAGGCTCGTTCAGTCGACCTGGCCTAATTCATAATTTAGTAAAATTGAGATAAGATTTTGGATCCCATTTAAAAAATGAGCTTTTTAGCCTAACTCGAATAAGCATACTGATTTGTGGGACTTTTGTAATAATATAGGTTGAACCGCCTCGTGGACTTTTGTAATAATATACGTTGAACTTTTGTAATAATATATGTGATGGTAATACTAATAATACTATATAATATTATCATGTTCTTATTTAATATTTATAAATTATAATTTAATTTAAAAATTTATAAAAAAAACATACGTGTAAAAATGCTAGCGGTCAAGGTGTACAACACATGTAATCATAGTGTAGACTAACTATTTTCTACCTCAGGAAAAAAAAAAGGTCAGCCCGTATTTGAAAAAAAAAAAAAAGATGTCCAAAGAAATTTCAAAAAGAATTCCCCGTTAGTCAACTATTAGCCAAAAAAATTAACTTGCTAGCTCTTATTGTCTTTCAAAATTGCTACTTCTCCTTTGTCAAGTGATGAAAATAAATAAGTGAACGTGGTCGTATTTGTAAGTAAATTTCCTTTTAGAATATAATTTATCATATAGTAAAAGACAACAAGACATTAGAAGAATGGATGAAATGAACCTAGATATTAGTATATGTTAAAACATGGCGTAATGAATAGATTGATGTGAACTTTTGGCATGAATTTGTTCCTGCTATAAGAAAGTTATTATACTAATAAGATAATATGATTGTGATACGTACGGAATCTTCAATTATTAAATTAGTATAAAATTCCAAAGCAAACAAGTTTGAAGTCCTTGTAAGGTAGTGTGCGTATGCTTAGATTATTTACATGAAAAAGTCTAATATGTACAATTATCTCCAAGTTTAGCTGTATATCAATTATATATATCACATCATTACTGCATGGATAGCATGGAAACAAAAAGATATTATTGAAAAGATCACTAATTAATTTGATTAGACATTTATTTTGACCTGGTTAATTGTAAGTAGCAAAGGCTGTGTTTGGGACCATTAGCACTCAATATTAAAGGGTGTTTGAATTAACTTTTAACTTAAAAGTCAAAAGTCTTAAGTAGGGGTTGTACTTTTTCAACTTTAAAAAAGTGTTTTTAAACATTTTTCCGTGTTATTCAAACACTTTCAATAGTTAAAAAGTGCTTAAAAATCAAAAGTTAAAAGAATAAGTCAATTTAAACACCCACTAACTCATCAACAGTTGTGAAATTTCATACATATGAAAAATGGATTTCACATAGTTTTTATTTAACAATTACACATCCCACAATTGGACTGTTATTTTGCATATTAACATTTAAAGGCTCAATTCTAGTCCCCTTATTCAGTCCTCACTCCCCCCCCCCCCCCCCCCAACCCCCCAAAAAAAAAACTAATAAAATTCTATCCTCAATAACATTCAATGAACTAATTTTTGTCTTCAAAAGAAATTGAATACATTTTTCTTTTAGTAGACAAACACAGTCCATTAAGCTACATGGGACAAAATCTAAATAGTGGCCATTCGTGCAAAATGTTTCCTCAGTTCATTCTTCCGCAATCGAACCGAATGTTTCCGTTCCTTCCGGTTTTAACCCCAACTCGGCCCAATTTTGTCATTGCGGTTATAAAAGCACTTTGGAATGATTTGGAGTTACCGGCCCAAAGGTCCACAGTTCCCTTGGACCGCTTGTCCGTATAAAGCACTTGATCCGATGTAAATAGGCCCATACCTTGCTGTAAATTTTTGAAGTAATTATTGTCAAAGATCCTTGGAGTTTTGGGATCCATGTTAATGGCTACCCTTGGGTCAACATTCCTTGGACACATCCCTTGTAACTGAGCTGCATATTGCTTGTTAAGGGTTGGGTCTACTGGATTTTGAGGGCTAAAGTTGTAAATTCGATTTGAAAACTTGTTACAGTGAGAGAATCCAACAGAATGGGCCGCTGCAAATTAATGTTGAAATAAGCATGAAGTCAATATGTAAATGATCAAAGTGATCTTATATATATTGAATTATTCCATTGTGGAAGTTTCTCATAATAATATTGAATTTTTTTAAAATTTTGTCTACGTACTGAGCTGACTAAAGAATAATGAACCAAATCAGTTGAGAAATTATTACGTCTGAACCAATAACACAAGCTAAAAAGCAAAAGGTCAAATGATTAATGATAAAATTTCACTCCAGCTAGGATAGAGCCTATACCAGGAATTTAGGACCTTAAATATTAGTACCTATTTTGCATATCTTTAGTGTAACAAACCTATTTTTATAAATATTTCCCCATAGATCATTTTAAAGATAGTTATTACATATTTTAAATATAGAATTTTAGCATTTAAATTTCAAATTACAACAAATCAATATTTAATTAAAAGATTTAATTTTTTAATAATATTTATATTCAATTAAAAATATATAAAATCGTATATATATTTGTGTAAAAATCTGTGCGCTTAACTTGTGTTGTTGAAAGCATGATTTTCAAACACAGCTAGCTAGATGAATTACTAAATATAACAATTAATTATTAGTACGTAATATGAAGAAAGTTATAATATGTATGTGGAATTACCAGAAAGAGCGATCATGTCGGTCTGAGTTAGACCATGTGAGGCGAACATGGCATTAAGCTGATTGAGATTGAATGTTGGTTTTGGCAACTTTCCTTCCACGTTCGAAGCTTTTGATGTGAGTCCGTCTAGCCTTCCTAATTCCACTGGGTACCACGGTCCCCCAGACTACAAGCGTGTAATAAAATGACTTAAATTTCTACACACAGTGTGTGATAATAACTTTATCATGTTGCCTAAAGAATAATTATCTATACAAACCAGCTGAATGACGTCTCTGGTGGCTAAGGCTAAAATGTCAGCACAAGATACTTTGTTTCTACAACGCGGGTTTGAATCTACAGCGGCTTTGGCTTTAATCACAGTATCAAATCCATCTCCTGCCAATGATAGATTATCTGGATGGTCCTTCTCAGCCTTGTTCCCGGGTGTAGATGCTACTATCACTGAAGCATCACATCCCTAGTTCCAACGAACACATAATAATAACAATTTAGCCCAATTAGATAAATTAGACGTAAGGTCTTTTTTTTCAAATTGCAGCTATAGAAATTGGGGAGCAATGAAAATCAAATTCAAACCTATAGTGTAAAAGACTCTCAGCAGAATCACAATTAGAGATTAATGAAAGAGAGTATGTAGGTACATACCTCAACGAAGCAATCGTGGAAGAAGAGACGGAGAACAGCAGGCACTGTGACAAAAGTTTGTTTGAATTTCTGGTTAACAACATTTCTAACAATGGATTCAACATTAGGACAAGTATTGGCGTAATAATTGGTCTTCAATTGTGCAGATGCCAAGTTAGGCATCAACACAATATTAACTGAAAAAATTGATAATAGTAATACCGTAAGAAGATTTAGACGACCCATTACTGTGGCTATAAAATTAATGAATCTCAAATTACAACGGGTTATGCAAATGTTTAATTGAGAGAAAAGGATTATATAAGGGACAGAATATAGACAAGGCCAGTTGGCTAAAGAATCTTTCTTACTTAACAGAAGAATAAGTTGAACATGAAATCAAAAGCAAAACTCAAGTCGTAATTTTGTTTATGAAAGAGACAGGATATTGCTGGCAGTACTTTCTAAGTATTATATTGGCCGCCATGACATTCATTTATTAGTTTAGTCCATTTTAGCTCAAGTTATTTTAGTCCATCTAAAAATTGAGTTGGAAGCTTGGATTATAGCTCAAATTTATCAATAACTGATCTTATCAAAATATTTTCAAAAGACATTTTTAAAATTTCATGACATGTTATATATAATCCAAGAAAAAATGACAAAAGTCATACATTTGTGGTTAATGAAATAGGTAGACTCTTCATAAGGCTTGAGCAATTTCTTCTCTTTGAGCTAAAATGAGAAAATTCATACATTTGTGGTTAATGAAATAGGTAGACTCTTCATAAGGCTAGGGCAATTTTCTTCTCTTTGAGCTAACTTCTGAGGTATGAGTTCGGGTCGATACCTCATTTTACCTAGTATCAAAGCAGGATCAATTTCACCTAATGTTGGAGTCCGGAATTAAAATTGCCCACGCACCAGAGACTAAGCACCGAGTGTGAGGTGCGATTTAAAGAATGACAAAAATCTCATATTGCTAGTGTATAAGATGGATGAACTCCTTATAAAACTTAGACAATTCTCCTTCTTTTGGGCTAGCTTTTATGACCTAAGTTAACCCAAGTTAAGGCTTAGTATCTAATTTTACATAATCACAAAAGAACGAATAAAGAAATTCAAAATTTAGCAAGATTGAAGCGTATTGAATTTTAGTCAATTTTAGCTATATATATAGTAAATGTAATTGTTTCCGTAGATGAAATAAATTAAATTCATGCTCTAACTAAAATAAGAGATCGTTAGTGGAAAATCTTAAAGGCTGATGTTGCACGGAGACAGCTGGAAATTAGGACCAGCAAGTGGTGTGTGCTTCCAAACAAATTTCTGAAGGCTGCTAATATTCAAACTATTTGTATACAAAAAAAAAAAGAAGATTAAAATATAATAAAGGGGCAATCATGATTCATCGATACTATACTTTGATCAGTACTGGAAGGAAAAGTGATATAAACATGTATAAGAAAATGCACGTGGAAGTGGTTGGAAAAGAACATTTTTTATTTGAATGGATCTAATCCAAATCATTAAAATCATTATGATATTGTTAAAACTAACAGATGGAAAAGATGAATTTCATAATTTCCTGTAAATTACAATTTGAATACAGAAAGAAAATAATACAAAGATCTCATATAATATATTTACTACTAATCTCCTTTATTACTTAACATTCATTGAAAAATATTCGTATAATTAAATACTTTCATACACTCTACACATATTTATTTTACTTATAAAATCAAATTGGATATGTCAAAAGGCTACATAATTAACATGCATAACAGCATAAGTTTGCCATTTTCTTCTCTTTTACCTTTTGCAATCGTTCAAAAGAAAAGTTAACTCATATATGGGTGTAAAAAAAATAGTAACGCCCACCGGACTGAGAAACTAGCAGCTAGGATTCCCACATTGATTCTTTGTCATGTGGTTTGCTTGGCTTTGCATATGGCAGCCACACCAACCATAATTAAATAATAATTAAAAAAAGTAACGCCAAATCTAAATTTTTGCTAAGAAAATTTTAGACGCATAAAAAAAAATACACGCACTAAAAAGAAAAGGAGAATTTTTTTTTTGACATTTACATATTTACGTAAAAAAATATAATTTTTATTTATATATACAACGTAATTTTATGACAAAAAATTATTTATATGGTCAAAAGGATGATCACAGTCTACAACATATTGAACATTAATTATTGGCTTAATTAAACCTATAATAAATTGCTGGCCATGATGGCGAAATGTAAAGTCAATAGTATGACTACCTAATCCGAGATCTATAATAATTTTTAATTTGCGACAGATATATGCTGGCTTTGCTAAAGAGACCAAAATAATTAATCCTTCAAGAATCATTTTATGACAGAGACAAACATGCATGTTTGCTACATATACACCAAATATTACAAGGTACAAGATATTGTCGGTGGCAAAGTCAAGTTTATTATAGAGAGATTTTAAAATCTAAAAAAATAATCATACAAACTAGTTGAAGAGATTTCGAACCTCCTAACAAAGGGGGTAGCTTCGCCCTGGATATTTCTATAAAAAATCTTTTATTTATTAATCTATTCTTATACTAAATAATATTGAAATCTAAGGTAAATTATTTTTTAAATTGTTTTAACATTGTATATGTTTCTTTCTTTTTTAATTTTATAACATATAAAAGTGGATATAATTCTTGTGTTCTTATATGAAGTTGTGAATAATTAAAACAATTTCGATAATCCAGAAATTTCGTAAATTTTTCTTTATGCTTGCTTTTTAGAATAATTTAAAAATATTAACTAAAATATAAATAAAATTGAAGGGGTATTAATATAGAAAAATACTTTTGGGTATAATATTATTTAATGTAAGAATATTGTTTTTTGAAAAAATAATTAAGAAAATAATCTTAACCTCTTATATTTATTTGTACACACGACCTACATTCATTAACCTATTAATTAGTGCACAGTATCGGATTTCCTTTGATAGTATTAATATTTAATTTTTTTAATTTAATTTTTACTTTTACTTATCATTTATCGGATTTCTTTTTGCATTAATTAACTGTTCGTTGTCTTGGTATTAAAAGAGTAATCCTGATTTAGAATAAATAATTGTCCTTTCCCCAAACGCTAAATATATCATTGTACAAATACAAATTAATAAGAGCGTACTGCCAAAGTTGTAACTGTTAAACTTTTTTTTCTTTTCCTGCTTTATTTTCTATTTAAATATTTTATCTTTGTCGTATTTTCCTTTTTTGGTGAGACATTACATTCATTGCTTTTTGTGGGTTTGCAAAGCTAATTAGTCAAATTACATATGAAATGATTGTCATTTTTATACAATACTATAATATAAAATGGATATAACCAGATAAATCATATTTGAAAATTCTTTATAGGGAAAATTAATTGAAAAAAGCTACCTAATGAGAGTTACAGACATCGTATTTATCGATCTAATTAATATTTTTAAATAATTACCTATATAATCCTATTATTTAATAACTCTATATCAAATTTGGAGTGAGATCAGATACAACTAATCAGATATATAAAAATAATTTAAATAGACAGAATGAACTGATCAGATACAACTAATCATTAATTACATATACAATATATAAAAGAATTTATATCATATACATAAAAAAAAAATTATATCAAATTCATCGAAGAAACTATATCAGATAAAAAGAAGAATAGTTCAAATACACAAAACTAAAAAATTAGATACATCCAATCAATAAATATGCATCAGACATATATAAAAAACTATATCAAATACATTAAAGAATGATTAAATAACAGAATGAGCATATCAAATATATAGTATTTTGGACATTTCGAAAGAAATGTAAAGTCTACTGATGCTAAAAGAAAAAATTGGTAGCATTCATTGTTTTTAGTAGTTGTGATAGGGGAGATACTATAAAATTATTAAACATGTGATTTTCCTTCTCAATTTATGTCTTTCATTTATATTCTTTATTTAGATATACTTAATTTGTATCTGATTAATATATATCCATGATACATGTACCAAAATATATCTATTCGAGATGCGAATTATAGAAAAATTGATAATATTACAAACCAAGGAGAAGAAAGGTAATTAACCCCTAAAATATTGGGATTTGTATTATTTGCCTAAATTAATTTATATAACTTTTGTACACTCCCTATGGACCTTATTTTCATTATTTATCACTTATATAAATCTCATAGTATGAAGAGTAAATTTTAATTTATCCCGACCTTTTTCATATTTATAGAAATCTCTTTTTTTTAGAGTGACACGGATACATGTGTTACTTTGTTGATACACATTGATGGCTTTAATGCTGTTGCGTCAAATAAGTAAAAATAAATAGAAGATTTATTTAGAATCCCATAATTAATGGGATTGCCTTATTTTACTTGACTACTCAAGCCCTTCCAAATCTTAATAGATTCAAAAATTCAAATTTCAGAATTCTTTAGGCATATCATCCAGTAAACGAATAAATATTGATTCAAAATTTTAGAAATTAGTTTCAGCTTCTAACCCGTAAAATTTGCTAAACAAATCTTAATCAAATTCCCAACAAAAACGTAGTAGATTAATACAACAACAAAATACCCAGTTAGATCCCACAAGTGGGGTCTGGGAAAAAAATATAGTAGATTAATATGTTTAAAAAATTAAAATTTTCCAAATCCTCAACCTTTAACCAAAAAGGAACGCTACTGTAAAAAAAAAAAATCAGTAGCTACTGGAAGAAGATAATTTTACACAGATCTGCTACAAAGATTCAAGTAACTCTAGAAAAGTGTATAATCATGTAGTGGTGTATCAAGTTATACGATACACCGTACTGACCACATTTTCATCACAGGTGATTCAATTGATCTATTAATGTAGTTAAAATCCAAACTCTTTTATCCAATATTAATCAAGTATTATTTTGGATGATTCATTGCAAGAAAATATAAGATATATTGTACTGACCACATTTTTCATCACAGGTGATTCAATTGATCTATTAATGCAGTTAAGTGACAAACTCTTCTATCAAATATTAATCAAGTATCATTTTGAATGATTCATTACAAGAAAATAATTTTACATAGATCTGGTACACTGATTCAAGTAGCTATAGTAAAGTGTATAATCATGTATCATGTAATAGTTTTGTATCAAGTTATAAGATACATTATACTGATCACATTTTTCATCACAGGTGATTCAATTGATCTATTAATGTCGTTAAAATCCAAACTCTTCTATCAAATATTAATCAAGTATCATGCATTTAGATACACTCAAATAAGAAAATTTCTCCATAACTGTAACACTGCCAGAGTCTTCTTCCTCTTTTTTGAGACTTTTGAAACTGGGGAATTTGAACTTATAGCTTCATCCTTGTTCGATTTGACTTCTTCCTTTTTCTTCATGGCTAGAAGATCGTGCATATATTTGAATCTATTTTCATGAAAAAATTCATTATCAGAATTATAAACACCATCTCGAATAACTTCTTCTTGCTCATTATTCCCAAAAGGAGACCAATTGTTCATCCTGAAGTTATCCTCATTAAAAATGCTCAACAGGCCTGAGGACACAACCAAATAGATGGGCCTTAGCTGAAGATTCGGCCTACTGCATAGGATGGGCCTCTGTTACCAACCAAATTGAAGGGTCTTGTGAAACCACTGCCCATTTGGAAAAAGTTGACACTTTTTGGATAATTTTAGGGGCAAATTACATCGAAAGACACTTCACTTAAAATAAGTATAAAAAAATAGTCCTTATTGTATAAACATGTATATATTTGTGTATCATAATATATATTTGGTGTATAGCTCATGTATAAGTAATATACATTGTATAGTGGTGTATATTTTCTATAACTTTTGACAATGTATAGTCATGCATAGTTTCGCTGATTTGAGACTATTTTGTATGTTAATAAAACATAAAATTTTTTTTTTTTGTAAAACTTTGTCTTATATATATATAAACACATATATATCCACTTGCACCATTTTAAAAATAAACTTCTCTATCTTCGTATATTTAATTTTGTAAAATTTTGAGGAAAGAAAATCTTAACCAATGTGATATATAGGCACTTATAGGCAATATGCATCCCCGTTTACGGAGGACTAGTCTTTATCAAATTTAGCTCTATTAAATGGAGATGAGATTCTTAAAAAAAAAAAAAGATTTCTTTGGCTTAATAATTGCAACATGATTAAGAAAGATTAGTAGATTGTTAATCATAATAATTGCCACTAAACTTTTACGTACGTGGCAATGGACACTACATCTAACTCTCTCAATATTATAAGTCGAAATCATGTGGTAATTTGTTCTCCTTTATGTGTGATTAGGAGTGACAAATAAGTTGATTGAATCGAATATAGGTTCATCGAATACGAGTTAAATAACAATGGATAGAATATTCGACTCAACTTATTTTATATGAATAAAAATGAGTTATCTGATAGATAATATGATAAATATAGTTATTCATACCATATCATAGGAATAGTAAGAATGCTATTAAAAGCTTCAAAAGCAAAAATCACCCACCCCTATTCCCGAAAAATGTAAAAAATAAATAAATATTAAAAAAAAAAACTTACGTATTTGTTTAGAAAAAAATATCACCCAACCCCTTCAACCCCCAACATCACTTCCAAGCCCCTCCCCCAAAAAATTAATTTATCTTTTTTTTTTTACTCCATTCACCCTACCCCCACCTCTGTCCCGATCATCTATGTCCCAGAATGAATATTAATGCAACTTTTTTTTTTATATGAATGGACCCCCTTTTCCCATTAAACTACCACTTTTAAATGGGTAATACGAGTTTTATTTATTTTTTATCGAGTTTAGATGAGTTGGGTATCCTATTCATTTAAGATGGGTTAATTTGAATCGGTATTCATATAAACAATTCGGAAAAATTACCTGAAACGTTAAAAATTTAGTAGTTATTATGTAATTTAGCTATAGTTTTGGTTAATTATTGAACACAACTACAATATGATTAATTTTGCTTGAATTTGTATAATACGATTGTATAAATTCAAAATTTTGTATGTGCTTATCATAGCTATTTGTGTATAATTTGTTGGTATATTTAATTTATATAAGTTATGAAAAATTATAACTATTAGTTATTTATATACAATTTGTTGATACGTTTGATTTGTGTAAGTGCTAAAACATTTATAGTTGTATACACATAGTTTGTATATACACTTTTTGTTAGTACGTTAGCAAGGTATATATACAAACAAAACTGCCCATAGCAAACTATATCTATAAAACGAAATTAGCAAACTGGAGCTAAGAAGTATCATTAGATTATTTCTCTTCGCCATTTATGCAATTTGCTCAATAAATTACCCATTCTCCACCCCTAGGTGTAATGATTTCTGCTCTGTTTCAACTAGTTTATCTTAGGTGTAATAACATGTTTAAAATCATAAAATTAAATAAAGTTATAGTGCACTTTACATATCTTTAGTGTACAATTCAAAAGTTTTCTTATTTTTTTAAATTTGTATGAAGCCAAAATCATATTAATAAATTAAAACGAGATGAGTATTGATTTTAATTGAGTCTCCGGTCCTCATTAAAAAAAAATCCCATCGAACATTTATAAAATATCCTTTTTTTCTTCTTTGTTTGATGGAGTAGGGGCTTGAATTTATGATGCTTGATGCTTCGATAAAAAATAAATCAATGGGGTCATGAATATGTATTGGAAAAGTTAATTCCTTCCCTATATTATTAAATAATGAAATTAAACTTTTAAATCGTCCGTAAAAATATGAATTTGAACAAATTAAATGATAGATAGAAATTAGAATTCCATGTCAATGCATGCTATTAGTCGCTGTCCAAATTCTGTTAGCTAAGAAAAATATTAAGAAAATTTTAGTGATATCTTAATTAAATTATCCATAAACCGCCCTTTTAATCATCATATTAGTCTTGCTATTTGGTACCCACGTTAACAAAAATATCGAACACGTTGATATTGAAAGGAGAACTTTTGGTCATTGTGGAATCCACTTGTTTGGGTAATCTTCGTTTTGACCATTATTTTTATTAGAGTAATTTTAAGTTTGAATTTTTTACACCAATAATATAACCTTGCTATAGTATTAGTTTACTTCAAATTAGTTAAATATGGCTATCGTAACAAGTAGAATTGATAACTTGAAAAAACTACCCAAGTAAATCTATCACAATAACTTCAAGAATTTTCATATATATATATCCACTAAAAAATATCTTAATTATGTTTTATAGTTATAGTTTGAGTAATTATATTTTTTAATTATAGTTATAGCAACGTTTATATAATTCGCGCAATATTTGTATATGTTTGTATAATTTGCAGTTTTTTATAATATTTGTATATTTCGCTATGCAATTCTTATGCATTCACAATACAATTCACCGTATTTGTATATTTCACTATACAATTTGATGCGCACACAACTTTTAATTAATCGCGCACAACATTCATATAAATGACATGAATTATGCAAAACTCAAACTAGAATCACAGCTAGCTAGATGTTTATCGCGAATCGTAATTCATTCAAACTATCGTAATATTGGCTAATTAACTAATATATATTTACTTATTCTTAAAAATTTTCAATTAAGTTGTACCAAATCATATCTGCGAATTTATGAATCGAATCTAATTTGTTGTTATCGGAAGATATCACTAGTAGCTTCTCTTTTTTTTTCCTCCTTCTAGAAAAAGGAAGAAATACTTCACAAACATGTAAACTACTTGACAAAATTATTAAAAAAGCCAGTCAAAATGAAAATAATAGAGAATATCAATAGGAAAGGGGCCTGCAAGCAATCTAACTCAAATATTTTGTTCAGGGAACCAATTATGATGACACTGGAATTATGTGATGAGAATTTCAAATATGCGTGGCCAAACTGAACCCTCAATATATGGATGTGTGATGACAATAAAAAGAATAACAGGACTGATGGAGACAAAGGGGGTGGGGTGGGGGTAGGGAATGGGACAAAACTCCAATAATACATGTCTCTCCATACAACTTAAATCTTATCTAGTACTACTTGTATCTTGTTTTTGTCAAAATTATTTTTTAGGGATGATTTCAAACTGTACGAGAATAGGACTGAGTAATATTTACAGCTCAGTCATATTGAGATTAATTATGCTAGAATATTTTTTATTCATTACAATTGATTTGATGTACTATGGATGATTTTATTTTTAATCATATTTATTTATATATTAATAAAAAAATTATGCGAATAAATAAGTATATATAAGTTAATTAACTAATATAACTATAATTTGAATTAATTAGGCTCTCAACAAATGTAATTACAGTTTGAGTTTTATATAATTTCCGCGATTTATACAAACATTATGCGTGATTATACAAAAACTATGCGCGAATTAAATTGTATAACGAAATATACAAACGTTGTGCACGACTTGTATGACGAAATATACAAATGTATACACATGTTGCATGAATTATACAAATATTGCTATAACTATAATTACGGAATGTAATTACCCAAACTATAACTATAGAGTATAATTAAGATATTTTTGAGTGGCTATATGTGAAAATTCCTCATTAATAATATTGAATATGATGTATAAATAATAAATTGAGAATTCTACCAAATAAAAAAAAAACATTAAATAATACATACAATATATATATATATATATTTAAAAGGGGTATAACTGTACGTCATGAAGTGGGTGACGCAAACTACTTTTGTGATATACATATCAAATCCCATTTCTACCTCTATCTGTTCGATCATAACCTAAATTTTGATTGATAAGGATGTTGGGTTTGGTGGAGCCTCTACTATATATCTTAATTCCCACTATCTATTTTTTTTCTTCTTCTCATCTCATATCAATATCACTCTCTCTTTTTGTAGGGGTCCCCATATATACATATTGGAGTTTTGAGTTCAAGTTTCTCACACCCAACCCATTTCATCATATTGCCTCTATAATGGTTTAGTACAATTATTCACGCTCTTTTTTGGCGGGTTCTTTGGCTTAGTGGACAAATTGTGTGAAGCAATAAAAAATAAATGATCTAACAAGGATGTATCGTAGTATAATTTGTTCCATTTTTTATACGTGATAAGTTGTACAAAGATGTCGGTATAACAAATAATGTTGGTGTAAACTAAATCCTTCAATCCAAAATTTATACTGAAATAATCCACCAAATCTCTTGATCCAAACAACCCGCAAGAATTACAGCTTGCAACTTGAACTTGTTATTTTACGCGATACAAATTTTCTCATTCCATGTGACGCTCTTTCATTTTTAATTCGTTCTAAAAAGAATATTGTCTTCCTCTAATTAATTGAAAATAATTTAACTTTGAAAATTTCCTTTTACAATGAAATAATTCCCAACTACATAAATATTTAATAATTATTTTAAATCACAAATTTCAAAAATCTTTACTTTTTTCTTAAATACTATATGTCTCAAAGGGTGCGACATAAAATGAGACGGAAGGAGTAACAAATAAGATAAATTACTACTTGTAACATATTATAAAAGTTAACTTTTTTAATATAGTTTAAATCATATGATTAACAGAGTAATGAGAGCCTTGTCAGCAAATTGTCCCACGTTAGAGAAGAGATCAAGTACAAATATTATATTGGCAATATAGTAGATCTCAAAGCTCAAGGCAGTTTGTTCATCATCTATTTTTTCTCCCAATATGGGAAGAAGAGAATATCTGCTTCTCTAATTGCCGACAAACAAAAGGGTTTTAACAGTGAAATTCAGGCAGAATTATTATTTTCTTTTTTTGAAAAAAAAAAAAAAACTCCCAAACCTAGCTTTTGTTAAATTTTAAAAAAAAATATTAAAATGATGGTGCTATTTGTATTGGGAAGAAAGCCCTACATTCACTCACAACCTGCATCCACATAAAGAAGAGATTATAGTATACACTTTTTATTTTAAAAGTGGTAATATGGACATTTCATACATAGATTTGTGTGAGCAGGTAGCGTGTATACATGTTATGATTAATGTCATTATCCCTAGTTAATTGTTATTAATTAAGTTTAGTCAGTAGTTAGTCCCTGTCATTTAATTCATAATCCTACCCGTGATTTCATCACACACAGAAACACATGGCCTTTTCTCTTGACTTATAGTACCAAAAATAAGATTTCATGAGAATCCAGTGAAAAAAAGGATCTAATAAGATTTATGACAAGAAGGGCAGAAAGGGCCAAAAGGAAAGTGTGGAAGCTAAGGGAAAGAGTAGCACTCATGAAAGAGAGGAAGATATCATACTACTTTTGGCAGGACTTTCTTTGTAAAGTCATGAAAACATTTTGTGGCTGATGTACATTCTACAGTTAACGACACAACATTTATTATCAACAAAATATCTCTGCTCTGAACACTAAAAAGATTAATTGATCCATGATGCGTCACTTGTTGTACAAAATGTACTAAAAATTCTTACAAGGGTATTCAAAAAAATGTCATAATTAAGAGAGTTTAAAGCTCTTTTACACTATTATAAACTTCTCAATTCAAGATCATTCAACGTATATAGGTCGGTTTTATCCTTTTTTGTGTGGTAAAATTTGTTAACAAAAGAAATTTAGTTGAATCTCTTTTATTAAATCCAACTATTTCTTTTTTTAATAAATTTATACCATTAGATAGATCGTATTCAATTTGAAAAAATTAACACAAGAACGTTAGACTTTACTTTAACAATGCTACTAACGTGACAAATCTATACGCATGAATAAAATCGTTACTAGCTGAAGATCCACTCAGCATTTAATCACGCCAAGTCACAAGCTAAGGTTTTCTCCTCTCATTTTTACTATATATTTTGTTGTTATTTTATTCACTAACTCTATTTTGATTATATTTTTTGTGAGTTGGAATCTATTAGAAACAATATTTATATTCTGCAAAAATAAAAATAACATTTGTATTTTATCTTCTTCAAATCCATTCATCGCACATGCTATATATTATATTGGGTGTTGTTGTTAGCAACAAGCTAAGGTCAAGGTGGGAATAACAATAGCTAGTGTCATGCTTTGAATTATGAAACACAGAGTGATCAGAATTAACAGTAGTACCATATCATCTACTTTTATTGGTATTACTCGAAGGAAATTTGATCGGATCATCTACGTGGGTAAATCTGAATTCATATTAATATATAAATAATATATAATTATTTTATATTTATTTATTAATTAAAAAAATAGATACAATTATTTAAAAAGTTATATCTCTTTAGAACTATAAAAAGATTTTAGAACAGAAAAGTCACGATACTATTTTTGGTCTTTTCTCCTTCTTTCTCCAAATTCAACTAAAATTGCTGTAAAGATTCTTTGAAAATTTCTTCTCTGAAAAGTGTAGGAACAATTTTATAATTATGTATGATTTATAGCCTATGATTCTTTGATATAATTTGTGTCTATACACATGTGATTACACTACCAAACTAATAAAACAAATTGAATAATACTGCAATTTTTCAGTATATATGTGTGATGATTCGACTTTTTTTTAAAAGAAAAAGGGAAGGGAGATGGGACCAAGTAACTGGAAGGATGAAAGGTAGGGCGTGGTTCAGCCTTTTAGTAAACCCAAAAGGACCCTACCACCACCCATACTTGTGCACCTTCTTAAACCGGCAACGCGTGCTTTAATGTCCCTCTCCTCTCTCTAATGTTCCATCCAACTCTTATCATATTCTTTTCATTTTATCATATGGACACACACAAATTCTTTTATTTTTCAAAATTTGGATTTTTCAACTATTCATCGTTTTACAATTTTATAAAACTAATTATTAACTAAAATTGTTGAATCCCTTGACACAACGAAAACTTCTAAAAGTTAACATTTTTGCATTCTTAAAACTTTCTTGTTAGAATTTCTTGCACAATTACCTGAGTTCAGTCGAACACAATAGATTTTACTTGAAAAGAATATGGGTATGAAAAGATTCATTAGATATCTATGCAATTAAATTTTGGATCCAATTATTAGTATTTGAAGTCGTTGTTTTGTAAAGTTCAAATTCTAACTTCATCTCCTTTTGAGTTAAATAAAATTTTAGGCTATTGATACACATACTTTGATATTTTTATTTTATTTTAATAGTATAAATTTTCAGAAAAAAAAAAGTTCAATTGAATTTTAATTTTTTAATCTTTACTTTACTTCTGTCACTGAATCTTTACATGATTTAATATATTCCAATTAAAATGGCTAAAATCTAATTAAATCCATTTCTCCTCCATATTCTTGGTCATATGTGTTGGAATATTATCTTTGCCTTCTAATCCATCCATCTGTACCAATTAGTACAGCTAAAAAACAACAAAGACAATTCCAGCTCTATTATTCTTTCCTTAAATAATTTAATTTTGAAGTCTATCCATCCAACCAAATTTGCCTTATAAATGTGCACATGTTCTTATATATTCTTAGCCATCGACTTTTAATTTAAGTAATATATAAACAATCAAATCGAAGAATCAATGAATCTAAGCCCTTAGCTTGTTTCCAATCACATAGTTATAATTTAGTTAAGAAGTTCATCACATGGTAGCATTCAATGTCCATGATATTATAGATGATGTTGCCTTGGCCACCGTGGGGAGTTAAGGGATCAGATCCATTTAATCACAATCCATGGACAATATTTTATATTACTAATTAATATTAATCATAGTTACCACCAAATTAAGTTAATTTACAATAATAAGTAACTTCATAATAGAGTAATAGCTGGCCTAATAAGACAGATTATTTATGTTATATATAATGTAGATAATTTTAAATTTTCAACCATGAGCTAAGAACGCATATACATAATTGTTTTAAGAATCTATAGCAACCAGCCGTAACAGGCCTAATATGATTAATTTTTTGGAAAAATTACCTAATTATACTCTCTTATTTATTATATTTTTATTATTTTCACCCATTTCCAAATGTAAAAATCTCTTCTTTCCATTCGGATGCATTAATTCAGTAATCCAGATTACTAAATTAATGTATCTGGATTATTGTCATGTTTTTTAAGAAATTTTTGTAAATTGAAAAAGGTAGGGAAAAAAATGATAATTAATTCTTTACACTATATGATTTATGTGAACCCTCTTAATTTTCTTCCGTAGCCTACTATAATAACTTTTAAAAAATAGAGTGTAATTAAAATCGATTAAATTGTACTGATAATATCAACAGAAAACTATTAAAAACATTCTTGAACTTGGCGCAAGTTATTAGTTTTTATCCCCGAACTATTGACAGTCTTAAAAACACCCCTCTATTTGACGAACATAGCTTAAAATACACCCCCAAACTATCACAAGTGTTAAAAACACCCCTTAATTTGGCTAGACTTTAGGGGTGTATTACGCTCTTGTTAAAAAATCAGGGGTGTATTTAAGTTTAGTTAGTCAAGTAAAAGAGTATTTTTAACACGATTAATAGTTTAAAAATAAAACTAATAATTCATATCAAATTTAGAGATATTTTTAATACTTTTATGATGATATCAAATCAAATCATACCTCCTTAATAATAAGCTAATTAGAACACATTATTTTATGTTTTTTTAGTAATATTGTGTACAATAATTGAGGATGTGCGTAAAATGTTGATCAAACTTTTGGAGTATACGAAGGGGTACCCACAAAAACGTACGGCCAGGATCAGATCTATTGTCGGTGGGGCCAGGTGATGACACCTATTTTTCTCTACCCACAAGAATGGATGGGGATTGGAGACAATATCAGATATTAGTAGTATATTAGTATTTGTATTTATTACAAGTATAGTATATAAGAGGCAAAGGTTGAGACAACTGTACATGTATTCTAGTACCAGTAATATAGTGCATGTGATTCCTTCCTAAGCTGTTATATTGATGATTGCATTTAATCCACCCCCAGCCCCCACCCTCTTTGTGGTGATCCACATTATATATTATTCTTCTCCCTTGCATTATATGACAGTACAACTATAAGTTAATAAAAATATGTTATCGTGATTAGAAAATGTTTAAATATGGTGTGCACTGCTGGACTTGTCTGGGGGCATCTCTTTCACAAAACTCAAACCACATTGGCTAAGGGGACTGGATTTGTTTGGCATGCTTTACATACCTAGCTACCTAGTCTCTATCTATATTTCTACTTTTTCTTCCAATTCCAAAAATGCAACAACATTTGCTTTGATTTCTGTGTGATAAATGAGAATCTTAAATTCTTCCTTATAAGTCCTCATAATACTATTTTATTCATTCCCCTTTTTATTTTATTTTTTTAAACTCAATATATATATATATGTCTTTTGGGGGTGGTCACTTTGGCAGTATATACTGGGGAATTAATGTGAAGGCAAATTAAAGTCTCTCAAACAAAGTCTAAAGTCTTCAAGTTTGGTTTGGAAGCTCCTCAAAGTTCTTCTTTTCGATCAATAAAGTACTACGTTACAGGTAAAGACACTCAATTCAATCATTGAAAACTTTTAATTTTTCTTCTTCTTTGGTATAATTAAGTTTATTCTTACAAGATATTAACTTAATTTACATGAACATGGTTGGTTGCTTAGCGTCTGATCGATCGAAAAAAATGATCAAAATACTTATCTGGTTAGCAATTTCTTTGATAAACTGAAGGAATTAGAATTAAGTATAGGTATCTAATTGGTATTTGTTTCCTAATTACCTAACAAATGAAAACTAAAACATCAAAAAGGGATTTATAAAAAAAATAAAAATTAGAAGCAGATGCATGTGGCATGCTGTAAACTAGTCCCTTGCTTATATAACACAGAACTAGCAAAAGTGAATAGTTTAATTTGTCGAAAAATATCTGTATTTTTCTTGGAATTTATGAATTATACAAGAATATTACTACTATTATTATGACGGTGATATATATATGCCGATCATGGCATGCTCTATAATAGGACATATATTATCTCTTGATTTATATATAAATGCTTGTATTATTATTATGGGTGTGGCCCAAATTGACTGTAATTTGTATGGAAAAGAACCAACAATAAAAACAAACAAAATCATACATGCCAAAAAAAGGGGTACTGCGTTAATCTCCTTCAGTCATCAAAAATTTGTGCAACAAATTGGGAAGCCTTATATTATTTTAGCTGATATCAACTTCTTTGTATTATTATTATCACCAATTAAATGGCTACTATTTCTTTATTCATTTTTCAATTTTATTTTTTTTAAAAAAACTTACCCTGATTTCTGCTTCTTTTAGGTAATAATATACATTCCCAATCCCGGAGATATTTTGAGTCAAATTGGAGAAACAACGTCTCCTCCTCCTCCTCCTCTTCTTCTTCGTCTTTTAATCAGAAATTCTTCAGTTTTAAAAAAATGGAGAAGCTTATCAATCCATACGATAAGGAATACATGAAGATGGCGATCTTAAAGCACGAAGAAATCTTCAGAGAACAAGTAAATTATTCTGAATCAACCGACTCTAGATTTTCACTATATCATGCACGAACGTTAATTAATTATTTTTACGACATGTTTTTTGTCAGGTGTACGAACTTCATCGTCTATATCAAACTCAGAAATTACTGATGAAAAACATGTCAAGTACCAACCACCAGCCTCCTCAACAAGTCATGAAAGATCAAGTCAAGCTGCATCTTGATTCAAACAAAAAGATGAGCACTCCCCGTCAATGTATTGACTTGGAAATAAGGCCAAGTAATGATGAAGAACACATTGCAGAATCAGCTAGTGAAGATGATGCTCATGAACTGGAATTAACTTTAGGGCTGTCAAGTTACAGCGATCGTCGCAGAAGAAAAACAGCTAATTTTGATTCTTCCTCACCAAGTTTTTCATCTTCTAATTCAACGGGATCCGCTTCTAGCCAAATAAAGCATACTACAACAAATTTAGCAAGAAATATTCAAGGTCATAAATGGGGACTTGAAGAGAATAATTTCCAGCTTGGTGGAAGAACGTCACAAAGTAATCAAAATGTTGATCAAGAGCAATATAGGTCACAAGATTCATTGAATAATCCTCCTTGGCTATTTCAAGTTTTGAGTTTGAATATGACTTGAACAAAAAAAAGTAGTAGTACTACCATTTAATTATGATGCTGATTAGTCGATCGGATGTGATAAGATTTTAGACTTTCATCCTACCGCTCGACTACTTATGTAATTTAATTTGTGTGAATTTTAATATCATCTTTTGTTTCTCCAGTCACAGTATTACTTAATCTTTTGATCTCTTTGCCTAATTTGCTAACGCTATTTTGGGATTCAAAAGCCAACAAAAGTTGCTTCGATTTGAGTTCTTTGCATTTGTATATAATTTTCCAGTTTTCTGTAAAAAAAAATTTTGGATAACAAGGAAAATCTGCACCCTCTACTCTTTGGGTGCGCATAGGATAAATCCCGCTTCCATGCAATAGATCGCAAATCATATAGGAGTGGTAACTTGCACTAGGCAAGTCCGGTGTGATGAGCTCGATCCAGAAAGCAAACTTTTTGCTTTCTCTGATAAAAGATTTCGATCTTGAGACCTCCAACATGGAAAGTCTCAAGTCCAAACCATTGGGCCACCTCGAAGTTCCAGTTTTCTGTAATTAGCTCACAAAAAATATCTACATATAGGGAATTCATTTGTGTATTTGTTTGCCCTACTAGACAATTGAGTTTCTGTCACGTTAATTCCTTGAAAGTTCTTTGTTACAAACAATCATATATACCTTGTGGGTTTGTTTGGCCAAGTTTCATTAAGGTCAAAATTTTGAAAAAAAATGTACTTTCTTTTCTCATAGATTTGATGTGTTTGACTAATAAGATAAAATTAGTTAGCATGTAATAAGTTGATCCCTCTAGCTTATATTTTTCTTTTTGCAAAAGATAAAGAGGATGTTGAGTCATTTTAACATAAAAATGTTGATATATCAATTAATCATTATTAGTTCCAACATTTTTCTCAAACAGTTACTCTTTACTTAGAAAATAAAAATTAGTAACATTTTAAAGTACTTATTAACACTTTACACTTATCAACTACTTTCAAGCAGTTAAGCCAGACAGGCTTTTTTGTCTAAATAAAACACCACAACAAAAGGAATAATCCAAGTGCTTCAATAAATAAATAAATAAATATTATTGGTTATCAATTATTTAGGTTCATTGTACTTATAAAAGCTCTTCATCTATGACATAATCTCCAACTTGGATGCCATTTAACAAACATAAAAGGGGTAAAGAGCTAACTAGATTTGTGATAATATATTTAAGGAATCTGATCTAAACAGAGTTTATTAATTATTTCCACTTAAATGGGATGGCATTGAAAAAATGGAATTAAAGAAGAAAGTTAGGGAATAAGATGATTCTTAATTAAAATTGTTTTAATTAATTGTAAGTCATTTTCCACCAACCACATGGAAACTACTCTTACCAACAGATTGAGTAGGAATTGCTATAGTTTTGTCTGCCACCAAATGAACATTAGATTCCCAATCCAAATAAATAAAGTCTTCTCTATGCAATAATATACTGGGAAGATCAGTATCTTTTTTCTTGAATATTTTCTGATCTCAAAAGTTAACGAAGCATCTGTTATTTCAAAAGCATACACTTTGTTTTATTGTCATGATGAAAAAAGGATTAATCATTTGGCTTCTCAGTTCCCTGTCTAATTACACGTACCCACGCGTACGTCTTACTTCAATTCCATAGGGCGGAGCTATCCTTGTCCGAGACAAGGCCCGCTCGAGGGCCAACCAAGTGAAGCCATAGCTTTAGACTTCAAAAAAGAATGATACGTTCTTATATTTTCTTAACGACAAATTTTATTAGTAGTCTTTTTGTTCATTTTGTTTATTATGTTAAAAATAAATATTCAGTTTTATTTGTCAGTTTGAAAAATTGAGAAGCAATTTATCATTTTATTCTTGAAATTAATAATTTAAATTATTTGGAATTGATGCGAAAAAAATTTAAATATGAGTTATAACAGTAATTAAGAGTAATAAAGTAAATTTAGCATTTTATGCATTGTTCTTAATGAAATGTCTCTAGTAAAAAATGAATGGAGGAAAAAATGGAATTTGTTGAATGGTCAAATATTAAATTTCAAAAATAAGGTAGATAGACTTGCTACTTCACGTTTAGAATCGCACAAAAAAAAACTCACAGATGCTAAATATATTAAAATAAGATTACAAGTTTCAAAATTTTTATGAACAAATAAATATTATGACATATTTAAAATAAATTTTTTTTAAAATCTTCATTTTATTTTTAAACTTTATTTCAAGTCAACTCAAACAAAAGAAAAAGTAAAACAGATCGGAGGGATAGTATTACTTTTTTCGATCCAAAATAAATGAATTCATGAGGTATAACACACCCTTTATCAATATTAATTTAAAGGTAATTTATCAATATTACCTCTTTGCTCCTTTCCAAACTTCTCTTAAAATTAGAGGTAGTTGAAAAATTCATTAAAGTTAAAAGTAATTTTACTCTTTTTTTGGGGGGGGGAGTGGGGGGTGGGGGAGGGAAGCTAATTAATACATCTTTAAAGTTTGAAAATTCATTATTTTGGATCATGAAAAGATAATGATTTATTTATTTTGGGCCGAAGAAAATACTTTTTAAATAATTGCTCTTATAAAAAGATTATTAATATTAGTTATTTTTAATAAAAAGTGACTGTCATTGAGGTATTTGCACAATTTAACTTTTGTTAGTCTTTAAATTATGTCCCTATTAGCTTAGTGGATTAAATTTTGTCTTAAAAAAATCATCAATCTACTTTTAACGATAAAATTTTGTATAGTAAAGAATCTTCAAATTAATCTAATGTTTGTTTGACTTTAGGCCATAAAATTAATTGAGCCTCCCTTGACGCTAGGGGATCAATGGGAACCACTTCATCATCGAATTGTACTATGTGTATAGACCAAAATAAATAGTAGTAATTTTTTCTTAAATTTATTAAAGGATCATACCCAAGATTTTCACATCTTCTTGTATTTAAGGGCTGAGCAGTATCTCCTGACATTAGCATAAATGAAAATTAATAAAGAATATAAGAAAAGGAACACAAACCTATTTTCAATCCAAATCTAATCTTGATTTCGATCGTACCCACGTTTCTTAATTCTTGCCACTGGAAATAGGCAGAAGCTAAATTACTTAATACCTATGGATGACTATGAGAACTAGTTTCCCATAATTTATTATTGGTACGTACATCTCAATATTGAAAATCTTTCTTCATGGTACATAAGAGAAATCAAGATTACAAATCTTACATAGATCAACATTTCTGGATTAAAGGCACGATAAAATATGTACTTACCGTACAAACTTACATGATTAAATGAAAAACTAAATTATGGATCCAGTACGTACCATATTTAGACAATAATGCAAATATAGTCAGGTCAAACCACAATATGAAATAACGTCTATCTTTTCTTGATTTATTTCGGACTTTGCCTTGCATGAGTCCATCAGCTCGAATCAAACTTCCGAGCTTTTTCGAAACTGAGCTCATGAAGTTAGATTTTTGTGGCAAAGGAGGTTTGGCAGCTGATGGATGAGGGATAACTGAAGGGCTATTTGTAGCTTATCTGTTTGAATTTGATTGTTCATTTTCAATATACCTCGTCTTAAACAGGGCAGTAGAGAACTGATGATTCATTTTGGAAGGAGCAAGAAGTTCAGTTGCTACAAACTGGATCCCATCCATGACATCGCGAGGACGTTGTTGTTTGTAGTAAAGTACTTGCACAATTGTTTGAACAGGAAGCCCATCATTTTGAGCAGCATGAGCACTAGCTTCTCGAGATGGTTTTGGATAGTCATAACACCATAAACCTTTTCTCTTTCCATGTCACTTAGAGCTGGATGTGCCTTCATATTAAACACGCCTAACAAACAGCATGTGTTAAAGACATAACTAAGCAAATAAAAGTGTGCTCATCTGCTCTCTAGTATTTCAAGTTTTTACTTAAGAATTAAGATGGTAACACAATTCATCAATAAGAAGATCATGTTAGCTTGGTTTAAGGTTTCCGTGCTTTTTATTCTGTATTATTATAACAAGCTTAAACTTTCAAATCAAAGTTCAACTCATTGCTCAAGAATATAATTGTTGAACTGACAAAATGATGTGTGAAGATCGTCAAACGGGGTATATGGTTGATATATTGTTATTACGTAACTCAGTAGCAATACGATTTGGAGTCTGCAGTCTGCACTGAAAACCTATTGGAGTAACAGGGGAGGTGCAGGTTGCACATCTATGATCACATATACAAGTTTCTTCTTTAGGATGAGATGCGCTATATGAAATACATGTATGCATTTAAATTTCATAACATCCATTACTGCATAGAATTGAGACTAGTTTTTTACACTTAATACCATGTGTATAGGCATGACAAATTCTTTAAGAAGCTATTTCTCCCTAGTTTAACATTCTGATTTGATATGATAAAAGGGGTAACAATACATGGGTGATTGGGTCAAAAAACCCTCTTCGACAAAAAATTATACTATTTATATATGGTAAAAATAATTTTTTTTTACATATATATAAAAATATTTAGTTCATGTATCTACTTCTTAAAATTTTGAACCTTGAAAGAAAAGTCTGTTGGTCAAGCAACGCCTGCAGGATGTGTCTTTGGAGAGTTAAGATTGTAAAGATGACCGACTTTTCATTGATGACATATTGTCTGATTTTATTTATTCCCAAAAAGCTTATCAGTCTGAATTAAGCCCATAACTCCAGTAATTGGAGAACAGAGAAGGGTATGGATATCCCTTTGCATAGTCTACCACAATATCAGAAGCTTCAGAGGCCCAGATACATAGGTACATTGTTAAGAAAATTATCTAAAAATAGATAATTAAATTTAGCAGGGCAATTGCCATGTAGCAGTCAGGACCAAAAGTTTTTTTCCATTACTAGACATGGCCTGAAAAATCTTTATTTAAAAGTGACTAGAAATTAATAACTCAAAACTGTCAAAAATATTATTAACTCCATAATTTATCCGAGTCAAGATTTTTGAACTAAATGATTAGCTCAAACTCATAAACATGGATCTTAAGCTAATTACTAATCATGAACGAATATGGATGATTTTTCAAGCTGGTCTCTAAGCTTAAGTTGCCTAATTTAAATGGATTTTAAGAATTGAAGGCTTAAAGTAAACGAATAACACAATCATGATTAAAAAAACCCATTAAAAATCTCATCAAGGATTTATATCTAAGTTAATTAAGATGTTGGCAACCACAATAAAATTAAGGGAAATAAACACAAAACAGTATAATCTGTTTGGGAAATAAACTGAGACTTTCAGCCCATACAATCATTTTGGGCTGAAATACTATAATACGCCATTGTTGATTTCAGGCCTTAGGCCCAAAATGCCTTCTGCTTCCATTGCCGCTGCTATTTTCAAGCTGGGCACTAAATTTTCAAAGAATTTTCGTAAATAGTCTAGGCTTGAAACTTAATATGATTAAATAATTATATTTTACATAATTACACAGTATAACCTCGATTATGTGACCTGAAGGGAAGGAAAGAGGCGAGCGAGATCGAGAGAGGGAGGAGAGATGCGAATTATATATGTATATTTGTCAAATTATATGTGTATATCTGTCAAATAATTCTATATGTAAAGGCGAGAGAGATCAAGAGAGGGAGGAGAGAGGCAAGTGAGAGTGGAGACAGGCGAATTGATATGTATACCTGTCAAAATAATTGTATATATGCAGCTGATATACATTTATTGCAGAGAGAGAGAGTAAAGATGCTAGAGAGAGGAAGAGATGAGAGAGAAAATAACAACAAAACCTTAACTATAGCAACAAAATCTTAACTATAGCTATAAATTGTAATTTTTTCAAACTATAATGGTATAATGTAAATACATATCATATGTTTGTCTAATTATGTTATTTTTCCTAAACTTTATTAGCTAAATAATTTATTTCTACATAAGTTTAAAAAAATTTGTCTTATTTAATATAAAATGTGTGCTATCTAATTTGTTGGATATAAATTATGTAATATCTAATTTTTCTAGCATGTGTTGTGTAGTAGTTTATTTGCTTGGCATAAGTTAACAGAATTTTTTATCTTGTCCAAATAAAATTTCTTATTTGTGAGTTTTAAAACTAAACCTATATCTCTATCGCTATATTATTTCTAATTTAGCACGGGGTAAATTAAATTATTATTTGAATATTAGAAATTAAAGTTCATTGAAGGAAACTTAATTAAAAACATAATAAATAAAGGCAGGTACACGTACGATAAAAGGGGTGTTACAAGACGATCCCCTGCAGCTGCTGTAAGCCCGCCACCGTTTTTCGCCTGTAACAGAAAAGCTGTCTAGGGTTTCAATTCACGTCCATTCCAGCAACAATGGGTGGAGGCAACGCTCAGAAGTCCAAGATGGCTCGTGAGAAGAACATGGAGAAGATGAAAGGCGCAAAAGGTATTTTCTTTCTATCCATTGAATGATCTGAACCCAATTTCAGCCACATCGCGGTCTTAATTCAATTGCTCAATCAGTCTGGTTCTACCTTTGGTTTACTCCGGTTCGATCTCGTTGTTGGAATTCAGCGTGGCTTTTGACGGTGCCTTTTATGTTTTTTTGTTTGAGATGCTGAGATATGATTTTACGTTAATCGTCAAACTATGGCTTTTTACTAACTCTCTAAATCCTGGGATCTATGCAGGAAGCCAACTTGACGCGAACAAGAAGGCCATGACTATCCAGGTAAAGCCTTTTTGTTTACACAATTTTAATATATAATGGGTAATTATTGAACCCCACTTATGTGACCTTGCTAAGTATAAATGGTCCCAAGCCCAAATAAAAGGAGGAGGATTGTGGTAGGATGAAAGCCGGCGTAATAAACAGTATAACTATGATGAACAAACCCCAATAGAGGAGGAAGGATAAAATTTTCATATAGCACACACCAACTTATTTTGGATTGAGGCATAGTTAATTCCTCAGTAGAGGTGATGAAGGTTAATTGGAAAGACTGTCTTATGTTTGCTTCTTTGGATGTTAGAGTGATTCCTCTCGCTTTGGTGATATAAATTGGTTAATGTCTATAGTTTGTCTTTAAAGACCAACACACTCCTCTGCCTTTCCAAGTAAGGATACATGAAATATAGAGAACACGTATCCTCTGAATTTGGAAATATCTCCACAATGTAGTTCCATTAAAAGGATATAAATGTGTTAATGACTCAGGATAGTCCAGTAGTATCGCAAGAAGAGGTCATATGTCGAAGGCGAGAACTGATCAATCATCAACAAATCAATCACTTGGATACAATTACCACCTACAATGTTTTGTTGTTGTGTTTGGGCTGGTAATGTCATGGTGTTGAACTTGAATTCCCTTTGTATGAGTTCAACGTGCTTCTCTTTGTATTTCATAGAACAGCAACCCTGAGTCTCACTGTGTAATCTCCTTCAAATGTTCTGTAATTTGGCGCATTGAGCATGTGAACTTTTTATCTAAATGCTGGATACGTGGTTCAACACTCCTGTCTTTACCCTTGTACTTTGATAATCTGCATTTAGGGAATTTGCTTGTTTTTAATTTGCACGTGAAGTTATATTGGCCTCTCATGCGTTCATATTCTTAATGGGTTGACTTCAGCCTTTCTTTTTTCTTTTTCCAGCTTTTTAAGGCAGTGTATGTAGAATTCATTTTGATTGCTGTTTGCTTTGATCCTTCACTAACTTGTCTGTATTGTTGCGGATGATGGCAGTGCAAGGTGTGCATGCAGACATTTATCTGCACAACATCAGAGGTGAAGTGCAAGGAACATGCTGAGGCCAAACATCCAAAATCTGATCTCTTCACCTGTTTCCCTCATCTCAAAAAATAAACATAGGTGCCAAACTGGTCTTGTAGAAAATGTTGGTATTATCTCTAATTACTAGTCGCAAAAGTGTCAAACAAGCAAAGATGTAAAATTGCGTGTGTTAGTCCCGCATGCTAAACAGATGGGGCAAAATCTTACTTGTGGCACTCTTATCTTTAATGGTTGATATCATATGGTATAATTTGGGATTGTCAATGCATTTGGCATTGGGCTTTGGTTAAACGTCGGTGTGAAGATGCGATCTACAGATTTAGATTCTTTCATTTAATAGTTGTAATTTGGTTCGGCAAGCAGAGAGAAAATTTAGGCACTTTGGCCCCTTCGCAGCTCTGAGATTTGTGGTTCTCCTCAGCCAGTACTTTTCATTATTTTTATGCCCTATTGAGTGGATAAAGATACTATTAGAATTTCTAAACAAAATTTCCAGCACCATATCAATGAACTTACATAAAGCCAAAGACAAACTACCAAAGCTGAATGCAGAAAAATCTGGTACACTTGACGTACTAAGTGTCCTCCCAAATTAATTTTCGAAAATCTGCTACTGTTCACTTCTAGGGGTACACTGCGGAGGGGGGAGGGGCTGGACTTTTAACGCTCAACAGGTCACTTCCCTTGGCTATCAAGGTCACAAGCATGAAATCTACAGAAGCTATTTCTATTGAAATGTTCAATGAAGAAGATCTGTACTTCCTGAATTCAGTTGTCTCCTCAAGTTCAAATACACATATTTGTCACAAATGCCACTTAAGTGGATACACAAGGTAGATTACACCATAGTTTCTTCTTCCCATTAATAGCAAGACTAAAAAGCTACTGTGTCCTCATCCTGCTAGTTTCTGCAGCCCTCACTTGCGAGAAGTATGGATGGGCCTAACAAACAGGGCAGAGAAAGCAGTTAGTAGGTTTCCCAACACATGAATTAAATATCTTAAACACATTGATACATGGTATTCGATACTCAAAGAAAGGAAAATTTCTTTTGGGGGGTAGGAAGGGAGTAGATTGATTCCAGCAAAGATAGATGCAACATCATGAAAGATGACAAAGGAAAAAATATAGTCAAGAGCATAGAGAAACCAAAAACGCACTTCACAATCACCAGCTTGCTTCTAACAGTATTTTAAAACAAAAAACTAGTCAGTTGTGACTCTTCTGCCAACTCTTCCACAGTGATCTCTTTCATGTATTATTTCACGGTATATTTTTGAATGCCAACTAACCAAGTTTTTTAAAGGTTTTAAAATGTCGCAAACCATTTTCTTTAATAAGGTTAATTGTTTTTTGTACTTGGAAAAAGCTTTGTAAGACAAGAAGCTGAAAAAACAAAGATGAGATTCAGAGTTTAAAGTTTCTTAATAGCGGACTACCATTGCTTCTCTTGCTGTAAGTCTACTCTGATGATCATAACGGAGAAGCTTGTCAAGATAATCTATAGCCTGCAGTGAAAACTCAAAATCAATTATCAAATGGATAGCGAAGAAAGCCACTTGGGATTTTGAGGTGTACTTGTCAGTTGTCACCATTGTTGATTTCAACTTATTCAGAACAAATTTACATGTGATACATAAGTAAAGAGTGAACAATACCTCTGGTGACACTAGATGCTGATTGTCTGCATTAATAAATTTGGACCACGGCTTCCTACTGTGTCTGCAGGGGGAAGATAGATTGTATTCATCTTCAATAGCTAAGAGCTTTTGCTATAAATGAGAGAGGCCAAACTTCTGCTAAAGCTAGTTACTGAGATCAACTTAGCAACCCTATTCAATCATAGCTCTAAGTTATTTTGTGACTGCCTTAGCCTAGTTTTATATTGGTGATAAGGGTAGTAATAAGAAAACAAGAAGCATACCTTCCAACCATAGCCTCTAACTGAGGATCAAGCTCTAATTGATACTTGTGCAAATATGCATTCAACTCATCTGTACCAAGTACCTATAACAACACTAATCCATCAACTCCATGTCAAGCAGCTCTACAATGCTTTTATCTAAATTGAGAGTTCACTTACAACTACAAGTAACAACTGGACTGGTTGTTTTCAGTTGATTAACCTCCCTCCTCTCATTCAATGAAAAAAATTTAAAGTATTTAAAAACCAATTGATCAGTTACTAGGCATTACCTTTGCAATTTTGACGAGCTGATCCTGATTATCATGGCCATAAAAGAAAGGTTCCTTGCGGAAAATCTACCCAAAAAGAGGCACGGTCAGCAACAAAGGAAGGAGGAAAAAGAAAATTGATTTCTGATTTCAAATAAACAAATACAAACTTCTAAAAAGTCCTTTCAGATGTTTACAGTTTCCCATGCCCACAACTGATAGCTTAAAACTATAAACCAACTGACAGCTCATATTGTGAATCATAAAATTTCTCACCATTCCTGCAAACATGCAGCCAAGGCTCCACATGTCCAGAGAATAGTCGTAGTCTTGCAAGTCAACTAGAAGTTCAGGGCCCTTGAAGTATCTGAAACACCAAAAAAGGAAGACCTCAGACTTGCTTCAATAGCCTTGAGACTAAACAAGAACACCAACGATGATAAATCCGTCTTTTCCAACTTCCCATGATAGTTTATGATTTATGAACCACTTACAGGACGAAACTAATTTCTCATATGCAGCTATGCTGATAAAGAGTTAGTTTGACCTGAACAATTCCAAACTTTCTCCTATAATCTCATTGATTAGTTTGGTATTCTTTAATTGGGTATAGTGCAGAAGCAACTTCCGTTCTTTGTAAGCCATCTTAGTGACTGATCAAAATGGTTCATTACAAAAGTTGCTTTTTGCCTAAACAACAAATGCATGTAACCTAATTCTGCTAGTATACTTAAGTGAACAATATCTAGAAAGTAAGGGTTTTAAAGATAAGTGAAAGTGGGAGTAGATATATGCATTGCAAGTTTAGTCAACATAATAATAGTGAAATTGAGATGAAAATAGATGAGATTGCTATGCCTAAATGCAAACATTCAAATTTTTAAGTTCACTGTTCCAGGAGAGTGGTGTAAATTGAGGAAGATGCTACACGTAAAATCAAAATCGAACAGTTGAAATGGGGAAGTGCTATAGGAGAATGGATTAATAGACGAAGATGTCACACATAAAATCAAAATCTAATGGTTGAAATGGAGAAGTGCTATAGTCGGTATTATGCGATAGAAGGATGCCTACCAAAAGTCAAAGGTAAGCTCTATAGAACAGTTATAAGATCAACAATATTATATGACTGAATGTTGCGCCATTAAAATTTTACACATCCACAAGATGAATGTCGCTAATAAGGTGAATGAGTTAGTAATCATACAAGATTAGAGAAATGATCAAATTCATGAGGATCAAGTAGCACAACTCAGTGATAAAATGAGAAACGGTCGCTTGGGATGATTTAGTTATGTCCTGCATCAATCCCCTTCTGATGAGAGACTCTTAGGTGTGAAACCATGGTGAGTAAAGGTGTTAAAAAAGGAAGAGGTAGACCTAAAATCACACGGAAAGGAGTTGTCTCTTAGGACCTATAGTTCTAGGGATCCATGCAACTTGGGGAAAGATAGGGCAAAATGGAAGAAAAAAATCTATATAGGCACTACATATTAGTCTAGAATATATTTAAAATGTTAGGAATTTTACTGTAGGTCCTACACTTTCTAGGAGTGGTCTAGCTTTTCAGAAGTTTTTCATTTAGAAAATATAGAGATTCTAGTTTTTTTTTGGACAATAATTTTTTATTTGACATTGAAGAGATTCTAAATTTTTTTTATCTGTGTTTGCACAGTATGTACAAAGATGTCAAGATATGGGTTTAAATGGAGCAACATGGACAACACAATTCATATAGCGACCCCTACTTGTTTGGAACTGAAGGGTAGTTGTTGTATACATAAGTGAATGATGTTCTTTTTATTACTTCTAACCTAAAACATCTACAGCAAAGTCACTTGCTTTCGGATCGAAACCTCATGACTTAGTGTCCGGAGAACAATGTGCATGTCGAGCATGGATCTACAGATAGAGAAGCTATATTTAGGAAGTTGTTGCTGGCGAAGCAACTATGCCAGGTCCAGCCATACTATCAGCATATGCATAGGAAGTTGCTGGCAAAGCAACAATGCCAGGTCCAGACATACTATCAGCAGATTATCTCTCACCTTGAAGCTACACGAACATTGTATTCCTTCCCTGGGTGGTAAAATTCAGCAAGACCCCAATCTATCAAGCGAAGCTTCCGCAGTTCATGGTCTATCATAACGTTATGAGGCTTGACATCCCTATGCATTATTCCCTGTGAATGACAATAATCTAGTGCCTGCAGATTGATAAGACGTTTCAGTTCCGACCCCCTCCATTAATTTGTAAGCATGTCAAGAAATATATACAAAGAATAGGTACCAAAGAGTCTATTAAACAACTGTCACAAGAATGCTATAACCAACTGAAGGCCTCAGCAAATTGAACAGCCATGCCGAAAATGCGAGTCTTTCTTTTCTTTCAAAAAGAAGAAGGGGAAATAAATAGAGTAAATTAAGCGAATGGAAAGGTAAATATGCAGGAACAGAACTAAGATATATGCTTTTCAGCATAAAGCATTCGACAAACAAGAAACAATGATGCTGATACATATTGAGAAAGCTCGGTCTTCTTTTTTCCAAAGGAGACGGCGAAAGAAATGAAACCTGGACATATTTCTGCTCATGTAGGCTGGTGATGTAGGAATGTAGCAAAAAGGAAGACCTAACTTCTAGATAGAAAGAAACAGGATCCCATAATCGGCAACCACATTTCCAAATAGTCTCTCATGCACCCAGCATCAGAAAAAACAGGGAAAAATAATATTACCCATGAAAAAGGAAACAAACAACAACAACAACAACATACCCAGTGAAATCCCACAAGTGGGGTCTGGGGAGGGTAAGATGTACGCAGACCTTACCACTACCACATAGGTAGAGAGGCTGTTTCCTGGAAACCCTCGTCACAAAAACCCATCAGCAGAACACGCTAGATACGATACACAGGCAAAAAGAGAAGAGCACATAATAATACCTATATACAAGATAGTAAACATATAAAGGCAGATAAATAACATATAAAAGACAGACAATTACCACTCCTTCCTATCCTCCCTATTAGCCTGCTACTCTAATTCTCGACCTCCACTCCTTCCTATCTAAGGTCATGTCCTTGGTGAGATCAAGTTTCACCATATCGTTTCTAATCACCTCCCCCCAATACTTTTTTGGTCTACCTCTACCCCTACGTATAGCTCCCAAATCTAATCTCTCACACCTTCTAACAGGGGCATCAGTACTCCTTCTCTGTACATGTCCAAACCATCGCAGTCTCGCTTCCCTCATCTTGTCAGCTACAGGGGCCACCTCTAGCTTCTCCCTAATGACCTCGTTCCTAATCTTGTCGCTCCTGGTGTGACCACACATCCATCGTAACATCCTCATTTCTGCGACCTGCATTTTCTGAACATGTACATTCTTTATTGGCCAACACTCCACCCCATACAACAAAGCAGGTCTAACCACCATTCTGTAGAACTTACCTTAATTAGCAAACAGCGGACAGAAAATCCATGGCATTGGTGAATTTTATTTATTTATTTATTTTGCTTAACCAATTACAAGATCAGAAGAATACAGGGAAGTTACGTAAGAAATCCTAATTCAGTAAAGAAAATCACATTGAGAGAATATAGCAAAGAAAGACCAAGAGGACAGGAAGCATGTAACTGTTACCTTCCTAAAAAAACAAAAAGGAAGACCAAGGGAGTGGAAGCATATGTATAAAAGTCATAGTGACTGCCATCTAGTGGGTTTGTCATCTTACCTTGAGAAGCTCATATATGTAGTAGCGTATGTCGTAATCTGTTAGCGTTGGGTACAAAACTTTGAAATCTGTGCTGTTCACGTACTCAAAAATCAAGCTTGGAGTTTTTGAATGCTGATCTCTGACAATATCAAGGAGCTTGACAATGTTTGGTCCACCACAGAGGTTTTGCAATATCTTTATCTCTCTTTTGATCTACACAACACCACTAATGTCAAGTCAAAAGCATGCATATTCTGTTTTGTTTTGTTTTTCTCGAAGAAAGCACAATATTACAAACTAAATTTGTGGGTTAGTTAAAAAATTAAGTTAAAGAAAGGATTGGAGGGAAAAAAGGTATATGAACAGTGGATACATGACACTACAAAAATGACAAAAAAAAAAAATCATCAAGGGATTAACCTTTCTGATGTAGTAAAAATAATTGAGGATGGCTAACTTTTTCCAGGTTATGCCACAAACTGACCAAATTTAGGCAGTATGCATTTCATATCATATGAACATAACTGACAATCTTTTTCCAAAGTTCCAAAAAAGAGACTTCACTTATTTCTCTGTGACACGTTATCCCTTCAACACATGAATAGGTAATTGAAAGTGCGCTTTCAATTTGTTAAATAAGATTTTTTCCATTAAGGCTGTTAATGCTGATGATTCTGAATAGATATCTAGCCCTTTTTTATGAGTTAAATACAGATTTTTCCATTAAAACTGTTAAAGTCGATTATTGTCCATGGATATGTCGAGCAAAAATAAATATTGCATTGCATAAGAACTCTTCCTGCAAACATCTTTTTTTTTTCCTTTGAAGAAGGAAAATGAAATCTTAGCTCAGCCAAAAAAGAGAGAAAAAAAGCACAGTATCGTCCTTGCAGTACGAGTTTCGTAACTTCAACAACTAAAGCAATGTCATACCTTTTTCTTCTTAACAGGTTTCAGGATCTTGATTATGCACTTTTCGTTGCTGTTAACATTTATACCTTCAAAAACTTCACTGTATTTTCCTCTTCCAACTTTTCGAACAACCTCATAGTCATCCTGATCACTGCAATAATGAATATGACGGGCATTGATGAGGATAATACAATGTAGCTGATGCATTCAAGTTGAGCAAGTCAAGAAGGTTCAAATTTGAAACCAAAACTCATGAAAAGAAATTAGTCGTTGAACCAAGGGCCAAGGCACTCTAGAACCAATATTAACAAACTAAATGCTTTCACTTTAGCAAGACAAGTTTATAGCTCTCGCTAAACAAAATGCTCTCATTTTGACAAATGCAAAAGAACTATACAATAACAAAAACAAACTAACTATGTTCAACTAAATGAACCCTCTATATTATCCACTCCACTTCGGGCAGTTTCATTCCAATACTCAATAATTCAACTTCCAACACAAAGTAAGGGTTCTAAATATCACACTCGTTCCTAGACTTACACAAGCATACCTAATGTGTACCAACAGGACTAATCCTTAGGCTCAACAAATAGGTAATATTATATATCTTATATTAATCTTCCATTGTATCATGTGAAAGCTAATAGATAAATAAACCCCAACCTAATCTGAAGCCCCAAAATATAGGAAACTTGCCTTATCTCAACAAGACTAGACAAGAATTTTGCACTCAATGGGCATTTTCCAATGTGAAAGAGAAAAGTTTTCATTGGGTTATTTCGTTCAAGATAGCATGATTTGCCATAATAGCATCTACACTGAACAACTAATAATCTATTAGACAAAAAATAGAGAAAAAAAACAGAAACCCAAAATCCGTTTTCGGGTATGCCAGGTAGTTGATGCTACTACTGAGCATCCAATATGATTGTAGACACGAAAAATGACGCCTTGAGTGTATGTTACTATGCTATGTAACCGGTGACACCTACTTTTTCTTTCACACCAAAAAAAACAAGAAAACATAACCAACTCTTTTTCTTGGATGCTAGAAGTGGATGTTATTATTTTACTTAAAAATCTAAAAAAGGAAAGTAGCTAACAGCATATAATCCGAGAATTTCAATCATCTTCCGGTTATATAAACCCCCAAAATAAATAACAAAATCAGGGGCGATTAGGGTTAGGTAAGGAAAAGAAATTACCCCCATTGAACAGTTAGTGATTCGTAATCCCAATAATCCCTAGGCCGAAGCACATTGATATCGGTGTATACTCGAGCTTTGGACATGATTTTATCGGAAATCAGAGACTGAAAGAGGTGTTAATAAAAATATCGTATATCGGAAAATGGCAGCAAAGATGCAGAGGAGGATGAGTTGGACCAAGCTTCTGTTGGACGCAACCGCCAGAGCAGTACAACTACTTTACACATAGAACGCACACAACATTTTTAGGAAAAAAGCCATAGATTGGAGAAGCTTTTTGCTCTCTTTTGTGGAGCCTATTAGGACCCTTTTACTCCCTGTCCCTACACAGAAATATCTTATGTGGTCGGTGCCAAGTGGCTATTTACATTCCTTAATTTTAAAGCCTTTTTATTTTATTTTTGCAAAAGAATTTTTTTAAAACAGAATCTCTGTCTTTATGAGATGATGATAAAGTCTGCATATATTTTTATATCTAGCAGATTTTATAATATTATTGTTGATATTATTTTGCAAAAGGATTATAAAAAAAAAACTTTTCTAATTTCTCAATTAGGTCGGATTTTTTTAAAAGAAAAAAGATAAACAAAGGAGAGGGAGATTATATGACAGGGAATAAACATACAAAATATATAAGTAAGATTCATGTTATTTTTTTATTAAATGTATTAAAATTCATGGTAATATTTTTCATCACTTTTTTCAACATATAAAAGGATTGAAAAAGGAAAGGGTCATGGGAGTCGAACCACACTTTTGTAAGATTCGTCTTGCATTTTTCTTTGACAATCCATATAATTTCATATTAAGTCAAATTGAATTATTATCATTGTCATTCAATTTTGATCATTCACAATTTAATTAATTTTCAACTTTCTTTAATTTAAAACAATTTAAACCAATTGTATTTAAAAAATTTCAAAAAAGTGCTAATCTTTTCTAGTGCATGAACTCTCTTGATTAGAGTCCAAATTGGACTCCATCTCCGGTATACACCTTTCTTCGAGTCAACTGGATCAAGTCGTGAATGGGAAGCTAATATCATAGGGGCGAAAATTTAGCTGAGTTGCGGCAGACCCAAAGGGCTAAAAATTTTAATTTTGCACATAAAAGAATTTAAATAAATCACATAAATATAAAGAGTTAATTATCATTTTTCGAGCGAAAACTGAGCCATCACCCTTGGGCTTCATGTGGAATGTTATATATCGGCCCAATTAAAGTTCTCATCGAATAGATGGGCTTTCAGTTCAATGAAAACTAACCCGCCTTGGAAACCGTTCACTGGAAGGCTCTATTGACAGGATACTGAAAACCGATCACTATTCGCCGGGAATTGATCTAGTAATTTTGAGATCCGGTAAAATTTTCCTTGTACATTTTTTTTCTTTAAGAAATGGGGGTGGTCGTCGAGAGCGATGTTTGGGAGCCAAATCCAGCTCTGTGTTTATTCTTCTTTGTAGCATGTTGCCTGTCAATCTACTATTTGCCGAACAGCACCAGAAGTTCCGCCATTTTCGATCACGCACCTTCTTCTTCCTTCATTCGTTTCCAGAGAAGTTTTCTGTTACTCTATTCTCTTTCTTCAGGTGACCTTATTTTCTGATTTCTTCTGTGTGCCCGCTGAATAATGTCATGTTCTAGCTAACTCATACAATCTACTTGCAGCTAAAATTGGTGCGAAGTAGTAAAATTTTACATGTTTCCCTGTCTTTTGACTGTTGGATTTCCTCTGTTCCAAATGTTTGATATTTTACCCTTCCTGAAGTTGTTTAATGTGTAAAAGAAAAAGACTATTCTTTTTGGCCAAAGAGAAAAATGAAACTAAGCACTTCTGGCAGGTTTTGGATTTCAAAATTTTAACTTGGAAAAGAAATGAATTAAGTTAGTTTGACTTAGCTCTGAAATTGGTTAAGTTGACTCTCAGACAAACAGAAAAGTCTCAAATTAATTGGATAGATGGACTAGCTGATAATCTGTACTTTACTATGTTTAGCATTTTATTAAGTTAGAGTTTTTCTTTCGTTTGTGGATTTCTTGGATAAATGGAGTTCACGCAGCAGAGTATCTTATAATTATAGTAGATTAATACATTATTTACACAAAAGATGAATTAATCAAATTCAAATTTTCTCATTCTATCTTGTGAATATATAGAAATACTTGTACATATACTTCACGCAATGCACTTATTAAATTCAAAGTATATTCAAGACTAGATGGAAGCTATTCAACAAATGGAGTTAAATGCGTGGATACACAAATCTTTACAAAAACATGGAGTTTGGATTGAGATAAGGATGAAGTTCTTCCCTTTATAATCTGTTTATTAGCATATTATGCAAATTAATCCACAAGAATGCATTGGCTGATCTGACACCACATAATTGTCAAATACTAATTTAACTTGATAAGAATTATGGTAGTTACTGATCATAGAACTCGTGTAAGGGTGTACGTGCAAATCACATACTGCAACAAACAAAGGCATACTTCCCTTTTCATTACGTCCTCAATATAGTAAGTGTGTCTTTTTTGTTATCAGCTTGGATACAAAATCATTTATTTATTTAATTTTTACAGCGATGGAAGGCTTGTTGGCAGTATTTGGAGAGTATGAGTTAGCTTACCATGGCGTTAGTAGGGAGCAAATGGTCATCTCTCTATGTATTGGATATGCAGCTGCTCTTTTTGTTGGTACCTTTTTAGGCATGCTCTCGGATTTGATGTAAGGTTACTCTGCATAGTTTTCTATGTTTGCCAGGTTCTGTCTCTATTTGCATAACCATGACGGTGTTGGAAGTTGCTTCATATCCACTTGAGGTTTCAGAAAAATATGTCTCACTTATGAGAAAAAAATAAAATAACTATTTTTCTAATGCAGCTCCCTCCATTCTATTTTCCCTATGCGGGGGATTTTGTCTAATTGTTGGAATCAAAGTAATTATGTTTGACTTTAATTAATTCATCTATTTAAAGTTAAAAAAAAATAGATTTTAGAATAAACATAATGTAAGTGGTGAATTTTTCTCTGTTACTTGCAAAAAGAGAAAGAAGTGTACAGCAAATTGCCATTTTCATCCTCTTGGAGGTCCATAAATTATAAATTCAAACTTTTAGACAGATTATTTGGTTCAACTCTTCGAAATGAAATAGAACTTTTTGAGATAGAGGAAGTATCATCTGATCTTTGATTCTTTGATGCATTCTTTTTGGAGCGTGACATCATTTTTCTTCTGAACTATCCAACAAATTATGATTTATGATGAAGCACCATAAGGTAAATCATTTTTTGACAAGTCAAGAGTACCATCTGTCAAACTTATCATTATGTTGCTTCTCTTCATGCAGTGGCCAGAGAAAAGTCAGCTTGTTGTTTTGCTTGCTGCATCTTTTTGTTGCCATATGGAGGAGGGTCACTGGACATCCAAGTGTTTGGCTCGCTAGCATCTGTCTATCTCTTGCCTCTACGATATTTTTCTTCAACTTCGAGACATGGATGGTCGTTGAGCATGATAAGGTTCGTCTTCAAAATCTCTTTTTGTTATTATTATGTGATTCTTTATTCCATGTGGGAAGTACAATTATGAAGACTTGTTAGATGGTAACTCATAATTCTTATCCACTTTTTGAAATGAATGGATGTAGTAAATCTTTATTGTACCCCCTCTCCCCCTCGAAAAAATGATGAACGAATGTAGTAAATGCAAAGGGGTAAGGGTGGGGGCGTGTGGATCTAGTGTTTTAAAATTGCTTTCTAGATTCTGCACAAAGAATCTATGATAGTAGAGTAAGATGAGTTATCCTTATAATCATTTTGCAGCTTGAGCAGAGGCAGGATTCAGTGAATGACATGTTTTGGTTAATGACTTTTATTGAATCTGCATCTTTCATTGGAAGCCAAGTGGTTGGCAACTGGTTAATTAGTGGTCATGAAAAGACAAGTTTACTTGCTCCGTCCAGTGCAGTGGTAGTAATGGCTTTTACTGTTCTGGCTTATGTCAGCCGAGGATGGAAGGAAGATGCAAAATCAACTATTCTTAAAGATTATCAGACAAAATTTCATACATACATACTTGGTGGTATGAATCATCCATTTTTGTGTTTAGTTCCCTTTTTTTTTTTTTCATAGTTTACCCAATTTGTGCACTCATATTACATATATATATGCACCCAGTGTAATCATGGTGAGCAGGAAGAATGACATTGAACTTTTCTGTTTGCACAACATAACCGGGAACGTGTTTCGATAGTTTATTATGAATCCAAAAGAACTATTAAATCAATTCTGTTAATCTCATGGTACAAAAGATTCTAAACTAAATAAAGACGGATAAGCTTTACCTTAAAAACCTTGATTCAGACATTGCAATTCTTGGATAGTCACAAGAAATCCAACTTGTTTCCTTATTTTTTGGGATTTTCCTTTCCGGTGAAAGACCTTATTAGGCTCCAATAGAGGTCTTTCCTGTAAAAAGAGGTCGTGTACCACAATCTGAGTTAAAAAGTAGAAAGGGGTGGCGATAGAAAGACAGGGAAAGTAAGGAAGAGGCATCTAAAAGGCTGACCACGATCTCACAAGCATTGTCAACTTGATTTGCCACTCTCTGCTTCAATTATTGCCTCATCCCCTCCACCAAACTATGTGTAGCTACCTTATTTTTCTTACTGTGATCTTATTTTGGTTGGTACTTGGTCAACTTAGCTCAAAATCAGAAGTCCATACTTGAGAAGAGCATGAAAGCATAACAGAGCCATAAAGCAGACAGAAAGTTATCCTTTTCTCGTTGCTAAATACTACCAGTTTGGTGTATCAGACAGTACAAGTATAGTGATCTTCTAACACAAAATGAGGTTGTTTCTAATTTTGGGCGTGTATGTTCTCAAATGAAATGTTTGAGAAAGTTAAAATGGTCCAATTACAGAAATCTAGAAGTTTTGCAACGTCTTAATATGGTAATAAGATGGAGAACCTGCACTGTACAGATACTATAGTTGATGACTCATGCATAATTGGGAGTGGTTGGATTGATATCCTAATCTTTTCCCAATTATATTCTTGGCAGATAAAAGGGTTTGGCTTTTGTCATGGACCCAAGCTGCCATCCACTTCTCAATTGCAGTTTTTTGGATTACTTGGGCTCCAACCATTGTGGTATGACTTTGACTAGATTACTGGAAAGGGTACTGTTTCAGTGTTTTTGACTCTCCAATTCTTATTATTGTTTTCTCATAGAAAAGTATTCTAAGAGGAGTGCTAAATTTGTTAATCTGCTTACTTTCTTTTACCTTAATTTTGAAGAGAGTAATTGAGATGGTAACGGAAGTGTGTCAAGGAAAAATGGATAGAGGAAGTATTCTAGTTACTACTGTGAGAGGCCTTCTTTGGAAAGATCAATGAGATTCATTCTTATACTGCGAGAGAGTGGGGCTGTTGACTGTTCGTGTAAGACACATTGAATGTTGCTTGTGGGTCTAGACAAGTGATTTTATTAAGCCATCTTCCTGTGATTGAAATCTACGAAGTAATCTTTTTGTGGCCAATATCTGTCTCTCAAACTTTGTGACTACTGATTTATCAGGATGAATGCACATTGCATTTTCTTTACCTTATGAAATCCTATCTCACCATATCTGTTCCTCTTCCAAAAAGATTGATATATTTCTCCTTAAACTTTGTTTGGATTTTTAGGCAGATGGGAGAGAGGTTTCGCTAGGGTTGGTATACCCTTGTGTACTTGGTGCGAAAATGCTTGGAAGCACTGCATTTTCCTGGTTCTCCGGTGGCCCTTTATCACTCCGAACAGAGGAGTGCTTAGTATATGCCTGTATGATTATGGGCTCCGTCACTTCCATTATAGCTTTTGATTATCAGGTATTTTATTAGTTTTCTTTTCTTCAAGCTGTTCAAATATCAAGTAATGACGTCAACCTTAATTTGCGATATTGTTGCAGGACGTTGAAATTCTTTTGATGCTATTCTGCATATTTCATGTTTGTGTGGGATTGGTTTTGCCTTCACTCGCCAGATTGAGAACCATGTAAACTATGCTGCACTCATAATTTTCTCGTGGCTTTCATAAATTGTGAAACTCGAGCATAGACTGCTTTCTCATATATTTGGCTGGAAATTTTCTTTTACTCTAGTTCCTTTCTTCCTATAACATGCAGGTATGTGCCTAATGATCTTCGTGGAGGAATGATGAGTTTATCGGTCGCTCCGTCAAATTTACTCATGCTGTTTCTTCTGATTCAGGCATGTCTCTTTTACCATATGTATTATTTAATCCATTATTTCATCAGAAGAGATCCTCTTCACTTTTTATTGTCACTTTTTCCCCAGTAAAACCCATTTAAGGATATAGTGCGCGAACTTTACCTAGATGCTTGTTGCTTGGAAATATATGGTTTCGGGTAGTATCCTTATTTTCTCAGTTAAGTTAAATGCAATATAGTTTCTTTTATTCTGTGTTGAACTTCTACAAAGTTTTAATTGATTGTATGGTGCCACAGGTCAAACTTCATCATGAGATTCTTTTTCTCTGGTGATTTATTGAATATTTAGATGATCTGCTATTTTGAAATTTTGCAGAGATGTTTCTACCAGAACTTTGAGAATTCAACAATTATAGCTATGGCTGCTGTTGGTCTTTTTTCTGCAGCTGGATGCATGTATATGTTAAAGCGCCTTGGAAAGCAACCACACCAGAACTGGCACAAATTATGACGCCTTCCATTTGTTTTAAATTCTTCTATCCATGTGGGTTGTATCCTGTATATAGCCGGCCAGTTAGTTTAAAGATAAAGAGAATGTAGCCTTGGAACATGATGATGGGTGCAAAGTAAGCAAGATGCTCTGCAAATGGAAAATCAATTAAGAGCTGTAGCCAGTTTCAACATTCAATTATTCACATTGCTTTTAACTAGCTAGACCTAGTGGGAGATCTCGCCATGTAGGTCAATTTTGCTCTCGAGACACTTTGCAGATTGATGCCCTGACAATGCCAAATCAATACTTTGCTTCTAGTAAGTTTTGGGAAATAGTTTAGTATCAGAGGAGCAACAGAATGCATGGTAGCTTAGTTTTCATTATTTAACAGCTGTTCAGGATTCCGATGGTCAGTGGAAACTCTTGTTCATATTCAGAAATCACCAAAAGAGTAAGATGAATTTTCTCTTCTTTCTTCATGTATTATTTAAACAGGCATACATGATCACTAAATCATTGTGATATGTCCAATTATTTTGTTGGACGGCAGATATTATAATTTGAGGAATGATTACGTAAAGAATGATCTCACCTAGGGGCATCTTTCAGTGTATAATAAATTTAGTGGGGTGTGCTTGTCTTGGAATGTATGTGCCAGATTTCAGTTTCATTTAAAATGGATGACGCCGAGGGAGCATCACATTAGATTGGCGTTCATTCATTAATTTTTTGGGGGTAAGCAAATTAAGTGATAAATTTATTGAAAGTGACAAGTTCTTTGCTGATAAGTTAGAATTTGAGGGACTGGAATGGTTTGTCCAATTCCCTCTTGATTGGCTCCAAATCTCACCCCGTCACCACAAGTTGTTGGCGACTCACCCTCCACCAATTGATCGACCCCGCTAATTTTGTTTTTGTCTTGCATTGAAGTCTAATGAAGTTGATTTGCGTGTCGGTATTTTCTCTTCCAGTCAATATACACTTTGACTTGGTCTATAATAATTGTCTTATCATACAATCGTGTCATGAATACTGCATTAGTTTCTGTACAAATTTATGCTTTTGCTTATATAACTTTTGTTTTGCTCTGAAATAACGTAATACTCCATCTGTCCCAAAGTATGTGTTGCAGTAAGAAATATTTGTCCGAAAGTAAATGTTGCTTTAGGATTTTCCCAGATAAAAATAGTAATGGATATGAAACGAGCTAAAACAGCACTTTCTATCGGATAGAGAGTAAACATGAAGTTGCGTCTCTTATGTCAATCATCATCATCCTATGGAATGGGAAAGCCAATTAATACTGAAATTAATGATTGATTACTCAAATTGTGCATACGTAATAGCACAGAAAAGTACCTGTCGAAGATTATAAACATTTAACATCCACAGCCAGCAATGAATGTCGTTTTTTTGGAGTATCTATTAAGCACTGATCAACCGTTCCTATCTTTTTCAAGCATTAATATGCAAAACCATGTGCTAGTGTACAATTACAGTAGCATTGTTTTTTCAGTATTCATAATACCTACGGATGAATCAAATTCAGTATGGTTACCTTACCTGTTGCTTCAAGCTGAAGCAGGGGAGATGAACACGGTTAACTGAACACAAACTAACATGAGTGGACGTAGCAGGAATTGAAATCGCATCTAGACTCGTTGCCATGCTCCGATAAACACCCCTCTAACTTACATGAAAATTAAGTGGTCTTTGGTTGAACATCATTTTAAGACTGTATGAGGTACAATTCAATGAGATTACACAGAGATGCATGTAGGTAAAGTTCACAATTAAAATTGCTGACATATGAAGCAACACTGTACAGTTCGGAAGAAATTGTTAAAGGCATACATACATTTCTTTGATTCTTCCATGTGATACATAAATACATTTGAAGCCAACTTCCAACTATTGTATTGGAATGGAACTTCTAAAAACAGAAAAACATGAACTTAAATCAAATAAACAGAAGCTATAGCTATGTCTTCATATAATTCATGTCCAAGAAATTGCTACTGGACTACTAACCACATGCTTCCCATCTGACCACTCAATTCTACCGAATACATCCGTAGTTGAGGACTTTGATGGAGCAGTAAAACTTACAGAATATGATTTCTTCTCATTCTTCTCAGTGAAACTCAATGTTTCAGGCTCGACTATAATCTTCACTGAGCTATTTGGCGAAGAAACAGTTACTTTGTATGTTCCAGCTGGTCCAACATTAGTCAGTGTTCGGCTGTATTTGATTGTTTTTGAATTGGCACTTCCGGATCCGGCAGGGAATGAAACAGCAAAAGAAGGGTAATTCAAATCTGTGACGCTGTATTTTTTGCTTGAATCACATGTGAAGTTTCTTCTTGCTAAGCTGTTGATTTGTGATGGAGTGTATTTCAATGCACACAGGAAATTGAGGTAATCATCGGCGTTTATGTCGTAGACCAGTCCTGGGTTCAATGCTGAAATGGGATCTACGTGTCCGGCGCCGTGATCGAAAGGCGTAGATGGTTTCCCGGTGGCGACATCTAGGAGTGCTCCGCCGTTTTTGTAGGCGGTGTAAGCGGTGGTCATGAGCGCCGAACGAATGGCGGCGGGACTCCATTCTGGGTGGACTCCTCTTAGCAAAGCCGCTAGGCCACTCACGTGCGGACACGACATGGATGTACCCGAGATAATGTTGAACTCGACCCGTCTATTGTCCTCAGCCAACCCCGTCGGACCGACTGCGCCGGTCCAACCTGCCAGAATGTTAACACCGGGTGCGATGATATCTGGTTTAAGTATCTCCGGCGTGATTGAATTTGGGCCTCTGGAACTGAACGCTGCAACAACCGGTGACGGTTGGATTCCTACCTTTGTTCCCCCAAAGAGAATCATGGCCGTTGGATTAGGATCTGAGGTTAAGTACTTCTTGATTGCATCGCCGGCTATTTGACCCACTGCCGTCGCTGGAAGTAAATGGGCGTCAGCCACTAGCTCCTCCCCATTTGCTGCGCTGTTAGCCAAAACCATGCCGGCTCCACCAGCTTCTTTTACCACAGAACCCTTTTGGACTCTAGCGTTAATCCCTCTGTCACACAGCACAATTTTGCCTTTAACTTTCTCAGGAATTAAGGTACCCGTCATACAGAGATTACCATTGGTCACGTTGCTAGCATTACCAGCATAGACAAATGGAAGCATTTTATTGGGTAATGAATCACCCGCGTAAAGTGAAACGCCGGAGAAATTTTTACCATTGCCAAGGCTTACAAATGCTGGAAAATCACGGTCAATTGTTCCGGCACCCACGGTGGTGATCCATGGTGCTAAGTTGGACAAACTGAATTGATCAGGTCCAGCATTTCCTGCAGAGCAAGAAACCAGAATACCCTTCTCCATCGCAGCAAATGCTCCAATAGCAACGCTGTCTTTGTAGTAATCTGCTGTGCTTCCACCAAGTGATAAGGAAAGCACATCAACGTTATCATCAATGGCTTTGTCCATAGCTGCCAATATGTCGGCGCTAAAACACCCCCCAGCCCAGCAAACTTTGTATACAGCAACTCTGGCACGATTAGCCATTCCTCGAGCAGTTCCAGAGGCATAACCCAAAAGGCTAGCGCCCTGAACAACTGAACCAGCTGCTGTAGAAGCAGTGTGTGTTCCATGCCCATCATCATCCCTAGGAGATTTAGACTCCCTGGACTCATCAATTGGTCCAAGAGTAGTTTCATAACTCCTAGAAAAATACCTCGCTCCAATAAGCTTTCTGTTACACATCGCAGAACTGAAATTTGTGCCGGACTCACACTGACCTTTCCACGAATCGGGAACAGGTCCAAATCCAGTATCATCAAAGCTCTTTCTCTCCGGCCAAACCCCTGTATCGAGTACTCCAACGATGACATCACTCATAGAATCTGACTCGGGGAAGAAATCAGCACTTGTATCAAGACCCATAAAAAAAGGTGTCCGAGTAGTGTGGAGTTGGTATTTCAGCTCAGGCAAAACAGAGAGAATCCCAGGTTGGGTCTCTAAGGATTCAGCTTCTTGAGCTGTAAGCCTTGTTGAAAAACCATGGACAACGTTTTTATAAACATAGATCATCTCCGCTGATTCAGAAACCGACTTGAGGGACGAGTCATACCAGTGAGTATGGTCATCAAAAGTTTCTGGCATTTCGGATTTAGCCATGTGAATGATGTATGTTTTCTTCTCCTCCATTGCCACAGACATGTGACATAGGCACATAACTACAACAACTATCACTAGGTATGTAGACATTTTGATTAACTTTTGGGTTTTTTCACTCACTAATTCCCTTTGGACTGCTGCATTAATAAAGGGAATTGGATGAACAAGCAATGAGAAACTTAAGGCAATATATATAGGAAAATTAAAAGAGTGTGAGACTAGTGAAGTGGGGCTACTGATGAGGAGATGGGGATTTTTTTTTTTCTTTAATAAATGAATGATTGGAAAAATCCAGCCTACCAGATAAAATAAAGACTAAAGAGGAAAGAAAGAGAATAAAAAGAAAGATCATATTCACCGATATCACATTTCTTTAACGTAAGTAAAGTAATCAAGAAGAGACTACAAAATGGTAATGTTCACCTCCTTATCATTTCTTTTCATCTTTTTTAGTCAGTGCTAACCCCTTTTTTCACCTTCCACTAAACCATTTGCTCATTTGCACAAGAAAAGCCTGAAAAGAAATAGAATTCCAAAAATTCTTCAAGTTGCCATCCAACTATTTCAGTTCTTTTCTCTTTTCTGGTACTTGCATACGTTAATAGGCACTCAGTCTAGTACAAAATTTAACATTACCGGTAAGAATGACGTGGACCGATAAATATTCTTTTATTCTTAATCACATGTTTTTGATATGGAAGTATCTTTGTTATGAGCACCAATCAGGATTTAGACCACCAATACCTTATCTTTTTCTCGTCTTACCCGATATTTGATACTAGTTGTTTTGGGACTTGACTAATTCGGAGTGACTCTGAGAAGTCTTAATTCGGGGGTAAAGTGCTTAGTACGATAATTTTATTCATAAAACTTGCACTGGAAACAATTTAATAATTAAGAATTAAAAAATTACTTACCACCTATCACAATCTCGAGTGGTACCTCAAATCCCATTTCCTTACTAGTTTTCCTTTTCACAGATTCAATTGGCAGTGAATTCATTTCTCAAGTGGCAATCATATCTAAATCGTCAGATCAATAAATGCGGTAGATTTCATAAAGAGAAGTTGAAGTTTTCCAACTTCCAATAACTATAATAATAAAGATAAAAGGAGAAAAAAGAAAAATCTTAACCATTACTGAACAATAGTGGTTCACGGGTCCATACAGAAATATGTGTTAGGAGTAACTTTATTTTTGTGGAAACAAAAAGGTAGATGGTTGGTGAAACGTTGAAATTTCAACTTTGAGAATTAATTCAAATGTCTCAATTTCAAAACTATCATAGTGACAGGCTTTCTTGGATTTAAGTTATATACATCGCTCAGATATTATTTAGTATTAATAGTCATATGTTATAACAAAAATAATTATTGAACCCTGTTTTTTTTTTCAGTTGTTCTATTCAAACAAGAACAGACAAGATTCAACGTAGGGTAGGGGTCTAGTAACTAAACAAATCAACATTATTAAGTGCAGATAAAACCCCCTAATTATCGATGACAAATGAGACCGTTTTATTGTAATTTTGTGAACCCCGTGTCCAAAAATAAGGATTCTATTAACACGAGGAACATGAAAGAGAGGGCTTGTAGTGTTTGACACTACCTTTTCTAGTAGCCTTGGAACAAAATAGAATGATTTTGAAAAGAAAGATGTACCTTTCCCCAATAAAATAAGGAAATCAGAAACTTTAAGTTTTTTTTTTTAAATTGAGTCTGATCTGGAAACAAGCAAGAAGAAGCTTAATCCAATTGCTGGAAAGAATTATATAAATATAAAATGATATATTAGTAAGTAAACGAACTACAAAATGTACAAGTAATCTTCTATATATTTTCTTCCTTCTTTCAAATTAGAAAAATTTCGTGTAAGACATAATAAGCATGTATTGACAGTTGGATTGAACCAAATTCGAAACTTGAAAATACCTTTTTTTCCCATTTAATGGCCAATTGATTGTACATACCTTGAAGATTTTGTATAAGACCTGGGAATATATTAGCAAATTATTTAATCGTGTTTGTTGTTTAAATGTGACATTCTCGGGTGAAGGTTACGGTCATAGATGTGTGGATGAGAATGATCCCACATCTTATTGAGACAAAATATTTTAGTATTTTTTTCCCCTTTGAGCTAAATTTTGAGATAAAATAATTAGACTCAAGATCAATCTAATGTGCTATTAGAGTCGGACCTATTGAGTCTGATGTAGGGGTCCCACAAACCATGTTGGATGGTGATGAAAATGATCTTACGTCAGATTGGGATAAGATTTACGACTCTTTATATGACTTGAACAATTTTCCTTTTTTTGAGCTGAGATTGAGTTATCTCCTAAATTAATTTAATATTTGCTCCCTCTCACATGAAATCTCATGTTGGGGCACAGGCTACTATAGGTATGGAGTACCAAATTTCTAGCCACTACAAAAACATACATTTCGTGGCAATGTTTTTTTTAAAAGGGTGGATTTCAAAAATGCCTTTTTTAGGTTATGAAATTACAAGCCATTACCAACTTTATTTAAATTACCAAATTTATACCAACTTTTATTAAAAAGTAGGAAAGAGAGTATTTTTTTTTATGATAAAGTTGATTAAAGTGTGATGTGATAGGTGGTGAAAAGGAAGAATAAATTGATGATATTTAAAAGATTTAGAAGTTGGTGTAGGAAATGGGTTTCTTGTTTAATTTTTTAATTTTTTTTCTAATAATTAACAAAGAAGTAGTATGTTCTTCCCAATTGGAGAATAAAATTTTCAATGTATAAACGTAATGTAAAGCGTAAAATGATTGTACTATGAACAAAAAAATTTGGTGTTCACGAAAAAATTAGTCTTACGTATAATTGATATTGTCATAATAGAAAAAAATTTACAATATAAAAAAATAATTGATAATACAATTTTTTATTAAAAAAAAAATAAGAAGGTAATTGTAGAAAATTTCGTGGAATTAAATATTTATTAAGATGTTCCTACATATTTGTCTTATTCTACACAACTAAAAAATGTTATGTATTAATTATGGTATTTTAAAAAATATTTATGGGAAATGTATTGAAAATATTTATTAGAAGTAGACCCATCAAATCAAATTAATTGATTTGATGGAATGATGGCAGCCTACCACACCCTATAAAGGGAGGGCACATCAATGCGGTACGGTTGGGGGCCTTTGTCCTCCATTTTTTTCATGCATAATCTTTACCCAAAAGATAAAATGGAGGGAATGTTTTTGGGGTATTTAATAAGGTGTTGACCAAAGGCTTTTTTATTGGATGGGGTTTGGTCAGCCTAGTGTTTGATACAATCCTTTGCAAGTATTAATAATATAACAATGATAAATATTTTCCATTAGTGAAGAGACCAATTCCAGTTGTTTGGTGTTGTTTGTGGTATACAACATGGGTTCCATATTGGTTTTGTGAAGGATTTGTAAAAATTGGTAAGGAGGTTAATTATTCATCCCATTGGACATATACGTGTGGGGTAATTATGCATAGTGCCTGCATAAACGTCACGAAATATCACAAACATTTATTTTATTTTTTTTGGGAGTGAAGATACTAATAGTATTTCTTTGGTATACTTGTGATATTACGAATGGTTTTCATTTAGGTGTAATGGGGATGTTGTGAAATAAATTTAAAATAAAAAACATGTCAGTACGCATAGCTTTAACCTGGGACAGTGAAACATGCAAATTTACACCAAATAACAATTGAAAAAAAAAAAACAACTAGAACGAAAAAATGGAAATTTAATATTAAAAATCAATCCACTGGGAAAAAAAAATATACAACATTGTTCACAAAATCTGCGGGGGGGGGGGGGGGGGGGGGTATATTATGTCCAACAATACAATTAAAAACTACGATTTCCTCCTCGGAACATACTTGGATGCCGGTACTCTTTCACTTTGTCCAACATGCTCAACCTGCCTCCTCGGACCACCAAAGCGGCTGACCACCTTCCCCGTCACCTCACTTTCACTTATGGCACCATTCTCATTTTTTTTGGTGCCATAATCCCATAATAAAGTGCCATAACATAATCGACAGAAGGCTGGGTCAAAAGACTTTGATCCGATCTGAACATAATCATACCCATTAGCTATACCAAAATAGCTAACATACCAAAAACCATCCCGTTACCAAATTAGCATACAACCTTACCATCAGCAATACCATATAAAAATACCAAATCTGACAATAATGAATAATACCATAAACTACACCAGAAAAATTACATCTTTCATACCAAAAAACAGTAAAAATGAACAAAACCATACAAACTACCATCATGCATACCAAAACAGCAAACATAACAAAACCATCCAATTACTAAATTATCATACAAACTTACCATCAACAATACCATATAACATACCAAGTGTGACAATAATGAAGAATACCATAAAATGCACCAAAAAATTACATCTTTCATACCAAAAATCAGTAAACATGTACAAAACCATACAAACTACCATCATGCATACCAAAAATAGCAAATACACAAAAAACCATCTCATTACCAAATTAGCATACAACCTTACCATCAGCAATACCGTATAAAAATACCAATTCTGACAATAATGAATAATACCATAAACTACACCAAAAATTTACACTTTCATACCAAAAATCAGTAAACAAAAACAAAACCATACAAACTACCATCATGCATACCAAAACAGCATACATAACAAAAAAACATCCAATTACCAGATTAGCATACAAACTTACCATCAGCAATACCATTATCCCCAAACCGGCATCCATAGTTGGACACCATAAAAAATACCAACTCACAGCCATGCCTAAAACCAAAAAAAAATACACCAACATTTGCAATACAAACAAACATTTGCTGCCAAAAAAAAAACAAATTACATACAAACAAGAGGATATACAGCACATGCTAAAGTCAAAGACCCCCTAATTAGCAGTTGCAAACAAAAAAATAAAGGTCATCTAACAGTGAAGGAAAATAACAGTGAAAGAAGAACGACATGGGATGCAAAAAAATTCAAAAAAAAAAGGTTGAGATAAGCTTTACACAAAATGGGAGATGACCATTACTTGAATCTTAAGATTATTGAAAGCAACCCGCAATACAAAATACCAAGAACCCACTGAAAGAACAACAACAAATCCAAAAAATTTCATAACTTTCGAAAATAACGAAAAAAGAAGTTGGAAGGAAGAACAACGACATTGAGTGCAAAAAAAATTAAAAAAAAACGGGTTGAGATAACCTTTACAAAAAATGGGAGATGACCATTACTAGAACCCGACTCAAAACGAAAACCAAAAAATAAAGTTCAATAAATACATACCTGAAGATGAAGGAACGTTGTGAAGAAGAAGGAGAGAAATTCTTGCTAAACAAATAATAATACAACAAAGAAGAAGATGAAAAATCAATTTTAACATAGTACATTTTGTTTATTAAAAAAAAAAAATTGATGTGGTGCATTTAATAACCTCTGACCGCATTTAATGCTCCATTTAATGAAGTCTGACCCGCATTAAATGCGGGTCTACATCACCTTGTCAAAAATTAAAAAAAAAAAGGAAAATTCATTATTTTAATTAAAAATTTAGAAATTTGGACTTGGTAAATATGTAAATTAGTTGGTAGAAAAGTAAATAAATTGGTAAACGTAATTTAAGGGGGCAAACTTGTATATTTTCTTAAAAGTTTACTTTTTAAAAAATATTGCAAAAACATTAATTTATCGATTAATGTCCATTGTATTCAGAATCAATAAAGCTTTAATCGATATTTATATAAAATGTTGGATATATATATATATATATATATTATTTCCGCTAAATATAAATATAGCAATAATTATATTATTACATCAAAATTTTTTATTTGTTGGAGCTTTTATGAAACTCAAACTTCATTGAATAACTCCTATATATTGTTTAAAACATCATAACTGTATAGAATATTACTCTCTTTATCTCAATTTATGTGATGGCTAAATTTCATCTGTTTGATTCTCAAAAAATGAAAAGTGTGAAATAAATTGAGACGAAAAAAGTAATAGTCGTAAAAAACACTATCACGTGGAATTTCATTTATTTATGGACTTATGGTGTTGCCAGATTGGCAACGATCGATCGAGTCAATGGCTAACATGTACTTCATATGAATTTAATTTTTGCTGGTCCAATTGTTGATTTTTTTAAGTGGGATATTTTGAATAGGAAACATACTTCGCTACACAAAAATAGCAAATACTTCCTGATATTTTTAAAGACCAGCCAGTACAAAAATGAGTGTTGGGACCAAGTGAGCTGTAATCTGTAAGACATACAACATGCGTGCTTAATCTTTGCTAGTATCGGCAAACATATAGGGAATTGCTATTTTACCATAGTGTAACCAATTTGTTGGGTTGTTAAATATCAATAATAAATTGATTATTCATTTTTTTTATCGTGATAATAGAATATAAAATTCTTGAGTAGTTTACTTCTCTTTGAATGATAAATTATTCCGTAACTGATTTACTTGTCAATATATTGTTCAGTTCGATCGTTTAGATCCCGAGTTTGCCTTGACGGTTAGGCCACAACACTCTTAAAGTTTGTACGTGATAGATAGACTCCTGCAACTGACGTTTTTGCTTGCTTGAACATAATTTATTTCCATTAAAAGAAAGGAAATGGTTCATTCCACAAAATAAAAAGCTCTTCTGGCTAGATGCAAATAGAAATTTCTCTATATTTGATTTGTTACGAAATTGACCTTAGATCTATTCCTTTTAATTTGAGAGTATTGACTACACTTCGATTTTGAGCTTCATATTACTCTTTCAAGTGACATGTTAGATCCGTGATAATTATGACCTCTTGAGAGAATTGATGACTATATCAAAGGTACAGTGCTCGTACTCATGAGAATTCTAAATTGATCCAGTAATATATTAGAGAAGTCATAATCTATAGAAGTATATGTGAAATGAAGTTGTCATTGGGTTGAAAATCATGTCTAGAATAAGTGAGATAGTACAATAATTAAAGCCACTTAGAGATGGAAGTATAGTTTGCAATTAGAATTGCTTATAATACTTGTTATGAAACCACACGGTATAGTGAGCAAAAAATTGTTGAAGGCATACATTTCTTTGATTCTTTCATGTTATTCGTAAATAATTTTTGAAACCGGCTTCCAAGAAATTGCCACTGGACTACGAACCACATGCTTCCCGTCTGACCACTCAATTCTACCGAATACATCCGTAGTTGAGGACTCTGATGGAGCAGTAAAACTTACAGTATATGATTTCTTCTCATTCTTCTCAGTGAAACTCAATGTTTCAGGCTCGACTATAATCTTCACTGAACTATCTGGTGAAGAAACAGTTACTTTGTACGTTCCAGCCGGTCCAACATTAGTCAGTGTCCGGCTGTATTTGATTGTGTTTGAACCGGCAGGGAATGAAACGGCAAATGAAGGGTAATTTAAATCTGTGACGCTGTATTTTTTGCTTGGATCACATGTGAAGTTTCTTCTTGCTAACCTGTGGATTTGTGATGGAGTGTATTTCAATGCACACAGGAAATTGAGGTAATCATTGGCGTTTATGTCGTAAATCAGACCAGGGTTCACTGCCGAAACGGGATCCACGTGTCCGGCGCCGTGATCAAAGGGTGTAGATGGTTTTCCAGTGGCGGCGTCTAGTAGTGCTCCGCCGTTCTTGTAGGAGGTGTAAGCGGTGGTCATGAGCGCCGAACGAATGGCGGCGGGGCTCCATTCTGGGTGGACTCCTTTAAGCAAAGCCGCTAAGCCACTTACGTGCGGACACGACATGGATGTGCCTAAGATAATGTTGAACTCGACCCGTCTATCGTCCTCAGCCAACCCCGACGGGCCGATGGCTCCGGTCCAACCGGCCAGAATGTTTACACCGGGCGCTATGATATCCGGTTTAAGTATCTCCGGGGTGATAGAATTTGGGCCTCTGGAACTGAACGCAGCAACAACTGGTGACGGTTGAATTCCTACCTTTGTTCCTCCAAAAAGAATCCTGGCCGTTGGATTAGGATCTGACATTAAATACTTCTTGATTGCATCTCCGGCTATTTGACCCACCGCGGCCGTTGGAAGTAAATGGGCCTCAGCCATTAACTCCCGCCCATCTGCTGCGGTGTTAGCCAAAATCATGCCGGCTCCACCAGCTTTTTTTACCACAGAACCCTCTTGGAGTCCATATATCCCTCTGTCACACAGCACAATTTTGCCTTTAACTTTCTCAGGAATTAAGGTACCCGTAATACAGAAATTTCCATTGGTTCCGTTGCTAGCATTACCAGCATACACAAGTGGGAGCATCTTATTGGTTAGTGAATTATTCGCGTAAAGTGAAACGCCGGAGAAATTTTTACCATTGCCGAGGCTTACAAATGCTGCAAAATCACGGTCAATTGTTCCGGCACCAACGGTGATGATCCAAGGAGCTAAGTTGGACAAACTGAATTGACCACGTCCAGCATTTCCAGCAGAGCAAGAAACCAAAATATCCTTCTCCATAGCAGCAAATGTTCCAATTGCAATGTTGTCGCTGTAGTAATCTGGTGTGTCTCCACCAAGTGATATCGAAAGCACATCAACATTATCATCAATGGCTTTGTCTATACCTGCCAATATGTCGGAATCAAAACATCCCCCAATCCAACAAACTTTGTACACGGCGACTCTGGCACGATTGGCAATTCCACGAGCAGTTCCAGACGCATAACCAAAAAGGCTAGCGCCCTGAACAACTGAACCAGCTGCTGTAGAAGCAGTGTGTGTTCCATGCCCATCATCATCCCTAGGAGATTTAGACTCCCTGGACTCATCAATTGGTCCAAGAGTAGTTTCATAACTCCTAGAAAAATACCTCGCTCCAATAAGCTTTTTGTTACACATCGCAGAACTGAAATTTGTGCCGGACTCACACTGACCTTTCCACGAATCGGGAACAGGTCCAAATCCAGTATCATCAAAGCTCTTTCTCTCTGGCCAAACCCCTGTATCGAGTACTCCAATGGTGACATTACTCATAGCATCTGACTCGGGGAATAAATCAGGTCTTTTGTCAAGACCCAAAAAAAAAGGTGTCCGAGTTGTGTGTAGTTGGTATTTCAGCTCAGGCAAAACAGAGAGAATCCCAGGTCGGGTTTCTAAGGATTCTGCTTCTTGAGCTGTAAGACTTGCTGAAAAACCATGGACAACGTTTTTATAGACATAGATCATCTCCGCTGATTCAGAAACAGATTTGAGGGTTGAGTCATACCACTGAGTATGGTCATCAAAGGTTGCTGGCATTTGGGATTTAGCCATGTGAATGATGTATGTTTTCTTCTTCTCCGTTGCCACAGACATGTGACTCAGGCAAACAAGCACAAAAACAAGTACAACTAGCACTGGGTATGTAGACATGTTGATTAATTTTTGTGTGTTTTTCTCACTCAATAATTCCCTTTGGTTGCTGCATTGACAAAACGAATATGATGAACAAGCGATGAGAAACTTAAGCTAATATAGACATATGAAAACTAAAAGAGTGTGAGAAGGATCACATTCAAAGACATCACATTTCTTAACATAAGTAATCAAGAAGAGACTACAAAATGGTAATGCGTAATCTCCTTTCACCACGTTATCTTCAGCCTTTTTATCATTTGTAGTAAGTGCTAACCTCTTTGCCATTTGCTCATTCGCACAAGAAAACCCAGAAATGAAACAGAATTCCATCATTCTTCAAGTTGCCCTCCGACTATATTTTTTTTTACATACTTGCATTAATTGCCAGTTAGCCACTGAGTTTAGTTTAAGATTTAATATTGTTGTGGAAGTGGTACACACTCTTTCATTCTTAATCATAGGTGTTGATATGGAGCCATTTTTGTTACAAAGGTGTTTGCTCCCAATGTAGAACTAAATGAGTGCCAATCAGGATTTAGCATGCCCATAATATTTGATAGCCGTTCCCATTTTGGGACTCGACTAATTCGGAATCACTCTCATTTGTCTTAATTTCAGGTGAAACATTTAGTATGACAATTTCATTCTCAAAGCTTGAATCTGAAACTTTTAATTAAGAATGAAAAAGTTACTTACCATCCCTACATTCTTGAGTGGTAATTCTACTTCCATTTCCTTACTAGTATATCTTTTTTGACCGAGTCAGTAGTGAAATTCCTTGCTCAATCTAATGCTGTAGATTTCACGACGAGAGGTCGAAGATTTCCAACTTCCAATAACTATAATGAAGATAAAAGGAGAGAAGAATATTATCATTACTGAACATTAGAGGTTCACGGCTCCAAACAGAAACGTAGTGTTAAGTGTTGGGACTGAGTAAAATTTATTTGTGAGGAAATGAAAAAAGTGGATAACTGGTGAGACGACTAATCATATTTATTATATATACTAATCTGTTATGACAAAAATAATTATTGAACTCTGGTTTTTCTAGTTGCTCAAATTCAAACAAGAACGGACAAGGGTCAACTAGGAGGGCGGGGTCTATTATTTAAGCAAATCAAATGGTAGATACACCTACTTATCAATGACAAACGAGAATATTTTATTGTAATTTTGTGTAGTAGGATAAGAGATAATAGAGACACGTGAATCTTAACATGAGGAGCAATCTAATTTTCTGACGAAAGGGTATCGCTGACGGGTAATGCTGTTGATGATAACAAACAAATTAAAGATGTTAGTTTGTGCTAATTCTTAAATGTGATTCTTTATCCATTTTCTGTACTTCAGGATGACTACACTTTTGCAGTCCATATTAGGGTCCTTTGATTACGCCATGGAAACATTCATGTCTCGTCATTGATTTTACTTGTAGCGTTTGACACTACCTTTTCTAGACTCTAGTAGCCTTGAACATAATAGAATAATTTTGAAAAGAAAGATATACCATTCCCACATAAAATAAGGAAATCGTAACTTCAAGCAAGAAGAAGCTTGAAATGTACAAGTTATCTTCCATATATTTTCTTCCTTTTTCTAATTAGAAGAAAAATTACGTGTAACTTGTAAGGGATAATGAATATGTATTTGACAGTTTTTTCTCATTATGGCCTATAGATTGTACTTACCTTAAAGATTTTGTGTAAGGTACCCATTTGGAAATATATTTACAAATTATCTAATCATGTTTGTTATTTTAATGTGATATTCTCGGGTGTAAGTTAATTACATACTTGTATTCATAGATGACCCCGATTGGTACAATTCCTTGTATGATTTAGGTAATTCTTTTCCCTTTGAGCTATATTTTAAGATTGAGTAATTAGGTTCAAGATTCATTTAACATGGTATTATAATCTAGCCCCATTGACGAATGTGGGGCCCTTTGAACCGTTGCAGGTTGTGAATATACCCCTAATCCATTTGTGCACTCTCCAATCCGCTCAATGTCTGGGCATGAGGGGGTCATGGTGATGAGAATGATGTCACATCGGATTGAGATGAGATCCAAGACCTTCGATATATATTGTTCAAGCAATTTTTCATATTTTCAAGCTAAATTTTAAAATTAAGTTAGATTCGGAATTTGTTTAATATTTGGTCTCTCAAAACATGATCTCTCATATTCAAACTCAAGTTACTATATAGAGTATAGAATTTCTAAACTTTTGAAACTCTAACTTTATTTTATTGAATAACTTACCTGTAACGTTTACCAGCAACAAGGTATATAGAACATTATAAACCATAGAATATTAACATATTAGTTGTAAATAAAATGTCACGTCAAATTTTTCATTTACTTATGGACTCATGGTGTTGCCAGTTTGGCAACGAGTTAATGAGCAACATGTACTTGAATTTAACTTTTGCTGGTCCAACTGTTAATTTTTAAGTGGAGATATTTTGAATTGGATACATACTTCTGTATACAGATGGCAAATATTTCCTGATACCCCCACCCACAAGGGGCGAAGCCATCTTATTAGCTATTATATTGTTGTCAAAAATATGAACATGCATGTAGGTGGTACTAGGGGCGGACCTAGGGAGGGAAGAGGGGTTCATCTGAATCCTTCGACGAAAAATTACACCGTAAATATAAGATAAATTTTCTTTATTTATATATATATATATATATATATATATATATATATATATATATATTAAACTTGAACCTCCTAAATAATAAGTAAAGTCTAGCATAATGGTAAGTCTCTTTTTAAGATGAACCCTCATGCTTATAGCATTATTTTTTAGCTTCTCTTAGTTCTCTTAATTATTCCTTTGGAAATTGTATTTTGTTGATTTATTCGCACACTTATATTTTTATTATATTTCGAATCCCATGACTTAAAATCCTGAATCCGTCACTGGAGAAGCAATAATCTATTCAAAACAACCACAAAAAATAATAGAAAGAACTAATAAACTACGATATTAATGGTAATAAAAATTGTGTATATATATTGGATCCCAGACAGAGGTCAATATTAGCAGGCGTGTGAACACAGTGACTTTCTCTTCACTGCTTCAAGTGAAATTAATTCGTGTAAATTGATACCACTAATTACGTTGTACATAGCCTGCAAATCATGACAAAACTAGACTAATAGTAGAAATATTTCACACTATTAATATTTGTAATTTGAATCTTATTATTATGAAATTGATCACTTTTTATGCGTCATAATTGTCCCCTAAGAAAAAGAAAAGGGACCTGTTGCCAATGTTGCGCATATTACTACTTCATTACTTTGGGTTTTCTTTCTGACGTTCCAGATTTTTGTTGCCCATGTTGCGCATATTAGGACCATAAATGTCAACCATCAGCATGGACATCGTAGTAGATGTAGACTTCCTCAACATACACTTATTTTCATTATATTTACATATGGATTTAAGTAATATGCACTAATAAAATTGAGGAGAAACTTTAAAATAATGATAAAATTATTTTTATGTGATTTATAAATGATCCCTGCGTTATATTTCCTTGGAGTGCAGTCCGAACTTTGCGTGGTTGCGAGATATGCTTCGTGCGTCGCTATTATCTTTTACACTACTAATTAACAATATAAATCTTTTTAACAAGTTCGGAACCATAAAGGCCATTTTTGCACTAAAATTTTGAGTTATTTGTCTTTCACTTAATTAATGGCACTCGTCCGTTTATATCATGTGATTTTTTATTATTTTTTCGACAACCATAATTGAGCGATTAATCTTTAGTTTATTTATTTTTTTGGCACAACTTGCTCACAATTGAGCGTTTTTTTCTTTTATTTTTTTTTTAAAAAAAACTACCCCACAGTTGAGCGATTCTCTTCTTCTCTCACACAGCACAATATTGCCTTTAACTTTCTTAGGAATTAAGGTACCCGTAATACAGAAATTTCCATTGGTTACGTTGCTAGCATTACCAGCATACACAAGTGGAAGCATCTTATTGGGTAATGGATTGCCAGCGTAAAGTGAGACGCCGAAGAAATTTTTATCATTGCCTACGCTTACAAATGCTGGAAAATCACGGTCAATTGTTCCAGCTCCAATGGTGGTGATCTAAGGAGCTAAGTTGGACAAACTCAATTAATCAGATCCAGCATTTCCAGCAGAGCAAGAAACCAAAATACCCTTCTCCATAGCACTAATTGCTCCAATGGCAACGTTGTCGCTGTATTAATCTGGTGTGCCTCCACCAAGTGATATTGAAAGCACATCAACATTGTCATCAATGGCTTTGTCTATACCTGCCAATATGTCGGATCCAAAACATCCGCTAACCCAACAAACTTTGTACACGGCAACTCTGGCACGATTAGCCGTTCCTCGAGCAATTCCAGACGCATAACCCAAAAGGCTGGCGCCCTGAACAACTGAACCAGCTGCTGTAGAAGCAGTGTGTATTCCATGTCCAGGATCGTCCCTTGGAGATTTAGACTCTTTTAACTCATCTATTGGTCCAACTATAGCCTCTGGGGAAGTACCTCGCTCCAATAAGCTTCCTGTTACACATAGCAGAACTAAAATTGGTGCCGAACTCACACTGACCTTTCCACTTATCAGGAACACGTCCAAATCCAGTATCATCAAAGCTCATTCTCTCTTGCCAAACCCCTGAATCGAGTACTCTTAACAGTGACATTTACTCATAGCATCTGACTCGGGGAATATATCAGCTCTTTTATCCAGACCCAAAAGAAAAGGAGTCCGAGTTGTGTGGAGTTGGTATATCAGCTCAGGCGAAACAGAGAGAATCCCAGGTCGGGTTTCTAAGGATTCAGCTTCTTGAGCTGTAAGACTTGCTGAAAACCCATGGACAACGTTTTTATAAACGTATATCATCTCCGCTGATTCAGAAACAAATTTGTGAGATGAGTCATACCATTGAGTATGGTCATCAAAGGTTGCTGGCATTTGGGATTTAGCCATGTGAATGATGTATGTTTTCTTCTTCTTTATTGCCGCAGAAATGTGACTTAGGCAAACAAGTACAACAACAAGTACAACTAGCACTGGGTACGTAGACATGTTGATTAATTTTTGTGTGTTTTTTCACTCAATAATTCCCTGACTGCTGCATTAATAAAAGGAATATGATGAACAAGCAAAGAGAAACTTAAGCTAATATATATAGGAAGCTAAGAGAGTGTGAGAAGGATCGCATTCAAAGACATAGCATTTTTTAACGTAAGTAATTAAGAGGAGACTACAAAATGGTAATGCGTAAACTCCTTTCACCACGTTATCTTCAGCCTTTTTATCATTTGTATTAAGTGATAACCTCTTTTCACCTTCCACTTTACCGTTTGCTCATTCACACAAGAAAACCCAGAAATGAAATACAATTCCATCATTCTTCAAGTTGCCCTCCAACTATTCTTTTTCTTTTTTGGGTACATACTTGCATTAATAGCCACTGAGTTTGGTTTAAGATTTAACATTGTTGGGAAGTGGTAACCACTCTTTCATTCTTAATCATGGGTCTTGATATGGAATCATTTTCGTTACGAAGGGTTTTACACCTAATGTAGAACTAAATGAGTGTCAATCAGGATTTAGCATGCCCATAATATTTGATAGCCGTGCCCATTTTGGAACTCGTCTAATTCGGAGTCACTTGCATTTGTCTTAATTTGGGGAAAAACATTCAGTATGATAA